>JAQPPZ010016919.1:7500000-8750000 GCA_028583015.1 Wollemia nobilis
ATAGTGGTAGGGTTGAACCTCAGTTGGATTTATTTTGCTAAAAATATAGATGCATTGATGGAAAGGTCAATTTCAATAAATTTTGCACCATGTTGTAGTACTTGAAGGGCTCTAGGTCCACGGGGATAACATGAACTTACCCTTCGTGAGTGTACTTGAGGCACTGGTGAGAGATGGAAAGAACACACTTCATGTCCCTGATCCATGGTCTTCCTAATAAGATATTGTACACCATATCACTCTTTAGGATGTGGCACATTGTAGGAATGATATTTTATTCTAATTGAATAGGTAAGACAACTGTACCAACTGTTGAGCATATGACATTGTTGAATTCTTGGAGGATGTAGGTAGATGTAACAATGTGGGATGTTGGGAGCTTCAAGTGCTTGAGAGTTGTTGTAGTTATGATGTTGCTTGAAGACCTAGTATCTATCAACACTCTCAATAAGGTGTTCCATTCACACACAAGACGATGTGCAAAGGGGGATCCACCATATCATGTGAAATTGGTTTAAGTTCATCTTCTCAAAAGGTAATCACCAGTTTCATGTATTTCTACACATGCCCCACAAAGTTGTTAAAGGTGTTAGACTCCTAGGGCTAAAGCTCAATTGCCTTAAGGATATCCATAAAGGCTTCTCTATGAGGTTGTGATTGCTAGATGAGCTCATAGATGGAGAGTTGGGCAAATGTTGTTCTTAAGATCTGAGCAAGCTTACTCTTAATGGTGACTATAGGTCTAGGTGGGAGGCTCGACTCAGGAGGTGGTATAGGCTGCGATGTCGAAGGGACATCACTCTGAGCCAGAAGTAGTGTAGTTGGACTTGGATACTACCTATTTCTTATCACAATACTAACCATGCCAATATAACCTTGCTTAGGAGGGGCATGGTGAACCTCGTTCACTTGGGGCACTAGTTTGGCCTGCTTTGCGTGGGCAAGCAAGGGGTCCTTGAAGACCTCTATATGCTAGTTTTTTGGTGTGATATGGTTGTCTACTTGGAGGGCATTCCTATCAATTAGGTCATGTACCAAGTGTTTTTAATTATAGCACCCATTTTGCCTATGAAACTTGCAATATAGGTCTTCTCTATATCCTTTGGGCTTGGGTGCATTTGGATTGATAGGTCGACTCTCAGGTAGATGGATCGTATTGGCCACTAAGAGGTGATCAAACAATGAGTCCATAGATTCTGCAATGGGTATGAATTGTTGCTTGGGGCAACACTATTGATTTTGCCTTTGACCATTCTGGTTATCCTTGGCATAGTTCCCAGGAGTGGCCTAATAATTAGGCTTTTGAGGTGGCATGGCTTGCGTTGGCCCCGAGACACTAATTGCAACCTGATTTACTGTTATTGAGTTTGGTTGAGCTGGGGTGTTTTTAGTATTATTGTTCCATTCCTTCTTGCGAGGCTTTGCAATCTCACCCTCTTGAATCTTGATTTCTTTGATGATCCTAGCCTGTGTTAAGGCATCTTCAAGAGTAGGATATTAATGCAACTGCAACAATAAGGATATTGGCTTCAAGCAACTTTTGGAGAACATCTGAGTCAAATCTAACATGGGGAGAAGATAAGGCAGCTTGGTGAGTAGGGTTCACCATCTATTGCCATAATTTGTTATTGAATCATCGTCATACTATTTTAACCCAACTACATCATCCAGCATTGCCTTCCTCTTGGTATTGAAGGCAAAGATCTCTAGGAAAGTATCCACAAGTTGGTCCAGAGTGTGGATGCTATGCTTAGGGAGTTGGTAAAACCACTTGAATGTAGGGCGGTGAGGGTAGTCACAAATATCCTCAAAAGTAAAGCATCGTCATCATGAATGTCGAAACATTGACCTAAGAACCTAGTGACATGCTCCTATGCATCCTCGTATTCCTTAAAGGTGGTCAATTGAGGCAACTTAAATTATTCTGGATAGGAAGGCATAGGTATTGAAGGATGTATGGGTTGACTATGCAATCGAAACATAGTGGGATTTTGAGATCCTGACCCAATAGTCTTATTCTCAACAGACTCCAAGCACTCTAACAATGCTTTATATGGGCCTGAGGACTTAATCTCCTCATCCTTATTCACATCTTATTATGGAGGTCTAGGATCCTCCAACCTATTACGGGGTGATGGTGAATCACCCCCTACCTTGGTAAGATGTATCCACATAATCTATATCTGGCTCATGCTCAATATAGGTCTCGTAAGGTGTCTCTCGAGCCGGTCTATAAATGGAAGTATCCACCCATGGTGGGTGCCCTATGTTTGGCCTGGGAGGCATCTCCCAATCTGGCCCAGGAGGTCATGGAGGCAACATTGGATAAGATCTTAGGGACCTATCTTGAATTAGTGTGGGTTGCCTCATATGGACTTCCTACCTATGTGTCTTAGGGGTAGGGACCCTCTCTCATAATAAAAACTCATTGGTCTATCGTTCAATCCTTTATTTCTCAAGCTAGTGTAAGCGATCTAATTGTTATTTGTCTCATCGAAGCTGCTTGAACTGAGCTTGGAATTCTATATATATTACGATTGCTTGCCTAATTTGATCCATAGTGCAAGGCCTAGGGGGCCTAGGATTCTTGGCCTAGGGATGAAATCGTTCAAGATACTATGTGGTCTCCATAGGGTGCTTGCCTATCTCAAGGTTCATCACATGGACTCGAGGTTCAGGATGGAAAATATGCTCATTATACTCAACTAGCATAGAGGCACATAGGGCATGCACAAAATATTGTTCTTGAGGAAAATATGGGATCTCCTCATGTCTTCCCTCCTAGACGAGAAAAGGTAGGGCAAAATTGACTCACCCTAATCAACAAGTGTCATTATCATCGGGCTGCATGAGCTATTGTCTCCTATTAAGGTGACACGAAGGTAAAGTCATATCGACTTGCTCTGGCTAGTGTCTAAAGTTGTACTCCTACCTATGCTTATGCATATTAGCCCTGATAGGTATGTAGATGCGTGGCACTATTCTATCTATTAGCACCTTGGTGCACAGTTGACTTTCACCAAGGAAGGTCTATGAAATATCTACATATTTGGAACACTCTCCCAAGTAATGCTCATCATCCCTCGGGGTGTCTCATAGAGGATCCCTTTAGATACGAGGCTTGTGCCCTACTGTCTTAGGTCTAGGGGGTGTAGAATCTCACTAGGGAGGTATAACCAAGTCCCTAGGGCTATATCAGAGATGATTTGTGTCTCCCAATACACTCTTTGTAGCTTCCTCCAGTTTTTGGGCTTGGTTGCGGGTGCGGACCATCACGCTCCTCTATCAATACCCCAAGTGATCATCTTCTTTATAAATTGTTAATGAAACACCCAAAAAAAAAAGAAACACCCAACAAATAGATGATTATCTATTTTAAGTTTTAGATGTGAAGAAATTAATTTCACCCGTATACTCACATCTCGTTAACCTGTCTATGAACTCCAGGTTGCATTATCCCACCTATAATATGTGGTGATGAGGTCCACACATGCCCAAGGAGCACAAGTCCTACCAGTTCCTCACCCAGTTCACCTATAGTTTACGATACACCTCCCTAAAGGGTGATGCATGCTATAACACATAGGCTATGATGGATCTTGGAACCATCCTTAGCAAGATGGATCGGGTTCATGGAATTTGCACTCTACCAACGGTTGGGGATGAAGTCCAACTCGTTAGAATTTTAAGTGGATCATGGTGTGTGTGGTTCTTTTTAATACAAGAAAGTAAGCAAAGAAGCATTCAATGATCATTCACTAAATGCATGAAAATAAGTGTGTTTTTCTTTTAGAAAGTTAGGATAAAGAACCTAAAAATGTAAATTATGTTGGAATATATAATCCAACATTGTGTAAATTATTCTTAGACTAAAATTTAAAGTCTAAAGAATAATATTTGAATTAGAAAATAATTTTATTTTAATGTAAAAATATTCCCACAAAATTAATAAATAAAATAAAGGTGCTAGGAATATTTAATTTGTGGAAAAACGTTATTTCCTCTTTTTCTAGAAAATATTAGAAAGTAACTAATCACTTTCTAATATTTGATAGATGCCACTTATCACACATCTTAAAGATTATATTGTGATAAGATTAGAAAGTAACTAAGCACTTTCTAATATTTGATAGATGCCACTTGTCACACATCTCAATATTAGACTATGATAATATTAGATTGTGATAAGATTTAGGGTTGCAGTAGAAAATATTCTTCTGGAGCATTCTTCGATCTTGGGGAGACTTTGCTTGTCTCACATTTGGTATCATATCGGTTGGGATCTCTATCAAGTGTCTTCAATCATTTTAGGTGAAAAATACATTAGGGTATATTTATTTTTATTTTTTTGCATGCATTTGATATTTGGGTATTTTATGCAAACTTATTTTGCAAATCTGTCATTAGGGTTTATAGATTTATTGTGTTTTTAGATCTAGTTGTTAGATCTTTTGCAAATAGTATTTTCATTTTAAATCTATAAATTTTGTTTTGGAATTGAGCTTTTGTTGGAAGGGTTTTGGAGCCAAACAGAATCCATAGTTGCGTTCGGAAGACCCAAAAACCCCTATTTCCATATATATACATTTTGTTTTTAATTTTTTAAATAAAAAAACAATCGGCTATATATATATATATAATATAGTCGGCTATATAAAAAAAACAGTCGGCTATATAGTTTGAAAAACTTTTAAATTTTTTTTTTAAGTTTTGCTTTATAAAAATCTTTAAACTTTTTCATGTGATTTTTTTAATTTATTAATTATTTAATAAAATAAATTTTATTAATTTAATTGCATTTTTTTAAAACAATTTTTGTATTAAAAAATTATTATTATTTTCCTTAAAATGCAATATTTTTTTGTCTCACATTAACAATGGTTGTTTGTGAGTTTGTTTGTTTTGCAAGGTTATCCAAGTATGTTTTGGAGTATACAAGGCAATTTCGGATCAACTTTTTCACTCTCTTCCCCTATTTTTATTAATTTCTTCTAATCTCTCTCAAGCATTTGCTTGAAGCATAATGTAAATTAATGTAACTTGTATCTCTCATAATGAAAGTAAAAGAGAATGAAAGTGAGAGTGAGAGAGAGAGAGAGAGAGAGAGAGAGAGTGTATTTATGTTTTGCTTTGTGTCTCCACTATCTCTTATTCATATTTCTTACATTTTATTTTTTGCATCTTTTGTATTTTGCATCTCAACTAATCTAACTACTAACTTACTAACTTGCTACTAAAAAATCTACTAACCAACTAACTTGTAATTTACTAATTTTCATATTAATCAAGAAGGTTAAAAATGAATCAACTTACTAACCACAACTTTAGTATTTGATTAAAATTTACTTAATATTGCAACATAGTTTATATTTGCTAAACACCTATTGAATCTAAAAGAATCCACTCTATCAGTAGCAAGTCCTTTTTAGGTCCTCGTACCCGTACCATTTTGGGTAGCTTGGTTGACCTTGGGTGATATGAATTGGCAATTCATTAGGCTATAGCAAAACCTTAAAATGAACACTAAATTACTAACTTATTGACTATCTAACATTTAACAAATGTTTTATGGTTCAATTCAAGTTAGTTTATTTTGTTGCAAGATGGTTGTTATGATTAGTTACCTTATTATTGCAAGTTAATCTATTGCAAGTTGATCTTGGTTTATTTCTTTTATTCTTGCAATATGGTTATAGTTGTTTATTACAATATGGTTATAATAGTTCATGATAATTTTGATTATCTTTCATGATGATTATATTTGATGATTGAAAAGTAGATTACTTGAAAGTTATGTTTTTTAATATATGCAAGTATGTTTATCTACTTTCTTATTGCATCATTTATTTCCTTTGTCAATGCATCTTATGTTTTGATTATGTTCACTTTCTAGAATGGTTGATCATGGAATCTCCTTCACACCTAAGCACATCCTTTATGGATCAAATTTTGGAATATGGAAACCAAGGATGAGGGCTGAATTTCAAGCAAAAACATTATGGCCCATTGTGAATGGAGATGAAGCAATCCCAACCCAGGCAAGGGAACTTGAGACATACAACAACAAGAGTCACCTTGCACTTTCCATGATTATCAATAGTGTGAGTGATGAGATATTGCTCACTATAAGCCATTGTGAACATGCTAAAGATTCACTTGAGACATACAACAACAAGAGTCACCTTACACTTTCCATGATTATCAATAGTGTGAGTGATGAGATATTGCTCACTATAAGCCATTGTGACTTTGTTAACTCGAACCATCTGCTGGACATGAGACTAAGAGGAGCCAAGTATACTTGGAGCAACAGGCGAGCATGATGCCAGCTTATCCAGGAAAGACTTGACAGGTTTTTCTTATCGAAGGAGGCAATTACTAGGTTTGGTGACTCGACTTTGCAAACTCTTCCCAAAATCTCCTCTGATCACAATCCCATCCTTTTGGAGGTTCCAAAGTCAAATTCCTTCAAAAAACCTTTTCGATTCTAGTCAATGTGGATCGGGCACCCGGAGTTAAAAGAAAATATTTCCAGATGGTGGCGGCAACCCTTCCAGGGAAGTTTAGGTTTCAAACTTGCTCAAAAGATGAAATTAGTAAAGGATAATCTGAGAACTTGGAATAAGGAGGTTTTTGGGAACCTGTTTGGGAACAAGAAACAAGTGGGAGAAAGGTTGCAGGTCATTGATAACTCCATACAAAATGGTTTAGGTGATGAAGCTACTAGGAAGGAGGAGCAAGCCAAGATGTTAGAATATCACAATATTCTGGCTCGTGAAGAGATTTTATGGAGACAAAAATCAAGGGCTTTATGGCTAAAGGATGGTGACTTGAACTCAAAGTTTTTTCATGTCACAACTTTGAGGAACAGAAGTAATAACAAGATCAGAGAGTTGACCAAAGTTGATGGATCCAAAACCCAGGATCTGATGGAGATCAGAGAGGAAGTTGTTGCTTATTTTAGCTCCCTTCTCGGAGATGAATCCCAGTGTTTAGAGGAAGCCAAGGACTCTCTCCTCCAGTTCATTCCTAGCGTGGTTGATGAGGCCATGAATGGTAAGCTTCTTGCTCCATTCACCGATGAAGAAATCAGAAATGCTTTATTTAGTATGGAACCTGAGAAGGACCCTGGCCCTGATGGGTTCCCTCCTCGGTTCTTCCAAGTTTTTTGGGATATTGTGAGAGAGGATGTCATTTCTACTATCCAAGATTTTCAGGCTTCAAAACATATCCCGAGAGGGTTCAAGTCCACCTTTATTGCCCTGATCTGAAGGGCCCATCTCCAGAGACAATGGCAGATTTTAGACTGGTTAGTTTATGTAATGTATCCTACAAGATATTAACCAAAGCCATAGCTAATAGAATGAAAGAAATTTTGCCCCTCATTATTGACCCTAGTCAGGGAAGCTCTGTTCAGGGGAGATCAATTCTGGATGGTGCAATCACTATCCATGAAGATTTGCATTCTGCAAGGTAAACCAACAAGGAGGTCTTTGCTCTAAAGCTTGATATGAATAAATCTTTTGACCACATTAACTGGGAGTTCTTGATGGCTATTCTTTTGAAGTTCGGCTTTCATTCTCAGTGGGTCAGGCTGATAAAAGAATGTATATCCAAACCTTGGTTCTCAGTTTTGGTCAATGGCACGACAGTTGGATTTTTCCAGAGTCATAGGGGGCTTAGACAAGGAGATCCGATCAGCCCAATGTTGTTCATTGTAGTAGCAGAGGCATTAGGTAGAACCATAAAAGCTACTTGTACTACTGGTTTAATCTCGAGGATTAAAGCCACATCTCTCACCAACCCAGTTTCTCACCAACAATTTGTTGATGACACTTTGTTGTTGACTCACTCATCAGTGGTTGAATCCAGAAGGATTAAGCTCATACTCCAACTCTACGAGGATGCGGCGGGATAGAAGGTGAATTTCAACAAGAGTAAGCTTTACTTCCTCAACACCCCAATCCAGAGACAAGCCAGAATAGCTACGATTTTGGGATGTTCGATAGCGACTTTTCCTACATCTTATTTAGGCCTTCCCCTTTTCTATGGTTCTCCGAGAGAGTCGATGTGGGATAGAGTGGTTGAAAGAATTCAAAAGAAATTGGCTGGTTGGAAAGGTCATCTCTTATCTCAGGAAGGGAAGCTTACTCTCACTAAGGCATCCTTACAGAGCATCCTGATTTATTTTCTATCTGTGTTTAAGGCCCCTACCAGAGTTTACCAAAAAATTGAACAGCTCCAAAAGAATTTTCTCTAGTCTGGGTCAGAGGAAAAAAAGAGGGTCCACCTTGTGGGCTGGGGCAAGGTCTACAGACCGAAATAAAAAGGGGGGCTAGGACTAAGAAGAGTTGCTCACCTAAACACTGCCTTGCTTGCCAAACAAGCTTGGCGTCTTATCAACAATGAGGAAAATGAGTGGACTGCCATAATTAAAAGAAAATATCTTCAAGATACCGATTTCCTAAATGATTCGGTGCACGGTGGAGGGTCGGCATTCTGGAAAGCAATCTTAACAAGTAGAGAGGTCATAAAGAAAGGCCTAAGATGGGTTCTTGGTAACGGGTAGAAGATCAAGTTTTGGGATGACAGGTGGGCCAAGGATGAAGCTTTATCTCAGTTTCCTTCCCTTGCAAGGATCAAAAGAATCTCAGAGGATCTCATAGGAAGGAAAGTGGTTGACTTCATAAGACAGGACAGAGGAAGGCTTATTTGGAAACAGATAAGGATTCATGGCTTTGAAGCTGAATCAGAAGAACTCCAAAGCATCCTGCATCAACAATTCATTTCTATGAGACCTAAGCAGGATCATGTAATTTGGGCAGCTACCGAAAATGGGTAGTTCTCTATCAAATCTGCATATATGCTAATGTTAGATACAGAGGACCCCACACTCCAGACTCAGTTGGTGTGGGTCAAAAACCTTATTCCTAAAGTTGCTATGTTTTCATGGCTGGTGATCCAAGGTAGGATTCTGACGATTGACAACTTGTTAAGGAAAGGTATGATAATTGCTAACCGATGTTCTTTGTGCAGGGGTAATTGGGAGTCCACCCACCATATTTTCCTTGAATTTTTGGTCTCTCTGAGTGTTCTCAATGGGTTGTTTCAAGCTTTTAGCATTTGCTGGGTAAGACCAGCTACCATCCTTGACCTCTTCCACCAATGGCCAAATCCCTTTGTTAGCCTTAGGCTGAGGTTTTTTTGGAAGATCTGTCTCCATCATTTTCTTTGGCAAGTGTGGCTAGAAAGAAACCATAGAGCATTCCATGAGTCGAGCCATGATGTAACTTCCATTACCAATAATATTCTTACCTTTGCCCATGAAAACGTCAGCCTTATACCTTATGATGATCGAAATCCTTCCCCCTGGGAGTGGCGGATAGCTCAATCCTTAAATATTACTCTAGGCAAGAAACCGGTGTCTATCAAGGTCAATCCCAGATTAGGTGTCAAGTGGAAACCGCCCCCGGTAGGTTGGTTCAAGCTCAACTTCGATGGGGCCTCTAAAGGTAACCCTGGAATTGCAGGGGCTGGAGGAGCAGTGAGAGATCATCAAGGCAAGTTGGTGTTGGCCTTTTTTGAGCAGCTGGGAACTAGGACTAACAATGAGGCGAAAGCAAGAGCATTATGGAGGGGTCTTCAGTTGGCTCAGGAAATTGAAGGTAAACTTATTATTGAAGGAGATTCAATGCAGGTCATAAACCTTCTCAAAAATGGGAAAAATCCTCCATGGTGGATTAAGACTGTCATCGAAGAGGCTAGGAGATTTTACCATGCCAGGAACGATCGGAAGGCCCAACATGTTTTTAGGGAAGCAAATAAAACTGCTGATATCTTGGCCAATTTAGGGGTGGAAGCCATTGGGATGGTCATTTGGGAACATGGGGTCCCAAGTGAAGTGGCTAAAATTATTCAAAATGATCGCCAATGATGGTGAAGCTATGGGGATCGAAAAAAGGGAGAGCAGTTTCAATGTGGTTTTGTCAGTATTGCTTAGGTCCTTATTGTGATGGCTTCAGTTTTCTTTGCAACAGGGGAAGGATCCAGGTGGCTTGGTGGCTTCTTGTAATGGGGTTAGGGGCAATGGCTGAGGCCAAAGACCGATGTCATGATTTCGTGACTTGTTCGATTTTTAGGAAAAGCAAATTTCAGCAAGAAAGGAAAAGTGTAGCAATTTTGCGATAGGTTGAGCAAGAAAGAAAAAGTGTCGCGATATCACGACATGTTGGAAAAAGGGTCATGATATCGTGACATGTTGAGCAAGAAAGGAAGAGTGTCATGATTTCATGACATATAGAGCAAGAAAGGAAATGTGTCACGATGTCGCGACATGCTAGAAAGAGTGTCGCGATATCGCGACATGGAAAAAGTGTCACGATATCGTGACATGTCGCGTTGTCACATTCAAAAGAGAAGAGAAAAAGCATGAGGGAAAAAGTGTCATGATATCGTGACATGAAGAGCAAGAATGAAAGAGTGTCACGATATCACGACATGCTAAGCAAGAAGGAAAGAGTGTCGCGATATCGCGACATGCTGAGCAAGAAGGAAAAAGGGTCGCTTTTTGGCAATAAGTTAAGCTTGAAGGAAGAAGGGTCACTTTTTGGCGATAAGTTAAGCTCGAAGGAAGAAGTGTCATGATATCGTGACATGTCACATTATCATGACCAAAAAAGAAGAGAAAGAGCAAGTGGGAAAAAGTGTCGTGATATCGCGACATGTGTTTTCGCGACTAAAAGAGAAGAGAAAGAGCAAGAAAGAAAATGTGTCGCGATTTCACGACATGTCATTTTTTCATGACCAAAAGAGAAGACTAAGAGCAAGAAGGAAAAGTGGTGTGATATCATGACACGTCACATTCTCGTGACCAAAAAAGAAGTGAAATAGGAGGAAGGAAAAAGTGTCGCGATTTCACGACATGTTGATGAAAGAAAAAGTGTCGCGATATCGCGACATGGAAAAAGTGTCGTGACATGGAAAAAGTGTCGCGATATCACGACATGTCGCATTTTCATGACCAAAAGAAAAGAGAAAGAGCAAGAAATAAAAAGTGTCGTGATATCGCGACATGCTTAGCAGGAAAGAAAGAGTGTCGCGATATCGCGACATGGTGAGCAAGAAAGAAATAGTGTCATTTTTTGGCGATAAGTTAAGCTTGAAGGAAGAAGGGTCACTTTTTGGTGATAAGTTAAGCTCGAAGGAAGAAGTGTCATGATATCGTGACATGTCGCATTATCACGACCAAAAAATAAGAGAAAGAGCAAGTGGGAAAAAGTGTCGCGATATCGCGACATGTGTTTTCGCGACTAAAAGAGAAGAGAAAGAGCAAGAAAGAAAATGTGTAGCGATTTCGCGACATGTCATATTTTCATGACCAAAAGAGAAGACTAAGAGCAAGAAGGAAAAGTGGCATGATATCGTGACACGTCGCATTCTCGCGACCAAAAAAGAAGTGAAAGAGGAGGAAGGAAAAAGTGTCACGATTTCACGACATGTTGATGAAAGAAAAAGTGTCGCGATATCGCGACATGGAAAAAGTGTCACGATATCGTGACATGTCGCATTTTCATGACCAAAAGAAAAGAGAAAGAGCAAGAAAGAAAAAGTGTCACGATATCGCGACATGCTTAGCAAGAAAGAAAGAGTGTCGCAATTTCACGACATGGTGAGCAAGAAGGAAATTGTGTCATTTTTTGGTGATGTGTTGAGCTTGAATGGAAAAGTGTCACGATTTCGTGACATGTCGGATTTTCACGGCCAAAAGAGAAGAGAAGAGCAAGAAGGAAAAAGTGTCGTGATATCGCGACATGTCGGTTTATCGCGACCAAAAGAGAAGAGAAAGAGCAAGATGGAAAAAGGGTCACGATTTCGCGACATGTCATCCTATCGTGACCAAAAGAGAAGAGAAAGAGCAAGAAGGAAAAGTGTCACGATATTGCTACATGTCGCATTGTCACGACCAAAAGAGAAGAGAAAGAGGAGGAAAGAAAAAGTGTCATGATTTCGCGACATGTGGAAGGGTGTAGCGATATCGCGATATGTCATTGTTTCGTGACCAAAAGTGAAGAGAATAAGCAAGAGGAAAATATGTCGCGATATCGCGACATGTCGGATTTTCATGACCAAAAGAGAAGAGAAAGAGCGGGATGGAAAAGTGTCACGATTTCATGACATGTCACTTTTTTGCGACCAAAAGAGAAAAGAAAGAGGAGGAAGGAAAAGTGTCACGATATCGCGACATGTCGCAGTTTCACGACCAAAAGAGAAGAGAAAGTGTTAGGAGGTGAAAGTGTCATCCGCCTGTGTTCTGAGGTGTGGGTCATCTTTTGTAAGGATGTTGCTCTTTGTTGGTGGTGTAACCTCAGTAGGGGGCTAAGGCCAGATTGTCCCTATTGAGGCCTTGTTCCGATTCAGCTTTGTGTTGTTGTTGTAATAGGTTTTGGGTCAACCTGTAAAACCCGGTTGTAATGAATTTGTACCTTATTTACCAAAAAAAAGAACATACTAAAGATGCATGGGATTTGCTAAAACAAGTCCATATAGGGTCCAACACATCAAGGAAATTCACTTTATTGTCCAAAATTCTTAGCACTATGGAAGGTGAAGAAGAAAGTGCCTTGCTCTTCCTCTCAAATATAAAAGAGATGAGAACTCAACTATTGGCTTGTAATTGTGATTGGATAAGTGAGAAGCTCTTAAGATTTATCATTTTTAGGAACTTGTCAAGCAAGTTCAAGAATTTTGTCACCATTATTGAGACTAGGCTAGAGCAAGAAGAGGATGGCATTCCTCTCAACACTCTTTCACAATTATTGATTCAACATGAAGAGTCTCTTAATAGAGACAAAGTGAATGGTCAAGTTTTCAAGGAGAATAATGTTGCCTTGAGTGCCACTAAGTCTTCCTTCAAGAAAAAATACAAGGAAAGGAAAAATCAAAATCTCCAACCCAACAAGCCTAGATTTGATTTCACTTGCAAATTTTGTGGCAAGAAAGGCCAGAAGGAACAAAATTGTTTCAAGAAGAAGAATATTGCAGAAAAGTAAGAGCAAGAAAAGGCTAAGGGACAAGGAACTAAGAAATGGTTTGGCAAGGGAAAGAAAAAAAACAACAATGCAAAGCAAAATTCTAATTAAAATGTCTTTTTTTGTACCCTCTACTCCATTGACTCATCTACTTCTAATGAATGGGTGTTAGATTCTAGATACACTAACCATATGTGTTTTGAAAATAATAATTTTGTGGAATTTCATAAGCACTCTTCAGATTCAGTTGTCATTGGTGATAATACTAGACTTCAACTAGAAGGTGTTGGCAATGTTGTAATTGAAGTAAAATTACTTGATAATGTCCTATATATGCCTAACCTTAGGAGAATTTTAATTTCAGTTTTGCAAGTTTCTAGAAGTGGTCACACTATTGAGTTCAATGCAACTTCATGGAGCATTAGGAAAGTCGTGCTACCAATCATTACATGTTATGTGAAGAATAATATTAATGTGTTAGGTGATGCTCCTCCTAAAGTATGTTTAGCAACTAATTTTTCTCCTAGTAGCAAGCTTTGGCACTTAAGTTTAGGCCATACAAACTATCAAAATATTCAAATGATGAAGTCCAAAAATTATGTTGAAGGCTTGCCTAACATTTCACCTATTCATGGTTTATGTGAAACATGCATCTTAGGCAAGATGAGCGAACAAAATTTTGCAAAGGACAAGTCAACAAGGGCCACAAAAATTCTTCAACTCATTCATACAAATATTATGGATCCATTACATGTTAGATCACTTGGTGGTGCATCCTATATTCTCACCTTTATAGATGATTATTCAAGAATGATATTTGGGTATCTACTTAAGAATAAATCAGATTGTTTTGAGACATTCAAGGAGTTCAAAGCTTTGGTAGAAAATCAAAAGGGAGTAAAGATCAAAATGATTATAAGTGACAATGGAGGGGAGAATAATAGCAATTATTTCAATGAGTTTTGTTCTTCTCATGGGATCAAAAGGTAGTTTACTCGTCCATACACTCCTCAAAAAAATGGTGTTGCAGAGAGGAAAAATAGGACAATCATGGAGATGGTAAGATGCATGCTTGGTGACCACTTACCTTAATTTCTTTGGGGTGAAGCAACCAGTACAACAATATAAATTCTTAATAGGTGTCCTTCAATATCAGTTGAGGGTAATACTCCTTATGAGGTTTGGAATGGTAATAAGCCGAATTTTTCACACTTAAGAGTGTTTGGATGTGATGAATTTTCATATATTCCTTCAGAAAAGAGGAATAAATTAGACAAAAAGTCTCAAAAATACATCTTTGTTGGCTATGATGTAGAAAATAGGGGCTACAGGTTATACTCACCTTCTTCACACATTGTATTTGTTTCAAGAGATATCAAATTCAATGAAGACCTTCTTGAGTTAGAAAATGGTGGACCTTGTGTCAAAACGACCAAGTGGTTGGATCATTCTAGGGGTCCTAAAGAGCATAATTCAGTTAGCCAAAGGATAACTAGAAGTATGACCCTTAACATGTCTCTTCTAGCTAAGATAGAGAATGATCATGAGCCTACTTCTTACCCAGAAGCTTCACAACACTCTTTTTGGGTTGATGCCATGAAGGTTGAGATGGATTCTATTCTAAAGAATAAAAATTGGGATCTAGTGACTTATCCTAATAAAAGAAATGTTATTGGAACAAGTAGGTCTATAAAATCAAGTACAATTCTAATGAAGAGATGGAAAAGTATAAGGCTAGATTGGTTGCTAAGGGTTATGCTAAAAAATATGGCATTGACTATGATGAAACCTTTGCACCAGTTGCCAAAATGCCCACCATTCGGCTTCTCATCGCTATTGCTGCTACTCAAGGTTGGCAAATTTTTTAGATTGATGTGAAAAGTGCCTTTCTAAATGGTGATTTGGATGTGTATATCTACATGAGTCAACCATGAGGATTTGTTATACAAGGTAAGGAAACACTTGTGTGTAAACTAAAGAAAACCTTGTACGATCTAAATCAAGCACCTAGAGCATGGTACATGAAGATTTCAGGTTACTTCTTGTCTCTTGGTTTTGATAAATGTTATTCAGATACAAATCTCTATGTGCTTAGGAAGGATAACTTGGTCATTTTAATTGCTATATTTTTTGATGACCTTTTTGTGACTGGAAATGAGAATGAGGCCATTTTTTATTTCATCTCCAAATTAAACTCAGAGTATGAAATGATTGACCTTGGTCTTCTACACTACTATCTTGGCATGCAAGTTTATTAGCATGAGGATTGTACCTTTTTGAGTCAATCCAAGTATATTGGAGATCTTATTAAGAGGTTTTATTTTGAGGATGGCAATCCTACTTCCATTCCTATTTATACAGGTGTTAAGTTGGAAGTAAGTATAGAATCTCAGTTGGCTGATGCTACATTGTATAGGTAGCTCATTGGTAGTCTTCTTTATGTTACCATCACAAGGCCAAATATTGCTTTTGCAGTTGGTATGATGGCTAGGTTCATGCAAAAACCTTATATTGAGAACTTACAAGCTACCAAGAAGATTCTAAATTACCTTTCAGGTACTAGAGATTTGGCACTTAAGTATTCTAGGCTTCCTTCCTTTGCTCTTTTTGGCTATACTGATTCTTATTTTGGAGGGGATAGAATAGATAAAAATTCTACCACATCATATGTTTTTAGTATTGGGTTTGCAGCTATCTCTTGGTATTCCAAGAAGCAAGATACAATTGCTCTTTCTACAACGGAAGTGAAGTATAATGCTATGACAACAGCTACACAGGAAGCAATTTGGCTTCATACCCTCATGAAGGAAATTGGCTTTGAGCAATTTGGTCCTTCATGTTTGCTCTCCGATAATCAATAAGCTATTGCCTTGGCTAAAAATCCTATAATGCATCAAAGGACAAAGCATGTTGAAATCCAAGCCCACTTTATTAGAGAGAAGGTATTATATGGGACTATTCAGTTGGAGTATTGCCCATCATCTTCTAATTCTATTGATTTGTTCACCAAACCACATCACAAGGAGCAGTTTTATAAGTTGAGGGAATCACTTGGTTTGGTGAAGTTTTCCTCAAGGAGGAATGAAGTGTAGTTACACTTGTGTGATGACAACTTCATCCTTATGAGGTGTTTTGTGCTATATATATAAGTTGATATTTGGTGGTATAATTGCCTTTTGCATCTCTTTCAAACATGGTACTTTCTTGTTTGCCTTGTGCAACTTTTGTACATGTTACTTTGTAGATGGCATTGTGCAGTTATGGTATATGATGCAATTGCTTTATGCAACTCTTTTATATGGTACTTTCTTGTTGCCTTGTGCAACTTTGTACATGTTTTTATGTAGTTGGCATTATGCAATTGGTTTACCATGGTACTTTATTGTTAACATTTATACTACTTTTGTACATGATATTTTATGGTTGTCTTTATGCAACCGGTGTGCACACTTTATTATTTTCATATACCTTATGCAACTTTTGTACATGGTACTTTAGAGTTTGCATTATCATGGTACTCCTTGTTTTCTTTATGCAACTTTGATCATGATATTTTTTTATCAACTATATAGCACGTGACTATAAGTATGGCTTGGCATCTTTTTGTGATGACTTATAGTTCACTATTTGTTAGATCAGTTTTGTTATCATCTTTGGATATTCATATATGTTGTGGTGAATATATTTATGATGATGTATCTAACTGATCTTATGTTGAGCTGCTTGTAGTTTGCAAGTAATTCCGTTTGGAGTTTTGCAGGCTTACTGAAGACACCCTTGTGATGTTTTCTTCTTGTCATTTGTAACCACTTGTGGTTTATGGATGGCTTTGTAAGCTGCTTGTATCTGAAGCTACTCCGTTGGGGATTGCAATCTCATTTTGGCCCATTTTGTATTGGTGCCTTATTGTAGACCATTATTGGTCATAGAAGCTCATTGTAACTATATTACTCATTTGATTCTCATCCCCATTTGTATCTTTAGGGGGAGAATGTTTCTTTGTTTCATAATTCCTTTCCCCAATATTGCATTAATGGGGAGTGTTAGAATATGTAATGCAACATTGTGTAAATTATTCTTAGACTAAAATATAAAGTCTAAAGAATAATATTTGAATTAGAAAATAATTCTATTTTATGTAAAAATATTCCCACCCAATTAATAAATAAAATAAGGGTGCTAGGAATATTTAATTTGTGGGACAAAGTTATTTCCCCTTTTCTAGAAAATATTAGAAAGTAACTAATCACTTTCTAATATTTGATAGATGCCACTTATCACACATCTCAAATATTATATTGTGATAATATTAGAAAGTAAATAAGCACTTTATAATATTTGATAGATGCCACTTGTCACACATCTCAATATTAGATTGTGATAATATTAGATTGTGATAAGATTTAGGGTTGTAGTAGAAAAGCTTTTCTTTAAATAGGGGTGTTGTATACTACATCTTAACATATATTGTCATATTTATCTTGTGGAGCATTCTTCGATCTTTTGGAGACTTTTTTTGTCTCACAACTTATGAATGCAAATCCTAAATGCTAGCTTACCCATTGGGTAAGCCACAAGCAATCAAGCCACAAAGATGCATTGCTACTTCAAATTTCTTTCGATTTTTCTTCTTCCTTTTGTTGCTTTATGTTATAAGAAAAGTAAAAATATTAATTTTAAACTTTCTATGAAAATAAATGATGCAAGAAAAACCAATTTTTACAGTCTCTAAAAATGCAGCAGGAAAACAGAGGGTTTAGGCACTAACTTTATCAGTTTTGAGACCTCCAAATTCTGAATTTTTGAGCAAAAAATTCTCTGGTTCTTCAACGCTCTAGGGTGGGACAATTAGAAACCCTACCACCATACCAGGGTGGTATGGTGAAGCCACCATGCCAGGGTAAGCTATATAAATGTTCTGCCACCATTCCAAGGTGGCGAGGGGAGCACCTGTAACATAAAAAGGGCAAAAATGGTAGAAATGAAGTCAAATTTTCACCCAAAGCATAAGGGACAAGGGTCCCACTATGATATCCATTGAAGTAGGGAAAAATGGTGCACATAATAATGAATAAAAATATATTTATCTATCCTATATCTCTTATGAGCATCAAACGAAAGCATGCATGTGAAACTGAAGCAATACCAAACAATAAGGAATGAAATGAAGCAAGTTTCTTTCTTATTAATTTGGTGGATCAAATCCAAGGTTACACACCATTACACTTGAGGTCTCAAAGGTGATACAATTGTTACAAATTTTGGGTGCCCAAGTATCAAATCCTCTAAGAAATTGGGGTGCACATCTAGGTGGGCGGGACAAAGCCATTGATGTTTGTATATTTAATCTCTGATGTTTGATATTCCTTCCCAATGCCTTCTAGGAACCTACACCTGCACACAAGGAAGCAAAAAAGGTCAAATAGCAAGGGCATGTGAATGAAAACATGTAATCCCCACAAGCACAAAATGGCATATATATTAAAAATATATTGAATCAACTCAGAATGACTTGAAAATTTATAGGGATTTTAAATAAGAGTTTTTTAGGGATAAAACCAAAAACATATCTGAAATTGCATCCGTAGACCCCTCGATTTTGTGCCTCCTGCCTGCAACCTACGAAGACCAAGATGAACAATTCCTGCACCTAAACATGTCCAAAACAAATGAAATTTGGAAAGAATGCATAAATAAACATTTTAATACAACCCATGTGGTTATATTTTCAAAATGAGGTGCATATCCACCTGCATGCAATTGGGGTGCCCGGATGGGCCCTACGAACTTGCAAAACCTTAAAAATGGAATATATCGGCCAATTTAACTCCAAATTGCATGAAATTTGAACTGCAACATCATATGATATTCTATAATAATACTAAAAAACAATAAATAAATTGTGCAAGGATTTTTCCTCATCCCGAGGGAGGATGGTGGTGACTGCAACTAATTGGAGGGAACCCTAGGAGGGGATACCCACAAATTTTGCACACTTTTTGCTACCAATCCAATTAGGAAATGATCCTAAATAGTCTAAGGGGTTTTTTCATTGAATTTGGTGAAGAAATTCACCTAGATGGAAAATTTATGCTCAAAGGACCCTCTTGAAGTCACCTAGTAACCTCCATCACTAAGGAGAGATTATAAGGGCAAGAGAGCATAATAAAGTGAGGGGAAATCTTGGCAGCACTCTATTTCATATCCTAGAACTCCTATCTATGTTTTTTTGTGGATATTGAATCCATTTTATATCCCAAAGGGGCTTATGTGCAAAAATGCATGCGAGGGCATGCATGGCAGGAGGTGCCATTTGTCAAAAACGAAGTATGCATTGGATGGGGAAGATAATATCCCCTTTTAGCCTCCATTATGAAGTATGTCATAAGGATTCAGTTCCCTCTGACCTGCATGCTTCAATTGGTAGGATAAATGGTAGTTTTTGGGCATCATTTCTCCCAAATTTGACTTTTTATGGGTCAAACTTGCTCACCATACCACCTTGGGATGATGGCTCACCACCATCCCAAGGTGGGCCGATGGGAGTATGCCATCATCCTAGGGTGGGACAATGGTGAATTTTTGGCCAAAACCTCCAAAAATTAGGTTGAAAGCCTCCAAAACCTCTTTCGAAGTTGCTAGAACCACTATGAGCCTTCTAAGGGCTGCCCAAGGGGCCATATGATGCCAATTTGATCATTGTTTGTGGATGATTAATTGGGTTAACCATATTTTAGTGTCTACACCTTCAAATTCATCAAATTTTTAAACAAATTAAGTCCACAAAATTGTTGGAGGCAATGATTCAAATATGCATGCTCTTTCATGATTGGGGCATCTAAAGTTGACCATATCAATGAACATCAATCAACCTGCAATGTGATGTTAGGTTGTCTATTTTTGCTCAGTGTTGTGCTTTCACATAATGTATCTCAAAAAGAGGCATTTGTAGAGACCTAAAACATGTCATGTTGAGTAGGCTATCTCTATGGACACTTTTTTAGACCATATGACTCATCTTGGGACTTCCCAAGACCTAAAAGTGGTTCTGATCACTCCATCAGGGCAATTTATCCCTTTATAGCCTAGATCATCATACCCAGGAGTGGCATCCAATGGCTATTGGACCATGTGATGATATTCAATTTTAGCCACTCCACCCTAGAATGGTCACACTTGTAACAAACTTAGGCTCTCTAAGCTGAGCCAAATAAGTTACAGGGCAACTTGTGCATAACAACTAACCATGAGAAGTTTCTAGAAGTGATGCTTGGGTTACCTAGATCCTAATAGAATATTGATCTTGGCTTCTCTTGAAATCCAATATTACAATTGGTAAATATTATAAAAGGAGACCAAAAAGTTCATTAAAAAGAGATCAAATCAAATAGGAATGCAATGAAGTGCTACCAATTTGAGCAATAGAGAGAACATTCTCTCACAAGTAATGAGGTGCTACCCAGATCCCATCCTGAAGCTTGCATTCACATCAATGGATTCCATTGGAGCTTGAAGATCAAATATCACTATTGTGCATCATCAAATCACCTTGAATTCGAGCTAATTCTCATGATTCAACTATGTATCAAAGATCAAGATCCTTTGAAATAAATTTGATAGATAACTCGAACATCACCCTGCATCGATCACAAAGAATAGACTTCTATTTAGTGGCCACTTCACCCCAAAATTGATTGCAAGTGTAGCCAGTGTGCCCTATAGTGAATAACAGAGCTGATCGTCATACCCCACGATGGCCTCTTGATGAAATTTTATTTTCTATATTTTCTTAGTTACATTAGCTTTAGCAGCATTCGATTTGGTTTCTAATATAGTTTAACATATATTCATTCAATTTTGCATGCATTTCTATATTGTTTTCAACATTTTTACTTTAATTGCTTATTATGGAAATGGATGTTATCTTGAGAGGTTCCACATTTACTATTTATGCCTTGTAAGTGTTTTTATGTGTAGGTTGTAAGCCTTATCAGGAGCTAATCATCATAAATATCCTCCAATATTTACATCATCAAGTGGAGGTCGCAAAGAAACCCTCCATAATCAGTTTTGGGAGAGCAAAGACTCTGTGAATTACACCTACCCTTTTGGGTCTCATTTTGTAATTTGTATCAAATTGGTGTAATCCCTAAGAGGGATATTTGTAACCTCTTTGTAAAGATATTTTTAAATATCAATGAGAAGGACATCATTTTGTATATTTATGTCATTTTATGGTTATATAACTTGCATTTGTCAATTTGATTTCATATTACATGTTTAGGTGTATGGTTTCTACTACTCTACACTTCCAAAAAATAGAATTTTTTTTATCAATGCCCATGGTTAGAGGGGTCAACCAAGATGCAATGAAGGGCTAAAAAATACATATAATCTCTTCAAAAATAATAGAAGAGAAAAAATTCAATTTTCACCTTCTAGGGCTTAGAAACCTCTAATCTCCAATTGCAAAACCTTCAACATGATTTGGCTAGATGAACCTCAATAATGGATGCTTCCAATAGTTCTCAAAGCTCTAATAACATGAAAGGAATTATGGAAAAATGCAAAACATCAAACCAAACCACAAGGATCAAGGGGTTGAAACAACACCACATTAACCAAAATAGAGAGACTAAAAACAAAAACAACATAATAGAAGCTAACACAAAAACTGCAATATCATATCATATGTTAGAATTGATTTGTGAATACAATGGAGAAGCTTTTATTAAATAGGCAAGGAAGATCCACCACAACCATAGGATCAACAAAGAGATAAGAATCAATATCCACTATACAAATAGGGGGTGCAATCAAAGAGTGTAACTCCCTATGAATGCCAAATATCCCCATAATATCTAAATAAGATAAAAATAAATATCCACACATAAATTTGGTGGCAAAAAATAAACTAAACTAATATAAAAAATAAAGTACCTTTGTGAGCATGAGCTATAGTCCAAACACCTACTCTAACTCTAGTTTGATGTGTTTAGTTTTGACAAACACCTAGGTTTATTCTTTCCTAGAAGCTAATATGCAAGCTGAATATGCAATGTAGTGTGAAGACAAATATGCATAAGACAATATGCTTTCCTATATGCAAGTTTTATTTTAATGAATGCTAAAGAAGACAAGAAACTAAAGTCTTTATTTTTATACTAATGTAAATCTACATGCATTTTTTATTGGATGCCTAAGAAAGCAAAATAAAATACTAAGCTAAGCTAAAGGTTATTTTTTATTTATCTTTTAAATTATTTTTTAAGAAAAAATAGAAGCATATATAAATTGCAAACAACCTATGTTATTAAAAATAGGAGGAAGAGGTTATACTTACTTATTTTTGTGGTTGACATGAATACACCACCTGTGTTTGAATATGTTTCCTAATAAATATGTTTCCTAGAAATCTATAGCTAGAAAATTCATTGAAACCTACAAATAGATAGAACAAAAGGTGGATTAGATTTTAGGTTCCTACCAAATAATGAGAAGTTGAATACTTTTTGATTTGTGTAACATGGAAGGTGCACCATTTCATTTATAGATAAAAATATTATTACAAGTAATCTCTTTTACAAATGGCCCTCTTGGAGCTTACAATAGGGTTTCCAAGGTGGAGAATATTCCCTTTTACAATGTATAACAAAAATGGTGCTCCACTGGTCTTCTATGCCACCTCAAGAGTTGGGTGGGTTTTGGAAGCTCCAGTCATTTAACCACCCTAGGATGAATGCTTTCCCAAAGCATTTGCACACAACCAACAATAAGAAGTCAATAGCATCAAGTGGGACTACCTAGTTGAGGCCCAAAATTAGTAATATATGCACACAAGAAACTTGATAGATATTTCTTAAGATGAAAATGTCATAAAAATGTCATAAAACCTTAAAAATATACCTTGCTCAACTTATTATTATATTTGTTGTTGAGGCCATAACTATTTTTAGCTTTGAAATGTGATCATCTAGGGGTGTTGAACATTTTGAGTAGATAAGTTGTAATTGATTTCAAGAGTGAGTGGCCATTAATGTCAAGCTTTCAGCACTAGGTAGTTGTAGTTTCAGTTGATCAAGACCCGGTTCCAGGAGGTCAAGCTAAGGTCCAAGGTGAAAACAAGAAGCCCAAGTGAATAATATTATAATCATTATTTATAATATTATACAAGGAAGATTAAATTAATTATAAATTAATTAATATAATTTTATTAATTTAATTTACTAATTAATTTACTTAACTTTATGTTATTTAAATTAATTTTAATATTAATTATATATTAATTTATGTTAATTTTCAAATAACCCTAAGGTGGATTATTAATTCGAATTTCGAATTAAAATTTCTAGCACCGAAGTGGGAAAAAAATTTACCATGTGTGTATAAAAGGGGGATTACCCCACCTTAGCCAAACCCCTAATGCTTTTGAATTAAAATCCTATGCTATGCGAGTTCATGCAAATTATGGTGTGCAGCGAAGAGTTTTTAATTTTTAAAAAGGTGTTTAGAGGAGGCAAAACTATTTTACCCACCAAGGACGGAGCCTCTGTCACCAACTGCTGGTAGCACAGTTGGCAACCACGATGGAAGCAAGACGTGATGGCAACAACAAGTGCAGGTTTGAATCCATGGATTATCATTTTGTTTTGTGTTGAAAACATGATGGAGTAAGGTTGAAAAGGAAGGAAGTCCTCCTTCTTTCATGTGGGTACCTCTAGCCCATGCAATGGGCACCAAAGCTTTAAGGCGATTGGCACTTGGGGAGACGACGGTTTGAATCACGCCAAAACCCTTTTTGGAAGGTAACAAAGGTACGCATTAAGTTTGAGTACTAAAAATTTTAGAGGAGTTAGTTAAGGTATTAAAAATTAATTTTTGTATATTTTTATTTGGTATGTAAGGTTTTAGGAGAGTTATAAGGGTGATGCAAAATAGATTTTTGGTGTTATTTGCTTTAGTGTTTGAAAAGGAAATAAAGGTGTTTTAGGAATAATGGTTGAGGTTTTGATGTGTTGGATATTATTTTAAGTTGGAGATTATAAGGTGTATCCAAGTAATTATTTTTGTACATTATTTGATGAATGTTAATTCCAAGAAGGAGCAATAAGATGTGTTTGATATTTGTTTATTTTTGTGTCTAAGAAATATTTGAGGAAGTGTTAAGAGTGATATTTTGTCATCTAACCATATAAATTGGAAAGAAGGAAATTATGATTTAGACAGGTTTTCCAAGGGCACTTCCACATCAAGCAAAATGTATGGTCACATCTTCCTAGTGAGTTATTTTTGAATGTTGTGAATGCAAATTGGGAGTGAAAAGAATTGTTTGGTAAGCATTTTTTAGTGTATTTTGAATTAATGCTTAAATGTTTTCCAGGAATATTGAATTGTTGATAAAACCTTATTTTATAAGCATTTTTTTTGAAGTGAGTAAGTGAGTGAAGAAATTGAACTAGGGTTTGAAAATATTATGAGTATCATTGTTATGTGAAGTTGAGAACTATCTTGAACTAGGGTTTGCAAAGATCATGAGTATCATTGTTATGTGAGATTGATTGATAAGCATTTTTGGAAATATTTGAGTGTTAATATGCTTGGACTAGGGTTTGTAAGCAAAGATTAATTCATTGAGTTATTGGTTGAGCCTAGTCAAGTGGATGTATTGATGTGATAGTTCAAGTTCTATGAAACAAATTATTCTATATTTTGAATTGATTTGAGAAAGAGGTTGACTGTAGTTGAATGTGAAACATATTGAGTCTCTAACAATTCTCTAAATGTTTATGTGATAAAAGAGAGATTGAAATTGATTGAGAGTTTGTGAATGTGAAGCATATTGAGTCTCTAAAAATTCTCTATATGTTTCTAAAAGAGTGATTGAAAGTGATTGAGCATAGTGATGAATGTGAAGCATATTGAGTTTCTAACAATTCTCTTTATGTTTCTATGAGATTGGACAAGTTTGAGTGTGGACTTGTTGAGTAGATTTGAGACAAGTCTTGAGAGAATTTGTGGATAGATTTGTGAAAGATTTTATGGAAGCTTAAAATACAGTTTAAGAATAGAAATTAATACCAAATTGGATAAGTTCTAGTGAGGACTTATTGAGCAGATTGAGACAAGTCTTGGTAAAGACTTATTGAGCAATTTATAAATACCTTTGACTTGGTTAATGATGAGCAAGGAGTCACCAAAGATATTAAGTGTTTTGATCTTCATGGTGATAGCAATTTGGAGATCCAAGATGACAACCTCGTATTCAGTGTTATTGTTGGTGTGAGGGAAGTCTATTTTGAAATATAAGGGCATAAGAGCTTCGTGCAATGTGAAAAACATGATCTCTGCACCACCCTATTGCTCACATTTAGAACCATCGAATAACAAAGTCATGTATGCTTTGTTATCTAGTTCTTCGGGTTTGGGTGATATCGACAATTGGAACACTACATCATTGGGAAACTCAATTACAAGAGGCTTATCATCCTCAAGAGGAGACTTTGCTAACTAATCAATTATGATTTGACCTTTGATTGATTTTTGATTGATGAATTCAAGATTGAATTTTTTCAATAGAATGATCCACTTTACGGTTTGCGTATTATGATATGTACAACTCATCATATACCACGAAAAGTTTTCTTTTGAAACAACATACATTGTATGATTTAACATGTAGTGGCAAAGCTTCTTGGTGGTGAATACCATTGGTAAACACAACTTCTCAACGTATGCATATTTAAGCTCATAACTGACCAAGGTGCGACTAATATAGTAGATATTATTTTCTTTATTTTCTTTGTTCTTTTGGGTCAACATGGTCCCTAGAGAAAAATATGTGGCTAAAATATACAAGAAAGGCATACCTGGTGTAGGTGGAGCTAATACTAGTGGTGATGCCAGGTACCATTTTATCTCATCAAAGGCCTTTTAGAACTCCTCATCCCAATTGAATGGGACCCCCTTATGTAGCAGTCGATTCATAGGTTGGCATTTATCCAACAATTGTGTTATAAAGCGTTTGATGGATGTTACCTTTCCTTGTAAGTTGCAAAGCTCTTTAAGGTTAGTGGGGGGAAGCATTTCTAAAATTTCTTTGACCTTTGTGAGATCTACTTTGATCCCTCGCTTGGATACTATGAATCCAAAAAATTTCTTTGTGTAACTCTGAAAACACACTTTTTAGGATTTAGCCTAATGTTATGCTCTATCAGGCGATCAAAAACATTTCGTAAAACATCTGCATGCTCTTCACGCAAGAGAGTCTTGGTGAGAAAATCATCTATATAATATTCTAGGATCTTGTGCATATAGTCATGAAATATGTATGTCATGGCCCGTTGATAGGTTGCACCAGTATTGTTTAGCCAAATGGCATAAATTTATAACAATATGTTCCCCTTGGTGTGGTAAAGATCATTTTATGTTGATCTTCGAGCTTGACCTGAATTTGGTTATAGCTTGAAAATCCATCCATAAATGATAACATTTCATGACCTGCAGTTGTGTCTACTAGAGAATAAATATTAGGCATAGGGAATGCATCCTTGGGAATTGCTTTATTTATATCTTTGAAACCTATACATATACGAATCTTTCCATTAGGTTTTCCTACAAGTACCATGTTAGATATCCATTTCAGATAATCAATCGGTTGATGAACTCCGCATCCAAAAATATTTGTAGTTCATCTTTCACAATTAAGGTGATTATTGAATGCATTTTTATGAGCTTCTACTTGACTAATTTTATATTCAGGTCTAGTGTAATATTATGGGTGACCATATTTGGATCAAGACCCGACATATCCTTATACGACCAAGCAAACATGTCACTTTTTTTTTCAAAATAGTTGTGATGATGGCAAGTTCTTCAAGAGATAGACTCTATCCTAGTTTTAATTTCTTAGGATTGTCAAGGTCATTGCCAACATCCACATCAAAAGTATCCTCAATTGACATATGGAACCCCTTGAATTGATGAGGTGTAGGGATCAAGTAGATGTCATCCGTTGGCTTTAGAGGATCTATCATGTCAGATTCAACATTAGCATGACATACATCTCGGGGTGGCCCTAGAGATAAATGGAATGATTTTAACATCTCTTCACACGGGAAGAACTCCTTAGGTGATGGTGGTGATGCAACATGATCAAAATAAATTGCCTCAAAATTGAGGTACAACTACTTTGAAGGGTTGCTAGGTTTACGAAGAGGAGCAGTTAGGTCAACAAAAATCATGTTTACAGATGGTTGATATTTTCCATTATCGTGTGGGGAAAACCTGTTGATTATAGATGGCTCTGCATGTGCTATATGTGGCTTAGGAGGAAATAGGATTTATGGATCTTATCTAGGAGTATATAATATGATTTGGTCCTCTAGCAGTAATAGCTACCTCTAGTTAGGAAGGGGAAAAAGCACCCTATGATAGATATCATCTATGTCAATAGGGGCCTAACAGGATCGACATCTCATATAGAGTTGTTAAAGTAATTAAGGTGACGAGGACCTAGGTATGTTATTTTTTTTTCATCCTTGTATTCATTATCTTCTTCAATCTAATCATTCTCAAGATTATCGTCGAGTTTGACCTCTTCTTGTTGGGTGGTTTCGTCAGATAATTCACTAATAGAATCAAGAGTCTCGATAGAGACCATTGTAGTTGGGAGATGATCTCCCAACAAATGAGAAGGATTTGGGTTAGCATATTCATTATCATCAATATCTTCCCCAAAACCTAAGCTTAGGCATTATAAAGAGTCAACCAAGAGCTCATCCAACCCACGAATGGAATACCCTAAATAGAAGTTGTCTATGGATAATTGGTATTGTGGTAAATAGGGTGCTCTAAGACCATGCTCATAAATACCTAAGCTACTTCCATGCCAATGGCAACAGTTAAAATATTTCAGAGTGAAATTAGGATTCGACATATAATATATGTTTCCTATGAATGGTTTGTTGTCATGGCTAATCATAGGAGACTGATTTATGGATTGGTTGAAACCCCATATATGAAGTTTGTTTGATTAGGTGGTATACCTAGGGGTACAATAGTTCTAATTTTCAAAGGGGGTACACGAGGTCTTCCCATGTCCTACGTGGACTTGATAATTGGTGTAAACATAATATTTTGTACCAAATATTCTATGAGCTCTTGGTTAGCTAAGTAAATTGTCACTTGTGATACAGATGATGTGTTTGATTATGTAGGGGATGAGGGGTGAGTTAAGTCATCCATTGTGGCAGGTGATTATTCCTCTTCCATAGGAATCAAAATTTCTATCGTGGAAACATTTGGGATGACTATTGGAATGTCCTCCATAGGTGGCTTCAACATCTATTCGATCGGAGGGATGAAGAAGGGATGTCTCGAGAACGTAATGGTTTAGGTGGATGTAGTGGTAACAAATTGGGTGGATCAACAAGTGCTAATTTTGGTGGGTGCTCTGGATGCTTGATAGGGTAACTTGGTCAGATATCCAGATGCATGGAGGATAGAAAAACTCCCTCAGATTACTGACATGATTTATGTAATTAAATGGCTTGTCATTCGAAGGGACCACATGAACTTGTCCTTTGTGTATGTATTCGATACATTGATGTAATATTAAAGGAACACATTTCATGTCCAGGATCCAAGGGCGACCAAGCAATGTATTGTGTTGCATTTCTCCTTCTAGCACATGGTATAATACAAAAATTATCTTTAGTCCCATTTCGATAGGTAGGACTATTGTGCCTACTGTTGAGCATAACACATCGTTGAATGCTCATAACGTGAAGGTAGATGTTACAATGTGTCATGTTATAAGGCTTAAATGCTCTAGAGTGATCGTTTTTATTATATTTATTGATGAACCTATATCAATAAGTACTCACTTGTATTGGATCTAGTTGATACAAGCGATAATATGTAACGAGGGATCCATTACGTTTGCAGGTACCTATTTTATTTTGAGATCATAAAAGGTTACCACATGCTCCTTACATTTTTGCACATACCCTAAATAATTTATGAACGTGTTAGGATCTCAGCGCTGAAGATCAATGGATTTTAAGATTTCCATAAGCGCTTCCCTATATCTAGGTGATTGTTGGATAAGCTTATATATGAAAAGCTTAGCCGATGCTATTTGTAGGCTTTTTTTAAGTCTGTTTATGATTGTTATCATCGATGGAGGTGGTGGACCTGGAAGAGGGTTTTGAGCCTGCAAGGGTTGGGGTACAAAAGGGATTCAAATAGGTGTTGCAAGTGGCACGACTTGATCATACCCTATATTTCTTGTAACAATGTTAATTATACCTACGAATCCATGAGTGGGTGGATCCATATGAATTTAATTAAAATACCTATTCTGATCATCCTTGACCTCGTGAGTGGGCAAGAGATCTTTGAAAATATTCATTTGTTGATTATCAAGGGCAAGAGAGTTGTTGATTTGCAATTGATTCTTGTCTAACATATCTTGTTTTAGGTTCTTAAATCCATATCATGCTTGGATGTCATGACCTTTTTATCGATGATAAACACTATACAAGTCCTCTTTAAACCCCTTAATTTTTGGGTAGGCAAGATTTACTAAGCATATCTTGGGTAAGGTAATGACCTTTGCCTCACATAATCGATTAAACAAGGATGTCAGAGACTCAGGAAATGGTGTAGTACGAGGAGGGTGGCATGGCCTATCTTGTGCTTGGTTTTTTTGGCACTGATTATTTTGCACTGGAGGAGGTTGAGCATGATAGTTAGGCAGCTAGGGTGCTTTCTCTATTTTAGGAATATTCAAAACAATTTGATTAATAGTAGCCAATTTTTGCTAAGTGTAGTTATTTCGAGGATTTTTATTCCACTTTTTTTTGCAGAGTTTTATATCTCCCTCTTGGACCTTTATTTTCTCAATAACTTTAGCTTGCACCAAAGCCTCCTCAAATGTTTGGTATTGTTGCAACTGAAGAAGCAACAATATGCATTTTGAGCAACTTTTTGTAAACATTCGAGTAAGTTCTAAAATCGGTACGGTGAAAGGTAATTTTGATATTATCTTTCTCCACCTATTTTTGTAATACATAACTAGCTCATTATCAAATTGATGAAGGTTTTATAAGTTAGTTAAGTTGGTCTTCTTTTTTACATTGAATGAGAAGCGTTCTAAAAATATGTTATCTAGTTGTTCGAAGCTAGAGATGTTATGTCTTGGTAGTTGATTATACCACTCTAAATTTACACCAGAGATTGTTATTATAAAAGTTCTCAACAACAAAGCATCATCATCTTGCAGCTGGAAGCATAAGTTCATGAAACCTGTTACATGTTCCTGTGCATCTTCGTCTCCTTTAAACTTATCCAGTTTTGGAATTTCAAAGTGTTCCTAATAAGGAGGACAAGGAACTAACAGGTGAAGGGGTTTATTGCATAGCTTACACAATGTTGGCTTTTGATATCTTATTTCTTGCTTTTCTAGTGATTTAATTCGCTTTGTAAGGACCTTGTACGCATGAGATGATATGATCTCATTCTCTTGAATCGGTCTCCTAGGAGGTGGAGGTGGGAGATTTCTATTAGACCGAGGTGGTAGAATGTAATCATCCACCACATCTTCACAAAGTGACTCAAGATATGCTTGATCCTAGTGTTCAGGTTCTGGCTCTTTGTATGCCTCATATTCTGGTTGATTTAGCACTTGACGTTGTCGCGACTGAGAATGATGAATAGCAGTTAGGAGAGGATGTTTTTTTTATGAACCTAGGAGGCAACTCTTGATGTTGTGCAATGCATCTTAGGTTAGCTTGTTGCTTGTATGTGTTGGGCGTAGGGATTTCATCGTAAACTACCCTTTGTGATTGTTCCTCGTGCAATATTTGTTCAAAAAATCCTTTCTTCACGTAGTCTATGTTCATACAAACCTTGATGATGCAGTCATTTTTGCTCTGCATGTTCTTGGTCTAGGTGTTCTATGTATTTTTTCAAATCATCTAACTGTATTTGGTTTAATTGCTCTCATTGACTAGTATTAGGCCTAGATAACCGATGTGTTCTATTAGCTGTATGGGATCTATAGGTTCTCGTATCAACATGAGGGGATTTGGTTATTTATGTGCATGTATTAGGGATAGCTACCATTTTCCCATGATTGAAGGAATTTGTATTGACTCAATGTTCAAACCTAAGAGTGTCACCTTTGTGCAAGGATGGTGTGGGAGTATGACATGTCCATGTGGAATACTCTCCACGCGTGGGCATAGGGTAAACTAGATCTTCATCTCGCTCATCCTCAGCATGGGTATGAATGAAAAATTTGGCTCTACAAGTATCATGATAACCATATATATCTAAGTGGTTATAGTTCTGACTCATCCAGGGATGATCGGATGGAGTATCTTGCTCATCTAACCCAAGCCAAGGTATATATTCTGCTCCATTTTTAGATGGTTTTGTGGATTGATTTGGAATATGGATTCGTGCCACTCCCCTGCTTAGCCCCTCAATGAGCAGATCCTATCTAGAAACAACATGAGACAGACGTGGTCTAAAAATATTATCTTCTCGATCGCATGAAGGTCCCATAAGTTTCCTCTTGATAGGGTTATCTCGATGGTTGGATCCCCCATGAGTGGAATTATCATCACAACGACTGTTAGGTTGTCATTCGGGTATGAGTAAGTTAGCTAGACTTTAGAAAAGGAGTTTTGGGCCTCCTTGTACATTATCTGTAGTATCATTTTGTGACTAAGCATGACTACATGTAATGACCATTATGTGTTGATTAAGCAAGCAATAAATGAAACAAACAAAATATACAAAATTATTATCTTTTTTAAAAATTTATTTGAGTCCTAAACTATCTGGTGTGTTTTGATTTGTTGTTTTTTTGCTTTCTTGTTCATGTTTTTGCTTTTGTTGATGAAATTACTCAATTTAAGGTATTTCACCTGTATACTCTCACACAAAATTGGTGGTTGTTGTGGTTAATCCACAACACACCCCAAGATTGGGGACCCACCTTGTTGCAGGTTTTCAGAGAAAATCTCACTAACCCAGATGCCAAAAATGAAGAAAAGGGGGCAAAATGTGCAAGTGTAGAAAAGTGTCGCGAAATCGCGACATGTCGCACGAAAAAGGAAAGTGTCGCGATATCGCGACATGTCACACCGTCGCCGCTGAAAAAATAAAAGTGTCGCGATATCGCGACATGTCGCTCCGTCACCGCTGAAAAAAGAAGAGTGTCGCGATATCGCGACATGTCACGATATCGCGACATGTCGCTCCATCACCGCTGAAAAAAGAAAAGTGTCGCGATATCGCGACATGTCGCTCCGACGCAAAGAAAATGGTCGCGATTTCGCGACGTGTTTTGGCAAAGTGTACCGAAGGAGAAAATGGTCGCGATTTCGCGACGTGTTTTGCCAAAGTATACGGCTGATGAAAATGGTCACGATTTCGTGACGTGTTTCGGCAAAGTGTACGGCTGATGAAAATGGTCGCGATTTCGTGACGTGTTTCGGCAAAGTGTACGGCTGATGAAAATGGTCGCGATTTCGCGACGTGTTTTGGCAAAGTGGCCCGAAGGAGAAAATGGTCGCGATTTCGCGACGTGTTTTGGCAAAGTGTACGGCCGATGAAAATGGTCACGATTTCGTGACGTGTTTTGGCAAAGTGGCCCGACAGGGAAAATGGTCGCGATTTCGCGACGTGTTTTGCCAAAGTGTACGGCTGATGAAAATGGTCACGATTTCACGACATGTTTTGGCAAAGTGTACGACACAGAGAAGATGTCACGATATCGTGACAAAAATGAAGACCATGCCCGAAGAGAAACGATAGCGAAATCGTGACAGAAATGAAGACCATGCCCGAGAGCAAAAATGGTAGCGATATCGCGACGGGTTGCGATGAGATGGCCCGATGGGTAAAATGGTCACGATTTCATGACGGGGTTATAGCCGAAGCGTACGGAGAATGAAAGTGTCGCGATATCGCGACATGTCGTGATATCGTGACATGTCACGATATCGCTACGAAAGCAAAGAAGCAAGGCCGCGGGCTATTTTTAGTCGAGATTTTTGGGGACCGTTATTGAGCATGCAGAGAGCGCTGAACACATGGCAAAATGCATGAGGATCAGAGTAACGCTTCGTATCGACAATTACTGGCCGTAGAGAAGATCAAGCGTTACAAATGCATGCGAAGGGTTAGAACATCAAAAGGCGAGAAATTGAAATGAAGAGTCCTGGAAATTGAAACGAAGCGTCGCAGAGCAAACGAGAGCGGCGATAGAAAGTTTAAATAGCAGAAATGTAGATGGATACAGGGCTGGAGATTGTAACAAAAAGCATTATTTGTTGAAATAAAGGAGTTATTTGGTAAAAGTGACTTTTGTGTGTAAAATCAAAAGGAGATCGAAGCTAAGACTATTGTTTTCATTGTCAATCTTTCCTTTGCATCATTTTTTCTTGTATCTATTCGTTTACGCCATGAGATGGGTTACGATAGGTGAATGACAGAATGATGCAGTTATATTCTTTCCTTAGAGTCTTGCATCTGATCTGATTGGATTGTGTGTTAGTACAGGTCTGCTCGGTCGGGTTGTTTTAGAACTTCATCTCTTAACTTGGGGTTTTGCAGGGAGGAGATTGCTAACCAGATTAACATCCTTCTTTGGTTTTCCAGCTGATTTGTATAAGAACATTTTCTGTTTTAGTTCTTGATACGTTTAATCTCATATTAAAGACTAACGTTAAAATAACAGAATGATTAAACAAAGATAAAATGAACCAATTAACATTAGAATAAACCATTAATGTTAGAACATTAAAAGGATTTTTTGTTGCATGATTGGTTATTTTAACAAATTAGGGTTACAAAGTTGGCTGTGAATCAACAAAGGCCCCTTGTTAACAGTTACTTGCAGGATCTGAGTTATTCTGGGATATATTTGTTTATGTGCATTAAGTTGAAATTGGTTTTATGCATATAGAGATCTGTTCCACAAGAAGCTTGGAGAAATAAAAAAATATAATAACTTATTTCTTTGCAAGAAAGAGTCTTCTGGTTTGAGACTCCAGTTGCGTGTTCATTTTGTAATGTGACAAAATATTCACTCAACATTTTGGCGCTAGAAGGAGGGCCTTCTTTATTGCTTTGTGAATTTTGATTTGTTCTAACAATTAACGTGGGTAGTTTTGTTTCCACTTATTGTGCTTGCAGGTATAACATTTAGATATTGTATTTTGCAAGTGAGTTGAGAGAAGTCTTTCGAGTTCTAGAATTTCCAAGCTGGCCCAACCTGAGTACATTGCTACTAGGTCTAAAACCACAGGGGAAACTATCTTCCAAAGCCTTTCTCCCACTGCTAGGAGGCCGAAAAACAAAACATTAGAGGTCGAAATACCACCCAGTATACTTGAGTTAGGGATTTCTTTAGACTCAAGTACATCTAGCGGGCCTGAGCCCTTAAGTTCAAGTGCGACAGTAACACCCGTGATATCTGTCTCCACGGTTCCAAGCATTCCAATTGTTCCCACAGGGTTAACACCTTTGAATAACATGGCCCAACAACAACAACAACAACAACAACAGCCACCTGCCCTTTGGTATGGTGCTCAAAGTTCCCCTTTAGATATTCTCGAGGCAGTCCACGACTTGCCTAGAAACATTGAAAGGGGATTACCCAAATTCATTCACGATGGTCCCACAACAGCAGAAGATCATGTCCAAATCTACAAAGATTACATGTTTAGGCAAGGGGTTACTCACGAGGATGTTGCTTGCCGAGTTTTCCCTGCTAGTCTAGACCCCACGGCCAATGAATGGTATCGAAATCTGCCAGCAGGGTCCATCACTTCATGGGCCCAATTAGAAACCGCCTTCATAAGCCAATTTAGAATGTTAGTGGATCCCTCCATAATCTACAATTTGTTCGTATCATGCAAAATATTACCCAATGAACCCATACGAACATTCAATCAGAGGTTCCAAAAACTATACACGAATGTGACTCGTCACTTTGCGGTAGATCCTGCAGTCGCCTTGCAATTATATTTTGGAGCCTTGGATCCTTTAACGTCTTTGTTGACTAGAAGGAACCCTCAGGTTACGACGCTTCCTTTGGCCTATGCAGAAACAATGACTCTCGAACAACAGATGAACCTGCCAGGGGCAGGATTGTCTCAATTGATCGGGATGGGACAATATGGTCCATACGATCAATTTGCCATGATGAACCAGTTAATGGCACCACAGGTCCCTATGATGAATAATTTTCAAACACCCACTCAAGTGGCGCCATTTCAAAGTTATCCGAATGCCTCAGTCCAAACGCAGGGATTAATTCAAAATAGCCCGATGGGTTTGCCTGGGTTCGGCATGGGCAGTAATTTGTTGACCATGCCGGGGTTTGCTCCCATTAGCACGCCAAGCCCAATGACTTATCCAATAGTTACTCCCATTCAAAGTGTGAATCCAGGGTGGAATCCACCTGCCCAGACCCAAGCTATTCAAAATGTGAATCCAGGATGGAATCCACCTGCTCAGACCCAAGCCATTGTACCTATTCCAGAGGTGGCTAATGCAGCAAACACAACTGGACCCGAAATTACAGTGCCTCAACCACAAGGGTCCGAATCCGCCATAGAAAACATGAAGGAAACCTTGGCCAAAGTTTTGGTCACGGTGGGAAATGTCAATAAAAAAGTGGACCAAGCCATGGGTCATAACCGGCCTCATAACCATAGAGGAAAAGGAACATACAACACGCAGCCGAATAATGGGCGAGTACCCAATCCCGTAGCCAATCAGGCAGATGTCTCGAGAAGATTTTGGAGAAACGGGACCTTGTGATAACGATTGTATGCACTGTGGCCACGGGAAGCATGAGTCTATATTGACTGAGGTTATACATTCCCAAGAAAGTGAAGAAGAGGAGGATGTAGAATTTTTTGGAAGCGAAGATGAAGAAGCCTTGGAAGTTCATGCCAACAAACGTTTTGGGAAAGGAAATCACAAGTATTACACTAGGAGTTCTAAGGAGCCCAAAACTTCCTCTACTCCTCCAAGCAACCAATTACTCCCTCCTGATTTCAAAGGAGATGTCAATCCCCCTCCTCCATCCAAAGTGGAAAAGTCTAAGATGGTGCAAGATATGTCAAATTCAGAAAAACCCACTTATGACTTGGTGGAAGACATGAAGAAGACTAAGGCCAATGTCTCGATGTATGACATGTCCCGATTATTAGGCCAAGAAGTAAGTTCACCAAAGAGATTAAATCCATCTGCCCAAGTTCATGAAGCCAAAAGTGCTGAGTCCCGAATGGTTTTACAAAAGGAAAAATGAGATATACCTCCCTTTTTGATAACCATTAGAATTGCAGGTAAAAACTTGCACAATTGTTTAATAGACTCAGGGGCCTCGGCTACCATCATGCCCCTAGAAATCTATAAAAAATTGGGACTTACACCAAAGCCTTCTAGAAGCAGGGTGGTGCAGCTGGATAGATCAACCATGGAGGCAGTGGGAGAATTGGGTGATGTGCTTATTCAAGTCAATTCAGAACCTAGGGTTCAACAACGCATAGACATATTGGTGCTCGACATTCCTATCAAATATGGCATGGTTTTGGGAAGAGATTGGAGTAAAAACCTAAACGGTTACATTGTGACAGATTCTTCACATATGTGGTTGCCTTGGAGGGGAGTGGCCAATCAAATTCGGATTGATAGTGAACCCAGGCTCAAAGAGATGATCACAGATTACAACAAACCGAATGAGATCCAGTACATTGAAGCGGAGTTGGGAGCATATTGTTTGGACATAGAAACACTTGAAAATACCCAAGATGAAAGGATTGGGTGCAACGTTACTGAAGGACATCGGGACATTTGGACTTTAAGATTTGATGGATCCAAGTCCGGGCAAGGAGCGAGAGCCGGTATTGAATTATCATGTTCGGACAGAGAGCCTACGTTCGTCGCATACGGACTACGAGTTCCCTGCCACCAACAATATGGCAGAATATGAGGCCTTGATTCTCGGACTACAATTGGCCCTTCGGAAGAAAATTAAATATATCAAGGTTCTTGGTGATTCGGAAGCTGGTGGTAAAGCAAGTCAAGGGACAATACGTATGTAAGGATAGGCGGCTCAGACTTTATCGAACTAGGGTTAGAGATTTGATAGACGAGTTTCATGCTTTTAACATATCTCTGATTTCTAGAAAAGGCAATCGTCTGGCAGACTCCCTAGCCGTAGCTATGAGTATGTTGAAGCCAGTGGACCATAAGAAATGCAAGAAGTTCTCCATAGAGCTGGTCCCTTGTCCCTCGATACCAGATAATGTCACGAATTTCCAAGTGTTTGATAGTGATAGGCACATATTCCATTTTGTCACTAATTCTGGTATATTTGAAAAGCAGGTTATAGATGAGGACGAAAGGGACCTAGAAGAGGCAGTTTTGGACAAAAAAGTTACTGGAAATAAGATGCCAGATGAGATGGCTTCATTAGAAAAAACTTTCGATATTGGATACCAACCAAGAGAGGGTAAAAAGGTTCCACCCCCCAGAGAGGCCTGTGATTTAGTTAACATTGGAAGTGCAGAAAATCCTCGAGAAGTATTCATAGCAAAAGCATGTACCAAGCAGGAGAAGGATTCCATCGCCAATGCATTAAAAGAATACATAGACTGCATAGCCTGGAGTTATAAGGAGTTGAAAACCTATGATCAGAATGTCATAATGCACACGATTCCATTGAAGCCAGATTCCAAACCCTTCAGGCAAAGGCAAAGGCGAGTTAATCCATTATTAGAACCCTTGATAGAGAAAGAGGTGAAGCGACTGTTAGAAGCTAAGATCATCTTTCCTGTTAGGCATTCCACATGGGTTGCTAACCTAGTCCCCGTGAGAAAAAAGAGTGGAGAAATAAGGTTATGTATCGATTTTAGAAATCTTAATAAAGCCTCACAAAAGGACAACTACCCGTTACCCACCATTGATGAAATACTCCAAAAGGTAAACGGGTCAGAGATGATGTCATTCCTGGATGGCTATTCGGGATATAATCAGGTCCTTATCCATCCTAGTGATAGGATGAAAACTGCTTTTACCACAAAGTGGGGCACCTTTGCATACAGGAGAATGCCCTTTGGACTATTGAACGCAGGTGCCACTTTCCAGTGAGCTATGGACTTTGCTTTTAAAGGGCTCATAGGTAAGTGCATCATTGTCTATGTCGATGACATTCCTGTCTTTTCTAAGAACAGGGAAAACCACGTCAGGGATCTTAAGAAAGTTTTTCAAAGATGCAGGGAACACGGTATTTCTCTCAACCCAAAGAAATGCATTTTTGGGGTAACGAAAGGAAAACTGTTGGGGCATATAATATCTAAGGATGGAATTTCCATTGACCCTGAGAGAATAGAGGCCATACAGCAGATTCCTTGTCCCACTAGCAAGAAGGGGTTGAGATCATTTTTTGGGAAGATCAATTTTGTCAGAAAATTTATTGCAGATTTTGCAGAAATAGCAAAGCCTTTGAACGACATGTTAAAGAAAGAGGTCCAGATCAAGTGGACAAATGAAAATATAGATGCTTTTAAAAATATCAAGGACGCGATTTCTAAAGCCCCGGTTTTAGTGAGTCCCGATTATACGAAGCCTTTCTATATCTACACATTTGCTTCAGATCACTCCTTTGCGAGTGTTTTAACTCAGAAGAGTGAAGGCAGCATTGAAAATCCCATTGCCTTCCTGAGTAGTCCTCTCAAAGATGCGAAACTGAGATACTCTATCTTGGATAAGCAAATGTATGCTCTGGTTAAGACTGTAAAAAAATTCAGGCATTACATAGTCCACAGTAGGGTCTTTGCTATCGTCCCAGATCCTGCAGTCAAAGCCATGTTCATTCAGAATGAATTAGGTGAGAGACGTGGTAAGTGGGTTTCAACTTTGCAGGAGTTTGATCTTGAGATTCGATCGATGAAGATAGTGCGGGGGCAAGGGTTGGTTAAGGCAATAGCCAGAGCAGGATCTAGCAATTTCATGTCAACATTATGAAGTCTCAGATATAACCAAAGATGAGTGGTATGCAGATGTGGTGTACTATCTACTAAATGGTAAATGTCCACCGCATTTGAATGCTACTCAATGAAGAGCCTTGCATTTGAAGTCTGCTAATTTCCTAATTAGATCCGGCACATTATACAGAAAAAACCATGAAGGTATTTACCTTCGTTGCGTTGATCAAAAGGAGGCAGTGCAAATACTCGAGGAGTTTCATGGTAAACATGGGACAGGGCATGGGTCCGCTAATGCCACAGCCCATCAAATCCTCAGAGCCGGTTATTATTGGCCTCGACTGTTCAAAGATGCCCATACTCATGTGAGGTCATGTCATACATGTCAAACTGCAGCCAATAGAGACAGGAACGCTTCCATGCCTTTACAATCCGTAATCGAGTCTAGACCTTTTGCGCAATGGGGCCTGGATTTTGTTGGGATTATCAGTCCCAATTCATCCGATTCACACAAGTACATTCTGACAGCTACGGATTATTGCACAAGGTGGACTGAGGCTATCCCCACCAAGAATGCTACTTCGGAGGTTGTTATTAAATTTTTAGAAGATAACATTGTCACTCGGTTCGGGATGCCTAACTCCATTGTAAGTGATAATGGTCCAGCTTTTTCCTCTCTAGAGTTTGCTAATTGGGCATTTGATAACAACGTGAGTTTAAAATTCTCTTCCAATTATTACCCGCAAGGTAACGGATTGGCCGAATCATCTAACAAGAATCTGTTAAATGTCATAAAAAAATTGTTGGAAAGAAATCCGCGGGACTGGCACAACAAGCTTAAGTTGGCCCTTTGGGCTGACAGAATCAGAGTCAAAGAAGCAATAGGGACATCTCCTTACCATCTGGTTTATGGACAAGATCCCATTTTTCCTACAAATCTCAGATTACAAACGCTGCATTTCATGAAAGATTATTTCGGAACTAATGATAAACTTGAGTCTAGACTAACACAATTAATGCATCTGGATGAAAAAAGGGATGAAGCTATGCTTCATTTTAGTAAACACCAGGATGTAGTAAAAATATGGTTTGACAAAAGGTCTAGAGCCAAGGCTTTTAAAATATCAGATCTAGTGTTGTTATGGGATAAAAGACATGAGAAGAAAGGGGAGCATGATAAGTTTGACTACCTTTGGTTGGGTCCCTACCAGATTTCAGAAGTCCTAGGGGAAAACAGTTTTAGACTAAGAACCTTGGATGGAAAGGATTTGGCATTACCTATCAATGGGTTGCACTTGAAACACTACTTCCAGGCTTGAGGCAGGCTGGGTTTGTATTATATGTAATTATGCCATGCTTTGTTTCTTTTGTGTGCAGATTTGATACTTAAGTGTGTGTTCTTGACATGTCTAGTTTTGTATTAATGTTGTGCTTTGTTTCTTTTGTGTGCAGATTTGATATTTAAGTTGTGTGTTTTGACATGTTCAGGTTTTTGTATTAATGTTGTGCTTTGTTTTGTGTGTGCAGGTTGGACATTTAGGTGGTGTGTTTATTTGACATTTTTTTCATTGTCTTATATATATAAAAAAAAAGGGAATAAAAGTTTGAAATGTTAAACACATGCCTAAGATTGGGAGAATATGAAGCATTGGAATTATATTGTAAAAGCTCCACATGTAATACAAACAGTTAATTAATATCGCTTGAGGCTTGTGATGCATGAAGTAGTCAGTTTTACAAATTATGGTAATACTTCATTTGCAATTCAAAGGGCAATGCATTCATAGTACATCTCACTTTGCATATTCATGCCATCCTAGTTACATATGCATTTCAGATACAAATCATTAAAGTGTGTTAAATCCTCTTAGGGTTATACTATAACATAAATAAAGAAAAATCCTAAGGTTGGAAACTGAGCCCCAAGATATCTAGAACCAAGCACAGTTTGTACACATTAAAAAGGATCTTGGGCAAAATGATCAAAACCTTGCTTGGAGGAAAAGGGTCAAGCGAAAGGAATATTTCATGTCTATCCTATTATGCAACATGATCCTTAAAACAGTGGTTTTCACCACTTCCATTAAGCTTAAAGCCTAAAATCAGAGTAGTAAGGATAGGGTTAAGTCCTCATCGAACTTAGGTTGAGGATCCAACTCCCCAAAGCTTTGATTTGACCTACATGGAGTAGTAAGGATAGGGCATAATTCTCATCTCGCCTAGGTTGAGAATCTGATTCCCCAAAGCTCCTATGTCTCATATCAAGATAAAACTTGGATTGGAAGGATCGTACTACTTGTCCTCTGCAAAGGATGGGTAGTCATCCCCAAGGTCTAAGTAATAAAAATAATATTCTTCATTTTCATCTAAGACTTGGATTGGAAGGATCGTACTACATGTCCCTAGCAAGGATGGGTAGTCATCCCCAAGATCCAAGAAGTAAAATTAATTTTTCCCATCTCATCTTTATATTGGATTGGAAGGATCGTACTACTTGTCCTCTGCAAAGGATGGGTAGTCATCCCCAAGGTCCAAAGAAATGAAGTTAAGTCATGGATTATGGGGTTAGGTATGCCCATGCATGACAACATGTCTTGTCTAAAAAACAAGACCACTGATTGTTCGAAGGGTTAGACTAGCATGACCATTTCTTCCATAATTGGTTAGATCATTTTGCTCAAAGTGAGGTAATGAATTCCAAATCAGAGTAGTAAGAATAGGGTTAAACTCCCATCTAGATTAAGTTGGGAGTCCGATTTCCCAAAGCTCTGATTTCACTTTCACTTACACATGGGTTCAAGATAATAGTGACTCATAACCAACTTTGGGATCTAATAAAACAATTCATTATACGCATGGTTAATCCTAAGAGGGTTTGACAATCTTGAATATTTGTATATGATGTTAGAAGGTCTATGCATTTGTAGAAGCAAATCTCTAAGCATATTCATTAGGTTTCACAAATCATTTACAATCTCACACATGCATGCATGTAAAGCTGACAATGGAATGTTGATCAAGTCCAAGCGATAGGGAATGAAAACAAATAGCACACACCGAGCTAATACTAATGATTCTGATGTTTCATGTACTTCTGATCTGTTGGTATTTGTTTATCTTTTATGTGCTAACGCCTGTATCTAAGCTCATATATTTCAGGTTGGGTTCTCACAAAATGCTCTGGAGCATTTGACAGAGAGAGTCGCCATTTGTTGTGGTTAATCCACAACACACCCCAAGATTGGGGACCCACCTTGTTGCAGGTTTTCAGAGAAAATCTCACTGACCCAGATGCCAAAAATGAAGGAAAGGGGGCAAAATGTGCAAGTGTAGAAAAGTGTCGCGAATATCGCGACATGTCAAAAAAAACGCAAATCGCGACATGTCGCCCCTCGGCCGAAAAAGAAAAGTATCATGCGACGATATCGCGACATGTCGCTCCGATGCTGAGAAAAATGGTCGCGATATCGCGACATGTCGCTCCGTCGCGCGAAAAAGAAAAGGGTCGCGATATCGCGACATGTCGCTCCGACACAGAGAAAATGGTCGCGATTTCACGACGTGTTTTGACGAAGTGTACCGAGAGAAAATGGTCACGATTTCACGACGTGTTTGCAAAGTACGGATAAAATGGTCACGATTTGAGAAAGAAAAGTGTCCGCGGAAAGAGAAAAATGGTCGTGATTTCGCGACGTGTTTCAGCAAAGTGGCCCGAAGCAGAAAATGGTCGCGATTTCATGACGTGTTTTGGCAAAGTGTACGCGATGAAAATGGTCACGATTTTTCGTGACGTGTTTTTGCAAAGGGGAAAATGGTCGCGATTTCGTGACGTGTTTTGCCAAAGTGTACGAAAATGTCGAAGAAGGAAAGAAGATGTCACGAATATCATGAGAAATGAAGATCATGCCCGAGAAGGTAGCGAATCGCGGCAAAAATGGTAGCGATATCGCGACGGGTTGCGGTGAGATGGCCCGATGGGTAAAATGGTCACGATTTCACGACGGGGTTACAGCCGAAGCGTACGGAGAATGAAAGCGTCGCGATATCGCGACATGTCGCGATTTCGCTGCGAAAGCAAAGAAGCAAGGCCGCGGGCTATTTTTAGTCGAGATCGTCGGGGACCGTTACGAACATGCAGAGAGCACTGAACACGTGGCAAAATGCATGAGGATCAGAGTAACGCTTCGGATCGATAGTTACTGGCCGCAGAGAAGATCAAGCGTTGCAAATGCATGCGAAGGGTTAGAACACCAAAAGGCGGAGAAATTGAAACGAAGAGTCCTGGAAACCGAAACGAAGTGTCGTAGAGCATCTGAGAGCAGTGACAAAAAGTTTAAATAGCAGAAATGTATATGGATACGGGGCTGGAGATTGTAACAAAAAGGCATTATTTGTTGAAATAAAGGAGTTATTTGGTAAAAGCGACTTTTGTGTGTAAAATCAAAAGGAGATCGAAGCTAAGACTACTGTTTTCATTGTCAATCTTTCCTTTGCATCATTTTTTCTTGTATCTATTCGTTTACGCCATGAGATGGGTTACGATAGGTGAATGACAGAATGATGCAGTTATATTCTTTCCTTAGAGTCTTGCATCTGATCTGATTGGATTGTGTGTTAGTACAGGTCTGCTCGATCGGGTTGTTTTAGAACTTCATCTCTTAACTTGGGGTTTTGCAGGGAGGAGATTGCTAACCAGATTAACATCCTTCTTTGGTTTTCCAGCTGATTTGTATAAGAACATTTTCTGTTTTAGTTCCTGATATGTTTAATCTCATATTAAAGACTAACGTTAAAATAACAGAATGATTAAACAAAGATAAAATGAACCAATTAACATTAGAATAAACCATTAATGTTAGAACATTAAAAGGATTTTTGTTGCATGATTGGTTATTTTAACAAATTAGGGTTACAAAGTTTGTTGTGAATCAACAAAGGCCCCTTGTTAACAGTTACTTGCAGGATCTGAGTTATTCTGGGATATATTTGTTTATGTGCATTAAGTTGAAATTGGTTTTATGCATATAGAGATCTGTTCCACAAGAAGCTTGGAGAAATAAAAAATATAATAACTTATTTCTTTGCAAGAAAGAGTTTCCTATCAGAAACTCTAGTTGGGTGGTCATTTTTTTGTGAGACAAAATATTCACTCAACAGTGGTGAAATCCAAACCGTGAAACCCACCCAAGTTTGGTGATGAAGTCCAAACTAGGTGAGGGAGTCTAGGTCCTACCAATCCTCACCTGTGATAGATCTTGGACTGACCTTTGCCAAATATGGTGCAAAATAACCACAAGCAAGCCAAGGAAGTGGTGATGAAGACCAACATCGTTAGTCTTGATCAGTGGTTGGGTGTGAATATCAAATCGTTGATGTTTAATATGATGCATGGTGTGTGTGGGTTCATTTTATCTTATGCAAAAATAAAAATGTAAACATAGAGCAATCGATAAGTTTTTGCTAATGCATAAAATAATATTTATTTTTTATATTCCTATATAAAAATGTTTTAGTTTTAGATATTTTAAATTACATAACCCTAATATGATTTCATCCTTTGCACAGGCAGCAAGCACACAATCTACACAATTAGCATACAAAGGTTGTCTCTATGTACGACGGTCTGCAGCAAAGGCCATTTGACACAAGGGTAGTCAAAAACAAGGGTCGCCTGACCCAGCAGTGGCCAGAAACAGAGGTCATTGGATCCAGGAGCGGTCACAATCAGGCTATTAAAATTTTTAATTTTTTTGCATTTTCACTACTAAAATGTGAAATTCTTACGTTTCTTTACTGAATAGTAGAAAAAATAGGGATATAGAAACTTACAGTGAAGTCTACATATGATGAAGGTGTTGCTTCTCTAATTTTTGAACTCTACTCTAGGGGTCATCATGGGGCAGAGCGATGGGATCTGTTGGTTGTCACAAGGTAGAGCAGTTGCAACTGTTGACCGCTCTAGCCAAGGATGATGGTACTTACAATTCAAGAAAATCAAGAAAACAAATAATTAGTGATATATTTTGTGAAATATGGAAAGATTCCCACACCATGATCGCCACTATAGTATGCAAAAATCATACACCTAAGCAATTATATAAAATAAAATTGAAATACAAATCATGTAACCATCAAGATCAAAAACAAGAATTAGAGAAATGGTGCCTCATTAATATTAAAATTATCCTTCAAAAGTCAATTACAAAGATATCCCTCTTAGGGATCTATACCAATTTGATATAATTTAGAATAAAGAACCAAAGGCAGGTGTATCCCATAGAATCTTTGCATCCTCAAAATTGATTTGGAGAGGGTTTATGGTAACCTCTGCAAGGTGAGATAAATATTGATGAATATTCATGTTGAATATCTCCTGCCAAGACCTGAAATCTACACACAAGAACACTCACAAGACGTTAATAAAAAATGAGAAATATCTCATGATGAGGTCCATATCCATGATAAGAAACTGAAAGAAAATTGCTAAAAATGATAAAAATATGCATGAAAACTAAATAAAACTATGTTAGAAAACAAATGGAAAGCTGCTAAATCTATTGTAACTAAGAAAAATAGTAAAAATAGATTTCATCGAGAGGTCATTCTAAGGCAGAGTGATCTGGCATGTTGCCCATCCTGGGGTAGGGTGATGGTGCCTACGGGTCGCTTTGATGCAAAGTAATCACTAAACAAATGACTAGTTCTTTGTGACTGATGCAAGAAATGTCAAGGTTGATCTATCAAATTGATTGTTCAAGGGTCACGCATTTGAAGCATGATTAAATTTTGGATATTGGCACGAATTGAGGTCGTTTGATGGTAAAAGAATTTTGAATTTGGTCTTCAAACTCCAAGAGACTCCATTGTTGTGATTGAGAGCTCCATGACAAAAATCCAGCAACACTTCATTATGAAGAACAAGCAAGATTACTTAGGAAACAATTTGGCAGCACTTCTTCACACAAGATTGAGATATATTTTCATGAAGGCTTGGCATCTTATAGATTTCCAAAATGGGAATTTTGGCTTTCAAGAGAAGCCAAGAATAAAGAAATTATTAGGATCTAGAAAGACCAAATACCACTTCTAGAACCTTCTTGCGCTTGACAGTTAATGTTTATCTATCCTATAATTGATTTTGGTTCGACTTAGGAGCCTGAGTTTGTTACAAGTGCAATCGTCCTAGGGTAGAGCGGTTGTGACTACTGGTCGTCACAGGGTAAGGCAGCTTCTGGGGGTCACTCCTAGGTATGACGGTCCAGGCTACAAAAGGCAAGTTGCCCCTGTTTGAGTGGTAAAAACCACTGTTAAGCCTTAAGGATGCCCAAGGTGGGTCATATGGCCTAAAAATGTGTTCATATAGGTAGCCTCCTCAAAATAACGTGCTTTAGGTGTCTACATAACTAAACTTGTATATTATACTTAAAAATGACTAAGAACCATAACATAAGTGAATAACTATCAACATATGGCACCAAAATGCAAAAGGTGCAAGTAGAAACTAAAGAAAGATATCAACACATAAAATGTATGTCTTACAACCCTCTAATTATTTTATTATGGTACTAAATAATTAAATTTGAAATCCCCTACAAAAAATGATCCAATTATATTTTTCCCTCAAAATGAGAAATTTTACATAGAAGTAATTAACAAATAAAAATATTTTTTTGTTAATTTCTCTACATGGAGTTATATAGGATATAAAAATATATATTTCATAAAAAATAATGGATTCTAACTCTTTTTGATAAAGAAGTTATGGTTGTTTGAAGTTCTAAAATAAGTATAAGCAACTTGTCAAAAAATCTATAAAATACACTATCAAGGTTGTAGAATTTATGGAAACAAACACCACTATAGCATATACCTATGTATTATATTTCCAACTATAAAAACACTAAAATCTGACTATATATGTAGAAATTAGATCCAAAATACTTACAAGGAAAAATATAATATTAGTTGTGATTATAAAAAGGATCTAAAGGCACCTGGACTAAAGGTATTATCACCATTTCCATATAGATTTCACATTAAAGGGATTTTACCTTCCTTAGGTATAGATAAATCTTAGCTAGTATTATCCAACTCTTGAGTTGCTAGCGTTGAATACTAGCCTTCAATGGTCGATTGAAGATTTATTACCTCTATGACTAGAGCCCAAGTTGATATAGAGGCTTCACCTTTATATTGATTTTACTATATTGAAATTGCTAATTTCTCATTTAAAGGATATAGTGAGGTCTAAAGTGGAAAATTTGTTTAATCGATCTCAATAATCTCCATATGGCCTAAAACCTTAACATAACCTAAAATATGAAATGTGACTACCATGGATGGATGAAAATCCTTTAACATGATCTATGTGGAACTTATTTTGAGGAGAATACTTAATTGTTCAAAGTATAACTCATCATAGAGGGATTTGTACCCTAACAATAATAAGCTTGAAGATGGACAACCTCCATAACTACTCTATTGACCTAAATTGAAATCTATAGTAACACATCAAATATAATGGTTATTTTTCATTAACAAAAAAGTTATGATGAGTGAAATATTGAGAAAATAAAATAGTAACATGTGATTTCCAAAAAACTATTATCCCATCCAAAAAAAATTACCAAATGGAAAGAAAAGAAATTTATAAGGAAGATGAGCCATCTAATGAAATTTCTCTCTATGTGAGTGAGTCTAACATAAAAGGAAGGAGAAAAATGGTGGATTTATTTCCAAGAATTGCATTCTATTGAAAACACCCAGAATTATTTTTAATATCCTTGAGCATAATATAAAACTTCCATAAGATATTAGAATTCCAATGTCAACCTATCCCCACTAGGATGGCCTTGATAAATAATACACTAGCAAATTGATCTTGATAAGGTTTGAGTGATGGGTCTAAACAATATAAAACATGAATGCTTAGACAAAGGAAATGAAGGAAGGTACCAACATCCATTTAACGTAGGAAACATAGGGACATAAGGAGACAACTTATTGTATCCTAATGTATTTAATCGGAGTAGCCACGAACAAATTTCAATCCTTTTGCGAAGAACATTGAGATTGTACAATAACTTATGTGCATCATCTCAAATAAAAATCTATTTTTTTTCAATCCTTTAAGGGAGTTTATACATGCGTTGAATTTTATCCCATGTCTTCTAGTCCCTAGCTTGATTAGAGAAAAAAATAAAAATGGAAAAATACTTATGTAAAAAATTCAAAAGTGTGCATCAAGGAAGCTCTAAAAATGAGATACCATGATAGTTAAGAATAAGAGATTACAAAATTATTTCCCATCCCATTTAATTCATGGCCTAATAGATTCTTAGGATTTCAAAAGGCTTTAGGCCACAATAGACCTAGAAAATTTATAAGGGTTGCAGCTATTAGCAAGGATTGCAATACCAATTCTTTTCGATATTTTCTCCTATAAAAACTTCTAAAAGTGATACTAATATTAAAAATACTTTTACAATATTTTCATTTGGCACAAAGGTCCAATGTTTGTCTACAAATGCCCACATGACCAAGATGTCCTAAAAAATAGGGAAAATATCAAATATATGAAATTTTGTGTACTATAAAATTTATCCAAATAAATTCTAATAAAAACCTTTCTAACTTCTAAACAACCATGAAAGGAACCCAAAAGCAACAATAGTAGACATGAATAACTACTAGAATTTTGAAGTATATTTAAAACCAAAAAGAGGGATAACTTTATTGTTATCAAATAAGCATGATTTGACTCTATTTTCTATGAGACATATTCCACAACTAGGAGAATGATCCCTCAAGTGCAAACAAATTACTAAGAAATTTAAATATATTAATTGATTTTTAATAGTAGTTTTGAAGCCACTCAAGGAAAGTCTATGTGGATTGTTTGTATCAAGGTGTTTTATAGCACTAAGTACTTTATCCTAAAGGTTGATAGACAATATTAATGCAATCCAAATCCCTTTTGAATGAAGTTTCCTCTTCAACTAACATGAGGAAGGAGTCATTAAAAGTGACCATTAATCATTTATGACAAATTAGCAGGAAGGGAGATACCCTTTATCAGACCATCAAAAATATAATAGGAAAGCAATCCAAAGCCCTTAATGACTATAACATATAGTTAGATATGAAATGTAATTCTTAGAAAATAGAATGAAACAACTCAAATGGCTTGAATTGAGTGCAATTGAGAGAAAGCAAAAGTGAAGCACCAATTCATTACATTTGCACCAACTACATGAAAGAGTGATCAAAATCTAAAGTCTATGCCATGACCAAAATAAAGTGTTATTTGATGCAATAATAAGCATTTTTCAAAGTATTTTTTGAGGAAGATAGATGCCTACATAGATTGGCAATCCCAATCTACATAGTAAGAATATAATTAAGAATATAAGTATTCCACATAAATTTGAATGATAAATGATAGCAAGTTACAAATATGCATGGGCTAAAATTTTGACAATAACTTTATATGAAGCATTAAACAAAATAATAACCCTATAATTAATAATAAATTTCAATATATTTAACTTTCAAAAATAAATTTAATATTATCCTAAATAATAAAAATAAAATAAAAAACTTTAATATAAAATAATAAGAATCAAATATAATCAGAGATCATAAAGGAAACTCGATTTTAGATTTTTCTAAATACCTTGGTGAACAGTCCAATCATATGTCTGAAGCAAAGGCATTATGGAGAGGTCTTGCATTAATCAAACATATCTCAGGTAGAATCATCATTGAAGGGGATTCTATCAATATTATTAATTACATGAAAAGCTCCAAAATACCATCTTGGAAAGTTAGAAGCTGCATTGAAGAGGCTAGGAAACTTGCTACTCACCAGCATAAAGTTATCTTCCAACATGCTTTCATAGAAGCAAATAAAGTAGCAGATAAAATGGCAAACATTGGGGTTGATGGTCCAGGTTTGTTGACAAACACACTACCACAGGAGGTACATGCTTTAGCCACTATTAAAAAATTTGACAATGATTAGTTGGGTTACCATATTTTTTATAATTTTCCTCATTATGTGTAAGAGTGTTGGAGTTTTAAAAGGTTCTAGTAGGACAATAGGCACCAAATTTCAAAAAGTCTTTAAGGTCTTGGTTTTCTGGCCCGTTCTTTTGAATAACAAATTCCATCAATTTAATGACCCCTTCTCTCTGTGGAACTGTCATTTGGATGGTTGTCTCATGATCATCTGGACTTGTTTAGAACCCATTTATCTCACGAATATTAATCTAAATTATTTCCATAATAGGCGGGTGTCTTGTCATATAACCCCTAGCATGTTTGGTATCTATGTCCATTGCCACATGATTTGTCCCTTTCTCCAGAAAATTTATGATTTTTCAACAGCCAGGAGTAATAGTTCATTCCCAAAGCCTACTAACGTCTCAAACATAAAGTTTGGGAATAAATCAAAGGATGTTTTTTGCAAATATAGTGGGGACATCAACAACACAAATGGAGATCTCACTCTTTCCAATTTGAGTGATCCCTGCCACATGTGGAAAGATCATTGGAGATGTTTATTTGAAGATTGACAAGATTTTCTCCAGGGCCGATGATGGAGAGCCAAATTTTCTCAATACCACTTGATGGAGATCCAACTTGCTCAAACCAATTATCATTCAAAAACTTGGAAAGATTGCCTCACAAACCCTCATTCTGTGGCTATATAGCCAAAAACCCTAAAAATTGAAATGAGTCGGATGGGGCCCAAAATTGGGGTGTGCATCCCTCTTACAATAGACAAGCCAAAAATAAAGTTTCAAGTCCTAACTCTAAATACATTAGGAGATATTAACCTCCGAACAGCTCAAAAAGCATAAAAAACTAGGTAAGTAATTTTAAAACCTAATTTCGGGGCACTAGATGATGGAATTTGGCCCCGAAAACTGGATTTTTTGGATAAATAGGACTCTACGGAGTCGTATTTGTTTAGAAATCTCCCAACTAGCTCCCTGTCAAATTTCACATCAATCGGAGCTATGGTTGAGAAGTTATGGCCCCGGTAATTTCGTTGGATGCTCCTGCATCAGTCGAGAAAGGAAATCTAACAATGCTGGGAATCATCATTTTTGAAAAATCCAAAAGTCTTGGAACCATCACCGAATGTGATAGGGTGGGAAAAATTTGTTGCATCGAAAGCAATTCAAAAAATTACTCACTTCTTCCAGAATTCTCAGACTTTGGGAGGAGCTGAGAAGAATCCAGAAGCTTCTAGTAAAAAGGTGGACGGACAGAAGGAGGCCATGGGCAATCCTGATCAGTATATTTTTGCTCGGATGTTCCTATTGTTTGGTTTGGGCAGTGCCTAAGGGGCTTCTTTGTTTTTCTTGTGTTTGGCTTTCATCTTGTAGTCTTGAAGGATGGATCCTTTTCTTTGTGTTTGTTGTAGTGTTTTCTGCCGATGTAATAGGTGAATATTTACTTGTTTTTCTTAGGGTTTTGTATACTTCCTCTTGAGCTTAGGTTGATGCCTGTTGTTCTCTGTTGATGTAAAAGGTATTTAAAAGCCTTCATATTTCCTAACATAATATAATATTAATTAACTTACCAAAAAAAAAATCAAATATAATATTTATTTGAAAAATTATAAATTCATATAATATAATAATCCATGTAATCTTAATAATTTACCATTAAAACCATTTTACCATTTAAAACATTACATTATATAATCCTCAAACACATTCTTGAACATTTAAGAGTTTGATAGCAAAATCATTTTATTTTATTTGCATGAGAACAACCATCTCATAACCTTCATCAATGTTTACCTAATCTTTGGTCTAAAATAAACTTGAAACCATTAAGGACTTGAAACCATCATGGGTGGATCCAAAAATCTTGAAAAGATGGTAGATTCGGGGATTAGTGACTTGTGAACATTAAAGGAGCATTAGTTGAATCCCACACTCACCAAATTGTCCTTTTCCTTTTTTTTCCTTTCATTTTTTCCAACAACTTTCCAAGTACATGGTAAAGCATGATGTGTATCTTTATTCAATTGAATATAATATTGTTTGGAAGCATGATGTGTATCTTTATTCAATTGAATATATTATTGTTTGGAAGCATGATGTGTATCTTTATTCAATTGAATATATTATTGTTTGTTCCTTCCACTATGAAGGAAAACCATTGCATGACTATTGAAAGTCATTTCCCCACTGCTTTCCAACAACTTTACATTGTACTGGTAAAGCATGATATTTATCTACATTCACTTGAATATATTATTGCTCGTGTCAATCTATTTTAAAGTAAAACTACTAGTCAATATTTACAATTCTATCTCTTTAACAATTGAAATCCTCTATGGTTTAAAAAAATAATTACACATTTTTCAAATATATATATATATATATATATATATATATATATATATATTTTAATTGTATCCTCGTCATGGATCACATATCATTATTACTAAGGCATACATCAAACCTAAAATGGGTCATGAAAATTAGTATGCGAATTATGCATTGGACTTTGACTTTGTAACAAATGCTCTAAGGACAATAATTGATTGAAAAAAAATCAATTCGGAATATATTTACGGTGATAGATTGATCAACTTTAGACTTTTGTGCAAGTGTGATGAGAGATTCCTTTTATTTTACCTTTTAAAACCTTTAAAAATATGTATTTTAAGGTCAACAGATGGTGTACTTTGAATTAATTTTTTTCACTTAAAATATAAATGAGATTTTTTAATGTAGAATTGAAGTGGATTTTATTTGACATCATCACCTTAATAATAAACTTTGATTATTAAAGTATTTATTTTTGATAAGATTTGAACTTAAATCTCTCTTCTCAAAGTAGAGGAATCTAATAATAATAAAATAACAAGTTAAAATAAGATAATATTCTAAAAATAAATAATATTTATACTTGAAACGAATAGGTCAGTTGGTAGTGGTGGAGTGCTTGTGAATGGATTGTTTCGGTTCGATTTCCTAGATATAGGGATCCTATTGACTTTGTCTTCACTTAGATAGTTAGGGTTTATAGAGGTTTCCTACCAACAAACACAAAAAAATATTTATATAATTATTATATTATAAATAGATTTTATATATTTATAAATAAAAAATATTGTTTTTAAACAGGATTATAATAAAACATAAAATAAATTTGGTCAATGTGTTTATAAGTATTTAAAAACATCAAGTTAATGATAAATGAAAGATTATATGATTTTTAGCCAGGAGCAAGTGGAAGCCAAGAAGGAATGTGAGTCGGGATTTGGTCATGGCAGAAGAGCAATGGGTTCATCTAAAGTGCATCAATGCTTCAAACCCTTACCATAAATACGTGGAACATTATTTTTGAAAAATTACTAAAGCGAAAGAATATTAGGAGAAATAAGAGACATGAGCGAGTGTAATCAGAGTATAAGTTGAGAGGGAGTGCGAATCAGGAACGAGCCCCACTAGATAATATGGAAGGAAAGTCATACTCGAAAGCCCTAATGGGAAGTTAGGATGCCCTAAATAGAAGTATGGAGGCCCAAGTTAAAGATAAGATAAGTAAAAGAACGAATACATGATAAGTTTAATCCAAGTAGAAGATGTTACACCAGAATTGAGTATCAAGGGTGAGATGATTGAGGATGATATAATGGTTCTTAAAAGTAGAGGGTTAATATGTAAGTTCCATAGATCATGGTCAGGGCTTTTGGAGATTCAAAAATTGAATCAAATGGAAGTAGGGATTGAATTCAAATTAATCTGACTTTTCTTTATAAATATTTTTTCCTCATCACCTTTTTTGGTTTCAAAAATTAGGGGTAAAATAATGGGTGGTGGCTCATGGTTTAGGGAGAGATATGCCTTTTATTTGAGACCATGGAATGAAAAAAATTCTATTGAGACAAAAACTATTAAGAAGCTTCTCGTGTGAGTATTTCTGGACTACCATATCAACTTATCACTAAGGATGTTTTGAAGAATATTTGAAATACCCTAGGGAAATTCATCAAGGAAGGACTAACTATTAAAGATCAAAAGCATGCTATATATACCCAAATATGTGTTTTTATGGATATTTCAAAACCTTTGCCACAATTCATTAAGATTAAATTTGAATAAAGAGAATGGGATCAACAAGTGAATTATGAAAATATTGCATTTCGATGCCACAATTATTATGATATTGGACACATGGCAAGAGTTTACAAAGTGAAAACTATGAAAAAGAGATATAAAATTTTTGTCATGACATAAACTTCAAGACAAAGCAAGGAAATCATGCAATAATAGAAGCCTGATTAGATCAAGGATATTCCACTTCAAAAGAGAGGCAAAGAAACCCTATCCACAACATCATTTGGCAAGTTCAGAAGGAATTGAAGGTGCAAAGGAATATGTGGAGTAAAATCCTAAAACAAAGATGACAAAAGAGATCAAGTTTATTCCAGGTAAATCATCTTCATTTTTTTCAAGTAGTATAGAATCATTTCCTGGTAATAAAATTGGAAGTGGTGTAGATATTATCCCTTGCACTTTAAGGCTTCAAGAGTAGCATAATAAAGAAATGAGGATTTAGGAAATCCCTAACAATATAGGGTTTTTAGGGTAGAATAAGAAGGTAATTGCTATGGAAGAGCATCTTTGCATTTTAGGGGTTCCAATGCAACATAAAGAAGAATGTGCTTTTGAGGTTATTCCTTACATTTCAGATTCTTTAGAGCAAGACAAACCTAAAGATGATAAGTATTATTATGAGCAGTGTGAGAAGATTGAAGAGATTGATGAAGATGAAAGTATTGGTAAGAATGAAAAAAAAGAAGATCCAATAAGCAAAATCAAAGAAAAGAAGAAACTCATAAGGATATTGATAGGGGAAAACAAAATTAAATATCACACGTGTTAACAAGAAGTGAGGCTAAACCCACAAATAAAAACAAAAAAATATTAATGAAAATAATATCTTAAAATATTAGGGGCATGAATAAAAACCCTAAAAAAAGTAGTAAGAAATTATCAAGTTGTTATATATAGACAAGATGTGTATATATATGAAAATTAGGCAGCAAATATTTTAGAACTTTATAGTGTTGAATCATATAGATAAATTTTAAATTTCAAAAGGCATTTAATACAAAAATAGTTAATTGTGGAAACTTAGCAGTTTGAGGAAGATGGAAAATATCTTTGATAAAAAACCAAAAGAAAAATATCTTTAATAGAAAGGCAAGTTGAATATGGACAACATAATATTTTGTTTTTGTAATGGGAGTGGCCTAAAATAAAAGTTGCAAAAACAATTATATAATTTATTTTTATAAAAAAAATAAAATAGGTTAAATATAAATTTTAAATAAATTTAATTAAAAATTATGCAATTAGAAATGTATTATCTTTAAACACTGATACACAATCATTTAAAGCATCTAACTAAGCTTATTATCATAGTTTTTCAATTTAAAATAATTTGCAATAATATATATATATTTATTTATTTTTGTCCCATGGAAACAGTGCAACGGTTCGGGCCTTGGCTCTTCTTTAGGAGGTCCAAGGTTCAAACTGTGGCGTGGGCGAGTGTGTGAGGGGTTGGGTGTGTGGTGATTGTGTGTTAATTTCCTATTGATAAGCATAGCTCTCGCTTTACGAGGGGTCATGGTTGGGAGGAGACTGCTCAGCTCTGTGCGTTGGTCGTGAGGGTTTCTCACACTAACCAAATTTATATATATATATATATATATATATATATATATATATAATTGAAATTATAATAAAATTAAGTAAAATTTCTTGATTTTTAATTGATTAATTGGGATGTTTTTCTTTCTTAAAGTTATTATTTTTCATAGTCTATAATAAAATTTAATTTCAATATCTTTTTAAATGGTATCTTGTTTGGTATCTTGTTGGGACTAATCATATTCTAGAATTAAATTTATTTGATTTAATCTTATTAAGATTGAAAATATATTTCCTTTATTTCTTCAAAAAGACATTAAAGATGTATAAAATACATGAAAACTTATTATTATAATATTGATATTAAATTTTAAAGTAAACATTTTTTATAATTAAAATATTAAAATAAAATTTTAAATTAAATATTTGGAAAACCCATAATTACTAATATTAAATTCTTATTTCTTAAATTTAGATATTAGCATAGTCCAAGTTCCTTGTAAAGGTTTTAATAGAAAAAAAATACTAATTTTCAAAATTTTGATCATTTGTTCTCGCATATTAACAACTTACTACACTAATCCCACCATGTAATCTCGCTAATTTTGTATATATTTTATTAAGGTAAACACTTGTTTAATTCAAAAATATTGGTTCTTTTGAACCAAGACTATTTCCTTGAAGGATGAGATGTCTAGCCATTAGGGTATGGGTTAGTTATAGGTGGTAGTTTTATAACATGAGGGAGTGCACGACTTAATAAAACTTGATGGACAAGATATTCTTAGTAATACATTCTTAGTAATACAGTTGAATGAGTGAATAAATTTGAAGAAAAACATATACTGTTATTTATAAATATTTATTTAACTTATTATACACTTATAAATTAATTGCATCAAACTTGGACCAAAAAAGTTTTACCTTATTATTTTATGGATTGTACTTAATAAATTTATTGGGTAGCATTATAAACCCATACGACGATGCATTGGGTTTAGCAATCCCCTCCTAGCTATGACCTATCGTAAGATCGAGAGCTACGCTTATCAACACTTATAAATTAATTACATCAAACTTGGACCAAATAAGTTTTATCTTATTTTTTATTTATTGTACTTAATATATTTATTGGGTAGTGTTATAAACTCATTCGATCGATGCATAAGGTTTAGTAGTCCCCTCTTATCCATGACCCCTAGTAAGGTCGAGAGCTACGCTTATCAGTAGGGTATTATTACACAGTCATATATAGACATTGTGGTTTAAACCTTAGACCTCTCGAAGAAGAGCCAAACCCTAAACCGTTACTGTGGTTTGAACCTTGGACCTTCCGAAGAAGAGCCAAACTCTGAACCATTGCATTGTCCCCCTAAACTACTTAATATACTTATTACCATTATCAAAATTGGAAAAATAATGAATATTAAACATGTTTTAAATTAATTGATGAATTGTCAACAGGAGGATTTAATTTTTTTTCGGTTACATAGGAGAGTTGGTCACAACCACACTATTAAAATTTTAGGTTAGTGTGAGAAACCCCTACAACCAACACATAGGGCTAAGTCTCCTCCTAACCATGGCCCCTCATAAAGCCGAGAGCTATGCTTATAAATAGGGAATTTAACACAACCTTTGTGCCCTCCTTTACATCGCAAAGGTTCAAACTATGGACCTCCCATTCAAAAGGGCTAGGCTTATCTTCACTTCCTGATATGGATTAGTAGCATATGTTTTAATAAGTTGTTAGCTAAGGATAAGCATATTTAATGTGTTCTTATATATTTTCATGTCTTGTAATACCTATTTATAGGCACCTTTTGGTATGATAATAATGAGGTTTTTGGATTGTCATTTGTTTCCCTTGTCTGTTGTAACTGATTCCACATCATTGGTATTAGAGCAAGTTATGGAAAAGGTTAGTATTCACTTTCTCTAGGCCAATATTGGTTCAAAAAAGGAATGAGAACGCCCTCGTAGGTTTATCTGTGGAGTCATTTACTTTTGTTATAGACACTTTGTTTGTAGGCTTTATGTATGCAGTTGCATTCCGTTTTAGCCTTGCATTTGACCATTTCCAAACTTTGTTCGTTTCATACTCGTTCATATCACGTTCTGGTGCATTTGCACCTTCATTTGTTCATGACCATCGTCTGTTTCTAAATTTGACATAATGATGTCATGTGTGACCATTTCGCTTGATGAGGTCTGTGCTCGACTTCATGACCTCGCAGTAACATTTTAAGAAAACCACACAAAAATGCTTCAGCTACCTACTGAAGATCTCATTGATATCGACGAAGATCTCATTAAAGAAGATTAGGATTCCGCCCCTGATCCAAAACTTGAAGAATTTATAGCCACACCTGGATTTGAACTAGGGTCTCTAGGTGACATGCCCAGCGTCTTCCACTAGACAATATGACTTCTATTGCATATTCGAGCTCAATTGAAACTTTTATTATATATCAGGCCCCTCTCGATATTGCATATCACGACTCACTAGAATTTGTTGCAGTTGAAGACCCAGTTGTTCTCTCTGTCGTCACCGTGCCTACTGCACTTCATGATATGCTTGTTCCTCCTGGTGATGCTCTCCTGTATCTGGATATTGATTAGTTATCGCTACTACCTGATCTAGTACTATCCGACCCTCATAACTTTTGATGTTCGATACTTGAATCTCATTGCTGCCAGGATTTTCCAATCACAACCCTCACTACTTCACCATTTTACGATGATGATATATTGCTCTACGATGACCAAACTACATATTTAGCATTCACACCCAATCTTGTTGCTCTTGCTCATGAATGTATCGACCTTGCAGCCCTGCTCTACGGCTTCCATGTTGTTTTGACCAGCTCAACGTCACCTATTTTGCATCCTCACCAATGCACTCCATTGTTGTTGCCATTGATGCACACACCCTTCTATTGCTTGATGCTTGATGAGCTATGTGATGTTGATCCATCGCTTTCGCCATCGCTACCTTCATTTCCTGCACATCACACCGACTTCTTGTGTTTTCTACCATTTTTTTACATTTACAACATCGATCTGCAACTTTTAATGACCATATCATGCAGTATTTTGGCCACGATTTCCGTATGCCGCTTCACTTCTTCATGTTCACCATCTGAAGCCACTACCGTCGACGTTATTTTCTTCATAGTCGATTTATCGGCTCCTCCTGTGCATCATCGTTGTCGATTTACCCATTTTTAATTTTGCCCGCTTCCATCCTCCAACGACCACCAAATACATATTCATTTTCAACCATAAATTAAATTATATTATTTTTAATATAATTTAATTTTTCTCCACCCTTGCACCACTCCATTAAAACCCACATTCAATTTTCAACTATAAATTAAATTATATTATTTTTAATATGATTTAATTTTTCTCCACCCTTGCACCACTCCATTAAAATCCACATTCAATTTTCAACCATAAATTAAATTATATTATTTTTAATATAATTTATTTTTTTCACCCATTAAATGCATATCACCCCACCTTCATTCAATGCATGCCCGTTTTTCATTAATGTGTGTCCGCTTTCATTATGCGCGCTCAACCAATTAAAACAAAAAATTAAATGCATCCGTAGTTTCCAACTAGCATCTTTGGCACGTATTTTGAGGAATATTCTTCGACATCTTCACTGTACCATTAGTTGTTGCTTTCTTCTACCGTATCGAGGGACCCATTTCAGCTATTCGTCGGTATAGCAGTGTTTACAGTCGTTGGAGAGCATTTTTCGTGCCTGATTTAGTGCTATTGTCAAATTTTGGTTTTCTGAAGACCTATAAAAATTTGTTCTTTTGGTCTTCGTTTTTTATAACAGTAGTACATTTTTGGTTGTACCCGATACTCCTAGCTCTTTTCCTTCTTTCTCTTCCACCTTTGTATGCATTGGGGACCAATGCTTCCTCAGTGGGGAGGAATGATATGGATTAGTAGCACATGTTTTAATAAGTTGTTAGCTAAGGATAAACATTATTTAATGTGTTCTTATCCATTGTAATGTCTTGTAATGCCTATTTATAGGCACCTTTTGGTATGATAATAATGAAGTTTTTGGATTATCATTCATTTTCCTTGTCTGTTGTAACTGCTCCCATATCACTTGCGCTACAAAGACGGACCAGGAGGATTTAATTTTACTAAAGCTAGGTGAATATATGGGCTTATCATGTTTAAAAAGCAAGGAATAAAAGATTTATTTTATGCTTAAGATGACCATTTAAACCTAAGTCATTTGAGTCTTGAAGCATTGTAAAGAATCAAGAGAATGATATTAATAAGTGAATTAAGAAAACATTGCATTTCAATAGCACAAATGTTATGAAAGTAAAAAATAAAATAATAAAGAAGAGAAAAAAATTTGGACATGAAAAAAAAATTAATATGAAAGAAAATCCCTTTATGTCATCAAATGAGAAAGGCCATTGCGATTTACTTAGATTAACCATTATCAGAAACAAAACATATAAGAGATGAGAAAGCACAATGCATATACTTAAATTCAAAGGAAATTAAAGGGAAAAAAAAATTAAAATAAGAAAGATAAAAAATATTAAAGTAAATCCAAATAAATCATCTTTATTTTTCTTAATTAATATAAAATCCTCTCTTTAAAAAATTAAACTTTAATCTTATAATAATAAAATTTATACAATTTACATTTTTTTTATTGAGATTAGAATGAGAAACCCTTACGACCGATGCTCAAGGTTGGGCATCCTCATCCCAACCATGACCTCTAATAAGGGTGAGAGTTGAGCTTATCAATAGGGACCAAACACACAACCATATACACACCCACCCCCTCACACACTCGCCCACTCCACAATTTGAACCTTGGATCTTCCGAAGAAGATCCAAAGCTTGAACAATTGCGTTGTCCCCCAAAACTATACAATTTACGTATTATTATCTTCAAATTAACCCACTTTTGATCAATTATTTAATAAAATAAACAAATTAAGCAAAAGACATAATGTTGTTTTATAACCAAATAAATTAGCCTCTCTTTATGAGGTCCGAGGTTCAAACCCCACTCAATATGATGGGATCGAGATCCCTTATAAAAACCTATGTAAACTCATTGAAAAAAATTATAACCAATCAATCATAATAGAAAAACTTTGAAACAAAAATAATTATTTAAAAAACTTGATATATATATATACTATATAAACTCATTGAAAAAGAATTATAACCAATCAATCATAATAGAAAAACTTTGAAACAAAAATAATTATTTAAAAAACTTTATATATATATATATATATATATATATATATATATATATATATATTTATTTATTTATTTATTGACAAGGTAAAAAAAATATTGATAGAACAAGAATCAAATTACAATTATAAGTCTATCACTTTTGGCAAGCCCTAAAATCTGAATAAAACTTGGATTAACATCTTCAAAAATAACAAAAATTTGAGTACCATCTAAAGAACAGAAACTCTTAACTTGGTCCCATTTTTGTTTTGCACTGATCCTAAGTAATCTAACAGGCTTGAGAGTCCTACAAACACTATTAGTGTCATCCCAAAAAGGGCCAAAGAGTGTTGCAAGAGGTAGCAAAAAATCCAACAAATAATTGTTCATCCTCCATTGATCCACAAGGCTCAGTGGACTCTAGACTTGTCATCATCCTTACCTAAGTCTTTGCTGGCCAAACTAAGAATCATATGGTTTACCTCCAACAATTCATAAGTGTCCCTATCCTTATTAGAATTCAAAATGTATCCAACCAGACTTTCACTATCATGTTTAATAAAAAATTCAGTTGTTGCATTATTTTATCTGTCAACATAGATCGAAATGGCATCGTCAAAGTACTACCAAATGAATTTAAATTGGCTCACAATGTTTCTTATCCTTCAAGACTTTGGTTTAAAATTTCTAATAACATCTAGAAGCCCCTCCATAACTTGTGAGTCAGACTCAACTATGATATTTCTAACCTTATTCTCCCAAGCATTGAGAGAACTTTGTCTAATAGTCATTCCTTTAGCTTCATTATTAGTAGCCCTTCCAAGACCCTCTAGCTCCCAATGAAGGATCTTCCCCTTGAAATATATTCTGAGAAAACCAATGCCTACAGCCCTTGGGTTATCCTTAGTTGCACCATCAAAATTAATCTTTTTCCAACCTAGGGGAGGGGGCTGCCATGGTCCCAAATTTTGTGGCTTGGAAATCCCCTCATTCTCCTAAATTTTCTTGTCCCTAAGGTGAGCTCTGACAGTTTCAAAAACCTTGGTAACAATTTTATGCCAAACCATCTCCATTGGATTGAACTCCTCTCTAAAAATTTTGGAATTTCTTTCTAACCAAATGTTTCACCAGATGAAACTCGGGCCTAGGGACCAGCCTAACTGAATGGAGGTATTCTTGAATTTTCTTCATTTTCAAATCTCCCAAATTTTAGAAAGAGTCACCTAAAAGTTTAGGTGAGCCTTAAAGAGGTCTAACCATATTTTCCACAACTCTCTTGCAAATGCACGCTGGAAAATTATATGATCAAGTGTCTCCTCTAGGGAGTTACACGCGATGCAGTTGGAAGGGCCATAAAAACCTCTCTTCATAAGGTTATCATAGGTGATACAACTCCTATGAATCACTTCCCAAGCAAGGGAATTTATTTTAAACCAACCCTTAGCCAGTCAAACTCGATCCCATGGGGTATCCTATAGGATCAACAAAGGAGGGAGCAAATCATTATAACCATTACAAAAAGTGAAGACACCTAGAGTGCTAAAGCCCCAAGTGATCCTATCATCTTTATCTTTCCCTGTAAGGCACCTTTGCTTGTGAATCTTATCAATGAGAAGTTTTAATCTTGAAAGTAACAAATCACACTCAATTTAATATTGTGATGGATATGAACCATTGGAGCTAGCTGCCAAGATTACTTGATTGTACTTTGAAAAAAGCCTTATAAGTGCAATATCCCTCAACCCCACATCTCTCGTTGAATTAGTGGACTCTCTTTAATGGAGGATGAGAGGGACAACCCATGGTTTTAATGAAAGAAAAAAAACTTAGAAGGCCCACAAAAAAATTATGATGAAACCATCTAATGTAGTCCCCTAGCTAATTGTTCTCCCTATAGTACAATTTTGTATCTACTCTTCTATTGCACGGACCAGTAAAATAGTTCCTTCCTTTCATTTTACTTATTTTTTTTTGCCCCCATCATGGTGCCAATATTTAAACAAGAAGTTACATAGACACCTAACAACCATTTGGAAAAAACATCTTAACCTTAAATTTTTATGGTTATCTTGCGATACTTTGGTTATCGAAATATGTTATATAATTCATTTAAAATTTAAAATTTTATTAATTTAAATAAAATTTTAAAGTTTAAATCCTATGAAAATCAAGGTTATATATCATATGTCTATAACTAAAAAAAACTTTTATTTAGTGTTTTAAAATTCCTATTATTAAACCACTTAGGTTGCATATCATACTTGGGTAACCAAAGCATTCTAGGATAACTTAATAAAAAGGGTCTTTCATGACCCCTCATAATATGTTCTATATAAAAAAGAGGAAGAGAGGATAAACCATCTTTTGGGACTGTTCAATAGTTTGGGAACTATAGAAATGAATTCTTAATATGTTTGATAAATGCATGGTGATGAATGATAAAATTGAAGAATGGTTAAAGCAATGGCAAAGCACTTTTTAAAGTGAGGCATTATAGACAATATAGGATACATTGAAAGATAAAATACTTTGGATTGTATGGATAGAAAGGAACAAAATATTTGAAGGAAATGAAAGCAGTTTAGAGGTAATATAAAAATATTTGTTTAGCCATAGAGGAGTCTAAACCAACCCTATCAACTCACCCAATTCCTAATATTCAAGTAGAGAGACCTGATAGATGGAATAAAGTCATCAAATGGAATTATGATGTTAGGTATAGAAGAAACAAAAGAAATACAAAAGAAACCATAAAAATTAGAGTTGGTCAATTTGAATGTTGATGGAGCATCTAAAGGAAATATAGGACTAATAGGACGAGGAATAATTAGAAATAATAGGAGTGATATTTTATCACATTATGCTTTCATTACTGGATTTAATACAAATAATGAAGTTGCAACTTAGGCGGCTTTGGAAGGGTTAAAAATATGTAGACAAATAAAATAGAATAGAGTATGGATGGAAGGTGATTCACTAATAGTAATAAATACAATTTTAAGGAAAGCAAAGGCTCAAGAACATACAATAGATCATTGTGGAAATATAAGATCTTGCTACAAAGTTTAAAGAAATCATTTTTAAGCATACATTAAGGGAAGGGAACATATGTGTAGTTAGGCTAACCAATAGAGGGGTTTTAATAGAGGATCATGAAAAATTATCTTTTCCATAGTTAGAGGAAGTAGTAAGTTTATCTAAAGATGACAAGAAAATATTGATTGTTTGAATCAATTAATGATTAAGTTTATCTAATAATGTTTTCCATTGGTAATATTTATTGTATTTTATAACATTAATGTATTTTCACATAAACAATTTATTATAGTTCTTGTGGTTGCACTTATGCTTCATGAAGGAAAATAATAGTCCAAATTTGGTAAAACAAACTATGATAACATGAAGTTTTGAAAGTATTACTCTACTAAGATGAAGTGCATAGATATTAAAGGTGGAGTTTTGGTATTGTGAAGGTTGTTGTAGAAAAATGTCAAGGAGAAGGATGCTGAATTTTGAAATGTTTATATTTACAAAAAAAATTAAAGAAGATCTAGAAAAATAAAATCAATAATTCAAACTTTTAATGAAAAAATATGTAGGTATGTAGCTATAGCAACTCAATTGAGATGAGAATATAATCTATTTATGAACTCTCAAACTCTAAAGGAGAGAGATGTGATTTGTCAAGGGTAGGGGACCCAAGTATAACCCTTTTTTCTCTAGGGAAAAAATAACAAATAAAAACACATTTTTGCTAATTTCTCTACATGGAGTTAAATAGGATATGAAAATATATATTAAAAAAAATAGTGGATTCTAAATCTTTTTGGAAAGGAATTTATGGCTGTTTGAAGTTCTAAAATAGAGAAAAGTAGCTTTTTATAAAAAACCTACAAAATACACTATCAAGGTTGTATAATGTATAGAAACAAACACTACTATAGCGTATCTCTATGAATTAGATTTTCAATGGCTATAAAATACCAAAATCTAACTCTATATGTAGAAATTAGAGCCAAAATACTAAAATATAATATTATTTATGATTATAAAAAGGATCTGAAGCACCTAGACTAAAGGGATCATCACCATTTCATCTAGATTTCACCTTAAGGGGATTTTACCTTCCTTATGTAGAGGTAAATCTTAGCTAGTATTAACCAACCCTTGAGTTCCTAGTGTTGAATACTAGCCTTTAGTGGTCAATTGAAGATTTGAAGCCTCTATGACTAGAGTTCATGTTGATCTAGAAGCCTCACCTTCATATCAATTTTACTATACCGAAATGCTTATTTCTCATTCAAGGGATATAGTGAGGTCCAAAGTGGAAATTTTTTTTAATCAATCCCAATGACCTCCATATAGCCTAAACTTTGAACACAATCTAAAAGATGAAATAAGACTGCCATGGAGGGGTGGAAATCCTTTGAAATGAACACTATGACACTTCTTTTGAGGAGAAACCTTAGTTGGTGAAAATATGACTCATCATAGAGGGAGTTTTATCTTAACAATAATGAGCTTAAATATGGGCAACCTCCATAGCCACCTTATTGGCCTAAATTAAAATCTATAGTAACGCATTAAATATAATTGTTATTTTTCATCAACCAAAAAGTTAAGATAAGTGAAACCTTTACAAAATAAAGTAGCATCATGAGATTTTGAAAAAACTATTATCCCATCCCAAAACATATGCCAAATAAAGAGAAAAAAAATTGATAAGAAAGACGAGTCATCTAGAAAAATTTCTTACCATGTGAGTGAGTCTAACATGAAAGGAAGGAAAAATTTGTGGATTTATTTTCAAGCATCTCATTCTATTGAAAACACCCAAAAATATTTTTAATATCCTTAAACACAACATAAGAATGCCATAAGAGATTAGAATTCCAATTTCAATCTATCCCCACTAGAATGGCCTTGATAAATAATATACTAGCAAATAGATTTTGATCAAGTTTAAGTGATGGGTCCAAAAAATATAAAACATGAATTCTTAGGCAAAGGAAGGGAGTGAGGCTACCAACATGCATTTAAATTAGCAAACATAGGGATATAAGCAGACAACCTATCATATCCTAATGTATATCTATAGCTTAGAATTAGAGTAGCCATGAACAAATTCCAATCCTTCCACCAAGGACATTGACATTGTATAATAATTGTGTGCATCATCTCAAATAAAGAGTTATCCCAGTTTTTTTCAAATTTATCAACCCTTGAGGGGAGTTTATATTTACATTTAAGCTCCTCTCATGTCTTCTGGTCCCTATCTTGATTAGAGAAAACATTATAAATAGAGAATGCCTTACCTAAAAATTCAAAAGAGTGCATCAAGGAACCTCTAAAAATGAGACAATATGGTAGTTAAAAACAAGATATTACAAAATTCTTTCCCATCCCACTTAATTTATGGCCTAATAGATTCTGAGGTTGAAAAGGTTTTTGACCACAAAAGACCTAACAATTTTAATAGGGGTTGTAATTGTTACCAAGGATTTAAATTACAATGCTTTTCAATATTTTCTCCCATAAGAACTTTTAAAAGTGATACAAATATTTAAATTACTTTTGCAAGGTTTATCTCTTTACAATGCTTTAACAACTCATTTGGCACAAAGGTCGAATGTTTGTCTAGAAATGCCCACATGACCAAGACATCTTAAAAAATGGGGAAAATATCAAATATGTGAAAACTCATGTTCTATAGAATTGATCCAATGGAAATTTAACAAAAACCTTTCTAACTTCTTCTAAACAATCATTAAAGTAACCCAAAAGCAATAATAGTAGACATGAAAAACTACTAGAATTTAAAGTAGATTTGAAATCAACAAGAGGGATAACTTTATTGTTACCTAGTAAGCAAGTTCTGATTCTATTCTCCATATGGCATTCCACAAGTAGTAGAGTGATCCCTCAAATGTAAAGGGAATACTAATAAATTTAAATCTCTCCCTAAAATTAGTCAATTTCCAACAGTAGTTTTAAAGCCTCTAAAGGAAAGTCTATGTGGATTTTTTGTATCAAGGAGTTTTATGCCACTAAATATTTTAACCTAAAGGTTGATAGGCAATATTAATGCAATCCAAATCCCTTTTGAAGAAATTTACCTCTTTAACTAACATTAGGAAGAATTCATTAAAAAGTGACCATTAATCATTTATGCCAAATTAGCGGGGAGGGAGATACCCTTTATTAGACCATCAAAAGCATAACAGGAAATAAATCCAAGGTCTTTAATGACTATAACATATAATTAAATATGAAATGCAATTTTTAGAAATAGAATTAAACAACTCAAATGGCTTGGATTGAGTATGTAGACACCAAAATCTAGCCACTTGTCATCCATCTGTGTCCTCCAATCATAGTCATCCATTATTTATATATGTGTGTGTGTGTGTGTGTGTGTGTGTGTGTATTTATTTAATATATACATAAATATTAATATTTTATATTTATATTTATATATTTAATAAATATATATATATATATATATGAATAAATCCTAGCCATCTGCCATGACTTAATCTCAGCCATCCATCCATCTCAATCCATGTCACTTGTCCAAGCTTAATCTCCACCCTTCCTCATGTTTTAATCTCAATCGTCCATTTTGTGTCGTCGAAACCCTAACATGTTCAAGGGCAAATTATAAAAGATGAGTCATTTTGATGAATCAAAGACCCTTATAAAACCTTGGAAGGTTCACAAATTCCACTCATAAACCCTCACCACTTCTCTATCATCTTCTTCCCTCGCTGCCACCATCGCATTCTCCACCAAACCCTCACAAACCAGATCTGGTTTTGCTTCACTTCCATCAGCACCCGAACGTCACCTAGAGTTCACAGAATGTTACTAAGCATTTTTGGAATGTTTTTGGGTGTTCATAGCCATCATCAAATGCTTTTGGGTGTTTCTTGCAGTAGATTTGCAGTCCATAAGCCCTCGCATGCTTTCAGGCATTTGTGCACCATAGAACATAGATACATGAACACAAATAAATATTGACAAGTTAAAATATTTGTTGTATTTATTTATATTTTTGTATTTCTATTTACAGTTCACCATTACAACATCTAGGATTTATAGGTTTTATCTTTCATAGGACCTCACACAATGTAGCCCTCATAGGTATAATTAACTCTTTTATGTTGTTTTCTATTTGCAAGTGCAGGAATCATATTTCTGGGATCTATTGCAGCTAGGGTGGTTCCGTAGAGATACACAAGCCCACCCGCACACTTGTTTGGATCAAGGATGAACGAGAAGACATCAACTTTTCATTGAACTAGGGTTTCAAAACCCTGTTATCTATAATCATTGTATCAAAAGCATTTGTAACCCCATATTGGGGCATATCCATTGTACAACTCGGATATCTGCCTATATCAATAAATATTATTCATTTTGTGCATTTTGTGGTGTTATTGTGCTTTTATATTTGTATTGGTGTTGTTCATTTTTTATTTACAAAATGGCAATCATGGTGGGACCCCAAAGGGTTCTTAATATTGATTTATCTTGTCACTAATTTCTATTTTTTTTCTATCTTGCAGGTTCTAAAAGTTTGATCGCATGAAAATCATGAAAACGAGGGTTTTTGGAAGTTGCATATTTAAATCAAAGGTTGCATGGACGCCCTGCAGTGTTCGAGGGACGCCCTAAAATGTTCAAGAAATGCTCTATAGCATTCCATAGACTCTAGGTGGAATTTTATAAAGTGGGGAAGAAATACGTAGGCTTCTTGGTAAGCCTGGTTCAAACCCTAACTCATTTTTGTTTTTATTTTCTTGCTTTTAACAGTGAAACTAACAAAAGAAAATCATTCATTTTTTGTTTAAAGCAGTTGCATTTTTATTTTCATTTTAGGCATTTACATCCTTCACATAGATTGCATATAGGATAGAATTGCATTTATACATTCGTTTTAGTTCACGTTTGATTTAGATTTATACTATTTTATGGCATTTCATTTACTATTTTTTATGTTGTTTATATTTGAAAATACAAAAGCATAACTAGCTGCATAGTAGGGTTGAAAGCTTCCAGTTTCATTTTTATAATTTGTAATAAGATTAGAATACCTAAGTATAATCTCACTATTGGAATCACTTGATGATTTAGGGTAGAAGAACTGGGTAAACCCTCCACTATTAGAATCACTTGATGATTCAGAGTGGGTCTTAAGTGATGTAACCCTAAGCTCTTTTGAGGAGCTTAGTGTTAATGTTCTTGGCTTCTAGCTTAGACAAGTGAAATAGGGTATTTTTAACATTGAGTGAACATAGTAGATAACTTAAATATTAAAATGAATCACACACTTTGCATTTCACACACTAAGCAATAATGATTTGGATTTCATCACCAACCATAGTTCAAGATTTGTGATGGTGGGATTCATCTTCATCCATCATCTCACCCCAAAGAAACCATAGTACCCCATGAGCAATATATTGGATTTCATCACCAGAAAGGTTCTCATTTGCTATCCAACCTTAGTGTACACCTTGCATAGTAGTTTAGTTTAGCACATCTACAATACACAAACCTCACATAAAATAAAAATTATTACAAAACATAGGATTAAATTGCTTGTTTGATTCTGTGTGATTTTTATTTACATCTTTTATGCACATTCACACACTCACCATCCCCATATAACTCATTAGATTATGGTTTCAACTCGAAACCAAGAAAATATTTTGAGTCAAGCCTCCATTAGCCAAGCCACTTCATCCATGGAGTGTTCTACATATTTCCCTACCACTTATATGGTTAATCCCGTCAATGTGATACATATAAGTTGTTCTAGTTTATCTATGGGACCCTCACACGCTATGCATACCTCAAATATTGATGTGTTGCATAGAGCTATCCATACCCCCATTCTAGAAACTGAGCCATCATCTCCTACCAATCCTAACATCACCCACATAGATATGGCTAAAGTTGGAGCTTTTCTAAGATCCACTAACCCTATTCTAGAGAAAATCAACAACCCACCTAGGCATGATCCTTCTTCTCAATAGGAAATTACCTACTCGTAACCTTCCAGTTTTACCCAGGTGTATACCAACCCTATTTTTTAGGTGTCATATGCACCTTCCCAACATTGGTCTCTTCCACAATAGTCATGTGCCCAAAGCACTTCCATTCCATCTTACTATACCACCACCTATGGCAATCCATTGTATGAAGCACATGTCAATGTTGCTTCACAAGTGTTAGTTTCCACTGCATCCAATGTCTTCCATTCAGTTGCAATCCCTATTACAACCTATCCTCCACCTACCTCATCCATTCCCACCACATCCACACAATCTACCTTAGAAATTGCCATACAACAAGTATGGCAACATCTCCAAAAACTTCTTATGGCTCAATAAGGTTCTCAATCGTGTTCCCAACATCAAGTATAGGTGGCAGATATTAAGTCTCAGCCTATTTCCACCTAGCCTACCTTCTCCACCTCAAATCGATCATGGGTATCATAATATTCTATAGTTTCCATCCCCACACCTCCATTAATCCACATCCATTCCATTCCCATAAGTCAACCCATTCATAGTCCTCAAATATCATCTCCATTCCATCATCTACAATCATTCCATCATCAAGCCCAACATCATCAAATGCAATCCACTCCATTAAACCATCAACATATTATAACACCCCAGTATTTTACCACTTCATCTCCACACCATCATCAAGTGATTCAGGGCTTCTACATACCTAGAGAAGACCCTAGAATTCAAGCATTGCAATAGCAAAATGATAGCTTGATACAACACACTCCTGGTATGATGAACCAAAAGCCTACTTTAAGACAACTCATCAATCAACCCATTCACTTTTAGTGCCATCACCACCATATCTAGTAAATTTTATAGTGCCAAAATTTGATAAATTCAAGGGGATTGAGGACCCTAGAGAGCACGTAAGCACATTCATCCACTCATGCTTCAGAATCCAAAAGCAATATGCTTTAATGCTTAGAAAATTTCCTCATATATTGGGGAGATATGTCATGGAGTGGTATAAAAATATAGCTCATCATATTATTTACACATTTGAACAGTTGGTGAACTAATTCCTCGAGAGATTTTCCCTCAATGTCCAAAATAAAATCACATTGTCTAACTTGTACAATCTAAAATAATTTGATGATGAGTCAGTCTATGATATTGGTAACCGTTTGAGGGTTGTTATCACCAAGCTACCATTCTACCTACCAATGAAAAATTTAACTCAATTTTTCACCAAGATTTTCTTAAAACCCATGTCTTGGTTATTACAATTGCAACAATACAACTCATTCTAAGAAGTTCTTGCCTAGGATAGCATAGTTAAGGAGATAAAAATCCAAGAATGTGTGCTAAAGCCTAAAAAGAAATAATGGTAGAATAAGGGACAATCCAACAAAAATTATTTTGGTCAATCTAAGCCAAATCATGCCAATCAAGCAAATCAAGTAAATCAAGTGATCATGAGCCAGTCGGTAGTGGCTCAACAACAACCAATGCAACAACAACCACAATAAATTACATATCAAGCAGTTCCCCCACCATAACCAATTAAAAACTTAACACCAACTATGGACAATCACCAACGTTGGTAATATGTTTGACAAACCCATCATTACACAACCTTATCTGAGTCATATACTTCCATATTTCATAGGTTGTATGACATAAATCAGCTTGCCTTACCTGAGGTTAAACCAAATGATCCTACCAAGCATAGAAAAAGCTATAGGGAGTTTTTTTTTGCCCTTATCATCATCAAAATGGGTATGACATTAATGGTTGCTTCACATTCAAATATATAGTGCAAGACCTAATTGACCTAGGGGCCATCAAGGTTGATAGTCCCTTAGCTCAACAAAACCAGAACCTTGGCATCTATCAAACACCACTTCCTCATCATGAGGAGGTGCAACAAACAATAGGAGGGTCAAACATCAAGACTCCTAATCAAGTCAATCATGTGCAACAATACCAAGATTTTATGGGTGTTTTTCATGCAGTCACTTGAGGTCAAAAACATACTAATCAATAAAATGCACTACAACAGACTATTCAACCTCCCATAGCACCACAGGAAAGTGCACCTCCTCAACCTACCATTTCATCATCATCCATACAGTTCTCTACCAATTCTTCCCAACCCATTCGTATTCCAAGTCATACATATCCACCCACTCATCCTCCCAATCATCCACAACAACCAATCATATCTCTAAGTAGCTGACTGACCACTAGCTTTAAAATAGCTTCAGCTAAACTATCCATTTATGATATAATTCAACATTCTCTCCCACACCATGAGGCATTAATGGAAATTCTAAAATCCATCAAAATCCAATCTCAGGATGCTAATTCCTTTATCAATTTTGTGGGGAGCATACAAATATGTATGGAGCCTTCCATCAAATTCTATGATTTTAAAATTTAATTAATATCATCAAAATCAGTGGATCCTCCATTACATATTATGGCTCACATTAATAGGAAGTCATTCAAATGAGCCTTGATTGAAACTGGATCCTCCATAAACATCATCACCATCTCTGCTCTTCAACATCTCATATCACCGAATCCACCTTCACCTTGAAAGAATTCAATGATGCTCTATGTTCCACAGTTGACACTATTGTTTTACCCATCAAAGTGGGAGTAAAAATATTGCACATAATTTTCCACATATTGGAAGTATACATGGCATACATTATACTCCTTAGACATCCTTGTATGAGATAAATGAGATGAGTCACCTCTATACTCCATCAATATCTCAAATATGTACACGAGGAACAGGTTCATTCCATACCAATAGATATCGAACCGTTTAAGTACTAAAATTTCCTCTCAAATCCTTATGAATCCACTCTTCCATCCACTAAAATTTTCTTGACTTCATCAACCACATCATCAACCACATCATCCATCACACCATCCACCTCCTCATCCAAAGTTCCTATTCCTGAGAAGCTCCCCATCACTACTCCACCTCAAGCTTCCACCTCCATGCACCAATTTTCATCACCATCAACTACATGTACATGTAGTCAAACCCAATCCACATTATCCACATCATCAATATCAACACCTCCCTCCCCTATGCCCTCCACATAATCACCCATTCATCAAACACCTACTCCAAATCCACCTTCATCCACATCAACCAATGTGTCACAAGTCAAATTAATGGATTTTGATATGTCATCCACCTCCATATCTATTTCCACATCATCCTAAGTTACGATCCACCTCACTAGTCCTAGAATTTGTGAATACATGGTTTGAGATATCACTGTCATATCACTTAGAATCCAAACTGCTAGGAATTATGGCCATCCATGTGACCCACCCTTATCCATAGGAGCGATGTACAACATGGGTTCAATACCTAACAACATCAATTTTGTATATGGGGGGATTGATTCATCGTCCAATCCATATTCCCAATATTAACCCAAACAACCAACCCTTTCCAACATACATCACATGTCAGATTTTCCATCCTGATACTTTCATCGTGTCAATTGACAAGGCTATGACCTAGGATGTCATGAACGAGATCATAGATACTTCATATCAAGGAGTGCATGATCATTCAGGTTTAGGCTATCACTCTTATTCTTCCACTTCTTCTTTTGAATAAGCTTTTCAAAATCTCCATTTGAATTCAGAAGAAGAAACCCATCACATTGATGACTTTGAGTAGGAAATCTATGAATAATGCGATATTATATCGATAGCTTCTGATGAATATGATGAGGAATCGACACCCATTATTCCATTCATCAAACATGATGAGTATTATCTCAAAATGTTCCCCATCCATCAGCCCATATTTCACTTGCTTCTTCCACAAGAGTGAGTTGAACCAACCGGTGAACCACCACCTCCACTTTATTGATCCACCTCACCAATCAATTTTGTAACATATGTACATAATTCAAAATTAAAAAAATAAACAAAAATCATCATTGCATTGCATGTACATGGATTTTTACCTGTTGCACTTATTTTTGTTGCTCCTTATTGTTTAGGTTCCCAGAGTTCTTGCATTGGTTCTAGCAGATAGGATCTATCCATCCTTCACATTGCCAATTACCAGTTTTCCTGTAAGTTAACATGAATATTTTTGACTTATTCACCCCATTCCATAATCCATATGATTTGGAAAAGACAATTCCAATTGACATGATCCTTATTGATATAGATCAGATTTCCTTGCCTCCATCCTTTTCCGAATTCATCATTTCGAGGATTTGTTAAGGGCTTCAAGCAACTGCATTCCTTAGTCGCCTCCACCTTTGCATTTAGACCTCAAGGTTTTCTAAGCATACATAGAAGAGGTTAAGTTAGAAGAGTTTGATAATGTCATAGATGACATTCATCTAATCCCAACACCCCATTAGCTTGATTAAGGTTCACATATGTCCATTGAAGATACCATCGATGTGAACCTTAGTTCATATGTAGACAATCCTCAAATCATCAAACTTGGTAAAAGCTTATCCACATATGAATAAGAGTAATTAATTGCTCTCCTCAATAAGAAGAAGGATATTTTTGCATGGTCGTACAAAGACATACCTGGTCTTGACCCTAATTTGGTTGTCCACAATATCACCTTGCACTCTGATGCTAAGTCGATCAAAAAAAAATTGAGAAATATGCATCCTACCATTGCCCTCATGGTCAAAGAAGAGCTTCAAAATATTTTTAGATGTGGATTTTATTGTATCCAATGACTATCTTAAGTGGCTTTAAAACATGGCACCTGTTCGTAAGCCTAACAGGGTGATACACATTTGCACTGACTTTCGAGACCTTAACAAAGCATGTCCTAAGGATGACTTTCTTCTACCAAACATTGATACTCTTGTTGACGCTTGTGCTGGACATGAAATGATTTCTCTCATGGATGGTTTTTCAAGATAAAACCATATTTTAATTAATCCTAATGACCAACACAAAACAACATTCACTACACCTTGGGGGATTTTTTGTTACAAGGTGATGCCCTTTGGCCTCAAAAAAATAGGTGTCACTTATCAACGTGCCATGACATACATCTTCCATGATTACATGCATAAGATCATCGAATATTATGTGGATGATCTCTTGGAAAAATCCAAAAATTGACAAGAGCACATTAGTGTCTTGGAAAAAGCCTTTGATCTACTTCTAGAGCATGATGTAAGGTTGAACCCAAAAAAGTGTATCTTCAGTGTCACCTCAGGTAAATTACTAAGATTCATTATCTCCAAAATATGTATTGAGGTGGATCCAAACAAAGTCAAGACCATCATGGATATGCCTCCCCCAACAAACTTGAAGGAATTACATAGTTTACAAGGAAATATCCAATAAATCCATTGTTTCATTATGCAAATTTTTGACAAATGCAGACCATTCAATAACCTGCTACAAAAGGGGGTGACATTTTCATGGAAAAATGAATGCCAAAAAGATTTTGATGACATCAAGCAATACCTAGCTTCTCCACCAGTATTAACTCCTCCTCGTTCAAGGGTCTCCTTCAATATTTATGTTTTAGCAATACACTTTGCATTAGGGATAATGCTTGCAAAAAAGAATGAAAATAATCGAGAGTAAGTTGTCTATTACATTAGTTAAAAATTGGTAAGCTATGAAACCATATATGCTTACGTGAAAAAATTGTTCTTAGCAGTGGTTTTTACCACTAAGAAACTCAGATATTACATGCTTAGTCACACCACATATGTCATAGCTCATGAAAAACCTCTGCATTATATGATATCTCGTACTTACAATAACACCCACACTGCAAAATGAATAATGCTTCTTACTGATTTGATCTTGAGTCAATCAGGTCATAGTCAATCAGCTTGCAGAAGCTCCACTTCCTAGTGATCAACCCTTGATTATTGAGCTCCCAGATGATTTGTTATTCACTGTCATTGAATAATTTTGAGATGTCATTCTGAAGGAAGATGTCGATATCACACTATTCTTTGATGATTCTAAGTGCAAAAAATATCAAGGTGTTGGAGTCATGTTTCATACACCACAGGGGGTACCTATTCCCCTATATTTCAAACTTGACTTCCAATGCACAAACAATAATGTAAAAATGAAGCCTTAATATTAGGTCTTCAAGTAACCATAGCTATGGGCATAAAGCGTATTAAGATATTTGGTGACTCCCAACTTATCGTTCACCAAGTAAATGGTGAATACCAATGCAAAGAACCAGTCCTAAAGCTTTACCATGAGGTAGTAATGGCATTGCTTACTAAATTTGATGGGTATGAAATCAATAGTTTGTCACGTTTGACTAATAGATTTGCAGATGTGATGGCCTCTCTAGGATCATTGATTCCAAATAACTCAATAGGAGAGGTACAACCACTCATTGTCACAATTATATCTAAATCTGTAATTGGTCATACTAAATTTAAGGATGAAAAATATGTTTTCTTTATTCATTCAGATTCGTATGTGCCTTGGTCCAACCAAATAATAGTCTTCCTCAATTTGGAACACTCCCATCAGACATGTCATGAAATACTAAATACACTTTCAAGCAAGAGGTAGCTTGTTTTACTCTCTTGGGAGACGTGTTGTATAAACATGGTTATGATGAAGTCCTTCTTCATTGTGTCGAGCCTACAAAGGCACAGAGAGCCATAGTTGAAGCTCATGATGATACTTGTGGTGGTCATTTTAGTGGAATATCCATTGCAAAGTGTATTCTATGCATGGATTACTATTGGCCCACCATGAAATGTGATTATTGCACTTACATCAAGCATTATCAAAAATATCAACATGCTAATTTAACTCATGTACCATCACAAGCATTATAGTCTATTCAAAAACTTTGGCCCTTTTTACAATGGGGTCTTGATTTGATTGGCAAAATCTCACGTCCTTCCTCAGGACAACACACATTCATCATCACAGCCACAAAATACTTCACAAAGTGGGTTGAGGCAATTCTTCAAACCAATACGACATGACCTCAAATTGTGGAGTATATACTTCATCATATCATCTATCATTTTGGTATTGCCTCTTTGACAACGTTAAATCTTTCAAAAAAAAGGATGTCTGAGCACTTTAATAGAAATATAATATCCAACACAGTTTCTTGACTCCTTATTACGCACAAGCAAATGGATAAGATGATGCTACCAACAAGAACTTAATAGCTATTATCAAGAAACTAGTTAAAGAAAATCATCGGGATTGACCTACTCAAATCCCCTTGGCATTATGGTATTATCGAATAAGCATCCACATGCCCATTGGGTCAACACCATTTTCACTGGTCTATGGAGCTGAAGTAATTATGCCTATTGAGCTTGAGATCCCCTTATTGTAAATTTCATTGTAGGAATTCATAGATGACAATGTTGCTAGACAAGCATGTTTTGACCAACTCACGCTTCTTGATGAAAGGTAGGTCAATGCTTTAGAGCATTTATGATTTTATCAAGACCTCCTAAAGCGTGCTTACAACACCAAAGTTCATCTATGTGAATTCCAAGTAGGAGATCTTATTCTTAAGGAGAATCAACAAAATACCAATACATTACCGTATCTTTGTGATAAATTCAAGTTAATTGGCTAGGTCCATACATTGTTACTCAGAAAATGGATAAAGGAACTTATAGGATTTCCATTCTAGAGGGAGTTGAAGAGCCTGAACCACTCAACATAATCCAATTGAGATAATTATATGCTTAATGTGATTTATATATGTATATATACATGTCTAATACATAAAAACAACATTGCATTACACATATTATATTTCACACATTGCATTGTACACATTACATTCCATATATTACATTTCATACATTGCATTCACAACCACATTCACACATTTCATATTTCATATTAGGGGTCATTTATTCAGTTTAGATAATAATTGATCCAATAAAGTCATGTTGTCTTAATCAGGGGCACCTCCAAATCATCATCCATTTCATTGCACCATTCCATAAATTCAAATTGTCATTTGCAAACCACATCTCCATAATCCCTAGGTGTTTTTTATCACTCAACTGCTCCTAGTGTTTCTTGAAACCTACAATACATGTTGAGTTTTCTTTAGGACCAAGACACATTTTCACTAAGAAAATCTTAAGTTCTAGTAATTGACTCTAACACTCTTGAACCAAACACAATCAAACATATTAAAAATATTTGGTGTCAAAGAGGAATAATACCATGATTGGGTTGAACCTTGAAGTGAAAAGGGTATTCCTTGCTTGTCCCATTATGCACATAGTCCAAAAATAAAAAATAGTAGTTTTCACCACTATCACAATTTCTAAATACAAGAAAGATTGGTAAGGATAAGGTAAAATTCTCATCATACTTCGATTGAGAATCTGATACCCCAAAGCTCTAAATATTTTACACATCACACACCATAGATCCTCAAGTTGTAAGGATAGAACTACATTTCCAGTTAGATGGTTAGGTAGTCCGAATCTCCAAAGCTTAGAGATCAAATTCTTGGACTATGGATCTAATCTCCATTGAAGCTATAGATGCTTGACTGGAAGTGGAGTACGCTCATGCATGGTGACACATCTCTATTGAAAAGACCTATTATCACACATACGGACAATCTAGCTTCTTGGTCTCCTCCATAACAAGTTTTATCTCAATTTACTCAATATGGGTTAATGAACTCACTTGCACACATATTGGTTCTTGATTACTTCAAGTTATTATCATACTCATGATTCAGTAAATGAATTCACTGCACACACATTTGGTCTTAGAAAAATTGGACAGTATTTGGTGATTTTGTTTGATATCACTAGTATGTCTGAGTATCTATAAAATAATTAGTTTTCCATATCAGCATCCATATTAGTTTTCCATATCAACATCCATATCATTACATGAGTCTTTCATTTCACACACCACAATTTTGGTGCCCCTAATTAAACAATAATGTTATACATGGTCAAGTAAAATCTAAACTATGAATGATCATTAGTGCATTAATTAATTTGCATTCATACACATTATCATTGCATTATCACCCATCACACATATATAAAAACATTAACACAAAAGCATAACACAATTGTAAGTGTCGTTTATATTGTAGCACCCTAAAATTGGCATGGTTAAACCATAGTAAAAAGATAAAATATTAAAATTTGAATTTCAACCCCAAACTTCCAGTTAAACCGCCTATTACCCGCTTTCCCCGTTTTTTGTGCCATTTTTAGGATTTGTTTTGATCGTTGGACGATATCGTCGCAGATTAGACGAAATCGTCCCCGATCTAACGAATTCGTCTGGAACAGAACGTCCAGATGATTTCATCCCAAAACCAAATTTTCATAATTAGCTTTTGTTTCAACAGCCTCTCCAACTCGGGCAGAAGCGTGTCTGCGTAGTTGGAGATTTCCCTGTTGGAGATCTCCCAGATTGGGATGATCCCCAACCTCCCAAACCTCTTCCTAATCCTATATAAACTGGGATTTTCTCAGTTTATCCCCCTGGCTGGCTGGCTGATTCTCCCTGAACCCCCAACCCCTTAGTTGACGGATTTCATTGCAGAGTTAGCTCCTTATTCCCTCGCACTATTTTGCTTGCATTCGGTATTTTTGTATTTTTATTGTAGGAACTCTACTGTTTTTCAGTCGAAGCTAGCTTGGATCGTCGCAGATGATCTCGTACGATTGGAGGCGATCCTGACTGTAGTCCAGATTGGGGGCAGTCCAAGTTTAGAGTTTGCATTTTCTTAGCTTTTTTTGCATTTTTCATATCATATCTCTGCACTGTTTTAAGTTTTTATGTTTTATGCATCTTGGAGTTCACCTCATTTAGCATAATCGCATGATAAAGTTAAAATCAATCATTAAATTTACTACATTTCCTTATTTGTTATTATAATCTATTATTTAGGCATGTTTGTTGTTATTTCTACCATTATCCCTTGCTTCTACATTTGCATATTTGGTATTTTGCATCTGTTTTTGTGATTGCAGGTTTCTGACGAATTCGTGTGATTTCAGACGACCTTCTGTGATTTGGGACGATCTCGAGAAATATCAGACGATTACGTACAAATTGAGATGATCTGAACTGCTACAAGACTCAGAATCTTCATCAGACATCCGAAATCAGGTATGACACCTTCTAGTTAACATATTCTCTATTATTTGCATTCATTTCTATTTTTTGTATTCATTTAAATTAGCATTGGCATATAGAATAGTTTAGATTCATATCGGCCAAACCTAGGAGTTGAATGATCAAGGATAAAAATGAACACATCAAACACACTATCAACCTAGGCGTGGAAACTGCCATTCAAAAGTTTCCTGGTGAACCCACCATCCGTCAAAAATTCACCCTTATACACCTCCCCCAAGAGGCGGGACCTTCAAAGGGCCTCTCAGTCCGAGGTATTGTCCCATACTTTTCACATCCCCCTTCCGGGCGTGGATCCTATAGCCTAAAGGTAAGGGTGCGAAAAATTTGGAGCGATACATTTTGGTGAACCCGACATGAAACAAAAACCTTTTGAAAACAAAAACCTTTCTAAAAATAAAAAAAAATAAGAAAACAAAACATAAATGCATTTAGACTTAAGAAAATTTGCATGTCATATTTAGATGGTAGACTATAATAAAAGACGAGCTGTCACCATTAATGTTGAAAATCAATTAGCAGCTATAGAGATTACTTCTGTGCTTAGAGTACCTCAAACAAATAGGGTTCAACCTTTGTGGGACGAACTTGATAGGGGATTGGATCTCATTTCATCTAGATCAACCGAACTTAGGCAAATCAAGAGGTTTGTCCTAGATAGAATCTTGGATCCCGATCAAGTTATTTTGTATCATGAACTTCAGAGAGCTTGCCATAGGTGGTTAGCAGATAAAAGAGCCCTTGTGTCTTCTGAGTTGTATACCTTTGAGGAATACCTTGAGAATGCAGCCATAGTACATCAATTTCTAGCTCGTATAGAGGACCAAGAAGCTGATCTTATGGATAGAAAGAGATGGAATAGAGTTCCCAGAGCTGTGTTATATCGAGAATATTGCCATGAGATTTATTTTTACAAAACAGAATCGAAACAGATAATATCACCATAGCACACTTTGTTGACTTCTTGAAAAACAATTTCCAATTTGAAGAGGAGCACTTTATGACTCCTGATGAACTTGATCTTATCAATGATATCTATAAAATATTTATAGAAAACTAAGTTATTATTTTATTATTGTTATTTCTTGTATTTAGTGTGCTATTTATTGTCTTTATAAGCATAAAAACAAAAACAAAAACAAAAACAAAATAAAATCATAACAAAAAAAATCAAAACATTTTCTTTTAAGTATTATAGTAGGTATATAATTAAAATATATACCTCCCAAGATCTGTTGCAAATATATTAATATATATTTGCTAAAACCCAAATTTAGACACAATGACTAGACTCAGGAATGGAAAACAAATTGAAGTAGAAGAAGATTGGTGAGGAAAAAACACAAATAAACCAGATGTCCTTCTTGAAGACCCAATTCAGGAAGAAGTAACCTTAAACCAACAAGAAGAAGAACTTGTGGACGCAAATGAACAAAAATAAAATGATAGAGAGGAAGGATCATCATCTCCTAAAATAACTCCAGAAGGAGCTGTTACTTTTGAGAACATGGACCATTTTTGGAAATTTATCAATAATAGTATTGGCACCCTTAATAGAGCAGTTCATATGGATAAATATAAAATTAGTGATACTCAAGCAACCCTAGAAGACATATATCACACATGCACTAATCCTTTTTCCTTTGTTGATCAAGAGAGTGATCAAGCTGGACCATCCAATTTGGACATGGCTGCTATAATCCAAAACATGCAACAACAGGCCACCCAACCACCTAGAGTGCCTGTTACCAAGCCAAGGGTTATTCCCACACAAAAGAAACCTTCATTCACCACTTTATTTTTCCAAGCTATTGATCAATATACCTCAAATCAAAAAAAGCCTAAAACAAAACCAAATACCAATTTCCAACAATCTGGGATACAACATAATGCTACAACAAATCTTCTTCATAATACTCTTCCTACCAACCATTTGCATAACAACAATATAGCATCTAATCCTTATGTCCCGCCTTCCTATGGTCACAAATCCCATACTCATGTACCACCAAACCAATATGGTGGACAAACTGGTAATTTGGAAGCCATGGTGAAATAGTTAGTCTCTCGTATGGACCAGATAGATCCCTACCGTCCCTCGTATAATTATCGAGAGATGTGTAGTCAACCTCTAGATCCTATAGTTGTAGCACAACCATATCCCAAACATTTTCCTATGCCTGTATAAAGGAACTAAAGATCCCATAGAGCATCTTCGTATGTTCAGGATAGCATGTCATGACATATCACATGATGATTTGCTATTACTAAAAATGTTCCCGAAAAGCTTAAGGGGGATGGCATTGGAATGGTATTATCAACTACCCATTCATTCCTTGAGAAATTTTGAAGAGACCGCTGAGTCTTTTGTGCATCAATTTAGTGCCTATATCGAAAGGCATGTAACCATTAAATATTTGTACAACCTAAAACAAGACAAAGATGAGTGTATTGCTGACTTCTTAGCTCGATGGAGACAGTTGATAGGAAAACTACACTTTGTGTTACCTTATCGGGAAATGTTGAATATTTTTATCAATAATTTATAGGAACAACTATCCTATGAATTATCAACTGCTACCTTGACCACCTTCGATCAAGATATAGACTTAGATCGAAGGGTGGAAGATGCTCTCATTAGAAGAGGTCATCTCAAAAAGAAAGATGATGAGAAAACATCCAGAAATCAATATAAAAATAAACAAGTTGTGGGTTACGGAGTCACTGATAGCAGAAACATTGCTAATGTTAATATTGTGAAAACAACAGAGAAGTTTATATTGAAACCTCCTGATAAACCACCTCGAGAATTTACTAGGTTAAATCAACCTTTATCAACCATTCTCCCTCAATTACTAGCACGAGGCTTGATCCAATTATCAGCTATCCGGGAACCTGATCCAACCATACCCGAATACAGAGCTGATTTACATTGTGATTTTCATAGAGGACCTGGACACGCTACCAACTCTTGTAAAATATTAAAACATAAAATACAAAATTTAATTGATAACAATGAGATGGAGGTGCAAGCCTTCCAACCTAAACCAAATCCTTCTAATAACTCCCAAAAGAGCATCCCCAAAAATCAGAATCAAAATGCCAATCAATCATTGGACATATTTCAACATCCTTTACCAAAACATGGTAAAGAGGTGGCCAATCAAATTGAGCATCATAATGTTCCTCCTCCTACCCAATATGTAGGGACTATTAGTGGACAATTACCTGTTCATGATCCTCAAATATTTGACACAACTTTATCCATAGTTACGACTAGACCTCTACATAATATTTGGATACTTGATCTTAGTGACACCGAATATGAGACTAAAATTAGCATTGAAATCACCTCAAATCAATCGAATAGTTCTGAATATGAATTAGACGCTATTCAACCCATCACAAGTTCTATGGTTCCAGGAGAACCATTTCCTAGAAAAGTCACTACTAGACCATCTTCTCACCAAATAGTTTCTAATGAACAAGCCATAAACACTAGACCAAGACCTATTCATCACTTGCAAAATAATATTGTAGGAACCATCGAAGCCGTTACCAGACAACAGGATCCAACCTCTCAATAGGATCAAACTCAGAACGATGGATCAACCCCATTTGTTTTGAAAAATCCCAATAAATGGAATTATGCGTCTAATGTTCAACCTAAACCTCCTTACAATATTAATGAACAATTATCCAATACTACAGCTAGAATTTCCCTTTTGGACTTGTTAAGATCTTCTCCTACCCATAGGGATGAATTAATGCTTACATTAAGCCAAATGATGGTACCACAAAATATTCAACCTGAAGCCATGTCCAATACTATCATTACTCGAGAAGTCGATTGTATTGACTTTCGAGATAAAGATATCCCACAACATAGTTTACATAAGGATAACCCCTTATATATTACTGCCCTAATTGGAGATGTAGCCGTTAAATGAGTCTTGATTGATAATGGTTCATCTTTAAACATCTGCACTTTTGACTTCTACCAATGATTTGGGTTTAGAAGTGACGAAATGAAAATAACTGATATGATTATAAAATCCTTCAATGACGAGACACAAGAAACGTGTGGAGTCATTACTATACCCTTGCAAGTTGGACCGAGAACCCTAGATACGATCGTGTTTATTGTACATTGCCTTGCATCATACAATATACTTTTGGGTCACCCTTGGATCAATGCGATGCGAGCGGTTCCCTCCACTTTACATTAGTGTGTTAAATTCAAATTTAAAAACCAGTTGGTTACCATTCATGGTGATCCTAGACCCTTTGATATGTGCGCTTTGGCAGAACCTGTTGGAGTTCAGTTTTGCCCTGCCTTGTCATCCACACATCCTAATTCTTATCATCCATCCAAACATGTGAAACACACACCCATAACATCATCTACTCTTTCAACTACACCTATACATATAGCTCAACCATCTTCTGAACAAACCACATTAGGACCTTGAAAAGATCCTAAACCTACAACCAATGCTTCCTGTTTTACTCCTATATCTTCCATACCTATAGACTCACCCATCAATATCCCTATGACATCTACATCCACTACAAGCATCCTTTCTACACCCGACGATGTAGGAAATGTTCCTTCTACCTCTTATGCTCTTACTGATGAGCTCTTACCCGATTTATCTACAATTCTTATATATGAGGAAGCCAACATTGCCATGCAGACTTCCCTCCTTTTAAATAAATTCCCACTCTCTCCTCATACCTTGGGCCTCCCATAGCCTATGGGAAGTATCTACCAAGTCGGGAGTTGTGCATTTATTTATAAAGGATATGATTGGGGAAGAATACCCAGAAACATTAAGACACATTGTGATGGATATGCTAGATGCTATTTTGCTAATGATTATCTTAAAGCTAAGCCCATAATGCTTAAATTGGGATATAAAGGGAAAGGTTTGGGACCTTTCCAAAATGGTATGAAAGAACCTTTTGAGGTAGAACCGTGGCCCGCCCACTGTGGTGTGGGCCTATTTTCTAGTAAAGGTCAGCCCTTTCCATTTGAGGGTGATGACCATCTCGTATGTTATCAAGATTATCTAGATAAACAAGATTCTTTGTGTCTAAAGAATAATTCTTTTACCTGCAATATGCTATCCATAGCCTACCCTGAAATGATTGCAGAATTCGACGACGAGTTGGAGGGAGATATTTTTCATGATGTTTCCATTGAGAAATTGTTATATAATGAATTTTATTTTGATGGCTCTATCCCGAATATAGCCCAGCTTGAAGCTACGACTTCTCAAGACAAATTATCCAATTTAACCTTGGAAGAATTACAAGAATTGGATGTTTCATCCGCCCCACCTAATTTTGAGAGAGATTTACATATGGAAGTTGAAAACGTTATAAAAATTAACATTGGAACCGAACATAACCCTCACATAATCAATATTGGATCAGAATTGAATCAAGAAAAACAAGATAAATACATTTAATTTCTTAAAGACTATGAAGATGTCTTTGCTTGGACATATGAAGACATGCCAGGTTTGTACCCTTCTATAGTTATGCATCATCTATAGTAGTCCATCCAGATGCTAAACCCGTTAAACATAAACTTCGAAAAATGCATCCTAAAGTGGCCTTACTAGTCAAAGGAGAACTAGAAAAACTGTTGAAAGTCATTTTTATACAAGCCATTGATTATGCTGAATGGATCTCCAAAGTAGTTCCAGTAACTAAGAAAGAAGCCACTAAAGTTAGGGTTTGCATCGATTTCAGAGACATTAATGTTGCATGCCCTAAAGATGATTTTCCTCTTCCCAACATGGATCAGATCATTGACTTTACTACTGGAAGTGGAATGATATCCTTAATGGATGGATTTTTTGATTATAATCAGATCGGGATAGCTCCTAAAGATCAGGCCAAAACAACCTTTATTACCCCTTGGGGAACCTTTTGTTGGAAAGTGATGCCATTTGGCTTAAAGAATGCAAGTGCAACCTATCAATGAGCTATGACTTATATTTTTCACGATATGATGCATGATATCCTACATGATTATGTAGATGATATCATAGCTCGTTCCATCAAAGAAGATGATCATTTAAATGACTTAAGGAAAGTATTTGATCGGTTAAGGGAATATCTTATTCGACTAAATCCAACTAAATGCATATTTGAAGTTAAGTTTGGTAAATTATTAGGGGTTATAGTTTCTTTACGTGGCATTTAAATTGACCCTCTCAAGATCATGGCTATCACAGATATGCCCGCACCCACAAATATATCATAATTATGAAGTTTACAAGGTAATCTTCAAGCTATTCGTTGCTTTATTGACAAGTTGGAAGACAAAATTGGACCCTTTCTTAAGCTTCTTAAGAAATATGTCTCTTTTCATTGGGATGAAGAATGCCAAGAAGCATTTGAACTCCTTAAGCAATATCTCCTCAAACCACCAGTGCTTTCCCCACCTAGATCTGATCGTCCTTTTATCTTGTACATTTTTGCTTTTGATTCTACCTTAGGAGCTATGTTAGCTCAGCTTGACGATGAGAAGAAAGAATGTGCTAATTATTACATTAGCAGAACCTTAATCAGTTATGAAACTCGTTATACCATATTAGAGAAATTATGTCTAGCAGTCATATTTTCTACATAAAAACTATGACATTATATGCTCAGTCAGAAAACGTATGTTATTGCAAAATTCGACCCTTTGTGATATCTCATGAGTCAAATCATAGCAGATCAATTAGCTGCTGCACCCTTAGAATCTACTCATCCCCTCATCATTGAGTTTCATGATGAATGCCTTAAACTAGAGGCAGACCATTTAGAGCAATGGTCCCTATACTTTGACGGAGCCCGATGCATGAGTGGGGCTGGTGTGGGTATTATTTTAATATCTCCGCAAAAACATCTTATACCTCTGTCCTTCAAATTAACATTTTCTTGCACCAATAACACTACTGAATATGAAGCTCTTATCCTTGGATTACGAGCTACCTTGGCATTGAAAATTAAAAGTTTATTGGTTTTCGGTGACTCCCAACTTGTCATAAATCAAATCAATGATGTTTATCAGACCAGAGATGATAAATTACACCCATATAAAGCATATTTTTTGTATTTATTATCCTTATTTGATCAAGTTACTTTGGAAGCTATTCCTTGAACTAGCAATCATGCGGTTGACACTATGGCTGCAGCTGCATCTCTTTTACCCTTGGAGTTAGATGATGAATATACTACCATCATTATTCGTTGACTCCAGGAAACCGATTCAAAAAAATCATGCTTAGAACCTTTGGATGTGTTTCTCATCAACGAAACAACTCCTAAACCATGGTATACTGATATATTTATTTTTTTACAGAAAGGAACCTTCCCTGATGGTTGTACTAGCAACCAGCGTAGGTTATTACATAGACAAGCAAGTCGCTTTGTGATTATTGGTAATACCTTGTACAAAAGATCTTTTGAAGGCATCTTACTGTGATTTTTGAATCTAGAAGAATCTAGATCAACTTTGAATGAAGCCCACAATGGATCTTGTGGGGGACATTTTAGTGGTAGCGCCATTGCTAAGAAACTCCTTTGGATAGGATATTTTTGGCCTACCATGGAAAATGATGCACATAATTATGTGTGACATTGTGACAAGTTCTAGAAACACACTGACCTTGTCCATGCGCCTGGACAAGAATTGCAGGCTATTTCATCTCCTTGGCCCTTTTCAAAATGGGGCCTAGACATTATTGGAAAAATCAACCCTGTGTCATCCGATGGACACGAATTCATCATAACTGCCACTGAGTATTTCACGAAGTGGGTTGAAGTTATGCCATTAGCTTCTTGCACTGGAACACAAGTTTCCAAGTTTATTTTTAATCAAATTATTTGTAGGTTTGGAATTCCTGCCAATCTCATTTACGATAATGGAACTTGTTTCAAAAATAAATATGTCAAGAAATTATTTCAAAAATATAAAATTCAACATCGCTGGTCCACTCCCTATTATCCTCAAGGTAATGGTCAAGCAGAAGCATCTAATAAAACCTTAATCAAAATTCTTAAAAAATTGGTCAATAAAACCGGTCGATATTGGCACATTCAGTTATATCCTGCTTTGTGGGCCTATCGAACTAGTGTTCGAACCACCACTGGAACTTCACCTTTTGTCTTGGTTTATGGTGCTGAAGCCATTTTTCCCTTTGAATTAGAAGTTCCTTCTTTAGCTCTACTACTTCAAGATACTAAAGTAGGGGATGAATATCGTGCTGGCAGATTTAGTCAGCTAGAACTTCTCGATGAAAAGCGCATCAATGCTTTGGAGCATCTTCACGCCTACCAAAATAAACTTAAGAGAGCATATCTTAAGAAAGTTCATCCTCGATCCTTCGAGATCGGTGACCTTGTCTTAAAATAAAATCAAAAAAATACTAATGCAACTAAAAACCTTAAAGGTAAATTTGAGCCCAATTGGCTTGGACCATATGTCATCACTGCTAAATTTGGATCAGGAGCATAAAAATTATCTACCTTGGATGGTAAAGAACTTAAAGAACCTATGAACATTATGCATCTTAAACGTTACTATACATAAAAATTGGTCATTTCATCATTGTATATATTTGTTTTGCATATTATTTCCTTTTTACTCACTTATTTAAAACATTTCAAAAAAACAATTATCTTGTATTTCTTTCAATTCATAACTTAAAATTAAAAACATCCAAATCATCAAAATCTTCAAAAAAAATCTTTTATTTTTGTACCTGTCAAATTGTGAAGTATTGTAATCATATTTTCAGTTATTTTGGATAAATAAGCATTTATTTTGAATCCCGCACTTTCACATTCACATGAATAAATATCTTGATTTTATTTTTGATTATTAATCTCTCTTATATCAAAGTCCACAGTTGAATTAAATAAATTTTTGAGCATAGAGAACTGATCTTGTTATTTACTTGAACCAAGTATATCTTTTCACATTAAAATGATTTCAGTGCAAATTCGATATGATGCTACATAGTAGAAACGGTTTCCTGAGTGAAAAGTTTCCCCTACTATCCTATCATGCACATGGTCTAGAATATTTGAGAATTGACAAAAGGACAAGCTCACCCCTACCCAGAATAAAAATCCCTTGCTCTACAGCTAATCAGAGCAAGTATCCCTAGCATAGGAAGAAAAGAAAAGTTCAAGAAAAAGGTTATTAGCAATATTCCAGTATTTTCTCAAATATCAAGCAAAAGTACAAAAAAAAAAAAGAAGCAGCAAAAGAGAAACGCAAAAGCAAAATGCAATAAAATCCTTTCCCTACCCATTGAAAAGAAAAGAAGGGTGAATGAGATTGAATCCCTGGAATTCTCAATTATTCGAAAACTGTGAGGTAAGCCCCATAATAGGTGGTTTGTGCCCAACCCGCTTGGCCTTGGGTAATCCCTAGCGTGGCGATATGTCAATCACATTAGCGACCTTCTTTTGTACAGACCTCTGTCATCTTATGGATTAGCTAGCTCTTGATAACCTAACTTACATAGTAGCCTGGTACGGTTACATGCATATAAATCATGGTCAATGAACATTCATTTGGTCAAGGTAAATTACTTGTATCAAATTATCTTGCTCAAAATTGGTGAATGAACAATACAATCGCACACACATTTGTATTTGAGAGATTTTGTATCATTATGATAAATCAAGATCGGTAATGAACTCACATTTGCACATGAGGATTCCTTATAAATCTATATTTCTCTTTGAGATAATTTAAAATATTTTTGTAACTCTTTTCGGAATAATTTTATCCTTTTATTTCAGAATTTGTTGTTTGTATAAGAGCAATTACATACATCTTCTCACAAAATCTTAAAAATAATTTCAAACAAAATTTTCATATTATTATTTTTCTATTTATCAAAGGTCAAAAATTCATCTTGCAATAAAACCAACAATCTATTTTCTTCTTTGGATTTCGCAATGATGGTATAAGTCTATACCTATAATTCTATGCCTAGCGCAAACCATTGTTCTAATTTTATTTTTCATTTATTTTAAAAACAAATTCATCAAAACATATGACTTGCATCATTATGTTACACAATTATGCTTTACAAACAAACGAACACTTATTCTATTTTCATGTCATTATGTTCAAATTCAATTTTGCAACCATGGTATAAATTCTAAGGAATTGTTCAAAATTTTATCACACTTAGGAATTTATGCCTAGCAAAATTATATTTCTTTTCGTATCTCATGCATACTATTTTTATGAAAATCTGAAAACAAATCATCAAACCATCATTATCTCCATAATTACAACACAAAGTCTTAAGACAGTCTCTTAAGGACTCTTTTACTTTTAACAATATTTCTATACTAGGATTAGCTCAACGACCGAGTGAGCGGCGACTCCATGAAATGGTCTATAACAACGACAATGTCCTTTGAAATTATTGTTAGCAGTTTCTTTTTTATTTTTCATCAAATCACACCACAACAACCAATTGTTTACATCAGATTATTTCATTTAAAATCTTACAGCATGACATCAAATTATAATATTTCAAAACGACATAATTACATGAATCCTCAATCAAATAAGCAAACAATTCAAACATTGAAGCATCATAAAAACATATGAACAAGTCATATCATCAAAAAAAGATCATATATATATATCACAAAAATTATATACATCATATCAAAACTGGATTGGTATGCCACAATCTATACCTTGGCATACTCAATCCTCTCAAAAATCTATACAATCTATGTGCACTGTCTCCACCATTTTCTCTCTACAGAGCTCTGGAATAGTAAAAGTGAATAGTACAAATGAATTAGGGTTTTCCCTATTTTCTTTAGTTTTATTTAAAAATCAGCATTTTAAATTTTTGCTTTTCCGCGTTTTTACCTCAAACGTTCGATTTGGGTAAAAACACGGAGGGGGCACCATAGTCAACATTCGTACGATTCGACCAAGAATCGTCATCTAAAAAATTGAGTATATTTTTGCTTTCTCGTAAAACGGGAAAAACTCGTCTTTAACGCATTTTCTTCGAAAAATTCACTAAAGAGGGGGCAAAATGTAGCACCCTAAAATTGGCACGGTTAAACCTTAGTAAAAAGATAAAATATTAAAATTTGAATTTCAACCCCAAACTGCCCGTTAAACCGCCTATTACCCTCTTTCCCCGTTTTTCGCACCATTTTTAGGATTTGTTTTGACCGTTGGACGATATCATCGCAGATTAGACAAAATTTTCCCCGATCTGACGAATTCGTCTGGAATAGAACGTCCAGACGATTTCGTCCCAAAATTGAATTTTCATAATTAGCTTCTGTTTCAACAGCCTCTCCAACTCGGGCAGAAGCGTGCTGCGCAGTTGGAGATTTTCCTGTTGGAGATCTCCCAGATTGGGATGATCCCCAACCTCCCAAACCTCTTCCTAACCTATATAAACTGGGATTTTCTCAGTTTATCCCCTTGGCTGGCTGGCTGATTCTCGCTGAAACCCCAACCCCTTAGTTGACGGATTTCATTGCAGAGTTAGCTCCTTATTCCCTCACACTATTTTGCTTGCATTCGGTATTTTTGTATTTTTATTACAGGAACTCTATTGTTTTTTAGTCGAAGCTAGCTTGGATCATCGTGGACGATCTTGAACGATTTCGGATGATCTCGTACGATTGGAGGTGATCCTGACTGTAGTCTAGATTGGGGGCAGTCCGATTTTAGAGTTTGCATTTTCTTAGCTTTTTTTGCATTTTTCATATCATATCTCTGCACTGTTTTAAGTTATTATGTTTTATGCATCTTGGAGTTCACCTCATTTAGCATTATCGCATGATAAAGTTAAAATCAATCATTAAATTTACTGCATTTCCTTATTTGTTATTATAATCTATTATTTAGGCATGTTTGCTGTTATTTCTACCATTATCCCTTTCTTCTGCATTTGCATGTTTGGTATTTTGCATCTATTTTTGTGATTGTAGGTTTCTGAAGAATTCGTCTGACGAATTCGTCAGATTTTAGACGATTCTGTCTGATTTCAGACGACCTTCTGTGATTTGGGATGATCCCAAGAAATATTAGACGATTACGTACAAATTAAGACGATCTGAATCGCTACAAGACTCAGAATCTTCATCAGACATCCGGAATCAGGTATGACACCTTCTAGTTAGCATATTCTCTGTTATTTGCATTCATTTCTATTTTTTGTATTCATTTAAATCAACATTGGCATATAGAATAGTTTAGATTCATATCGACCAAACCTAGGAGTTGAATGATCAAGCATAAAAATGAACACATCAAACACACTATCAACCTAGGCGTGGAAACTGCCATTCAAAAGTTTCCTGGTGAACCCACAATCCGTCAAAAATTCACCCTTATACACCTCCCTCGAGATGCGGGACCTTCAAAGGGCCTCTCAGTCCGAGGTATTGTCCCATCATTTTCACATCCCCCTTTCGGGCACAGATCCTATAGCCTGAAGGTAAGGGTACAAAAAATTTGGAGCGATACATATATATATAAATATTGCATGTACAATGAATGCTTGAAGGCTATATACAATGGAGCACCAAGGATCATATGCAAAAAGTGCATCTCAACACTAGCTAACACCTATAAGAGGACCCTTGTGACCCTGATGGAGCCCTAGACCTAGAACCACTATGCCTAGACTCACTATGTCTAACAATCCTAAAGACAAAGGAGGAGGGTCAATCTGGCATCCCAATGTGGTGCTAGATCAATAGATCCTCCAAATCCTAGATGTATATATATCGAGACTAAATGTGTAGTACATCCTACCTCTGATGATGGTCCCTCTATGCTAGCTCTACCTGGAGCCTCATGATCCTATCCTCACCTCCACTTGCAATCATCTGTACCTCTAGCTACATCCACAACCAAGCTTCTTTGCATTCCAAGTTGCTATCTCTGCATCTCGATCTACCACCATCTACTCGAGCCTCACCCAATCCTCATCACTTTGACTTGGAGGTGTCTTAGGAACCTCATCCATATCATCTTGGCCACCACCTTTACCTCCAATATTTGGAGGTTTCTCTGCTGCATCTCTTGCCTGCCTCCCTCAACTACTAGATTTACAATACCTTTGATATCTAGGAGACTCATCCATATCCTTTACCTCAGCATCTAACTCATCATCATTCCTACTATCCTCATCTACCACCTGATTGGGTACCCATGGTGGTTGTGTAGCAAACCATGCATCATACTCAGCAGTAGTTCTCGCATCATCCACATCAAGGATGTGGATAATACCTAAATATAACTGGCACCTCATATATCCCCTATTGTAGCCCAAACTACCGCAATACTCATGATAACTAGATTAAATCCACCTCAATCCTATGTCGCCCAACAATCCATATATTTTATTAAACTCTCTATAGTTACTCCCTATCATCATTCCAACTAGCACCTCGTCATGATCTCCAATGCACCTGATCAGGTGTAAGCCCTACCCATATATCTCTATACTCCTAGCTAGTTTGACTAGGATGACTCGGTTGCACCTCCTTAACTACACACTATCTCAAATCATAAGGTTACTCCCCATACCATGCCTCACTAGGAAGGCCCATAGGCTGAGCCACACTAAAGTGCTCCTAGCACCAATATTTCAATAGTAAACTGCACCCTAGCTACACCAGTAGAGCAAGTGCCCATGCATACACTTGAGGATTGTCGATCATATTGTACACCAGCCTGATCATGTTCCATGGAAAGTGATAGCTAGGGCTATTTAGTGCCACTATGTTAGCCAATAGGAACATGACCAAGGTAGACAATATATCCAAACTCCTTCTTGGCATACATCACCAAGTACCTGATCCTTCCACCCTCACGCTTACATTCCACCATAGATTTCTAAAGATTCAGCTCATCTCATACCCCTTATCGTGTCCAACCTCAACACATAAACCCTCCACTAGCACTCGAACGATGTGGTATACATCCTCAAGTGTCATTATCACCTCACTAGTAGAGAGCTAAAAGGCCCCCCTATCTAGATCCCATCTCTCTGCCAAGGCAGAGAGATACCCCTCATTTGCCTTCACCACATCAACCGAGATACCCCTCATTTGCCTTCGCCACATCAACCGAGATACCCCAACCATTTCCATAGCCTCTAGCCACTTCCAATGCTCATCTCGCAATGCCTTTCTCACCCTTGGTATGAGAGGTGAGAACCAATGTCGAGCTTCCAAGATCCTCAACTATAGAAAAACACATGTACAATGCAAACACATTAATATCATATTCATTGCATACTTAAAAACAATTTTCACAAAGTCCAAACAAGAGTGCCAAGGGCACTTACCTCAGCCACCTCCGCTCATGTTGCCGCATACACACCCTCCATCGCCATAGCCTTCACTCCACCTCACATCTCCACTCACTCACTCTCCTTTAGATGCAATATTTGAAACTTGTGATTGTAAAAATGAATCTAATTTTACCTTTACAAACTATTTATAGCTATTTTTGGTGCACTAAAATACCCATGGGCGTTCACAGGTATATTAAAATGCTGACTAGTGTCTACAGAGTGGCAAAGGCTTACCGGCGTTTGGCTTCAAAATGTGTAGAAGAACCAAAATGCTCCAAAATGTAGCTTACCTCCACAAAAATCACTCCACATTGCATCCATGCATCCATTCCATCATCATATCATGTTTTATGAAACCAAAAAATGATTTGGGTGTTTAATTTTTGCTTGTGACCAAAAGTTGCAAAATCGCCTTACAAGCTTCAAAACACATCAAAACGATCCAAATTTTCACAAAACGACCATATTCATCATTCTAATCATCCATCACATCATTTCATCACCTTTTGTGATAACATAGATTGATTTGGACGGTTACCTTTTGTTTGCGACCAAACATTGCAACATTGTCCAAAATTGCTTCTACAAAACACTCCAAAACAATACAAAATTTCACAAAATCATGCAATCCAATCATCAATGTATTTCTCATCATCACAGTACATTTCAAAACCATAAAATCCATCAAAATTTTCATTTTCATCAAACATTTTCCAAATTCACCAATAAATTTCAAGTGAACCTCGTATCTAGTGGTTTATTCTATTTCCTTGGAGATTACAAAAATGGGTTAGCCATGCAATTAGGTAATATGGGTAAACTACAATAAGAAAACATGGCCATATTCATCATCCAATATCTCCTTTTTTGAAAACAAAATTATTTTGGTTCCCTCATCTTTTGAGTGAGACTATGCCAAGACCAATTTTCTCAACAACTATCATTGATGCCCTTTTCCATGGGGTTCCCAACATGGATAACTTTCATAATTTCCCTTGCAATTACACCAATATCTAAGGATGCAGGCTGGTTAAAGTGATTGAGCAACTGTCTAGGAATTTCATTTTGGAATTAGCTGCAATCATGAGTGGCCCCGAGGACAGACTATTTTTTTTTTGCATTTGCATCTTTGCATTTCAATGACGCCAAAAGAAAATTTCTTCAATAGCATGGAATCACCCCAAACTTAGGGTAACCAAATTTGATTTTGATTTATCATAGTGGGATACATCTTACATGATCATGGCATATGCACTTGGCAAAAATCCCTTTCTCTATTGGGGCAAATACAAAATCAACCACTTGCATGTTTTAACAACCCTTTTCTCTGTTGGGAAAAAAATAACATCAATTTACATCATTCATATCATTTGTGTTTACATCATTTATATAATCTACATTTACATCATACACTTGCACTTACACCATTCACCTACATCATTCCCCAAAACTATGTCAATTGGCTTATGATACTCAATTTTTCACTCATTCACCAATTGAGGAGGTAAGCTACACCAGAAAATTCTTTGTTTTTAAAATCTTCTTTGTGTTCCAAAGGAAGAAAGTCGCTTCATCATGCCAAACCAAGTGTCTCGTATTTTTGCATCGCATTACATGTCATGCAATGTGATACAAAAAGGGGCATATGTAGACACCAAAATCTAGCCACTTATCTTCCATTTGTGTCATCTAATCATAGCTATCCATTATATATATATATATATATATATATATATATATATATATATATATATATATATATATATATATATATATATATATATATATATATATATATGTATGTATGTATTTATTTAATATATATATATATAAATATTAATATTTTATATTTTTATTTATATATATTTATATGAATAAATCCTAGTCATCCGCCATGACTTAATATCAACCATCCATCTATCTCAATCCATGTCACTTGCCCAAGCTTAATCTCCACCCTTCCTCATGTTTTAATCTTGATCGTCCATTTTGTGTCATCAAAACCCTAACATGTTTAAGGGTAGATTATAAAATATGACTTATTTTTATGAATCAAAGATCCTTAGAAATCCTTGGAAGGTTTACGAATTTGATTACATGTCCACTCACAAGCCCTCGCTACTTTGCTATCATCTTCTTCCCTCATCGTTGACATCGCATCCACCGCAAAACCCTCGCAAACCAGATCTGGTTCTGCTTCACTTCCATCAACCCCTGAACATTATCCAAAGTTTACATAATATTTCTAAGCATTTTTGGAATGCTATTGGGCATTCACAACCATCACCAAATGCTTCTAGATGTTTCTCGTAATAGATTTATAGTTTGCAAGCCCTCAGATACTTTCAGGTATTCATGTGACTATCAAACACAGATACAAGAGCAAATATCAACATTGACAAGGTAAAATATTGGTTGTATTTATTTATATTTTTGTATTTCTATTTACAGTTCACCATTACAACATCTAGGGTTTATAGCTTTTATCTTTCAGAGGGCCTCACATAGTGGAGCCCTCGCAAGTACTATTAACTATTTTATGTTTTTTTCTCATTATAGGTGCATGAATCACATTTCTAGAAGCTATCATAGCTAGGATGGTCCTGTAGGATACACAAGCCCACCTGCACACTTGTTTGGATCAAGGATGAATGAGAAGACACTAGTTGTTCATTGAACTAGGGTTTCAAAACCCTGTTACTTGTAATCATTGTATCAAAATCATTTGTAACCCCATATTGGGGTATATTCAAATTTGATACCTGCCTATATTAATAAAGATTATTCATTTTTTGCATTCTGTGGTGTTATTGTGCTTTTATCTTTGTATTGGTGTTGTTTCTTTTTTGGTTTACAAAGTACAATTGAGAGAAAGCATAAGTGAATCACCAATGCATAACATTTACACCAACTACATGAAAGAGGGGATAAAACCTAGAGCCTATGCCATGACTAAAATGAATTGTTATTTGATGCAATCATAATCATTTTTAAGTCTTCTTTGAGGAAGCTAGATGCCTACATAGATTGGAAATCCCAATCTATGTCTTCCTACATATTAATAATATTGTTAAGAATATAAGGACTCTAAATAAAGCCTACCAGCTAGGATTAATGATAAATGATAGAAAGTTGTAAATGTGCATATCCTAAAACTTTGGCAATAATTGTATATGAGGCACTAAGCAAAGTAATGGACCTCAAATTAATAATAAGTTGAAGTATCTCTAACCTTTAAAATAAACTCAATATTATCATGATTAATAAAGATACTAAAAAAATTTAAAATAAAAAATTTTAATATAAAATAATGGAGATTAAATAGTGCTATTTTATGTGCAAATTGAAGAGCTTTGAAATGAGTGGTCATATGAAAGAATCCAAGTAGTATTGAGAGAGATATGGCCATGTGAAGACAATCATCTAAAATAAGAGTAGCATTAGGGCAATGTTTTCCCAAAAGATGTCTAATATTTCATGACCATATCTTTGCTAAGGGTTGTTCGAATTACATAATTCTTGGACCAATTTGTGCAAAATTAAAGAAATGATTGGTCATATGAAGTAATATAAGTAATATTGATGGATATACAACCCTATGAAGTCAAGCATCCTAAAAAAGGGTAGAGATAATTTTTTAATTCGAGGAAAACAAAATTGTAGATATTTGTCAGCCAAGGTTCGGATGATGGGAAGAGAAATGGAGGGCTAGGGAATTCACAAGATGAGGCACTCTATATAGACATGGAATTTTTAATCTAAATTTCATTTATCCCTTTTTTATCTTATAAGTTATGCATACAAGTTTGTATAGGTTTAATTTCAAATAATATAATTGTTATAGGATATATTAGTAAATTTTAGTAGATTTTGAATTATAGTTTTCTTTCAATCGATCAATTTATAGCTAAATACTTAGAATATTCTCTAGAAATAGAGGTTAAGGAGGACCTCACAAAGCATAGATCCTTGTTTCTCAAACATAAGGTAATCATTGATAAATTTATTGGATCTTGACCAAGGGTTTCAACTTAGAGAAAATAGATTGATAGGAGTTGGAAGTCTCCAAAAGTGATTCTATCCTTTCTTCCTAAAGGTTTATTCCTAGCCATTTTTTGTTCTAGGGAGGAAACAGATAGAATCTTGAAATGGAGTCCTTGGTTTATGGGAAGAATAAAAATCTGTCTTACTCATTGATATGAAGGCTTTGCACCTGAAATGTAAATATATCCTTAGTACCAATCTAGGTCAGGATATATGGATTTATCATTGAAATATGAAAAATGGATACAATCAAGGCAATATACTACACTTTGGGAGAATTCCTTGAGATTTCAAAAACTACAAAATATGTATTCTTGGCTATTTTTTACTGAATATTGGTCTATTAGAAATTAAAGCAGTATAAAAAGGTAAAAAAAAATTTTACAACGGTAATATTTGGACCTTACCCTTTTACCTCATTTGACGGTAGTTGACTGGGTAGATTAGACGGCATGGGTGGCAAGGCATTCAACATAAATTTCCCTTCCTCCTTTCCTCCCTATTTTTCTTCATTTCCTAACTTCTCCTATAGTTCTTAAGGTTGTTAAATCAACCCTATTTAAGCATTGTAATTTCTAAGTTTCGTAAGGTAAATGAATTATATTTCTTATTTCTATTTTGCTCCAAGACTCACGTTCCACATCTGGTATTAGATCCGAGGCTAGAGAGGGCTCAAATATCGAGGTCGAGGATCCAACAACATGAGCACCGAGGTAGGCGAGGTCAAGTGGGGCCCACAACACGTGATCCAAGGTGAGGTCAAAGAAGGCCCGCAAATCATGAATCAAGGCGAGGTCTGGAGAAGGCCCACACAGCGAGCATGCGAGGAGGATGAGCAACCTAGGAGAAACCAATCAAAGAGCACCACGTGGTGAGAGGAGAGCAAGGTCGACATAGAGCAGATGACACAAAATCGACACAGATCCGATTACGTGGCATAAGGAGAACCGACAACGTGGCAAATCCAGGAAGGAGGCAATAAGCAACGTGGCGATAGGTGATAGGCTAAAGGAGGAAAAATGGTGATCACTGATTTTCTGAAGGCAATCAAGTGACTATGCGAGCATTGAGGGTTTTAAACACCTCAAACGCTCTCGCATGGTCGATGTGGGACTAAAAGTCCCAAAAGAAAAAATTTATTTCGGTGCAACCACGAGAAGAACAAGGAAGGCAAGCTTCCCTTGCCTTCTTTTCGAGCCACACAACTCGACTATCTTGAGGAGCCAGCCGTAAGGCACCCGCCTTCCTGCAGGTTGCGGGTTCGAAACCCAGTGACGAAAAAAGCTTTGAATTTTTTTTATTAAAAATCGGATCCGAAACAACATAAAATTGTATTCATTCCCTTTGGTTCTCATCGGCAGTGGTGGCCGAGTTGGTTAGTGCAATTTGTTGATGCCAAGATATTGCGAGTTCGATTCCTACAGACCATAATTTTTTTTTATATAAGTTCTTTTAATTTTTTTATATTATTAAAACTACTTATATTTTATTTAATATATGAAATATAATTGCTTCTTTAAAAAAAAAAAATTAGGGCAATTATTTTTTAATTTATTAAATAGTAATATAGTTTTTTAATATTATAAAAGAAAGGAAAATATTGTCTAAGAGACAATTATTGTAATCAAAGGGTACTTATTTTTTTACTTGATTCAAGGAATCACAAACTGTAGAACTCTTGTGTAATAAGCCTAAGAGGCTTAGTTTTTTTTGTAAAAGATACCAAGGATCAAATTGTAAAATTGTAAATAGGCATTGATGATAAGACCAAATGGTTGTTATCATGCCTTATGTGCAATTTTAGCAAGAGAAGGTGCACAGAGGTTTGATTAAAAAGTAAGAGGTTATGGGCTCAACATTGTGTTTAGCCAACTTCAAAATGCAATGATAGCACATCAAAGGCATCCAGACTCAGGGTACAAGGCAGAATTTGAAGACAACTCATTCAAGAGTCAATTTGAACAATCGAAATATGTACAAGCTGCACCACAAGACTCAGAGTATACACACTACAGTATTTCAGAGGAAATCTTAGAACCAAAATCACCGAAAATAATATTGATAAGTGACGACGAAGAAGTAGTAGATAATTGAATCAAGATATAGCATCCCCACATCAAGAGGAATAAGCAGTGAATGATAGAGTAGAAAATTTCAGATTTGAATTAAATTTGTAATCTATTCTTTCTTCCTTCTTCTTCTTTATTTCTTAAACAACAAAGTACTTTATTTTAACCATGAAATAAAGAGATTTTTTGGTAACTATGGCCTCACACAATAGCTTACCTATACCAAAATTTAACGGTTATGACTATGAGTATTGGTCTATAAATATGAAGACCTTGCTCATAGGAAGAGGTTTGTGGGACATAATAGAAGAGGGCTACACAAAACCCTCATACTGGACAACACTAAGTGCCACAAACAAGAAAACACGAAAATAAGAGAAAAAAGGCAACTCTTCAGCTCTTTCTCATCTCCAAGATGCATTGGAGAAAAGCATATTCCCTAGAATCGCTGCTTGTACAACTGCACAAGCTGCATGGAAAACATTGAGTGATGGATTCCAGGGTAGTAATCAAGTGAAGCAGGTAAGGCTTCAAACACTGAAGAGAGATTTTGAAAATCTCGGAATGAAATATGATGAAAAATTTGATGATTATTGTGTTAGAGTAAAAGCAATTATGGATAAAATGGTTACACTAGGCGAAGAAATCAATCCTGATATAATTGTAATAAAAGTGTTGCGAACACTTACATAGAAATGGAACCATATTGCCATAATTATAGAAGAATCCAAATATCTTTCCATTTTAACATTCGATGCATTAATCGGATTGTTAATGTCACATGAAGAGAGGTTTCCTTAAACTCCTTCAACCAGCTACGAAGGTGATGATAAGGCCTTCACTTCCAATGAAAACAATGGAAGAGGATGGGGAAGAGGTCAAGGCAGAAGTAAGCAAAGAGGTAGAGGCAGAGGCAACTATAGAGGAGGCAATCAAAACAAAGGAGGCAACCAGAACAGAGGAGGCAATTTCAACAGAGGAGGCAATTCATACAAAGGAGGAAATCAGCAAAGAGGTGGAAATCAAAATCGAGGAGGAAATCAAGGACAAGGTGAAAATCAAGGGCGAGGAAGTGACAAGTCAAAATTAGCTTGTTTCAACTGTGGCAAGCCAGGTCACTTCGCTCGTGACTGTTGGTCAAAATCTTCACAAGGCAGTAGTAGTCAATATGGTAATTATGGAGAAGAAGATGATACCTCTAATCATTTTCTTTCATATGGACAATCAGAACAAATTCTAAATGACACATGGATTCTAGATACTAGTTGTTCAAACCACGAGTGACAAAGAACATTTATTTGCTACTCTAGATTCTACTTATAAATCCCAAATCAAATTAGGGGATGATAAGACATTGCAAGTAGAGGGTATTGGAGCCATGGAGGTTCCAACCAAAGAAGGACTAAAGAAAGTGCATGACATCTATTACACTCCAAAGCTCCAACACAATCTACTAAGCATTGGACAAATGATGGAAAACAATTACAAGCTTGTATTTGATGAAGGACAATGTATCATTTTTGATAAAAATAATTGTAATCATGTCATCACATAGGTCCCCATGACCAAGAATAGGTTATTCCCTCTCAAATTTGATGATCCAGGAGGAGCTCAAATTGCAAATGTAGCTATAACAAATCCAAGTGTGCTTTGGCACTTGCGATATGGTCACCTTAATTTCGCTAGCTTGAAACTTCAAAATTCTCAAGCTATGGTGATAGGGCTTCCCAAAATCAATGAACAAAAGGAGTTTTGTGAAGGATGTGCTTTGGGAAAGCACTCAAGGTCAAAGTTTCTAAAAGGACAATCATGGAGAGCCAGCTATCCACTTCAGTTAGTTCATTCAGACATCTGTGGACCAATGCAAACACAAAGTCTCAAAAACTATTCTTATTTTCTCACTTTCATAGATGACTTCTCTAGAATGTGCTGGATTTATTTTTTGAAACATAAAGATGAAGCTTTTGATTGCTTCATAGATTTTAGAAACAATGTAGAGAATCAAAGTGGAAATTATGTAAAATTTCTTAGGACATATCGAGGAAGTGAATACTCCTCAAAATCATTCTTGAAATATTGTACAGCAAGTGGGATTAAAAGGCAATTCACCACTGCCTATACCCCACAACAGAACGATGTGGTCGAGAGAAAGAACCGCACCATAGTTGAAATGGCAAGATCGATGCTTCAGACTAAGCATATAACTCATATGTACTAGGTAGAGACTGTAAGAACCAGTGTATATATTCTAAATAGAAGTCCTACTTCTAGTTTAGATGGTGTCACTCCTTATGAGGGGTGGTACGAAAAGAAACCTAATCTAAGGCACTTCAAAGTGTTTGGTTCTTTAGCATATGCACACATTCCTGATGAGAAAAAGAATAAGCTTGATCCAAAAAGTCAAGCTTGTATATTTGTAGGGTATTGTGAGTCTATAAAGGCATATAGACTCTACAATCCCAAGACTCGTAAAGTTATACTCTCCAGGGATGTAATTTTTGATGAGGGGGGATAATGGGGTCATCAAAGAATTTTTGTTGATGATGAGTTCCAAGATGTAAGTTCTTCACAAGTACAGCAGGTGTCTCCAAAGAAAAGCAAAGGTACACCACCCCCTCCAATCCCATACATGAGTACTACATCAAGTACTTAACCCGCCACTCCAAGTCCTTCTCCACAAATATCAGTAAGTTCTTCATCGATGGACATTGACAGAGACTCTCCATTGAGAGGCAAAATAACATTACAACATCATCCATCTTTTCAAATGTTGGATCAGAATTTCCAAAGAATATTCACTAGAATCTAAGATAGTGAGATGAATACAGTTTTGCAGCAACTTGAAAATTTGCAATTATATGAAGATGATGACTTCCATGATCCTAGGGGAGATGTAATCAATTATGCTTTATTGGCTAGTACACAGCTAGAACCATCTAGCTATGAGAAGGCATGTACTCAAAATGTATGGCAAGAAGCCATGAAAGATGAAATAACCTCTATAAACAATAATGATACATGGGAGCTAGTAAAGCTACCCAAAGGAAAAAAAAATGTGTTGGGTGTAAATGGGTCTACAAGACCAAGTACAATGCTGATGGAAGCATTGAGGGGTATAAGATGAGACTAATAGCAAAAGGTTTTACTCAAAAATTTGGCATTGACTATGAGGAAACCTTGGCTCCTATTGCACGAAAAGAAACAATCAGATCAGTTCTTTCCTTAGCAGCCCATAAAGGATGGAATTTTCAACACATGGATGTGAAAAATGTTTTTCTGAATAGATACTTGACAGAAGAGGTTTATGTTCAACAACCTCAAGGTTTTCAAGAACATGGAAAGGAGAACCTTGTTTACAAATTGAATAAAACACTTTATGGCCTCAAGCAAGCACCAAGAGCTTGGTACTCACGCATTTATGGCTATTCAGCGAGTATGGATTCATAAGAAGCAAAAGTGAACCAAATCTGTACTACCTAAAGCATGGAGTAGACATTCTCATAGTTTATTTGTATGTGGATGATCTAATATTTATGGGTAGTAATAATAAAATGAATATGGAGTTCAAAAACTCCATGATGAAATAGTTTGAGATGAAAGATATTGGTTTAATACAATACTTCATAGGGATGGAAGTGCATCAATCAAATAAAGGGATCTTCATATGTCAACACAAGTATGCTCAAGACATGATCAAGAAATTTGCCATGGAGCAGTTCAAATCAGTTGCAAATCCAATGGGACATGGGATGCAATTGAGCAAGGATGATGGAGCATCAAAGGTTGACATGACCACTTACAGAAGCATGGTTGGGAGTCTGATGTTTCTCACCAACACAAGGCCCAATATTTAATATGTTATTTCTCTAGTTTCAAGGTTTATGGCTAGTCCATCTGAGCTGCATCTACAAGCAACTAAAATAATCTTAGATATGTAAATGGTACATTGGATTTTGGAATCCATTACCAAAAATGTAATTATGTGAAATTAGTTGGCTTCAGTCACAGTGATTGAGGCAGCAATATAGATGATAGGAAATCTACATCAGGAAATTGTTTTAGTCTAGGATCAGGACTAATTACATGGAGTTCCAAGAAACAAACTGTTGTAGCATTGTCATCGACTGAGGCTAAGTATACATCCATCACACATACTAGTACTCAATCCCTATGGTTGAGAAAAGTTCTTGAAGATATTGGAGAAAGTCAAAGTGGTCCAACTAGACTATATTGTGATAACATAAGTGTCATTCAGTTGGCATACAATCCAGTCCACCATAGCAGATCAAAGTATTTCGATATGAAGTATCACTTCATTCGAGATATGGTGGAACATCAGATAGTTGAGCTTCAATATTGTAACACTTTGTATAATATTGCAAACATCTTCACCAAAGGTATAGCTAAAGATCAATATATAAAGCTGACGTCCAACTTTAAGGGGGATAATGTTGGAAATTAAAGTAGTATAAAAAGGTAAAAAAAAAAATTACAACAGTAAGCTTTGGAACTTACCCTTTTACCTCCTTGGACGTCAGTTGACTGGGCAGATTGGACGGCATGGGCGGTAAGGCGTTCGACATCAATTTCCCTTCCTCCTTTCCTCCCTATTTTTCTTCATTTCCTAACTTCTCCTATATTTCCTAAGGTTTTTAAATCAACCCTATTTAAGCATTGTAATTTCTAAGTTTCGTAAGGTTAATGAATAATATTTCTTATTTCTATTTTGCTCCAAGACTCACATGCCACATGGTCATGATTGATATCTATAAAAATTTACTAGAATCAATCAATATTAAGTATGGGGATAAGTTGTGGACCCAAATCATGGATTATAAAAACATATATTTCAAATTTAGAAGATGTCATGAGGTGGAACATATTGAGAGATCATGCCCTAAGAAGATTCCAATAGAAACATATGTAGAAAACTACAAGAGAAACTTACAAAGGAATATCAATGAGGATGATTTTCAACTTTTAAAGAATAAGTCTATATAGATGAAAGTAAATGAATTGGATACCAATAAGTAAGGATATTGGAATAAATACCAATTATTTTAAGGTTTTATTCTATGAAGAAAAATAATTTTAGATCTTAGAGGATATGGTACAACAGAATTAGAATATTAACAAGGAATCGTCTACTCAGTATGATCTTGATTTAGGGATGAACATTCCTGTTGAACCTAAGGAATGTGCCTCATAAAATTTATAAGATATCTTGAATTTCCATGTACCATTTATGAGAAGGAAAGTCGAACCCAATGTTAGATGGTAATACCCCAAATCATTAACAAGGAAATACCATAAAATAAATAGGATAAGTCAAAAGCTTCCTTAGCAGAACTAGGAGAGGATAAATCTAATAAAAAGAAAAGTTGTGAAAGAATATTGAGGAATATAATAATAAGACCTACTCTTGAAATTCGTAAGGTAAAAAGAGGAGAATATTCAAATTATCAAACAAGATCTAGGGGAGCAAGAGCAAACATGGAGAAAGGAACACAATCTGAGTTCATTAAAATTATTTTTAGTTAATAGAAATTTGATATTGATAATTTATGGGTAGGACCAGCAACCTCTAATGAGACATGATTACCATCTCATGGAATATAAAGAGTGCTAATGCCCCCTAAAAGCAAAGGTGTATCAGGGGCCTCTATTTAAGTAATAAACATAATATTATTTGTATCTATAAAAACTCAAAGGAAAAAGAAAATAACTTCCAAAACTATGAAAGTAATATGGACAAGATGTGAATGAGATTTCATGGATTCAGAAGAAGCGACAAGGGGAAATCTAACATGTTGGAATCTAGTTAGAAACTCTTGTGAAACCATTCATAAAACTAGGTATTGGATAGCATCATTAGTCACATGTTACTTTACAAATATTTATTTCATCCTTATCAATGTCTATGGACCTACAACTCAATCAAGCATATTAGAAGTATGGAGTGGGATCGAAGCCTTTATGAGAAGTAAAGACCAAGAAACCTGATTCAGAATCATAGGATATTTTAATACCATAACTAAGTTAGATGAAAATTTTGGGGGAGTTAGAAAAATAACCCAATGTATGAGAGATTTCTTAAGTTTTATTCCAAACAATTATCTATGGCAGGATGAGTTTATGAAGAGCAAAAGACCCCGATAAACTAACTCTAGAAAAATAGTACATACATAATCAAAGGAATAAAGAAGATAACATATACACACATAACACAGTATTTCACCTAGGAAATACTTATGGGAAAATACCTAGAATAATAATATCTCCTTATTGTATAAACTTAACTATCTCCAATACAATAATGTTCATATATCATCTCTCATCAAATCCTGATGCAACTACAATTAAATAGCAACATCACAAGAACGAATTTTACAATACCATGGTAAAAAAATCATGGGTTCAAATATTTAACCCTAAACTATCCATATGGGTCTAATAATATCTTAAGCAACCCTAAAACTTCCATCGGGGGCTGCCATCCCCTAATCCCAACGAGGATACATGGAGAGTGTCCAATACCTTTTAGAGTTAACCCTGACAGAACATGAAATATATTCAACATATTTCCAATAGTTTGAAGAAGACAACTATTTATGGGCCAACTACAAGACATGCCAAAACTTGATAGTAGAAAAATTAGATAGATGCATACTCTCAAATCATTGGCTAGATGAAGGCACTTGTGCTAAAATTAATACCTTGACAAGGACTGGTTCAAATCAATAACTAGATGGGGGCAAATGAAGACCATATTTAAAAAATGGTGGCAAGTTAAAATGGTGGCAAGTGAATTAAATAAATATCATATTTAAGTATAACCATATGTGGGAAGACCATACTTTATTTTTTGATATGATAGTGCAGACGTAGAATTATTTAGGAAATGGTGGGTTGTATACACTTCCAAAATGAATTAAATAAATGACATCTAAATTAAAATAATGGAACAAGAACACTTTCAGGAACATCTTTAGGAAGAAAGAAGAACTAAAAGAGAAACTTTCAAATTTCCAAAAATATAATCATAATGATCCAAGCTTGGAGGAAAGGGAGTTGCTTAGTGAAAATCATAATATTTTGAGTAAGGAAGAGAAATTTTGGAGATTAAAATAAAGATTAATTTGGTTAAAAGAAGGAGATAATAATATGTTTTCATAGGATGGCAATAGTTTAGAGATCAACACCCACCAATTAGTAGAATTAAATTAGTAGAAGAGGTTTAGATTAAATACCATAGTGAAATAAAAATGAGGCAAGGAATTCTTAACAAAATATTCTAGGATCATAGGAGATTGAAGTTCTTAATGATAAACTACTACAATAAGTACCTTCAATTATAACAATTGAAGACAATAGCAAACTGATGGAACCTATTACACTGGAAAAAGTTTATTTAGCTATTTTCTCTTTTTATGAGGATAAATCCCAAGGTCTATATGGACTCTCTATAGCATTCTAACTAGTAAATAGTGAAGGATTCTTTATTGGTGGCAGTGGAACACTTTGGGGTAAAATAATACATACTTTATAAAATAAATGTAACATATTTTACCCTGATTCCAAAAAAGAAGGATGTAAAATTATTTGATTCATTTAGGCCCATAAGCCTATGTAATATGGCATATAAGATAATATCCAAAGTGATGGCAAATAAATTAAGACCACTATTAGACAAAATTATTTGAGAAGAGCAAGGAGCATTTGTAAAAGGGAGACAAGTTATGGATGGGGTTATAGTAGCTCATGAACTAATGCATTCAATAGCTTCTAGAAAAGAGAGAACAATGATATTAAAACTATATGAATAAATCCTATGATAGGGTTAAATGAGATTTTATTTTTGTAGTATTATAAAAGTTTGGATTTGGGAAGAAATGGATCAAATGGATTAAAGATTGTGTCTCTAAAATATCATATTCAGTGTTGGTCAACGGGTTAGTAACATAATCATTTAAAACCAAGAGGGATCTTAGACAAGGAGATCCTCTATCATAATATCTATTCATTATTATGGGAAAGGCATTAGGAAGGAACTTGAATAAGGCATACAAATATGGGCTTATAAGCGGACTTAAAGCTAGTAATAACATCAACATCACCCATCAACAATTTGTAGATTATATAACCTATTTGGAAGGGTAGGGAAAAATGAGGCTAGAGCTTTGAATAACTTATTAAGGAATATGAAAGAGCATCAGGGTAGAAATTTTATAGGATAAAATCTAAAATTTACTTCCTAAGCACTCCATCTAGAATCAAAGCAAGGATAAGTAGGTTACTTCAAATAGAGAAGGTAAATTTACTGACAACATATTTAGGGATGTTATTATTTGAGGGGAGAATGAGGATAGAATTGTGGAATCCACTTATAAGTAAATTTTAAAATAAACTACTGGTATGGAAAGGTGGATGATTATGGTTAGCATAAAAAGTGCAACTAATTAAATCAGTCTTACAGGTCATTTGAGCATATTATATGCATGTCCTTGTATATTATGCCAAAATCGATAGATAAAAAATTAATCTATATTATGTGGTCATTTTATTGTCAATATTACATGATAAAAAAATATCCTTTGGTGAAATAGATCAAGGTGTGTGATGATAAAACTAGGGGAGGTCTTGGTTTAAGAGTTCTTATGGATGCAAACTTAGCTTTAAGGGGAAAAGTAATTTGGAGATTATAAAAGATAGTTAAATACAATGGGTAAGAATTTCTCTAAGTACGTTGAGCTCAATGGCCCAAGCTTAATCTTTATTACTTTCTCACTACCATATGGTTCTACACTATGGAACAATTTAAAAAAATCAATTGATCTAGTGATTAAATGTCTAAGATGGGTGGTAGGAACTAGAGAAAATATTTCTATTTGGATGGATACTTGGTGTGGTAAAAAACCACTCTATCTAGATCCATTTTTGAAACCATAGATCATATCACTTTAATAAAAATATGGTGATAAGGTATCAAACATTATGTACAAGGATCAGGAAGGAAGATACAAATGGAAAGAGATCTTTGTATGAGTATACTAGACATTGTTGGTAGGAGGTAGTTGAGCAGAAAGATAACAACAATGATTATTTTGAGGGGGGTCAAGGATAAGTTGATATGGGAGTTGAATAGCTCAAGAGAATACAAAGCAAGAAGTGAATATAATGTAAAGCACCAATAAAAAAGAAATACCACAAGAATATAGAGAGATATTTTGAATAGCCCGAGCATTTCAAAAGTCAAAATATTTGTATGGTTGGTAGGTCGTAAGAAAAATTTATCCTAGGTTAACCTAATGAAAAGGGGTTTCCATGGTTTCTCACAATGTGTTCTATGTAAAAAGGAGGAGGAGAGTATAGACCATCACTTGGGACATTGTTCAATAGTTTAGGAACAATGACAATGGATTTTTAATATGTTTGGTAAATGCATGATGATGAATGTTAGAATTGAAGAATGGGTGAAGCAATGTTAGAGCACTTTTTAAAATGAGGTATTACAAATAATTTGGGATACATCAAGAGATATAATACTTTGGATTGTATGGATAGAAAGGAATAGAAGGATATTTAAAGGAAAGGAAAGTAGTTTATAGGTAATGAAAAGGAAGATTTGTTTAGCCATAGAGGAGTCTAAACCGACCCTATCAACTCAACTGATCCTTAATCTTGAAGTAGAGAACCTTGATAGAAGAAATCAAGTCATCAAATGGAATTATGATGTTGGATACAAGAGAAACAAAAGGAAGGCAAAGAATCTAAAGTAGAAACCATTGAAAGTGGAGTTAGTTAAATTGAATTTTGATGGAACATCTAAAGGAAATCCAAGACCAATAAGAGGAGGAATAATTAGAAATAATAGGGGTGAGATTTTGTCACATTATGCTTTAAATAATGGATTTAAGACAAATAATGAAGTTGAAGCTTGGGCATCTTTGGAAGGGTTAAAAATATGCAAACAAATGAAATGGAATAGAGTATGGATTTAAGGTGATTCTATAATATTAATAAATGTAATTTTAAGGAAAGCAAATGCTCCATGGAACATACAAGATATCATTATATAAATATAATACCTTGCTACAAATGTTGAAGAAATCAAGTTTACACATGTTAAGGGAAGGGAAGAAGTTGAAGAAATCAAGTTTACACATGTTAAGGGAAGGGAAGAAATATCCAGATAGTTAGCCAATGGAACATACAAGAGATCATTATATAAATATAAGACCTTGCTACATATGTTGAAGAAATAAATTTTACACATGTTAAGGGAAGGGAAGAAATGTCCATAGAGTTAGCCAATAGAGGGGTTTTAATAGAGGATCATGAAGTTAAATTCATTTTTCTATGGTTAGAGGTAGTAGTAAGTTTAGCTAAAGTTGAAAAGAAAATGTTGGCTATCTGAATTAATTAATGATTAAGATTTACAGTAATATTTTTTCTTGGTAATATTTGTTATATTTTATAACATTAATGTGTTTTCATATAAATTGTTTATTACAATTTGCATAGTTGCACTTATGCTTCAAGAAGGAAAGTAACAATCCATATATGGTAAAGTAGGCTATGATAGGACGAAGTTTTGAAAATATTACTCTACTAAGATTTAGTGTGTAGATAGTAGAAGTGAAGTTTTGGTATTACGAAGGTTGGTGTAGGAAAATATTAAGAAGGATACTAAATTTTAAAATATTTATATATACAAAAAAAATTAAAGAAAATCCAAAAAATAAAAATAAAAAATTTAGACTTATTATGAAAATAAATGTAGGTATCGAACTATAACAACAAAACTAAAATGAAAATTAAATTTGTTTATAAACTCTAAAACTCTAAAAAATGTTATATTTTATTAAAAATAAAAAACTAGAATACAACTTCTTTTAAACTAAATATAATATTAACTAAAAACTTTATAAATTAATATAATAAACTATCTAAACTTAATAATTTACTATTTAATTCTTTTAAACATTACATTATTGAACCTATCACAATCACATTCTTTAGCATTTAAGAGTTTGATAACACATCATTTTATTCCACAATCACATTCTTAAGCATTTAAGAGTTTATAACTTAATAATTTACTATTTAATCCTTTTAAACATTACATTATTAAATCTATCACAATCACATTCTTGAGCATTTAAGAGTTTGATAACACATCATTTTTATTTCACAATCACAATGTTGAGAATTTAAAATTTTGATAACACGTAATTTTATTTAAGAGTTTAATAGCTCACATTCTTGAGCATTTAAGAGTTTGATAACACATCATTTTATTTCACAATCACAATCTTGAGCATTTAAAAGTTTGATAGCATGCCATTTTATTTAAGAGTTTGATTGCACATCATTTTATCTTATTTTCATAAGAACAACCACCTCATATCGTTCATCAATATTTACCTAATCTCTTTGGCTAAAATAAACTTGGACCCATTATGCATACCATTAAGTTTATACCCCTCATGGGTGGATCCAAAAATCTTAGATTCCATTTTCCCAATCATGTTTTTTTTTCCTTACATCTTCTCCACTACTTTTTTTTTTTAATTTGTGGAAAACATCCCAAAAGGGCTGCCACTTTTGGGTAAGACCCAAGGAGGCAGGGGTATCCATTCCGCCAAAAATGCCCAGGACTCGGACCTGGCCTACCACCTTTGACACACTCAAGGAGCAAACAAACACACAAAACCAATTAAAAATAAGCAGATAACAACAAAAATAATAAAATAAACTGAATGAACCAAAGAGAAGCAAAAAAAAAAAACAAGAAGAAACTAGGTACCTTCAGAACTGGAGCCATCCAAAGAAATGATAGAAAGAAGAGCTTCCCTAATTTGAGAAGCCCACCATATAGGAGGGTGGCCATAACAAGTAAGATCACCTTTGTCCAAAGCCCAATTAGCTAAAGCATAAGCACTCTTGTTTTGATCTCTCGACCACATGATTGTAATCAACTTTCAAAAATCCCATCTGGATTAACTGAATCTTCTCAATAATTATTTTTATTCTCCAATCCACCTTATGATTCTTAGAAGGATTCTTCAAGAGATTAATCATAAGTTGAGAGTCAGACTCAACTATCACCTTTTCCAATCCAAATTTAGTAGCCTCTTGAAGACCTCTGAGGATACCATACCCCTCAACAAGGTTATTGGAAAGAATACCCAAATTCTCAAGCAAAAGTAAAAACCAGGGAGCCATCCGAAAGTCTACCAATTCCTCCCACACTGGCTTTTCCAGGGTTCCCTCTAGAGGCTCCATCAGTATTGACTTTTCCAAAATACTTAGGAGGAGGTTGCTAATTTCTATTCCTATCTAATTTACTAATACTCACATTCCCTTTAAGATGGTTGCCCTTAGAAGGGTTAATATTCAATATTTGCATCACTTGATCCCATATTTGGTGGGAGTTTTGGGGATGATTAAGGAGATGATGGACTGATTCAACTAAGTTGGCTATGGTCTTTTGCCAAATATAGTGAATATCCTTACTATCTTGATTAAAAATTCGGCTGTTCCTTTCATTCCAAATATTCCAAATAAGAATGGTAGAACCCATCCAAACTAAAATGATCAACACCCTCTTGATTAGGCCAATCCCTCCAAAGTTGTTCAAAAGTAAAAAAATTGGACCATTGTAAGCCAAGTAAAGTGGCCATTCTCCTCCACAGCTCAGAGGCTAAAGTACACTCAATAAAAATATGGTTGATATTTTCTACATTCTCTTCACACATTTCACATCTAAAAGGGCCATGAAAACCACGCTTCATAAGTTTCTCACCAATAAGCACCCTACGATGCAATAAAAGCCAATTAAAGAACCTCACCTTAGGCCAGAGCTTTTGAGCCCACAATTGAGAAAATATGTTAGAAGAATGGTTGGGATTATTATGGCATAAGGTCAAATAACCTTGAGCAACTGAATACTCACCCTTAGTAGTGTTGTTCCATCCAAAACAATCTTTTTCATGGGACCAAGAGATGGATCTCATATGAAGGATGCCTTGGATATCTTGTCTTTGCCTTTCTGGGATTTGAATAGGCCAGTCCTCAATAGGGATCCAATATCTACCAACCTTTGAATTACCAATATGGTACCGACAATAATTAGCCACCTTTATCCAATTAGCTCGGTGAAGCTCCTCCATCCAAGGCCTCCAATCGAGAAATTGAGTTATCAAAGGCTTGTGACCATCCCAAGAATCTGTCCAAAAATTTGCATGTTGACCATTATGAATGATCCAAAATAATTTTTTCTTTATCAAATCCTCACCAGTCTTAAGAACTGCTAAAATGGGAGAACCTTTGGTAGGAAGTTGATAGCGAACAAGGTCTTTAGGACTTTTGTTCTCATCATATTTAGCACGGAGATTATTGGCCCAAAGAGCATTGGGGTTATGCAACATCCTCCAATATAATTTAGCAGCTAAATATTTGTTGTTATTAATTGAAGACCGTAAACCTAACCCCCCTTCACTCTTAGGAAGACATAAAGTATCCCATTTCACCAAGGCCCATTTTCTTTTCTCCTTAGTACCACTCCAAAGGAAACGATGACCGATTTGATCCAATTCTCGAAGAACAGACCTTTGGAATATTCAAAATGGAAGAAACATAAATAGGAATAGCTTGAAGGACTGATTTTACCAAGGTGATTCTACCCCCATAAGAAAGCCACTTGTTGGTCCACTTTCCAATTTTCTTCTTGACTTTGTCCAACAACCAATTCCAATCTTTATTTTTCCGCCTTTGAATATTTATGGGAATACCTAAATAAGTGATTGGAAGAGAGGTCTTCTTATATCTTAGCTTATCCAAGACCATGGATTCCTGTCTAGCAGAGCAGTGAAAGAAAATAACTTTAGATTTGTCTTCATTGATCAACTGCCCAATAGCCTTAGAAAAATAGCTAATGATTTGCTTAATATTAGAAGCTTCCTTAACCGTAGCTTTACCTAAAATAGTAGAGTCATCCACAAATTGAAGATGAGAGATAGGTCTAGCTCCATGAGCAATGGTAACTCCCTCAAGGGTTTTGTTTTCCCTCTTTTTGGTTATAGTCCTACCCAAGCATTCAACAAGAATGATGAATAAATAAGGGGATAGCGGGTCACCTTGCCTAATACCTCTAGAAGTTGGGAAAGACTGAGAAGGCCTGCCATTGATAAGAACTAAGTAGGAAACTAAAGAGATACATCCCATAATCCAATCCATCCAATCCTTAGAGAAACCAAATTGCCTCAAAACTTTGATAAGGAAGTGCCAATCCACTCTGTCATAAGCTTTGGATAAGTCTAACCGAATGAACATGGAAGGAGAATTTTGCATATCCATGGAATGGATGGCTTCCTGAGCAAGAACTATCTCATCTACTATTTGACGTCCTTCCACATAACCCCCTTGCTCGGGGAAATAATCTTATGCAAAAGAGGCTTCAACCTTTCTTGCCATGATTTTAGTAATGATTTTGAGAAGAACATTACATAAAGCAATAGGTCTAAAAGCTGAGATATGATCAACCTCTTGAGATTTTGGAACAAGAGTAATATAAGTTTTATTGATAACCTTCAAAATTTCTTTGGCTTTCCCGGCTTCTTCCACCACCTCTAATAAATCAACATGAAGGATATCCCAGAACTCTTGGTAGAACTCAATAGGAAAACCATCAGGACCTAGGGTTTTCCCTTTTTGCATTTTAAAAACTACTTGTTGAAGCTCATTGATAGTAACAGGAGTAGTTAAAATAGAGTTCTCCTCAAAAGTGATAAGAGAAGGGATTGCTTGAAGAACATTATATTGTGAAGCTGATTCAAGGGGAGTAGTAGCAAAAAGATTGGAAAAGTAATCAACAACAATAGAGTTCATGCCATCCCAAGTATAAACAACATCTCCAGAATCTGATTTTAAGGAAGAAATAAAGTTGTGAGATCTTCGAGCTAGAAGAGATTTGTGGAAAAAAATTGTGTTTCGATCTCCTTATTTGAGCCATTGAATTCTAGATTTTTGCTTCCATAAGATTTCTTCTCTTTTTTCCCATTCCTCTAACTGAGTTGTGAGTTTAATTTCATCTGCACTTCTCTTCTCTCGTGAGGCCATCTAAACGGATTTTCTTATTCAAATTTTCAAGATGAGCAATAACTTCATGTTTTTTTTTATGAACATCCCCAAACTCTTTCCAGGTTCCAAGTCTTGATTTTGGATTTAATGTATTGCGGTCTTTTGACAAAACAGAACATCTTAGTCCCATGCCTAGGTTTACCTTCCTTCCACCATTGTTGCACATGAGGTCTGAAGGAAATGTCTCTAAGCCACATTAATTGAAAACAAAAAGGAGAGAAACTCACATTGGTTTTCCACATTTCCACCATGACTAGCCAATGATCCGAACTAGCATTATTAAGAGTCTTCACTTTAGGAATGTGACCATGGATTAAGAAATTTTCAGAGAGCAAAAACCTATCCAATCTCTCCATTATACAAGCTAAGCCTTACCTTCTGTTAGACCAAGTCATAAGGCCATTATCTGGTTGGATATCCACAAGATGGAGGTTTGCAATATATTCGCTCATGAGGTTAGTGCTTTTGTCCAAATTTCTATTTCCCCCCTTTTCTCATCCAGAGAGAGGATGGTATTGAAATCTCCTCCGATCAAGATCCAAGCTTTAGGAAAATGAGAGATAATATGAGTAATATCCTTCCATTGTCTTCTTTTTTCCTCCAAAGAAGTCGAAGCATAAACAGTAATGCAGAGCATAATCTAGTTGGAATGTCTACTTTGAATAGCTATAGCCAACAAACCCCAACTGCCAACCATATGGTGAATAACTACCTCTTTTGGATCCCAAAGACAAGCAATGCCACCCGAAGTCCCTTGGGAACTGAGGGAAACCACTTTTCCACTGGCCAAATTTCATCGGCAATTAAGTCCATATCCTCCATTGACATCTTAGTTTCTTGAAGGAAAACAAGATGTGGATGATTTACCTGAATCATTCTTCTAATTTCATTTTGTTTTGAAAGACTCCCTTTGAGTCCTCTAATATTCCAAGTGATGATCTTCATTAATACTAGGGCTAAAAAATTTGGGAAGGGCATTAATCTTACCTTCCTCTACAAGCTTTTCACCTTCTTTTACCATATGATATTGATTGGTCTTGCGACCTACTTTTTGATTAGAATCCATCTTCAATTTTTTTTCCCTATTTCTTGACTTATTCCAATTGAATCCGAGATGGCTTCTAACCTTGAAGAATGCTCGTACACAACCAAAATTTTACTAGATGGTTCAATAGAGTCTATATTGGGACCTGCATTATTTGAAGTTTTGACATTTGAAATATTGTTTTTCTTGTGTAAATTTTCTCCTTTTTTTTTTGTTGAAAACCTTTGATTTGTTGGTTTGTCTCTGAGTTCTTCCCTTCATATTTAAATTGTGTTTCTAAGATTTCAGTTTCCATTATTTCCTCTTCCTCACTTGGGACATCATTTGTGGAAAGGATTTCAAACATATTAGCAGATGACTTTTATTGATCCTTCATAACCGGTTTTTTCCGAGTGTTCTTCTTCTTAGGTATTTGGAAACCTGCTAAGTTTATATCTTCTTTCTTTTGATCAAGAATTTTATTTGGGCAAGCATCGGCCAAATGACCATATTCATGGCAAATTCTACAACAAAAAGGAATGTTCTCATAGTCCACTACTTGCTCCCAAGTGTCTTCCCCAAATTGTAATGTGATCTTTTTAGGTAGGGGTTTGTCAAAATCCATTAAAACACAAATCCGAGCATAAATAATATGTTCAAAATTTTGAGTACAATCAGCAATCATCATAAAAGTTCCTAAAGAGTTTCCAATTGAAGAAAAAATAGTAGGATTCCAAAATTCAATAGGGAGGCCAAAGAGTCTAACCCACACGGGAGCAATAGAAGGCATCTCTTCTTCGACTTTAAATTTAGTATGCCAGGGCTTCATGAAAAGCCCCGCCCTTCCAAAAAACCAAGGACCCCCTTGAAAATTTTTCTCTCTATCTTCATTATTAGCAAATAAAACAAGAAAATAACCATTTGGATAAATAGAGATTTGTAACTCACCTTTAGTTTTCCAACTTTTTGCAGCCCAGACTTTGAAAGCAGATAGACTCGGACAAAAACCCACGAACCGACAAATTAGTCCTCTTTTTTCCAAATCTTCAATGCCAATCTGAATGTTATCCATATCAAGCTTAACAATAGGAGTTCCATCAGCTGCTTTAAGACATCCCGACTCTGTTTTCCTGGATCAATCTTAGGCATTCTTAGAGGTTTATGGGAAGCCCTAATATTGATATTAGCATTGGGTTGAGGCTGTCCACCATGAAGGGCATCCCTAAAATTCATTTTTGGGACCGAGTCTTCAAAATTCTTACCCTTGATAGGGGTTTTCATAGTAGAATTATTTTGTGGGTGCACCTTAGCACCAGATTCACTTGAGATATGAGCCATTTTTTGATCAACCGCTTGAAACTTGTTTCGTGATCTCTTTAATCCTTGCCCTAGACGTCGTGGAAAGGTATGGTTTTCACTTTTCTTTTGTGCAGCAAATTGGAAGTCGTTGTCACTCAAGTTCACAGTATGATCCGTTGAAAGACAAATTTCTAACCCATCTTGTATCCCCTGCAACATTTCCTGCTAAAATATTGAGAATAAACCACAAAAATATTGGCCTCTAGGGCCCGAAGGCCCTAAAAACCAACCTTTGGAGCTGCTTGCACTCAACCCAGATGAAACCCTCGCATAGCCGCTTGCCAAATATGTCATTCACACATAGGGATGCGCTAGGATCTGTGTTGCTCCAAATGATATGAAAATTGGTGGAGATGTTCTAGGGTTTTTCAGGCATCTACCCTCAAAATTTCAGCTCAATCCGAGTCCGCATGAGTGAGATATGACCGAAACGAGTTCGACAGTTTGGGCAGTCCTGCGAAAAACGTCTCCCTCTATAGTATACGTTATAGATCCTTCTCCACTACTTTTTAACCCACACTCATCAAATTCCATTTTCCCAATCATGTTTCTTTTCTCTCTTTTTTTTCCTTTCATCTTCTCCACTACTTTTTAACAACTTGGTAAAACTTGACATTTATCTACATTCAATTAAATATATATATATATATATATTTGCCAATAATGTTAATAATAAAGAAATGACACTCAAAATTGATATTTAGACTGATTTAATGGCTTTAAATATTATAAGATTAGCTTAGATATATAAAATATATATATTTATAAAGACCGAGAGTTATCAATCTCAAGGCGCCTATCTCATTTTTGCACCATTTTAGTTTAAACAGTTTAAATATTTTTTAAATATTTTAAATCTACGGTAACCCTTAATATGGCAGATAATTTTCTTAATATAGACTTTTTTTAATAAAATATTAATATTATTTACGGCATGACTGACCTTCCTGACTGCCATTATAGAAGGCCTATCGGCATAATTAATAACATGAAAGCAGGGAAGAAGAGTAGAGTGTTAATATTATCTTAAGCAGAGGTCTTGTAGAGTATTTATTAAAAAGAAAAACGAAGTTTTTATAAACATTATACAATGTCTCGCGTAATTGTAGTCTCATGTTCATACACATACATATTGGAAAAAAAAATTAAAAAATGATGGTTGTTTACTTCCGTTTTAAGGTAAAATCATTGCATGGACTTTTAATGATTGATCATGTTATTTTATAAATTACGTCAAACCTAAAATGGGTCATGAATGAAAATTGGAATCCAGACGTAACCATCTTGTCTAATATGTGGATATGAATGTTCTCTGTGTTGTTCTTTGACCTTGAAAAGAAGATGCTCAAGGACACTTATTGATTGAAAAATTCAATTGGAGTAATTTTGAGGTGATAGAGTGATCAACTTTGGACTTTTGTGGAAGTGACAACATGAGCTTCCTTTTATTATACCTTTTAAAATCTAAAAAATTATAGGCTAGTGGTGGCCGTGGATTATTTTGATTTGATTGAAGTGTTGTTAAATTTTGGTTTGATTGCAGTTTTGTTAATTTTTTTTTTTAATCAGCTAGAATTTATAAAGGGTTTTCTTGTGCAATCAAAAAAACAAATTTAAAGAATGTAATTGTGGTTACATTAGTGAATTGTAAATTTGATTGTCAATTCTAAGGTTAAAAAAATAGTGTATTTTAAATTATGATTATTATTTTCACCAAATCATTCATTTGTTAGTAAAATAATTTGATTATTTAAGCATGAATTTTTTGTCAAGATATAAATTTAGATTTTTTTAACAAATTTAATAATAAACTAAAACATTTGATTATTTAAGCATGTATTTTTTGGCAAGATTTAAACCCAAATCAACTAAAACAAGACAATATTCTAAAAAATATTAATATGGTCTCAGTGGGGACAACACAACAATTAGGATTTTGATCTCTCTTTAGAAAGTCCAAGGTTCAAACCGCGAATTGTGTAATTCCATGTGATTTGGTCCACTTGTTTCGTTGTGCGTTAACAATCTATCTAAATATAAATATAAATATATATATATATATATATATATATATATATATATATATATAATAAATGGATTTTATATATTTATAAATAAAAAGTATAGTTTTTTAATAATTATTAAAAAATATTTACAACATAAAATAAATTTAGTTAGTGTAGTTTAAATTTAGTTAATGCAGTTCAAATATTTAAAAACATTCATTTTTTATATGGGATTGAAATGGGTTTCATCTATATTACATCATCACCATTTAGTGGTAGTAAAATAGTTTGACTATCTAATTATGTTTTCCTTGTGAAGAATTAAACCGAGATCTCAAAATAGTTTGACTATTTAATCATGTATTCTTTGTTAAGATTTAAACTTGGGATTTTTTCCTAAAAGAATCTAATAATAAGTGAAGATAACATTTTAAAAACAATAATACTTATTTAATTACTATTTTTTTTTAATAACCTTTGTGTGGCTTCTATTGGGGGCCACTCCCATTACAAAAACAAAACATTGCATTCCTCTCCTTACATTTCTAATAAGTTAACTAAAACATATCCAACTTTACCTTTTTATCAAATATATTCTTGATATTCTTCATTTGTCTTTCTATCAAGGGTATTCTTCATCTTCCTCAAACTGCTAACTGCTATGTTTCTACAATCAACTCTTTTTATATAAGATGCCTTCCAAAATTTAATTTTTTCAAGATGACATTCAACACAACACCGCGGATGGTTAAAATAATTGTTGCACAACTTTTATATCTATAAATATATTTGTCTATAACAATCTCACCATTTCTTAATACTTTTTTTAGGGTTCTTATTCATTCCCCTACTATTCCAAGATATTATTTTCATTGTTATTTTTTGTTTTTATTTATAGGTTTAGTCTCACTTCTCGTTAATACTCGTGATATTTGTTTTTATTTATTCCTAATTTTTTGAACTGGAAAAGATGAGAAGCAAAAACTCTTAGGAAGAAAAGTCATATGACAAGGAAAAATCTTTTAGGAGGAAAAGTCGTAGAGTAATTTGAATTTAATCCCCACTTTCACTTGATTCAATTTTGAATTTCCAAAAACCCTGGACATGATTTATGGAACTTACATATTAATTCTCTACTTTTAAGAAGCGTTATACCATGTTCAATCATCTTATCCTTGACACTCACTTTTAGTATAACTTCTGCTACCTAGATCGAACTTACCACGTATTCGCTCTTTTGCTTACCTCAAACTAGGACATCTTGACTTCCCATTAGGGCTTTCAAATATGACTTTTCTTCCATACAAGCTAATGGGACTCCCTATTAGCTTGCACTCTCTTTTGTTATGCACTCATTCCCGACTTGCAATCCTTCTTGGCTCGTAATAGCTTCTATCTTTTCTTTTCTCAATGTTCCTTTGCTTCAACAATTTTTTGGAATAATGTTCCACACATTCATGGTAAGGATTTGAAACATTGATTCATTCGACTCTTCCATCATGATTGAATCTTGGGTCTCACTCTCTCTTAACTGTTATTTTCTCCCGACTCCCACTTCCTCTTAATAAAAAAATTATATATTTATTTATATTATGAATGAATTTTATAGATTTATAAATAGAGAGTCTTATGTTTAAGCCAAAGGGGCCTTGGTTCAATGATTGGGTGTATAGATGATGTAGCTCACACCAAGGTTCAAAATCTAGCAGCACCAAATAGGTTATATAGCTCAATCTCACTAAGTTGATGTAAAAATGAAAGGGCGACTCTTTAAAAACCTTACTTTAAAAATAAAAAGTTGTTTTTTAATGGATTATATGGGATTGAAATGGGTCTCGTCTGTATTACATCATCACCACATACTAGTATTACAACAAAGCTTGGATATTATCTATGTATCGTTTGGAAATATTTGAACCTGTATCTCCTTGAAATGTTGAGGAATCTAACTGATTGTAATGCCACTTGATTTTTTTTTTTTTTTTTAACTTATTTTTAAAAAGTGATAAAAAAATATTTAAAACTTAAAATAAATTCGGCCATGTATTTATAAGTATTTAAAAACATTAATTTAAAAATAAATGAAATTAAAAATGTAAAACATCATTATTTGATGAAAATGGTCTCTACGCAGAAATTAGGTTAGTGTGAGAAAACCCTAGGAGTTGGGAATCTGCCTTCGTCCTTGTAATGGGTACCGCTCAGACAACAACTTCAACTTATACTGAAGTTGTTTGAGTAAGGAATGGCGCCAGGGAAGAGACCCAACAAGTTCATGCCAAAAAATTTCCACTAGGTAACAATGTCAATCATGTTGTTGAACTTCCTGTTATTGAGTTTGATAATGCATGTAAGTGGCTAGAAGAGCATACCCTGATAGGATATTTCTTGGATCATATCCCGAATGATACTCTACTCTAATCTTTGGTTCAGCAGTATTGGCAACCTTATGGCATTAAGATAGAGAATATCCAAAATTTGTCAAAAATGTTTTTTTTCTTTTTCGCTTTGTTGATGCTCAACATGCACAAGAAGTTTTTAGTCGGGGTCCCTGGTATGTCCGAAGCTCTTTGCTTATATTTCAACAGTGGTCCAGAGATTTATCTATCAATGATGAGGCTTCTCAGGAAGTGCCTATTTGGGCTGATTTTCTTGGTATTTTGACAACCTTTTGGCCATTCTTGAAAAGTATTTCTTCCACCCTTGGGATGGTGGTCTGCTTAGAACCAAATAAATTCTATAATGTCCACCCTAACAAGCGTGTGTGTGCCAAATTCAATCTTTCCAAGGACCTTACTGAGTCTATTGATTTGAAGATTGATGATAAGATTTTTACGTAGTGTATTGTGTACATTAATCTGCCCAACACCTGCTACTGTTGTCAATATGCAGAGAACAAAATTAAATATTGTTCGATTATGGATGATAAATTTAAATCGCGCAATGTTATTGTTCCTCCCACTGCATCGATAGCTCTAGCTCTAGGAGCCAAAAATCATCTAGATGAATGCTACCATGATAAATAAGAAAAATCATCAACCTAAGCATTCGGTGTTGTAGGGAGGTTCTAGTTCCAACCCTCTGATTCAAAAACCCTTGACATCGTGCATGCTAGCCCTTCCATCTCCCACTACTCATATGCAGTCGTCTTCCTCAGCACAAGGAGGGTCCTCTTCTGTACCTGCTTTAGATGGAGTTTCACCACCGCTAGTATCTTCTTCTGATGATGATTTTGCTACTTTCATTCTTAAGCAATCGTTATCCAAGGATGTGTCATTCTCCAGGTCTCGTTGTTCATGTAGTCTGGCTCGTGATGGGTTACATCAAGAAAAGAGACATCAAACTGACTTTCTTAGGGAAATAATGAATAATTTCTCATCAATACGTTCACTTTTCTAGGAGAGTTGGGAGATACTGAAGATGTTCCTGAGGAAATGAACCTCGATCATCCTCAATGATTTTTTTAACCTAAAATGTAAGAGAACTGATAGACCCAGTCCAAAAAATATCAGGTCCATAGAGAGATTCAGAATGCTGCTCACTTGCATGGTAGTTTGGATTTTCTGTGTTTGCAAGAAGTTAAAGTTGCTGACTTCATTTTGGATATTATCTGTACCTTTTTATGGCCGAAAAATAAGTTTTTTCATTCCCATCATACTCCTGGCAGAGGAGGAGTTGTCACTTTCATTTCTCCTAGGTGGCATTTTCATTTTGTCACATGGGGGTGGACCCCTCAAATCAAGCAGTTTGGATTCTTTTTTAAGTTAGTGGTATCCCTTTTGGTTTGATTAATATGTATGCTTCTAATAATGCACCAAAAAGGTGTGCTTTATGGATATGGCTTGCTCTTTCCTTGCTTGAAGCAGTTTTGGTGGTCTGTGGTGACTTCAATATGGTGGAGAAACTGATTGATAAAATTGGTTTGCTCCATATGCGTTAGAATATTGAAGAGTAGGAAGCATGGTTTTTTTTCAAGAATAATCTTGGGTTGAGTGACCCTAATTCTTGCTTTATACCCTCCAATTTTCCTGAGTCGGTGTGGTATACCTGGTCCAAATTTCAAGCTGGAAATGCCCGTATTTTTAAGCAGATTTATAGAGCTATACTATCTAAATATTCTCATTTTCATTTCCATAGCTTGTCGACTTATCTGCCCTTTTTCTCAATTGTTCCTGATACCACCCTTTTTGATCATGCTCCCATTGTGTTTTCCATTTCTTGTTCTTTGCCTCTGCCTCGTCAATTCAAGTCTTAGTTCTATCTAAATGTTTCTTTTTTGAAACATCAAACTATGTCTGCTCATATTTGCAGGATTTGGAATCTAGTTCCCAGACTAACTAGAATTCATGGTAGAATCTCTTGGTTGAATGCAGCTATCTCCAGAACAACTGTTCTTCACAAGAATTTAGGAGTTGAAGTTGCTAAGCGGAGATGAATCTCTAATGCAACCCTTAAAGCTGAATTGGCTTGAGCTTCTATCAGACTATAAGCAAGCCCTCTAAGCTCTATTATTCAAGTGCAAGTTGTAAATCTTAAGCATAAGCTTAAAAAATATTGATCTTTATGAAGCAAGGGGAGCTTAGCTTCGTGCTAGACTTCATTGGCTAAAAATTGGCGATAGGGTTTCAAAAGATTTTTTTAGAAAATAAAGCCCTTGAGATAAGTCGTTCAGTTCAATGCTATTCAGGATGTATGGGTTCATTGGACATCACTTCCTGATATTATCAAAGTTTTTTCCAACCATTATCAGAAATTTTTTGCTTCTTATGAGTTAACTCCTGAACGACAGACTGTAATTCAAGCTTGTTGTGCAGTTGTTCCTGAGAAGCTTTCAGCTCTTCAAAAGAAAGCTTGTGAATGCCCTTTATCATTGGATGATCTTGTTGAAGCCTTGTCCAGGATGGCTAATGATAAAGCTCCAATATTAGATGGATTTCCTTGTGAATTTTATAAGGAGTACTGGGATATGGTTGGCCCAGATTTATTGTATGTTTATCAGGAAGTAGTGGCTTCTGGATATTTAGGTTCTATAATTAATAAGAGAAATATTAAACTCGTTCCTGAGCAGGGGGATCCAGAAGTGCTCACCAACTAGAGGCCTATTACTTTACTCAATGTGAGTTACAAAATTATTGCTAAGGCTTTGGCCTTACACCTTAGACCTCTGTTGCCACTTATTATCCGCCCTGAATAGACTGGATTTGTGTAGATTAGATACATTCTGGATAATGTAATTTCTATTTTGGATGATATGGAATGGGCTAGAGCCACTCGATTAAATACTCTTTTCATTAAGATTGATTTTGAGAAATCCTATTTGAATGGAATTTCATCCTTACCATGCTTCGAGCTCTTGGTTTCGGGTCACATTTTTTGAGCTCGGTTAGTATGATTTTTACGGATGCTTCAGCTATGATTACTTTAAACAATTATCAGTTTGAATCAATTGGATTGTTCAAATCTATTAGACAAGGTTTTCCTTTGGCTCCTTCTCTTTCATATTGGCAGTTGAAGCTTTTGGATACCTTCTTGCTAACCAAGTGAGTCAAGGTAATATTAAGGGTATTTCTTTACCAAGAGAATATTCTCAACTCATAAATGGATATTTTGTAGATGATTCTTTTTTAACACTTCATGAGGATGAACGCTCTGTCAAACAAGCACTAGATTGTCTGGATATTTTTTGCAAAGCATCAGAATCTAGCATTCAATGGAGGAAGACCTCATACTATAGGCAATCCTCTTTGGACCTTCCAAGTTGGCTTGAAAGCTTCCAATGGCATTGGATCCAACCAGGGGAGATGTTTAAATTCCTTGGCATCCCATTTGCATTCCAAAGTTCCCTTGTTGTCTTGTGGAATTATGTTTTACAAAAAGTAGAGAAAAAAATTTCCTTTTGGATCACTAAAAAACTTACTCTAACTGGTAAGTTTCAAGTGTGTTCCAAAATCATTGCTACTACTCATGTGTATTATTCATCATGTTGGGTCCCTTCTCAATCTTGCTATAAAAAAATGGAAAAGCTTTTAAGGGATTTTATTTGGGCTAACTCATCACATAAACAAGGGTTTCATCGAGTTGCCTGGGATATTTGTTGTCTTCCCAAAAAATCATGAGGTATGGGACTACATGATTGTCAAAGACAAGGTTTTGCTTTATCTTCGAAATAGATTCTTTGAGCCTTAAGTGATTCTAAATCTTGGAAAGTTCTAATTCGACACTACATTTCCACTGGTTTACCTCTTGGTAGTAAGGCTTGGAAAGGCATGAATTTTCAATCCCTCCTGGTTGCTTTTTTGTCATTCAAAGCATATGAAGGGCTTGGGAGAAAATTAAGCCCTGGTTGTGTTGGCAAGGGGATGGGCATCAGAAAGGTGCTTCTATTTCCACTTATAATATTTGGTGGTCACCTGTTATTACTATTCAAGGTTCTCCTCTTGCTTTAGTGTAATGGATTCATGCTCAGTGGTTCTTTAGGAAAGGGATTTCAATAGTGACATATTTTTTTCAAGATATTCCAGGTATTGGATCCCATGGGATGATTTTAAGATATTGTTTGGTTTACAGCCAGATGATAAGAATACTTATGACATCATTTTGGATTGTATCTCTTTTTCTCTTTGACCCATGATCTGTAGACATTTTCAAAAGCCTTGGTGGTCTGACTAGGGATGGTTTAAGAAACCCCCGCTTCTTACTTACAAACCTAAGTTAGGGTATGCTTGGATTACTCCCAATGTCCCTATAGTTCAAAGACTCAATGAGCAGTGGGATCATATTTCCACTCAGACTCATTGGAGTCTAAGATTTAAAATGGCTTGGGTAGGATATATTGAACCCAAATAGGTTTTCTTTACCTGGAGCTTATTATCCTATGGTCTTCCTCTTGGAAAAATATTAAAATATCTTGGAATAGAGAATCCTTCATACCATTTTTGTGGTGCTCCAGAGGATCCCCTTCATATTTTTTGGCAGTGTAGGAAAGCTCGAATGGCTTGGGATTGGCTTGAGACCTTTCACCCTCATATGACTAGTTCATTCACCTGGTATCATGCTTTGCTTGGCGACCCACCAAATTTTTTCTTACCCTTGTTGGAACTGTGGAATATTCTTTGCATCGGTGTGCTCTTTCATATTTTAAAACCTCATAACAGAGTTCTCTTTTCTCAACAACATAGTTCAAATGAATTTTCAATTGTTGATAAGTGCATAGTTTATTACGATTTTTGGCTCCAGATTTTAGTTCAAGTGGAGAAAGTTCATATGGAGGTGGAGCATCTTCATGCTCTTATGTAGCACTGAGGTAGTACCCCATGTACTGTCAGTCGAATACCTTCTAAAGAGCCTTATCGATCTCACAAAGTTTCTCGATCGCACTCTCATCGACGACTTCCCTCCCAATCTGTAGAAAGATATTGGTCTCAATCGTCTCCTGTTCTCCAACCCCAAGATAACATTGGTAATACTACATATCATCATGGCAGTGGCTAGGAGGTTTTCCAGGTGGAGCCAGACCTAGTTTTTGGTTGGGGAGATCTCATTCCCACTTGCCTAGTTGCTCCAGCTAATTTGATGGGATGGGGTGTATCTTATCGCATTGATGGCTCTGATACAGGTGATAATATTCACACGCCTAGGAAGGATGGGTGGCTCATTTTCATTCCTTCTAATACCAGTTGAAAACATATGGAGGGTGAGGGACATTCACTTTGTGAGCATACCTACCATGATTGACATGATTTAATGCATGCTTTTTGGTGATGCGTTTGGTGACGGGTTTAACCCTATTTTTTTGTTTTGAGTATCCGCTTCCTAAGTCAAATTGAGTTAGTGTGACTACCTATTGGGGTGTGCCTATCCACCATTTTTTTTTTGGTAATGACTTGTATTTTTAAATTAATTAAAATTTAGGCCTTTACATTAAAAAAAATGAAAGATATATATTTTTACAAGTATCCAAGACATTGATGCTAGGAGGCAATTGAGTAGAAAGATAACAACTATAATTATTTTGAGGGGTGCCAAGGATAAATTGATTTGGGAGTTGAATAGCTCATGAGAATACACAACATAAGTGGATATAATGTTCAACACCAACATAATAATAATATTACTAGAATTTGGAGGGATATTTGGGATAGCCTAAGCATTCCTAAAGTCAACATGTTTGTTTGGCTAGTAGGTCATAGAAGAATTTTATCCTAGGATAACCTTATGAAAAGGGGTTTTCATGGCCCCCCTAAATGTGTTTTCTGTAATAAGGAGGAGAGTATTAACTATATCTTGGGACATTGTTCAATAGTCTAGAATCTATGGCAATGGATTCTTAATATGTTTGGTACATTCATGGTGATGAATAGCAGAATTAAATATTGGTTAAAGAAATGGCAGAGCACTTATAAAAGTGAGACTTATAGACAATATGGGATATATCAAAAGATACAATACTTTGGACTATATGGCTAGAAAGAAATAGAATAATATTTAAAGGAAAGGAAAGCAGTTTAGAGGCAATGAAAAAGAAGATATGTTTAGCCATAGAGGAGTCTAAACCAATCTTATCAACTCACCCAATCCCTAATTTGGAAGTAGAGTGTCTTGATATATGGAGTCAATTCATTAAATGGAATTATGATGTTGGGTACAAGAGAAGCAAAAAAAAGGTAAATAATATAAAGTGGAAACCACTAGATGTGGAGTGGGTTAATTTAAATTTTGATGGAGCATCTAAAGAAAACCCATGACCATTAGGAGGAGGAATAATTAGAAACAATAGAGATATTTTATCTCATTATGTTTTCAAATGTGGATTTAAGACAAATAATGAAGCTAAAGCTTGGGAAGCTTTAGAAGGGTTAAAATTATGTAATCAAATAAAATGGAATAGAGTTTGGATGGAATGTGATTCTCTCATAGTAATAAATACAATTTTGAAAAAACCAAAGGCTCCATGGAACATAGAAGAGATAATTGTGGAAATTCAAGATCTTGCTAAAGAGTTTGAAGAAATCATGTTTACACATATATTAAGGGAAGGAAACAAATGTGTAGATAAACTAGCCAATAGAGGGGTTTTGATTGAGGATCGTGAAGTTAACATCTCCTTTCCATGGTTAGAGGAAGTAGAAAGTTTTGTTGAATCTGACTAAAATTGTTGATTGCCTAAATCAATTAATGATTAAGATTTACTTTAATGTTTTCCATTAGTAATATTTGTTTTATTTTGTAACAATAATGTGTGTTCATTTAGGCTATTTATTATAATTTTTGAGGTTGCACTTGTGTTTCAGGAAGGAAACTAGAAATCCAATTTTGGTAAAGTAAACTATGTTAGTGTGATGTTTTGAAAATATTACCCTACTAAGATGCAAGGCATAGATAGTAGAGGTGAATTTTTGGCATTGTGAAGGCTGCTATAGGAAAATGTCAATAAATATGCTAAATTATGGAATAATTGTATTCATACAAATATTAGAAAATATCTAGAAAATGAAAATCAAAAATTCACATTTTATGTAAAATGATGTAGGTTTCTTACTATAGCATCTCAATTGAGATGATAAGTGTATCTATTTGTAAACTCTCAAGCTATAAAGAAGAGATATATAATTTGTTAAGGGTGGGGGAACCGAGTACAACCCCTTTTTATCAAGCAAAAAAATAAATAAATGAAAGAAAATATGATTTTATTTTTATAAATTATAAAGTAGATTAAATAAAAAATTTAAATAAATTGAATTATAATTTTATTATCTTTAAATATTGATACACAATCAATTAAAGCATTTAACTAAGTTTATTATCATAATTTTTCAATTTAAAATAATTTACATTAATAGATTTTTATTTTTTAATTTTATAAAGCAGGATTTTGAAAAAATTGTAATTTCCCTTTTACATCGATTTAGTCACATTGAGCTATTTGATGCCGCGAGATTTGAACCTTGATTTGAGCTACATCAACTATTTTTTATTGGAACCAACAATTATATTCAATAAAAAAAAAGGTTACAATAAAAAGGGAATTGTAAAGATCACAACTCGGGGCACAAGGCCACCCATTTGATCAAAACTGAAATTAGCCCTTAAATGGGTGAATACACAACATAACTAAGCATAGAAAAATAAACTAGAGTAAAAAAACCCTAAACTATAGAACTGTAACTCTAGGCACCAAGTAGACTTATTGCTCTGTCATCCTATGTTTGTTCAAATCAACGCCTCAAAGTTGTTGGAACTTTTGGTTCGAATTGGTGAAACCGTTTTTCAAGTAGACTATCTCCATATTCTTTCCCCTGTCGAGGACTCCGAGAACGTCGAAACCGCACAGAAAGGGATGGATATTTATATTTTGCTTTCTTTGCAGGAACCACCAATTTCATTGATGATGGCTCTACATACAATGGTATATCCTCAATGTCTCTAAGATACTCCAACACACTGTAGTTGTTGGATGAATCAAGAACATAATTGTCCAACTAAACACTGGTCATATGAAGTCGTTTCTATAGATAGACATCTTCTTCTGTAGATCTCCTTCTTAGGCCATGGGAACACCTTGCATTAGTTGGGGGGAATGTATTGGAGGATTGGCCGGTTGGGCAAACTGTGAAGCAACCATTATTGCATCCCTTAGGGTATGAATCTGTTGAGACTAAGGAGCCTCAATGATGGGGGCACCAACTTTTTTCTTTTCATACCATTTTTCTATCAGCTTTGAGACATGTGTTGACTTGGACTGTGTACCTTTAGAAGCAACCAAACGTGTATTTTTATACCCTCCCACAGTCGTCCAACCATCCTCCTAAGGTTGAGGAGTGGGCGCACTCGGTGTGGTGGGGCTCTTCTTGTCCTTGTTATGTGGCATCAAGGGATAATATTTGATCTTGTGTGCTAAGGATTGGCACCGAAAATATGTGTTGGGTAAATTAATGTAGAGGATCCACTGGGATAGCATAGTATCACCACCTTGTATGTCAATAGTCTCCTTGAGATCTTAAGAAATATCAATATCGATGCAAACACATTTTTGAGGGCGCGCATGGAAAAATTTAACTGCCTCCACAAAAATGACACACCCTAGAGGGGTTTCTATGTGACTGAGAAAGGGCCATAGAGGTAGAAGGAATCCTGGTAATTCCACCCATACAGGGACTTTGGTAGAGCTTTCCTCAAAAACAAAAAAAGTCATGGGTCCAAGGAAAAAAAACAAGCAAAGAGCTTCTCATGTACCAAAGGTCATACTCGTAAATCACCTTAGCATGGGTTGTTTTTGCAAAGCAAAACAAAAAAAAGCCCTTTTGTAATATTTTGAACCATCGTTAGCTTGACTTCATAAGTAGTCCAAGTTGAGTTAACCTAATCCCTAAGGGAAGACTCATTAGGGATACGTCCAACAAAATACCCAACAGGGGTGAATGATTCTAAATAGTGACACACAAAATTAAATTTAGGTAATAAAATAATTACATCAAGGGAACGAGGATTACCTTGTGGACCATTCTTAGCACAAACCTACACAGGTGGTTTAGAGGAGCCATTATCGCATGCATTCCCTTATGCGGTGCCAATGCTATGCATTGGTCTGCCAGGGTTGAGGACCATATCGATACTCAAAACCTTAGCCCAAAAATGTTCTCCTAGGAATTCTAGATATCAACTATTTTTAAATCTTATATTGTTTTTGTTTTATTTTTTTATGCAATATCTCCATCATTTTATCTCCCTATTCATGGGTGCGGTTCAAAAGCTACCACTATAACCCTTCCCAACCTCAATAAATTATTATTCCAAGTGAGGGGGACCTCGAAGGGGCTTGGTATTGGAATATATGTATATTGTCTTAGTGGACATCACAACAATTCAGGCTTTGGCTCTTCTTCCAGAGTTCCAAGGTTCAAACTACGATGTGGGCAAGTGTGTGTATGGTTATGTGTTTGACCCCTTTGATAAGCTCTGCTCTCATCCTTATGAGAGGTCATGGTTGGAATGGGGATGCCCAACCCTAAGCAATTGGTCATAGGAGTTTCTCACACTAACCTCAATCAATATATATATGTGTGTGGTCATAGGAGTTGCTCACACTAACCTCAATCAAAATATATATATTAAATATATAGAATTAAATTTATTTGATTTAATTTTATTAATATTAAAAATATATATTTATTTTATTTAATAAGCTACTATTTTTTCTCTCACCCTTATGGGAGGTCATGGTTGGGATGGGGATGCCCAATCCTGAGCATAGTCGTAGGGGTTTCTCACACTAACCTCAATCAAAATATTTATGCATATATATGTATTAAATATATATAAAATTAAACTTATTTGATTTAATTTTATTAATATTAAATATATATATATATATAAATACTATTTTTTTAAATACACTTAAAGATCTATTAAATATTTGAGAACTTATTTTTTTATTGATGAAAAAAAAGGTTTTGAAAGGAACCTTGAACCTTTTACAAGCGGTTACAAAGCAAAAAGGAAAGAAACCCGACAGAGTTCACCAAAGGGAAAAACTAAAGGAGAAGTAGAGAAACAAGAAAGCCTTAACCAATCGAAATAAAAAAAGAACCAAACAAGACAAAAGGAGAGAAACATTACTCCACTATTCTCTTCTCATTATCGCTTTCGAGCTTGATAGTCTTAGAAGATTCACCTTGGCTGGAATTTATAGTTTTAGAGACCTGCAACACATGTTGTTTGATCAGCTAAGTTTTGCAGTGTGCTCCTCAAGATAATCCTGGTTGTTGTCTTGAATTTTACGTTTTTATGTTGATGTTCTGGACGAGCAACACCAATTCATTAAACTATGATTAGCAGCCACATTTGTTATCCTAGCAGGTATCTTCTCTTCGTTGTCGCTATCAACAATGTGAATGCTCGTGGAATCCAGTCTAGAGTTACCAATAGTAGTGAGGGACACTTTATAACTGCTTTCTGCAGTACATGTTTATACATAATCAAGTGGAGGGTCTGATGTTTTGCATGAGAAGAAGTACCTCGTCTGATACCATTCATTGATATCTCCATTGACCTCACAAAGTAATTAGGCATGTTAACTTCTTTCACGTCCCTTAAATGGTTCAATAACATGATATGAAAGCTTCACAATGGCTCATCAATCCCATCCACAATGAAATACTGCATAATACGGACTAAGACTCGGTTCCAAGGCTCATGAAGACCTCTTCTAACAATTCCTCCTTTATCCCTAACCAATTTCCTCCTTCTGTCAGGAAAATACCTCAGTTTTTCAGCCATAGAATGGTTGTCCCGATGTATCTTGTAACCATCATCAAGGAGCTTAGTAATCTCAACTAGAAGATCAACACTCATCTTAAATTTCAAGCCTTTGAGAACAACCTGACCATTATCCCATGAAATTAATATATGAGAACTTATAATTATAATATTGATATTATATTTTTAACTTAAAATATTAATATTTAAATATGTTAAAAATCAAAGATAACATTAAGATTTTGTAAAACCCATAATTATTAATATGAAATTCTAATTTCTTACATTTAGATATTAAAATAGTCCAATACCTTGTAAAGGTTTTTATAGTCAAGCATTTTAATTTTCTAAATTTAAATAATTTATTCTTGTTGAGCAAGGTGTTGTCATTGTTGTCAACACACTCAGTGGGATTTGGTTGGTGTTGTGGTACAGTTTTTGGTGCTTGTACAGAGTTGTTTAGTGATTGTGGAGATGTGGTGTACGCTCGGTTGAGGTTGTTGTAGGTGATTTGTGCAAATTTGCAAAAGTTGTCAACAAGGAGCAAAAGTTGCAAATCTTGCTCCTGCGTGTAAATGGACTGTGTTGGATGGCCCAACATATCATTTGGCATCTTGTTTGTTAGTTGGAAGTGAAATTGCAGTGTCGGTACAGTGTTGGACAAAAGTTGGTACAAGTGTGAGTCACTTGACAATTTTTTGACAGGTGCAAAATCAGCGCAGGAGGCCTGTTTGCAGGATTAATTCCAAGCAATACAGAAAGATTTAGATGCTGAAATTTGAACTGGAGGTATTTGGATATACTATGAATCAATTTTCCAAGTTTCGTCTAGTTTGGAGATCCCAGCAGAAAGTTATGACTCTCAGAAAATGGCTTCAGAGAACTTTTTTTCAGTTTTGGACAGTTTTATGTGACAGCGGTAAATTGATAAAATTCATGTCATTTTGTGAAAAATCTTGAAGTCTGATTATGGATTCATGTTTAGCTCATCAATATGAGCAACTTTACTTTTTGAACAATGCCAATCCGAGGTCCCAAAGTATGAGTTTGAGTAAGGTGCACTGTAGTTGGCCGTGAAGTGTTTGACGAAATGTCTTCTCCAGATTTGAACAGTTGAAAGTAAGATGTGACCAACAGTGACTGTAGAAAATATGGACTAGGTTGAAAATATAAAAAGGGATTTACAATTGACAAGTGGCATATGTGAATCTTGTGTAATAAAGGAGTTACAAAAGGAGTTATATAAAAAGGGAGTTACAATTGACAAGTGGCATATGAGAATATTGTGTCATAAAGGAGTTACATAAAGAAGGAGTTACAATTGATAGGTAGCATGTGAGAATATGGAAGTTACAAAAGAAGGAGTTACAAAGAGAAACAATAATTATAAAAGGAGTGTTGCTTGGAGAATTTTAGGTGGGCTGTAAGTGTGTGTGTTTTGAGAATTGTGAGAGAGGTTGGGTAAGCAATAGACCAGTCAGGGTCTTATAAAAGTGAAGATATTTTTATGTCAATCTTCTAGTTTCAAAATTGAAGTCTAAGTTGGTGCTTGGCATCAGGGGTTGGTGCTCCTTCCAGTTGGTCTTGGTAAATCAGGGGTTGGTGCTCCTTCCAGTGGGTGCTGGTAAATTGATTGTAAAGTTGGTGCTTTGCAAAGGCTGGATTTGGATGGGAGTCCAAACAGTCATTTTGAGGATGTAGCCAAATTGGTGAACCTCGGTACATCTTGTGTTGTGTGATGTTCTCTTGTTATACTTGCTTTATTTGGTTTTAAGTTTTCATTGTTTCGGCTTTAAGAGTTGAAGATTTAAGTTTAAAAGAGCTACACTGATTCACCCCCCTCTCAGTGTCATTGTGAGACTAACAATTGGTATCAGAGCTAGTTTCCCTTGTCAGGCTAAATCAGCTAGGGTTGATCTTGGATTAGTACGCAATGGGTAAGAAGAATAGATCCTCCTCCAATAAGGCATCTCAGTCAGTTTCAGTTCCTGTGGAAGAGAAAATTGAACTAGAAAAGATAGGAGTGAATTTTGAAGTATGTGATGAAAACCTTGAGGTTGAAGTAGATCTAGAAGGTGAGTTGATCGCTACACTTGAAGAGTTGGATATAGAAAGGAAAAAGAACAAAAGACTATCCAAGAAGTTGGAAGAATATGGGGATAATATTGAAGATCTCTTCTTACAAATTCATAAAGCCAAGAAAATAGAAGAAGCCTTGAAGTCACACCTGGATGATAAAGGCGATGTATGTAGCAAACGTGAAGAGGAATCTAACAAAGTTATTAGTGATCTAAAGTTGCAAGTAGAAGAGTCCAAAAGGATTGAAGAAACTCTCAGGTCACAGATCAATGAGAAAGAGATTGTTTGCTGCAAACAAGAAGAGGAGATTGTTTTATTGAGGAAACAACTAGAAGAGGCCAATACAAATCTCAAATTTGAGAAGAGCATAGAGTTGCTAGATAAAATGATAAGGCAACAAAGAAGCTCCATGGCTAAGCTTGGTCTTGGATGTGAAGCTGAACAACCTTCATCTTCTAAATCTGCAGAGAAGAAGAAGTCCACTCTTTGAAGGATCAAAGCAAGAAAAGTTTGAAGTTGAATCTTCAAAAGGAAGAAAATCTCAAAGGAGATCTACAACAAAGCAACCACAACAAAAGAGGTTCTATCACTCTCACTTTATTCATAATAATGCTTTTAATGGCTATTGTTTTAGATGCAACCATTATGGTCACAAGGCAATTTATTGTGGATTGAATAATAGATCAAAGAGTTATGCTTGGTAGAAATACATCTATTTTTTCGATTGAACACCATGTGCAATGTTTTAAATGTAATGGTCATGGGCACATAGCAAGGTTTTGTCCAAGAACTTTTGTATCTAATCTAAGGCAAGACAGTAGATTTCATCAAACACAAAGAATGCAACACAGACAAGGAAGAAATCATGTGCATCAAAGAAAGGAAAATAATCATCCATCAAGGATGCACAAGAGACAACCACCCAAGAGAAATGTTCAAGTTCACGAAAAGGTTCAAAATAGGGATGCAGTTGAAAAACTCAAGCCCAAGTTCAAGAAAGTTTGGAGAAAGAAAGAAGAGAGGAAATCATGTCTCCTTGGACTGAAGGAGACTACTCCTCTATTGCACTAAGCAGCTCCAGTTAGCACATCCTTAGGGGGAGCAATCTTAAAGTTTTATTTTAATGCTCCTATGTTGTTTGGTTATCTGAGGATGAAAGGCAAGTAGTCAGGGGGAGTTGTCGTATAGTTGTCAAAGTGTGTTTTAGTTCATGTAGTTGTTTGTGGAGGTGCCATGAAGGGTGGTGATTAAGTTGAGACTTGTCACCATTGGTAGTATTGCTATATGTCAGTGTTGTACTTTTGATGGTTCTTACTGCCATGGTTCAAAGTTATGGATTATAACGGTTCAGATAATTTGGTTTAGTGAAAGAATGTTGCCCTAGCTACATAGATGTGTTTTGATAAAAGCAGTGTGTATTTGTGTTGCACATTGATGTGAAGATTGTTAGATCTATTATGATGCTTTGGTGAAAATATTTAATTCGTGTGCAAAATCAGAAAGCTCACATTTTATTATTGCATTCAAGGTGCCTACATGAGCAGGAAGTTACATCAATACAAATTGAGTACAAATATTTAGGGAGACAAATTCAGATCGATCCACATTTGATCGTTACACATTTTCTCAACTATGTGTAATGTTTTGTTCAATCGCCATCGGGTCACCAATATCCGGGTATCCGATTTCTTCTGATTTGTATGAAGCAGGTTCATAGCCATTGTCACTATCATCACTGATGACAATGAAGGCAGGTTCTTCAGGTTCATAGTTGTTCTCAGCTACCTCCTCTTCATCATCACTAATGATGATAAGTTTAGGCTCTAAAAATGAAGGAAAGTACTCAACTACACTGTCACTATGACCGTTAGATGCATCATCACCTTTGTTATCAGTCACTTCTTGTGGAGTAAGTTCATCCGGTTCATAGTCAGTCTATTTCTCGGTCACATGGTTCTGCAAGCTATGGAATATAGCATTGATGCCGAGTGTCTCGACTGCATGATCAAATGCATGAGGATCCCAACTATCCAAAAATGTCAGCAAAGCTTTATAGCATCCTTGTGACCTCATGATGAATCAATGCTGCAATTTTGAAGATCACATTAGTAAGCAATGCATGACTGTAAAAATTAAAAATAAAATATAAAAAAATCAAGGAGGAATAGATACAATACAGTTTGCAAATTACTCTGTACAAATTCACAGACAATTCTCTTGAACTGTTGATAAAATGCCAAATCAAAATGCTGCCTTTTTTAATGTGATAATGCATTTATATAGTGACTCCAAGTAGTCGGGCGTTACATGTTTGAATGTTCGGGTGGCACAGTTAGGTGGAGGTAATAAGCAGGAGCATGAGACGTTGGCTTGACAGAGCCATTTTTTAATTATTGTGAAATCTCTCTAGTGATGGCGGTTACAATTGCAGAAGTATTAACGCCAGTTTCTGAGGTCTCAGAGCCACCAGAGTCATCGTTGCCCAATTTTGAGACCAATGGGGAGCCCATGCAGATCGAGGACGATGAGGGCCTCATCGACTACAATGAAGAGCTAGAGCCCCTGGTGGTGGCCATGTCGTTCATGCGGCTCTTCGCCTATGCTAGCACCTTCGACTGGTTCCTCATGATTTTTGGATCCCTCGCGGCCGTGACACACACTGCAGGCGTATTTGTGGCTGGGTGGATTGAGGTAGCCTATTGGATTCTCACTGTAGAGAGACAAACAGCTGTCATTAGGTCCAAGCTTGTTGAGAATATCCAAGATGCATATGCAGAAGCTGCTAGCATTGCAGAACAAACAGTTGGCTATATACGGACATTGTATGCCTTCACTAACAAGGCATTAGGAAAACATTCATATGCAGATTCACTTCAGGCAACATTGAGCTATGGTGTACAAATAAGTCTTGTGCAAGGACTTGGACTTGGCTTTACATATGGGCTTGTTATATGTTCTTGTGCGCTGCAGCTTTGGGTTGGAAGGTTTTTTGATCTCAAAAGGAAAAGCCAGTAGTGGCGAGGTTATTGCACATGCTCATACATTTATTAGTTCACTTCCTAATGGATATGATACACAGATTATTAGAACTGGGCTATCTTTAACAGAGGAGTAGAAGATAAAAAATTACTATTGCAAGAGTTGTGTTGTGCAATCCTTGTATACTAATGCTTTATGAAGTCACAGGTGCCCTTGATATTGAGGCAGAACGTGTTGTTCTAGAAGCTCTTAATATACTCTTGTTGGACTATTCAACTATCATAATAGCACATCGACTCAGTCCAATACGTCATTCTGACTTTATAGCAGTCATGGAAGAGGGCCAGCTTGTTTAAATGGGCACACATGATGAGTTTTTCAGTGCTAATGGCTTATATGCAGAACTTATTCGTTGTGAAAAGGTAGCAAAGCTTCCTAAAAATATTCCAGTCAGAAGTCATAAATTGGCAACTTTTGAATTAGAGAAGAATCAGTCTGCTACTCAAAGAAAGATGGATCCATCTTCACCTATGATGGTGAGATCAATTTTCATTCAAAGATATCATGGAGACTATGGTTTAAGGCACCCTGATGTAAATAATAACAAATGCGAGTCATCTGGATTATGGAGTCCATCATCAGAGCAAACATTGGAGAATGAGGTAATTGTCAAAGCTAAGGTGTGCGAATTGAAAGATAAGTTTGATATTGCAGAGCAACAGAGGGTTGATGCTGAGAAGACATTGGTCCAGTTATGTTCTTACACATATTATATTGGTGAAGTTGACGGTGATGGTGTCATTCACTTGTTATTACTGCTATTCATATTATTGATATTGTTGATGCTTAGTATGCTTATCATGATGTTGTCAAACAGTGAAATGAAGTGGTCTTGAACAAGGGGAGTTTGTAGCCATCCTTTGTAATTGTTGTCAAAGGGGGAGAAAAAGTTGTAGGTGCATGCTCGTGTGTTGCCAACAATTCCAAAGGGGGAGATTGTTGAGCAAGGTGTTGTCATTGTTGTCAACACACTCAGTGGGATTTGGTTGGTGTTGTGGTACAGTGTTTGGTGCTTGTACAGAGTTGTTTAGTGATTGTGGAGATGTGGTGTATGCTCGGTTGAGGTTGTTGCAGGTGATTTGTGCAAATTTGCAAAAGTTGTCAACAAGGAGCAAAAGTTGCAAATCTTGCTCCTGCGTGTAAATGGACTGTGTTGGATGGCCCAACATATCATTTGGCATCTTGTTTGTTAGTTGGAAGTGAAATTGCAGTGTCGGTACAGTGTTGGACAAAAGTTGGTACAAGTGTGAGTCACTTGACAATTTTTTGACAGGTGCAAAATCAGCGCAGGAGGCCTGTTTGCAGGAATAATTCCAAGCAATACGGAAAGAGTTAGATGCTGAAATTTGAACTGGAGGTATTTGGATATACTGTGAATCAATTTTCCAAGTTTCGTCTAGTTTGGAGATCCCAGCAGAAAGTTATGACTCTCAGAAAATGGCTTCAGAGAACTTTTTTTCAGTTTTGGACAGTTTTATGTGACAGCGGTAAATTGATAAAATTCATGTCATTTTGTGAAAAATCTTGAAGTCTGATTATGGATTCATGTTTAGCTCATCAATATGAGCAACTTTACTTTTTGAACAATGCCAATCCGAGGTCCCGAAGTATGAGTTTGAGTAAGGTGCACTGTAGTTGGCCGTGAAGTGTTTGACGAAATGTCTTCTCCAGATTTGAATAGTTGAAAGTAAGATGTGACCAGCAGTGACTGTAGAAAATATGGACTAGGTTGAAAATATAAAAAGGGATTTACAATTGACAAGTGGCATATGTGAATCTTGTGTAATAAAGGAGTTACAAAAGGAGTTATATAAAAAGGGAGTTACAATTGACAAGTGGCATATGAGAATATTGTGTCATAAAGGAGTTACATAAAGAAGGAGTTACAATTGATAGGTAGCATGTGAGAATATGGAAGTTACAAAAGAAGGAGTTACAAAGAGAAACAATAATTATAAAAGGAGTGTTGCTTGGAGAATTTTAGGTGGGCTGTAAGTGTGTGTGTTTTGAGAATTGTGAGAGAGGTTGGGTAAGCAATAGACCAGTCAGGGTCTTGTAAAAGTGAAGATATTTTTATGTCAATCTTCTAGTTTCAAAATTGAAGTCCAAGTTGGTGCTTGGCATCAGGGGTTGGTGCTCCTTCCAGTTGGTGCTGGTAAATCAGGGGTTGGTGCTCCTTCCAGTGGGTGCTAGTAAATTGATTGTAAAGTTGGTGCTTTGCAAAGGCTGGATTTGGATGGGAGTCCAAACAGTCATTTTGAGGATGTAGCCAAATCGGTGAACCTCGGTACATCTTGTGTTGTGTGATGTTCTCTTGTTATACTTGCTTTATTTGGTTTTAAGTTTTCATTGTTTCGGCTTTAAGAGTTGAAGATTTAAGTTTAAAAGAGCTACACTGATTCACCCCCCTCTCAGTGTCATTGTGAGACTAACAATTCTTCTACTACACTAATCCCACTATCTAGTCCTGCTCATTTTGTATTTATTTTATTAGGGTAAATACTTATTTAATTTAAAAATATTTATTCACTTAAACCAAGACTATTTGTTGGAATGATGAAATGTCTAGCAATTAGGGTACTGGGTTAATTATAGATGGGAATTGTATAACATGAAAAAGGTCAGGATTTAATAAAACATCCTTAGTAATACAATTGAAAGAATGAATAAGTTGGAAGAAAAACATATAGTGTAATTTATAAATATTTTATTTTATTATTTGTTAAATTTAATTATACATTTATTTAATATATTTACTATCATTATCAAAATTAGAAAAACAATAAATACTAAACATGTTTAAAATTTATTGATGAGATATCACCGACAAGAGGATTTAATTTTACTAAAGCTAGGTGAATGTATGGGTTTGTCCATGTTAAAAAAACAAGGGACAAGAGATGTATTTTATGTTTAAGATGACTGTTCAAACCTAAAAATTATTGGTTATTTTCTTTAAAGTAATACTAAGAAAAGACATTATGGAGGACAAGGATTGATTTTATTTAAAGTCAATGAAACAAAACAGATCTATAGATAAACAATTTATTTTTATTTCAACATGCTCATTGTGATTGTCTAAGAATTATTGGTTACTTTTCTTTAAAGTAATACTAAGAAAGACATAATGGAGGACAAGGATTGATTTTATTCAAAGTCAATGAAACAAAATAGATCTATAGACAAACAAATTATTTTTATTTAGACATGCTCAATGTGATTGTCTAAGTACATTTTGTACTTAATAATTTTGTATAACATTGAAAACCATAAGAAATAATCCAAAAACAACTAAAATTAAACAATTGAAGCTATAATAATAATTCCAAAAATAAGCCCAAAACAAAAAAATGATTGAGACTTTTAAACAATTTTATAATAAAAATTTTGATATTTGTTTGTTACATTTTTCAAAGTTAAAGAAACAATAATTTATACAAATATGCTTATAATTATCAAAATCATTGAGAATATTGAATTGTATTTGGGAGCTTGAGAATAATTGAAAATAAGAAAACTAAAAAATTCAAAACTATGAAATAATTGAAAAACAAGTAAAAATAATCAGAATTGTTAAGCAAAAACCTTAATAAAAACTTTATGATTTGATTATTACGCTTATCAAATTTAAACCAAAAATTAATTTATATAAATGGGTTGTAATGATAAAATGATTGAGACTCATTGAAAAAATGATAAAATGATTGAGAGAATTTAACTTTAATCATGCACAAATAGAATTTGTACAATTTCCTTTATTATCATCAAATTTTAAAAAATAATTTATACAAATAAAATTTAATTTCAAATACTTTTTTAATTAAAAAATAAATTATATACATGAGTGATGTTGAATCTATAACCAGTTAACCATAATGAGACGAAAAACTAACAATTCTAAATGAAAATACAAAATTCTCTCTTGGGAAACAATGATTAAAGGCCTCTTAAGCTTCTCATTTTGATCTTGTCTAGAGCCTCCCCTTATCTCTTGTTCGGGGGAGAGACGAGAGGCCCTTCTCTTTCTCATGAGGGAGAGAGGCAGGAGGCGCATGACTAACTAGTTCATGGAGTTGGTAGTTCCTTGTTCATGGAGTTCTAAGATGCCAGAAGACACTCTTGAGACGCCAAATCAAGGATACAATGAAGATTCGTATGATTGGATCACAATTTCAAGGATTGGTACTTCAATTGCAAAAGATATCTTACTTGACACACAATCACAAAGGGACTAGCATCCTAACATAATCAAATATAAAAAAACTTAAAAATAATAATGTTTGAAAGTACCAAGTCAAACTCAAGTTGACTGTAAGCCAGGAGCAAGTGTGAACCACGAATGAGCCTCGCCTCTTCTTGTTTTAGAAAGCAAGCAAGTATTGCAAGAGTAAACAAGAAACAAGGGCAAGCAAGAGTAAACCTCACCTTTTATTATTCCAAATCTTTGCAAAAATCCATAAAATAAAGGATTCTTATGAGGAAAAGAAGGAAAGCCATTTTTAATGTTTAAATTGGAAGTAAGGATGCGCTAACAAGGGATAAGAGGAAGGTTAATTTTATGTTAAACCTTATCTAGATAACAAATATTAAGCCAAAAGTAATTATAATTATGAGATGATTGAGCATGATAGAATGATTCTTAAACATAGAGGGCTAATATGAGCTCCACGAATATTGTCCAGTTTCTCAAAGATTCAAAATTGGATCAAGTGGAAGTGTGGAATGAATTAAAATTATTGCATGATTTTTCTTTCAAAACGTTTGTTTCCTCGTTATCATCTCTAGTTTGGATATCAAGAATAAATCAATGGGTGGTGGCCCATGGTTTAGGAAGAGAGATGTGTTATATTTAAGACCATAAAGTTAGATTTTTTTGTGGAGACAGAAACTACTAAAAGGTTTTTGGTGTGAGGTAGGCTTTTAGGACTTATAAATCAACTTATTAATAACAATAAAATTCTAGGGGAGTTCATCTAGGAGGGACCAATTACTAAGGAGACCATGCATGTTGTATTTATCTGAATATGTGTTGCAATAGATATTTCAAGACCTTCCTCACATTCTATTAATATTATGTTTGAATCAAGAGAATGAGATTATAAGTGAATTTTGAAAACATTGTATTTCAATGCCACAAATTTTATGAAAATATAAAATGAAAACAATAAAGAAAAAGAAAAAAACAATGGATATGAGAAAAACTTTACTATGAAATACATCATACCATAGTAGAAGTTGAACCAGAGCAAAAAAAACTTCCACTCTCAAAAAAATGGTAAAGAAATCCCCTCTATATCATCAATTGATGAAGGCCATTGTGATTTACTTAGATAAATTTTTATAAGAAACAAAGCATATAAAATATAAGAAAGTATAATACATAAACTCAAATTAAAAGGAAATTAAAGTATAAAGAAAAACAAAACAAAAAAACAAGAAAGATCAAAGATATCAAAGTTAGTCCAAGTTAATCATCTCTATTTTTCTTAAATAATATAAAATCCTCACTTTAAAATAACATAAGAAGATTGAAGTTCAATATTATAATAATAAAATTTATACAATCTACATATTATTATTATTAAATTAACCCACTTTTGATCAAATATTTTTTAAAAAATAATTATACAAAATACATAATGTTATTTTTTTGGTAGATTGATTGATTGAACAGTGTGTTTTTAAAGGGTCCTCAAAACCTTGTTAAAAGAGGATCAACACTGCACCATTCTGCAGCAAACTAGCCCAGAGGCTTACAAGCAAAACAAAAAGGAACAAACCCAAAAGGAAGGAAACAATATTTATAACAAGGGCATCAAAACAGCCAATGTCCAGCAAGGACGAAAGAGAATTCTGGATGGGAAGCACCATACCTAGAAACAATAGAACAACAACTGAGATAAAACCAAGGACAATCAGACCACACAGGTCAACCAAAATTACCTATCATTAGGGATATCACAGGTAGTAATAGCAACAAGGGGTTGGGAAAATCGTTATTCCAGATCGTCAGATTTTCCACGGTGAAACCCACATTGGCTAGATAATCCACTGCTTTGTTGGCTTCTCTGTAGACATGTTGAACATTGGATTCAGGAAGCTGATGGAGAAGTCTCTTGGCTTTTGAAATTATGTTGTTGAATTTCCATGTAGGTGTTTTATATTTTTTTTTCATATAGTTGATCACGTTTAGGGAATCTCCTTCTACGATGATGCTGCAATGGAAGTTTTCTACAATATTTAGACCTCGAAGGAGGACTTTGGCTTTAGCAACATGGTTGGTTTGGGTGCAAAAGTTCTCAGCATAAGCAATGATTAATCTGTCATTATGATCATGAACGACACTTCCTCCACCCGCTTCACCAGGGTTACCTCTAGATGATCCATCAAAGTTGAGTTTGATCCAACCTTAAGGAGGAGGGCTCCACTTGACATTGGATTTGGTGTTGACTTGAACTGAGTGCACAGTGAGATGAGGAATCAATTTGAGGGAAGCGGAAATGGATGCCTCAACTTCAAGGTTTGGGTCTTTGACACAAGGGATGAGTTGGGTATTTTCAATGGCAAAATACATGACTTTGATGCCAATAGAAGTGGGGTATTTGGATAGGTTAGAAAAGGCTATGTTATTGTGCTCTAGCCAAACCATAGGAAATGATGGAGACACATGGACCACAAGGATTTGAGTCTAATATTGTGGAAGGAATTAGACCATTGCATAAAAAAATCAAGGAGGGAATTAGGATGAACCCACACCATGTTGAATGTGCTTAAAAGGAAGTTGAGAACATTCGTTAAGAAGTTGCATTCAATGAACATGTGGTTGGTTGACTCCCAAGAAGATAAAAAAAGGTAGCAACAGTTGGGGATGGTGAGACCACGTTTAGAAATATTGAGCAATTATCATTGATGTCCAAAATTAGTTGTCATTGATGTCAATGTGCAAGTTGATAGCTCAGCTCAAGTGCAAGTGGAAGTTTAATGAAATTCATGATGGGTTTAAATATCTATATTTTACACCCAAGAGAATGGGTCAACCCAAAGAAGCAATTTATCCAAGGCATAAAAAGGATATAATATTATAATAATTGTTATTTTAATATTAAAGTGATATGGTGAAAACCCCAAATAAAATATTTATAATTTTTCATTATAATATTTTATAAATCAAAGTGGGTTTTATAAAGTTTAATTATATTTCATAAACCCAAATTTGGGTTTGGAGGCAAAGGCATTCGAAGCACCTTATAAATTTATTAAACCTTCGTCGACATCGTGGAAGGAGAGTCTTTAAAAGTGTCGACATTCTCTAAGGAGTGGAGAAAGCAAATATAAATACCTTGCCCAAAGGGCATAAAAATTATCCTTACTCGAATTATTAATTAGAATGCAAAAAGGAAGAAGAGCTCGTGAGATTTCAATTTTTGTGTACAACGAATAGTTTAAAAAGGGAAGCATTTATTGTTCGAAGGCCAATCGGGCAGCATGGCCTAATGGCGAGTGGGCAAGTGCAAAAATGTTTGTTTGCAAGAGAGATTGTGTTTGAAATGCGACGGTTGCATTGGAGATTGTATTGATTGAAAGGCTCCCAAGGCACACATTGTTTTTGCCAAGGGCAAAGGGAGCACTACTTGAACCGCATGATGCTTTGTTGGTTTCAAACGAGCATGTAGCTCGTTCGAAATTTGATGTCGTGGTTAAGGTGCACGTCGTGGGCATAGTTGAGGGTTCGATTCCCCCGAATGCAAGGTAAATATTTTTTATTAAAACTTTTATAATCTGCCTAAAGTTGGAGGTATAAGGGTGTTTAAGGTTTTATGATTATTTGCCTATGTTGGAGTTATAAGGGTTGCTAGTGAAAATTTAGAAGGATTAATTATTGGATAAGTGGTGGTATTTGAGTATTGTTTTTTTTTGAAAATTTTGAAAAAACTTGTATTAAAACAAAGAACAATTACAATTTGGGAAGAGACACTTCCCAGCAAAAATCAAAGAGAACACATGCTTACAATAGTAAAAGAAGATTTGCAATGGAGCCAAATCTCTTGAACCATTAACTAGCTAACAGGGGGATCGACATGATCAGTTGATGCAACTAGTCGCGAAATCGCGACCCTCTTTCCTTCTTCTCCTTTGGCCGCAAAAATGCAACATGTCACGATATCGCGACACTTTTCTCATTTGGCCGCGAAAATGCAACATGTCGCGATATCGCGACACTTTTCTCCTTTAGCCTCGAAAATGCAACATGTCGCGAAATCGCGACACTTTTCTCCTTTGGCCACGAAAATGCAACATGTCGCGATATCGCAACACTTTTCTCCTTTGGCCACGAAAATGCAACATGTCGCGATATCGCGACACTTTTCTCCTTTGTCCACGAAAATGCAACATGTCACGATATCGCGACACTTTTTCTTCCTTTGGCCGCGACGAAGCAACATGTCGCGAAATCGCGACACTTTTTCTCCCTTGGTCGCGGTGATGACTTTTTCTCCTTTGGCCTTGCCGAAGCAACATGTCGCGAAATCGCGACAAGTATTTGAGTATTGTTATTAGGAGTAATAAGGAGGTTTTTATTTTAATTGTTTATTAAAGTCTTAATTAATATATTGATATTTTGGATAATTAAGACTATTGAGCATTGTTTTTATTTTATTAAGGGTTTTTCTATTAAAGAATATTATGGTGAATATTATTTTTAAGTTGGAGTGATAAGGTGTATTTTAGTCATCCTTTTGTATTGTGTTTTATTGAAGTCTTCTAACCCTTATTGAGATTGGAAAAGAGGAATTTGTGAGTGTGGCAGATTTGTGAGAACAACTCCTTGACAAGCAAAAGGTATGGGCAATCTCTTTCTTAGTTGAGTTGAGTGGTTGGTTTTCTAAAAATAAGTTTGGAGTGAAAAGGATTTTTTTAGGGCTTCCTTATTGAATGTGTTGAATTAATGCTTCAAGGTTTTCTGGAATAAAGAGTTGATATTAAAACCTTGTTTTATAAGCATTGTTGTTGAAGCCATTGGTTGTGTGAAGAACTTAAGTTAGGATATGAAAAGAACATGAGTATCATTGTTATGTGAAGATTGTTTTACGAGCATTGTTGTTGAATCCATTGGTTGTGTGAAGAACTTGAACTAGGGTTTGAAAAGAACATGAGTATCATTGTTATGTGAGATTTGTTGTTGAGCAGATTTGAGTAGGTTATGAGTGGATCTGTTGAGCAGATTTGAGCAGGTTCTGAGTGGACCTATTGAGCATATTTGAGCAGGTTCTGAGTGGATCTATTGAGCAGATTTGAGCAGGTTCTGAGTGAACCTATTGAGCATATTTGAGCAGGTTCTGAGTGAACTTATTGAGCAGATTTGAGCAAGTTTTGAGTGAACTTATTGAGCATATTTGAGCAAGTTCTGAGTGAACTTGTTGAGCAGATTTGAGCAAGTTATGTGTGGACTTGTTGAGAAGATTTGTGCTAGACCGACTGGACTGTGTTTAGTGCAGATTTGAGTGGACTTGTTGAGAAAATTCGTGCTAGATCGACTGGATTGTGTTTAGTGCATATTTGAGTGGACTTGTTGAGCAGATTTGTGCTAGACCAATTGTACTATGTTTAGTACAAATTTGAGATAGAGCTTTGGAGGTGACAGAGCAAAGAGGATATTAGTCCCTAGTGGAAATAGTTCCATCAATCCAGGGTAGTGAGGACATGTCTTCTGAGTGGGGACAAGAGTCTTCAGTGGAGAGATATCCACAAGCCAATGTAGTGGAGGCGATAGTCTTCTAAAGGATCACCAGCTAGAGCAGAGGAGAAGGAGTTCTCCAATGGATAGAGATCCATAAACCAGATTTAGGGGATCAACATCTCCTTTGAACAGAGATCCATAAACATTGTAATTGGGAAGGATTCCCAAGAGATTATTTGAGAAATGTTTAGATGAAATATTTTCTTTGTGGATGTAACCCATATTGGGTGAACCATGTTAAATTGGTGTCTCTATTGTGTGTGATGATTTATTCATTGCTTTGGTTATTGCTATTGATATTGCCATTGATTATATTGATTAATACTATTTGGGAAAGAAAAGTAAAAAGTGGTCTTATATTGTTCACCCTCCCTCTCAGTATAATCTTATGTTCTTCAATTGGTATCAGAGTTGGTTCCTTCAAAAAAGGTTTAACGACTTGAAGGAAGATCTTACAAGAACACAAATGGCAAAGAAAGGCAAAGGCAGAACCATGAAACACAAGAAGAAAAGAACACACATGGTCATGAAAGAAAAAGAATATGAATTTGATATTGTTGTTTTGGGAGGAAGAATGGAAATAGATTCAAGAGATGAATCAAGCAATGGAGAAATAACTAGGTTGATAAAGTTTTGTACCAAATGTAGGAATACAGGTCACCATGCAGCTTATTGTCCACAAGAAGGTGAAGAATGTTTTGTTTGTGGTCAACTCGGCCATGATGCAGGTTATTGCAATGGGTTTAGTAGTGGTGAAGATGAAGATGAATTTTTTGGAAATGAAATCCTAGAGGTTGGTTCAAGAAAGGATAACAGGGACAATCAAAATAGGTATGAAGAAAAAACTCTACTTTTAGTATTAGAAGAAAATGATCCTATAGAATATCAAAGAAAGAGAGAAGAGGAAGATTTAGAAAAAGAAAAAGAGAAATCCACTCTTAAGGAACTCGCTGAATTGAAAAGAGAGAATTTAGAATTGAAGGGTCAAATACAAAAATATAAGAAATGTAAGACAAAGCTTCTACAAGATCTTTCTGACTTGAGAGATAAGGTTGAAAAGGCAAGAAGAGTTGAAAATTTATGGTTAAAACAGTCAGAGGATTCAAAAAATTTAGAAAAGAAGAGAAGAGGATAAAGGTAAAGAACAGTGCTTTTTGGAAGTAGAAATACTCCCACCCTAGAATTAACCACCTTAACAGAAGGTGGGGGAGGTGCTAAGCTAAGAGGCTCATTCTTAACCCCGAGCCCCAAAGGTGACCCTTTGCCATTGATGTCAAAGGGGGAGAGAGATTTGAGTATAGGGGAGAGATTTGATATTTGAGAGAGCATTGAGCCAGGGGGAGCAGTGTCCCAGGGGAAGCAACACAGAAGAAGAAGTCAAGCTTTCAGTAAAAAGAATTTGGATTGCCATCAATGACAAAGGGGGATATTGTTGGACATTTTGAGAAGTTGTCATTGGTGTCCAAAATTAGTTGTCATTGATGTCAAGGTGCCAGGTGATAGCTCAGCTCAAGTGCAAGTGGAAGTTTAATGAAATTCATGATGGGTTTAAATATCTATATTTTACACCCAAGAGAATGGGTCAACCCAAGGAAGCAATTTATCCAAGACATAAAAAGGATATAATATTATAATAATTTTTATTATAATATTAAAGTGATATGGTGAAAACCCCAAATAAAATATTTATAATTTTCATTATAATATTTTATAAATCAAAGTGGATTTTGTAGAGTTTAATTATATTTCATAAACCCAAAGTTGGGTTTGGAGGCAAAGGCATTCGAAGCACCTTATAAAGTTATTAAACCTTCTCCGACGTCGTGGAAGGAGAGTCTTTGGAAGCATCAACATTCTCTAAGGAGTGGAGAAAGCAAATATAAATACCTTGCCCAAAGGGCATAAACATTATCCTTGCTCGAATTATTAATTGGCATGCGAAAAGGAAGAAGAGCTCGTGAGATTTTGATTTTCGTGTACAACAAATAGTTTTAAAAGGGAAGCATTAATTGTTCGAGGGCCAACCGGGCAACGTGGCCTAGTGGTGAGTGGGCAAGTGCAAAAATGGTTGTTTGCAAGATATCCTGCGTTCGAACTGTGACGGTTGCATTGGAGATCGTATTGATTGAAAGGCTCCCAAGGCGCACATTATTTTTGCCAAGCAGAGGGAGCACTACTTGAACCACGTGGTGCTTCGTTGGTTTCAAACAAGCATGTAGCTCATTCAAAATTTGAGGTCGCGGTTAAGGTGCACATCGTGGGCATAGTTGAGGGTTTGATTCCTCCGAATGCAAGATAAATATTTTTGATTAAAACTTTTATTATCTGCCTAAAGTTGGAGGTATAAGGGTGTTTAGGTTTTATGATTATTTGCCTATGTTGGAGTTATAAGGGTTGCTAGTAAAAATTTAGAAGGATTAATTATTGGATAAGTGGTGGTATTTGAGTATTGTTATTAGGAGTAATAAGGAGGTTTTTATTTTAATTTTTTATTAAAGTCTTAATTAATATATTGATATTTTAGAGAATTAAGACTATTGAGCATTGATTTTATTTTAATAAGGGTTTTTCTATTAAATAAGATTACGGTGAATATTATTTTTAAGTTGGAGTGATAAGGTGTATTTTAGTCATCCTTTTGTATTGTGTTTTATTGAAGTCTTCTAACCCTTATTGAGATTGGCAAAGAGGAATTTGTGAGTGCGACAGATTTGTGAGAACAACTCCTTGACAAGCAAAAGGTATGTGCAATCTCTTTCTTAGTTGAGTTGAGTGGTTGGTTTTCTGAAAATAAGTTTGGAGTGAAAAGGATTTGTTTAGGGCTTCCTTATTGAATGTGTTGAATTAATGCTTCAAGGTTTTCTGGAATAAAGAGTTGATATTAAAACCTTGTTTTATAAGCATTGTTGTTGAAGCAATTGGTTGTGTGAAGAACTTAAGTTAGGAGATAAAAAGAACATGAGTATCATTGTTATGTGAATATTATTTTACGAGCATTGTTGAAGCCATTGGTTGTGTGAAGAACTTGAACTAGGGTCTTAAAAGAACATGAGTATCATTGTTATGTGAGATTTGTTGTTGAGCAGATTTGAGCAGGTTCTGAGTGGACCTATTGATCAGATTTGAGCAAGCTTTGAGTGGATCTGTTGAGCAAATTTGAGCAATTTTTGAGTAGACCTGTTGAGCAGATTTGAGCAGGTTTTGAGTGGACATGTTGAGCATATTTGAGCAAGTTTTGAGTGAACTTGTTGAGCATATTTGAGCAAGTTCTGAGTGAACTTGTTGAGCAAATTTGAGCAAGTTCTGAGTGAACTTGTTGAGCAGATTTAAACAAGTTCTATGTGGACTTGTTGAGAAGATTTGTGCTAGACTGATTGGACTGTGTTTAGTGCAGATTTGAGTGGACTTGTTGAGTAGATTTGTGCTAGATTGACTAGACTATTTTTAGTGTATATTTGAGTGGACTTGTTGAGCAGATTTGTGCTAGACTGACTAGACTGTGTTTAGTACAGATTTAAGACAGAGCTTTCTATGTGAGAGAGCAGAGAGGACAATAGTCTCTAGTGGAAACAGTTCCATCAAGCCAAGGCAGTGAGGACAGGTCTTCTGAGTAGGGACAAGAGTCTTCAGTGGAGAGATATCCACAAGCCAGTGTAGTGGAGGCAATAGTCTTCTAGAGGATCACCATCCAGAGCAGAGGAGAAAAAGTTCTCCTATGGATAGAGATCCACAAACCATATTTAGGGGATCAACATCTCCTTTGGGTAGAGGTCCATAAACATTGTAATTGGGAAGGATTCCCAAAAGATTATTTGAGAAATATTTAGAAGAAATATTTTCTCTCTGGATGTAACCCACATTGAGTGAACCACGTTAAATTGGTGTCTCTATTGTGTGTGATGATTTATGCATTATTTTGGTTATTTCTATTGATATTGCCATTGATTAATACTATTTGGGAAAGAAAAGTAAAAAGTGGTCTTATATTGTTCACCCCCCTCACAGTATAAGCTTGTGTTCTTTAGATGAACCCACACCATGTTGAATGTGCTTAAAAGGAAGTTGAGGACATTCGTTAAGAAGCTGCATCCAATGAACAGGTGGTTGGTTAACTCCTAGGCAGATAAACAAAGGTAGCAATAGTTGGGGATGGTAAGACCACATTTAGAAAGATTTTCAATTGTGAGAATTTTATTTTGAGTGGCCAGCCAAGAAAAGAACCCAACTTTAGGGATAAGACTCCACCAAATGAGATTACAGGGATAGGGCTTGGGTGAGGAGTTTCTTGCAACATGTATGTGAAATTGACAATAAAGAGGTCGCTATCACACTCTTTCTAGAAGAGTTGATAAGGAGGACAATTAAAAGGAATGACACAGGAGTTAAGCACGTGCACCAAAGAATCAACAGCTTGGGAAAACTCGAAAGTGGTGATAACATGGGGAAATGTTTCCAAGAGGGGGAGCTGTGGGCATAAAAAACAAAATAAACAATATTGCTTCCAAATAAATGATGAGTCAAAGGCTTGATATTGGCGAGGACAGAGTCATCGATGAGAGGGTGATCATAGGCCCAAGGATCCTTCTAGAAGTCGATGGTTCAACCGTCACCAAGTTGCCATCTAAAACCATGCTTAATGATAGGTCTGGATTGGATAATAGAGTTCCAAAAGGCCGATCCAGGTTGTGGTACTCCTTTGTCCCTAAAACTATGATGTTGAAGATAATTTCTTTTTACAATGGACACTCATTCCATGTCAGCGTTGGTGAAAATTTTCCAGGCCTGTTTTGCAATAAGGACCATGTTCATCATATTGATTCTTCTGAAACCAAGGCCTCCTTGGACTTTGGTAGTGCAAAATTTATCCTAAGCAACAAGATGGAACCTTCGAGTGTTTTTAGGACCTTACCAAAGGAATTTTTTTTGAAGTTGCTCAATTCTGGAACAAACAACTAATAGAGCTTTGAAAATAAATAAAAAGTGCACCAAAATGCTCGAGAGGCAGGCTAAGACTAAGGTGGCTTTGGCTACTTGGCTAAGGAAGGCTTCTTTCCATCCAACAAGTCTTTTTTGAAGTCTTTCGAGGACATTGTTCCACATGGAGATGTTGGGGTTATCCACAAAAAGAGGGAAGCCAAGATACAAAAAGGAAAGATCAACTATGGTGCACTCAAGGACACGAGAAATTTTAACTTGACGCATCAGAGAAGTGTTTAAAAAATAGATCTTGTTTGTAATGAAGTTAATTTTCTAATCAATTGCATCTTCATAAAAGTTAAAAATAAATTTAATGTTTTTTTGCTTCAACCACAAATACAAAATAACAAAAATAATTTCATCAACAAATTATTGGTGATGTTAATTTATAACCAATCATTTATTAAAAATTTAAAATAAAATAATTATTAATAAAATTTAAAAAAGATCGAAAATAACAAGTCACACTCAATTTAGTCTTGTGATGGATTTGAACCATTGAAACCAGCTGCCAAGACTACTAAATAGTACTTTAAAGAAGGCCTTACAAGTGAAATGCCCCACAACCCACATCCCGTTGAATTAGTGGATTCTCTTTAAGGAATGATGAGAGGGGGCTCACTTTAAGCCTCTAATTCAAAAGTTTACTCTCACATATACACTAAATTGTTATAATATCTTAAAAATTATTGAAAGTTTTAAAATTTATATAATTAAATTATATATATTATTTAAATTTTTAAAATCTACAATAAAATTATTTAAATTATACAACATAGTTAAAGGCACCTTCCACACTTTGTCCCCATTTTCTTGTGTCTTCCTTTTTAATTAATCCACACTTTGTCCTCAGTTTCTTTTGTCTTCTTTTTAATTAATACAAAACATGTGCGCGCTTAAGCTTAAGCGGTGCCCAAAAAAGAAAGAGGGAAAAAAAATTCTCCTGGTTTTTCTATTGGGAGTATATTTAAGGCGACAGAGTGATCGACTTTGGACTTTTGTGGAAGTGTGATTTGACAACCTCAGAGGTTCCTTTTATTATATCTTTTAAAATCTAAAAAATGTACTTATGGTTAGGTGAGTGAGTTGTACGCTTGACTATATGGTTAGGTAAGTGAGTTGTAAGGTTGAAGGTTAAAAAGAACATTTTTAATTTTTTTATTTAATTGAATCATAATAAAATTATGTTTTAAGATAGAGTTAGGGTATTTTTTTTTTAAGATTTTATTTTTGAGGAATTATATTTTTGTAAAGGTTGTCTTATTCAATTTATTTTTGGATTAAATTGTATGGAATTTGAAGAGCTTCAAAATGAGTCATCAAATAAAGGAATCTAAGCAAATATCGAGGGAGATACGATCCTATGAAGTCAGTTATCTAGAACAAGGGTAGTGACTTTTTTCAAGTCATGAAAAATAAAATTGCAAATATTTATCAACCAGGGTTCGTATGACGAGAGGAGCAATGAAGGGTTAGGGAATTAGTACGGCAAGACATTCTATCTATGCATATAATTTTTTAGCTAAGTTTATTTTTCTCCTTCTTTATCTTAGAATTTGTGTATGCAATTTATTCTAGTTTTTTTATCAAATATTATAATCAATATAAGATATTTTGGTAAATTTCAATAGATTTTGAGTTATAGTTTCCTTCCCATGAACCGATTTACAGCTAAATCCTTAGAATCATCCCTAATAGTAGAGGTTAGTGAGAGCCTCACAAAGAATCGATCCTTGTTGCTCTAAGATACAACATTCTTTTTTGTAAATTTAATGGGTCTTGACCAGAGGCTTTGACCTTGAGAAAATGAATTGATAGGAGTTGAAAGTCTCCAAGAGTAGGTCTATCCTTTCTTCCTAGTCATTTTTTGTTCCAAGGAGGAAACATATAGAATCTTGCAAGGGGGTTCCTAGTTTATGGGAAGAGCATGACTCTTCCTTACCTATTGGTATGAAGGTTTTGCACCTAAAAAAGTAAATCTATCCTTAGTACCAATCTAGGTCAAGATGTATGGGTTACTCATTGAATTTTGAGAAATGGACACCCTCAAGGCAATAGACAACAATCCAAGAGAATTCCTTGAGATTTAAAAAATGACAAAAGACAGATTCTTGGCTATTTGTGCCCGAATAATGGTCATGATTGATATTAGTAAATCTTTACTAAAATAAATCATTCATAAGTATGGGGTCAGTTGTGGACCCAAACCACGGATTATGAAAACATATCTTTTAGATGTAGAATATGTCATGAGGTGAGGCATATTGAGAGATCATACCCTAAGAAGAATCCAACTAAAACATATGTAGAAAACCGTAAGAGAAACTTACAAATGAATATGGATGAGGATGGTTTCTAACTTCTAAAAAATATGTCCAAACAAATTAAAGTAAATAGATAGTGGAGACCAGTAAATAAGGATATTAGAAAGAAATATCAATTCTTTTGAGGTTTTAGCCTATGAAGAAAAACATATCAAAGCTTAGAGGACATGGTACAATAAAATCATAATATTAACAAGATATTGTCTACTTAGTATGATCTGGATTTAGGGATGAACATTCTTGATAAAACTAAGGAATGTATCTCGTTAGATTTAGAAGACTCTCTTGAAGTTCCATGCACCATTTAGAAGAAGGAAAGTGGAACCCAATGTTAGATGTTAATACCTCTACTATTAGCATGGAAATATCATAAAATAAATAGGATAAGTCAAAAGCTTCCACAACAGAGCCAAGATAGGATAAATCTAATGAAAAGGAAAGTTATGAAATAATATTGAGGAATAGAATAATAAGACCTACTCTTGATATTGGCAAGGTAAAAAGAGAAAAACCTTCAAATTATAAGAGTTAGAGAAGCAAGAACAAACATGGAGAAAGGAACATGATCTAAGTTGATTGAACTTCTCTTGCTAAACAACAAATTGATATTAGTAATTCATGGGTGGGACCAATAGTCCCTAATGAGACATTATTACCATCTCATATAATATAAAGGATGTTAATGTCCCCTCAAAGTAGAGGTGTATCATAGACCTCTATTCAAATATTAAACTTGATATTATTTGTATCTATGAAACTAAAATGACAAAGGAAAAAGTTTCCATAACTATAAAAGCAGTATGAGCAATATATGAATGGAGTGTTATGAATTTAACAGGAGTAGTAGGGGGAATTACAACCATACACATGTTGCAGTTTGAATCTTGAACCTCCCAAAAAAGAGCCAAAACTGAACCGTAACACTATTCCTCAAACAAATTAAATATAATATTAACTAAACTATAATAATAAACTATCTGAACTTAATAATTTAACAATAACCATTTGAAACATTATTTTAAATAAATCATGAATGATAAATCACCTATCACAATCACATTCATAAACATTTGAAGGTTTGAAGCACACCATTTTATTTGTATGAGAACAACCACCTCATAACCTTCATCAATGTTCACCCAATCTCTAGTCTAAAATAGACTTGACATGCACACCATAAAGTTTACAACCCTCATGGGTGGATCCAAAAATCTTCAAAAGAATGGTAGATTTAGGGATTGGTAACATGGGAAGATGGTAGATTTAGGGATTGGTGACATGGGAACCTCCAGAGGGGCATTAGATGAACCCCACTCTCACCAAATTTCATTTTCTCAATTATGTCCTGTATTTTCATGACGTTTATCTACGTTCAAATTGAACATATCTTTGTTTGTTCCAATAATGCTAAAATGGGTTGAAAATTGGAATCTCGACGTAACCATCTTGTCTGAAATGTGGATATGAATGTTATTACGTGTTGGTCTTTGAGTCTTTGACCTTGTAAAGAAGATGCTCAAGGACAATAATTAATTGAAAAATTCAAGTGGGAGTATCTTGACGGTGATAGAGTGATCAACTTTGGACTTTTGTGGAAGTATGATGTGACAACATGGTTCTTTTATTATACCATTTAAAATCTAAAAAACTTCTCAAAAGTTGGTTAATAAAAGTAAGGGATTTTGGTTTGATTTTTTGCATAATTAGATCTCATGTTCTCCATTCTCTTGACTTTGTATTTACTTAAAGAACTAGAGTTTATAGAGGCTCGTTGAAAAAAATAAAAATCAATTGTAATTAAAGTTTATAAAGGTTTTCTGTTGAAAATAATAATAATAATTGTGGTTACTTGACTATCAATTTGAAGGTAAAAAAAAATATATATTTTTAAACTATTATTTTTTCACCATTCATCTATGGGAGTGAAATGGATCTCATTCTTATACATCATCATATAGTAATGTGATAGTCAAATAGTTTGATTATTTAAGCATGTATTCTTTGTTAAGATTTAAACGTGAATCTCCTCCTTAAAAGGCCAAGAATCTAATACGAAGCTAAAACAAGACATCATTCTTAAAATTATATATTTATATTATAAATGTATTTTATATATTTATAAGCAGAAATTCTTATTTAAGTAATGATTAAAAAGTGTCTAAAATATAGAGCTGCAAGTTTACTTAGTGGTAAGGGCTTTGGCCTCTTTTTAGGAGGTCCAAGGTTCAAACCCCACTCGGTATGAGGGGACTAGGATCTCTCATAAAAACCTATGTAAACTAATTGAAAAAATAAGTAAACCCTAGGTGCAGTCAAGCGATGGAACAAAGCGATAAATTTGACAATAGTCTTTGTGAAAATGATGCAAACCTTGTGAACAGTCAAGTGTTGAAGGAAAAGGGTTGTTCGCAGATCATCTCGTTTGTCTATAGGAAAGCCTCTTCGATCAAAAGAAATATCTCTCAGGGATATTTGGGTTCGTGGGTGGATGAACCTTTTCCCTCTATCAAGATTTTGAAAGATGAATTTGGATTGGATTTGATTGATCATGAAGCTTGAACAATTATTTGCAAACTCAAGGGCAAAAGACAGGAGCTCAAAGGATACATTAAATATTAGTGGACCAGAACAAAATTCCAAGTAACTCTCCTACCCAAAAATTTCTTTTACGTTTCATTTTCTAATTTAACAGATAAGGATAGAGATAGGGTAATAGATTATAGATATAATTGGTTTTTCAAACAAGGGGATGTCTATATAAGACCTTGGACTCCTAGTTTCAACCCTTTACAGAAAAAGTGAATGACTTCCTAGTTTTAGGTGAATCTTTATGCTCTCCTTGTTGAGTTTTGGGGAGAGAAGATATTCATCAAAATCAATAATGCCATTGGTGCATTCCAGTGAATGGATGTCCAAACAGAGGAAAATTTGTCTAGTAAAATTAATATGAGTAAAGCAAGATTGGTTGTTTGGATGGATGTTTCAGTTCATGGGCCTCAATCCATTACTATCTCCTCAAGCAAAGGGAAATAGATCCAAAATATTAAATATGAAAACTTCTCCCTAAGATGTTATGACTGTCAACAATATGATCGCCTAAAGAAGAGATACCCGATCATCCGATCACACTTTGATTCCTCCTTGGTGGAGGAGAAGGCTCTGCATGTGAATGATTCAAAACATTCAAATGTCTCAGTTCAAAAGAAAGAAGCTCATCCTTCATATGTACCAATTGTCCAGCAAGAATCATACGAGCAACAAAAGACTCAATCCCAACAGGAGAATTTGAATCAGATCATTGATAAAAGTCAAATGGTTACTAAAGAACATCCATATGATTACATGGTAAAAATTAGCACCTTAGATGGCATTCTTGAACGTAATTATGAAACAACCGATGACTACCAATTTTTTAAAAATGAAGATCCTATAAAATGTGTTACAACTAGATATTACCTCGAGAGCTTAAAGTACCAAAATATATTTTCACATCTTGCCAATCTATGTTAGAGTTAAAGTGCACTATGCCTTCAGTTTGACACTTGTCAGTTTCATTGACAAGTGTCATGTTCATCATATAGGCCTTCTGCCTATATATGTAACACATTTTTATCAATAAAATAATCCCCTTCAGTTTTCCCTCCTAACATTTGGTATCAGAGCGGGCTTTACCTGCCCTGTGAAACCCCTCATGGAAATCCTCCCTCCCCTCATTTTTTTTTTTTTCCCATTTTTCAATTTTTCATTTTCCCCCATTTTTTTTCAAAATAGGGAGTATGCTCTTCATCCTTGATGGATGAATCAGAAACCAGATTTTTGAAAATTAATGGCTGCCCCCAGTTCTCTGCCCACCATTTACATCATGAGGAATTTTTTTTATGTGCAGAACCAAGCTTTAGCCCATTTTTTTCAAACCCGTGGAGAACTTTCAATTTTTTTTTCATGCGACCGGTGCGCTCTTTGAAACCCATTTGTGCTCGTTAGTAATGTCGTCAGACTTGATGCTGTGATTCAAAATTTTTGAAGACCATGAAGTTCGCTGCGTGAGACGCAGTCCCATGGAGGTAGTCCTTGCCGAGCTCGTCGGCAAAGCCTTGCTCGACTCTCAGAAATATTTCAGCTCACGGACGTCGGCGGAGGGTTTTCGGAGGTCTTTGCTGTGAAGTTTTCAGAGTTTTTCGGAGGTTTTTTGGCGTTACCGTTAACGATGGCGCCGTTGGGGGTCTCCGTCTCCTACTGCCGAGCAGCCGACGCCGGCGCTGGTGATTTCGTCTACTTCGTCTGCGGAGAACAGGCGAAAAGATCTGCCTACAGGTACGACGCAGGAGCTGACGATCTGAAACTGTTGGAGCCTACGGCCATCAACGGCGCATCATGCCATCAATGCGGCTGCTATGTGTAACCCCGATGCAGCAGACATTTAATACCTTGCTTGGCGAAAACCCTAGCTGCAGATATTTCATGCACCGCGGTGGGGTTCGATCCGTCGACTGTGCGCTTGCCGAAACGGCAGATCTGGAATTGCAGTAAGGGAGACGACAGGGAGAAGGTGTCGTCTGGAGAAAAGGTCAGTTTCTGGTATCAACTGAGCAGAAAAACTGTAGAACAGACGGCTTCAATGAGGGATGCGTTCAGCGAAGAATTAATAGCACCTCGACAGGGCCGTTACGTAGTCGAGGAGGGCTCAGGTCAGCCAATCGAGCATCGCCATATACTCTTTCAAAGCCCACAGCTCCGGAGTCTGGCTGGCAACCGATCCCATGACCTGTTGAAAGTTCGCGGCGAGCTGAGTTTGATGCAACGGTCGCGTGAATAGGAATTCGAGATTGTTTTTCCTCACCTTTGAACAGTATGCCAATTTGGTCTTCTCTCTCGCGCGCGCGTATCGAACCCGGATCGAATGGGCGGTAATGGTGGTCTGAGTGGAGCAGATGGGCGGTAATGGTGGTTTTTTACCTGCCCTAACATCGGTGGAAGTGCCAATCTTGTTGTTCCAATATTTCAAATTATGCTTGTTGGCATGGATGCTACGTCGTGGAAGGAGCTGTCATGGAGGCACATGAATGATGCTGCAGAGGAGATTGAGGAATTTGAAATATGCGTCCCGACGTTCGATGGAACTATATGTTGGTGATACGGGGATTTGTAATGGAGAAAAGCTGAGGTGTTAAGGGAGCTGACACTCCTAGTACTTTTAACACTTTATTAAGTAGGGGAATCTTTTATTCTATGCACACAAGCATAATCATGTTTTACTTTTCCACATGGAAAGTGGAAAAATGAGATAGGGGCATTGTTTTTTTTTATATAAAGTGTTTATGGTCACAGAAGTGAAATGACTGATGGTCCATGTAATTCCCCTCCGTGGGAAAATTGAGTCTGTTTTTTGTTCCGCCACAGTGCGATGCCAGGAATATGATATTCCTGAGGTCTATTTTGAGCTGTCTTGGAGAGGCATATTGTTTTTTCATTATGATGAAGGCCCCTTTGATGGTGGAATATAGGGGTATTTATAGTCGTTGGAAACATTTTTCCACGACGGACACAATGGTGGTGTCATATTGTAATTTTGAGGTTGTTTCAATTGAGTTTTTTAGCCTCAAAGTTTTTCTACCTTGGAGTGCACTTTCGGTTGTACCCGACACTCCCAAGGTACTTGTAAGTGAACCTAGTATCTAGTATTCACCTCTTTCTACTTGGCGGATGCAGCGGCTGGTTACCCATGCATTCCGATAAGATGAGGTGACTACAATGACACTTATTCTAGGGACTACAGACAAAGACACCCTAGACTCTATCCGAAGTTGTTTTCGGATCTACTTTTGAAGACTACAGACGAAGACACTTTAGAAGATTCTCTTCTTTTCTTCTGCTCTCCTCCTATTTGGATCTATGGCTCATTTTATTGTATTGAGTGCATTTTTGGCAAAGACCGACACTCTCATATGGCTCGTTTTTCCTTTCATTAGGTGCATTTTTTGGCACAGACCGACACCTTCTAGATTGAGTTCACCATGAGGAGGGATTTCATACTCATGGTGAATCTAGTTAGTGACCTTCGAGTGGCAACATCCTTTGAGGATGACCTGCAGAGGCAACAGACCTAGATGTGGCTGACCCTGAGGCACCCATGATGACCCTGAGGCACTTAGATGGCTGACCCAGTGGCAACAGACCCGTTGAAGTGGCTGACCCTGAGGCAACAGACCGAGATGTATACACAGTGGATCTAGCATTATTCATAGTTGGAGAGCCAAGAGCACAAAGCACGAGCCTAAGTTACCTAATGTTGACTTGCTTTGTTTTTTTCTTTAGTTAGGATAGTGCACTTTAAGGGGGAATGTTAGAGTTAAAGTGCACTATGCCTTCAGTTTGACACTTGTCAGTTTCATTGACAAGTGTCATGTTCATCATATAGGCCTTCTGCCTATATATGTAACACATTTTTATCAATAAAATAATCCCCTTCAGTTTTCCCTCCTAACAATCTAAAGGAGGAAGAACCTTTACTACAAAAGAAAAATAATCGAACTGATTTCCTCTTTGATAAATAACTGTTATGTTTTTTTTTCCTTCTCTCTATTGGTTGGAGTTAATTATAATTAGGGTTGTTCTTGTTGTTGGTTCCTTAAAAAAATTAATTATGGAAATTTAACAGTTTGGGGAAGATGGATAATATTTTTATAGAAAGGCAAAGGTGGGTATACTTTAATTAACTTGTTAAAAATGTAATTAGAGCAATGTAATATTTTGTTTTTGTAATGGAAGTGGCCTTCAATATAAGCCACACATATTATATATATATATATATATATATATATATATATATATATATATATATATATATATATATAAAAGAAATTTGGTTAATGTATTTATAAGTCTTTAAAAACATCAATTTAATGATAAATAAAAGATGATATGATTTTATTTTTATAAATAATAGATTAAATTAAAATTATGTAATTAATCCATGTGAGCGTGGTCTACCAGCAAGGATGCCACTTGCATTATCGGTGATGTGACCCGAGTTCAATCTCCAGGGTGGATGTGTATAAATAGTCCTCACAAAAAAAATTATGTAATTAAAATTTTATTATATTTAAACATTGGTACACAATAAATTAAAGCATTTAACTAAGTTTATTATTATAATTTTTAAATTTAAAATAATTTACATTAATATATTTTTATTTAATTAAAATTATAATAAAATTTCGTTGTCTCTCTTACTTTTAATTGGTTAATTTGGATGCTTTTGTTTCTCAAAGTTATTATTTCTAGTGGCTTATTTCTATGAAGGAATTTAATTTCACATTAATATCTAATTCTATTATTTTTAGATGTTATATTGTTGGGATTAATCATATTGTAGAATTAATCTTATTTGATTTAATCTTATTAAGGTTTAAAATATATTTATTTTAGCTGTGTGTTTGGCCCCTATTGATTAGCTCAACTCTCAACCTTATGAGAGGTCATGGTTGTATTGGGGATGCCCAAACTTAAACGTCCGTAGTAGGGGGTTTTCGTACTAACCTTATCAAAAATATATATTTATTTTATTTCTTGAAAAATACACTAAAAGTTTTTTTTAATAAGCAAATTCTAATTTTTCGTTTTTTAATTAAAATGAACCTTGGATCAAGTAGCATTTGCAAAACCAGTTAGATTCCTCAATAGTTAAAGAGGCCAAGGTTCAAGTGATACATGGATAATATCCAAGCTTTGTTGTAATACCACTATGCGGTGGTGGTGATGATGTAATACGGGTGGGGCCCGTTTCAATCCCATATAACCAATTGAAAAAAATCAAATGACCCTTGGAAAGTTAGTCCTTCAAGCTTTCAATATACGTGGGATAATAGACGCATTGGGCAAAATCATATAACAAAAAGACTGGATAGATTCTTGTTATCCAATAAATGGTTGCAAACAAAGTATATAATCTCTTCAGATATTTTAATGTGAGCAGGATCATATCACAAACTCATTCTTTTGACTTGTGAGTTACCTAATATTGGTCATCCAAAGCCATTTCACTTCCAATCTATGTGGCTCCAAGACCCTGATTTTTGTTATCCAATAAATGGTTGCAAACAAATTATACAATCTCTTTAGATATTTTAATGTGAGCAGGATCATATCACAAACCCATTCTTTTGACTTGTGAGTTACCTAATAATGGTCATCCAAAGTCATTTCACCTCCAATTTATGTGGCTCCAAGACCCTGATTTTTCATGGTGGGATGAATCAAAATTTAAAGGATCATGTATGTATAAGTTTGTTCAAAATTTGAAATATTTAAAGTAGCAAATGAAAATATGGAATGTCAAATCTTTTGGTAACATTTTTAAAGAAAAGAAAGAAATTGATCCAAGCTCAAAAATTTACAAGAGAGTAGAAATTAATGGAATGGGTCAAGATTCTTATGTGAAAGAAAAAAATTACTTTTTTATTATCATAATGCATTGAAAAAGGAGTCATATTGGTTCCAAGAATCTTGAAAGAAATGGCTCAAGGAATAGAAAGAAAAAAAAATTAATGCTAGAGCAAAAACAAATTTTTTTGTTTGTCATATCAAAAATATTATAACTGCATATGGAAGAAATATATTACGAAGAAGATATAAAGAAGTAATTAATTATTTAAAAAATATTTTGTCAAATTCTAGGCAAGATAAGGAGGCACAAGAAAAAATTTTGCAAAATATTCAATCAATTATTACTTAGGTACAAAATGAAATCTTGATGAAGAAGATATCTATGGAGGAGCTCCATGAAGTAGTTTTCTCTTTCCATCCTAAGCTGACATCTGGTCCCGATGGATTTCCTACAAATTTCTTTCACAAATTTTAGGATTTACTGAAGAGTGATATGGTAGTTGCAATTGAAGAGGCCTAGAAAAGGAATGAAGAGTTATACCCAGACTTATTCCAGAATAATAATGCAGAAATAAATAACTCAGAAGAAAATAACAACTCACAAAATACATGCACATAGAACACAAGAGATTTATCCTGGTTCACCCAATATGGGCTACGTCCAACAAACAAGAGCCACACCTCCTTTTCTATTATTATTCACCTTACCCGTAATGGGACATTACAATCAATATAAAGGAAACTCTTACAACCCTAAACCACAACGTGGTATTAGAATACCGTGGGCACAATACCATGGGCTAAAACCACCCATACCCACCAATCATGGGAATCCCACCAACGCCTCCGAAAATAGCTTCGAGAATATCTCCGAAAAAAGGGGGCCCAAAATTTATCGAAGCAAGGGCCTGTCGTACAGTACTTCCTCTGCAAAGGATGAGACACATCCAACATTCTCCCACTTGTTGAATACTTTGCATAAAGGCTGTAATCAATGTTAGTTCCAACATCCAGTCTTGCCAGACCCATTTCAACTGTACAAAACATGAACTTTTTTGTGCTAACTGCCTTGGTTAAAGCATCTGCAACATTTTCCTTGGTATCCACTTTTTCCAGCAACACTTTCTTCTGTTCAATCATGTCCCTACTGAAGTGGTACTTTGTATCAATGTGCTTTGTTCTTGAATGGTAAGCAGGGTTCTTTGCCAGAAATATAGCACTTTGGCTATCACAATTTATCTTCACAACTCCTTGAAAGAACCCAATTTCAGCACATAGTCTTTGTAGCCATACTGCTTCCTTACTTGCATCAGTGGCTGCCATGTACTCAACTTCAGTGGTTGAAAGAGCAACAACAGTTTACCTTTTGCTCATCCAACTAATAGCCCCTCCAAACAAGTTGAATACATATGCACTAGTAGATCTTCTATTGTCAAGATCTCCAACCCAATCTGCATCAACAAAACCTTCTATATCCAAGGATTTGTTTTTGTTTCCTGTACCTTCATAACAGATTGAAAAATTAGATGTACCATGCAAATATCTGAAAACCCTTTTTACAACAGTCCAATGCTCTTTACCAGGCTTAGACATATATCTGCTCAAAACTCCCACTGCATGGGCAATATCTAGTCTAGTACACACCATGGCATACATTAAACTCCCTACAACATTTGCATAAGGAACATGGGACATTTCTTCTACCTCTTCTTCTATTTTTGGATATTGTTCAACAGATAATTTTTCACCCAACGGAATAGGTACCTTCACTGGTTTGCAATCCTGCATACTGAATCTCTTCAATACTGTCTCAACATACTTTTTCTGATTCAGCCACAACTTTTTGTTTGAATGATCTCTATTTATTTGCATACCCAAAATAAAATTTGTAGGGCCAAGATCTTTCATGTCAAACTGTGATGCTAACTGAGACTTCACTTCCCTGATCATTTCCTTACTGTTTCCAATTAGTAACATATCATCAACATACAAAACTATAATGACAAGTTCATTACCAATTTGCTTTGAGTATACACAATGATCAACATTGCTACGAACAAAATCAAGTCCTAAAACATAAGTATCAAATTTTTGATACCACATTCTAGGTGATTATTTCAGTCCATACAGATATTTCTTTAACTTACATACAAAATCCTCCTTTCCTTCAACAATGAATCCTTCAGGCTGTCTCATATAGATTTCTTCCTCCAAATATCCATGAAGGAATGCAATTTTTACATCCATTTGCTCTATTTCAAGATCAAATGCAGCAGCCACAGATAAAAGAAATCTTATTGAGGTTAGCTTTGCAACAGGAGAAAATACTTCACCATAATCAATTCCCTCTACCTGAGAATAGCCTTTAGCAACTAGGCGAGCTTTATATTTCTCCACTTTACCTTCAACATTCTGCTTCTTCTTGAAAATCCATTTGCAACCTATTGCTTTTCTTCCACCAGGTAATTTTACTAGATCCCATATCTTGTTCTTTTTAGGGCCATCATTTCCTCATTCATGGCTCCTTCCCAAAGGTTTACCTCTTCAGAATTAATAACTTCTCTAACTGTTCTAGGATCTTCATCAATAATAGATAAAACAAAGGAAGAAGGAAAAGCAGATGGACTATACCTTTCAGGTTGCCTTCTTTCTCGTGTTGATCTCCTTACCACAGGTGTATGAACCTCTGGTTCATCCTCTTCTGATGAGTAGGATTCTTCTTCCATGAGATCAAATTGTACCTTTTCAGGTTCTTCTTCTGTTACTTCCTTCCTGTGATCACTTTTCATTTCTCTAAACACCACATCTCTACTATAAACTATACTTTTAGTTTCTGGATTCCAAAGTTTATATCCTTTAACACCATCTTTATAACCAATAAAGATACATTTAACAACCTTATTATCAAGCTTACTTCTTTTCTCCTTTGGAATATGCATGTATGCATCACAACCAAAAACTCTAAGATGTGAAAGAGAGGGTTTCTTACCAAACCATGCTTCAAATGGAGTTTGATCCGGCAATGTTGATGTAGGAGATCGATTCCACAAGTAACATGTCGCATTCACTACCTCTACCCAGAATTCCTGTGCTAGACCAGCACCATTGAGCATACTTCTAGCCTTTTCCATCAGTGATCTATTCAACCTCTCAACAACTCCATTTTGTTGAGGTGTATATGGAGTAGTCTTCTATCTTGCAATACCACATTGCTTACAAAAATCCTCAAATTTATTTGAACAATACTCTCCTCCATTATCAGACCTCAACACCTTAATATTTTTCCCAGTTTGATTTTCAACAAGTGCTTTAAATTCTCTAAACTTATCAAACACTTCAGCTTTACTTTTAAGAAAATAAATCCATGCATATCTTGAAAAGTCATCAATGAAAGAAGCATAGTACCATGATTGTCCAAGGGATGGAATAGGGATAGGACCAAAGATATCACTATGAATCAGATCTAATATCCCTTTTGATCTTGCAGCACCAGATGGGAAACTCACATGATTATGCTTGCCATAAATACAATGTTCACAGAAATCAAAAACCATTGAGCAATTAGGGATACCTTGAACCATACCTTTCATGTATAGGGTACGCAATCCCTTTTCTCCAATATGTCCCATTCTTTGATGCCAGAGCATTGAAATTTTATCTGATTCAGCCTCAGGAATAGTCGAGCTATTGCACTCATTTGTTATAGTGCTTCCCAATAGCTTATACAAGGTTCCAATCCGAACTCCTCTTGCTAACACCATAGATCCACGAACCATTTTGCATGAATCCTTACTAAAACTGATGTTCACTACTGCATCAACCATTTTGCTTATAGAAATTAAATTTCTAGCAAGGCCAAGAATATGCATCACACCTGGGAGGGTTTTAACCCTACCATCCTGCAATAGTATTTTCACTCTTCCACGACCAATGATTCTAAGTGGTGAATCATCTCCCAAAAGTACCTCCCCTCCATCATATCTTTCATATTCACTGAACCACCCCCTATGAGGAGTCATATGAAAAGAGGCACCAGTATCGATCAACCAATATTTACTATCTGAACGTGTGGAGCAAGATGCCAAATATACATCCCCTCCTTCATCAATGGATTTATTTATCTCTGTGGAAGTGGATTCATCAGATCTCTTTCCAGAATCAACATTCTTTGATCTACAATCCTTCTTCATGTGTCCAAGCTTACCACATTTCCAACATTTTCTCTCAAACCTTCCTCGAGACTTGGATCTACCTCTAGACTTAGATCTATCACCAGATCTCATTTTATATTTTTCCTTGGCACACCCTCTCACTGTTAGGGCATCCTTTGATGTGCCCTCCATGGCTTTTCTCCTCATATCCTCTGATAATAGAGATGCCACAACATCTTCAAACTTCAATGTGGATGAAGTTGTACTACCAATTGCTACAACCAAGTTATCCCACGAATCTGGTAAAGAGCATAGCAAAGTAATACATTTATCTTCCTCACTCAACTTAATTTCAATAGATGTAAGTTGACTTACCACCGTATTGAATGCATTAAGATGATCTGCTACTGAATCCCCTTCATTCATCCTCAGATTATACAATTTCTTTCGAAGGAATAATTTGTTCACCAGGGACTTAGATTGATACAGAGCCCCTAACTTCTCCCAGAGATCCTTTGTAGTAGCTTCTCCAGAAACATTGATTAAGACTGAATCTGCAAGGCACAGTCGAATTAGACTCCTCGCTTTTCGATTCAACTTTTCCCAATCTTCATCGGATGTACTAGCAGGTTTCTGTTCAGAAATAACAGACCACTGATCTCTGTCCACGAGCAGATCCTCCATATTTAATTTCCATAGCTCAAAAATTTTTCCATCAAATTTCTCTATCTCTATCCTTGAATGATTTGACATCATTTTACTTCAAGCTCCTTCTGCGTAAAACTCCCACTCCAGAATAGGTTTTCTATAACTCCTAGAAACCCTAGATCCTCTTCAAATGAACTGAAACCCTAGCAATAAAGGCGTCCCTCTATGGCTAACAATCTGGCTCTGATACCATATGAAGAGTTATACCCAGACTTATTCCAGAATAATAATGCAGAAATAAATAACTCAAAAGAAAATAACAACTCACAAAATACATGCACATAGAACACAAGAGATTTATCCTGGTTCACCCGATATGGGCTACGTCCAACAAACAAGAGCCACACCTCCTTTTCTATTATTATTCACCTTACCCGTAATGGGACATTACAATCAATATAAAGGAAACTCTTACAACCCTAAACCACAACGTGGTATTAGAATACCGTGGGCACAATACCATGGGCTAAAACCACCCATACCCACCAATCACGGGAATCCCACCAACGCCTCCGAAAATAGCTCCGAGAATATCTCCAAAAAAGGGGCCCAAAAATTTTGTCGGGGGCATCCAAAAAGGAAGGCTATAATAAGTGAGATCAATGCACCTTAGTTCCAAAGAAAGGCGACACAAAATATTTTGATAATTTTTGTCCAATAAGCCTTTGTAATATGATTTATAAGATCATTTAAAAAATTATGGCAAACAGGTTGAGGGACATTCTAGGGTATCTTATCTCAAAGGAAGGAGGTGGCTTTGTTCATGGTAAACAAATTCTTAATGGTATACTTATTGCACAAGAGGTTATAAATTCTCTTCATTCCATGAAAAACTAGAAATGATTTTGAAATTAGATATGAACAAAGGATATGATAGGGTTTCCTAGAATTTTCTACATGACATTCTCAAAATTTTTGGCTTTGATTATAGTTGGTGTGAGTGGATTAAATGTTGTTATAGCACTGCAATTTTTTTTTATTTTGATCAATGGTTCTCCTTCTAGTTACTTCAAGTCATCTTGTGGACTTCATTAAGGTGATCCACTTTCTCTTTGTCTCTTCATTATTCTAATGAAAGCATTAGGGAGAACCTTTTCAAAGGCAAAAATGGAAGGAAAAATCAAGGGTATTCAAGTTGCAAAAAATGGTCCCTTCGAATATCATCTCCAATTTGTTGATGATACTTTTATTTTGAGTCATCCCCTAATCAGTGAGGCCATGGAGTTTAAATCAATATTATCATGCTATGATAAGGCTACTAGACAGTTGGTAAATACTTCAAAATCTAGGATTTTTTTCATTAATACTGCCCTATATTTACAACAAATTATTGTGAATATTTTAGGGTTTAAAATTGAAAAATTTCCATCAACCTATTTGGGTATTCCTTTGTTTGATAAAGGAAATAAAAGAGAGCTTTATATCTCTTTTTTGGATAGAATGAAATTTTGTTTGGTAGGTTAGAAAGGTAAGTTCTTAACCATTCCTATTTATATGATGTCACTTTCAAGACTGCCAACAGGTATTGCATTAGAGATTGATAAAATTCAAAGAGACTTTCTATGGAAATGTTGTGAGGAAATTTTAGGTTTCCTCTTTGTAAGTGGAATAAGGTTTGCAAAGGAAATAATATTGGAGGAATAGGCTTGCAAAATTGTAGACTTATAAATTTGGCATTAGGAGCAAAGCTTGGGTGGATATTATTCAGAGATCAAGAAAAGAATTGGGTAAAAATATTACTTCAAAAATATGTAGGTTCTCTTGATGTAATTAAATTATCTAGGAAAAGAAATCTACCCAAAGGATTGTCAACATGGAACTTCATGGAAAATTGGTTTTGATTAAATCTATCATTATAAGTTTGCATATCTACCAACTTATGATTTATCATACTCTTGTCTCAATCCTCCAAGAACTTGACTAAAAAAATAGTAACTTTCTTTGGCAAGGAGGAATGCAATCTCATAGGATGAAATTAGATCTTGTCAACTAGAGTCAAGTGATAAAAATAAAATTTCAATAGGGCTTGGGTATCCGATCTTCTTTTATTATGAGTAATGCTCTTGGGGCCAAAATTTTCTAGAACTTAATAAACCCTCCAATGATGCTTTGGAAGCAGGTTCTTATTCACAAGTATGGTGAAGGTAATCATGTCATGCTACTACTCAAAGTTATCCATAAAAAACCAGGCGTCTTTAAAATTTGGGTATTGATTGTTAAAACGGTCAAGATAATTAAGGATAACATCTCTTGGTGTCGAGGAAATGGTAATAGTATCATGTGTTGGGATGATTCTATTCTTGATATCAAACCCTTAATTTCTTCTATTTATAAGGAGTTTTTCAGTTCATGAGTCAGCTCGTGATAGATAAAATTTCCCATCTCATTACTTAGGAAGACAATTAGCCAAAATGGATTCAACTTCATGGGTTGGATGTAAATCAACAAAGAAATTGGTCTCAAGTCCAAAATCAATTTATTGGCATTCTTCCCAGTTCCAACAGACCTAGACAATAAATACTTCTTTAATTAGGTTTAAATTAACTGCTCGTGCAACTATCTAGTCAATTTTGGTGCATATCTCCAAAGAAGTGGACCTCTACAAAAAAAATTGAAACACATTTGGGGTCAAAATATCACCCCAAAAATACAAGTTTTCAGTGGCTTGTTCAACAAAACAAAATTCTAATTAGGAAAAACCTCTCCTAAAGAGGTATTTTGGGCCTTCATATTTGTTCTAAATGCTTTAAAGACCGTGAAACTCAAGCCTATATGTTCTTTAAATGTGAGAAAACTACTACAGTATGGATCTCCCTTACTTTCAACTTTAGAGTCTGCATTAGAAGCATATTAAATCTTGGGTCTTGTACTAAAAGCTGGAACAAAAAGTACCTTAACTCCTTTCAAGGTAATCCTCTCATTAAAATGTTATGGTCATAAATTCCTTATTATTGCATGTGGTATATATGGATGGACAGGAATTGTAGAATATTTGAAGGAAAATCAACTCACAAGACAATTTTGATACACAAGATAAAGCATGCCATTATGAAAAATGCTAGAGCTCACTTTTAAGCTAAGCAATTTTAGAGTTTTGTTTTTAGAGTTGAGTTACACATTCTCAAAAAATGGAATCTTCAAGATATAATTAGCACCTCTATTGCCAACAACCCAACTTCTCAACTGGGTTTTAGCTTTCCAGCTCTATTCTTTGATGGAGCTTGAAAGTCTAACCCTGGAATAATTATTGTCGAAGGAGTTTTAGGGTTAGGACCACACTTCAGGATTCTTGAATTTTACCTAAATTTAGGATAAATCAACAATAATGTAGTTGAGTTAATGGGCTACAAATTTTGTCTCACTCTATGTCAAAATCCTTTTAGTTTATGGGGACTCTAAGTTAATCATACAATTTTTTTCTCGCAAATAAGAGGTCAAGACTATTATGCTTCAGTTGTTGTTGAATCAAGTCTATAGGACTCTAGGAAAATTTGAACAAATTAATTGGCATCACATTCTTAGGTATTGGAACCATTTGGTAGATAAAAAGGCCAATGAAGGCTTTCTTTTGCATCATTTTTCAGCTCGCATACAAAAATTTAAAACTATAAATTCTAATAATTTAAGAGACAACCACAAAGACTAAGCATATTGGCTCTATTTGTTTTTTGGACTATTGTGGACCAAGGACTTCTTTGTTCTAGTTATTCCAAATTTACTAGGGAAGATATTTTATTTTCATAGGCATTCTTGTCCTTATGAGATTCTAGCTCTGGCTACATGCATTCTTGGTTTGCTTGTGATGCTTGTAGCACCTAGCCAACTAGTAATCTTTGTGCTATGTTTTTTCAATGATTTTACACATGTTTTATGAGGGGTCATGATCCCCTAATATTGAGTGGGGTTTGAACCTTGGACCTCTCAAAGAGAGCCAAAGCCCTTACCACTACGGTAATATTACAACTATTAATGAGTTTACACATGTTTTTGTGAGGGGTCATGGTCCCCTCATACTGAGTGGGGTTTGAACCTTGGAATATTTGTGCTATATTAAACAATATAAAACTTTTCTTTTAAAAAACATTGAACTTCATATGAGAGAATTTACAATTGATAAAAAAACATATTAGATAGTTAGTCAATGAGGGGAGTTATGCAAATTTTTGATTTGATGCTTGGTTTAAGACTTATCTTCTTATCTCTAACTCAAAATGACAACCATTGGCTCAAGCATGCCTACCATGTAAAGGTACAAAGGTCAAAGACTATATTATTATGAGCAACAACTCAATATCATAGATTTTTTTAGTAATATGGTTGAAGGAAAGGAAAACAAATTATAGATGAACTTCAAAAGATGCTTCAAGATTTTTATTTACCAATTTTTACACAACACTTCTCCTTAATGTTGGACATTTTGAGTCCCTAAGTCAAAGTTGTCATTGATGTCACCATTGATGCCACCAGATGGAGTCATCATTAATACCAAGATTTCAGCAGAAATAAAGGCAACAAAGATGGCCATTTGATATTCATCAAGAAGGCAGAAGTTCGAGTGAAACAGTGCAAAAGACAAAAGCTGAAAAGGAGAGATAATATTTATTTTATAAATTATTTAAATTCAGGATGAATTTAAATTTTATAAATTAATATTATAATGGTTAGAAGTGCCATAGTGAAAACCCAAATAAAATAATTGTAATTTTTATTACAATATTTTATATTGCCAAAGTGGGTTTATAAAGTCTGAAAATATCTAAACCCAAAGGTTGGGTTTAAATGTTTAAGACCAAAGATTAATTTAATAAATCCAAAGGTTGGATTTAGAGTTTTAAACAAGGCAAAGTTTATTTCCAAAGGGAAGCACCGACGTCATAAAATCCAAAGGGAAGCACTGACATCAGAAGCCAAACAGAAGTGTCGACGTCATTTGATTTAATTGAAATGCATATTAATACCATGTCAAAGTTGTTTCCAAAATTATCCTTGCTCGATTTGATAAATGCATGATATACGAATTAATGCAGAGCTCGTGAGATAAAGTTGCGAAAATCATGTTTGATTTGACGGTGAAAGGGAAACAAACAAAAGACATTAAAGTGATTAGTTGGAAGCCACCAAGGTGCTTTGGCCTAGTGGCAAGAGGGCTTACGTTTTTGGTGTGCATGGTGGTTGGTGTTCGAACTTTAGTGAAAGCTTTTCGTGGACATGTTGAAGGCACCAAAAATTTAGGTGCATCCGTTTTGCAAGGAAAGAAAGGATAAGAGTGTTGAAGCACGTGGTGCTTCTTCGTTTCCAATGAGCGTGTAGCTCGTGTGGTGGTTTGCCCTGTGGCCAAAGACATATGTGTGGACTGCGTTGAGAGTTTGAAACTCTCCAAAGGCAAAGGTAACATTTTGTGTTTTATTTTATTAAATCCTAAGTTGGAGGTATAAGGTATTTGGTGATTAAAGTCTTTGCATTGTGATAAAGGTTGGTAGTTGAGAAATATTTTTAGGAGGTATAAGGAGAATTCTGCTTTTATTTTCAAGTCTTAAATTTTGCTATTGTGGAATATTTGAAGGTTAAGACTTTGTGGGTGTATTTGAATAAAGGGTTTTTTATTATTGTGAGGATATTGCTTATTGTTTAAGTTGGAGTGATAAGGTGTAATTGTGATATTATTTTTGTGATATAAAAATTATCCTCTAACCCTTATTGAGTTTGTCAAAGAAGTAATTGTGAGTGTGGCAGATTTGTAAGGACAACTACTCTTCAAGAAAAGGTATGGGCAAAATTCTTCTTTATTGAGTTATATGGTTGGATTGATTGAAAATTAAGTTTGGAGTGTGAAAGCTGAATGCGGGGTGACAGCATGCTAGATTATGATGCAAATGAAATTGATACAAATGGTGCAGATGCTAAGCCCTACGAATGCGAGAAACAAATGCATGCGGGAAACAAAGCATAAATGAAACTAGATGTAAGCAAAACAAAGTGGGGCCTCTTTTTATTAATGTTGCTTTCAATCTGGTTACAATACATCTCCCCCCCTCTAGGGCTCGGAGCATTTGATACAGTTCGTTACATCAACGGATGGTACGCTTCCAGTGTCCTCCGCATGCCCACATTTGAAATGGGCGGGCCAAACGTTGCCATCGCTTGCATCCATGTGTTCGTGTGTTCCTTGCTGCCCCTCCGGTGTTCCTAGCGGTGAGATCCTATGCTCAGAGAAACAACAAATAGTTAATAGCATATGCGGATAGAGGGAAAAACATGCAATCCCTAGGGCCTCCGGCTAGTGAATACATAAAATAGCAAAACGATGGTCAGAACATGTCATAATGAATTCAAAATTTGATAGAAGCATAAAAACATCATCAGAGACACATTGCAAAAAGAATAGTAAGGAAATCATGCATGGATTTCTAATCGCTCCGGGGTGGGACGATTAGGACTGTCACAAAACATGCAAAAGCAACCTTGCAAATGTCCAGCCCAGAGGCCTCCAAAACTCCTGCAAACTTGGGGTTAGGCTAAAAGGGGCATTTTGGGATGACCCAGAAGGTCAGATTTGGCAGATTCTACCCAGATTGTCCTATATCCGAAAGCACTCCCTGTATGTTAGTAAACGCGTAAAATGATAAAAACACAATCAAATCAAGTCAGAATAACATGAAACTTGAACAACAACATAAGTAAACCAACTAGAACATAATGCAAAAATAATAGTAGAGAAATTCTTCATGGATTTCTAATCGCTCCGGGGTGGGACGATTAGGACTGCGATAGTTTGGGGGCGCTCGGGGCGGGACGCCCGCCGTTTGGGGTCTAGGTTTTGACACCAATCCACTTGGGATGGGTCCAAAACCTCCTAGGGGGTTGTGTCGATGAATTTGGTGTGGGATTGTGGCTGATTGCTTGGGTTTTGGGTCGGGATTGCGTTCCTAGTGTTCACCCGATAACCTCTCTCCCAAAAGAGAAATTAGGGATGTAGGAAGCACAAAGGGGGAATGGGGGCACAATTTGGCAACACTCCATTGCTCCAAATGCTCCAGCTCTGCTCCTCCTTTTGGGGTGAGGATGCTCACCCTTTTATAGACCTAGGGGTCTCTCTTTGAATGCGCATGCGAGGGTGCCACTTGGCTTGCCATGCCTTTTTTGGGGAGAGAAGATTCCTCCCTGATTTAGAGCCTCCTTGCATGAGGCCTCCATGATCATGGCATGCTTGACTGAAGTCCCTCTCTCAGATTTGAAACCGTTCCTCACAATTGCATGCTCTGAAGGCATAGTTGAGTGGCGGATCTATCGAGGTTTGACTTTTTGCTAGTCAAACCTGCTACTCGTCCCACCCTGGGATGATTGCTGCTAATCGTCCCAGGGTGGGACGAATAGGATTCTAATCATCCCAGGGTGGGACGAGTAGGGAGCAAAGTGCTTAAAAGGTGCCAAATTGACCTCTGACCTTCCAAAACTGATTTGGGAGTGGTTAGGACCACTTTTTAACCTCTAGAGGCTGCCCTAGGGGGTATGTATGCCAATTCGGTCAGTGCTTGTAGTCACATAATCGGATTGGTGTTGTTTTGGTGTCTACAGATGCCCCTTTTTGGGATGCGCTATGTGTGGCACAATGCTGAGCAAAAATAGATGACCAAAGCACTTAATGATTAGGGTTTCTTAGTAACCTAACCAACTTTTGATGCCCCAAGTATGGAAAGGGCACGCATTCTTGAATCCTTGCTTCTGACGAGCTAAGGAGCTTAACTCAAGTGTAACCTTTTTTGTGAGGTGTTACTTGATCTTGGACATTGTTCAATCATGAATAGGCAAAGGGCGCAACCTTTTATCTGAGGAACCTTGTCTTCATGCTTCCAGAATGCCAAGTGTTTGATCAGCTTGTGATTATTGCTTGTTTGCTGCCCCAAGCAGGGGCGTGATTGTCTTTGTCAATGATTCTTTGAATGCATGCCATTTCCTTGATTGGGTGTGTATTTGTTGATTTGGTGACTAAGTGTGACTACCCCCTCAAGCGACGAATCGATGAGGGAATGACCAAAATGAGAAAAGTGACGAGTCGCTTGACCCAAGATGATGTTTTTAAGGGTGCCTTCAATGGTTTTCCATTGAACGTGCATAGTTTCCTAGCAATCGGACCTATTTTTGGTGGGTTTTGACCCTTTTTGTGATGCCGATTGGGGTTGAAATTGTCAAAAATCCGTCCTCCCATGGAGCGGTCCGGCTATGGTAGCCTTCTTAGGGAGTAGGATAGTGATAATTTGTGGTCCCGACGTTGGTTTTTCATGCCAAGAATGTCAGGTGCAAAGGCACCTTTATTCGACAGAGTTATTGTTGTTTTTTGGTGGGTTTTGACCCTTTTTGTGACGCCTTGGGGTTGAAATTGTCAAAAATCCCCGGAAAGGCTTGGGTGACCCTTAGCTTGGGGTTGAAATTGTCGAAAATCCATCCTCCCGTGGAGCGGTCCGGCTATGGTAGCCTTCTTAGGGAGTAGGATAGTGATAATTTGTGGTCCCGACGTCGGTGTTTCATGCCAAGAATATCAGGTGCAAGGGCACCTTTGTTTGGCAGCTTTATTGCTTTTTTTTGGTGCATTTTTTGGATTCTGTTTTTGTTGCTTTTTTTCTTGCTCTGTAATCGTCCTAGGGTGGGACGAATACCAATTTGGTAATTTCCTGTGACGAATCTCCGGTGGGACGAGTCCAACTAGAGGCTCATCCTAGGGTGGAACGATTACAGGCCTAACAACCTATAAAAGGACCAAAACTAGGTTTTGGGCTCATTTGCAACATTTTTTTCTGGCGATTTGGAGTAGTGAGGAGGAGTGCGAGTTTGCGTAGCGGAGCGCTGCCAAAATTTTGTGGACACCATGAGTGCAAGGACCGGATCTTCGAGTGGCGGAGCCGAGGCGAGACCAGTAGGTGCTCCTTCTCTCTGCTTTATTTGTTTTTCTTTTGTCTAAGTTTATTATTTTTTTTATTTTTTTTTTTTTTTCTTTTTTTTTTTTTTTTTTTTTTTTTTATTTAAGGTTAAAACCCTAGTTTTTTTTTTTTTTTTTTTTTTTTTTATTCACACTTAAGGTTAAAAACCCTAGTATGAATTTTATGTTTTTGTTTGATTTTTTTGTTCACACTTAAGGTTAAAAACCCTAGTATAGTTTTATGTTATATTTGATTTTTTGTTCACACTTAAGGTAAAAACCCTAGGATGATTGTTTTTGTTTTATTGTTTTTTTTTGTTCACACTTGAAGGTTAAAAACCCTACTATGAATTTGATGTTTTTGTTTGATTTTTTTGTTCATACTAAGGTTGAAACCCTAGGATGAATTTGTTTTATTGCATTTTTTGTTCTTGATTGTACATTTTATTTGATTGATCTGTACTTTTGTTGTACAATTTTTGTACTTTTGTTTTTCTTGTACTTTGTTTTTCGTCTGTACAGTTTATTTGATTGATCTGTATTGTTGCTGTATAGTTTTTTTGTACTTTTGTTTTTCTTGTACTTTGTTTTTCGTCTATACAGTTTATTTGAATGTTTTTGTTTAAATTAAGGTTGAAACCCTAATTTGTTTTTTTTGTTTTATTGTGTTTGTGTTTTGCAGGTTGTTAGGAGTCGGCACCGCCAGCCGACTGTGTTCTCTGATGCCCGGGAGGCGCTGACAGTTGTGGATTGGGAGTGGCTTGATGCCCTTGGGCTCAAGCAGGTGACGCGGTTGGAGCCTATGGTGGGGGATCGGGCATATCTGACTACCTTGATCAATTTGTGGGATCCCCGCACCAACACCTTTCATCTCCCAACAGGGGAGATGACGGTTACTTTGGAGGACGTGTATCGGATTCTATGGATTTCGATAGATGGATTGCCCATTCGGATGACTCCCCGTGATCAACGGATGGCGGTGCTGACATGGTGCTTTGGGCAGGCGGTGGAGATGGGGGTGGATAGGGCTATGGAGAGGGCAGAGGCGGACTGCCTGATTGGCGGGATTCTGGTGCGGTGGTGGCTGGAGAAGGGCATTTTGGGGGTGAGGCATGCGTTGCTCATGACCCTCATCTCCAACATGCTGCTTCTCGACTCCTCAGGTGTGAGGTTCCCTTGGAACCTGCTTGAGGTGGTGTTCAGACTGGTGGAGTGCTCGACAATAGCACCACTTATTATGAGGTGGGGTCAGACACTATTGGCACAACTTTACGATGAGCTGTACGAGGTCCGCTGTCGAAGGTGAAAGGGGATCGGGTGCAGCTATCTTTTGCAGTGTTGGGGGTGGCAGCACATAGCTGTGGAGCGACCGCAGGGGTTGCCTTGGACCACTCGGGGTGAGATGGTGGACAGGGAGATTGGGTATGTTGCTCTATGGTGGAGGTCAGAGGAGCATGGGCAGAGTCGATGGTGGGCAGGTGTTGTAGGGCACTATACTGATGCCTTCTCTCGTCTTGCTCTAGGGGAGGTGTTCTGGCGGCCATACTAGGACTGTCCAGCCTGGCCTGAGGCTGGAGAGTGGCTTCGATGGGTGCGTAGGGGGAGATGGTTGATCGGGCGACATGGGACAGAGCAGGAGTACTTCTCATACATCCGGGTGACTCGACAGTTTGGGGTGCGCTAGGGATTTCCTGGTGAGCCCTTGATCTATCGACGTCGGGGCGATGAGAGGACTCTAGCCTGGCCGATTATTGAGCCATTAGGTGAGGAGTCAGATGCAGTGATTGATGTCCTCGACATGGACAATGTCGGGGTGACTGTAGAGTACGACCAGTGGTGGACGATGCTGCGATGGCGGGGTGAGGGGCCTCTAGGAGGTTCGGATGCGGCAGTAGTAGGCGATGGGGGTGCGGAGGCACCGATGGAGGGTTGGGGGGCTCCGCTCGATGATGCAGATATGGTGGAGGTAGATGACTTGACTGGGGATGATTTAGGGGTTTCGAAGTAGCCAAATACATAGGACATCCCAGAGTAGTGGGTGCTAGAGCAGCATGCCATCTCGGAGATGCCCATGCCTCAGGCAGTCCTAGGGGATATGGAGGCTAGGTTTCATGTTGAGATAGCATGATTGGAGGATCTACTACGGAGATGGGATGAGGAGCACAGAGTCGAGAGGGATCTCCTACGGGCTCAGTTGGCGCAGTGGGATGATGCATTGGCTGTGTACCATCGACGGGATGTGGAGTGGGGTCGGTGTCGGGTGGAGTTGGAGGCCGAGATTATCCGCCTCGGTGGACAGTTACCTGAGCTCACTGGAGGTGGATCATCGTGTCATACGAGAGGCAGTGAGACTGAGCAGTCTGCATCCTCTCATCGTAGGTGGGTGGGTGAGGGTAGCATTAGTGGGCATGATGTGAGGGCTGGCAGCAGCCGCCCTGAGAGGTCCCATAGGACCCACACCACTGGGGGTAGTTCCAGTCGCACCGATCCTACGTGATCATGGTGGCCGACTCCCTAGGATTTGGGGATTTTGAGTTTTTGATTTTTTTTGTGAGGTCAGAGGACCATTTTATTGTAGCCTAAGGGCATTTTTGACTTAATATATACATGACTCTCTTTTTGGATTATTTACTTGTTATGGTTTATTGCTCTTTTATGCACATTTATTTATGTTGATGTATGCATATGTTATTATGAATGCGGATGTTTCTGACTATATGGATGTATGCATATGGAATGGATGAAATGATTTGTTGGTATGCAGGTGGTGGCACCATAGACTGTACAGGATTAACTGGCTTTCTGTACTATGTGATTGCTTTATGAAATAACTTTGTATTTGTAATTTTTGTTTTGTTATTTTTGATGGTGATAATGAAATGTACGACAATTGTTTTAGAATGTAGTTAAGGTTTTTCTGAGACTCGACTGCTTTAACTAACTAATCAAGACTGTACATTATCTTACAAGACTTTCGAACAAGGTACGAATCAGACTTGAGTTTGACCAAGTTATTTCACATCCCTGTGTGTGCGATTGAGTTCGTTTATGTGGTATTCGTAAGGATACCGCCGATGCTGAGTAGGTTGTCCACCAAACCTATACTGAGGATCACCTAATTAGCTCCACTAACTCCTTTGTTGTATTTAGTAAGATTAATCTATGGTGCAATCTAGAATACCATAAGCTAGCTCATCCACATGCAAACATTGGTCTACACACATGCAAAGCTAATGTGATAGACATATCGTCATGCGTTTAGGATACCGCCATTGCCAGGTAGGTTGTCCACCAAACCCGTAATGAGGATCACCTAAATGGTTTTTCAAATGCTGAGAATTCTAGGGATTCAAGCTCAGGCGTCTTTCGGTTGCTCAACTTGTTGGGATACTTGCTCTCATACATAGTGATGAAAATCACTATTTATTTTTCTCTTTTTTTTTTTCTTGAGCAAGGGGTTTAAGTAGTGGTGATAACCACTGTTATTATTTTTATTGTTGCCTTTTGAGGATTTAGATTTGGAATTTTGATTTCCAAGTTGAGCTCGTGGGTTTTTGGCTTGTGAGTGGCATTGATCCTTTTGGCCTTGGGGATGACTACCCATCCTGTTCAGGGACGTGTAGTACGAATCCTTATGACTTTGGGGCTCAAAGGTGGTTGGGAATTTTGCTTTGGAATGACATTGATCCTTTTAGGCCTTGGGGATGACTACCCATCCTTCTCAGGGGCGTGTAGTATGAATCCTTACGACTTTGGGGATCAAAGGTGTTTCGGGATTTTTGATGGTGGACTTTTGGGTTTTTTCTTGTGAATGGCATTGATCCTTTTAGGCCTTGGGGATGACTACCCATCCTTGTCAAGGGTGTGTAGTACGAATCCTTACGACTTTGGGGATCAAAGGTGTTTGGGATTTTTGATAGTGGTGAAAACCACTATTTATTATGGGGAATTGGATGGGGACGAGCTTGTCCTTTTGTCAATTCTCAGCATTCTTGAACCATTCGCACAGGGGGATGAGCAGGATAACATTTTACCTATGGTACCCTAGACTGCTTCGTAGGTTTCTCTTGCGTTCACACAACTTGGGAATTTTTATGTGTTTTAAGCTTGTGTTGGGATGCTATGTAACAAGGCGTGATCCAAGTAAAACTCTACCTTGTAAAAATTGGTCTGACTTCGTACAACATTTGACCAGAAATCTAAAGACAGCTGAATGACGAAAAACCCTAAAGACATTAGCAGACAACTGACTATGATATGGCAAAAATGCAAAGGGTGTTAATTTTGATGGATCTTTTTACAAAATGGACTGAATTTGGAAAAATGATGGAATTGCCGAGTAATTACAGTCTATGGTGCTTTTGACATGTATGACCAACAAATATGCAATGTATGTATGTGATGCCTAATGCAGTTTTCATTTCATTTTTGTGTTTTGATTGTTAAGAATATGCATGCAAGTGAGATGCAATTTTTATGTTATTTTTGATTATCTGTTGTTTTTTGTGTTTTTGAATATTTGTTTTTGACCAAGTGATTGTGGGAACCCTTGGATTTTTTGGCTTGACCAAAGGGATTATGGATACCTTTGGGGCATTTTAGGTTGACCAAGCGATTGTGGGAATCCTTGGAGATTTTGGTTTGACCAAAGGGATGATGGATACCTTTGGGGAATTTTGGGTGACCAAGCGATGGTGAGAACCCTTGGAGCTTTTGGTTTGACCAAAGGGATTTATAGATACCTTTGGGGCATTTTAGGTTGACCAAGCGATTGTGGGAATCCTTGGAGCTTTTGGTTTGACCAAAGGGATGATGGATACCTTTGGGGCATTTTAGGTTGACCAAGCGATTGTGGGAATCCTTGGAGCTTTTGGTTTGACCAAAGGGATTATGGATACCTTTGGGGCATTTTAGGTTGACCAAGCGATTGTGGGAATCCTTGGAGCTTTTGGTTTGACCAAAGGGATTATGGATACCTTTGGGGCATTTTAGGTTGACCAAGCGATTGCGGGAATCCTTGGAGCTTTTGGTTTGACCAAAGGGATTATGGATACCTTTGGGGCGTTTTAGGTTGACCAAGAGATTGTGGGAATCCTTGGAGCTTTTGGTTTGACCAAAGGGATTATGGATACCTTTGGGGCATTTTAGGTTGACCAAGTGATTATGGGAACCCTTGGGGCTTTTGGGGTGGGCTATGGCTCTCTAAATGTTGAATGGCCTCAAATGACTGATGTTCAAGGGTTCTAGTTCCTTGATTCCTTCAAGAGAGGCGAGCCGGTATGTTCTAGGTCCTATTTTATTGTCGATTACATAAGGACCTAACCAATTTGCCATGAACTTGTCCCTTAAATGGGGCGGCAAGTTAGAATTTTGTTGGTTCTCTTTTAAGACCAGGTCACCAACCTGAAAGTCCCTCAAGTGAACTTTCATGTTATATGCTTTCTTAAGTCGCTCTTGATAGATACGTAAATGCTCGAGAGCATTGATGCGTCATTCATCGAGCAATGTAAGCTGGTCTAACCGGGCCTACCGCACAGTGTCATCATCGATGAACTCTTGCATTGATATGCGCAAGGAGGGTATTTCCAACTCGAGAGGCATGACGGCCTCGGAGCCATACACCAGCGAAAATGGAGTTGCCCCAGTGGGCATCCGAATGCTAGTGCGATAAGCCCATAGGGCAAGTGGTATTTGGATGTGCCAATCCTTATGATTATCTATGACCGTATTTTTAAGGATGGCGACTAGCATTTTGTTTGATGCCTCTGCTTGCCCATTTGCCTATGGATAATAGGGTGTTGAAAAACTATGTTGAATTTTGTACTTTGTTGTCAAAGCACGCACATCTTTGTTCTTAAATGATGTCCCATTATCCGAGATGATCTTGGATGGAATACCAAAATGACATATGATGTTATGTAAAATGAACTCCGCGATGCGGGGCCCTATCGTAGAGGTAAGCGGAATTGCTTCCACCCACTTGGTAAAGTACTCTGTGGCCGTTATGATAAACATGTGATGACTTGACGATGCGGGGGAGATATTTTCGATGAGATCTAAGCCCCACTACAAAAATGGCCAAGCCGATTGGATCGGTTGCAAGGCTTGAGAAGGTACATGTGTCAAGTTAGCATGGTGTTGACACTTCACGCACTTCCACACATATGCACAACAATCTCGCTCTAAATATGGCCAATAATAGCCCATGCAAAGAATGCGCTTTGCGATGGCCATACCGCTGAAGTGGCCACCGCATGTACCATCGTGCGCTTGGGTGATCACCCAAGTGGACTCCTATTGGTCCAAGCAACGGAGGAGGATCCCTTCGTAGCTCCGACGGTACAAAATGTCTCCTAGCAAGACATGCTTTGCCACTTTCTATTTGAGTGATATTTTTGTGGCGTGCGACAATCCAAGTGGGAGGCTACCTAACTTGAGATAGTCTCTTATGGGTGTGTACCAATCCTGCTGATCAAAAACCTTGATGGTATGAACGACCGATCCCTCTTGAAGTTCATCCCTAGAAAAAGCTGAGCGGGAAAGAACTTGTAGAAATAGCATTGTGTTGCTATTAAGAGGGGTTGGAGAGAACAAAGACCCCTAGTTGGCATGATTCAGACTATCATGGATTCGAGAGAACCTATCCTGAGATGGTTCAATCTGGATCAGGTGGATTCCTAGCGTTATGTTAGAGCTTGCACGCTCCATCATGGATTGCGATAATGTTTTGACTTGAATGGTTGTCATCTCACCAGAAGGGTCTTGCGGGATTAGTGACCCCAAGGAGGCCATAGTGTCCGCAAAATGATTCGATGATCGAGGGAGTGCCTCGATGTCGTACCATTCAAGCTTTGCCAAGAATTTATCCACAAGGGCTTTGTAGGCCTGCAGAACTGGGCATTTGCATTGGAATACCCCTTTCACTTGGTTGACAATTAACAGTGAATCACCAAAGATATTCAAGCATTTGATGTTCATGGTGATGGTTGTCTGAAGACCTATGAGCAAGGCTTCATATTCAACATTATTATTGGTGCACGGGAAATCAAGTTTAAATGATAAAGGCATTGGAGCCCCTTGCGGTGTGAAAAATATGATTCTCGTGCCACCCCCTTGCTCACATTTAGAACCATTGAAGAATAATGTTATGTCGGGCTGTGACTCAGGCTCATCAGAATCTGGCGATTCTGAGACATGGAAGACCCCATCATCGGGTAGCTCTACGGTTAGAGGTTGATCGTCTTCAAGAGGAGCCTCTGCTAGTTGATCGACGATGACTTGACCTTTGATGGACTTTTATCCAATGAATTCGATGTCAAACTCCATCAACAACATGATCCATTTCACCGTGTGACTACTATGATAAGTACGACTCATCATGTACCGCAATGGATTCTACTTAGACACAACATACGTCGTATTGCTCAGCATGTAATGGCGTAGCTTTTTGGTGGCAAATACCACTGCCAAGCATAGCTTCTCAACGTATGCATAGTTAAGTTCGTAACTGACCAGGGTGTGGCTAAGATAGTAATTAGCTTGTTCTTTATGTAATTCATTTTTTTGGGCTAGCATGGCACCCAGTGCCACCTCAGTAGCTAAGATGTATAAATAGAATGCCACTCCTGGTCTAGGTGGTGCCAATACTAGCGGTGAATCCAAGTATTGTTTGATGTCATTGAAGGCTAACTGGCACTCATCATCCCACTGAAAGCTGAATGTGGGGTGATGACGTGCCAAATTATGATGCAAATAAAATTGATACAAATGGTGCAGATGCTAAGCCCTATGAATGCAAGAAACGAATGCATGCGGGAAATAAAGCATAAATTAAACTAGATGTAAGAAATACAAAGTGGGGCCTCTTTTTATTAATGTTGTTATCAATCTTGTTATAATACATCTCCCCCCATCTAGGGCTCGGAGCGTTTGATACAGTTCATTACATCAACGGATGGTACGCTTCTAGTGTCCTTCGCATGCCCACATTTGAAATTGGCAGGCCAAATGTTGCCACCGCTTGTGTTCATGTGTTCCTTGCTTCCCCTATGGTGTTCCTGGTGGTGAGATCCTATGCTCATAGAAATAGAAAATAGTTAATAGCATATGCGGATAGAGGGAAAAACATGCAATCCCTAGGGCCTCCGGCTAGTGAATACATAAAATAGCAAAACTATGGTCAAAACATGTCATAATGAATTCAAAATTTGATAGAAGCATAGAAACATCATCAAAGACACATTGCAAAAATAACAGTCGGGAAATCATGCATGGATTTCTAATCGCTCCAGGGTGGGACGATTAGGACTGTCACAAAACATGCAAAAGCAAACTTGCAAATTTCTAGCCCAAAGGCCTCCAAAACTCTTGAAAACTTGGGGTTAGGCTAAAAGGGCATTTTGGGATGACCCAGAAGGTTAGATTTAGAATATTCTACCCAGATTGTCCCATATATGAAAGTGCTCCCTGTATGTTAGTAAACACGTAAAATGATAAAAACACAATCAAATCAAGTCAGAATAACATGAAACTTGAACAGAAGCATAAATAAACCAACTAGAACATAATGCAAAAAATAATAGTAGATAAATTCTTCACAAATTTCTAATCGCTCCGGGATGGGATGATTAGGACTGCAGTAGTTTGGGGGGCGCCTGGGGACAGGATGCCCATCGTTTGGGGTTTGGTTTTGACACCAATCCACTTGAGATGGGTCCAAAACCTCCTAGGAGGTTGTGTCAATGAATTTGGTGTGGTATTGTGGTCGATTTCTTGGTTTTTGGGTTGGTATTGCGTTCCTAGTGTTCACCCGATAACCTCTCTCCCAAAAGAGAAATTAGGGATGTAGGAAGCACAAAGGGGGAATGGGGGCACAATTTGGTAGCACTCCATTGCTCCAAATGCTCCAGCTTTGCTCCTCCCTTTGGGGTGAGGATGCTCACCCTTTTATAGATTTTAGGGTCTCCTTTGAATGCGCATGCGAGGGCGCCACTTGGCTTGCCATGCCTTTCTTAGGGGAGAGAAGATTCCTCCTTGATTTAGGGCCTCCTTGCATGAGGACTCCATGATCATGGCATGCTTGACTGTAGTCCCTCTCTCTGATTTAAAATTCTTCCTCGTAATTGCATGCTCTAAAGGCACAATTGAGTTGCGGATCTATCAAGGTTTGACTTTTTTCCAGTCAAACCTGCTACTTGTCCCACCCTGGGATGATTGCTGCTAATCATCCCAGGGTGGGACGAATAGGATTCTAATCATCCCAGTGTGGGACGAGTAGGGATCAAAGTGCTTAAAAGGTGCCAAATTGACCTCTGACCTTCCAAAATTTATTTGGGAGTGGTTAGGACCATTGTTTAACCTCTAGAGGCTGCCCTAGGGGGTATGTATGCCAATTCGATTAGTGCTTGTAGTCACATAATCATATTGGTGTTGTTTTGGTGTTTACGAAGTGAAAAGGATTTGATTAGGGTTTCCTTTTCAAAAGTGGTTGAGTTAATGCTTCAATGTTTTTTGGATTGTGAGTTGTGATTAAACCTTGTTTGATAAGCATTGTTGTTTAGACCATTGGTTGAGTGAATTACTTTGAGTTTATGCTTTAAGGTTTTATGAATTGAGAGTTGTGATTAAAACGTTGTCTTATTAACATTGTTGTTGAAGCCAATGGGTGACGTAAAGAACTTGAACTTGAGTTAGAAAAGAACATGAGTATCATTGTTATGTGAGATTTGTTGTTGAGCATTGTTGGAAACATTTTGAGTTGGTTGATACATGTTTGGACTAGAGTTTGTGAGAAAGGGTTGTTTCTTGAGGTGATTGGTTGAGTAGAGTTAATTAAGCCTAGTCAAGTGGATGCATGAAGTGTTTGTTCAATTTACATGAAACAAACTATTCTATATTCTGATTTGAGTTGAGATTGAGTTTTTGAAAATAGAACATATTGAGTCTCTAACAATTCTCTTTATTATTCTATGAGATTGGACAAGTTCTGTGTGAGATTTTTGAGCAGATTTGAGCATGTTCTGAGTGGACCTGTTGAGTAAATTTGCACAGGTTTTGAGTGGACCTATTGAGCAGATTTGAGAGGATTCTAAGTGAACCTATTGAGAAGAGCTTTGGAGGTGATAGAGCAAAGAGGACAAAGTTTCCAGTGGATGGAGATCCATAAGCCAAGATATTGAGGACATGTCTTTTGAGTGAGGACAAGAGTCTTCAAGTGGATAGAGATCCATAGTTAGTGTAGTGGAAGCAGTCTTCTAGAGGATCACCATCCAGATCATAGGAGAAGGAGTTCTCCTGTGGATAGAGATCCACAAACTAGATTTAGAGGATCAACATCTCATTTGGACAGAGGTCCATAAACATTATAATTGGGAAGGATTCCCAAAAGATTATTTGAGAAATATTTAGAAGAAATATTTTTCTGTGGAGGTAGCCCAAATTGGGTGAACCCCATTAAAATTATGTATCTCATGTATGTGATGCTTTGTGTGATGTTTACTGGTTTATTAATGTTGATGCTACTATTTGGATTAAAAGGGAAAAAGTTTTATTGTATACTATTCACCCCCCTTCTTAGTATAAGCACATGTTCTTCAATTGGTATTAGAGCGGGTCTCTTTGTGAAGAGTCTAACAACTTGGAAGAGGATCCTTCGGTAGCACACATGACTTCAAAAATTTAAGAAGAGGCTATGTTTGATATAAAAGAAGAATTATTTGCTGCTCTTAGAAAATTGGAAAGACTTAGAGAGAAAAATTCAAGCTTGAAAGAGCAAATTCAGGAATATGAAGAAGCAAGAGTGGAAGTTATACAGAGTCTCACAGAACTCAAGATTAAGGTAGAATAAGGAAAGAATATTGAGCAAGATATGATAGATCTATTAAGATCCAGGGAAACATAATGTGAAATATTGGAAGCAGAAATTGTTCTCCTAAGGAATAAATTGGAAGGGACCAAGATACTACAAGATACAGAATATGAGAAACAAAAAGAGGAATCAAGATTCCAAAAGGCAGAAACTTCAAACAAAGAAAAGCAAGCAAAGGACATCAGAAAGGAAGAAAGTAAAGAAGAACCTTGCATAAGGGTTAATCACAAGAAGAAGAAGACTTATTTACAAAATCCAAGACCTCCAAATAGGTTACATAATTTCTTCCATGGTCATTGTTTTTCTTGCAATAAATATGGTCATAGAGTTGCACATTGTACTCATAATGCAAGATACAATAGAAATTTAAATTCCTTTGCACCTCTCATGGATTATGATGTTATATGTTATAATGGCAATAATTTTGGGCACAAGGCTAAATGGTGTAAAATGATATTTCTTGAGTCTAGAAAAAAAATTCCAACAACTAGGAAGGATGAAAGAAAGAATGTTAGGGCCAGATCTATGTTAGTAAAAACATACCTGCATGCTCAAGATAAATAATAGCAATGGTATCTGGATAGTGGTTGCTCTAGTCACATGACAGGATACAAAGACAAGTTCATTGTACTAAAAGAAACAAATATAGGATAAATAAGTTTTGGTGATAATGGATCAGCAAGGATTGTTGGGAGAGGTACTCTAAGTCTAGACAATGGAAAGTTAAAAATAGAGAATGTTTTGTATGTCAAAGGGTTAAAACACAATCTACTGAGTATAATTCAACTTTGCGATCAAGGATACATGGTCACCTTCCATCCAGATAGATGTGAGATAAGGAAAACATAAATAGGAAGAATCATTGCAAATGCAAGAAGGACCCCAAACAACTTATACATGCTCAATGAAATCAAAGGGAAAAAGTGCTTTCTATAACAAGAAGATGAGAGTTGGTTGTGGCATAGAAGATTGGGTTATTTGAATTATGACAATATAGTAAACATAAATAATAAACAGGTAGTTAGAGATTTACCCAAAATAAGAAGACCCCAAAACATAATTTGTGCACCTTGTCAACATGGAAAGCAAACTAGGACAACTTATAAACCAAAAGGCTATATGTCATTTGAGCCTTTGAGTCTAATACATATTGATTTTTGTGGTCCTACTAAAACACAAAGTATTTAGGGTGAGAGTTACTTCATGTTGTTTGTAGATGATTATTCTAGAATGGTTTGGGTAACTTTCCTAAAAGAGAAGTCAAAGGCCTTAAAAAATTTTAAAGCATTCAAGAAGTTGGTTGAAAATGAAACAGGCAAAAGGATTAAGTGTCTACAATCCAATAGAGGAGGATAATTTACTTCAAATGATTTTATAGAATTTTGTGAACAATATGGAATCAAGAGAGAGTACTCAGCAACAAAAACTCAATAAAATGGAGTAGTTGAAAGGAAGAACAGGATTGTTGAAAACATGGCTAGAGCTATGTTAAATGAATCTAAGTTATCATATGGTTTTTGGAAAGAAGCAGTATCTACAGCTGTATACATAATTACTAGGGCTCAATTAAGGGTAAATCATCACAAGACTCCTTATGATCTTTGGAAAGGAAGACCTTCTAATGTAAAATATTTTAGAATTTTTGGAAGCAAATGTTACATAAGAAAGGAAGATCAGAATTTGGGTAAATTTTATCCAAGATGTGATGAGAGAATTTTTCTTGGTTATTCTACAAAGAGCAAGGCTTACAGATGTTACAACAAAAGAACATGCACTATGGTGGAATGTATGAATGAGAAAATAGATTCCAGAGAACCAGTTCAACAAACTGTATACCAAGAAGATGGATGTTGTCAAGAAGAATTTTGTGAGGAATCGGATAATGATGAAGAAGAAACACAAAGGCTTCTTCCTAAGACTCCTTATAAGTATGTACAGAAACATCACCCAAAATATCAAATAATCGAGAATCCAAATGAAAGACAGACAAGGAGAAGAATAATAAAGCCATCTCAACAAGTAAATTTTTCTTTGCTATCTAATATTGAGCCAAAATATTTCACTCAGGCTAGTGAAGATGAATTTTGGGTTAAAGGAATGAATGAGGAATTGGATCAGATAGAGAAGAGTAAAACTTGGGAATTTGTTCCACATCCAAAGGACAAAAATGTGATTGGCACAAAATGGGTTTTCAAAAATAAGTTGAATGAAGATGAACAAATGGTCAGAAATAAAGTAAGGTTAGTATGCAAAGGTTATGCACAAGTAGAAGGAATTAATTTTGATGAAACTTTTTCTCCAGTTGCACGTCTTGAAGCTATAAGGATATGTTTAGCTTTCACAAGTTTCAATAACTTCAAGGTATATCATATGGATGTCAAGTCAACATTTCTAAATGGGGTTCTAGAAGAAGAGGTCTACATTGAACAGCCAGAGGGATTCATACTAGCAGATACACCAGATCAGGTATGCAGATTGAAAAATGTATTGTATGGTTTAAAGCAGGATCCCAGAGCATGGTACTCAAGATTGGATAAGTATCTACAAGAACAAGAATTCGGGAAAGGAATAGCAAATAGTAATTTGTATATCAAAAATGAAGGAAATGATCTTCTAATAGTGGTTGTTTATGTTGATGACATAAATTTTGGGGGAAACAATGACAAGATGTGCAAGAATTTGCTAAGAATATACAAAGTGAATTTAAGATGTCTATGCTCGGTGAATTATCCTTCTTTCTTGGTATTCAAATTTCACAATCAGGAAAGGAAGTGTTTCTTTCTCAAGCCAAGTACATCAAGGAGATGTTGAAGAAATTCAGGTTAGAAGATTGCAAACCAGTAAGTACTCCTATGGTCACATGGTGCAAGTTGAGTAAGGATGATGAATCTCTAGAGGCAGATCAAAGATTATACAGATCCATGATTGGCAACTTATTATATGTCACAGCTACAAGACCAGATATAGTATAGTCAGTGGGATTAGTGGCAAGGTTTCAAGTAGCACCTAAGGAAACACATGTGGTAGTAGTAAAAAGAATTTTCAAGTATCTAAAAGGGACTATGGATTTTGGGCTTTGGTATCCCAAAAGTAATAGTTTCACACTAATAGCATATACAGATGCAGATTGGACTGATAACATTGATGACAAAAAAAGCACAAGTAGAGGAGCTTTCTTTCTTGGAGAAAGTATAGTCTCCTGGTTAAGTAAGAAGCATGTTTCAATATCACTATCTACAGCAGAGGAAAAATATATTGCAGCAGTAGCCAGTTGTATACAAGTGTTATGGATTAAGAGGACTTTAGAAGACTTCAAGATAAAGCATGATCAGCCCATTCCTATACTATGTGATAATACTAGTGCCATATGTATCTCAAAAAATCCAGTATTGCACTCTAGGACAAAGTACATTCTGATTAAGTATCATTTTTTGAGAGAACAAATTTTAGATAAACAAGTCATATTGGAGTATGTCACTACAAAGGAACATATAGTATATATTTTCACTAAGGCACTCTCAAAGGAAACTTTTATCTTCAAGGAAATTTGAGAGTGAGACTCCCACCCCGGAATTAACCACCTCATGTGAAGGTGGGAGAGGGGCTAATCTAAGAGGCTCATTATTAGCCCCAAGCCCCAAAGGTGACCCTTTTCCATTGATTTCAAAGGGGGAGAGATTTAATATTTGAGAGAGCATTAAGCCATGGGAGCAATGTCCTAGGGGGAGCAGAAGAAAAAGAAAGGTCAGATTTCAGTAAAAGGATATGGGTTGCCATCAATGACAAAGGGGGAGATTGTTGGACATTTTGAGTCCCTAAGTCAAATATATCATTGATGTCACCATTTATGCCACCAGATAGAGTCATCATTAATACCAATATTTCAGCAGAAATAAAGGCAACAAAGACGGTCATTTGATATTCAGCAAGAAGGCAGAAGTTCGAGTGAAACAGTGCAAAAGACAAAAGTTAAAAGGAGTGATAATATTTATTTTATAACTTATTTAAATTCAAGATGAATTTAAATTTTATAAATAAATATTATAATGGTTAGAAGTGCCATAGCAAAAACCCAAATAAAATAATTGTAATTTTTATTACAATATTTTATATTTCCAAAGTGAGTTTATAAAGTCTGAAAATATCTAAACCCAAAGATTGGGTTTATAGGTTTAAGACCAAAGATTATTTTAATAAATCCAAAGGTTGGATTTAGAGTTTTAAACAAGGCAAATTTTATTTCCAAATGGAAGCTTCGATGTCATAAAATCCAAAGGGAAGCATCGATGTCATAAGCCAAAGGGAAGCATCGACGTCATTTGATTTAATTGAAATGCATATTAATACCATGCCAAAGTTGTTTCTAAAATTATCCTTGCTCGATTTGATAAATGCATGATATATGAATTAATGCAGAGCTCCTGAGATAAAGTTACAAAAATCATGTTTGATTTGACGATGAAAGGGAAACAAACAAAATGTATTAAAGTGAATAGTTGGAAGCCATCAAGGTGCTTTGACCTATTGGAAAGAGGGCTTAAAATTTTTGTGTGCATGGTGGTTGGTGTTTGAACTTCGACGGAAGCATTTCGTGGACGTGTTGAAGGTTCAAAAACTTTAGGTGCATCCATTTTGCAAGGCAAGAAAGGACAAGGGTGTTGAAGCATGTGGTGATTCTTCATTTCCAACAAGTGTGTAGCTCGTGTGGTGGTTTGCATCGTGGGCAAAGACATTTGTGTGGGTTGCGTTGAGAGTTTGAAACTCTCCAAAGGCAAAGGTAACATTTTGTGTTTTATTTTATTAAAGCCTAAGTTGGAGGTATAAGGTATTTGGTGATTAAAGTCTTTGCATTGCAATAAAGGTTGGTAGTTGAGAAAATTGTTAGGAGGTATAAGGAGAATTCTATTTTTATTTTCAAGTCTTAAATTTTTCTATTGTGGAATATTGGAAGGTTAAGACTTTGTGGGTGTATTTGAATAAAGGATTTTTTATTATTGTGAGGATATTGCTTATTGTTTAAGTTGGAGTGATAAGGTGTAATTGTGATATTATTTTTGTGATATAAAAATTATCCTCTAACCCTTATTGAGTTTGTCAAAGAAGTAATTGTGAGTGTAGTATATTTGTAAGGACAACTACTCTTCAAGAAAATGTATGGGCAAAATTCTTCTTTGTTGAGTTAGATGGTTGGTTTGATTGACAATTAAGTTTTGAGTGAAAAGGATTTGATTAGGGTTTCATTTTCGAAAGTGGTTGAGTTAATGTTTCAAGGTTTTTTGGATTGTGAATTGTGATTAAAACTTATTTGATAAGCATTGTTGTTTAGACCATTGGTTGAGTGAAATACTTTGAGTTTATGCTTCAAGGTTTTCTGAATTGAGAGTTGTGATTAAAACCTTATCTTATTAGCATTGTTGTTGAAGCCAATAGGTGATGCAAAGAACTTGAACTTGAGTTAGAAAAGAACATGAGTATCATGTTATGTGAGATTTGTTGTTGAGCATTGTTGGAAACATTTTGAGTTGGTTGATACATGCTTGGACTAGGGTTTGTGAGAAAGGGTTGTTCCTTGAGGTGATTGGTTGAGTAGATTTGATTAAGCCTAGTCAAGTGGATGCATGAAGTGGTTGTTCAAGTTCCATGAAACAAACTATTCTATATTCCGATTTGCATTGAGATCGAGTTTTTGAGAATAGAACATATTGAGTCTCTAACAATTCTCTTTATGATTCTATGATATTGGACAAGTTCTGTGTGAGCTTGTTGAGAAGATTTTAGTAGGTTATGAGTGGACCTATTGAGAAGATTTGAGCAGGTTTTGAGTGGACCTATTGAGAAGGTTTGAGAGGGTTCTAAATGAAACTATTGAGCAGATATTTGGAGGTGATAGAGCAGATAGGACACATATTCCAGTGGATAGAGATCCATCAGCCAAGACATTGAGGATAGGTCTTCTGAGTGACGATAAGAGCCTTCAAGTGGAGAGAGATCCAGAGTCAATGTAGTGGAAGTAGTATTCTAGAGGATCACCAACCAGAGCATATGAGAAGGAATTCTTCTATGGATAGAGATCCACAAACCAGATTTAGGGGATCCGCATCTCCTTTGGATAGAGGTCCATAAATATTGTAATTGGGAAGGATTCCCAAAATATTAATTGAAAAATATTTAGAAGAAATATTTTTCTGTGGAGGTAGCCCACATTGGGTGAACCACGTTAAAATGATGTCTCTCATGTGTGTGATGCTTTGTGTGATGTTTATTGGTTTATTAATGTTGATGCTACTATTTGGATTAAAATGGAAAAGTTTTATTGTATACTGTTCAGCCCCCCTCTCAGTATAAGCACATCTTAACCTAAGGCCTCAACATTTCTTTGGTTAGCAATTCAAAGTAAGGTTCTTATATGAGAGAGTCTACAAAGAAGAGGATATTATGGAACCTTCAAATGTGCCTTATGTGAGAAATATTTAGAAAATATTAGACCATTTACTTATTCATTATCCATTTGCTCACACCATTTGGGGTTATTTTTTAAAAAAAATGAAATTATATTGGGTAGCTCCATCAACACTCAAAGAGTTGATAAAATGTTGGAGTAATTATTTCAAAGCTAAAGCATTATTTATTATTTGGAGGATTGTCCCTATCATTATTTTTTGGAATTTGTCTTGAAAGGAATAACAATTTTTTTTTAAATAAATCTCAAAATCATGCCCATGTTTGGAAACGTATTATTGCCTCTCTTGCAGAATGTCTACAAACATGGTGGTCATCATGGGAAGTCTCAATTGCAGAAAAAAAATGTGCTAATAATTTGGCTACAGGATTTAAACATACATGGAAGATTCATTTGCAACAACAAAATTAAAACAATGGATCTACTTCGATCTATAGTAAAATAAAAATATTGAGAAATCAAGTTTTTCAAAAATAATTTTGATGGTACCTCTAAAGGAAATCTAAGAAAAGCTAGTGGTGGTGGTGATTTTAGAAACAATAAAGGTAATATTCTCCTCACTTATTTAGAATCATATAGAACTTCAACTAACAACTATGCAGAGTCTAGGGTACTTCTTATAAGGATTAAAATTATAGTAGAAAAATGTGGAAATATATTTCAATTGAGGGGGACTCACAAATTATCATCAATGTTATTAACAAAAATGGATGTGGAGACTATATAAAAAATAATATTATTGTTGATGTTCATCATCTATTACTAGAGGTAATATCTTGGAAGTGTGAGCATATTTATAGAGAAGGAAATAAGGTAGCAGATAAATTAGCAAATTGTGGTGTTGATCTTCATCTCGATGAAATTCAAATTTTAAAAGGTAATTAGCCAAGTGAGATTTTATCTCTTAATAAAAATGTTTTCAAGGAGTTGATTGTGGAAACATAACACTTCGAGGAATTTGGAGAATATTTTTAAGATAAAAAAAGAAATGAGAAAACTATGATAAAAAGGTATGTTGCAAAAAATATCATATTTTGGTATTTTGATGGGGATGGCCCCCAATAGAAGCCACATATAACTTATATATATATAGATAGATAGATAGATAGATTAAATTTTAATTTCTTATATTGAGGTATTAACATAGTCCAAGTTCCTTGTAAAGGTTTTTATAGCCAAGAATTCTGATTTTCTCAATTTTGATAATTTGCTCTACAAATTAACAATAATAACTTACTACAGTAATCCCACATGTTGGCAATCGAACCGGCCTAGATACAGGTTTTCTAAGTCTGCAGCGCCCTAGGCCCGCTGCCAAGCATTGAATGCCCGAAGGAAAGGAATGTCCTCCGTGGCAATCTCTAGTAGGGCTGGTTCCAAAAATAAAAATGGGGGTTTTGAGATAAGGGTTAGGAAGATACTGAAAGGGATAAAATAACTGAAAGGAATGGGAAATGGCTAAAAGCCAGAAATGCGGGGTGATGGACCGGAAGCACGATAGACAGTCTAACTACTTGAACCAACAACAATCAAAACAATAGACTTTTAACAGAAACCAGTATTAAATCCTCAGAACTATGTAAACTCTAGCAAGTATTCCAGGGACTAGTCCTCTATTGACAGTGAAATCCAGAAAATAGAATTAAACTGTGCAATAAAGGGACTAATTTAATAGAAATTACAGAATAGAAGTCATACACAGGGATAGAGAAATTAAAACCGGAGCCAGAAGCCTTTATTTCGGAAGCAGAATTTGAAGTACAGAGTTGCTTCTCTAGCAGAAGTTATCCATCCTTAGTTACAGAGAAGAAGCCGACTTTTATAGAAGAAATCTACCGCTTAAAACATTAATGCCCAACCACTCCCATGACAGGCAGACTTGGTCTCGATGATGACTTGAAATAGTCAATTTGAGCCTTTCAGATAACTAAGCATTGAAGACAGAAGGTTCCGATAATGACTTGAAATAGTCAATTCGAATTTACAGAATGCAACTTGGAGTTGAAGATAGAAGGTTTCAAGAATGATCCACGATTAGAAGTCTTAGAGTGCAGCTTGGAGCGGTTTAATTAGTAAATGGTGAATCCGAGAAGTTCCTAACAGTTTCGAGTATTCCATGGTGGTTGTGGGCAGTTCTCTTACCCTGTTCATCCTTTACTCCTTTTGTTTTACAAAAATATTTCCTTGTGAAGCACTTTTGAATGAGCACTCCTTGGGTGGAGCGCTTTTGAAGGAGCGCTCTAGGTGGAGCGCTTTTGAAGGAGCGCTCCTTAGGTGGAGCGCTTTTAGATCATTTGACTTTTAATGCACCTTTAGTCCTTTTTTCACTTATCTTATAACTGGTTTGCGCTTCCTTTCCTTCACCTTGGAGATGCGCTCCACTAGTGGAGCGCTTTGGAGAGGCGCTCCACTAGTGGAGCGCTTTGCTCTTTTGACCTCAGTTGACTCTTGCTTTTCTTTTACACCAACACTTAATCTATCTATCCTTTATCTTGGACCTCCATTTAGCCTTTACTTTATTCTTTTACTTTCACTTCTCTTTTACCATTTGTTTCTCTTTAGCCTTCAAGCGCTTCCTAGGTGGAGCGCTTTTAGGCCTCGTGGAGCCTTAGGTGCTCCTGGTTGGAGCGCTCTACCTTTTGACCATATTTGACTTTTACACTTAGCCATTTTTATACTTGCTTTTATCATTTTTAGAATGTCGCTCCATGGGTGGAGCGCTTTGGAAATTCACCCCAAGAGTGGAGCACTTTCAACTCTAACTATTTTAGTTATTTTCCATACTTAGTCATTTTTATCAACTTTTACTCTTTCCTAGCCCTTAGCTCTCATTTTTGGAGCGAAATTTTATAACAGAAAAACGTACCCAAGTGTCTAAGTGCTGGAAATTACAGCCATATGTGCAAATATGAAAAGAGAGGATTTACAAAATAAGGAAGAGAAACCATCAAAAAAATGCCCATGCTAAAACATTCACAATTTTGCATGCAACATAACAAGAAAAGTACAGAAAACGTAGAAAAGTACAACAAATATGAGGAACCACATAAAGCAATAAAATACAATTTTAAACTAAACGAGACAATCGGTGAAAGCACAACAACATAACCACATCTTAACCATTTTTTATGGAAAAAGAGAAGTTTTTACAATGAATGGTCTCAAAACTGTATACAATATGAATTTCAACAAGGTGTGGCAAAATTGGCAACACATATGGTGGCTCGCGGGGCATTGAGCCTGCCTCAATGTGAAGATCCCAGTCTTTATCCTTGGGTAGCAGAGTCCTCCTTACTCTCAGAGCCTTCGGACTGCTCCTCTGATTTTTCCTCAATGTTGTTGGATTCTTTATCTTCTATCTTTTGATTCTTTACCCTTTGAATCTGCGTCACTGTCTATCTCTTCTTCCTGTTCATCTGTCTCTCCAGCCTTTGAATCTGTAGCACTGTCTATTTCATTTTCTTCATTCTGCTTGGGCGGCTGAGGGAGATATTGGTCCAATGACTTGTTGAAGACATGCTTGTACACCGTGGAAGCATCAACCCAACGTTCCAAAGGGAAAGTCGACTACTTCTGAAGCTCCTGGATTAGGCAACGATATGTTTCGATGTGCTCAACCTCAAAAAATTCTAGTATTCTATCGAACTCTGTCAAGCAGGATTGAATCTGGGCATACTTGGCCATGAGAAGGATTATCTGAGCATCAGAACTTGAGGCTTCCAAAGCGTCGATGTCTGAGGCATTATCAATGAAGGTGGCCCACATAGGCTCCAACTCCTGAACTGATGGAATGGGCCCCTCAGGGTCGGTGAAACCCGGGACGCCGATCTTGACAAGAGCATCAAAGTATCGCAGTGAAATGTCTCGCTCTTGCATAAGGGAATCCGAGAGCAGGCGAGCTTTTTTGGCCAGCTCGACCTTTGTGAAGAAGTAATGCAGAGTTGTTTTTATCATTGCCAATGACCGAGCCAGATCGCTCATAGGGGTAAGGCGGATAGGCACATCTTCTATTTTTCTGAGCTGGGTGGCCAAATCCAACCAATAGTTGACGTCTGCTTGAGCAGACTCTAGGATAGGACCGCCAACAACAACTGCCTCGTGTGCTTCCCTAAAGAATGCCAAGACTGTAATTCCTTTCGTCGCTCTTGCTAGGAAATCTCACAGGAAGTCTAGGTGCATCTCCTTGAGGTGCTCCCTAGAAGGTAGAACAGGTTGCTCATTCCTTTCAAACAACTTAGCCTGCAACTCATTTCTTTGGACAGTGAGCGCTTGTATCTCCTGGTTTGCCTGGGTGCATGCCCTCACATGGCTATCGCATAGCTTGGACGCTTCATTATTTTCATCTTCAAGCAACTGAATCCGTTCCTTCAACTGCTCGATCTCAGACTCCAATGCCTCAACCCATTTCTTTGACTCAGACTATAGGGCTTCAATCTACCTTCTCGCCGTTGCTAGGGCCTCCTCGAGCTCATCATTTTTGGACTGCGCTCGGAAGAAGCGATCCTTGTAATACTCGCCATGAGCATAAATGGAGCCCATGCCAACTTGGACATCCCCCATATTTTACGTTGTGTTCATCCTGGCCACGTCTTCTTCAGTATGGCGGAAGGCATAATCCATCGGGGTCATTTCCCCCAAGGGCTTCTGGACTAGCGGTATTTTTTCAATGGTATGCAACTTCATCATTTTTGGGTCGATAATGCAAGCCTTCTGAGCCTATGCCAGAGCCTGCGCCTCTCTCTTTCTATGGTCCTTCAGATAGCATGCCGTATTCATGCATGCCTTGTGGATGCTCTGTGCGGTAGTGAGCTATTGGGTCATTTCTAGCTCAGACTCCAATGGCTCTTGAACGCCTATTCCAAGGACTGGCGTGAAGGGAAGAAGTGGGAGAGGGGGCTCAAAATCGTACATTGCATGGGAAGCCGAAGGGGAAGCGACTGCGCTAACCCTCAGAGGTGTTTGGGTTGCCACTATGGAAATGGTCGGCTGGGGCATTGAGAAACCAATGGAAGGAGGTGTGATGAAAAGTGTATTTAGCTCTCTGGTGGCAAAGATGTCTGTAATGTGGTCCTCTGACATAGAAAGGGGAAAATTGAATGAGGTAGGGACTGAGAATGCATTAGGGTTTCCCGTGAAGGACTCAAACGTTATGGACGAAGGAACAGAAGATGACTTGGATAATGGTACAGATAATGTTGGGCAAATAGAAAAACTTGGGGAAGTGGACTGGGGCAATGGAGCCGCACTTGATGTAGGGGCCACTGAAACTGACATTGTCACAGACATTTCAGGTGTCGAGCAGACAGACACCGGAGTTAGAGAAACTGACAGTGTAGATGAGGAAGAAGAAAAAGGAAGAGATAAATGCGTACCTTGGGGCTTTGTGATCAAATAAGCCATGAAAGATATGCTTTGTGTTTGCGCTTCCCCCTTTTTCTTCTATATTTTGCGCATCCACACTGACGCATGTTGCGCCTTCATCCCTTTTCTCCTCAGCCATACTGATGCGCTCTTCATCTCCACCCCTGTGCTCCTCAGCCTGTGTTGCCACAGTGATTCCAGTAGAGCTCACTGGAGGGGGCTCAGATGTTGCCTAAATGATTTTCTCAAAGGGTTTTAGGGAACTAGTGCATAGATTCTTTGTGGGTGGCTGCAAGAAAGGTGTCTTAGCCTTTATTTTCAAGGAAGCATTTGTCTTTTTATGATGTGATGGCCTCTTCCCCTCGCTAAGTAATGGGGCACCCAAGATGGCCTTGCCCTTGCCTTCATGTCTTGGGTGTGCCAAGTCATCCACTTCATCAGGATTGCGTCCGCCATGGGGAACAATATCAACAAATGAAAGAGGTTGATAAGTATTTATGTTCTCATCATAAAACACTGAGAACTTGTCATCAATCCCTAGTGGGTTGTTCGAGGATACTTTGTCATTGTGGACCCTCATGATCCACCACTATTGGATTTTATGGTCAGACCACTGTGGGTGTCTGAACTTTATCTTGGCGATGACAGACCTAGGCAGTCTCTGCTCCTGATTGACAATCGGGTTATACTCAGTCTCCATGGTGTAAAAATCTAGCCAAGGAGGCAAAGGCCTCATTTCTTCCACGTGCCATTCTAGCTCGAGGCCCAGTGGATTATTACGTTGCCTCTCCATGTCATAATTAGGGCAAGAATGAAAATATCTCACCCCAAGGTTTTTTTGGATAATACCAAGTGGGTCCCATTTCCAGCGGTGGGGAAGCTCAATCAGCCCGTAATCTGAAAGCGTCACCGTAAGAACAACGTTCTGACCACACTGTGTTATCTTAACATCTCCAAACTCGAAAGGAGTAGAAATTATAACTCTCCTACCCTGACCTTTCTCGTACTCCTCGTTGGTGTAGTCAAGCTGTCGGGCCACTTCCAGGGAAAATAGATAGGGCATGGCATAATAGGGTAACAAAAAAGGCTTTTCTGTAAACCCATAGATTTTGATAACCAGGCCCTGGGTGAGGAGAAAGGTATCTCCCAATCGCTCATCTACCACCTTGTCCCTCAACTCCATTGGAACTCGTTCACACTGGCCATATATCATCTCCAACGCTGGCCCGAGGAAAACCTGGTTGAAGGTATAGTACGATTCATTCCTGGACAAGCTGTTTGTCCAGAGATAAACTGGCAAAGCTCTACCCTCCTCATCTATTTGATTTTTAGTTATGTAATGAAACTTCTCGTGCATATGCCAAAAGAAAAACCATGCCAATAAGGAAGAGAGTCTGAACTGGTCTGCCTTAGGGCCTTGAACATAGGCCAAACATGCGTGCAACTGCCATGCCATGAACTCTGCCCAGTCATAAAAAACTGGAATAGCACCCGACCTTACCTTAGAGGGGAAATAGATCTCATTCTCAAGTATGGCCTACGCCATGGAGACTTGCCAGTCAGATACCCACTCATATGTTGGAAGTCCCATCACCCATGCCAAAATGGAGTAGATGTCATGGTGGGCGAATTCTGCCAAGGGCTTTGGTAGCTGGGGAAATTCATCAGATGATGTCGCGTCTCCCAGCTGATCCCTTATGAAACAGTGCATTTCTAGCATCGGTTGATATCTGGCACCCTCTTCATTAGTGTGGATTCTCCTTGGAATAAAATTGGATGAGTGCTTTCTCCCATAGGTGAAAGCATCCCGGACAACGTCAGCTGTGATAGCGAACAATACTTCTGCCTTGGCATTCTGCACCATCCTCGACTGGGCATCGTAGAAACTTGATACAACCTTTATAAAATCTGGATAGTGATGCACAGGTGTGCACATGTAAAAGTATAGGTGTGAATGATAGACAACAGCCAATGGGTTCTCGGTTGGGTTTTCTCTATGCGCCTCTTCAACCTCCAGGCGCAATTGCTCTATATCCTTGTTTGTGACCAGGCAATCCCGGTATCGAAAGAGAGTATGTTGTGGAGTTATCAACTCTATTAGTTTTTTCTCTCGCTTCCATGGCTTCTTTGACTTCTCTGAGTTGGATGCTCCTACAGGTGCCACTTTTTCCTTGGGCGCCTTCTCTTTCTATGCCTTCCCCTCAGTTTCTTTACTCCCTTTACCCATGGCTATTGGATGTATTAAAACAACTTACACTCTGAATAGATTGGCTCTCTAGACGAACGCAGGGTGCTAGGGCAGAGGAGAAAATGGAAATGCTATAGATGGTTTGAAATTTTTTTAATAAATTTGCCACCTTATAGTATCAACTTTTAATTTACCACCTTTTAATGTTGGGTACCTAAAGTTAATGTCGGTGGAGGACGTGCATGTAAGCGTGTGCCTTGAATTACCCACGTGCTGGTGGTTGCTTTTGGAAATGGTGAATAACGGTGGTGGATAAGGACACTTCCTTGGGGCATGTGCTACTTATTGGGAGGAGTGCCCATACAAATCTGCCAAGAGGACACGCTTAGGCTGATGGAGAGCGAGAATGTTTTTGATTGGATAGTTGTACGACTCTCACCTAAAAATACTATGCTTTTAGGGTTTGAAGATGACCTCTTTACAAATGATCTTATCTCTCCATGACACTTGGCGCAATCTGAACGGATAGCTAAATATACGCTAAAATAAAAATAATACTTTTTAAAGGGGGACAGGGCAAGCGCTCCCTAGGTGGAGCACTTTTGGGGAAGCACTCCCTAGGTGGAGTGCTTGCCACTCTTTCCTTTCTTGGAGCTTCCCCAAGTGCTCCCTAGGTGGAGCACTTTGATAGAAGTGCTCCCTAGGTGGAGCGCTCTGGGAGGAGCGCTCCATGGGTGGAGCATTTTACATGACTTAGAAGCCCCCTTTTCTTTTGGCTGAACAACCTGCTTCTGGCTTATCACTTGGCGACAATGGGACTGGCCTGCTCCCTGGAGATCATCCACGCCTTCACCTGGTGCAAGACTACTGCCAACTATCTCATCCTGGCTGTAAAACCCTTTTCAATAGCCAACTTGCCTCTTATTCCAACAATAGTTTAACTCCTATGGCAGCTTTTCAACTCTTCATGCTCAACTCTTACCATGGCGTGCACCAACCGGGACAGTTCCCAGAAGGTCACCCATCCGAGCACTACTCCACTAGGAACTACTTAAATTTTGGAAAAATACTGAAATGAGTACACAGAAGCTCCGAACTTGCCAACCCATCGCCCCGCCCCATCATCATGGGACATCTACCCCTTCTTGGAATGAAACCCTTGCACTTAGGCAACTCAGCATGCCCAAAACTGCTATGCCTCCTTGGGCTCTTCGAGCGCTCCCTAGGTGGAGCACTCTTGGAAAAGTGCTCCATGGGTGGAGCGCTCTTGAGAAGCCTCCTAGGTGGAGCTCTTGGAAACCACTCCCCACTTTTGGAAAAGTGCTCCCTAGGTGGAGCGCTTTTAGAGGAGCGCTCCACGGATGGAGCGCTTTGGGAAAGCGCTCCCTAGGACTTAGAGATTTTTTTTTTAAAGACGAGAAGTCGTCGCTCCACTAGTGGAGCGTCGGAGGGCTTTCGCTCCACAAATGGAGCGACAGAGAACTCCCTCTCCCTTATCAATTTTTCTAGCTGTGCTCGAAAAACTGGAGCGACAGGCAACTGTACAGACTTTGAAAAAGATTATATACACGAGAAATACCTGGTGGATCAACGATCTTCCTCAGAGCTCGATGGGTGATAAAATTTTAGAAGAAAGTCATTCACTGAAATCGGGAGAGTGAAACCCTCCATGTCTTGCAGAATGAATGAGTTGATCTGGTTAATGCCGGAGACTCAAAATGGGCCTTCCCAGAAGGCGTCAAACTTCTTGTGGTTCCCCGGCTTGGACTTGTTTTCATTCCACTTTAAGACCAAATCTCCGACACTGAAGGTTCGATCGGAAATCTGTTTTTCGAACCAGCCTTTGGTGGATTCGGCATGCTTGGCGAAGGCTTCGTAAGCTTTCTCTCTTTCTTCCTCTAACTACAGCAACTGCGCCAACCTCGCATCCATCGGATTGAATTGGCCCTCTTCGGTGTCGAGCCACTTAAGCAACTACAACGCGGGTAGCTCGATGTGCATGGGCAAGACTGCATCTTTCCCGTACACCAGTGAGTAGGGCGACGTCTTGATTGATCGCTTGATAGAAATGCGGTCGGCCCAAAGCGACTGGTCCAAGAGTAGGTGCCAGCTCCGCTTATTTTTCTGTAGCGTCCTCTTCAATATCCATAGCAGGTTCTTGTTTGTGGATTCCGCCAGTCCATTGCCCTACGGGTAATAGTTAGACGAGGTTTTCAAATAGATTCCATACCTGGTTGTGAAATCATAGATCTTTGCACCGGTGAAAGGGGAGCCGTTATCAGACACGATGGCTTCAGGTACACCAAAGCGAGTGATCAGTCCTTCAAGGAAGGAGATAACCACTTCTTGGTCAGCCTGCTTGGTCAGAATTGCTTCTGACCACCGAGTGAAGTAGTCTGTGGTGGTCAAAATATATTTGTGGTCGGCGGAGGAGTTGGGGTTGATGATCCCAATAAAGTCCAGACCCCACTGTTGGAACGGGGATTCCACTTGGATGGGGTGGAGAGGAAGCGATGCATTCCTAGTCCTTCCGAGTAGCGCTGGCAACTGTCACAGCGTTGGCTGACCTTGAAAGCATCGGAGAAAAGGGTGGGCCAATAGTAGCCCACTTTGATGATCTTCAACGCCATCGGTCTGCCTACAAAATGTCCTCCCAAAATCCTAGAGTGAAACTCCTCCAAGATTTTTGCCTTCTATGACTCCTTGATACATCTCAGGAGAACTCCATCGATGTTCTGATAATACAGTCCGTTAGGAGTCAGGACATACCTGCTAGCCTGTAGGTGAAATCTCCTTCTCTGCGAAGCATTGAAGTGAGGAGGACACCTACCTATGTCGAAGTATTTGACCAGATCGTCTATCCAATCTGGACTGTCGACCGATAGATTGGCAAGATTGCTATCGGGGGTAGGGTTGTCCGAGTCGGGGTTCGCAGCTTCAGCCATGGCATTTTTGGCCAGCTCCTGGCAGAGCGCTCTACCTCGGACTAACTTGGTGGGGCGTACCTCGATGTCGAACTCTTGGATCTTAGTAACCCATCCAACTCTCCTATTGCCCAACTCGCCTTGGATGATGAAATTCCGAACATCTGGGTGTATCACGTACACTATCGTTTTGCTCTGAGAGATGAAATATCAGAACTTCTGGAGTGACCTCATCACCGCATGCACTTGTCATTCAATGAAATTGAACTTTTCTTCATGTGGCTGGATGATTTGGTTGAGGAATGCTATCGGGCGCTCATCTCCATCTTCGCCCTTCTATGTCAGAACAATTGCATAGCTTTCTGGCTCCTCGACTGCATATAAGATAAAATCTCATGAATAGTCAGGGTTGATGAGGATGGGAGCTTGGGCGATCCACTCCTTAATTTCTTGAAAATCCTACCTCCTTTCATCGGTCCACTTGAATTCGACATCCTTCTTCAGGAGCTCGGCCATCGACTTTATCACTTGGGCAAAGTCGGCGATGAACTTCCTGACGAAGTTTATCTATCCGAAAAAGGACTGCAAGAGCTTTTTATTTGCTGGTAGTGGAAGGCGGAGAAGCACCTCAGCTCGAGCGGGATCAACAGTTAACCCCTTTTCAGAGATTAAATGCCCGAGTAGCTTTCCTTCTTTCACTACGAATATTGATTTCTTGGGGTTGATGGAGACCCCAAACTCCCAATATTTTTCAAAAACTTACCACAAATGTAGGTCGTGTTCCTCCCTCTTATGGGAGAATACTGTCATGTCATCTAAGTAAATTATGATGACATGATTCAACAGTTCACCAAAGGCGAGGTCCATCACTCTCTGGAAAGTCGCTCCGGCATTTGAAAGGTCGAAGGGCATGCGTTGGTAGGCGAAGGTCCCCCACTTGGTGGTGAACGTAGTCTTGTGTTGGTCTTCATCCTTGACCCAAATCTGGTTGTAGCCAGAGAAGCCATCTAGCAAGGAAAACCTTTGTGCTCCCACCACCACGTGAAGGATTTGATCGATCTGAGGTAGCGGGTAGTGATCTTTGAGCGATGCTTGGTTGAGATTTCAGAAATCAATGCACAAGCGGATGTCGTCATTCTTCTTTCACACTGGAACAAGGTTGGCCACCCAGGAGGAATGCTTGATCGGGTATATGATTTTTGCTTCAAGCATTTTTAGAAGCTCGACCCTCATCAACATTTTGATTTTTGGGTTGACGGGTCGCTGCTTTTGCCTGAATGGTCTGACTCCTTCCTCCAACTCGATGGTGTGCTGGATGATATTCTTATCGTACCCCCTTAGATCTTGGTAGCACCAAGCGATGATGTCGGGGTACTCCTTGCACAGGGCATGAATCTGCTGAAGCTCTTCAACTGTGCAGTCGACCCCTACCTTGATAACCTTTCCCGGTTCTAACTCCAGGTCCATGAACTCTTTTTGGTCCACCTTGATCTTGTGGTCGATAGACCTATCGTTTCGGTCGAAGAGACTTTCCAGCATGATCAGACCCTTCGGGATGTGGTTATTTTTCAACTGAATCAATCCCTCGTGGTCTTCCTCATTGAGGGTCCGCTCTTCGATGGAGGATGCTTCATTCACCAAGAAATTAACAAGTTGTTCATCATTGTCGAACACCTACCAGTGGAGTTTTTTATCAGGCACAGAAGGCCTGTAGATCAACCTCACCATCTTCGGCTTATGCATCATATCATCCATTGGTGAAAATCGGGCATCGATGGAGGCTAAGATGTCCGCAAGCTTATTTCACTCTCATGAAATTGACTTGATGTTCAACGCGATGAAGGATTCGAGCAAATCCCACACCTTGTTGTGGTACGCCTTCAAATAGTGTTGCTTGGAGATGCACTTACTGGTAACCTGGTTGCAGATTAATTCAGAATCCCTGAATATCTACAACTGCTTAATGCTGATATTTTTGGCTTTCTTGAGTCCGAGGCACAAAGCCTCATACTCTGCTGCATTATTCGTACAGCTCTCATCCTCATAAACCCTGACTATTCACGAGATTTTATCTTATACACAGTCGGGGAGCCAAAAAGCTATGCAGTTATTCTGACATAGAAGGGCAAAGACGGATATGAGCGCCCAATAGCGTTCCTCAGCCAAATCATCTAGCCACACAAAGAAAAGTTCAATTTTATTGAATGACAAGTGCATGCGATGATGAGGTCACTCTAGAAGTTTTGATATTTCATCTCTTAGAGCAAAACAATAGTGTATGTGATACACCTAGATGTTCAAAATTTCATCATCCAAGGTGAGTTGGGCAATAGAAGAGTTGGATGGGTTACTAAGATCCAAGAGTTTGACATCGAGGTATGCCCAACCAAGTTGGTTCTAGGCAGAGCACTCTACAAGGAGCTGACCAAAAATGCTATGACTGAAGCTATGAACCTCGACTCGGACAACCCTGCCTCCGATAGTAATCTTGCCAATTTATCAGTCGACATTCCAGTTTGGATAGACGATCTGGTCAAATACTTCGACATAGGTAGGTGTCCTCCTCACTTCAATGCTTCACAGAGGAGATTTCACCTACAGGCTAGCAGGTATGTCTTGAATCCTAGATCTTGGGCGATCCACTCAATTTCTTGAAAATCCTACCTCCTTTCATCAGTCCACTTGAATTTGACATCCTTCTTCAGGAGCTCGGCCATCGACTTTATTACTTGGGAAAAGTCGACGATGAAATTCCTCACAAAGTTTATCTGTCCAAAAAAGGACTACAGAGATTTTTTATTTGATGGTAGTGGAAGGTGGAGAAGCACCTCAACTCGAGCGGGATCAACAGTTAACCCATTTTTAGAGATTAAATGCCCGAGTGACTTTCCTTATTTCACTATGAATATCGATTTCTTGAGATTGATGGAGACCTCAAACTCCAGGTATTTTTCAAAAATGTACTGCAAATATAGGTCGTGTTCCTCCCTCTTATGTGAAAATACTTTCATGTCATATAAGTAAATTACGATTACATGATTCAACATTTCACCAAAGACAAGGTCCATCGCCATTTGGAAAGTTGCTCTGGCATTTGAAAGGACGAAGGGCATGCATTGGTAGGTGAAGGTCCCCCACTTGGTGGTGAATGTAGTCTTATGTTGGTCTTCATCCTTAACCCAATTATGGTTATAGCTTTATAAGCCATATAGCAAGAAAAATATCTATGCTCCCGCCACTACGTGAAGTATTTGATTAATTTGAGGCAACGGGTTGTGATCTTTGAGCGACGCTTGGTTGATATTTTGGAAATCAATGCACAAGCGAATTTCATCGTTCTTATTTTACACTGGAACAAGGTTGACCACCCAGGAGGAATTCTTGATTGGGTATATGATATTTTCTTTAAGCATTTTCAGAAGCTTGACCCACGTCAGCATCTCAATTTTAGGTTGACGGGTCGTTGCTTCTGCCTGAATGGTCTGACTCCTTCCTCTAGCTCGATGGTATGCTGGATGATATTCTTATCATACCCCCTTATATCTTGGTAGCACCAAGCGATGATGTCAGGATACTCCTTACACAGGGCATGAATTTTCTGAAGATCTTCAAATGTGCATTCGACCCCTACCTTGATAACCTTTCTTAGTTTTGACTCTAGGTCCATGAAATATTTCTGGTCTACCTTTTTCTTGTGGCCGATAGACCTATCATTCTGGTCGAAGAGACTTTCCAGCATGATCAGACCCTTTGGGATGTGGTCATTTTTCAATTGAATCAATCCCTCGTGGTCTTCTTCATTGAGGGTTCACTCTTCAATGGAGGTTTCCTCATTCACCAAGAAATTAACAAGTTTTTTGTCATTGTCGAACACTTGCCAGTGGATTTTTTTATCAAGCACAAAATGCCTGTAGATCAACCTCACCATATTTGACTTATGCATCATATCATTCACTGGTGAAAACCAGGCACCAATGGAGGCTAAGATATCCATAAGATTATTTCACTCTCGTGAAATTGACTTGATGTTCAGCGTAGTGAAGGATTCGAGAAAATCCCACACCTTATTGCGGTACACCTTCAAATAGTGCTACTTGGAGATGCACTTACTGGTAACCTGGTTGCAGATTAATTCAGAATCCCTGAATATCTACAACTGCTTAATATTGAGATTTTTAGCTTTCTTGAGTCTGAGATACAAATCCTCATACTCTTCTATGTTTCATACAGCTCCATGCAAGCCTATATGAATAAGTCTTCTGCTTACGTAATGGAGAAATGAGAGAAATTCCATCTCCTTTATCATTCTTATATCGGGCTACATCAAAGTACAGCTTCCATAGTTGATCGGGTGTCGAGGACTCTTCTACGGGTGTTTCTATTTCAGCAATTTTAGGCTTTGTCAGTGAATAACAACCCAAATAAGTCCTAATTATAGCATTAAAATCAATCATGGAGAACTTGTCTTCGACCCGGAGCTCACCAAAATATTCTTCCATCAGGTCCATTGTTTGCATTTCTTCTACCATTATGTTGACAGAGATCGATCTTTTTTCCTCATCTTCGAGTTTTTCAACATGAAAAGTGGTAGGCTTATCATTGAAGAACTTGAATCTTTTCTCCTTGAACGGGATCTCCAAGTATGAGTAGTCAAGGGAGAGATAACCTCCCAACTTAGATGTGAATTCTTGTAAGAGACACATACTAAAGTATGGCTTTAAGTCGACCACCACGATCTCTTGGATGATCGTGACCTGCAACATATTATGGATTTGGATGGGAACATCTTTTATAACTCCTACTATCTTCACGAGAGTTCCATATGGCTGCAGCACTTCAGGGATACTGTGGGTGTACTCCATACCCATGATTTCATAGACTTCTTTGTGCATGACGATTGTCACAGTGCCAGAGTTGATCATGCAATTATGTATGATCACCTTTCATATGAAGGAAAAGGTAGAATGGTGGGGGCTTATTATTACCTATGGTCAAAGTCATCAGCGATGATGCAAATACCATTTGTGTCAACCTGCTCTCCTTGTCCTTAGTAGACTTGAGACATTCCTGCAAAAGGTCAACTTGACCTTGGAGGTGGAGGGTGTCATAGAGGCTTACCTTGGCTAGGCCTTCTTCATTTCTTCAACTATGTTGTATGTCAAAGTGCTTAGCTCTCCTGCTCCCCTTGTAGATTCATACGTTTGTTGTACTGTTGTGTGACATATATCCACTGGTGCTTGGTTATCAAGGGATATTTGAGTTTCTCCTGAGACTGGTCTTGTGTCTTGGCTTGCGGTTGAGAAGTTGGAGCTCTAGGCTGGAGCACCTTTTCTTTAGCATGAGGTCACAAGTAGTCCTTCATAAATTCAGGAGGCTCTGAGATCACTACTATATTTGAAGCTTTTATCGGAGGCTGGATCTTTTGGTTCCATGACTTGGCTAGTGTTGGCACCTTCAACGGCTTCATCTGAGCTGAATCTGCCTCAATAGGCTTCTTTTCGACTCTAGTAAGGACTGAGACTTGCTCCATGGAAGACATCATAAAATTATGACCAGCTTCCCTGATCATGTTGACTTACTCGTAAGCACCACCAGATAGTGTATGAATATAGTTGAGGTACACCATGTAGGTTTCTTTGTTGTATGGATCATTGCACGTAGTACACCAATATGTTGGGTCTAAAATACTAGTCTCTTCGATGTTCATCATAGCTAAATTTATTTTGGGTTGTCGGTGAGTGGATGATGCTTGCTCTTTTGTGATCGAGGGAGGAGGGAATCTTCTTTTCTAAAAGCCTTGGTCATCCAGCCTACTCCTCATGATGGTCATCTGATTCACCATGATCTTCATGTATGCCTTTACCTCTTGCAAATCCTTGGCCTGGGCCTCATTTATAGGTGCTTGATTAGCGACTTCCTAACTTATGGATAATGGAAATGGAGTTAACAACGTAGGTAATGTCGGGTATTGGATAGGAGCTGGAAGTTGAGGTATGACAGACACTTGATGTGGTGGCGTAGGTGCTTGGAATTATGGAGTGGACACCGCTTGATACTGAGGGGTTGGATAGGATACATCTGAGATGTAGGCAAAGCGGATGTGCTTGGGTACATATTTTATGGAAATTCTAGGTAAATTGGAGTCATCACCTTGGGAGGCAACTTATCGATAGTTATTAGGTCAACTTTTGCCTTTTGTGTTTGCTCGTATAGAGTAGATAATGTACTGATATTAGCATGTTGGATGCTCATGCTAATATCCGAGTGAAAATATCTCAAGTAATAGAATGCAGCCTGCTCAGGTGTAGGTCGAAGATCGTTAGTGACTCTCTGCCAGGTTTGGGTGAACCTGACATTGAATCCAACTACCTCTTCCTAAGGATACCTTTGAATAGTGGTAAACTAGTGCAAAAAAGAGAAGGGGTCTGCTTGTTCATTGAAGCCCTTTATAAGTTGAGCCGCAAGTTGGTCCCTTGAGGTGATGATGGTGAGCGAAAGCACTAGCAACTTCACCATGACATCTTCTTTAGTTATTTTGTGGATAGTTTCCAGTCTCGTGATGTCTTGGATGTGCTCGTGCGCCATATTTCCCATGTCATTGTAAGTTGGTAAAGCTTTCAAGGCTGTATGAGGTACAGTATGTTGAGCCTGTAAGGCAAGCGATCCTGTATGATTTTAGGCTGGAAATAACCTAGGTGGATTTGGCTATGCCATATGGGGTGGAAGATTGGTATGGAGCGACGAAGGCAGTAGAACTTGCTGAACCAAAACGATCGAAAAACTCAAAGCACCTGGTTGAATGTTCGGTGGAGCTAGAGTATACTGATGATTTGTAGAATTTAGTGGATTTGGAGGTAAGCTGGTCATAGTATTGTCAAGATTTGGAGTCCATGTAGAAATGACAGCTTCCTATGAAGATGTCCTATCTAGCGGGTTATTCGGCCTGACCACCCTAGGATGTTCTTCCAAAGCGTCGATGTCAAGCTTGTAGAACTTGATTTCGTCTTCTTGTTCTACGTTTCTAACTCTCCATATCGTATGCATGAAGGCATGAGTTTTTAGATTGGTCTTCAAGACTAGGAGGTATCTAAGTTCAACAGAGTCACCAAATGTTAAGTTTTAACAGCAATAAGATGAACATCACTTCTTAATATTATTTTAATGTGGAATTTTTACGTCCCACTTGGTGTGCCAGAAACTATTGGCAATCAAACCGACCTAGATACAGGTTTCCTAATTCTATAATGCCCCAGGTCCACTGCCAAGCATTGAATACCCAAAGGAAAGGAATGTCCTTCGTGGTAATCTCCAGTAGGGTTGGTTCCAAAAATAAAAAATGGGGGATTGGAGATAAGGGTGAGGAAGATATTGAAAGGGATAAAATAATTGAAAGGAATGGGAAATGGCTAAAAGCCAAAAAAATGGGGTGATGGACCGAAATCACGATAGATAGTCTAACTACTTGAACCAGCAACAATTAAAACAATAGACTTTCAACATAAACCAATATAAAATCCTTAGAATTGTGTAAACGCTAGCAAGTATTCCAAGTACTCATCCTTTATTAACAACGAAATCCAAAAAATAAAACTAAACTATGCAATAAAGGGACTAATTTAATAGAAATTATAGAATAGAAGTCATACACAGGGGTAGAGAAATTAAAATCAAAGCCAAAAACCTTTATTTTGAAAGCAGAATTTGAAGTACATAACTGCTTCTCTAGCAAAAGTTATACATCCTTAGTTACAGATAAGAAGTTTGTATTTATAGAAGAAATCTGCCACTTAACACATTAATTTCCAACCACTCCCGTGATGGGCAGACTTGATCTCGGTGATAGCCAAAAATAGTCAAGTTTAGCCTTACCGATAACTCAGTATTGAAGACAGAAGGTTCGATAATGACTTGAAACAGTCAATTCAGATTTATAGATAACTTGGTATTGAAGCCAGAAGGTTTCGAGAATGATCCACGATTAGATGTATTAGAGTGTAGCTTGGGGAATTTTAAATAGTAAATGGTGAATCCAAACAATTTCTGACAGTTTTAGGCATTCCATGGTGGTTGTGGGCAGTTCTCTTACCATGTTCATCCTTTACTCATTTTGTTTTGTAAAAATTCTTCCTTTTGAAGGGCTTTTGTATGAGCGCTCCCTGGGTGGAGTGCTTTTGGAGGATCGCTCCTTGAGTGGGGCACTTTTAGAGGAGCGCTCCCTGAGTGGCGCACTTTTAGATCATTTGAATTTTAATGCACCTTTAGTCCTTTTTTTGTTATCCTTATGGTTTGTGCCCCTTCTTCCCTCAAGCGCTCCCAAAGTGGTGCGCTTTGGAGAAGCGCTCCCTGAGTGGAGCGCTTTGCCTTTTGACCACATGTTGACTCTTCTTTGTCTTTTACACCAACACTTAATCTATCTTTCCTTTGTCTTGGGGAGGCGCTCCATTGACGGAGCGCTTTAGGCTTTGACTGCTTTTGACTTTCACTTTGCTCTTTTAACCAAGTTTGTTTCTCTTTAAGCCTTATGGGAGAAGTGCTCTACTAATGAAGCGCTTTTCAGAGGGGCACTCTACTGATAGAGCACTTTACCTTTTAACCATATTGGATTTTACACTTAGCCATTTTTACACTTGTTTTTGCCATTTTTAGAGTGTCGCTCCATGGGTGGAGCGCTTTGCAAATTCACCCCAAGAGTGGAGCACTTTTAGTTCTGAATAGGCTTAGGCTTTCTTTTCCATACTTAGTCATTTTTGTCAGCTTTTACTCTTTCTTAGCCCTCAGCTCTCACTACCGGAGTGACTTTTAAACAGGAAAACGTACCCAAATGTAAGAGCTGAAAATTACAGCCGCATGTGTAGATATGAAAAGAAAGGATTTAAAAAGCAAGGAAGAGAATTTATCATAACATTGCCCATGCTAAAACATTCACAATTTTGCATGCAACATAACAGGAAACGTACAAAAAACGTAGAAAAAGTATATAAAAGATAAGGAACCACATAATGCACATAATACAGTTTTTAGAAGAGACAGTCGGTGAAAGCACATCAGCATAACAACTTAACCATTTTTTATGGAAAAAGAGAATTTTTACAATGAATGGTCTCAAAATTGTATACAAAATGAATTTCAACAAGGTGTGGCAGAATTGGCAACACCATCATGTAATATTGCTCAATTTATATTTATTTTATCTAGGTAAACATATGTTTAATTCAAAAAAACTTGTTCACTTAAACCAATACTATTTTTTGGAATGGTGAGATGTCTAGCCATTAAGGTATTGGGTTGATTTGAAGTGGGAGTTGTAGAGAAAGGCTATGATTTGATAAAATTTTATGGACAAGACATTCTTATATATTGAAAGAGTGAATAAGTTTGAAGAAAAACATATATTTTAACCTATAAATATTTTATTTTTTATTTGTTGAACTTAATTATACATTTATAAATTGTTTTCATTAATTTTGAACAAAAAAGTTTACCTTACCTTATTATTGACTTGACTTAATATACTTATTACCATTGTCAAAATTAGGAAAAACAATGAATATCAAACATGTTTGAAATTAATTGATGGATTATCACCAATAAGAGGATTTAATTTTACTAAATCTAGGTGACTGTATAGGATTGTCAAAATTTTTACAAATAAGATACAAGAGCGAGTGTGAGCCAAGAGGGAGTGAAAGCTAGGAGGGAATGTGAGCTAGGAGGAAGTGCGAGCTAGGAGCGAGTGCAAGTCAAGAGGGAGTGCGAGTCAATTTGAGATATTTAGATATGTGGAAGAGCACCGAATTCTTTTGAAGTGTATCAATGCTTCAAACCCTTATCATAAATACAATGAATATTTATTCTAAAAAATTATCAAAGCAAAGGAACGTCGAGAGAAAGAAGTGACAAGAGCGAGTGTGAGCCAAGAGGAAGTGCAAGTTGGGAGGGAGTGTGATCTAGGAGGAAGTGCAAGCTATGAGCAAGTGCAAGCTGAGAGAGTGTGAGCCAGGAGGGAGAAAAACCACAATCCATTAATATTAAATCTGAATCAAGAGAATGGAATCAACAAGTGGATTATGAAAACATCGTATTCCATTACTGCAATTGTTATGAGACTAGGCACTTGGCAAGAGTTTTCATAATGAAAACTATGAAGAAAGAGACAAAAAAATGGTCATAAGAAAAACTTCAAGGCAAAGCAAGGAAATCATACATTAATAGAAGGTAGATTAGATCAAGGATATTCCACTCCTAAAGAAGGGGCAAAGAAATCCTATCTACAACATCTTATGGAAAAGGCCACCATAATTCACTTGGATCAACAATTAGAAGAAGTAAAGAAGGATATAAGGGATGAGAAATTACAATATGTAAGTTCAAGTTCAAAAGGAATTAAAGGTGTAAAGGTAAATATGGAGGAAAATCCAAATACAAAGACGACATAAGAGGTCAAGATATTTCTAGGTAAATCATATTCATTTTCCTCAAGTAGTATAGAATCCTCTCTTGGTAATAAAAGTGAAAGTGGTATAGAGGTTATCCCTTGCACTTTAGGGTTTCAAGAGTAGCATAATAAAAAAATGAGGATGGAAGAAGTTTGTAACAATTTAGAATTTTTAGGTCCGAGGTGTAGACCAATTGGTTCATCCAAACCCCATAAGGGGGCGGAGGTCCAAGGTTCAAATCTCGAGCCTCGTCGGACTGAACGCTTGTCCCTTTCCTGGTGCTTTCAGCGACGTAAAAGGTTTAAAATTATTGTGGCATGGTGGTTATAGGGGTAGACTACACGAAGATCTGTGTGGCGGCTTCTAGGGAGGACAGCGCAGAATACTATGGCGGCCATAAAAGCTGGACAGCCTGCTCGGATTCGTGGCGGCTACCGATTCCACCATGTAAATTCAAAAAAAAAACCAATTTAGAATTTTTAGGGTAGAATAAAAAGGTAATTGCTTTGGAAAAGTATCCTTGCACTTTAGGGTTTGCATGTCAATATAAAGAAGAATGTGCTTTTGAGGTTATTCCTCGCTCTACAAATCCTACACAATAAGACAAACCTATAGATCATAAGTCTCACTTTGAGCAGTGTGAGATGATTGAAGAGATATATGAAGATGAAAGTATTGGTAGAAATGAAAAAAAAAAGAGGAAGATCCATGAAGCAAAACAAAGAGAAAAAGAAACCCAGAGGGATATTGATATGGGAAAACAAAAGCAAATATCGTAAGTGTTAACAAGAAGTGGGGCTAAACCCACAAATAAAAATAAAAAATAACAATGAAAATAATATCTTGGAATATTAGAAGCATGAATAAGAACCCTAAAAAAAGTATTAAGAAACTCTCATATTGTTATAAATAATATATTTATATATATAGATATGAAAAATGTGCAACAAATATTTTAGTTATTCATGGTGTTGAATTTTATCTTGACAAAATTTCAATTTCGAAAGGCATTTGTATGAAATGATAAAAAGGAGTTGATTGCAAAAACTTAGTAGTGAGGAAGATGGCAAATCTCTTTGATAAGAAAGGCAAATGAATCATATTTTTGATAGAAAAGAAGGTTGGATATGATTTAATTAATTTGATAGAAATGTAATAAAAGCAATGTAATATTTTTTTTTTGTAATGGGAGTGGCCCCAATAGAATCCACACATAGCTTATTTAATAAATAAAAATGTATAGGCTTTATCCATGTTAAAAAATTAAGGGATAAGAGATGTATTTTATGTTTAAGATGACCATTCAAACCTAAGCCATTTGAGTCTTGAAGCATTGTAAATAATCATTGGTTACTTTTCTTTAAAGTAATACGATGAAAGACATGATACAGGACAAGGATTGATTTTATTCAAAGACAATGAAATAAAATAGATCTATAGACAAACAATTTATTTTTATTTCAACATGCTCATAATTATTGTGCATAGTACATTTTAATACTTCATAATTTCATATAACATTTAAAACCATAAGAAATAATTCAAAAACAACTAAAATCAAACAATTAAAGCTATAAGAATAATTCCAAAAATAAGACAAAAAAAAGTGATTGGTACTTTTAAACAATTTTACAATAAAATTTTTGATATTTATTTGTTACAGTTTTCAATGTTAAAGAAACAACAATTTATACATATATGCTTATAACTAGAAAAACCATTGAGAATATTGAATCGTATTTGAAAGCATGAGAATAATTAAAAAATAAGAAAACATAAAAATTCAAAACTAGGAAATAATTCAAAAACAAGGGAAATATTAGAATTGTTGAACAATATCTTAATCAAAACTTTATATTTTGATTATTACTATTATCAAATTTAAAGAAAAAAAATATAATGTATATAAATATGAGTTGTAATGTTAAAATAATTGTGGAGCCAAGAGGAAGTACAAGCTAAGAGGAAGTGTGAGACGATAAGAAGTGCGAGCTAAGAGGGAGTGTGAGCCAAGATTCAATCATGGTGGAAGAGTGACGGGTTCATCCGGAGTGCATCAATGCTTCAAACCCTTACCATGAATGCGTGGAACATTATTTCCAAAAAATTGTTGAAGCGAAGGAACATCAAGAAAAAGAAGAGACAAGGGCTATTGCGAGCCAAGAGGGAGTGCAAGTCGAGAGCGAGTGTGAGGCAGGAGAGAGTGCAAGCTGGGAGCGAGTGCAAGTTGAGAGGGAGTGTGAGCCAAGAGGGAGTGCAAGCCAAGAGCGAGCCCCATTAGCTAGTATGGAAGGAAAGTCATATTTGAAAGCCCTAATGGGAAGTCAGGATGCCCTAGTTGGAAGTATGGAGGCCCAAGTTGGAGATAAGCAGAAGAGAGAATACATGGCAAGTTCGATCCAGGTAGCAGATGTTACACCAAAAGTGAGTATCAAGGATGAGATGATTGAGCATGATATAATGGTTCTTAAAAGTAGAGGGTTAATATGTAAGTTCCATAGATCATGGCTAGGGTTTTTGGAGATTCAAAATTGGATCAAGTGGAAGTGGGGATTAAATTCAAATTACTCTGTGACTTTTCTTCCTAAAGGTTTTTTCCTCATCATCTTTTCCAGTTTAGAAATTAGGGATAAAATAATGGTTGGTGGCCCATGGTTTAGGGGAAGAGATGCACTTTATTTGAGACCATGGAATGAATTTTTTTGTTGAGACAAAAACTATTAAGAAGCTTCCAGTATGGGTTAGGCTTTTTGGACTTCCATATCAACTTATAAATAAGGATGTTTTGAAGAATATTGGAAATACCCTAGGGGAATTCATCAAGGAAGGACTAACTACTAAGGAGTGAAAGCATGCTATATATACTCGAATATGTGTTGTTATGGATATTTCAAAACCTTTGCCACAATCCATTAAGATTAAATCTGAATCAAGAGAATGGGATCAACAAGTAGATTATGAAAATATCACATTTTGTTGCCACAATTATTATGAGATTGGACACATGGCAAGAGTTTGCAAAGTGAAAACTATGAAGAAAGAGACAAAAATTCTAGCCATGAGATAAACTTCAAGACGAAGTAAGGAAATCATACAGTAATAGAAGCTAGATCAGATCAAGGATATTCCACTCCGAAAGAAGAGGTAAAGAAAGCCTATCTACAATATCATTTGGCAAGTTTAGAAGGAATTAAAGGTGCAAAAGAAGATGTGGAGAGAAATCCTAAAACAAAGATGACAAAAGAGGTCAAGTTTATTCTAGGTAAATCATCTTCATTTTCCTCAAGTAGTATAGAATCCTCTCCAAGTAATAAAAGTGAAAGGGGTGAAGATGTTATCCCTTGCACTTTAAGGTTTCAAGAGTAACATAATAAAGAAATGAGGATGGAGGAAACCCATAACAATTTAGGTTTTTTAGGGAAGAATAAGAAGGTAATTGCTACATAAGAGCATCCTTGCACTTTAGGGTTTCTAGGGCAACATAAAGAAGATTGTGCTTTTGAGGTTATTCCTTGCACTTTAGATCCTTCAGAACAAGGCAAACCTAAAGATGATAAGTCTTACTATGAGCAATGTGAGAAGATTGAAGAGATTGATGAAGATGAAAGTATTGTTGGGAATGAAAAAAGAGAGGAAGACCCAAGAAGCAAAAACAAAGAGAAAAAGAAACCTAGAGGGATATTGATATGGGAAAACAAAAGCAAATATCACAAGTGCTAACAAGAAGTGGGGCTAAACCCACAAATAAAAACAAAAAATAACAATGAAAATAATATCTTGGAATATTAGGGGAATGAATAAGAACCCTAAAAAAAGGTATTAAGAAATTGTGAGGTTGTTATAGACAAGATATTTATAGATATAGAAGTTGGGCAACAAATATTTTAGCCATTCGTGGTGTTGAATTTCATCTTGACAAAATTTAAATTTTGGAAGGCATCTGATATAAAAGGAGTTGATTGTGGAAACTTAGCAGTTTGAGGAAGATGGAGAATATCTTTGATAGAAAGGCAAATGAAGAATATCTTTGATAGAAAGGTAAAGTTGGATATGCTTTAATTAACTTGTTAGAAATGTAATGAGAGCAATGTAATGTTTTTTTTTGTAATGGGAGTGGCCCCCAATAGAAGCCACACATAGCTTATTAAAAAAAATGTTAAAGTTATTGAGAAGATTGGACTTTAATCTTGTAAAAATAGAATTTGTACAATTTACTTTGTGATGTTGGATCTATAACCAATCAACCATAATAGGACAAAATATTAACAATTCTAAATGAAAATACAATTTTTTTTATCTTTTGAGGGGATTCCACTTCATGAAGAGAATAATTTCTCTCTTGGAAAACTATGATTAAAGGTCTCTTAAGATTTTTATTTTGATCTCGTTTTAAGTCTCCCCTTATCTCTTGTTCTAGAAAATACAAGAGGCCCTTCTCTTTCTCATGAGGGAGAGAGGCAGGAGGCGCATGACTAACTAGTTCATGGAGTTGGTAGTTCCTTGTTCATGGAGTTCTAAGATGCTAGGAGACACTCTCGAGATGCCAGGTCAAGGACACAATGAAGATTCATACAGCTAGGTCACAGTCTCAAGGATTGATACTCCAATTGCAAAAGATATCTTACTCAATACATGATCACAAAGGGACTAGCGCCCCAACATAATCAATAAAAAAATAATAATGCTTGAAAGTACCATGTCAAACTCAAGTTGAGTGCAAGCCAGGATCAAGTATGAGCCATGAATGAGCCTCACCTCTTCTTGTTTTAGAAAGCAAGCAAGGATTGTAAGAGTAAGCAAGAATCAAGTTCAAGCAAGGAGTAAACCTCACCTTTTCTTATTCATTTTTTTGCAAAAATCATAAAATAAAGGATTCTTATGAGGAAAAGCTAGGTAGCATGGAAAGAAATTCATTTTTTAAAGTTTTAATTGGAAGTAAGAATACTCTAATAAGGGATAAGAGGAAGGTTGAATTTATGACAACGCCATCTAGATAACAAATGTTAAGTCAAAAGTGATGATCAAGGATGAGATGATTAAACATCACATAACAATTCTAAAAAATAGAGGGTTAATATATAAGTTCCACGAATATTAATCAATTTCTCAAAGATTCAAAGTTGATTCAAGTAGAAGTGTTGAATATATTAAAATTACTTTATGATTTTTCTTCTAGATTTTTGTTTTCCTCATCATCATCTCTAGTTTGGAAATTAAGGATAAATTAATGGGTGATGGCCCATGGTTTAGGAGGAGAGATGCATTATATTTAAGACCATGAAGTTAGATTTTTTTGTGAAAATAAAAACTATTAAAATGCTTCTAGTGTGAGTTTGGATTTTAGGACTTATATACCAAACTTATTAATAACGATAATATTTTAGGGGAATTCATCGAAGAGGGACCAACTACCAAGGAGACCAAGTTTGTTGTATTTATCCAAATATGTGTTGCCTTGGATATTTCAAGACCTTCACCACATTCTATCAAAATTGTATTTGAATAAGAAAATAAAATTAATAAATGGATTATGAAAACATTACATTTCAATGCTACAAATATTATGAAATTGGAAAATAAAAACAATAAAGAAATAGACAAAAAAAAATTTGACATGAAAACAAATATAATATGAAAAACATCATACCATAGTAAAAGTTGAATTAAATCAAGCAAATTCTACTTAGACAAAGAAAACCCCTCTATATTATCAAGTGAAGGCTATTACAATTTACTTAGATCAACCATTATTAAAAACATAGCATATAAGAAACGAGGAAATACAATGCATAAACTTGTATTCAAAGAAAATTAAAGGTACCAAAAAAAAACAAATAAAACAAATAAAATATCAAAATTAATTTAAATAAATCATCTTTATTTTTTAAATAATATTAGATCATTTCTTTAAAATAACATAAAATTTAAACTTTGATTTTATTAATAATAAAATTTATATAATTTACATGTTATTATCATTAAATTAACCCATTTTCATAATAATCTAGAAAAACAAATTATGCAAAATACATAATGTTGATTTATACAACCAATCAACCATAATAGAAAAACTTTTAAAACAAAGAGAATTGTTGAAAAAAATTAAAATAAAAAAGATTGAAAATAACAAGTCACACTCAATCAATTTAGTCTTGTGATATGAACCATTAAAGCCAGCTGCCAAGACTACGTAATTGTACTTTAAATAAGGCCTTATAAGTGAAAATGCCCCCCAACCCCACATCGAGTTGAATTAGTGGATTCTCTGAGGGACAACCTTTAAAAAAAACAAAAAACAAAAAAACTTAAAAGGCCCACAGAAAAATTATGGCATGGATGAAACCAACCAGATGTAGTCCTCCTAGCTAACAATTCCCCCTATGGTACAATTCCGTGTCTTCTCTTCCGTCACTTCACACTTTGTCCCCATATTCTTGTCTTCCTTTTAATAAATTAAAAACAAGCGTGGGCTTAAGCCAGGTCGGTGCCCAAAAAAAGAAGAAAGAGTATTTTTAAGGTGAAAGAGTGATCAACTTCGGACTTTTGTGGAAGTGTGATTTGACAACATGAGAGGTCCTTTTTATTATATCTTTTAAAATCTACAAACTGTACTCAGGGTTTGGTAAGTGAGTTGTAAGCTTCAAAAATGGATATTTTCAATTATTTTTAGTTAATAGAAATTACAAAATTAAGTTTTAGGTAAGTTTTAGGTTAGTTTTAGAGTATTTTTTTTTTAACATTTTATTTTTAGGAGTTATATTTTTGCGAAGGGTTGTTTGATTCAAATGATTTTTAGACTAAATTATATAGAATTTGAAGAGCTTTAAAATGAGTCGTTATATAAGGGAGATATAACCCTGTGAAGTCAATTATTCAAAACAAGAGCAGTGATGATTTATTAAGTCATGAAAAACAAAATTACAAATATCTATCAGTCAGGGTTTAGATGATGGGAGGAGCAATGGAGGGCTAGGACATCAATGAGGCAAGACATTCTGCCTAGGCATAGAATTTTTCAACTAAGTTTATTTTTCTCCTTTATCTTAGAATTTTTGCATGCACTTCATTATATATATTTTATCAAATACAATAATCACTATAGGATATTCTAGTAAAGTCCAATAGATTTTGGGTTATAATTTCCTTCTCATGGACCGATTTATATCTAAATTCTTAGAATCATCCTTAGTGGTAGAGGTTAGTGAGATCCTCACAAAGAATAAATCCTTGTTGTTGTAAGATACAACAATTTTTTATAAATTTAATGGGTCTTGGCCAAGGGCTTCAGCCTTGAGATAATGAATTGATAGGAGTTGGAAGTCTCCGGGAGTGAATATACTTTCTACCTAAAGATTTCTTCCTAGTAATTTTTTGTTCCAAGCAAGAAACAAATAAAATATTGAAGGGAGGTCCTTGGTTTATAGGAAGAGCATAACTCTTCCTTACCCGTTGGTATGAAGGCTTTGCACCTAAAAATGTAAATCTATCCTTAGTACCAATTTGGGTCAAGATGTATGGATTGCCCATTGAATTCTAGGAAATTGACACCCTCAAGGCAATAGGCAACACTCTAGGAGAACTTCTTGAGATTTCAAAAACTACAATATATAGATTCTTGGCTATTTAAGCTCAAATATTGGTCGTGATTAATATTAGTAAACCTTTACTAGAATCAATCATTCTTAAGTATGGAGTAAGTTGTGGATCCAAACCATGGATTATGAAAACATATATTTTATATGTAAAATATGTCATGAAGTGGGCATATTGAGAGATCATGCCCTAAGAAGAGTCTAGCATAAACATATGTAGAAAATTGCAAGAGAAAATTACAAATGACTATGGATAAGGATGATTTTAAACTTCTAAAAAATAGGTACAGATAAATGAAAGTAAATAAACAGTGAAGGCCAATAAGTAAGGATATTAGAAGAAATACCAAGTATTTTGAGGTTTTAGACTATGAAGAAAAATCATATAAGATCTTAGAGGACATGGTACAACAAAATCATAATATTAACAAGGAACCGTCTACTTAGTATGATCTTGATTTAGGGATGAACATTCATGCTAACATGGAAAAGCCTATACATTCACCTAATAAGATATTTTTATCATCTTATGGAATATACGGGGTGTTAAAAACCCCTCAAAGTAGAGGTGTATCAAGGACCTTTATTTAAGTAATAAGCTTGATATTCTTTGTATCTAGGAAACTAAAATGACAAAGGAAGAAGTTTCCAAAACTATGAAAGCAGTATGGGTAGCATATGAATGGAATATTGTGGATTCAAAAGGAGCAGCGGGGGAAATTCTAACAAGTTGGAATCCTACTAGAACCTTCAATGAAACCATTTATAAAACATGGCATTGGATAGCCTCATTAATCGCATGTTACTTTACATATATTTATTTCATCCTTATCAATGTCTACGGTCCTACAACTTAGTCAAATAGATCAAAAGTATGGAGTGAGATTGAAGCTTTTATGAGAAGTAAAGACCAAAAAACTTGATTCATGATCATAAGATATTTTAATGCCATAACCAAGCTAGATAGAAAAGTTGGGAAAATTAGAAAAATAACCCAAAGTATGAGATATTTCTTAAATTTTATTCAAAACAATAATCTATGGGACATTGATTTTGAAGAGGATAACTATACATGGACAAAAAATAGGACATGCGAAAACCTGATAGTAAAAAAATTATACAGATGTATACTCTCAGGTCATCGGCTAGATGATAGGGATTAACATCATATGTTAGCATTTAATATTATGTTTTATATTACATTTTGTATTAGCTAGCAAATAATGTAACATAAAATTTGTAGGCCATCTTCTTATTTTTTGTTAGTAAGTTAGGTAGTTGGATGAGATATTTGATAAATCAAATTAATTCGATCCTATCTGATACCTTTTGGAAGGATCCTCCTGAGGTGGTGTATTCATGCTATTTGTAGTTATATTTACAATGCAATTTTTAGTTTTTCATTGCCAAATTCTTCTATGTATTTGCTTGTGGGTGCCCGTATTAGTTTGGTATACGAGGTACATAGAGTTTATCCAAACGATAGAGCAAGCCCTCCTTAATATAATAGTCCTAAAAAGGGATCAAATTGGAAGATGCAATATGCTAACGATATTGCTAAACCTATGCAAAGTTAGGGTCATGAGCATAGGCTATCCCTTCTTAAGGAGGCACACTCTACACTCTATGGTGAGCATTTTGGCAAACACACGACTCTTTATCACTTATAGTGCTTCTTTTCTTGGTCCCACATGCAATGTGATATTCTAAGATATTTGAGATAATGTGTCCTTTGTTGTTGATTTAAATCAACGAATAGGAAGTCAGGTCTCAACATGTCATTACCTATTGCTTCTCATCCTTGGGAGAGCATTTCTATGGATTTGGTTAGTGAATTCTCTATGACTATCCATCAGCATGATTGTGTTTTTGTTGTTGTTGATCATTTTAGTAAGATGGCTAAGTTTATCTCGTGTCGTAAAATCAATTTTGTCATCGACTTAGCCTAATTTTTCTTTGATTTTGTCTAGCTTTCTTTTGGTCTTTCCACTAGTATCATGTCTGATTATGATTCTCATTTAGTTGGTCATTTATGGCATTCTTTGTAGAAACTCTTAAGGGTGTCCTTTAATGTTTCTACTACTTTTCATCCATAGTCTAATGGTTAAACTAAAGTTGTTAATCGTACTCTTATCTAAATTCTTCGCATATTTCACCATTCATCTTCGTCTAAGTGAAATTTGAGTCTTATGCATATTGAGCATGCATATAATAGAGTTTCCCATTCATCCACATATCATTTACCCTTTAAATTTTATCTAGGTTTTCAATCATTAGCTTCATATGAGTTACCTTTATCACTATCTATATGCAAAAAGAATATGATAAAGCATAGTCCTCCATTAAACATTTGCAACAACTCTAGTCTAAGGTTATTTAAATTTTGCAAAAGACTCAATAGGAGCAAAAGTAGGCCATGGACCAACACCATGTTCCACATCAACTCCAGTTTGGAGATAGAGTTTGGTTGTACCTCAATAGATAATGTTTTCTAGAGAAGGCACATAGTAAGATCAAGTCTCTTTGTTATGGGTCATACACTATCCAATAACAAGAATTCGTGAATGCCTTCTACCTTGATCTTCCAACACACTTGGGCATTCACAACGTCATCAATGTTGATCTGCTCAAGCCATACCATGATTTTACATTGGAGGCAATACCAACCATTAGTCATCTTGCAAATGTTATACCTAACTTATATCTTCCACTTCATTTTGATCATGTGTTTGACACCAAGATTCGTGAGACTCATCAAGGATCTTCCACTTCCTACTTTGTTGCCAGACGATGATAGCTTTCGTATTAGACTTGATGGATCCCTCACTGTTAGATGGTTCATGACTTTCCTTCCCTTTTGTATGCATTGGAGTTCCAATGCTTCTATAGTGGGGAGGAATGATAGGGATTAGCATCATATGTTAGCATTTAATATTATGTTTTATATTACATTTTGTATTGGCCAACAAATAATGTAACATAAAATTTGTAGGCCACCTTTTTATTTTTTGTTAGTAAGTTAAGTAGTCTAATGAGATATGTGATAAATAAAATTAATTCAATCCTATCTGATATCTTCTAAAAGGATCCTCATGATATGATGTATTCACGTTATTTATAGCCAATTTTGCAATGCAATTCTTAGATCTTCATTACCAAATCCTTCTGTGTATTTGCTTGTGGATGCCCATATCACTAGATGAAGGCACTAGTGCTAAACTTAATACATTGACAAGGATTGGTTTAGATCACTAGCCAATAAGAATTGAAATGGTGGTAAGTTAATTCAAAAAATATCATATTTTAAATATAAGCAGATGTGGAACTACCATCCTCAATCTGTTGACATGATAGTGCAGACATGGAATTCTTCAAGAAATGGTGGGTTGTATACACTTCCAAAATAAATTAAATCAATCACATCTAGATTTAAAGAAATGGAACAAGGACACTTTTATAAATATTTTTAAGAAGAAAAAACAACTAAAAGAGAAACTTTCAAATTTTCAAAAAGGTGAGCATAATAATCCAAGTTTGGAGGAAAGGGAGTTGCTTATTGAATATCATAATGTTTTGAGTAAAAAAGAGAAATTTTGGAGGTTAAAATCAAGACAAACTTGGTTAACAAGATATAAAAATGCAATTTTTTTCATATGATGGCATTAGTGCAGAGATCAACATCCAGAATTAGTAGAATTAATTTAGTAGAAGGGGTTTGAACTGAAGACTATAGCAAAATCATAAAGGAGGTAAGTTTTTTTACTAGAATATTCTAAGATGAGAGAATATTGAAGTTCTTAATGGTAAACTAATACAAGAATTACCTTTAGTTATAACAGATGAAGACAATATCAAACTTATTGGTGGTAGTGGAACAATATGAGATAAAGCAATACATACCTTATAAAATAAATGCAACATATTTTACCCTTATTCCAAAGATGGGCTTATAAGTGAAATTAAAGCTAGTAATAACATTGACAACATCATCCATCAACAGTTTGTAGATGATATGGCCCTTTTGGGGAGGGTAAGGAAAATCAAGTCCAAAGCTTTAAATAACTTATTAAATAAATATGAAAGAGCATCAGGGCAAAATTTAATAGGACAAAATCTAAAATTTACTTTCTAAACACTCCAACATGGAGGAGGCAAATATGTCAACAATATATCTAGGGATGTCCTTATTTGAGGGGATAATGAGGATAGAATTATGGAATTCAGCTATAAGTAAAGTTTAAAATAAACTACTGACATGGAAAGGTAGATAATTATCATTAAGAAGAAGACTGCAACTAATTAAATTAATCTTACAAGTCATTCCAACATATTATATGTCCTTGTATATATGCCAAAATCTATAGAAAAAAGTTTAATCTATATTATGTTGTCATTTTTATGGTTAGGATTACATGATGAAAGGAATTTTATTTTGGTGAAATGGACTAAGGTGAGTGATGATATAAGTAGAGGAGGTCTCGGTTTAAGAGTTCTTACAGATGCAAACTTAGCTCTAAGGGAAAAAGTAATTTGAAGATTGTATAAAGAGGGTCAAAGACAATGGGCAAAAATTCTTCTAAGTGTATTGAGCTCAATGACCCAAGCTTAATATTTATTACATTCTCACTACCGGATGGTTATGCATTATGGAACAGTTTCAAAAAATCAATTGAACTAGTGATTAAAGGTCTAATATGGGTGGTGGGAAGAGGAGAAAAAAAATATTTGGATGGATATTTGGTGTGAAAAACCCTTCAATCTAGATCCACTTTTGAAACCATGGATGAGATTATTTCAATATAAATATGGTGATAGGGTTTCAAACATAATTTACAAGGATAAAGAAGGAATATACAAATGGAAATAAGATTTTTGTACAAGTATACCAAATATTGTTGCTAGGAGGTAGTTGAGCAAAATGATAACAATAATGATTATTTTGACGGGAGCTAAGGACAAGCTAATTTGGGAGTTGAATACCTTAGGAGAATACACAACAAGAAGCAGATATAATGTAAATCACTAACAAAATAAGAATACCGCAAGAATATGGAGAGATATTTGGGATAGCTCGAGCATTCCAAAATTTAAAATGTTTGTATGGCTAGTAGGTCATAGGAAAATTTTATCCTGAGATAACCTAATGAAAAGGGATTTTCATGGTCTCTCATAATGTATTCTATGTAAAAAGGAGGAGAGTATAGACTATCTCTTGGGACATTGTTCAATAGTCTATGAACTATGGTAATGGATTCTTAATATGTTTGGTAAATGTGTGGTGATGAATGGTAGAAATGAAAAATGGTTAATACAATGACAGAGCACTTTTAAAAATGAGGCATTATAGGTAATATGGGATACATTGAAAGATACAATATTTTGGACTGCATGGTAGAAAGGAATAAAATAATATTTAAAGGAAAGAAAAGCAATTTAGAGGTAATGAAAGGAAGATTTTTTTGGCCATAGAGGAGTCTAAAACAACACTTTCAACTCACCCAATCCCTAATATTGAAGCAAAGAGCCTTAATAGATGGAGTCGATTCATTTAATGGGATTATGATGTTGGGTATAAGAGAAACAAAAAGAAGCCAAATAATATAAAGTGAAAACCACCAAAAGTAGAGCTGGTTAAATTAAATTTTGATGGAGCATCTAAATGAAATCCAGGACCTATAGGAGAAGGAGGAATAATAAATTTTGATGGAGCATCTAAATGAAATCCAGGACCTATAGGAGAAGGAGGAATAATTCGAAATAATAAGGGTGAGATTTTATCTCAATACACTTTCAATAGTGGATTTAAGACAAATAATGAAGTTGAAGCTTCGACGACTTAGGAAGAGTTAAAAATACGCAAACAAATGAAATGAAATAGAGTATTAATAGAAGGTGATTCTCTCATAGTAATAAATGCAATTTTGAGGAAAGCAAAAACTCCATGGAACATGAAATTTTGAGGAAAACAATGACTAATGCAATTTTGAAACTTTACATTTATATAACTCTTTAATTATGAATAACCTATCACAAACACATTCTTAAACATGTAACATTTTTACAACACATCATTTTATTTACATGACAACAACCACCTCGTAACCTTCATCAATATTTATCTAATCTCTAATCTAAAATAAACTTGAACCCAGGTCCAAGGTGTAGACCAATTGGTTCATCCAAACTCCATAAGGGGGCGAGAGGTCCAAGGTTCAAATCTCGGGCCTCATCGGACTGAACGTTTGTCCCTTTCTTAGTGCTTTCAGTGGCGTAAAAGGTTTAAAATGATTGTGGCATGACGGTTATAGGGGCAGACTGCGCGAAGATCTGTGTTGCGGCTTTCGAAGCGAACATCACAGAATACTATGGCGGCCATAAAAGCTAGACAACCTACCGGATTCGTGGCGGCTACCGATTCCACCATGTTAAAAAAATTAAAATAAATAGACATGAACCCATTATACATACCATTAAGTTTACACCCTCGTGAGTGGATCCAAAAATCTTCAAAAGATGGTAGATTCACGAATTAGTAACTTGTGAACATCCAAAGGGGCATTAGTTGAATCCCACACTCACCAAATTGCCTTTTTCCCAATAATGTATAGCTTATTTTTATTTTTTTCCCTTTTATCTTTTCCACTACTTTCCAACAACTACATGGTAAATTCTGATGTTTATCTACATTCAAATTGAATATATCTTTGTTTGTTTCAATAATGCTAATAGCTTAGTTATCAAATTCATGGAATTTTTTAGATAAAATTTGAAATTCGTCGAATTTAAAATCCTGGCATATAAGTTCGTCGAATAAACTTTAAATTAAAAAAAAAATTGATAAAAAAACAAGTACAGATCACAACACTTGGTATCATATTATTCTACTAAATTTTAGGAATTCCTTGGATATATTTATTTTCCGCTAAAAAATGAGTACAATTTCGGAACTGAACTCCACATTGCATCTTCAACTGTGGATTTATTTAGAAAAAATAACACTTTCAAAAAAAATGCTTTTAAGAAAAGTGGTTTTGCAGTGGCAGTTTTGAGGTAATATGCATGTGAAAGACGTCTTCAACTTCATTACTACCAAGTTCCTTCACTGTCAAGGGAACCTACAATACTATTGAGTTCCTTACAATATTGGATTGGAGAACGACATGGAAGGGGAAAAAAGTTAGGCAACCCTAAATTCGCGAAAAATGTTGAACAATGCAAATGCCACTTTAATTATTTTTTTAAATAAAAAATAAAATCAAATATGATATATTTTACATTTAGTTTTGATATATATATATATATAGCAAGGGGAAAAAAAGTTGGACATTTAGTTCTGATATATATATATATATATATATATATATATATGTGGGGCAAGGGAAAAAAAAGTTGAGCAACCCTAAATGCACAAAAAAATTGGGCAACGCGCATGCCAATTTAATTATTTTATAAATAAAAAATAAAATAAAATATTTTTTTTAACATTTAGTTTTAATATATATAAATTTTATATTAAATTTTTTTATAAATTTAATTAAAAGTTTTATATTAAAAATTAGAAAGTAGGTTTACATGTTAAAAATAAAATAATTTTTTTTTTTTTTAGAAAAATTATTTCAAATGATATTATTAGAATCTAGGAAATATATGACAATAGAATTATTAATGTTTGAAAAGTTACTGGATATTATATAACAATGGAATTATTAATGTTTGAAAAGTTACTAGTTTATTTGCATAATATTGAAAGCATATATGTACATTTACAATATGGAATTTTATGTTAAATTTTATTCAAATTTTTAAACATGTGAAATTTCTTTCGAACAACTCGAACTAAGGCTAATAGTAAAGAACCAACACCCAAAATTGATATTTAGTAGAAATGTTTGTATTCTGACGTAATTGCTTTTAAATATGACGTTTATCTACATTCAAATTGAATATATCTTTGTTTGTTCCAATAATGCTAATAGTAAAGAACCGACACCCAAAATTGATATTTAGTAGAAAAGTTCTTAAGTCTGTGGCTTTCAAAAAATAAAAATTAAGAGTTTTTTTTTAAACATTATACAATGTTCCTCGTAGTTTAACTTTAGAGTCTCACGTTCATATGCATTGAAAAAAAAAATTAAAAAAACATAATCTTAAGGTAAAAAACATAATCTTAAGGTGATGGTTGTTTATTTCCATTTGAAAGTAAAACCAGTGCTTCACTTCTTATGATTAATCAGATTATTTAATAAATTTTAAATACCGTTGTTACAGCAAACCTAAAATGGGTGATGAAAGAAAATTAATGTAGACGTAACCATCTTGTCTAAAATGTGAATATGAATGTTTTGAATTATGTGTTTGTGTTTGACCTTGTAACAAAAGATGCTTGAGGATAATAATTGATTGAAAAATTCAATTAGAGTATTGATAGAGTGATCAACTTTGGACTTTCGCGGAAGTGTGATTTGACAGCATGAGAGTTCCTTTTAGTTTACCTTTAAAATCTAAAAAATATATTAAAAGATAGTTCAGTTGGTAGTTGTTTATTGGTAATATTTTTATTTAAAGAGTTAAAGTTTATAAAGGTTTCCTTACACAATTGTGGTTAGGTAAGTGACTTCATTTTTGTTGGATTTGTCTTTATTTAATGAGTTAAACTTTATAAAGGTTTCCTTACAACAAAAAAAAAAAAAAATATTGTGGTTAGGTAAGTGACTTTGTCTTTACCCAACAAGCTAGAGTTTAAAAAGGTTGTTCTAGGCAAAAAAATAAAAAATAAAAAATAAGTGACGTGTACACTTGACTATTAATTGTAAAGTCAAAAAATGTGTACTCTATATTATTTTATTACCTATAAATAAGATTATTCATCTATTGAAATGGGTCTCATCTTTATATAGTGGCATAACAGTAAGATAGTTTGACTATTTAAGCATGTATTTGTCAATATTATAAATGAGATCTTTCATCTATAGGATTGAAATGGGTCTCATCTTTATTACAACATCATTATATAGTGGCATGATAGTAACATCATCATATAGTGGCATGATAGCAAGATCTTTCATCTATAGAATTGAAATGGATCTTATCTTTATTATATCATTGTTATATAGTGGAATAATAGTAAGATAGTTTGACTATTTAAGCATGTATTTGTCAATATTATAAATGATATCTTTCATCTATGGGATTGAAATGGGTCTCATCTTTATTACAACATCATTATATAGTGGCATGATAGTAACATTATCATATAGTGGTATGATAGCAAGATCATTCATCTATAGAATTGAAATGGGTCTCATCTTTATTATATCATCATTATATAGTGGCATGATAGTAAGATAGTTTAACCATCTAAGCATGTATTTATCAATATTATAATTGAGATCTTTCATCTATGGGATTGAAATGGGTCTCATCTTTATTACAACATCATCATATAGTGGCATGACAATAACATCATCATATAGTGGTATGATAGCAAGATAGTTTGACTATTTAAGCATGTATTTGTCATAAATGATATCTTTATCTATGGGATTGAAATGGGTCTTATATTTATATCTATGGGAATGAAATGGGTCTTATCTTTATTACATCATCATATAGTGATGTGATAGTAAAATTGTTTGACTATTTAAGTATTTATTTGTCAATATTTAAACCTAATGTTCTCTTTAAAAGGTCATTCATCTATGGTATTAAAATGGGTCTCATCATTATTATTTTTTTGATACATAGAGGAGTTGGTTACATCCACATTATTTATAGTGACTGCCAAGTGCAAGGTTCAAACCACAGGGACTACCACAACAACCCTATACCATCTCGTTATTTTATAACCTGACATGAAGAGGACCATCAATCATTTGGAATTCGTATCATCGTTGTAGATTTGACGCACACTCAAAGGATTTAGAGCAAACTACTACCTTTGCAAACATGCATACCCCCAAGGTTAAATCTAGGTATCTTTTGAGTAAGTGTTTGACCATACAAACAATTACCAATCCACATAACCCTTGGGAGCTTGGTCTCATCGTTATTACATTATTACATCGTCATCACATAGTGGTGTGATAATAAAATAGTTTGACTATTTAAACATGTATTCTTTGTTAATATTTACACCTAGACCTCCTCTTAAAAGGCCAGAATCTAATTAGAAGCTAAAACAAGACAAAATTCATTAAAAAAATTATTTATATAATCATTTATATCATAATTGTATTTTATATATTTATAAATAAAAAGTCTTATTTAAATAGTGATTAAAAAATATTTAAAACATAAAACAAATTTGGTTAATGTATTTTTATTTTTTTTCGTCTATTAGAGGAATCGGTAATTCGCTACATTTTTCATCACTTTTCGATGGGTTTGAATCCTGCTCCTTGTTGCCACTATAACCTCTAGTTGCAATTATAACTTTTTAGGAGGCACTGGTGTGACACATCCTCTAGTTTTATGAGGCCTAAGGAATTCTAACCATGGTCTCCATCCTTTCAAAGAAGCACTTTGACCAATGGGTTGGATCCTCAGACCTAATTTGGTTTATGTATTAATAAGTATTTAAAAAATCAAAATTTTATATGTAAAAAAGCATTATATTAAAGAATTAACAAAATACGTTTTTACAAACAAAAAAAAAGAGGTGGATAAACATGCCACGTGGCTAACGCCATCATTAAAAAAACCATCATCGTCAAAATAGAGTGGGAACCCAAGCGAACAATTTACAGTTTATAGAACAGATGAACAAAAAAATACACTAATTACAAAATAATGAGGCTTAGCCACCCCTAATTCCCACTTAGAAACTTTGACAGTGATCTAACCAAAAAGCGTGCACCCATCTACTGTATTATATCGTATTCATTCATTCAAAGCATAAAAATGACAAGATTGCATAGATTCAACAAAATAAGTGTTTCTTGTATTAATAATTGCAAAGAATCTCGATTACAATCATGCCCCTCTTAGGGTCACCCAAATGATGATACGATTAATACAATGCCAAAGCCCTCAATAGGGTAGGCGCACTAATGTTGCTTTTCAACTAGTCACAAACTGCTCTAGGGTGGAGTTGCCCTCTTCTTCGCATTGAGGAAGGAACTTGATGGTTGAATCTCCTTTGAATCTATTCCCTGTGATCAAGAAACAACATAAAAGTGTCAAAAATATAGGTAGCCTCTCATGATGAGGCCCTTTTAGGAAAAATGCATAAAGATACCATTAAGCATGTATAATCAAGAAAGCATGAAAAGCACTTCTAAACTATGTTAATTGGATCAAGATTTATGGAATTGCATAAAGAAAGATAACAACTACACTATGCATGGACCAATTATGTGAAATAAAGCATGAAAGTGCATAAAGAATCCATTAATGTCCTATTTGATGCTTAACACAAAAAAACTAATTCTATCAGTCAAAAATCTGCTAAACTACAATTGAACCATGGAAATAGCTAAACTAAGCTAACTAACTAGACATAAATGAAAAAGGTAAGGTGGTGATACCTCTATTGCAAACCATAGCTCTGATGAGCGGTCTGCACTATAAACCATGGCTGAAAGCCATGGTTAGCAATCTGATAGGTTTACCCTCAATTTCAAGGGCAGTGGGCTTGACCTCCTTGTCCAAATTGATGTTCAATGGTCGCCTTCGGTGTCCTCAGACTGATTTGGTGGTTGATTCACTATGAAGGGCCTTCGTTTGCCCGAATATGTGCTTCTTGGCTCTCCTAGGCTCCTAGGGCATCCATAATGCAATTCATCATGAATCTTGGCAAGTAGGTAGGGGATAAGTGCAATAGCTCTCTCTTAGTATACTCGGTTGAGTGTACAATTCGATAGGGCTTCGTTGCTCAAATATCCAATGCTCTCTATATGTTTACCCTAATTTTGAGGGGTACTTATAGGACTACCCAAGGGCTAGGGGTGGCTTCATGGAGAAGCCAAGATCAAGAAGGGGTGGTTAGGACAGTTGGATTGGAAGCTTCTATCCTCTAACCACCTTCTTCTAGATCAAATGGTCATTCAAACCGATTTGGCTCGGATGAAGGCCAACTGAACTTCAGTTAAGACCGTAGGTTACAATTACGGTCTAGACTATAAACCATAGGTCTCAGCCATGGTTCAGCCTATAAACCATAGGTCTGGGCTATGGTTCAGACTGATTAGGCCAAGGAGCCCAAATTGAGTGGTTAGAACCACTGCTCTATCTTGGAGTCTATCCAAGATCCTCCATATGGTCTTGTAGCATGTCCATATGAGTAGTCACCCTCGACATGATGCATTTTTAGGTGTCTACAGATGCCCCTTTTGAGATGCATTGTGAGATCGAACAACGTTGAGCAAAAATATACCTCCTAAAATGATGTCGAAGGTTCTATGATGATCATTAGTTAGATCAACATTAGATGCCTCTTGTCCAGCAAAAGGATGCGCATCCTAGAATCATTGCTTCCAACTGGGTGAAAGGCTTACATTTGAAAAGCTTGCACTCATCATCAGGCATTCGGGTAGCATTTGATGCTACAATAGGAGTTAGGCCTATATAACCGAAAGGAGAAGAGATACAAATAAATTATCATATTTGCTATTTTCCCCAAGCAAAGGGGTAAGCTTATGATAGTTGTTGACAATGATTCGTAAGGACGAACGCAATTTTGACAAGATCAAGGGATCTACGATCTCTAGGATCTTCTATTGATTTTGATTATGATTTGATATTATGACTACCCCCTCAAGCGATGAGTCGATGAGGGTAATGACAATGATTAAAGTGATGATGTCGCTTGACCACCATGGATGATCTGAACAAATTTAGATTTGAGCATATTAATGCCTTGGCTAGGCCTAGTTCAGCTTTTGATTCCAACTATTAATAGTGATTGCACATTCCTATCCCATGGAGCAGTCAGGCTACAATAGCCATCTTAGGGAATCGAAATGATACAAATCCAATTAGATTTATGTTGAATCAAATTATCGATGATTTGCTAAAAGATGTCATAGGAGACATGACATGAAACGCCTCATTCCCATGGAGAAGTCCAACCTCGAAGGCCTTCTTAGGGATTGAAAAGAAGCATATCAGATCAACGATGACAATTTTACCCCAAATGTCCTTATGGTAATTTACTCATCTTGTCGGATTGCATGGAGCGCAAGTCACTGCAACCGCCAAGTGTATAGGGTAAATTACTGAATACGAGGCGCATTTGGTGTTTTTAATTATTTGATTTTTTTTGTTAATTTTGATTTTTTAAATTGATCATGGTGCTTTGAACATCACCAAATTTGCAACATTGATTGCTCTTTTTGAAAATTTGATCCAATGGGAGTCATTAATTTACCTTTTTAGACCTTCCCATGGTGGGATTTGACTAAATTTTCTACCAGTTGCAAACCGTAGCTAGGGTCTACGGTTCCCAATTGCAATTTTGGGAACCGTGGCTAGGGCCTACGGTCCCCGAAATAAGAAAAGCTTATAAAAGCTCAATTTTCAAATTTCTTTCATTATTCCTTGACAACGATTGGCAATTGGAGAGCTCTGACAATGACAACTAAAAACTGACCTAAAACCCTATCAAACTCTTACACCCACACCCTACACACGCACGATGATGACAGAGCATGAGCAAGCTTCATCCAGCCAAGGTAGAGGTGAGGGCAAGGTAATTCAAAACCAAGACCTCGCATCCATTACCAATAAAATTAACCTCATTAATAAATTGGCTAATTGAACCTAATTAAACTGCTAGTAATGAACCTCATGCTAGATTAGGCTAGTTTAGGCTTTATTTTTTTATATTTTTTTTTTTAGCCATGGAAATGACCAGGTGAGATCTCAGTCAGAGACCGTAGGTACCAGCTACGGTTCCCAATTGATCAATTGGGGACCACAGCTACCATGGTCCACATTTAAAATCCCAACGGTCAATTTTTGACCGCATGCGGACCGTAGGGTTGACCCACGGTTCATAAACTTTAGGAAAAATTTATCAAATTTTTAATTTTTCTAAGGTTTAATAGGCAAATAATGTCATTTAATGCATTTTTGACTTGTCTAAGTGACATTTTTTATTTTTATGACTGCATGATGACATGTTTTTGTACTTTTATCAATTTTTAGATGTTTTTGATGATTTTTAGGTCATTTTTAAATGTTTTTGCTTATTTTTAGTTAGATTTTTCCTTATATTATGCTTTTTATTTCAGAGGTTGACCTCTAGAGCTCGAGAGCCTGACATCCTTAAGACTCTCCATGGAGAGCTCACTCCCGGGGAGCGGAGATGGTTCAGAGTCATCGACTTTGGTTACATCCTAGATCTACCCATGATTAGGGTAGATCAAGCTTACTTGACTACATTGGCCCAATGTTGGAATGCATGGACCAACACATTTCACCTACCTACAGGTGAAATGACTGTGACCTAGAGGATGTCTATAGGATCTTCAGGATCCCCATTGATGGTGAGGCCATCGTCTCTTCTACTTCTAGGGCCAAAGGGCCCATTTTTTATGCTATCTTCGATGATCGAAGCCAGGAGGCTCAGCGTAGTATCGATCATGGAGGAGTCCATATCGGATACTGGTAGGGGAAGAACATCTTCTCTATGTGGGAGGTCATTTTTATGCACCTAGTGGTGCAAGTTGTTCTTCTAGACTCCTCGAGCATGAGGATTCCCTAGAACCTCCTAGCCACTATCCGTAGAGTGGTTCAGAGCTCAATGGCTCAATCACTATGACTGGCCTAGGGGAGCACCCTGCTCTACCAGTTATACAGAGAGTTATACCAGATCACTAATCGAAGCCATCGAGGCATTAGCTACAGCTTACTACTTCAGATTTGGGGTTGGTAGCACATCAAGATAGAGCATCCTAGAGAGCTACCACTGCACATCATAGATATTGATGATGCTCACCAATGTTATACCACCTACTAGCCTCAAGAGGAGGAGGGGTTCAGGAGTAGGACCCATGCTGGTGACATCCAACATTATATTACATGGTTTGGATCACTCGACCTAGATGATATTGAGTGGTGATCATACATGGATTGCCCAACATGGGCTGAGGTGGGTGAGTGGCTTCGATAGGCTCATAGAGATAGGTGGCTACTCGATCGAAAGGCCGATATTAGAGAGTATCAGTTCTACTCTCGCATCCTATTAGTTTAGATAGTGTAGGACATCCTAGAGATCCCATTTTTGTATCGATACTTGGCATTAGAGTGGGATCTACCATGGATTCGACCTCTAGCTCTAGGAGATGAGCCAGATGACTTCCAAGAGACTAGGGTTGATAGGGCTACTACCACCCTAGCATATGATGGATGGTGGTCCATGCTCTAGTGGCATGGATCGAGGCCTCTAGGTAGAGTGCCAGACCAGGTAGAGGTAGAGGTGGATCCTTGATGGGCATAGGGTGCACCAATGGATAGAGGGTGGATGGGGCATAGAGGCCACCATCGAGGAGGCTCCTGAGGTCGACCCAGATGATGAGGCTCCAGAGGAGGGTGAGGTCCCTCCTGACAGTGTAGAGGGGCTGCTCCTAGCTCAGGTTGCTGACTTGTAGAGTCAGCTTGATAGATATGTCACATAACAGATGGAGCGAGACACCACTATTGCTACTCTATGGGCCTAGTTGAATGACAAGGATCCTAATGACTCGAGAGAGTAAGAGATCACTAGCCTAACTACATGGGCTATGATAGTAGAGGGGAGGGTCCAAGAGCTCACTAGTGCTTTGGCATGAGTGACTAGGTACAACTATAGCAGAGAGGGACTTGGCCTAGGCTCAGAGGGGAGATCCTTCATCTTCCTATGTTATCATGGCACCACCCACAGCACTAGTGCCAGTGCTACCTAGCGATCATGATCCCATGTTAGAGATCTAATGCTTACAAGCCCTCATGGAGGAGGGCAATTCTAGACATACTAGTAGGGTAGCCCGCATAGACCAGCTAGAGGGCTACATCAAGTTGATAGGTGGGTAGGTCCTAGAGGATTCTCATGTTGTAGGGTCTAAATGGACTAGGTCCAGGACTATAAGGTAGTCCATAGCTAGCTCTAGCCAGAGGACCCACAAGACAGAGAGGATACATAGGTCCTCTAGCACACATGGTGGTAGCTCACACAAGAGCCACAAGGAGATAGGTGAGACCTCTAGCCATAGGACTAGCCACCTAGACATACCAGTCTCTCATGTGCTAGGCCTCTTCGAGCTAGGTGGTACATAGGGCCCTCAATAGGGGCACAAGTAGGAGCAGATCTGACTACAGAGCAGGCTCCAGGTCACAGGGCTGAGGGAGGTGGTGAGAGCTCCAGTTTAGGGGGAGTCGGCCAGAGCTAGGGCTCTTATCAGATCATAACTACATTTTGCATATGTATCATTTTTGGTGTAAGGTCGAGGACCTACACGATTGTAGCCTACAAGTATTTTGTACTCATATGATGTACTTTGAGACACATATATATATATATATATATGATCATTTATGGCTCATGATGTGTACTTGATTTATATTTTTGATTTTATGTTTATTTGATGCACATGGATGCAATGCTTATGTTAATTTGATGTTATATGATGTGATGTATGGATGACATGCACTAGATAGCTATTTGATTTATGATGATGATTATATGCAATGATCTAGATGTTTAGATGTGTGATTTATGATGGATGCATATGGATGCAATGTTTTCTCTTAACGCATATTTGATATTGCTTTATTGTATGCATTAATGTATGTAATGATTTATTTACATGATGGTAATCTAATGTAAATGAACTTGTATGCTTTAATCACTTAAAACATAAGGAATGAATGCAAATATGTTTATCAATCTAATGGATGACACCATAGAATGTATAAAAATCATGAATGTAATTGAAAATCCTTAAGATAAGAATTTAATCAATTAATCACCCATATATGAAATGCAATGAATGCAATTGTATGATGTGAATGATATAATGTGTCATTCTATTTTCTTTTGCAAAATTTGAAAGATATGCATGATATAGTCAGTGGTCGTCTAAATATTATTTCTAATATCCATCTGGTATCTATCCTATATTTTGATTGTGCTCTATATGATGATGTATCATGGACTCGATACTTTGCAATTTGATGATTTATATGGTTTGCGATATTTGATATTTTGTTGCTATGAGAGAAATTTTTGAGGTTTTCCATGAGACTCAAACACCCTAATAGACTTATCAAAAGTTGCATACTAACCACACTAGACTTATGAGATAAAAGGCTTTTGCTAGGATAGGCCCTAACTGTTCATTATCCCTGTGTGTGCACATGATTATTTTAAGATAAGACACGAGCGTTCCCCGATGTCAAGTGGGATTCTTTTAGCCCATTGCTAAGATAGGGGTTCCACAAATGTCTTATCCAATCCCAAGTTTAGATTTTAGTTGGACTAAGCCACTAGGCAATGCAGGACACCTGAAGCTAGCTCTTCCACATTCAAACATTGGTCTGCTCATAAGCGAGATGCAAGTGTATCAGACATATCATCATGCGTAAGGTATAGTAGTGCCAACAATTCTAGGGATTCAGGCTCATTCCTTTCTATCCTTCAATTTTTGGGATACTTGCTCATATGTAGTGAAGCAAGGGAGTCGATTCCATCTTCATTTTGAACTATCTTTGGATCTTCATTTGATCTCTCTTCGAACTGGATTTTGGATCTTCATTTGATCTCCACTCGAACTTTGATTTATGATCTTCATTTGATCTTCACTTTGAACTTGATTTGAGCCTATTTTTTGATCTTCATTCGATCTTCACTTTTTGGCATTTACATTTGATAATTTTCTTCAAAAACTTTCCTTTGGGGGATTTACTTGGGAAAACTATTTTTGGTATATCGATTGAGAATATCGATCTTATGATATCAATATGGGATATCAATCTGGGAAGTCGATCTATGATATCGATCTAGGGTATCAATCATGAGGATTGATGTGGGATATCACTTTGGGATATTGCTCATTTTATCATAAGCAAGGGATTCTAAATAGGGAACTAACCTATCCTTTTGCCAACTACCAACATTTCCCATACCATCCGCATAGAGGGATAAGCAAGAATAACTCTTTTCACTTCAGGATACCCGGTCCTGCTTTGCAGCTTTCATCTTCCCCTAGTCCTTGTTAGGATTGTTTAATTTGTTGATTAGTGATAGGCTTATGATATGCTAAGGGCTATACTAACTGAACCTTAGCTACAAAAGCAAAGCAAGCTTTCTACCAACTCTTGATAAGACCACTAGGTATGGTTGAGTGACCGAAAAACCCTAGTATATCTCCATAGCAACATTATAGGTTGTGTTGAAAAACATAATTACTCACATGAATGATGGATCATGATAAATGCAGAGATGCATGATTTAAACACAAACATGGTGTCATTTGTAAGACTGACAAACATAATCCCTCCTACTATGGAATGCAATGGATGATGAATGCCTATATGCAATGCAATAATGCAGTGAATGCATGTGTGAATGCAAAATGAGAATGCAAAATTCAAATGCAAATGCAAATGTTTTTGGATTTTATGCTTTACCAATTTTTTTGGATTTTATTGATTTTATTATTTTTATGAGTTTTGAGCCTCATATTTGACCAAACGGTGAGTACATGCCTCTGGAGCCTTTAGATTGACCAAGCGATTTTTTAAAAATCCTTGGAGCTTTTTAGGATCCATTTAAAACCGTTGGTTGACCAAAGGGTTTATGGGTACCTTTGGGGCATTTTGGGATGACCAAGTGATTTTAAGAATCCTTGGAGCTTTTGGGTTGACCAAGCAATTTTTCATAAACTCTTGGTACCTTTTGATTGACCAAACTACTCATAGATGAGCTTGGAGCCTTTTAGGATGACCGAGCGATTATAAGCAAACCCTCAAGGCTTTTTACTGACATGACCAAGCGGTTTTAGGAACCCTTGGAGCCTTTTGGGAAGGGCATGCTGCCCTATATACCCCTAGTGAGTGTGCCATTCGATGATGGTGAGGGAGGTGCAATACCTCTAGATTCCTCATTTTTCCTTATCAAATTTGGCATGGCTAGTGGGAAAGGTATGCTACCTTGAAGACCCCCAACGTGCATGCTATTTACTAAAAAGTAATCAGCTTGTTTAGGAAGAGTGACAAAAATCGACTCCCCTAGGTGAAGATCGGACCTCACCGGTGTGCCTATGCTTCGGCACGGGTGAACGAGAGAACCATCCTCATGGATCTCATCCCATTCTACTAGGTCTTCGATGACCCTCTTAAATGACTGGCAACTCCGAATGTCATGTCCATGCACTCGATGATACACACAAAAGGGACCCCTATCAAGTGACCCAGTCTTGGATGCCCTATGCTTGACTTCGGGCAATATGAATGCATGTGCCTCATGTAACTTTTGAAACAAAGTTAGAGTAGTCATCTGAAATGAAACTACTCATTGCACTAGCCTATTGGGCCTACGAGGTGACTGATGACTTCGAGGTCGCTCTTGAGGAGGTGTGACCTCCACTTCAGCATGTTGGGGCACTCTGAGAGAACCATCTACATGATAAACCCCCTTATCTATCATATTTTGCACCACACTCTTAAACTCATGACAATCTCGAATGCCATGACCCTCTATTCGATGGTAGAGACAGTAGTGATGCTCCCTGTAACCCGTAGGTTTAACTCTATTTGGGTTTAGAGGGATGACATTAGGCAAGGTGATGACCTTAGCCTCTTGCAGCTTCTGAAAGATATCAGACATAGACTCTTGTAATGGAGTCCCACTATGTTATGCCTATTTTGGGCTCTTGCCCCGCATTGGTTTGCTTTGAGAATCCAATGGTTGGGTTGGCCGCATGGGCTTTTGCTTTCGTTGAGGCTTTTCCTGTACTTGCACAGGGAGCGATTCGGCCTCAGGCAAGGGTTGCTTTTGTAATTCTAGATTTTCAATCCGGTTCTTGATAAAATGCAATGCCTTATCTTGCTCATCCATTCGATGCTCCATCCATTCTAGATGGCTTAAAATGGATCGCAAGACTGACAAAGAATTCATATGTATTTCCAATGACTGATTCGAAATACCTTTGTCATTTGAAGGAAATAGAAAAGTGGATGCTATGGATCCATTAGGTAATTGCAAATCACCTATTTCCTTCACTTGAGTTGATGTGGAAGCTTCTTGATGACACACTTCATCAATGCTGTCCACATGCTCATGCATATGACTCAGCTCAAGCTGTTGTTTCACTTCGTTGTGTTGAACTGTGTCACTTTTGGTACCCCCAATCTGATGTGAGGAACCTACTTGTTTGTGCTCTCGAGATGGTGCCATGAGAAATGAGTCAGGAGTGACCAATTTCAAAAGTTCTAGCCCTGGCAATGTGAAAACACCACTGGATTACCCCATCTCTGGCTCTATGTGATTAGGAATCACTTGATCATCTGGCCTAATGTCGACCATTCCCACAAACTCATGAGAAAACTCCACAACTGCATGCATCGTAGGTAATTCGTCAACATACTGAGGTTGTCCTATTTCAGTCATGATAACTGAACCTTCCTCATGCTCATACGATGTCTCCAGGATAGGATCCATAGGTGGAGACTCGATGAAAAGTTGACCTAGATCCTCAGTGGACTCTATGGTGGGCAGCATCATAATGTTGGCCTCTATAAGCTCTTCATATTCACCATCATCCTCATGAGAACTATCTGGTGACATGATGGATGAAGAGGGTGTGATACACTCAGGTGCATCCATGACCATGCTAGGTTCTTCCTCCTTGATAGGAGTGTGAAGATCCTCTAATGATACCTCCGAAGTGGCTGTGAGCAACTCCGTAAGGGCATTCATCAATCCTTCCCTGCTAAGCGGTGTCGAGAGTGCAGGGGTTGTAGGTGACTCCATAGGTGATAGCGGTGGGGATGGTAACTCCACCATAGTCTATGAGGCTGCATCCACACTTTGGATAGACTCATCCAATTTAACTTGCAGATGCATAGGTGCCTCACCAGGTTCCTACGGATGATCCTCAGGCTTATAATACTTGAAGGGATCTGGGTCCACCTCAACTACATGAACTTCACCTCCATGGGTGTACTTAATGCACTGATGCACTATTGATGGTACGCACTCCATGGCTCTTATCCATGGTCTTCCAAGCAGCAGATTATACTGTCTTGATCCCTCTAAAATGTAGCACAATGTAGGAATAATATTTTGTCCCACCTCGATGGGGAGGACTATTGTGCCTACTATAGGGGATTCCACATCGTTAAAGGCTTGCAATATGAAATTTGTTTCCTTGATGTGGGAAGGTGGAATTTTGAGATGTTTGAATGCTGAGGTGGTGATGATATTAATCGATGATCCTGTATCCACCAACACTCGCTTATACGCAATCTGTTGTATCCTCGCTATGATATGCAATGGAGGATCAGATTCCCTGATAGGGATAGGTTTGACTTCCTATTTATGGAAAGTAATCACAGGTTCCTTATATGGTGGAATAGACTGTATATACCCCAAGGATTGTGATGACTTTCGAGCGTTGACACTGCTCACCTGTCGGACTTGACTACTCTCGACCTCACGCTTACGCATGGGATCCTTAAACATCTCTTTCTATTGCTCTTCGATAACCCTAGGCATGTCTATCTATCTAAAAGAATAGCTATCTACTTGCTTAAGTGGCAACTCTTGATGATGCATTGGGTGCATCGCGTTGACTTGTTGCCTAAGCACTCTAGGTATGAGCTTCTTTTTGAGAATTACCTCACATGATTGTTCTTCATGTGCTTTCTATTGGTAAATCCTCTCTTCATGCCATTGGAGTTCATCCAACCTTTGTTGATGTACTCTCTTTCTCTCTACGGACTCATGCTCTAGGCGCTTACGCTGATGGTGCGCTTCCTCCAATTGGTCTTGGAGTAGTCGCCTCTCATGGGCTGCATGAGACTCAGATTCCCTATAGGACTGACTCATGGAGTATGATCCACAACTCTCTATCTCACCAGGTGGAGACCTAATGACGTGGGTTCTCACCATATGTGAAGAAACCCCATGATCTGTATGGGTGAACCCCCTACATGATGAAGGGAGCTCGCGATGACTCTCAGAATGTCATGCTAGGAGGATTGGATCCTTCGATGCATGATGAGTGTGATACCTAGCAAGGAGGTGTACGAGGTTTGAAATATCCTCAGGAGAACATCGAGAGCGTTCAGAGCCTCTCCATGAACTCTCTGACTCATTAGCTCATGATTGAGCTCTATCATGCCTAGTCATCATGATGAACCGACTAAACAAGACTCGAGAGGTTTCCTCTCTTACTAAAAATTGTGGCCTCAAGGAGGGCCTTATCTTGATGAATTAAGCAATAAAGAAGCATACAAAGTAAACAATGTGATTATCTCCTTTACATTTTAAAATTTGAGCCCTAAACTATTTGATGTGTTTTCAATGATTTGTTGTATCAGTGTAGAAACTCTTATCGTGTTTTGCAAAACTTGTTGGATTTTATTCTCAGTTTAATGGCTTTCACCTATACGCTCATAGCTCGACAACTTGGCTATGAACTCCAAGTCACGTAATCCAACCTATAATGTGTGGTAATGAAGCCCACACATGGTCAGGGAGCACAGGTCCTCCCAGATCCTCACCCATTTTCCCCAGTCAACGTTATACCCTTCGAAGAGAATACATGCAAATTTTCTAGGGTACGAAAGGTTCTCGGATCCGGTATTGGTCTAGTATCCAAAAGGTTCATGGGATTTGGGCCAACGGATGGAAGTTACGCCCACCGTCATTGAACCCTACTAGTGGTTGGATGTCAAGCCCAACTCACTAGCGTTTAAGTGCCAAGTGGTGTGTGTGGTTCCTTTTAATGTACATAAAAGAAATGCATCATATAGCATTCATGCTCATTTTCTAAATGCTATGCAAATGAAAGAACGTTTCAAATTCAGAAAATGCAAGCTATTCTAGATGCTCTTTGAGACAATGCACATTACGATGATAATTGGCCACTAATTGGGCCTCACACATGCAAACCAATCACACAAATTCTATCAAGCATGTTGGATTCTAGGGTGGATTAAAATCAGAGATCTGTTATTCCTAGTAGTGCCTTTCTAATGACACGAAAGATAAATGCAACTAAGACCTAATTCATTTCTTTTTCTTTCTTAATTTCTTAATTGCATTCCAAATTTGACTTTCTAGAAAAACACAGAGACAAAAAAATTACAGAGAGTGAGAAGTAGGGCCTACCTCAAGTCCACATCCGAATGAGCTTTATCCCTCTGTTGTTTGTTGTGTCTATTGGAAACCGTAGGTCTGGTCTACGGTTCTGACTGTGGCCCATGGGTTGAACCTATGGTTCAATTGTTGGCCCATAGCTGATAGCTATGGTCTGTACCTGCAAGTCACAAAAACCAAAAACACATAGTCAGATGCTAGAATTGTGGAGTTCCACCATGATCGCCTTCTGATCTAACCAAAAAGCGTGCACCCATCTACTGTATTATATCATATTCAATCATTCAAAGCATAAAAATGACAAGATTGCATAGATTCAACAAAATAAGTGTTTCTTGTATTAATAATTGCAAAGAATCTCGATTACAATCATGCCCCTCTTAGGGTCACCCAAATGATGATACGATTAATACAATGCCAAAGCCCTCAATAGGGTAGGCGCACTAATGTTGCTTTTCAACTAGTCACAAACTGCTCTAGGGTGGAGTTGCCCTCTTCTTCGCATTGAGGAAGGAACTTGATGGTTGAATCTCCTTCGAATCTGTTCCCTGCGATCAAGAAACAACATAAAAGTGTCAAAAATATAGGCAACCTCTCATGATGAGGCCCTTTTAGGAAAAATGCATAAAGATACCATTAAGCATGTATAATCAAGAAAGCATGAAAAGCACTTCTAAACTATGTTAATTGGATCAAGATTTATGGAATTGCATAAAGAAAGATAACAACTACACTATGCATGGACCAATTATGTGAAATAAAGCATGAAAGTGCATAAAGAATCCATTAATGTCCTATTTGATGCTTAACACAAAGAAACTATTCTAACCTAATTCTACCGGTCAAAAATCTGCTAAACTACAATTGAACCATGGAAATAGCTAAACTAAGCTAATTAGCTGGACAAAAATGAAAAAGGTAAGGTGGTGATACCTCTATTGCAAACCGTAGCTCTGATGAGTGGTCTGCACTGTAAACCATGGCTGAAAGCCATGGTTAGCAATCTGATAGGTTTACCCTCAATTTCAAGGGTAGTGGGCTTGACCTCCTTGTCCAAATTGATGTTCAATGGTCGCCTTCGGTGTCCTCGGACTGATTTGGTGGTTGATTCACTGTGAAGGGCCTTCGTTTGCCCGAATATGCACTTCTTGGCTCTCCTAGGCTCCTAGGGCATCCATAATGCAATTCATCATGAATCTTGGCAAGTAGGTAGGGGATAAGTGCAATAGCTCTCTCTTAGTATACTCGATTGAGTGTACAATTCGATAGGGCTTCGTTGCTCAAATATCCAATGCTCTCTCTGATAGTTTGCCCTAATTCTGAGGGGTACTTATAGGACTACCCAAGGGCTAGGGGTGGCTTCATGGAGAAGCCAAGATCAAGAAGGGGTGGTTAGGATAGTTGGATTGGAAGCTTCCATCCTCTAACCACCTTCTTCTAGATCAAATGGTCGTTCAAACCGATTTGGCTTGGATGAAGGCCAACTGAACTTTAGTTAAGACCATAGGTTACAGCTATGGTCTAGACTGTAAACCATAGGTCTCAGCCATGGTTCAGCCTGTAAACCATAGGTCTGGGCTACGGTTCAGACTGATTAGGCCAAGGAGCCCAAATTGAGTGGTTAGAACCACTGCTCTATCTTGGAGTCTATCCAAGATCCTCCATATGGTCTTGTAGCATGTCCATATGAGTAGTCACCCTCGACATGATGCATTTTAGGTGTCTAGAGACAGCGAGTACCTCCCCTATCCAGAAGTGTTGGGAACATAAACCCAGCCATAAAATCTTAAGTTATCCCAGGCATCAAGTCGAGGAGTTGTGGGAGAGAGGAATAGTCACGTAGCCATGACCATATTTGTAAGTACCTTGAGCTAGAATAGGAGTGCAGTTTGGGAGCGAGTGACACTACCGTCTGGACCTCCTGCTACGAGGAGTATCCTGAATTACTGATCATGGTGCATTCCCCCACAGTTCAATAAGCTCTTAAATATGAGTGAGCTCCATAGCCACCTTATTGACTTGAACTATAATCTAAAAATTACACAGATGAAATAATATTAGACTTCTCAAAAGCAGATATGTGCAAAGAGGAAGAACACTTACCAAAGATACAATCATTTCTAGCTCTCCATATACTGAACATGGTCGCCATATGAAACAAGTGCCACACTTCAAAAAAATAATCGGTAATGGCAGGGGTCTCCCAAAATGATATGCTTCCACTCATTTAAAATAAATGATTTGCTCATTTAAAACATCATTTTAATGATAAAAGAAAGATGATATGATTTTATTTTTATAAATTATAAAATAGGTTACTTATAAATGTTAAATAAATTTTATTAAAATTATGTAATTAATTTTTTTATATAATAAAATTTTTATTATCTTTAAACATTTATACACAATAAATTAAAGTGATTAGATACACGACTGACTTGGTCATCGAAGGATTTGAAGGCAACACCTAGGGTTTCAAGTCGGTGCTGAAATTTTATGTGAAAACCAACGTATTGGCTGGTGAAAGGTGTGTTGTAGTTTGGCTTTAGATATGGCAGCTTCGGGGATCCTAGTGACCCTCGATATTTATCTTTTAAGGATGCTATTTTGAATAAGGATAAATATTTTTCTTATCATGCAAATAACATGAATTTTTTGTTGCATGTAACCCTTGATCTTGTTTCTAATTCCTCTTCAACTTCGAAGTTGAAGAATAATGGATGCTTGTAGAAAAGCAAATATTTTCCTATCTTGGTTATTAGTCCCGATTCTATTGTGGACGATGTTTTATATTTGTTTGAGAATGCATTCATCTGCAAATTCATGGGTCTCAGAATTTTATGCATTTTTTATAAAATTGGGTTAGGATAAATTGGAGCCTTGAAGGTGATCTGGAGATTATTCTTGCAACTAATGGGTATTTTATTGTGGTGTTCTCCCGTATGATAGATCATAGTAAAGTGTTCGAGGGGGTCCTTAATTTCACAATCATTCTAGATTATTTATCAAACCCTGGTATTTAGGATTTGATCTAATGGAGGAGAGGTCTTCTAGGATTCCTGAGTGGGTCTGTTTGCCATGACTCCCTATGGAATATTGGAGGCTAGATATTCTTCATTCTATTGCAAAGATTATTGGGAAACTGGTTGGTCCATCTCACCAAAATTTGGATGATAAATTTGCTTCTTTAGCACGGCTCTGTGTTGAAGTAGATTTGAATAATCCGCTACTTGAATCATTGGAGATTTATCTGGGAAACATGTCTTGGGTCCAAAAGTTATATTATGAAGCTCTCCCATTTCGATTTTTTATATGCCATGAATATGGACATCTTCATAGAAACTGTAAGAAAGTGAATTCTTAGCATTCATCCGAATTTCAAGATGCATCTACAAAGGCAAAAGGAAAAGCTCCTATGGTTAATGAGATACTTGGTTCTAATGGATTTATTCTTGTTAAGTCTCGTTTAAGATCTAGGTCTTTTGGTTATCAGAATAAAGGTGTTGGGAAGGGAGGTTCTAGTAACATATTTTATGTGCTTGAGAATTTTGAGGATCCAATATTGAGGAGCAAGTCTGGAATGGAGGTGATATGGATGCTTGTATCAAGAGTCGTGTACTTGTTCTTTCCTAAATCCTTCTTTTAAAATACAAATTTTTGATAAGGAAAGGGTGGTGCCTAAAAATCCTCTTGTAGGAAATGAAGATAAGTCCAAAGAGGTGTCGGATTGTCTTGATAAAGTTCTTGATCATTCCCCTTTGGCTAAAAACTTAATTAAGGAAAATGAGGATGAAACTTGGTTTAACCCTCCCAGGACACGATTTTCAGAGAGGAAGGGAAAAAAAAGTTTCTTCTGTGTTAGGTATTCACCCAAAAACTATAAAAAAAGGTGGGGTGGAGAAGGTGGTAAAATCAAGAAGAAAGAAGGATCAATAAAAAGTGAAATTGATAGGGGAATCCTTAGTTGAGTCTGGTGTTGTTAAGACATTAGATTCTCACTTCTCTAATCATCCAAAATGAAAGTGATATATTGGAATGTTAGTGGTTTGGGTAGCAGCACTAGAAAAAAAGCTACTCATAATTTTATCAGAGATCATAGACCTGATATTGTTTTCATCCAAAATAATCTATTGAAGATATGGTTAGAATAGCTTCTAAGGTATGGAAAGGTGGTCATTGTCTTGCTATTGGAGCCCAGGGTTCAGCGGATGGTGTTGCATGTTTGTGGAATCCACAAATCTTAACTCCATCTTGGTGGGTGGGTAGAAATAACTGTCTCTCTATGGTTGCTACCTACTTTTCATATGGATATTCTATTCTTCTATCTAATGTATATACCCCTAGTGATTTATTAGGTAAAATCATCTTATATTCATTCGATATATTTATCCCAATTCTCTTTGGATTGTGGTTGGGGATTTTAATTCTATCATGTCCCTGGAGGAGAATAATGGTGGTGTGGAGTGTTTGGGTCCTTCTACTTTGATGCGGGATAATATTTCTTTCCTTAATATTGTTGATGTGAAGCCTCAAAATGGGCTCTTTACTTGGACTAATAGAAGATGTGGAATGGATTTTATTTTTGAAATATTGGATCGGTTCCTTACTTCAGATAGTTGGTTTGATGATAGCTAGATTTCATTCTCAAAGATTCTAGGATGGAGGGGCTCTGATCACTAGGACATTATCTTTCAGTCCTTGAGATTCTCATTGCCAAGAAATTCACCTTTCAAATTTCAACTTATGTGGCTCAGGGATAATTATTTGTATGAATATGTGGAGACGTGGTGGGTCGAAGGGAAACCCAAATTTGGAACTGCTATGTTTACTTTTTTTAAAAGCCTCCAGTTTGTCAAATTCAAACTCAGGCAATGGAACATATTTTCTTTTGGAAATATTTTTTAGAAGAAAAAGCAACTACAAGATAGCCTGGAGGAGATCACTTTTTAAATTAAATATGAAGGATTGACGAAGGATCTATTGGAAATGGAAGCTTCCCTTTCTAGTCATCTTGCTGAATGAGAGCTCCGTGAGGAGATTTTTTGGAAGCAAAAATATCGGATTGACTGGTTGTTGGAAAGGGATAGAAACGCCTATTTTTTTTACAATTTGGTTAAAGACCGTAGAATGGTAATGCTATAGTCTCACGTACTTCTGATCAGGGGGAAACTCTCTCATCCTCTGAAGATATCTCTATTGAAGTAGTCAGGTTCTTCTCCTCTCTTTTCTTCGAGCAAGGTCCTCATGATGTTGTTAATATGAGGATTATTTTAAATTGTTTTCCTAGGCTGGTATCTAATGATATGAATAAGATGCTAATGGACCCTATCTTGATGGAAGAACTTAAAGCAGTGGTTTTTCAAATGAAAAAAGGTAAAACACCTGGACCTGATGGTTTCCCTATAGAATATTTTCAAGAATTTTAGGAAGTGTTATCTTTTGATCTACTAAAAGTTGTTCAGGAATCCCAAGTCAATAAGCAAATGCTTAAAGCTATTAATTCAACCTTCCTTGCTCTTATTCCTAAATCTGAAAATGCTAGCTCATTGGGGTATTTTCATCCTATTTTCCTATGCAATATTACTTACAAAATTATTACCAAGATTATTGCGGATCGACTAAAGAAAGTTCTTGGTTTTCTTATTTCTCCTGAGCAAGGTGGGTTTGTTAAGGATCGTTATATTTTGGATGGGGTGGTGGTTGTTGTTGAAGCTATTCACTCTATGGATATCTCTAAGGAAAAGGCTATGTTCATTAAGCTTGATATGTCCAAGGCTTATGACAGAGTTAGATGGCATTTTTTGGAAAACATCCTTCAATATTTTGGGTTCTCGTATAATTGGATTGAATGGGTCATGAGTTGTGTGAATTTGCCCTCTTTTGTATTTTTAATCAATGGTTTACCGTCCACTTTCTTCTCGATCTCTAGGGAGATTCGTGAAGGAGATCCCTTGTCCCCCTATCTTTTCATCCTTATGGCTAAAGGTTTAGCCAGACTTCTCAAGAGTTTTTAGAATCATGGTGCTATCCAAGGATGGTCTTGGGTGGAGAATTATTTATCCCAGTCTCATCTTCAGTTTGTCGATGATACTACTCTAATGGGAAGGGCAAAAATAGAGGAAGCAATAAATTCTAAGAAGGCTTTAGATATTTACTTATCTAAATCTAGTCAAATAATTAATGAAGAGAAATCAAAGATCTTCTTATTCAATACGTATGGTCAGATTCAACATAGAATTGCTAATATTCTATGTTTTTAGTTGGATTGTTTGCCAGTGGAGTATTTGGGGATTCCTATTTCTTCTAAAAATCTTGGAAGAGACTATTGGAAAAGTATTTTGGATAGATTTTGATCAAGGGTTAATCAATGGACTTTTCGGTGGCTATTCTTTGTTGGTAGATTAACGCTTTTAAATTCTGTCCTTCATGCTTTGTCTATTTATGGGTGTAGACACCAAATTCTAGCCACTTTTCATTCATCTCGGTCATTCTACCACCCACTTGTCCATCATCCCCCTTTCCCGCCATTCAATTGGCCATTGCATGCCTTTACTGCCATCCAATGGCCCACTTTGGCCCTTTCCTGCCATTTTTTGACCCCTCTTTGACTTATTTATGTTTATTTTATATTATATATATATATATATATATATATATATATATATATTTTTTTTTTTTTTTTTAATTTACATGGTGGAATCGGTAGCCGCCACGAATCCGGCAAGGTTGTCCAGCTTTTTATGGCCGCCATAGTATTCTGCATTGTCCACCCTAGAAACCGCCACATAGATCTTCACACAGTTCGCACCTATAACCACCATGCCACAATCATTTTAAACCTTTTTCTGAAAGAACCAGGAAAGGGACAAGAGTTCAGTCCAACGAGGCCCGATATTTGAACCTTGGACCTTCGCCCCCTTATGGGGTTTGGATGAACCAATTGGTCTACACCTCGGACCTATATAATTTATATTTAAATATAATATTTTATATTATATTTTAATATATTTATAAGCCAAGTTAACCTCAACCGTCCGATCCGATCTAATCTCAACCATCCATCTTCCTTAATCTGTGTCACACATAAAGTTTAATATTAGCCTTTGGATCTACTTTAATATTAGCCACACAATAAAAAGTGTTAAGCTAAAACCCTAAGAAAACCCTAGGCTTGATAATAAATAGGAGCATTCTCAATGCTCAACCCCTGAATCCTGGAAAACTTGAACGCTGGAGCTCTAATTTACTTGTGAGGCCTAACCTTGTTGAGAGATTGTTTCTTGTGAGTATATTGTGCCCTAGCTTATCCTTCCCCAAAATCCTAGCTTGCCCTAGGATTTTTGGATTCCAACCACCTTTGCATCCCATTTCCGCTACCACCATTGTCATCCATCCATCGAGCCCTTCACATTCTCTTGATTTTCTTCTATATATTTAGCCCTAATCTGTAGGCGCAGTCGAGCGCCTACATCATCCCATAGGTGTCACCGCGTGCCTATTGCATTATGCAGGTGCAAAACAATGCCTACTATTACCACAACCACACACCAGGATCTATTGCATAAGATCACCAAGTACTGCCAAGGGCACCCTACCATCAATCTGCTATGGAGCACTAGAACAATAAAGTAAGTATTATATGTGTTTTATTTGTTGCTATTTTATTTTGCATGTTCTATTTACTCAGATCTAGGATTTTTAGTTTGCATTTCTAAGGGCTCACACCATGGAACCCTCATTTTTTTTGCTAATGAATTTATGTTTGATGTGTGTGCAAGATCAGGGAGCATTCATCAAGATATGTTGAGTAGCTGCTGAAGCTAGAGTGGCTTGATTACGGATAAGCAGAAGCCCACTCACCCTGTTGGAAGCAAGATACATTGGAGACACTACTTGTGTTGTAGCTAGGGTTTTGAAGAGCCCTAGCACTTGTATTTATTGTATAAAAATAATTTCATTGAACGGATCAATTGTAACAAAGGAGTTTCTCAGCTCCCCCCATCTATTGAAGTAAATCTTATTTTGTGCAATCTCTTATTCATTGATTATTTTACTTTTATATTTGCTTTAGTGTCGTATTTTTACTTCATAAATTGTGATCATGATGGTACCCCATAAGGGTTCTAATTTTGGATTTACTTTGTTGTACTAATTTCATTATGTTGTTCCATTTTACAGGGTTTTCTGGAGCGAAAAACCAGTCAAAATCACCAGTTAGGGTTTTTGGAAGGTCCTAGGTCCTATGAAAATTATAGAAGGTATGCATACACTCTACAACACCTGTTGATTTAAAAAAGTGCTCTTATATACCTACAAAGGTACCCTGCTACACCTGGAAGTGACTAGAGGTGCCCTACTACATTGGGCATTGATTAGAGATGCCCTACTACGTTTCTTGCACAAACTACCCAAATAGTTTTGGCCATATCTCACTCATATGAAATTGAATGGAGCTAAAATTTTTAGGGTAGGTTCTTGATACAACCTAGCACATTTAAAAAAAAATTTATATCAATTGGAGTAGCAGAGATCTTATAAAAATCTCACCAAAATGTTTTCTTTTTTGTAAGACCTTCATCCATTTTTGGTTCATTTTTGCTTTACATTTTTTTTAGGGTTTTTTGTTGTGTTTTCCAGATTCTAAGCTTAGAACACACATTAAGAAATATGGAAATATATCATTTTAGATTGCTTCTAGGGCATTTGTGCATTCATTCATCACATATATTGAGTTTTCTATTTCGAAAAAGAATTGCAAATTCAAAAAAAATCATGCATCTTTCTGTTTGCATTTGAAAGTAAAAAGCATAAATTAGAATTTGCATCTTAGGAGTAAGGGTTGCTTATTTTATTTATCTAATTAGAAACAATACTCAAATGCAAAAATTAATCCTGCCCTTAGGTGACTCCTTTGGCAGAAATGTGGATAAACCCTCTAGTTGATATCTAGGCAGGGGGTTTTAAGCAGTGTACTTCATACTCTTTAGAAGAAATTTGCATTTATGTGTTCGATTATAATTTAGATTTGTGAAATATATTACTTTTAACATTTTTTGTCGACAACAGAGAATAGAAAAATTTAAAATTAATCACACAGCACGTTTCACTTTAAAAAATAGTGGTTGTCGGCCATTGCTTGAGATTTGGTGACGGTGGCATTCATCTCCATCCACCAAATATATACCCTTAGACACCTTAGGAACATCCCTGAGCAAACTTGTTGGATTTCATCACCAACAAGAATATCGTTGCCCCATCTAGCCATAGTCTTTTCATTAAACAAGATTAGGATACACCAAACACACAAAAATGTCATATCTAAAATGAATTTACACTAAAAAGAGATAATCAATGAATAAGGTAAGCGACACAAGGTGAAACTTAGATTGATTATTTTATTTGTTTCTAAATTCTTTAGTTCTATTTTTAGCTTTGAAATTTAATTATCCTGAAATTGTATTGTGATGTAATTATTTTATGGTTTTAACTCGAAATAAGACAAAAATATTAAATCAGAATAATTTAATGGAAAATATAACAAACACACCTGCTACTTCAGTAGCCAACCCTTCCAATCCTATCCAACCTAGCCCATCTAGGCCCATTTACCCACCTCTTCCACAAGAGGGATCCCTACCTCAAAATATTGAGCAACCATCCATGCAAATTGATATGGACAAGGTAGAGGCTATCTATAGGTCTTCTAACTATGTCCTGGAACCCATTAGCCAAGACTATGTTGAACAACCAGAATTGGCTACATCCTGTCCATCCAAACCCACCTGAGGGTTTCCTAATTTCACTTATGAATATGGTATGCCCTCTTCTCCCAGTCCAACCCAACAAAACCCAAGTGTTTTTAACACTTGTCCTCCATATGGCTATACCCAAACCCATTCCAATCCTTTGTATGAGGAGTATGTCAATGCTACCTCACAAGTACCAACCTCTCAAGTTTCCACATCACGTGCAAGTTTCCCCATGCCCATTTCCTCCAATCCATCCACATCCATACCATCAACCCTATCAATTTCTTCCATGACCGAAATAGAACTGCAGGACATATCGAGTCTTGTGAACAAATTGCTTCTACAACATCAAAACGCTAGACAACAAGTTCAAGTAAATCCTACACTTGCTGTAGTTTCAACCCAACCAACCATGGCCAACAAAAATTCAACTTGGTTACCCCAATCTTCAGTGGTGTCCATCCCCAGTCCACCTACAATTCAAAATCCAACCCCTCCAATCACAATTTCTTTCAACCAACCTAACAAATTCTTCCAAAATATTCCTCCTCATCAATTTTCTCCTTATTTCAATCATCAATCTTCCCCCATCAATTTCAAACTAAAAAATTCCACCAAAACCATCTCATCACTCCCCAACATTTTTATTCTATCCCATCTCCAAATCATCAGATTATCCAAGGATTAAACATTTATGGGGAAGATATTAGGATTCAGGTCATGCAAAAACAAATAGATTAGTTGATGCAAAACACTCCTGGCATGTCAAGCCAAAAACCAACTCTAAGCTAACTGATCCATCAACCAATCCATACTTTGATACCATCACCTCCATATCCGACAGACTTTACATTACTGAAGTTTGACAAGTTCAAGGGAAACGTGGACCCTAAGGAGCATGTTAGCTCATTTGTTCACACATGTTTTTGGATTCAAATCGAAAATGCTCTCATGCTCTAAAAATTTCCTCAAATATTAGGAGGAGACGCCATAGAGTGGTTCAATCAGTTACCAACTCATAGTATTTATACTTTTTCTCAACTGATTGACCTATTCCTTGAGTGTTTTGTCCTAAACATCAAAAATAAGGTTTCATTATCAAACGTATATGAATTAATACAATGGGATGATGAAACTATCTATAAAATTTGAAATCGTTGGAGGGCAGTCATTACCAAATTACCATTCTCCCTCCCAATGGATGAAATCATCAAGTTATTTACCAAGAGTTGCTTAAAACCCATCTCTTGGATGCTTCAGCTTCATACCTATAGATAATTTGAAGAAGCCTTAGCACATGCTAACATCATTGAGGAGATAAAAATCCAAGAGGGTGTAATTAAGCCTAAAAATAAAGGATGGTAAAATAAGGGCCAATTTAAAAGCAATCAATCAAATCCGCGTGCGTAGAGCAGTTGGTAAATGCCCTGGGTGCTGGTTGTGACCGACCCAGGTTCCATTTCAATTACATCCACCCTGTTGGATATGTAGGCATAGCTGGTAAATGTACTATGTGTTGGTAGAGGCCGACAAGGCTCCATTTTCCCTATGCCCAACTTGTGGATGTATTAATAATTCAACCCCCTTGTGACTAATGCCATGTGGTATACCCAGATGGGACAACTACGATTGGCCATAGAGCTAGGTTCTTGGGGCTTCTAAACTACCCAAATTTTATCCACATGCGTAGAGCAGTTGGTAAATGCCCTGGGTGCTGGTTGTGGCCGACCCAGGTTCCATTTCCACTGCCTCCACCCTGTTGGATATGTAGGCATAGCTGGTAAATGTCCTATGTGCTGGTAGAGGCCGACAAGGCTCCATTTTCCCTATGCCCAACCTGTGGATGTATTAATAATTCAACCCCCTTGTGACTGATGCCATGTGGTATACCCGGATGGGACAACTACGATTGGTCATAGAGATAGGTTCTTGGTGCTTCTAAACTACCCAATATTTTTAATCCGTGTGCATAGAGCAGTTGGTAAATGCCCTAGGTGCTGGTTGTGGTCGACCCAGGTTCCATTTCCACTGCCTCCACCCTGTTGGATATGTAGGCATAGCTGGTAAATGTCCTATGTGCTGGTAGAGGCCGACAAGGCTCCATTTTCCCTATGCCCAACCTATGGATTTATTAATAATTCAACCCCCTTGTGATTGATGCCATGTGGTATACCCGAGTGGGACAACTATGATTGGCCATAAAACTAGGTTTTTAGGGCTTCTAAACTACCCAACTTTTGAAAAATCAAGATGATGAGAGCAGGAGCAAGAGCAGGTGCAGGAGCAAGAGTAGGACTGGGTTCAGGTTTAGAGAATGGTGTAGGTTTCTAGGTGGGAGCAAGATCAGGATCAGGATCAAGCATGTCAGGGCACGGTCACAGGCCTGCAAGCCCCTCGACGGGCCTAGAGGATGGCTCAATGTCTGATCAGATGGGTGGGCAGGGTGGGGATGGCATATTTGGACCAGTCCTCCATCCCAGCCTCGATGTGAGTGCAAGACTAGGGAAAAAGCCTCCAAACCCTGGGCAGGGTTCTGTCCTAGGTGGGTACAAACCCTCCTATCGACAGATCTTGGCTGGCACTAGGGCCCATCCTCGGGCCCTAGGTCTTGGGCTTTCCCTTGAGGGCACTCACATTTCCATTCAGGAGGAGGTCTACTCCTTTTTTGTTGGATCCTCTGCCTCCCTGGTTTGGAAATTCCTGGGAGGGTGACCAGACATGGAAATCGTTCGCAGATGGGCAGCTACCAAATGGAAGGTTTTCAGGCATATTCAGCTTATTGCCCTTACTAAGGGCTTCTTCATCATCAAACTTAATAACAAAAATGACACCAAAAATATCCTGTTAGGCGGGCCCTAGTTTTTGGGATGCAAAAGCCTCTTCCTCAGGCGTTATGGAGCTGACTTCCACCCCAACACCCAAAGCATCAACTTCACCTCGGTATGGGTCCGGCTCCCAGACCTTCCCTTCCACTTATGGCATGATGACATCCTAAGACTTATTGCTCAGTCGATCAGGGACTTGGTAGCCTTTGACACCGCTACCAAGGCAAGATCCCGAATGGTTCATGCCAGATTTTGTGTCAATGCAAATCTCAAATCCTATCTTCCCTCTTCTGTGACCATCTATTCTAGGTCCTTCTTTTGGCACCAATCCTTGGTTTACAAAAATAAACCTGCCTTTTGCCCCACCTGCTGCACTCAGGGTCATCAACCCCACCAATTTTTGGTATCCAAAAAGGTTGACGGTCATCTCCCCAAACACGCTTCCCGATCAGGTCGGGCCTCGTCCTGGCTCCCTCGCGATGACCATAGATCCTAGGCCTAGACCAACAAGGAGGCCCCCCCTTCTGCCCCAAATGTTTCCCAAGTGGGCCCTGGCCTGGAGGACAATCTTACCCAGGTTTTCCCTTTCGTTGATCCCTTCCCTAGGTCATCTTCTGAGGCCCCAATCCCAGGTTCTCCCTCCCCAATCGATGCAAACCCCTCCCCGCAGGCCCCTGCTTGCACCCCCTAGGTCTACGATACGTCTGAGCTCCTTTCCCTATTGGCTCCCACCTTCCAGCCTTCCTATATCGAGGTCCCCTTCTCCCCTCCCCTCCCTCGCTATCCCCCCTCAACTCACTCCCGCCCCCTTGATGGTCTCTGTTGGGCTTTCCCCCATTGGAGTGTAGATCCGAGAGGTCATACAAAGAGGTTGAAGGTAGTTCTCCATCTGGGGTCGATGAAATCAGCCCCAAGATGACCCAAAAACTCAAAAGAGGTTGGCCCACCCTGGGCGACCAGCGAACAAGTATCATCGAAGATGACATAGCCAATGGCTCTCAGGAAACTCTCTCAGAAGTTGCTGCAAGCTTCTCCAAGATGGATGCCCTTCAACCCAAACCCCTCGTTCAGGCCAAAAATAGGGGCAAGTGATCCCACAAGGGTGCCAAATGAAGCTTATCACCTGGAATATCAGGGGGCTCAATGGGGCTCCCAAGAAAAGGATCCTCGGCCAACTTCGTAGGGATCACCGCCCGTCCTTCCTCCTTCTCCAAGAGACCAAAATAGATGACGCTGCTACCCTACGAGTAGCCCAAGCTACCTGGCGCAATTGTGAGTCCCTATCTACCCCTACGGCTGGCTTAGCTGGGGGTCTGCTGTGCATGTGGGATCCATGATATTTTGAGGGGAGGCTCATATCATCGTCTCCCAAAATAATCAACATTCTGGTTCATTGCATGAAGACAAGGCACTCTTGGATTCTGTCCAACATCTATGCCCCTAACAGCCCTGTTGAGAAAACGGCCCTATGGAAGGAAATCAGCTCGATGATAGAAGCCTTTGCCCCCCTCCCCTGGATCTTGGTAGGAGACTTCAATAGTCCCATATTCCTTTTTGCCAAAAGTGGGGGTTTAGCAGTTTCAAGAAAAAGCATGGAGGACTTTGGAGCCTTCACCGTCCTCAACAAGCTCATGGATGTCATCCTGAAAGGAGCTAGGTTCACCTGGTCCAACAGAAGAGCGGGAGCAAGCCATATCCAGGTCAGGTTGGATAGAGTATTCCTATCCAAGGAAGCCCTTCCCATGTTTGTGGATGCAACCTTGTTGGCTCTCCCCAAAATCGGGTCAGTTCACTCCCCATGGCTGCCAAAACTGTCTTCCTCGAGCCGTCCATGGTCGAATTGAGCGAGTCGGCTAGGCTTTTCTCTAGTGCCAAGAAATATACCTCTTTATTCAACAAATTTGTAGGGTCTAATGAAGATATTACCCAAATTTTTTTGGATACCTGGAATGAAGGTGAGGTCACGGTGAAGGGTCTCCACTTCAAAGTGACCAAAGAGTTTCTTACGGAGGTTACAGGCCTGCATCATGAGGATAAAGGCAGAGTCATCAGATGGGATAAGCACAATTGGGAGGAGGAGTTGTCCCACTTCCCGGAGTAGCAGTGGGATAAGGCTAACATTTTTCGCTCCAACCTCCCAACCCCCTTCGACGAGGCCATTGTCCCGATGATGCAGTACATCACATGCGACGATCCGAACCAGTGGCTGTTCAATTTCCACCTTAGCTACTTCAACCATATTTGGGAAGCCATGTTGGACAGCACCCCTCGGTTCCTTCTGTACTCCCTAAACCTATACATTGATCAAGCTCACCGAAGTAACTCTCGACCCTCCCACCAAGGCCTCATGGCCATCCTGTATAGGCATGCCCTTGCTAATCAGCATCAACTCCATTGCATCCCTCCCCTATCCTCTGTCCCCCCTTCAAAGTGGCTAACTCCCTCAATGGCTCCCCCGTAGCTTCTAAATCCAAGGATACCCCCTCCCCCGAAACCTCCCCTACCTCAAAGCGATGCAGGCCCACCTAGAAGTATAGGACTCTGACCTAGGGCCCAGGCGGGGTCCCGAATCTTGGTACCAGTCATAAAGGCCCATTCCCAAGCAGTAGTAGGGCTGTTGGCAGCACCAAAAATTCTAAGGTGGAGGTCCCAGAGCCCACTGAAGTCAGTTCTGACTCTGGCAGCAGGCTGTAGAACTTGGTAATCAGAGCCCTTCTTCACACGATGATTGGATCCCTGATCGCGTCTGCCCAAGCAGCTTCCTCAGGTGCTGATGCCCTGGTCGAACTCCGATGCAGGCTGGGTGATGGCCCTGATAGGGAGTGAAGCTGATCTGAAAAGTTGGGCCTCGTCCCAATCAGGCCTGGCTGCAAGGCCTTCCGATGTAATTGCGTGCAGGTTTTGCATTTTTAATGTTTGTCATTTTACAAATTTTTCTTGGTTCGATGGCTACATACCAAGCTTTGTTGTCAAGTTTCTTAGATGGTCTGATTTTTGTAGGAACCAGGGCCCCAGGACCCGAGCCCCGGATCGCTGCCCAAGGGTGCAACCCTGATTTTTATTTTTAATTTTAGCCTCGGATTTCTATGTATCTAAGGTTTTGGGATCCTTATTCAAAAAACCCGTTGTAAATATATTGCTACTTATAAAAAAAAAAAGCAATCAATCAGGCCAAAATAAGTCATCACAAGTCTCTTTGGCAAGTATATCTAATCAAGTAAATCAAGTGGTGATGAGTCAGCCCGTAATGGTTCAACAACTAGTGCAACAACTGCAATAAATTAATTATCATGTGGTCCCCTCGGTAACTCAAGCACTCATAATACAAAACACAACACCAACTGTGGAAAACCCCTCTCGTCAATAGTATGCTCAACCCCAGTGCCAATACACTCCTTTAATGGAGTCGTATTCTTCCATCTTCTGTAGGTTTTATGAAACAAACAAGTTGGCTTTGCCAAAAATCAAGCTTGATGACCCTACCAAACATGGTAGAGGTTACAAGGAACATCTATTTTACCCATACCATAGGCAAAATGGTCATGATATCAACACTTGCAACATTTTTAAGAATATTGTTCAAGACCTCATAGAATTAGGGGCCATGAAGGCAGACAATCCTCTAGCTCCACAAAATCAAAATTTGGGAATATTTCAAACACCTCTTATGAACCATGAAGAGGCCCAAACTAATGTAGGGGGTAATAATAATCTCACACCTCCTAACCAGGTTAATCATGTTCAAAAATACCAAAATTTTGTAGGATCAGTCCATGTGGTCACAAGAGGTCAAAGGAAAAATCAACAAAATGCCCAACAACCAAATGCACAACCTTCAAATCCACCACCCATTCAAACCTCTCCAAATCCATCCCCACAAATCCATATTTCTAGTCTACCAAATCAGCCCATCTGTCATCCTCTAAGGCTAGTAGTATCCTTAAGAAGTCGATTGACTACAAGTTTGAAGATGGCTTCAGCTAAATTGTCCCTATATGAGATCATCCAACAATCCCCTAGACATAGAGAAATCCTAATGGAAATTCTTAAATCCATTTAGTTTGAATCTCAAGATCCTAATTTCTTCAACAACTTTTTAGGGAGCATTAGAATGTGCATGGAATCATCCATAAACTTCTATGACTTTGAAATAAAGTCAATGACCTCAGAATCCGTAGATCCTCCATTGCATATTATGGCCCTGATAGACAAGAAGCCATTTAAGAGAGTCATAATTGATACTAACTCATCCATCAAGATTATCACTAATACTACCCTTAGCAGCCTCAAAAGTCTACCTTCCCATATTTCTAAGTCATCCTTCACCCTCAAAGCATTTAACGATGCTTTGTGTACCACAATTGGCACTGTTGTTTTGCCCATTGAAGTAGGGGTTAAAATGTTGCACACTATGTTCCACATCTTGGAAGGGGCCATGGTGTATAATGTACTCCTTGGTAGACCTTGGATGAGGGAGATGAAATGTGTTCCATCAATTCTCCACCAATGCCTGAAATATGTTTATGATAGTCAAGTCCATTGCATCCTTGTGGGTGTAGAACCTTTTAAGTATTGCAATTTCATTTCAAATCCCTATGAATCCATGTTGCCTTCCATCCACCTGTTCTTATCCCCATCATCTTCCAATCCATCCACTTCATCTTCTAATCCATTCCCACTTTATTCCAAAGCTCCTATTTTAGAGGAGTTATCCATCACCAAACCTCCTCAATCATCCATTTATTCTTATACGTGTGGTCAAGGTCAATCCACTTTTGCCACATCATCCACATCAACCACTCCTTCTACAACCATTTCTTCTTCATCACCATTGCCTCATCCACCTTCTTCTAATTCCAAGCCATCACCCAATCCTTCTCCATCAGTCGATGTTTCACAAGTCAAAATTTTAGAGTGTAAAATATTCAACTCCCCGCCACCTTCCATAGCCCCTTCCAATCCTGAGCCATCCATTTCCACATCATCCACCACCTCATTCCAAGTTGAGGTCCACATCACTAGTCCGGGTATTGGTGAATACGTGGTCTAAGACATTACCATTGCCTGGCTTGCCATCCCTACAACCAAGGATTTTGATCACCCATGTTACCCTCCTTTAACCATAGGTGCTGACTACGATATGAGCTCTGCTCATAACAGTATCAACTTTATTTATGGAGGGATTGATTCCTTAATTGAGTTAATTATGCTCGAAGAACCAAAATAATTGAGACGTGCCAACATACAAAACATGACAGAATTTTCGTCTCATTACTTCCATATAGTCAATTGGTAAGGTCAAGGTTTAGGTTCCCATGAACAAGGGATACATGACATAATTGATTTCCCATATCGAGGAGCACATGATCATTCAAGCTTGGGATATACCCCACTTTCCACAATTGCTTCCCTTGAGCAAGCCTTCCAAAGGCTTAGCCTCAATGAAGAAGACAAAGTCCCCCTTCCATTTCTTTCAACCACTTATCTTGAACAAGCCCTTAAAGAGCTTAGCTTCAATGAAGAATAAGAACCACTAAATTTTTCCTACTCGCTTCCTAATTTCGATGATGAAATTTATGAAGAGTATGAACTTATGTCCAATGCTTCTGACGATTCTGAAGAGGAATTTCAGCCCATTGTTCCCCTTACCCAACAGGATGAGTTTTACCTCACACTGTATCCCATCCATTAGCCCATATTTCACTTAATTATTCCATAATAATAAGCTGACCCACCTGGTGAATCACCCCCACATGAGTTCCATTGATCCATTCAGTGAAGACAAAATTTGTAACATATGTATATAAACAAAAATTTCAAAAATAAAAATAAAAAATCATTCAAAAACAAAAACTACATTTTTCTTTGCATGTACATAGAATTTAATTTTATGTTTTGTTGCTGCTATCCATGGTTAGCAAGATTCAAAATCGGTTCCCATCCATTCTTCCAATTCATCTCTTTTCCAGCTAAGTCAGTATGAATCCTATTGACTTATTCAAAATGCTCTGCAATCCATACAATCTGGCTAAGCCAATTCTAATTGACATAAGACTTGTTGACATAGACCGAATTTCTTCCCAACCCTCCTTTTTGGATTTCGTCCTATCCGAGGAATTATTAAGGGCTTCTGCCAACTACATTCCTCCTTCCCCTCCATCTTCACCTCCATATTCTACCAAGAATCCCGAGGTCTTTTAGGCAGAGTTAGATGACGATAAGCAGGAAGAGTTGGATGATATCTTGGACGAAATTCATCTGATCCCAACACCACATCAACTTGAGGAAGGTTCACATATGTCTATTGAATATACCATAAAAGTGAACCTTAGTTTAGATCTTGATAATCCTCAAATTGTCAAGCTTGGAAAAAGACTATCGTCCGATGAACAAGAGCAATTCATTGCTCTCTTCAAGAAGAAGAAAGATGTGTTTACATGGTCCTATAAGGATATGCCCAGTCTTGACCCTAGTCTTGTGGTTCACAACCTCACCTTACATCCCGATGCCAAACCGGTCAAAAAAATCTTAGAATGATGCATCCTATCATGGCCCTCTTAGTCAAGGAAGAGCTTCAAAAACTTCTAAACATCAATTTTATTGTTCCTATTGACTATCCTGAGTTTTCGAAGCTACCAATAAGACCTTGATTACTATTCTCAAGAAACTTGTTAACAAAAAGAATAGAGATTGGTATACACAAATCCCTTTGGCACTATGGGCTTATTGAACAAGCATCCAAATGCCAACAAGAGCAACACCATTTTCCTTAGTCTATGAAGCTAAAGGTATCATGCCTCTTGAGCTCGAGATTCCCTCATGAATTTCTTTGCAAGAATTCATAGATGATGACACTACTATACAAGCACGTCTTGACCAACTTACTCTTCTTTATGAGAGGCGATTCAATGTACTAGAACACTTATGAGTCCATCAAGACCGCCTTAAGCATGCTTATAATGCCAAAGTCCATCTTTGTGAATTTCAAGTAGAATATCTAATACTTAAAGAGAACCAATAAAACACCAATGCTTTGTCGCACCTTTGCGATAAATTTATGGCTAATTGGTTAAGTCCATACATAATTTCCCAAAAAGTGGGTAATAGTACATATAAACTTATTAATTTAGAGGGAGTGGAGGAACCAAAACAACTTAATGTTATCCATTTGAAGGTATTTTATTGTTAATATGATGTTTATATGTATATATACATGGCTAAAATAAAACTTCAAAATTGTTGCAAAAAAGAAAAAGTGTTTTTCAACATTACCGAGGCAAATCGTGCCTCAGCTCCACCATTAGCATGTACTCCCTCTGCCACCATACCTCCCATGCAAATTTACACCAATCTCACTTCCCTTACCAATGCACTCCACTCCTCAAGCACAGATTCAAAAACTCTCAAACGCATAAATGAGCCACAAAATTTGCCCTGTAAGCTATTTATAGTTGCAGCTAGCGCACTCAAGTATAGGGTCGCACCTACGGGCTGTAGGCATGCATGGGCACCTGCAGGCACACCCAGGCACAGTCGTGCGCCTGTAGGATACCACAGGCGTGGTAGGGTGCCTGGTGCCAAAATGACATAAGAACAAAATGGATCAAAATAATACCTTGCCCCCTAAAAATCTCACCAAATTTCACCCATGCATCATGCACATCATAAAATAATGTTTTGTAAAAAAAAAAATCGTTTTGCGCATATAATTTTTGAATATGATGCAAAGTTGTAAAATGCACAAATCAAATTACAAAACACAACAAATGATTCCGAATTTTTACAAAACTAATACTCATCTCTACTTCTCCATATTCTTCATCATTCCACAAATTTTCATAATAATTGGAGTTGATTTGACCATCAAATCAATTGTCTCCATATGAAAAGTGCAAAATCAACAACTAAAAGCTCTCACATTTACAAAATCGAACCCAAATTTTGTGACGTAATTATGTTCTTCAATCAACATTCTTCCAATCTCATAATCTACCATCATTTCTTCCAATACGTGTCAAAATTACAAGTGCATCTCGTATATAGTTTTCTATTCTATATACTTGGCGATTGCAGCAATTTGCATCCATGCAATTTGGTAAGATGAATGAATTACCATAAGAACACTTGGTCATCATCATAATCACTTATCTCCTTGCTAAAAATCACAATCATATTTGGTATTTCCTCATATTTAGAGTGAAACATTGCCAAGAGCAATTTGCACAACCGTTGTCATTGATAGCCTAGTTTGTGGGGCTTAAAACATGGACACAACTCAAATTTCATCATTCAAAATCTCCTTAACACCTTTGAGATAGGCACTAGCTAGGATGATTGGTTCCAATTGTGGGAATTATTCAAACAGTCACTAGCAGTACATCCAAGGTTGATTCCTTTTTCCTTTGCATCATCATTTTGCATATCAATGACGCTAAAAAGGCAAAATATTCCAACAACATCGAATCACCCCAAACTTGGGGTAACCAAAATTTAATTATGATTTTCCCATGATGGGATACACCTTACATGATCATGACATCTACATTTGACACAACCCCCTTCCCACCGTTGGGGTAAAAATGGTATCACATTTTACATCATTCATATCATCCACATCATATCATATTTTACATCATTCATATCGTCCACATCACATCACATTTGCACAAAACCCTTCATCCGTTAGGGTAAACACAGGCACATCATATCACATTTTACACCACTCCCCTTCGCACCATTGGGGCAAAAATAGTATCACATAATTCATCATTTGCACAAATTTTTCAATTGGCTCGTGATATTCATCCGTAATCTCTTTCACCAATTGAGGGGTAAGCTATGCAAATTCCAAAAATTCTTTATTCTTTTGTCTTCAACATTATTGCTCAAAAATCCAACAAGAGAGAGAAGTTGCTTCTGTGTCTAAAGCCCAACCAAGTGTCTCATATTTTTTGCACCATATTGTGTTTCACGCAAAATTGTACAAAAAGGGGCATCTATAAACACCAAATCCTAGCCACTTGTCACTCGTTCCGATCATTCTACGATCCACTTGTCTATCATCCACCATTCCTACCATTCAATTGGCTATTCCATGCCTTTCCCGCCATCTAATGGTCCACTTTAGCTCTTTCATGCCATTTTATAAACCCTCTTTGACTTATTTATATTTATTTTATATTATTTATATTTAAATATAATATTTTATATTATATTTTAATATATTTATTATAAAATACATATTTATAAGCCAAGATAACCTCAACCGTCCGATTTGATCTAATCTCAGTTATCCATCTTCCTTAATTTGTGTCACACTTAAAGTTTAATATCCACCTTTGGATCCGCTTTAATATTAGCCACACGATCAAAAGTGTTAAGCTAAAACCCTAAGAAAATCCTAGGCTTAATAATAAATAGGAGCATTATCAATGCTCAACCCTTGAATATTGGAAAACTTAAACGCTGGAGCTCTAATTTACTTGTGAGGCCTAACCTTGTTGAGAGATTGTTTCTTGTGAGTATATTATGTCCTAGCTTATTCTTCCCCAAAATCCTAGCTTCCCCTAGAAGTTTTAGATTCCAACCACCTTCGCATCCCATTTCTATCACCACCATTATCATCCATTCATCGAGCCCTTCGTACTCCCCTGATTGTATATTTAGCACTAGTTCATAGGTGTAGTCGAGCGCCTACCTCATCCCACAGGTGCAGTCGCATGCCTTCCACATTCTGCAGGTTTATCACAATGCTTGTTGTTCCCACCACCACACACTAGGATCTGCCGCATAAGATCACAAAGTGCCGTTAGGGTCACCCTGCCATTAATTTGCAATGGAGCAACATAACAACAAAGTAAGTATTATATGTGTTTTATTTGTTTTTATTTGATTATGCATGTTCTATTTACTCAAATCTAGGATTTTTAGTTTACATTTCTGAGGGTTCACACCATGGAACCCTCATTTTGTTTTCTAATGACTTTATGTTTGATGTGTGTGCAGGATCAGGTAGCATTCATCAAGATGTGTTGAGTAACTACTGAAGCTACAGTGGCCTGATTACGGATAACCAGAAGCCCACTCACCCTATTGGAAGCAAGATACATTAGAGACACTATTTGTTTTGTAGCTAGGGTTTTGAATAACCCTAGCACCTGTATTTATTGTATCAAAATAATTCCGTTGAACGGATCAATTGTAATAAAGGAGTTTCTCAGCTCCCCCATCTATTGAATAAAATCATATTTTGTGCAATCTCTTGTTCATTGATTTATATTACTTTTATATTTGATTTAGTGTCATTTTTTTGCTTCACAACAGGTTTTCTATCTTGGCTACTCATAAGTGCTTTCTCAAAAAATTTGATTCTCTTTTTAGAAAATTTTTATAGACAGGAAACCTGGACTGTAATAAATGGATCCTGGTCAGTTGGGATACTGTGTGTTACCCTAAAGAGATGGGGGTCTTGGTTTGAGGATAGGGTTTTGCATAGTGGCGAATTTCGCATTTTAGCGCGAATATTCGGATTTTCACAATGTTAATTTTGCGAATTTTGGGACCATATAGGTCGGCCCATTCGCCCAAAAATTTTGGGATCCAATTTTTTTAAGGGTAAATTCGCCACGCTATCATAAGGTTTCCCACCTAATTTTTGCCTTAAATTTATAAAAAATAAAAAATATCCCACCCAATTCACCCCTTGTACCCAATTATATATAGCTAACCCTGACAGCGACTCTCATACAATTACAACATTAATTTTTTTGGATAGCGAGCGATAGAAGGTAGACGACTGACAAAACATGAGTCCATGACTGACACAAGGTGACTGGTGGAAGGACTGGAGGAAGGTGACTGGTAGAAGGCGACTGGCAGAAGGCGAGTGGTAGAAGGTGAGTGGTAGAAGGTGAGTGGTAGAAGGTGAGTGGCATAAGGCGAATGGTGGAAGGCAACTGGCAGAATTCAAATGGTAGAAGGTGATTGGTAGAAGGTGAGTGGTAGAAGGCGAGTGGTAGAAGGTGAGTGGTAGAAGGTGAGTGGCATAAGGCGACTGGCATAAGGTGACTGGCAGAAGGTGATTGGTAGAAGGTGACTAGTATAAGGTGACTGGTAGAAGGTGAGTGGCATAAGGTGACTGGCATAAGGTGACTGGTAGAAGGTGAGTGGCATAAGGTGAGTGGCATAAGGTGAGTGGTATAAGGTGAGTGGTATAAGGTGAGTGGTATAAGGTGAGTGGCATAAGGTGAGTGGTAGAAGGCGAGTGGCATAAGGTGAGTGGAAGAAAGTGACTGGCTTAAGGTGACTGATAGTATACAACGATCACCATTTATCGGTAAGTTTCTTTTACCATTAATTTTTCTTTTTTAACATTTTGTTCATGGACACTCAATAAGGAGGTTTATTTTGCTTGGGATAGATATTTATTTGTCTCTACTAGTTCTATTTTATACTAGTTATTTTTATTTTTAAAAATGATGTTCATTGTTCATGTTAATATTCTATTCATACAGGTAAAATGTCAACTATTGGTAGTGGAAAGAAGGGAGGCCAGTCTTCAGATAAGAGGAGTATCCTCAAATACTTTCATAATATTTTGAAATCTGGTCAGCCATCAACATCTGCATAAAATGAAGGTATGAACGCCTTTACTTACCAGTTAATTTTTTAACATTGTTAATTTTATATATAATGTCTTCATTCATAAAGAAGTGTGCTTTTTGGTTGATGGCTTTGTCCATTTTTTATCTATAGAAGGTATGCTTTTAAATGCCATAGTGATAATGACCCTACTATTGACACTAGTATTATCTCTATAGAAAACACCGTTGACCTTGTTATGCCTCCACTTCCACATATCCTCGTTAATGAAAATTCCACAGATGAAAATATTCTTAATCAAATGGAACAACAACATGAAGAGATTCCTGAATCTAACACGCCAAGTGGAAAATAAAATAATAGTTCTTATGCAGTCCCTACTTCTAGAGAATCTTCATCTAAAAAACATAAACGTGCAAGGTTATCTAGGTGGACAATTAATAGATCATTTCAGCCTGATTGGATAGCAAAATTTCCATTTATTGAGCCAATGTTGCTAGAGAATAGTAGTGAGGAAATAACAGAATTGAGATGCGTAATTTGCAGTTGGAAACACGAAAAGGATCATAGATTGCAACTTAAGAAAGATACAATAGAAAAACATTGTGGAAAGGTTTATATCAAAACAAAAGAAGGTGATCGACCAATACCAAAAAATTATAGGTGGAAGGATGCATCAGAGTGCGCACATATAAGATATGCGCAAGAATATGATAAAGAAATGAAACAAAAGCAAACTTTGGTTGAGAAAGGTGCAACAATTCAAGCCCAATTTCGAAAAATGAATAAGTTAACTTTAGCTTCAAAAAGTTTGCAGTTTGTTGTTGTATTCTCTATTCTTAAAAAGGGTAGACCTATGTCTGATTTCATTGATTATAAATCTCTATTTTGACTAGATGATGTGCAGAACTTACCCAGTGCCCATTGGTCAGATCGAAGTGGTTGGGAAATGGTAAAATGTCTCTCATTGGTTGAGCAAGATGACCTCAAAGAGAAAGTAAAAAAGGCCAAATTCATTTCACTTTCAATTGATGAGGTGACTATTGTTGACAACACATCTTGGATTTGCATGCATGTTTACACATTGGAAAATCATTTAAGGCAACCTCATTTACTTGCATTACGCAAGATGGTGGAAAATTGCAATGCAGAAAATATTTACAATGTTGTTGTTTCTAGTTTAAAGGAAATAGCAGGAATGAATGAAATGGAAATAGCCACTAAGTTAATATGTGTCAGAGCTGATGGTGCTGCTACAATGCAAGGACACAAGAATGGTCTTTGTGTTAGACTACAAACATCTGTTACCCCATATTTGATCCCTATTCATTGCATGGCTCACAGAATGAATCTTGCATACAAAATTGTGGATACATTTACAAATGTTGCGAGAGTGGAAGAGCTTGTCCATGAAATTCATGATTATTTTTTGCACAGTCCAAAAATATTTTCAGAGTTTCAACAGTTTGCACTAGGAGTTACTGAAGGTAAAAAACTGTTAAAAGATGTGGATACTAGGTGGATTTCGATGTATCAACCGACATTTAGAGTTTTCAAAGAATATCAATCCTTGATAGGGTTTATGTATGCAAATCGTAGGGCAGTTGATAAGGCTAAATATTTACTATTTCGAATGAGTGACTTTGAAACACTTCTCACATTGTGTGGTATTCTTCCAATGTTGGAAGAAATGAATACTTTGATCAAAATTGCACAAGAAAGATCGATTTATATTATGGATTTCATCAGGGCGAGAAAACAAATTTGCATGCATATTGATATGATGTACGCATCTGGTCAAAGTTTTATGGATCCCATGTTTGAGAGTTGGAGAACATTAACAAACGTGAATGATCCTCAGAGCTTTCTGAAGTTCAATATAAATGATCATCTATGTATTAATGTCCATGAAAAGGAAATACCTTTATATTATTTTGGTCTGCGAATGGATATAGCTACAAATGAAGTTGAGCAAATGCCCATAACCTACAATAGATTTCATGTAGTTGTACACGATACAAAAATTAAACTGAAACAAATAGTAGAATCATTGACAAAAGAAATAAGAGACCATTTTCAAAGAGATGAATTGCTTGAGGCTATGGGTGTGGTTAATCCGATGTTTTGGGATCCTTGTAATGAATACCAGATTATAAATGGTTTGTTTCTCAAATACATGGGCATTCTTGCTAGCCATTTTAGTAAAAGTGTGGTAGTCAATGGTATTGAAATCAATGGCATTCTCAACAGAGATCTTTTGACAAAATAATCAAACTGTTTTGGAACAACAATGTCTGCTCAAGTTTCACAACTCTCTAACCATCATGAAATAGGTTCTATTTCATGTTTGTGGAGAAGATTACATCCCAGTAGTATCTTACAACATACTATGAGTGAATATTTTCATTTATATGAATTATGTCAAACGATGATTTTAGGATCTGTGGAAGATGAAAGGGTATTCAGTGCATTATCATATGTAAAATCTAAAGTTCGAAATAGGTTGGACAAAAATTTGGAAAATTGTTTGAGAGTATATGTGTCGACCTATGAGGTGGAGAAGTTTCCTTATGAAAGAGCATTGTCACACTGGAAATCTATGGCAGAGAGAAGAGGTGTAACGAATACTGAGGATGAAGAGGATGATGGTAACACTGATCAGATTGTGATGACAAAAATTTTGGGTATGAGTGCAGATGAATTTGTACAATCTGAAAAGAGTTTGTTCCAGCTTCCAAAATTATGATGCAAGGATGCTTTCATTTGATTTGATTTCACATATTATCATTTGATTTGATTTCACATATTAGAATGAAAGGATGCTTTCATTTGATTTGATTTGAGTTCAACATTATAATGAAAGGAATATTGAGATTATATTGTAAATTGATAAATGTAATTTTGATGTCATTAATCATATAATATGATATTAGAAATGCAATTTGATGTATATTTGAATGAAATTGGATTATTTGAGTAGCCCCCTGTATAGTGTTGATTAGAACACTGCATTATATTTTATATCAAAAATGTGTTATCTATCATTAGAACACTGCATTATCTATCATTTTACATAAGCCTTGTTATTGAATTATTAGTCTAAAGTTTCAAATTTTTTGGTTGATTTGTATTGTATATATCATTTATGGCAATGTGTCAAAGTAAATATCTATGCTGCATTTCCAGTCATTTCAAATTATTTCATATAACATAAAAGAACAACTTACTGCATCCACATAATTCAAAATTACTTAATGCATCAACACAAATAATCAAAACTGGCATACTGCATCCACATAATTCAAAATTAATTAATGCATCAACACAAATAATCAAAACTAGCATACAATGACAATAAATATTTCCAGTCATTTCTCTTTCATTGATTTCAATTTTCAAAAAAGATACCATTCTTTCACAATTTACAAATAAATATCAAACATTTTTTGTTTCACTTCAAATTAAAAACAACAAACTTCTACATCAACACAAATAATCAAAACATAACAATATTTAAAACAAAATTTCAAAAAGATAATACAAATTTTTTTGAAATTGTCTGTTTCATTGATTTCAGGAAAGATACCATTCTTTCACAATTTATAAAAAATATCAAAGAGTTTTTGTTTCACTTCAAATTTAAAACAACAAACTTCTATTCTTTTTCCATGGTTCCTGAAGGTCCACCTTCATCTATCTCAATATCCTTTGCTTCTAATGCACCAACCCTAACCAAAATTTCAGTTGTAGTGTTGATCCCCGATAACAATGAACTTTCTTCCTTCGTTGGATCTTCTTTAAATGGTGCATTCAGCTCTTTCTCATTTTATTTCAATACAACCTCGACATCCAGGCCCTTATCTCTGATAAACTTCTTCAACCAATTATTTTCTCTAACAGTGTGTTGTAACCTCTTCTTCACTTCAATAGCATTATTAATACTAATTTTGGTAGTCTTGATCAACGTTTTCATGGCACCGACCTGTTGCTTTAAGTGCTGGAAATTAGACTACAAAATACAAGTGAAAAAAGGTTAATATTTATAAACAAAACATATTTAAGAAAAAAATGATTTTTTAGTTAGATGTAAAACTTACATCAGTTGTAAGTCGTGCAGTTTCTACAACTGCTACTTTGTTCTGATCTAGTGCCCATTCATTGAAATATGCTTGGGCCTCTGCATTGAGGTTTTCCAAACGATTCAGAACAATGGCCAGAACTTCATCTGTGTATGCAGACTCTGCCTCCATAGTGCTAGATTCAGCTTTATGTAGCAAAGCATCGAGCTTTTGGGGCTCATTCTCAACCTTTAAAAACAACTCTTTTCTCTTTGAAAAATTCTTATATCGGCCATTTATTGCTTTAATCAAAACCTTGGCCCGATATTCCCATTCTTTCAATTTATCAATATCTAAAAGAAGATTATTATGAACTACAACTTTACATCTATTAGCTAATAACACATTTTAAGAAAAAATTACTTTATCATCATCTGTTAGATGATGGGCGATGACTTGTTAGGGAGGAGGAAACTTCTGGGGGCATCTGCATCAACATTTTCTTCTTCATCATTGCCCTCTTCATCCTGAAGCATATCACTTGCCTTTAAAGGGAAATTTTGAGGATTCATATCCTGATAAAGAAAATCACAATCTAGAGTTCCCGAGGGCATATGAGATGCACTCTCAACATTTGAGAAATTCTCTAGGGTTAAAATTGGTAAAATAGAAACATTAGATTCAGACACATTGTGTGTCTGGGTAGCACTTCTTGTATCACGAGATGGTGGTGTGAGGAACATTTTACCACGCATGCGTGATTGGTTCCTCACCGGTGGTACCTACTGTGGATGGACAGGAACTTGTTGTGTTGATGGTTGTTGTTGCGTTTGCGGTTGGGCAGATGGTGGAGGCATCTTTTTTTTAGTCTTTTGAATGTAATAGGTCTATCTGCAAAATTTCACATGAAAGTATAAATTTAATCTTGTGTAAATAACAATATCATAAAAAGAGATTTATTTTAACCAAACATACCAGACTCAGACTCTGCAGCCGTTGATGATTCAACCATTTGCCCTTTCTCTAAAAAATATTTAAAATAAATCAAAAAACATAATTTTAAGTCATTAAAATACATCATTTAAAATAGTACTTTTGAATAATAAGGTTACCTTGTGGGTTGGAGGTAACTTCTTCCACGTCGACTGTAGCAATTCGAGAAGTAAAAGGAGCCGCAGGTGTATGTTGAATCTGATCACCATGAGACCTCACACGTTTGGAGGGAGTTACTGGTGATGACTACGACTACGAGTCAGAATCAGTAGACACTTCTTGAATCCTAAATGTGGCATCCCTTTTACTTGAAGACTGAGATGCTCTTCTCTGTTTTCAAAACAAAATTAAAAAATAACAAGATAGATTGAAAAAAAGAAAACAAAGATATTCCAAAAAACTATGTTTACCTGTATTTCATTCTCAGTCATGCCAATAGCCAACAAACTGGGGTGCAATGCAGTGGGAGGATTGCTTTGTTGAAGATTGAAATAAGCTTCCTAAAAAAGACAAAGAATAAAATTGTTGGTTGTCACTGTATACGAAGTTTGAATTTTTTGGGCACTCAGAAGGTCCAGTTTCAGGTGGTTGGAAATGTGCATGGACCAGTCAAATATTTCACCACCAATACATCGAATCAACAAAGACAGTGCCCAAAAAGGTATTTCTGTAGGTCGCCCCTACAGAATAAGCCTTGCCTAAAAAATTCAATGCAAGCATAGAGAAATTTGTCTCCAACGTTGGAAATGTTTAAGCCCCTTTTGGACTTAGAAGAATTAACTAAAAAAAGAGAGAACATTATTAGAAAACAAAAAGTACAAGGAGAACGTTATTAGAGAATGGAAACTACAATACATCAATATTTAATGTTAAATAAAAAATAAATTTTAAAAATATACCTTTCAAATTGTCTGAGTGAACAGAGTAAATGGTTGCTAGGGTGGATTTATCATCATCGATCAAGGCGTACTGGTTGTTCACCAGTACACCATCCAAAAATGGCAGCCCTATTAGTCGCTGCACATCGAAGGGTTTAACAGAAAAACAATGTCCTTGTTATCCACTTTCATCGTAACAGTGGACACGTCATGGTTGTAACAATTAATGATCCATTGCATCAACTGAACGTTAATGTTCAACTATGGCATCTTCAATACACCAGCAAGTCCGGAGGTGTAAATCCATTGTGAATCTCTTCCAGGAGTGCTGAAAATGTTCTTGATGTTGGGGCAGTAGAAGCTCTTGAAATTAACTTTTGAAGGCAGAGGAGAGGAAGAGCTAGCCATTTCTGAAAACACGCAGGAAAATGCTCTGAAACACGTAGGAAAACGCTTTGAAAAGCCTTGGAAAACACTCAGAAAACCGTCTAAAAATACTGTGAAAACCCTCTGAAAATGCTGCCAAAACCTTCTAAAAACTGCCAAAATGCTCTGAAAAGCGTCTGAAAAGGCTCTAAAACCGTTGTGGAAAATGCTCTAAAAATGCTGGAAAAAGCTCTAGAATTGCTTTGGAAAACACTGTAGGAAACGTGAAAAATGACCCTGCATATGTATTTATAGAAGTTTGCATGGCAGAAGTTGATAGATGCATGACACATGGTAGACGAGATGACATGTGGTGCCATATTATTATCGATATTTGATGGTCACCTTTTGTCAATCACCATCTACCACTCGCCATCTGCCAATCACCATCATCAAATCACCATCAACCACCCACCATCTACTAGTCACCATCTACCAATCACCATCTACCAGTCACCATCTGCTAGTCACCATCTACCAATCGCCATCTACCAGTCACCATCTGCCACTCACCATATACCACTCACCATCTACCACTCGCCATCTACCACTCACCATCTACCACTCACCATCTGCCACTCACCATCTACCACTCACCATTTATCACTCACCATCTACCACTCACCATCTACCACTCACCTTATACCACTTGCCATATGCCACTCACCTTCTACCACTCACCTTCTACCACTTGCCTTCTACCACTCGCCTTATGCCACTCACCTTCTACCACTCACCTTCTACCACTCGCCTTCTGCCACTCACCTTCTACCACTTGTCTTCTACCACTAGCCATAAAATTTTATTGATAATTTTTGTGCAAAAAAAAATCGCCTTATTTTGATAAATTTTCTACAAAATTTTTAAAAATTTGCCCCAACGTTTATACACCATTCACCTAGATTCACCCCGATTTTATAATTACTTTTTTGGTACTACCCCTTATGCATAACCTTTTTTAGACAATTCGATTTGAATAGTCTCGCTTTAGCTGCTAAACTTTATTGGAGGTGGTGCAGTAATATTGATCAGCTTTGGGCTAAAATTCTTAGCCTCAAATATTTGTGTGGTGCTCCAGCTGATGAGATTCTGATATTGGAGCTGAGGGGGAAATGTTCCATTGTTTGGGACACTCTCAAAAAAGGTGCCATGCTTATTAAGAAGGGTCTCTTTTGCATTTCTAATAATGGAAATAATGTCTTATTTTGGAAAGATTCTTGGGATAATCATCCTTTTATCCTTCTTCTTTCCCCCACCTTCGTCTTCTTCAGGATATGTTTTCTGATGCGAGCTGGTCTAAGGTGGTTGACTTCAAGCGACAAAGTCCTCTTGGCAGTTCTTTTACTCACTACTGGTGGGATTCGCAAGGTTGGCCAAAGGGTGGTTGTCCTAAGGATCGTGACACCCTAGCTTCTATTTGGACTGATAAATCATGTTGTTCTATTGAAGACTCTGAAATTCTTGCTTGGGACCATAATTCGAAAGGCAAATACATCATTTCTATGGGTTATCAAACCCTTATTATGCAGATAAGAGAGGAGATTGTGTCCCCTTGGTTGAAGAAGATTTAGAATAAGTTTGGTTGACCCAAATGTAATTTTTTCTTTGGCTTATGTGATCGAAGAAATGTTCAACTTAGGATAATATTCAGAAAAGATGTTTTCAGGCTCCTTCACTATGTTTTCTTTGTGGAAAGAATGAGGAAACCATTCCCCATATTTTCTTCCAATGCTCATATTCCCTGGAGGTTTAGAAGTTGTGGTGGCAGATCTAGAAAAGACCCATCATCCATGCTACTTCTATTTTTGAGTTTTGGGAAAGCTTGGGTAGACCCCCTTCCTCTGCTTCATGTCTTCAAACTTCCTAGGATATTGGTATTCCTTAATATTTTATCAGATTTGGTTGGAATGCAACTAAAATTTTTTTGAGGGATGTCAACTTAGAGCTTTACAAGTATGGCTCATAGTCAAAAGGATGGTTAAGGAGACTATTGAGATCAAGTGTGTTCTGATTTCTTCTCTTACTTCCTTCGATTTTCAGATTATCAATAGAGTGGCTGATTGTTTAGCGAAGTGGGCTTCTGAAGGATTCCCTTACTGGAAAGCTGATAGCTAGAATGATCTTGATCAGGAGAAATCCAGACTCCTTAATTAGTTAATTCATGAGGACCAGGAAAGATAATTTCAAGATGGAGGAACATGATTATCATGGGTTCTTGTGTCCTATCAAAGTTGTTGTCAAAATGATCCATGGATTTCCTTGGTGGATTTATTGTATTTGTATGATGGGTTGGCTTGGATCACTTGGAAATCCTTGTGAAATGTATTGTTTTAGAATCTCAATAATTTTTTTCCCCAAAAAAATAAATTAAAGTATTTAACTAAGTTAGTTTGACAAGGATAACACAATGGTTAGGGCTTTGGTGTCTCAATGGGGAGGTCCAAGATTCAAACCACAGTATACCCATAATGGGATAGGCTATATGGTAGTGACTGAGTTTGTTGGTTGGTCATCCCAGTTCGATGCCTTGGAGGGTCAAGGTATCATCAACTTCATCTAACCCCACAAGCTAGGATTTATAATGGCAGTATCCGATGATGTTACCAATTCTTCCAGATATTAAAAAAATATTTAACTAATTTGAATATTATAACTTTTCAATTTAAAATAATTTATATTTTTTTCTTTGTGGAAAACATCCCAGAAGGGATGCTACTTTTGTAAAAGACCCAAGGAGGCAGGGGTATCTCTTCCGCCAAAAATACCCAGGGCTCGCACTTGGCCTACCACCTTTGACACACACAAGGACCTGAAACAACACAAAACAAGAATACACAAACACAAACACACAAAAAGCTAAAAAAAATAAAGCATACTCCTTGAGTGTGTCGACAAGAAAAAGCACAATCAAACATACGTACAAAAAAACATGAACCACATAAAACAAACACACAAACAACATAGCAAAACACAATGAAAAACACACAAAAAATGATGAAAATAAACAACACCAAAACACGAAACACACAAAAAAACCACAAATATAGCATAACAAAACACTACCATAACAAAAACAACAAAAAGAAACAAATACACCACAAACCAAAAAACCACTAAACACGAATCACATAGAAAAATCCAAAAAAAAACATAACAAAACAAACGCAAAATAGAAACAAAAAAATAAATCAAATACACCACAAATGAAATAAAAAAAAACAAATACAACAAAAACAAAGCACAAAGGAGCTATAGACAAAACAAACAAAAAATGATAACACTAAAAATAAACCAAAGCTTAACAAATTACCAAAAATATTATAAATTGCTTAGCAAAATAGCCAAAGCTTCCAAATTTGTCATAAAGAGACTGATTATAAGCCTTAGGATTATGGCATCCTTATCCTTTTATTCGTATCTTGCTTCATTCCAGTTGGGACTATAGGTTGGTTACTTGGTACCACGACACTACTATTAGAATTTGTATGGTCTTTTGGTGGATCCGTTTTGTTTGTAGTTTGAATCTACCCTTTTGTTTTGCACTTGGGTTGGTTTTCTACATTGTACTTTTTTCCTTTATGGTTATTTATCAATATCAAGGCAAGCTCTTTTAATGATTTCTCATCATGCAATCCTTCATATTCCCTCTCTTCATCAATATGTGTCTCCATAATTATTATTTCCATTTGACCATCCTCATCATCTACTTGCTCATCCGTGGAGAGAATTTCAAAGGTGTTAGATGAAATTATTGTTTTCTCTTTTGTTGATATTTTTTCTTTGTGTTTTTTTTTTAGCGATTTGAAACCCTGCCAAGTCCCCATACTCTTTCTCTTTGTTAGGGACCTTATGTGGACAATCCTTGGCTAGATGGCCATATTCATGAAAAAAATTTCATCTAAATAGAACATTTTCATAATATACTACTTACTCCCATATTTCTTCCCCATACTGTAAAGTAATCTTCTCTGGCAGTGGTTTGTCAAAATCAATCAAAATTTAAATTCTTGCATAAATCATATGCTCTAAGTTTTGGGTGCTATCAAAAGTCATCATGTAAACTCCTAAAGAATTTCCAATTGTTGCGAATATCTTTGGATTCTAGTATTCTATTGAAAGACCAAATAAACAGACCCAAACAAGGGCAATTGATGGCATCGCTTCCTCATATTTGAACTTGGTATGTCAGGGCTTCATGAAGAGCCATGCCCTACCACAAAACCATGCCCCCCCTTGAAAAACATTCTCTCTATTTTCTTCATTAGCAAAAAAAAATAAGAAAGTAGTCATTAGGGTGAGTAAAAATTTGGAACTTATCTTTAGTGCTCCAGTTTTTGGCAGCCCATTGCTTGAAGGTAGCAAGATTTGATCGGAATCCCATGATCTGAAAAATTAGGTTTTTCCTCTCAATCGCATCTATTCCTTCCTACACATCCGTTATTTCCAACTTCACTACTGGGGATCCATTAGTTGCTTTCATGCAACCCATATCTATTTTTCTTGAATCGACCTTTGGCATCCTCAATGGTTTCCTTGGCAATCGTTGATTGTGTTCCCCTCCTGTTTGAGGTGGTCCTCCATGAATTGCTTCTTTAAAATTTATTTTTGACTTAATGCATGTATCTCTGTTGAAACCCTCCATCTCGAGATCCAAAATATGAAGTTGCACGAAATCTTAGATTTCCACTGTAAACCCTAATGGAACTAGGAATATCTGATGCAGACGCTTTCACCCTTAACTCGTTCTGCTATAAGAAGAATTATAAATCAATAATCTACGTCTTCAATTCCCTGACCTTCAACAAAATATTTTGTCCACCATTTTGCCGTTCTCTGATGCAACCGCTTTCACCCTCAAACTGTTTTTCTATAAGAAGAATTATAAATCAATAATATACATCTTTGATTCTTCAACCTTCAACAAAATCCGTTGTCCACCATTTCATCGTCATCGGGCAGTATTCTTGACCACACCATTTATATGCAGTTGTTCGCCATAGTGAACATCGCTCCTGAGCCCTCTAAATCATCTAACTTTGAGTCAAAACGATTTTTCATTCTAAAATAATTTACATTAATATATATTTATTTAATTGAAATTATAATAAAATTAAGTTGGCTCTCTTGAATTTTAGTTGGTTAATTGGAATAAACTCTTTTTGAAAATTATTATTTTTTGCATCTTATTTTTATGATAAAATTTTATTTCACACTAATATAGTTCTATTATTTTTATATGTTATATTGTGGGGATTAATTATATTATAGAATCAAACTTATTTGATTTAATCATTTTTCAATGAGTTTACAAAGGTTTTTACCCGATCCCTCATATTGAGTGGGGTTTGAATCTTGGACCTTCCAAAGAGAGACCAAAGCCCCCTCATACTGAGTGGGGTTTGAACCTTAGACCTTTCACAGATAGACCAAAGCCCTTACCACTGTAGCAAGCTTGTATCTTATTATTTGATTTGTTCTTATTAAGGTAAACAAATATATATGTATTTCATTTCTTGAAAAGTACACTAAAAGATGTATTAAATATATGATATCTTATAATTACAATATTGATATTAAATTTCTAAACTAAATATATTACTATATTTAAATATATTAAAATACTTTAAAAATAAAATGTTACACTAAATATTTATAAAACCCAAAATAATTAATATTAAATTCTAGTGAGTGCAAGCGTAGTCAGAAGTGAACACAACCAAAAGCGAGCGCGAGCACAAGTCAGGAGTGAGTGCAATAAAAAGCGAGTATAAATGCAAGTCGAGAGCGAGTGCAATTGAGATCGAGTGTGAGCACAATCCAGGAGTGAGTGCAGATAAAAGTGAGTGCGAGTGTGAGCATGATTCGAAAGTGAGTGTAGCTAGAAGCAAGTGCAATCAAAAGTGATAGTGTGATCTGAGAGTGAGTGCAGCCAAAAGCAAGTGTGAGCAGGAGCTGGGAATGAGGAGGAAGTGTGAGCAAGAAATCAAAAAGTAGAAAGCAAAGTCTAATCAAAGAACAAGTACCATTTCTTGTTCCATATATTAGAAGAATTTAAAGGATTCATTTGAAAAATCTAGGTAACATGAAAAAAAGTCATTTGTGAAAGTCCTTCTTGAAAGTATGAATGGCCAAGTTGAAATTTTGGATGTCCTAGATAGAAATAATAGGAAGAGAGAATTTATGGCAAACCCAGTCCAAGTAGCAGATTCTACACTAGAAATGATTATCAAGGCTGAGATGATTCAACATGATATAATGATTCTTAAATCCAGAGGGTTAATATGTAAGTTTCATGGATATTGGCCATATTTTTCCAGGATTTAAAATTGGATAAAATGGAAGTGGAGATTGAATTCCAATTACTCCATGATTTTTCTTCCAAAAATATTTTTTCTCATTATTTTTTCAATTCAAAAATAAGGGATAAAATAATGGATGGACGCCCATGGTTTAGGGGTAAATATGCATTCTATTTAAGACCTTGGAGTGAGAAATTTTCTATGGACATGAACTTTTAAAAGGTTTTCGGTATGGATTAGGCTTTTTGGAATTCCTTATCAACTCATCAATAAGAATATTTTAAATAATATTGGTAATAATCTAGGTGAATTCATCTAGGAGGGACCAACTACTAAGGAGAAAAGGTATGTTGTATACACTGGAATATGTGTTACCATGGATATTTCTAAACATTTTTTACAGTTGATTAAGATTAAATTTGAATCAAGAGAATGGGATCAACAAGTGGATTATGAAAACACTGCATTTTGATGTTGCAAATGTCATGAAAATGGAGAAAGAGATGGAATTTTTTAGGTATGAGGATAGATTCAGTTTAAAACAAAGACACCATATCACAGGAGAAGCTAGGTCAAATCAAATATTTTCCAATCCTAAGAAAGTGGCTAGAAAAATCCCTCTACATAATCAAATGGCAAAGGCTATTACAGTTCATTCGAATCAACCATTAGAAAAAAATGATATGGAGGATGAGGAAGTACAATGTGCAAGTCCAAATATAAGAGCTAAAGGTACGAAGAAAAATAAGAGAAATTTTAAAACAAAGGAATATGGGGAGACAAAATTTAAATCAAATGAGGTGAAGGAGGTCAAGCTTAATCTAGGCAAATCACCTTTATTATCCTCAAGTAGCTTAAAATCTTCTCCTTACAATAAAAATAAAATTAGTACAAAGTGTATTCCTTGCACTTTAGGATTTCAAGAGCAGTATAGTAAAGAAAATATTATGGAGGATATCCAAGGAAATTTAGGGCTTTTAGGCCAACATAATAAAGTGATGACTATGGAGGATCATCTATGCAGTTTAGAGTTGTCAGGGCAACATAAAGAAGAAAATGTGAATGAGGTTATTCCTTGCACTTTCGACTCTTTAAGGCAACATCTTTAGAAGAATATGAAAAATGGAAGAGATTGATGAAGATGAGAGTGTTGGCGGGAATGGAAGGAGAGGAAGGCCATCAAAGAAAGAACAAAGAGAAAAAAAAAACTCAAAAGGATATTGATCTGGGAAGCCAAATAAAAATATCATAGGTGTTAACAAGAAGTGGGGCTAAGCCCACTAATAAAAATAAAAAGTGTTGATGAAAATGATATCATGGAATATTAGGGGTATGAATAAAACCCCTAAAAAAAGAGTTATTAAGGAATTAATAGGTTATTATAGCCCTGAGTTTATTTTATTACAAGAAATAAAATTAAGCAATGAAGATTGTAAGGATTTTTTTAAGAAGATTTGGAAGACAGATGATTGTTTGGAAATTTCTTCTACAGGAGCTTCAGGCAGTGTTGCAATAATATGGAACAAATGCAAATGGAATGGAAAATTATTTGAAGCAAAAAGTAATTGGGTTTTTGGATTATTTTACAGGAAAGAGGAAAACATCAAAGTTGGGGTTATAAATGTATATGCTCCAACTATAGTTACTCTTCATGAAAGATGTTGGAAGGACCTTAGTATATTTTTGTCAAATACAATGATGATTCATTGTGATCTATGGATTCTTGGGGATGATTTTAATATTGTTCTATCTCCATTGGAAAATAAGAGTGGCATTTCAAGATGGTCTAAACCAATGCAAGATTTTGCTTCATTTATAACTTCAAATGACCTTTGGAATGTTAGTCCCTCAAGCTTTCAATATAATGGAATAATATATGCATTTAGAAAAATCATATAGCAAAAATATTGGAGAGATTTTTGTTATCCAATAAATGGTTACAAACAAAGTATACAATCTCTTCAGATATTTTATTGCAAGCAAGATCAAATCACAAACCCATTCTTTTGACTTGTGAGTTACCTAATAATGGTCATCCAAAGCCATTTTGCTTCTAGTCTATGTGGTTCCAAGACCCTAATTTTTTCCATGTGGTTATGTTATGGTGGGATGAATCCATATTTTAAGGATCATGTATGTACAAGTTTGTTCAAAAGTTGAAATATTTAAAGGAGCAAATGAAGATATGGAATGCCAAATATTTTGGTAATATTTTTAAAGAAAATAAATAAATTGATCTAAGCTCAAAAATTTACAAGATATAGTAGAAATTAATGGAAAGGATTAGGATTCTTATGTGAAAGAAAAATAATTACTTTTTTATTATCATAATGCATTGAAAATGAAGAGTCATATTGGTTCCAAAGATCTAGAAGGAGATAGAAACACAAAAAAAATTCATGCTACAGTAAAAACAAATATTTTTGTTCATCATATCAAAAATATTATAAATCCAAATGGAGAAATATCAAGGACAAAGAAGATATAAGAAAGGAAACAATTAATTATTTCAAAAATATTTTGTCAGATTCTAGGCAAGATAAGGAGGCACAAGAAATACTTCTATAAAATATTCCATCAATTATCACTCAGGGAAAAATGAAATTTTGATGAAGAAGAGATCTATGGAGGAGCTCCATGAAGCAATTTTATCTTTCCATCCTAACAAGGCACCTAGCCTTGATGGATTTCTTACAATTTTCTTTCAAAAATTAGGATTTATTGAAGAGTGATATTTTAGATGTGATTGAAGAGGCCCAAAAAAGGAAGGTTATAACAAGTGAGATCAATTCTACTTTTATTACCCTAGTTTCCAAGAAAGGCGACACAAAATATTTTGATAATTTTTGTCCAATAAGCCTTTGTAATATGATTTATAAGATCGTTTTAAAAATTATGGTAAACAGATTGAATGGCATTCTAGGATATATTATTTCAAAGGAACAAGGTGGCTTAGTTCATGGTAGAAAAATTCTTGATGGTATAATTATTGCACAAGAGGCCATACATTCTTTTCATTCCATGAAAAAACCAGGTATGCTTTTGAAATTAGATATGAACAAAGCATATGATAAGGTTTCCTAGAATTTTCTACATGCTATTCTCATAAAGTTTGGTTTTGATTATAGTTGGTGTGAGTGGATAAATGTTATAGCACTGTAAAATTTTCTATTTTGATCAATGGTTCTCCTGCTGGATACTTGAAGTCATCTTGTGGACTTCGTCAAGGTGATCCTCTTTCTCCTTATCTATTCATTATTCTGGTAGAAATATTAGGGAGAGCCTTTTCAAAGGTAAAAATGGAAGGATAAATCAAGGGTATTGCAGTTGTAAAAAATGATCCCTTTGAATCTCATCTCCAATTTGTTGATGATAATTTTCTTTTGGGTCATTCCTCAATCAGTGAGGCCATGGAGTTTAAATCAATATTATCATGCTATAAGAAGGCTATTGGATAGTTGGTAAATACTTCAAAATCTAGAATTTTTTTCATTAATACTATCCTATATTTATAGGAAATTATTGTGAATATTTTAAGGTTTAAAATTGAAAATTTTCCATCAACCTATTTGGGTATTCCTTCGTTTGATAAAGGAAATAAAAAGAAGCTTTAGATCTATTTTTTGGATAGAATGAAACTTTGCTTGGCAGGTTGGAAAGGTAAGCTCTTAACCATGGCAGGAAGGCTACAACTCATAAAGACTACTTTTCAATCCATTCTTATTTATATGATGTCACTTTCAAGACTACCAAGAGGTATTGCACTAGAAATTGATAAATTTCAAAGAGACTTTGTATGGAAAGGTTGTGAGGAAAAAATATAGGTTTCCTCTTTGTAAGATAGGGTTTGCAAAGGAAAGAATATTGGAGGAGTAGGCTTGTAGAATTGCAAACTTATGAATTTAGCATTAGGAGCAAAGCTTGTGTGGAGAATATTCAAAGATCAAGGAAAAAATTGGGTAAAAATATTACTTAAAAAATATATAGGTTCTCTTGATTCAATGAAATTTTCTAGGAAGAGAACTCCACCCAAAGGATCGTCAACATGGAACTTCATATCAGAGAGTTTTCAATTGATAAAGAAACATATTAGATGGTTAGTTAATGAGGGGAGTTATGCAAAATTTTGTTCTAATTCTTGGTTGAAGCCTTATCCTCTTATATCTAACTCAAAATGGAAACCATTGGCTCAAGTATGTTTAGCATGTAAAGGTCTAAATATCAAAGATTATATTATTATAAGAAAAAACTCTAGATCATGGTTTATTTTAGTAACCTGGTTGAAGGAGAGGAACTGAAACAAATTACAAATGAAATTCAAAAGATGCTTCAAGAGTTTTATTTATCGATTTTTACACGAAAGGATGAGTTGGTTTGAAATTTATCAAAGGATGGTGGATACTCGATCAAGTTGGGATATGAGGATTTAGAACAATCAAAATTTCCTTCTCCCAAAGATTTTTCTTGGGAGAACATTTGGTTGGTAGAGGCTCTACCTAAGGCCTCAACTTTTCTTTGGTTAATAGTTCAAAGGAATATTCTTATGGAAGAGAGTCGACAAAGAAGAGGATATTATGGACCCTTCAGATGTGCCTTGTGTGAGAAGGATTTAGAAACGTCAAACCATTTACTTCATTTTACTTCTTCATTGTTCGTTCACTCACACCATTTGGGGTTATTTTTTTTATTAATAAAATTATATTGGATAGCCCCATCAACATCGAAAGAGTTGATAAAATGTTGGATAAATTATTTCAAAGCTAAAGCATTATGTATTCTTTGGAGGATTGGTCCTGGAATTATTTTTTGGAATTTATGGCTTGAAAGGAATAATATTTTTTTTAAATAAATATTAAAATCATGTGCCTCTCTTGCAAAATATCTACAAATATGGTGATCATCATGGGAAGTCTCAATTGCAGAAAAAAGAGGTGTTAATAACTTGGCTACATACATGGAAGAGTCATTGCGACAACAAAATTAAAACAAAATATCTATGGTAAAATGGAAATGTCCAAAAATTGGATTTATCAAAATTAATTTTGATGGTGCTTCTAAAGGAAATCCAAGAAAAGTTAGCAAAGGGGTGTTTTTAGAAATAGTGAAGACAAAATTCTCCTCACTTATTCAAAATCATATGAAACTTCACCTAACAACTATGCAAAGACTACAGCAGAAAAATGATGAAAATATATTTCAATCGAGGGGGACTCACAAATTATCATTAATGCTATTAACAAAAATAGATGTGGAGACTAGATAAAAAATAATATTACTATTGATGTTCATCATCTATTACTAGAGGTAATCTCCTTATAGTGTGAGCATATTTATAGAGAAGGAAATGGAGTAGCAAATAAATTAGCGAATTATGGTGTTGATCTTCATCCCGATGAAATTTAAATTTTAGAAGGCAACTAGCCAAATGAGATTTTATGTCTTAATCAAAATGATGTTAAGGATCTCATTGTGGAAACATAGCATTTTAAGGAAGTTGAAGAACATATTTAAGAGAAAAAAGAAATGAAAAAATTATGATAAAAATGTATGTTCCAACAAATGTAATATTTTGGTATTTTGATGGGAGTGGCCCCCAATAGAAGCCACATATAACCTATTATATATATTAAATTCTAATTTCTTAAATTAAGGTATTAACAAAGTCCAATTTCCTTGTAAAGGTTTTTATAACCAAGAATTTTAATTTTCTAAATGTTGATAATTTGTTCTTTTACAAATTAACAAATTACTACACTAATCCCACCATGTTTTTTTTCTCAAGAAAAAGGGTTGTACTAAGTTTCCCACCCGTAATAATTCAAAACTATTTTCTTTAAAGCATGAGAGTTTACAAACATATTCAATTATCATCTTAATTAAGATGCTATAACTAGGTATCTACATATTTTTTCACAAAAAAAAAATGAATTTTTAATATTCATTTTTTGATATTCTTCAAAAAAAATTGTAAATACAAATATTTAGCATCATTTTTCTTAAAAATTTCAACATTTTTCATCCATCCATCTAATTGAAATCTTGATTAGTGATGATCTTTGATGATGCCAAGTTGTCATTGTGCCACTTGAATATTCATAATTGCTCTATTGATTCCATGCTTCTGATGCTCTCCTCTAATATTTTGAATGATTGGTCTTGTCGTTCCCTAACGTTGCTACACCCCTTTGAAATATAGAAATATTATGTTTTTTCTTCCCATACTTGGTGCCTTTTTAACTCCATGTAGATCTAAAATATTGATGTCTTAGCCATACCTCCAAGATTGTTGCGCTCAGGGTGGTGTGGGTGCCAATATGCTACAACCTTAACCTGATATTTTATTTCCTTTGATTCTTCAACAATTTGTTTTTTATTTTATATTTTTTTTCCAATCTTCTCTCTTATACCTTTCTTTTGGTGCATCCTTGTGCACTTCTAACAAGGCTTCCTTGGACTTTGTTGTTGCTTCTTCTATGGACTTTATTGTTGTTGCTACTTTAAATTCAACTTTTGATTTTTTTAATGGTTCTTCAAATTTTTTCCTTTGCCATAATTGCTTCTTGCTTCTCCTTGGATCCTTGTTTCTTAAAATTTTCCTTATAAATGCGACCATGAACTTGCACATTGTGACTTGTATTTTTTCCTTCTATTATATTCTCTTTGTTAATTTCTTTCAATTCCCTTTGAAGCCTTCTTATTTATTTTTTGATAACCTTTGATGGTGACCTTCAAACTAGCTATCTTTTTATATGGGTTCCATTGACTCAAGAATACATGTTTCATTTCATCCCAACTGAAACTACGATTCATTTCCTTAGTAGCCTTAGCGAGACTTGGCCACCAATCATGAGCTTCCTCTTTTATAACAAAGAAAAGTTTACAATTCTAAAAAATCTCAAAATAATATAGATATCTAAACTTCATCCACCATTCTCGAACATCAATGTCATCCTTTCCAGTGAAAATTGGTAACTCCATGATCTCAACCCAAAAAAATCTAAAAGTAGCTAGGATTTTGGAAAAAAAACTAGGGTTTTTCAAAAAAAATAATCTCCTCTAATCCTTGTTATCATCGACAAAACAATTTAAATGTAAAATAATTGACATAAGAAAAGAGTGCAGTCGTCCATTACAACTTTGTATTAACCCATTACCAAGCTTATCCTCTAAAGGGTTCATCATTGTTGTGTAGACTAATGTAGTTGTTTGCGAAGAAGCATGGACGACTTTGATGGTAGCGATGACAATACTAAAAATTTATTTTATCGGTAAATAAGATCTTGCACCTAAAACTCAAATTGTTTCTCTTTGTTGATAATCTTCAATTTGCTTCTCTTTGCTGGTAATCTTGTCGATAATCTTCTCTTCTTCAAATCTCCTCTTGTCCTTAATCTTCTCATGTCAATAATCTTCTCTTCCACCTTCATGCCCTCCTACCGACCTACTAGGCCTCAAAAACTTGAATATTCTTGCTAATCCCACCATGTAATCTTATTTGTTTTTTATTTATTTTATTCAAGTAAACACATGTTTAATTCAAAAATGTTTGTTCACTTAAACAAAAAGTATTTGTTGGAATGGTGACATGTCCAACCATTAGGATACTGGGTTAATTATAAGTGGAAGTTGTACAATATGAGAAATGCTATGATTTAATAAAACTTGATGGACACGATATTCTTAGTTATACAATTGAAAGAGTGAATAAGTTTGAAGAAAAACATACATTTTAACATATAAAATTCTTATTTTATTTGTTGAACTTAATTATATATTTATAAATTAATTTCAATTAATTTGAAAAAATTACCTTACCTTATTTTTATTGATTTAACTTAATATACTTTTTTAATACATAGGGAAATTGGTAACACCATTGGGTGTTGCCACTCTAAACCCTAGCCTGTTGGGTTAGATAAAGTCAACAGAATCCTGATCCTCCAAGGCATCGAACTAGGGTAGCAAACTATAATATACTTATTACAATTATCAAATTTAGAAAAACCAATGAATATCAAACATGGTTGACATTAATTGATGGGTTATCACCAAGAAAATGATTTAATTTTACTAAAGCTAGGTGAATGTATAGGCTTGTCCATGTTAAAAATGCAAGGGACAAGAGATGTATTTTGTGTTTAAGACGACCATTCAAACCTAAGCCATTTGAGTCTTTAAGCATTGTAAAAAATTATTGGTTACTTTTCTTTAAAGTAATATCATGAAAGACATGATAAGGATAATGATTGATTTTATTCAAAGACAATGAAACAAAATTAAATCTATTGAAAATAATTTATTTTTATTTCAACATGCTCATCATTATTGTCTATAATACATATTAGTATTTAATAATTTTGTATAATATTTAAAACCATAAGAAATAATTCAAAAAACAATTGAAGCTATAGAATAATTCAAAAAACAAGCCAAAAAAAAAAAAAAGTAATTGGAACTTTTAAACAATTTGACAATAAAAATTCTGATATCTATTTGTTACAGTTTTTAAAGTTAAAGAAACAAGAGTTTGCACAAATATGTTTATAACTCTCAAAACCATTGACAATATTGAAATTGTATTTGAAAGCATGAGAATAATTAAAAAATAAGAAAACTTAAAAATTCAAAACTATTAAATAATTCAAAAACAAGGAAAATTAATTGGAATTGTTGAGCAATACCTTAATAAAAAATTCATGATTTGATTATTACTATAATCAAATTTAAACAAAAATAATAATGTATATAAATCCGAGTTGTAATGCTAAAATGATTGAGAAGAATGAACTTTAATCTTGCATGTATATAATTTGTACAATTTACTTTAATATCATCTAAATTTAAAATTTAAGTTATACAAATACAATTTAATTTCAAATAACTTAAAAAACAAATAAATAAATTATATACATGAGTGATGTTGAATCTATAACAAATCAATCATAATGAGACAAAAAATTAACAATTCTAAATGGAAATAAAAAACTTTTTAATCTTTGGTGGGGATTCCACGTCATTGAGGGAATAACTTCCCTTTTGGAAAACTATGACTAAAGGCCTCTTAAGCTTTTCATTTTGATCCTGTCTAAAGCCTTCTCTTATCTCTAGTTCAAGGTAAATAATAGAGACCCTTTTCTTTCTCATGAGGAAGAGAGGCAAGAGGCACATGATTAACTAGTTCATGGAGTTAGTAGTTCCTTTTCATGAAGTTCTAAGATGTTATAAGATACTCTCGAGATGCCAATTCAAGGACACAATGAAGATTCATGCGACTAGGTCATAGTCTCAAGGACTAGTACCCCAATTACAAAATATATCTTACTCGACACACGATCACAAAGGGACTAGAGCCCCAACATAATCAAACAGAAGAAAAAAACTTAAAAACAATAATGCTTGAAAGTACCAAGTCAAACTCAAGTTGAGTGCAAGCCAGGAGCAAGTGCAAGCCATGAATGAGCCTCACCTCTTCTTGTTTTAGAAAGCAATCAAGTATTGCAAAAGTAGACAAGAAGCAAGTTCAAGCAAGGAGTAAACCTCACCTTTTCTTATTCCAAATCTTTGCAAAACATCATAAAATAAAGGATTCTTATGAGGAAAAGCTAGGTAGCATAGAAGGAATTTTTTTTTTTTTAATTCTATGTGGAAGTAAGGATGCCCTAATGAGGGATAAGTGGAAGGTTGAATTTATGGCAAGCCATTTCTAGATAACAAATTCTAAGCCAAAAGTGATTGTCAAAGAAGAGATGATTGAGCATGACATAGCGATTCTTAAAAGTAGAGTGTTAATATATAAGTTCCACCAATATTGATTGATTAGTTTCTCAAAGATTCAAAATTTGATCAAATGGAAGTGTAGAATGAATTAAAAAAAAATCACGATTTTTCTTCTAAAATTAATGGGTGTTGGCTCTAGGTTTAGGAGGAGATATGCATTATATTTAAGACCATGAAGCGAGATTTTTCTTCTAGAGACAAACTATTAAAAGACTTCTAGTGTGAGTTAGTTTTTTAAGATTTTTATATCAACTTATTAATAACGATAATATTCTAGGGGAGTTCATCTAAGAGGGACTAACTACTAAGGAAACTATGCATGCTGTATTTATCCAAAATACCTTCCCATTTCTATTAAGATTATATTTAAACCAAGAAAATGAAATTAATAAATGTATTATGAAAACATTGCATTTCAATGCCACAAATGTTATGAAATTGAAAAATAAAAACAATAAAAAAAGATGAAACTTTGACATAGAAAATTTTTTAATATGAAAAACATCTTATAATAAAAATTGTATCAAATCAAATAAATTTCACAAAGTGGCAAAGAAAACCCCTCTTTATCATCAAACAACAAAGACCATTTTAATTTATTTAGATAAACGATTATAAGAAAAAAAAGTAGATAAGAGATGAGAAAATAAAATGCATTAATTCAAATTCAAAGAAATTAAAAGTAAAAAAAAAAAATAAGATATCAAAATTAATCCAAATAAATCATCTTTATTTTTTTTTTAAATTAAACTTTAATCTCACTATAATAAAATTTAAACCATTTTCACGTTATTGTCATTGAATTAACCCACTTTTAATCAATTATTTAGACAAAAATTAAATTATACAAAATACATCATGTTGATTTATACAACCAATTAATCACAATAGAAAAACTTTTAAACAAAAAGAATTATTGAAAAAACAATGATTGTAAGTAACAAAACTTTTAAACAAAGAGAATTATTGAAAAAACAATGATTGTAAGTAACAAGTCACACTCAATTTAATCTTGTGATGGACATGAACCATTGAAGCTAGCTGTTCTTTAAAAAGGACCTTATAAGTGAAATGCCCCTCAACCCCACATCTCTGGTGCTTGAATTAGTGGATTCTCTTTAATGGATGATGAAAAACAAAACTTGAAAAGGCCCACCAAAAAATTATAGCATGGGTGAAACCACCCAAACGTAGTCCTCCTACCTAACAGTTCTCCCAATGGTACAATTCCGTGTTTACTTTTCCGTTGCACGGACCACCAAAATAGTTCCTTCCTTTCATTTTACGTCTTTTTCTGCCCCCAACACAGCCAAAATTTAAAAAAACGTTCCACGGACACTGACAACCATGTGGGAAAAAAACATCTCAACCTTAAATTTTGATGATTATCTTCTGATACTTTGGCTGTCGCGATATGATATATAAACTTTAAACTTTTATTAATTTAAATAAAAGTTTAAAGATCAAATAGATCAAATTCTACGAAAATTAAGGTTATATATCATATGAAACTATAAAAAAATTATTTAGTATTTTAAATTTTTATTATTAAATTATTTAGGTTATATATTATATTTCGATGATCAGAGTATTTTTTTAAGCAAAAAATTTTTTGTAGGGCCGCCTTGATCTAAGAGACCACGATCAAGGGATTCTACACCGTCAAAGTCACTCGAGAGTCATGCTCGATCCTACCCACCTTGATCTAAGAGACCGCGATCAAGGGATTCTACACCGTCAAAGTCAGTCACGCTCGACCCTACCCACCTTGATCTAAAAGACCACGACCAAGGGATTCTACATTGTCAAAGTCATCCGGGAGTCACCCGGGAGTCACGCTCGACCCTACCCACCTTGATCTAAGAGACCACGACCAAGGGATTCTACACCGTCAAAGTCATCCGGGAGTCGTGTTCGGCCCTACCCGCACCAACATTATCATTTGGATTTTGGGTACCCAACTCAACTTTTGGGTAGGGTGGAGATTTGAACCTAGGACCTCCCTTGGAGGATTGCCCTCTCCTCTCCAACTCACCTACACCACATGGGTGATAATCAAAGTATTTTGGAATAATCTAATAAAAAAAAAATTCATGACCTCTTATAATGTGTTTTATGTTAAAAAGAGAAAGAGAGTATAAATCATCTCTAGGGACACTATATAATGGTTTGGGAACTATAGCAATAGATTCTTAATATGTTTGGTAAATGCATGGTGATAAATGAAAGAATTGAAGAATGGTTAAAGCAATGGCAAAGCACTTTTAAAAGTGAGGCATTACAGACAATTTGGGATACATCAAAAGATACAATACTTTGGATTGTATGGCTAGAAAGAAACAAAAGAATATTTAAAGAAAAGAAAAGCAATTTTGAGGTAATGAAGAGAAAGATTTGTTTAGCAATAGAAGAGTCGAAACCAACCCTATCAACTCATCCAATCCTTAATCTTGAAGTAGAGAGCCTTGATAGATGGAGTTAAATCATTGAATGGAATTATGATGTTAGGTATAACATAAACAAAAGAAAAGACAAAGAATATAAAGTGAAAACCAGAGTTGGTCAAATTGAATTTTGATGGAGCATCTAAAGGAAATCTAAGATCAATAAGAGGAGGAATAAATAGAAATAATAAGGGTGAGATTTTGTCACATTACACTTTCATTAGAGGATTTAAGACAAATAATGAAACTAAAGCTTAGGCGGATTTGGAAGGGTTAAAAATATACAAACAAATGAAATGAAACAGAGTATGGATGGAAGGAGATTCACTAATAGTAATAAATGCAATTTTAAGGAAAGAAATGGATCAGGAACATACAAGAGATCATTGTGGAAATACAAAACCTTGCTACAAAGTTTAAAGAAATCAGGTTTACGCACACATTAAGGGAAGGGAACAAATGTGCAAATAAGCTAGCCAATAGAGGGATTTTAATAGAGAATCATGAACTTAAATTCTCTTTTCCATAGTTAGAGGAAATAATAAGTTTAGCTAAAGTTGACAAGAAAGTATTAATTATCCCTTGCATCAAATAATGATTCAAAATGATGACAACTCTATTTTAAATCAAATAATACTTGTGAATTGACGAAAATCGAGGGCTCTACTGGGGTTTGATGAGGAAAAACTACTCTACTAGGGTTTGATGAAGAAAAACTGCTCTGCGGGGATGGCAGTAGCTTTCAAAGGAGGTCTGAAAAATTGGAGGAATGTCGTGATGGCATCGGGTCCGGCATAGAGAGTGCATGATCGTGATGTTTTTTCATCTGAAAATGACTGGAAGGAACAAAATTTTCCAGTGCATGTCAAGAACCGCTTGTTAAATAACAATGGATGTTTGGAACAATGTGAAGCCAGGCCAGTTATAGTGGTTCAACCAGACTCGGTGGCGAAATATGTGGAGTATCTAACCAAACATGCCCTTATTGGCAAATTTTTGGGCATCCAAATTTCTCTCCCCTTTATGGAGGCTTGGGTCAGGAAGACTTGGAATCCTGAAGGCGATGTGGAGGTGATGCTGAGTGTGAACAACTATTTTATGGTGGTTTTCTCTTGTATTGCAGATCATAACAAAGCATTTGAAAGGGGTCCTTATTTCTATAACCAAGTAGGACTCTTTCTTAAACCCTGACATGTGGGTTTCAACCCATCAGAGGAGCGGTCGTCGCGGGTTCCAATATGGATGCGGCTTCCATGGCTCCCGTTGGAATTCTGAAGAACTGATATCTTGCATAAGATTTCCCTTCTGCTTGGGAAGCCGATTGGACCGTCACAACAGACAATGGATAAAAAGGTAATATTTTTTGCTCGTATTTATGTTGAAATTGACTTAAATAATCCTATTCCAGATTCTATTGAAATACAATTTGGATCAACTACATGGGTTCAAAAACTTGACTATGAAGCTCTTCCATTTCGTTGTCGAATTTACCGTGAATATGGCCACCTGCAAAGAAAATGCCCTAAGTTTATCCCGCATGTGGCTTCAAATCTTGGGCCCTCTTAGTCTGGACAAAGTTTGGATAAAGGAAAAGCCCCGATAAAGGAAGGGGAACGGGATAAGGAAGGTTTTGTTTCGATAAAAGCCCGAAATAAAGGACGAAGGGCAAACAAATACCTTAAGGATAGCCAGCCAGATGCTCTACTCAACCATTTTGAAATATTAGATGATATTTATCAGTGCATGGAGATACCTGAAACGTCGCTACCTGATGCAAATATAACAAGGCCAAATCAGATGTCTCTTCTTGAGGCAGAACTTAAGGAATCATATCTAGGGGGTTTAAATGAAGAACAAAAGGCTTTGGATCTGAGTATAGGGGACATGGTTGGGTCTAGCCCTATAAGGGAAACTATTTTGGAAAGTGATACAGATTTAGTTATGCCCTCTCCTACTCAGGCACTGATGCAGTCATCCTTGGACTGCAAAACTCCTACGGTGTTGGGATTGTAGCAGAAAATAATTAAAAAAAAAAATCGGATAAGAATATGAAGGTGGGTCGGAATAAGGACCAGGATAAAATTTAGTTAATGGGGGATACTTTGGTGGAGTCAGAATTGGTGAGAACATTGCACTCCCATTTTTATAACCCCCAAAAATGATTATCCTCTTATGGAATGTAAGGGGGTTGAACAACATCCCCAGACAAAAAGTTGTTCGTGATTTGGTTCATGTGCATTCTCCGAATGTGGTGTTTATTTAGGAGACTAAATTGGCTATTGATAGTATGTTCAATATTGCTCCCAAGTTGTGGAGAATGGGGCAATGCCAGTGTATTGGTGCATGTGGATATGCTAGTGGTGTTGCTTGTTTATGGGATCCGGTTAAGATATCTCCTCTTACTTGGATTTCCAACAGATGGTCTATTTCGATGATCGGGCATGATAATGAATCTGGTGAAACCATCCTACTTACAAATGTGTATGCTCCTGTTGATTACAATGGTAAAGTGAATTTGTGGGAGCACATTTTCTTTGTGAGAAGTTTGGTTCCCCTGTACCCATGGATTTTGGTTGGAGACTTCAACTCTATCACTTGTTTGGAGGAGAAACGTGGTGGGGTGGACCATTTCGAGCCTTTTTCTTCTGTATTCAGTTCTCATATCCAAGCCCTAAACTTGGTTTACATCAAGCCAGATAATGGGATATTTACTTGGCACAATATAAGGTGTGGGGAAGCTTCCATCTCAGAGAGACTATATAGATTTTTGATATCCAGTTATTGGATGGGTAATAATAGAAGTGCTAGTTCTATGTTTCTGGAGGGTAGAGGATCTTATCATTGGCCTATCAAACTCTCTACTTTGGAGTTAGGGCTAAAAAATAATCCCTCCTTTAAGTTTCAACTTATGTGGCTTTGTGATCCTAAGATTCATGATTTCATGCGAGGCTGGTGGACCACTGGCAAACCTCCTCATGGCACCGCTATGTATTCCTTTATGAAGCGACTACAATTTGTAAAACATAAATTGAAGAGATGGAATAGACTAAATTTTGGGAACCTTTCCTTGGCTAAGTTGGTAGCTCTTAGGAGGATGGAAGAAGCTTCAAGTAATATTAGAGATCAGGGATTCACGAAGGAGCTTCTTGTTGAGGAATCTGGGGGTGCGACAGACCTTGCTGAAAGGGAACTGAGGGAAGAATTTTTTTGGAAATAAAAAGCTCGAGTAGATTAGCTTCAGGAAGGGGATAGGAACACAACCTTCTTTTATAACTCAGTTAAGGCTCGTCGTAATGGTAACTTGATTACCTCTCTTGTGAATTCTCAGGGTGCCATGCTCTCTTCTTTCAGGGATATTTCAAAATAGACTAAGAGGTATTTTTCCTCTCTCTTCAAGGAGGACTCCCTATCAGATGATGAGAATGAAAAGCTTATTCTAAATTGTATTCCAATTATTATTTCTAGAGAGATGAATGAGCACTTGATGGGTCCAATTTCCCTTGAGGAGTTGGAAAATGTTGTATTCAAGATGAAAAAAGGAAAAGCCCCAGGCCCAGATGGATTCTCGACTAATTTTTATCAAGAGTTTTGGAATTTAATCAAATTTGATCTTTTGGAGGTGGTCCATGAGTCCCAAAAGAACAAACAGATGCTAAGGGCCCTAAATTCTACCTTTGTGGTGCTTATACCCAAAAAAAAGGGAGCAAATTTTTTGGATATGTTCAGGCCTATTGCTCTCTGCAATGTTGTGTATAAGATCATCAAAAAAATTATTGTTGAGAGGTTGAAGATATGGTTGAGAAAAATCATCTCTGAGGAGCAAGGAGGGTTTGTTGTTGGCCAAAAAATCTTGGATGGGGTTGTTATTGCTATAGAAGCTATTCACTCGATGGAAACTTCTAAGGAGAAAAATATGTTCATTAAGTTGGACATGGCCAAATCCTATGATCGGGTCAGATGGTCCTTTCTTCATAAAGTTCTTGTTGCTTTTGGATTTGAGGAGGAATGGATTATATGGGTGATGAGTTGTGTTTCTTCTTCCTAATTCTCTGTTCTTTTTAATAATGAGCCATCAGAGTTGTTTGAGGCCTCAAGGGAATTGAGGCAAGGAGATCCTTTATCTCCTTATTTGTTTATAATTATGGCGGAAGGGTTGGGAAGATTGCTCAAGTCTCAAGTCATGCAGGGTCTCATTCAGGGGTGGAATTGGGATAGTAGTTTGCCACCTCTTTCCCACCTTCAATTTGTTGATGATATTGTTTTTTTGGGAGTTGCCACTATCAGGGAAGCTGGAAATATTAGACAGTCTCTTGACATATATCTTGGTGCTTTTGGATAGTTGATTAATGAGGACAAGTCTTCTATTTTCTTCTTCAATACCCCTCCTCTTATTCAAGCCAGGATTGCTCGCATTCTAAGATTCCAGGTTGGGACTCCCCCCTTTATTTATCTTGTTATTCCAATTTCATCTCATCCTCTACCTAGATCTTCTTGGCAGTCTATGCTTGATAATTTTAGAAGGGATGTGAATCACTAGACTTTCAGATGGCTATCCACTGCAGGTAGAGTGTTGCTTTTAAAATCTATTTTTCAAGATTTACCCATTTATAGATGTTTTGTAAAAATAGCTCCCTCTCACTTCATCAAGGACATGGATGCTTTGTTAAGACAATTTTTATGGTCTGGAAAACTTGATCAATCTAAATGGAGTTTGGTTAGGTGGGATTCTATATGTAGGTCGGTGCAATAGGGAGGCCTTGGGTTGCGATAGACAACTCTTTTTGGGCAGGCTTTGGCTACAAAACTTTATTGGAGATGGTGTACCTCTCAAGATCATATTTGGGCTAAAATATTATCTTGTAAATACTTGAGAGGTATTTCTAAGGCTGAGATCCCTAGAGTCAGCTTGGTTGGGAAAGGTTCGATTATCTGGGACACTCTGAAAAGAGGAGCTAATTTAAACAAGCAGGGTTTGTTCTGGATTTGTAATCAGGGATCAAATGCTCTTTTTTGGGAGGATTCTTGGGATGGTCACCCTCCTATATTGAATCAATATCGTAGGTTACATTCCCTAAGCATTTTTTTCTTGGAAGCAAGCTAGTCTTGTGTGGAGGACTTTAAAAAAATCTAGACTTTTGGAAATATGGAGATGTATAGGTGGAAAGATCCGCAAGAATGGCCCCAGTAGGGACTGGCTAAGGACAGAGAGGTGCTTGCTCTTATTATTATGGGGAGTCCTTATTCTTCATTAAGGGGTAAAGATATTCTGGCTTGGAACCCTGATCCTAAGGGAACCTACTCGGTAGCCTATGGTTATCAGGTTCTTGATAAGCAAAAGTATGGGAGTCTTCTTGTCACTTGGTGGAAAAAGGTGTGGAACAAATTTTCCTAGCCAAAATGTAACTTCTTTCTCTGGTTGGTAGCTCGTAATAAATGCCTCACTTGGGATAATGTGAGGAAGAGGGGATTTCAGGGTCCCTCTTTTTGTGTCCTTTGTAGTAAGAATGAGGATGACTCTTCTCATTTATTTTTCCAATGCTCCTTTGCCAGAGACATTTGGCACCATTGGTGGAGTGCTTGGAACCATCCATGTTTTTATGTGTTGTCCTTGGTGGAGTTTTGGAGTAGTTTGGGAAGACCTCCGGCTAAGGCCCCCTTCCTTCGGGTAGCTTGGAATTTGGACCCTTATTGCATCATCTAGCAAATTTGGCTCAAATAGAATCGATGCTTTCAAGATAGTTATTTGACTGTTCAACAGATTTGGCAAAGGATCATGTATATGGTTCAGGAAACCATCCATAGCAAATGTGATGTGGACCCTCTTTTGGATTCTAGGGAGGAGAAGGTACAACAAGCCCTTGGTATCTTTGGGGATGGTGTGAAGTCTTCTAGCCCTAGTAGGGTTCATCAGATCAGCAAGAAGGTTAGGAGAGATGGTAGGTGGAGGCCACCCCCTAGAGGAGTTTTAAAAATTAATATTGATGGATCGTCCATGGGTAATCCTAGACATGTTGGCATTGGCGGTGTTGGGAGAGATTCTACTAGTTGTGTTGGTTTTTTCTTTTCCATTTATAAAGGTGTTCACTCCAACAATTTTATGGAAGCTCTTGCAATTCTTGAGGTCTTGCGGAGGGGGTTTTCTCTTGGCTAGCATAGGATTATCTGTGAGTCTGACTCTCAAATTGTGGTTAATATTTTAAACAGTGAAAGGGTGAAGGAAGTTAATTGGCAGTTGGCCTCTGTAGTCGTTTAGATTCTCAGAATGAGTAAAGAGTTCAAATTTATATCCTTTGTGCACATTCCAAGGGAATGGATTGTGGTTGCTGATTACCTAGCCAAAAGGGCTTCTGAGTTGTTGGATCCTTGGAGTATCGATAATTGGGAGAGTCTCCTGTCTAGGTACTTTCAACGCATGTGGGAGTTGATCCACAAGGATGTACAGGCTTAATGTGGTTTGTTGTCTTTTTTGGGTGTCATTCTAGTCTAGTGGTTTTAGCCTGTTTGGCTATTTATTTGAGTCCTGGTTGGAAGCTCATTTGTACTCTGTAATCCAGACTTTTTATCAATAAATTTTTACCCCTTTATTTAAAAAAAAATAAAGATTCAAAATTATTTTAATGTTTTCTATTGGTAATAAATGTTGTATTTTATAACATTAATATATTTTTATATAAACTATTTATTATAGTTCTTATGGTTGCACTTATGCTTTAGGAAGTAAATTAACACTTCAAATTCGGTAAAGCAAACTATGATAGTGCAAAGTTCTAGAAATATTACACTATTAAGTTGTAGTGTTTAGATAATAGAGGTGGAGTTTTGGTATTGTGAAGGCTACAATAAAATGTGAAGAAGGATGTTGAATTTTTGAATATTTGTATTTACAAAGAAAATTGAAGAAGAACTAAAAAATGAAAATCAATATTTCAAACTTTTTATGAAAAATATGTAGGTATGTATTTATATCAACTCGAAGTTTCACTCGCGAGCTCCTATCACGAATAAAAGAAGCAATGCGGACCTAGGTTTTTCCACATTTAGATTCTATGCAAACCACCATTATTCCAAATCCATCATCTAAGTTTTGCTTTATGAGTCTGCCTGTTTGGGATGGTGTTTCATACGGCCGCTGGTGTGAGGGTTCTGATCAAACAAAATTAGGGTTTGTTTATTTGGATGAAATTAGGGCTTATTCAATTTTGGTATGGAGTGTTTCAACAAAGATGCATACACTGAGCCAAAAGGGAATTTTAAAGAAGTTATCCATGTAGGACCACCTCAAATAGGAGGGAAACACAATGAACGATTGCCAAGGAAACCACCGAGGATGCCAAAGATCGATTCAAGGAAAACAAATATGGGTTGCATGAAAGCAACTAATGGATCCCCATTAGTGAAGTTGGATATAACAGATCTTCAGGAAGGAATAGCTGAAATGGAGAGGAGAGCGTTAATTTATCGATTCATGGGATTTCGATTGACTCTTTCTACCTTCAAGCAATGGGTTGCCAAAAATTGGAGCACTAAAGGTGAGTTCCAAATTAATACTTACCCAAATGGCTACTTATACATTTTGTTTGCTAATGAAGAAGATAGGGGGACATTTTTCAATGGGGGGATTGGTTTTTTGGTAGATTAGGGATCTTCATGAAGCCCTGCATACCAAGTTCAAAGCTAAGGAATAAATACCATCAACTGCCCCTATTTGGGTTCGTTTATTTGGTCTTCTGGTAGAATATTGGAATCCAAAGATATTTGCAACAATTGGGAATTCTTTAGGAGTTTTCATGATGACTTATGATAGCACTTTACACTTAGAGCATATGATTTATGCAAGGATCTGTGTTTTGATTGATTTTGACAAACCACTTCTAGAGAATATTACTTTACAATATGGGGAAGAAATATGGGAGCAAGTAGTAGATTATGAAAATATTCCATTTAGATGCAAAATATGTCATGAATATGGTCATATAGCCAAGGTTTGTCCACATAATATCCCTAACAAAGAGAAATATGATGGGGACTTGGTAGGGTTTCAAATCTCTAAACAAAAAAGCACAAAGAAACATAGCAACAAAAGAGAAAACAGTAACTTCACCTAACACCTTTGAAATTCTCTGGAAACAATAAAAGCAGATGATGAGGATGAGGATGGTCAAATGGAAACAATAATTATGGAAACACAGTTGGATGAAGAGAGGGAACAAGAAGGATTGCATGATGAGAAAACACTAACAGAGCTTGTTCTGATGCTAAGAAATAACAATCAAAGAGAGCCATCTCAACCAATTTTAAACTATAAAAAAAAAAAATAACAATGTAGAAAATCAACCCAAGTACAAAACCAAAGGGCAGATTTAAACTACAAATAAAATGGATCCTCAAAAAGACCATATAAATTCCAATAGTAGTGTTGTGGTTCTAAGTAACCATCCTATAGACCCGGCTAGAATGAAGCTTACAAATAAAAGGATGAGGATACCTTAATCCTAAGGGTTTATAGGATGGTTGTTATCCTACAGTCTCGTGATGGTAATGTCGGAAGCTATGGCTAATTTTCTAAGCAATTTCTGTTATTTCTAGTAATTTTTTTAGCTATGGTTTAGTTTTAGTGTTATCTTACATGGTCTAATTTGTCAATAGCTCCATTGGCTTAGTTTTTTTTCATGTTTTTGTTTGTGGTGTTTTTGTATCATTTTATTGTTTCTGTTTTGGTTGTGTTTTGTTATGTTTTTTTTTGTGGTTTTATCTGCGTGGTTCATGTTTTGTTGTTGTTTTTTTGTAGTGTATTTATTTCATTTGATTGTTTTTGTTATGGTAGTGTTGTGTTTTGTTTTTTTGATGTTTTTTTTTTGTTGTCTTTTTTTATGTCTGTGTGTGCTTTTTTTTGTATTTTAGGCATGCTCCTTGAGTGTGTCGGAGGTGGTATACCAGGTGCAAGCCCTAGAAATTTTTGGTGGAAGATATACCCCTGCCTCCTTGGGTCTTACCCAAAAGTGGCATCCCTTTTGGGATGTTTTCCACAAAAAAAGTAGTTATAGCAACTCAATTGAGATGAGAATTTAATCGATATATGAACTCTCAATCTCTAAAGGAGAGAGTAATGATTTTTCAAAGGTAGGGGACCCAAGTACAACCCTTTTTTCACTAGGAAAAAATAGTAACAAATAAAAATACATTTTTTCTAATTTCCTACATGGAATTAAATAGGATATTAAAAAATAATGGATTCTAACTCCTTTTGATACAGAAGTTATGGTTGTTTGAAGTTCTAAAATAGGGAGAAGTAGCTTCTTGTCAAAAAACCTATAAAATATGCTATCAAGGTTGTAAAATTTATAGAAACAAACATCACTATAGCATATATCTATGAATTAGATTTCCAATGGCTACCAAAATACTAAAATCTAACTCTATATGTAGAAATTAGAGCCAAAATAATATTATTTATTTAATAATACTAAAATCTAACTTTATATGTAGAAATATAAGAAAAAATATATATTATTTATGATTATAAAAAATTTCCCAAGGCACCTAGACTAAAGGCACCGATGCTATAAAGGTATTTCCATCTAGATTTCACCTTAAGGGGAATTTACCTTCCCTAGGTAGAGGTAAATCTTAGCTAGAATTAACCAACTCTTGAGTTGCTAGGGTTGAATACTAGCCTTCAGTGGTTGATTGAATATTTAGAGCCTTTATGACTAAAATGCAAGTTGATATAGAGGCCTTACCTTCATATTGATTTTACTATCGTAAAATTTTCATTTCTCATTCAAGGTATATAGTGAGGTCCAAAGTATAATTTTTTTTTAATGTTGGTCAAGAATCCGCCTTAGGTATAGAATGTTTCATCTATGCACCCTAGACCCGGCCAACATTGAAAGTCCGAAAGGAAGAAATGCCTCTCGTGCCAATCTCTAGAGAGGGTTGGTTCCCTTACTAACTACTTTTGGTTTGTAGATTTAGAGAGCAAGAAAGGAATGGGAAATTACTGAAAGGAATGGGAAAAGGGGTTGTGAGCCGATTGAGAAGGGGTGATGAACAGTAGTAAGATCAACAAATTTCACCTCAAACCAGCAGCATTTTACACAAAGAACAAAACAGAAACCAAAACCAAAATTCCTTAAACATGCAGTTTCTAGGGATATTCCAACATCCACCCTTTACCGACAGCTAAATCTAGGAATAGAATTTAAACTATTCGATAATGAAATGAATTTTAAATAAATAAATAACAGAAAACTTACACATAGAAGTGGATCAGAATCAGAGCCAAGAATTCCTTGCATTCATAGCAAAGCTTGAGTTTACAAAGCTTTCAAGCAAATTGTCCATCTTTAAAACATTGAATTTACTAGTTTTTATAGAGGATTTCACCTCTAAAACATTAATGCTCAACCACAATTCATCGTTGTGGTAGGAAAGATATGATTTGGTGGCACTTCAAGAGTTATGAGGTATGGCAAAGTCTGATTCTATTGTTGGAAACATCACATCTCATCAACACAGTTGGTAAGATTTACCTTTGACGATATCTCCCTGCTTGATGGCACCACCTCAATGGCAAATATCGGATCCTAAAATATTTGGGCATTAAATTTTGATCACCCTCACACCCACCGCCATTAAACAGATGAAAGCGCACCCTCTAAATTTGATTTCATTGGTGAAGAGTGTTATGAGGTGGTTTCGCTAAAGGGAAAGGCGAAAGGGAGTTTCATCCAAAAGAGGTGTGAAAGAGAGTCTCACGCCTCTTTTAAGAGAAATATAAATTTGGAATTGTGGGCCCTACAAGCGTTGCATTCAAAAGGTATCCCGAAAGGGGATTTCAGGGGAAGAAATCCCTGAAGCAATTTTTTGTTGGGGTGAATTGAATGGTGGGCCAGTGCATGACTTTGAACAATTAAAAATATATATTTGGCTTTTCTCCCCTTCTTACAATGATAAGGAGTTTTTCTTCATAACGGGTGTGAAAGATTCTGGGCCCCACATGAGTTTCGCTTGATTGCAAGCCTAAAAGGGTTTTTCGGAGCATCTCCTACCCAAAATGATTCTTTGCGATCGCAAAGGGGCCTTTGTTGGAGTGTGGGTATGAAACGCCTCACCTCGTGCATTCATGCGTACTTTTTTTTCTTGTGGTCTCAACATTTTCATCCATGCACCTGATACAAGGAGTTTTGAACATACTTTTTGCATGAAAGAACTCTTGTTGTGAAGGCTTGGCAAAACCTGGCCTTTGCTTCATCAACATGATAAAATATAAACCAAAAAATTTTCTTGCATGCCGAGTGGAAATGATATTTTTTCATTCTTTGACTTGGATGAAAAGAAAACTTAGACAGAAGTTCTTACAAAAGAGAGAGGGCAGCAGGAATTTTTACAGTGAGTTTCGAAGAAGAAAAAGCATTTTTTAGAACTTAAACAAAATTTTACAAAAAAATTGAATGTGGCAAAGATGCCAACATTTCTGGTGGCTCACAGGGAATTGAGCTCACCTCAATGCGACGATCCCAAGCCTTTATCCTTCGAGATCAGAGTCATCACTACTTTTCGCTTCTTCGGAGTGCTTATTGTCAGTACCTACTTCTTCCTCCAATATCTCTCTCTCTTCTTCCTTATCTTACTGCTCTTGAGGGTCTCCTTCCTTCTCTCTATCAACTTCACCTTGGTCGTTGTCATCTTCTTCTCTGCATCCTTCTTCCTCTTGTTGCTAGAGGTGCTTCAATATCAAAGGGCATTTGTAAACATATTCATAAACTGCCTGTGCCTCGGCCCAAGCATCTAGAAGGAACGGTGGGTGGTTTCCGAGCTCCTTGACTAGGTATCAAAAAGTTTCAACTTGGTCTATCCTGGCGAAGGTAGCTCTTTGGCTAAGCTCCAATAAAGAGGTCTCTATCCGTGCATACTTTTTCATCAGGGGTATTACTTATTTCTCTATGATGGGGTCTCCCCAACCATCAATCTCGAAGGTGTCATTGGCGAAGGCAGCCCATATCTCCTTTAACTCCCCATGGGGTAAAATATTACCCTCATCATTAGTGAATATGGGAAATTCCATTTGCATGAGGGCCTCAAAATGGAGCAATGAAGTAACCCTCTCCTGCTCGAACGCATCCCATAATTTTTGAGCTTCTCTGGTCAATTCAAGCTTTATAAAATAAGATCACAGAGTGACCTTTGCAGTAGCCCAAGATCGAGCCAATGGGCTCATGGGAGTAACGTGGAGTTCTATCTTCTCCAATTTCTTGATCTACATGGCAATATCTAGCTAGTAGTCCACGTATTCCTTAGCGACTTTGACACCAGCCTACCAAGGGCAACTGCCTTCTGTACTTCCCACATGAATATCAAAATTGTGACTGCCTTCGAAGCCTTAGCCTAAAAATCGATTAGGAAGTTGTAGCAAATTTCTTTGACGTGCTCCTTAGTAAATACAACCACTTGCATCTCCTTTTCTATCAATTTACCCTATAGTTCCTAAATTTGGGTATTTAAAACCTGTACCTGGATCTCCACCTACATACGTGCCTCGAGGTGTTGTTTGGTTGCTTCTTTATATTTGCCCACCTCTTCCTCCAAACCGACTGCACGTTGCTACCATCATGCAGATTCAGACTGGGCCATCTTTAGTTGGGATCTCACCTATGCTAGAGCTTCCTCTAGCTCTAAATTCTTAGCTTTGACTTTGAATAAGTGCTCCTTATAGTGCTCCCCATGAAAGTATATGGAGCCCATTTCTATCTGGATGTTGCCCATCTTCTCCATTGTGTTGATCGTCCTCAGGTCCTCGATAACTGCATGGTAAGAATAATCTATGGGCACCATCTCCCCTAGTGGCTTCTAGACATTAGGTACTTTTCACACCGTGTGGACCTCCATCCTCTCTGGGTCGAAGATGGCCCTTTTCTCTACCTGAGTAGGAGCTAGCACACCTTTTCTTTTTTAGCCCTTCAACCAGCTCGAGGAACTTTGTTGTGCTTGATGTATGCTCTCCACAACTGGGTGCTCTTGGAGGACCTCCAACTCTATTTATAGTGGCTCCTGCACTCTAAAAAATACCACATAGGGGAAAAGAGCATGCTGAGGCTGGATTTTGATGGATGGGACGGAAGTTGATGAGGCAAAAATTGTGCTTACTTTGGGAGATGTTGGGGTTTGGATAGTAGTGACTGAAGGCGTAGGACTAGGTAGTGGAATATCAACAAACATTATCACTACGGTGGAGGTTGATGGGGGTGAAGGCTGGATAGGATCAAGGATGGTAGTAGACATAGCAATAGAAGAAGAGGCAGTAGCGGAGGGTCTAGGAAACATGAATGCGTTGGTGATAAACGTGAAAGAGTTGAACATCAAGGAAGTAGAGGGGACGGAGGCAGGAACTAGAGAACTAGTAACCAATGACTGGGAGACTGGAGACAAAGTGGAAGACACAGGGATATTGAATGGGGGTAGACTAGCAATAGGGTTTTTGACATTTGATGAAATGAGAACCAGTCGCTCAACTACAAGGGAAGGGATCAGAGAACACGTACCTGAGGGTTCGGATACCACCAGAGCCAAAGAGGTAAACTACTACGTGATTGGGCTCACCCTTCCTTCTCCTTCATCTGAAGCTTCTGTCTCAAGATCAATCAACTCTACCTCTTGGTTTGGTTGCTCTTGTTGTTTCGAAATAAGTACTTTAGGAACATTCACCTCCGCGTTTGATAGTCTTGTAGAAGGTTTCATGCTAGGGAGCCTTGATGCGTTCGTCCTAGGCATTTTGGTGACATGAGAAGGCAAGAGTGTCATGCTAGAACTTCTCTTCATTGGGGTACCTTGCTTCTCCAAGAGTAGTTGTTTGTCTTTCTCTTTGATAGGTGGATATTCTGCAGTCAATTGACCACTTTCTAATATCACGTCCTCTTCTCGTCCAAGGCTCAAAGTACCCCAAGGGACAATATCGATAAAAGAAATAGGTTGGTACATGTTCATGTTGACATCATAAATTACCAAGAAATTTTTGTCTAACACCATTGGGTATTCAAATGATGGCTTCACATTATGGACCCTCATGATCCACCAATTTGCAATCTTGTCATCAGACCAATTGGGTAATTTGTCTTTCATTTTTTGCAATGTATCCTTGGGAGGGACATGCTCTGGGTTGTGTGTAGGGTCATACTCGACTTCCAATGTGTAGAAATCATGCCAAGGGAGAAGTGCCATCATTTCCTCCATGTGCCATTCCAAATCATGTTTGGTAGGGTTATTCTATTGAGCTACAATGTTTGGATGAGGGCAACAATGGAAGCTTTTTGCATCAATAATTGGTCTAAAAATGTCCAGTGGGTCATACCTCCAATGCTGAGGAATCTCGACTAGCCCATAGTCATACAATGTTACTGCAATGAACCGGTTCTGCCCAGTCAACGTTACCTCAATGTGGCCAAACTTGAATGGTATGGGACACGTGTGCAACTTCCTCCTTCCGTGCCCATATGTATCATTGATGAAATCGCATTGCCTAGCGACCTCCAGGGTGAAGAGGTACTTTATGGTGTAGTAAGGTAGAAGAAAAGGTTTTCCAGTAAAACCATACATCCGGATAACAAGGCCTTGTGTAAGCTGAAAGACATCGCCCTTCACTTTCTCCACTACTTCATTCCTCATCTCTTTTGGTACTCGAGCATAGACACCATAAAGGAGCTTGAGTGCAGGGCCCATAAATATTATGTTGAAGTTATAATAAGACTCCCTTTTTACCAAGACCTGAGTCCACTAGTAGACCGGTAACACTTCGCCCTTCTCATTCGTTCGATTCTTGGTGATGAACATGAAACGGTCTCGCATATGGTATAAAAAGTACCAAGCAAGAAAATAGAAGTGCCTAAATGACATATCTTTGTCGCTCTGCACATCGCTCAACTGTAAGTGGATTTTCCACATCACCCATTCTACCCAGTCGAAGAAAATGGGCTGTGTTTCTGGTCTCATAGCAATAGGGGAGTAAAATTCACCATGTGAAATGCACTCTACGAGAGAAACCTGCCACTTGTAGACCATCAGTTTCCATGGAAAGACCCATAACCCATGCCAACATGGAGTATAGATCAGGATACTTAAACTCTCTCAAGGGTCTGGGCATCTCGGGCAGCTCCTCAAATGCTGGTTTCTCCAACAACATTTCCTCCATAAACTATCGCATTGGTGTTGTAGACTTGTATCTATCATTTTGCTCCATTATGTTTATTCTTCTGATAGTGAAGTCCATTGGAGGCTGCTCACCACATGCAAAGGCCTCTTTGATGCTTTTGGTAGAAATTTGAAACAACTTATCTCCCTTGGTGTTCCTGACTATTCTGGTATGAGGGTCATAAAATTGAGTGACTCCACACACCAATTCTAGACATGTATGTACTGGCATGCACAAGTACCAGTACAGGTGAGAAAAATAGGTCGTAATCTGCTTACTTTGGGCAAAAACATTTTTGAGCATGGCATCAAATATTTGGTGCAACGTCTCTACGTCTATGTTTGTAAGCATGCAATCTCTCATTTTACCAAGATTTTCATTGTGTGATACCAGCACTGCTTGATTTTTCTATGCTTTCTTCTTATGGCTCTTTGCACCTTCTCCTTGCTTTGCTATGGCTGGCTTTTTATGAGTCTTCTCCTTCTTGGATTCGGTACTCTTCTTACCCATATTAAATGACCTTTCCTTTTAATTAGAAAAATAACTCAGGTGCTCGTTCACAAATAGAACATAAACTTCCTTAGCACCTAGCACACAATGCTTCACCAGTAATTCCTTTGACACTCTTTGCGCTCACAATTTTCTATGCAACAACCAAGTCCTCTAGAAAAATTCTTTGTGTCACTTCGACTGCGGGAAGGCCTTCTTATAGCAGAGCAACCATATCTACCACCTTAATTGCTCATGGGAGGAATAAATGCATGTGGAGATCATGCATGATATTAGAGACCTCCTATTTTCTCTCATGCATGGTGGATCGCTTCCTCCAATGATGGATAATGACATGCATCACAATCTTCCTCGTAACTCATGACTCACCACTTTGCATTTTTCAAGGTGCACATTCTTGCTTTAATGGCCCTCCTCGGGCTGTGTATTTTCTCTCTTGCCTTGGGACATGTGTTCAAATTATTGCAAGAGTGAAAACCCCTTGCGCTTACTTGGTTTATCAAAAAGCCCTTTTTTCTTGATTAAAATACCGAAACACTTCCCTCTTTTAAAAGTGCTACGCGTTGCTCTACTCTGTGCTTGAAGAGAGAAACTTATGCTAAAAAAAACAATCGTGTCGATGTGGCGCAAGAAAGGCATGTTTATCTTGAGCACGCTCTTCTATATTGGGCATCTTTCCTGAAAGAAAACAAGATGGAAAGAATTATTTTCACCCTTCAGATTGCTTTTCACTTTAAAGTAAGTGTCAAAAAATGGCTTTCCTTAATTTTAGATGTCGAAAAAGTAGATAAATTTTAAGTTTCCATGCACAAAAAGCTCGTTGAGGCAAGGGAGCTTCGACCCTTCCTTTTTGCCACATGGTACTTTTAACTCGCGGGCCCGATTTCACCTTCTACCCAAAATGGCAACTAACTTCGCTTGTAGGAGCGAAACTTTCTTTTGGAAATGCAAGATGCTCAAAAAAGTAAGCTTAGCAAAAAAAGCATGCAAGCTCTCGTTAACTGGGAGAGGCGCCCATGATACTCTTCCTTTGGAACAAAAACCTTCCTTTTAACTCCTTGCCATATGGCATTTGCACGAAAAAAATAACTTTAAGGAAGTTTTGGTGGGCCTCGACTTGCATCTCGCTAAAAAAGGGGAGAGAAAGCGCTTTTTGCTCAACGGAGCACCCAAAACGGCCTTTGACCAATCTTTGACGTCAAAAAATAATTTAAATGCTTAAAACACAAGGTACAAAAAAGTGACCTTTTTAATGAAAGTGCTTCCTCCTTTCTTTTCTGATGCGTGGCACTCAATGCAAGATTTGTCTTTTTTTAACATTTGCATGGGTGAGAGAGCACGCGCTTGACTTTGACTACGGGGGATTTTGCTGAAAAATGTGAATGAAATTTCATTTCAGAACCTTTAGGAGCCAAAAACGTCTTGTGGTGGCTCCCCACCTTAGCCATGGCTTTTTCTTCTTAGGATGTCAAAATATAGTTTTGCTCACATGGCAGAGTGAAACCATCTTCATTTATCTTTGAGATGCAAAAACGGCTTTTGGATGGAGGGTAGCTTGCCTCTTTTTCTGCATGACATGGCACCTTTAATCTACTGAACTTACTTTGCCAAGTGGCACACTTAAAGGAGCAAAAAAACCCCTTTCACTCAAGAGGAGAGTAAAAATGCTTTTCACCGATTTTAGCACCCGAAACCACTCTTTTCCCTTTCTGACGTTAGAAAACAAACAACTTAAAATATTTGAAAGGCTGGTTTAATTCTTTCCTACTGCATTTTCCTGCCAACTCGACTCCATACCTTGGTAGGGAGCTTGGTCGATGTCACCCAACTGAGTCGCGCAAAGGGAAGGGAAGTGAAGACACTTATTCTTCGAGAGAAAAGATATATACATACATATATACAAGGAAATCGAATATGTACACAATTGAGGAACTTTTCCTACTACTTCTCACTAGTAATACGCCTTCAGATGAAGGCCATTGACTGATATAGGGAGAGTGAAACCCTCCAAATATTGTAAAATGAAAGATTTTACCTGATTAACACCGGAGATTCGAAATGGACCCTCCCAGAATGCATCAAACTTGTCATGATTCCCTGGTTTAGATTTTCTCTCATTCCATTTCAACACCAAGTCACCAACCTGGAAGGTTCGATCAGAGGTCCTTTTTCCAAACCAATTTTTTGTGGTCTCCGTATGCTTCATAAAAGCTTCATAAGATTTTTCTCTTTCTTCTTCTAATTGCATAAATTGAGCCAATATGGCACTCATGGGATCAAAATCCCCATTTTTATCATCGAGCAACCAGAGAGATTGTAATGCGGGTAACTCAATGTGTGTAGGTAGAACTGCCTCCTTCCCATACACCAAATAATACGATGATGTCTTGATTGATTTTTTAATTGAGATGCGATCGGTCCATAGGGCTTGATCCAAGAGTAGGTGCCAGCTCCACTTGTTGCCTTCCAAGGTTCTCTTCAGGATCCTCAATAAGTTCTTGTTCGTGGACTCCGCCAAACCGTTCCCCTACGGGTAATAGTTAGATGAAGTTTTTAAGTAAATTCCTTACTTGCGAATTCACATATTTTGGAACCGATGAAGGGAGTGCCATTATCTATGACAATTGCATCTAGTATTCAAAAGTGAGTTATCAATCCCTCCAAGAAGGCAATAACCACCTCCTGGTTAGCTTGCTTAGTTGGCATTTATTTCACCCATCGGGTAAAGTAATTTGTAGTTGTTAGAATATACTTATGCCATGCAAAAGAGTTAGGATCTATTACCCCAATGAAATATAAGCCCCACTATTGGAACGGAGCTTCGACTTGAATTGGGTGCAAGGGCAAAGAAGCATTTTTACTTCGATCGACGTATCTCTGGCACTTGTCGCACTTCTAGCTGACTTCGAAGGCATCAACAAAAATGGTGGGCCAATAATAGCCCTCTTTAATGATTTTTAAGGCCATAGGCCTTCCTGCAAAATGTCCTCCTAACATTCCAGAATGGAATTCATCGAGGATCCTTTGTTTCTCTATCCCCCTGACACACCTTAGGAGAACCCCATCAATGTTCCTGTGAAACAAACCATTTGACAACAACACATACCTATAGGCTTGAAGCCTGAACCTTCTCCTCTGCAAAGCATTGAGGTGAGAAGGGCACCTTTCGGTATTAAAGTATTCGACAAGGTCCTCTATCCAATCCCTATCATCTATAGATCGATTTGCAAGGCTACTTTCCAGCATTGGGTCTTCCCACTGGCATGCTATCACTTCGGAGGCGGTGCTCCTAGCAAGTTCTTGGCACAATTCCCGACCACGGATCAACTTGGTAGGTCTAACTTCAATGTCAAATTCTTGGATCTTAGAGACCTAGCCAACTCTTTTGTCTCCCATTTCTCCTTGAATGATAAAATTTTTGACATCTGGATGCACAACATACACTATTGTCCTGCTCTAGGAAACAAAATGTCTAAACTTTTTCAGTGACCTCATAATCGCATGTACTTGCCTTTCAATGAAATTGTACCTCTCCTCATGTGGCTAGATTACTTGGCTAAGAAACACTATTGGTCACTCATCCCCATCTTTGCCCTTCTGCATGAGGACTACCGCATAGCTCTTTGGTTCTCCAACTATGTAAAGGATAAAATACTTGGAGTAATCCAGATTTACCAAAATCGAAGCTTGGGCGATCTATGCCTTGATTTCCTCAAATGCTTGCTTCCTCTTCTCTGTCCATTTGAATTCGATGTCCTTTTTTAGGAGTTTGGTCATTGGCTTGACTACTTGGGAAAAGTCAGATACGAAATTTCTAATGAAATTGATCTGCCCAAAAAAGGATTATAGACCTTTCTTATTCACTGGTAGTGGAAGCTTGAGAAGGGCTTCATCTCTATCAAGATAAACAACTTGCCCCTTTTATGAAATCACATGGCCCAAAAGTTTTCCCTCTTTTACCACAAATATGGATTTCTTTAGGTTAATGGATATCCCAAACTCTCGATATTTTACAAACACCTACTACAGATGCAAGCCATGCTCTTCCCTCTTATGTGAGAAGACAATCATGTCATCCAAGTAGATCACAATGACATGGTTCAATAGCTCACCAAACTCCAGGTCCATGGCTCTCTATAAGGTGGCTCTAGCATTTGAGAGACCAAAGGGCATCCGCTGATAAGCGAACGTGCCCCATTTAGTGGTGAATGCCATTTTATATTGATCTTCATATTTCACCCAAATATGGTTATATCCAGAGAAACCATCAAGGAGAGAAAACTTTTGTGCTCTCGCCACTACGTGAAGAATCTGATCAATTTGAGGTAGTGGGTAATGGTCTTTTAGCGATGTTTGGTTCAAGTTTCAAAAGTCAACACACAAGCGAATGTCTCCATTTTTCTTTTGCATAGGGACCAAATTGGCCACCCAAGAAGAATGATTAATTGGGTATATGATTTTTACTTTGAGCATCTTCAAGATCTTGGCCTTCATTAGTGCCTCGATCTTTGGGTTGATGGGCCTCTATTTTTGCCAGAATGGTTTGACCCCTTCCTGCAACTCTATTGTGTGTTGTATGATGCTTTTTTCATATCCCTTTAGATCTTGGTAGCACCAAGCGATGATATCCGAATATTCCTTGCACAGAGTCCTGATTTGTTCAAGCTCTTTAGGGGTGCAATCGGCTCCAACCTCGAAAGTGGGTGCAATCGGCTCCAACCTTGATCACTTTCTTAGGTTCTAGCTCCAAGTTTTTATATTGTCTCTCATCTACTTTGATCTTATGGATAACCAACCTATCATTTTGATCGAATAGACTTTCGAGTGTGATCAACCCCTTTGGGATGTGATTATTTTTTAGCTGAATCAATTCCTCGCGCTCTTTCGCACCCAAAGTTCTCTTCTTGATGGTGATGGATTTGTTGATCAAGAAGGTGATGATTTACTCATCATTATCAAAAACTTACCAGTGGATATTTTTGTCAACCTCACCATTTTAGGTTTTTGCATCATATTATCAGCCAGAGAAAATCTGGCACCAAGGGATACCAAGAGGTCGGCACGCTTGTTTCGCTCTCACAAAATTGATTGGAAATTCAGTGTTGTGAAGGACTCAAAAATGTCCCACACTTTGTTATGGTAGGCTTTTAGGTAATGTTGTTTCGACATGCATCGATTAGTAATTTTATTATAGAATAGCTTTGAATCTTCGTAGATCTGTAACTATTTTATTCTTAGCTTCTCCGCCTTCCTTAGCCCTAGGAATAGAGATTCATATTTAGCTATATTATTAGTGCAGCTCCAAGTAAGTCTGTAAGAATAGGTGTTCTGCTTTCCTGAAAGAGATATAAGGACAACACCTGCTTCGAAGCCACTCTTACATCATGCATTGTCAAAGGAGATCTTCTGATGCGTTGTCATTATACACATCATTAATTCTCAATGAATTTTTCAATCTAGGGCTGTATACAAGGCTATCTACGGAAGAAGGGGCAAACAGGGCTATAACTTAGGTCAATCTAGAGCAACAGGTTTTATTGGTGAAACCGATTGTGTGGGGGGTTTTAGGACATTCCTATCTCTAAATTGCATGAATTAAACCTTAATCTAAGTTGCAGAATTGGAAACTAATCATTAACTACAGAAATGAAGTCCTAATTACAATTGCAGAATGAGACCTAATTATGTTGCATAAATAACAGTTGCAGAATTGAAAGTCTGATTCTAATTGCAGAAGGAAAATCTAATTACTTTTGTAGTAATGAAAATCTAATTCTAATGTGGAAATGAAAACTGTCAAGGCTCTGTAACAGAAGGTTGTCAATCTTCTGTGCAGGGGTTGACAACAAAACATAAAATGCAGGAAATTACAGAAAACAGTAAATTTTGGGAATGAAAGTCTGCACTAAATTGAAAGCTTTGCTGAAAGTGAGGATTACAACCAAATCATTAATCACAAAACATAAAATAAACTAAGATTGCAAATATCATTAGTTGTTTACAAAGGAATGAAAGGACAAGTTCTACAACTCATTCTCGTTGCAACAAAATCGGAATAAAAACCTACTGTTAGTCCTCCTCCTAGGTCTGGAAGTGGCCAACCTCTTTGTCCAGAAGAAGGTATGAGTCTCTCTCTCTTTAGATCTTAATCACACTCATTTATAGACAATATGAAATAGAAACAATATACTTTTATTGATGCAAACACATGATTACAATAATGCTGCTGAAAACTGTTACAAGACTGTAACAGTCACTTTCTGACTATCACCTATTACTGATTTCTCTATTCTATTCCTCTTACTTTCTATTACTTTCTTTCTTCTACTTCCTTTCTACCCTCTCTACTAGCTCAACCTGAATGGGAGCCCTATTTATAGATGTCCTAAGATTTACTAACAAGCTGAAAAGATCTAATCCTATTATGTTGCAGTAATTCCTAGTTTTTATCCTAGAAGAAGATCATCTTTTGATCTTTCCACAAATGGTGACTTTGGTCGGCAAGGATGGCAAAGTCAGATCTGAGATATTTCCTTTTATCCTTTTCAATCTTTATTTCCCTTTTTCCAATGTCATAATTCGGTCAATAAGTCAAAAAGCACATTCTGTCTTCATTTCAAAGATAAGTGGCTCATTTCGAAGATACTGCAATTCTCATTTCGAAGATCCGCTCATTCTGAAGATGCTACAGTTCTCATTCTAAAGATCCACTCATTCTAAAGATACTACAGTTCTCATTTCGAAGATCCGCTCATTCCGAAGACACTACAGTTCTCATTTCGAAGATCCGCTCATTTCGAAGACACTATGTTTTCTCATTTCGAAGATATCTGTTCATTCCGAAGAGACTTCGAAATGAACAAATGTGGGCTCCTTAAATGATTTCCTTCGCATTTCTCATGTGGGTTACTTCTCAGGATCAGATCCCAATGGTCTTCATCTCTTTCCACATGTGAATTCCATGCCTTGCCATTCATTGGCAACTGGCTGGAATTTACATGGGAAAACCTAGTTTTTGCTGCACAATAACAGTTTCCTTGAACTGTTGCCATATTTAGGTAAAATGAATGCTTGAGACATATCAAAACATGATTAGTGAAGTGTTGCTATTAATCTAAGCATATCTCATTTTAGCAAGTCACAACAAAACAACATAAAACTTATACAAAAAGTCTGTAAAAATCAGAATATAGTACTTCAAATACATTCATCATGCAAATAGTTAATACACAAGATATTGAATCAACTTAACTAGCATATTAGATTAAACATAAGAGTTTATAGGCAATTTTAGTGTTCAAAACATGTTATGATTGAGGCATTTCCAGGCCTCATCATTTCCCCCCAACTTATATTGATGCATGTCCTCATGCATTCCGTTGGGCTATGGAATCACATATGTCCATGGTCAAATTCCATGACCCGTAGAACAACTTCTTGCCTATATAAAATCCCCTATTCTTCTGAAGGTCCCCGAGCCATTCTTCAAATTGTTCATCAAAGTTGGGCATCATCTTCAAAGTAGAATGGGACTCGAGTGATGATGGTTGGAGGCCTAAATCCGAGACCTATCCAATTATGTTGCATGAGTTCAATCAACTCGTATTACTCCTTCTCGCCCTTCTTCTGGACCATTCTAAGTTGATGGGGGAAATGGGTTCTCTTTTCTGCAAAGACATGGGAAGTTCAGTCAATCTGCTTTCTAAAAACTGATAATGCTGGAAAGAAATTGTCATTACAAAAATTGTGGAATCTGTTCACACAGTCCCTCAAGTTTATCAAGTACATTCTCTTCACATCATCCCTGTTCATCATGGTGAAGTGTTGTCTTGTGATAATGGGGTGATTTGGCTGAATTGCTCTGACTAACAATTCAACTCTTGTTTCAATCTCCTTATTCTGCTTCTTTTCTTGGTCCCAATAAAACTGATTCTCCAAGGTGGACATGAATGCCCTCAATTGAACATCTCCAATGTAGATCTGTGGATGAAACTCTACTTCTTCTGGAATAAAGAAACTGTGTAAAAATAGCTCACACAGGAGATTTTTCTGCTCAAAAGGGCTGTCAAAGTATGCTTCCAGGAAATCTGTAGTGGTGTCCAATTTATATGAAAGATTTGAACTAATCCTCATGACCTGCCATCTGGAGGTATTTCTCCTTCGGAATAAGACCGTAGAATCTGGCTGGCCGTCTAAATTGGACTAAAAATTCAGCAATTTGACATAAATCGGACACCTTTTCTTTCAATGCCTGAATTTCTGTTTCCTTGGCTTCTAGCTGTTTTGCTTCTACTTTGAACTTTTCAGTTTTAGTGGCAAGCTTCTCATACCTAATCATCCAGCTAGCTATGTCTGTATTGTATTGTTCTAAAGACACAATATTAGGTGGTCTCGACTACAGGTGGAATTCTAGGTAGCAGATCTATCTCGAACCCCTTTTTCTCGCCACTTCCACTGGTCGTTCATCTGTCAATAACTCTACTTGCACCCCCTTATGTGCTATTTCTATTGGGTTGTCATCAGATAGTAATTCTACTTGCACCCCCTTATCCGCTACTTCTACTGATGGTGTAACAGTTTGAAATACAGGGACATCAATAGGAGTACTTACTTGATCTATTTCATGCTATCGCTTGGACTGTTCTTGTGTCGGTGACTCATTTCCAATGTTTTTTGTCTATGCTTTTTGCCAATTCTGAAGCATCTTCAAAATGAAAGGGTGCTTCCGAATGAGAAGGCACATCTTCAGAATGAAAAGGTGCTTCTTCAGAATGATCTCCTATGTCTACCTCAGCAGAGTCATCTGCCCTAGATAAATCCACAAGCAGTTGAGCCAAATCATCTTCATCATTGGATACAGTTGGCTATTTTTCAGACTGTGACAGCTTCTCTCTCAGTTCCGCCACTTCCCGCTGTAACTCGCAATTTTTCTTTCTTGCATCTCAATGATGTTTTCTTTCTCTAAAATCCATCTGATCTGTGTCTTGACAACACTCCTTGTTGCTCTCAACTGCTCTGTGATATCTTCCTCCTCTATTTCTGCTTCAGAATCAGATGCAGACAAGTCAGCTATAGCAGGCTGCTCAATAACTGGTTCCTCCTCTACAACATCTGTTTGCTCCTGTTCAGTAGGCTCTATGAAGTTATCTATAATTGCATCTACTATTTGTGTGGCTTGTTGAACTGTAGCCACCTCCATATTATCCTGCCCAGCCTCTTCCTCAATTATCTGTTCAGGGAATTCTGGGAAGTTTTCAGAGGCTGGTTGTATCTCCCGTGACATCTGGACTGCTTTGTCCATCTTCTTGTTCTATGACTTGGTCCATCATTTCCCTCAAGTGGAGTCTTGTAGACCTCCGAGTTCCAGATGCAAACTTCTTCTTTTTGCTCTATTTTTTGGTGACAACAGGGGTTATGGGGTCAGTTTCAGATGCCTCTATTTCCCTTGTTGTTTCTTCCCCTGTTGGGCTAGGTGCTTCATTTCTCTGTTCTGACAAATCAGTTGCAACTTCAGAAAAATGAACCTTTTTCTATTTTTTTGTTCTGCTTCCAGTTCCAGATCCTCTTTTCTTTTGTCTTTTTGCTTGTGAAGTTGAAGGTTCTGGAGCAAGGTGTTCTGCTACTGCTGTTGGGTGTGTTTCTGTCTCTGTAACAGCTTCTGTAGCACCTTCTGCAGTTTCCTCTACAACATCTTCTGCAACATTTTCTGTAGCAGCTGTTTCTTCTTCTACAACAACATCAGCAGTATCTGTTTCTTCCTCTTCACCCTCATCTCCAAAAATTACATCATTTAAGGTGGAGTAAAACCTCTCAAAACTCCTAGGGTTTCCTCTAAAATGGTGCTGGCAAACTAGTTTGATAAGACCATGGTGGCGAAGACTTCCTTTTCCTTCCTGATATCTTTTTGCCATGTTTTTTAATTCCTGGTGCAAGTATAGGGGAAGATTTACCCTAAACTCGGTTGTTGCCTACCATGTCCGAGATGATTTAGAATTTTTATGTGATGCCCTGACAATAGTACATACCGCCCTTCACAAGGTTAGAAATTTGATTACCCATGTGGCTACTTCATCCCAGGGTTCCCGCAGGCCGGCCCTTTTTACCCCCTTGCATGTGTTATTATGTGTTAAATACTCGGGTGCCCTATCATTTTCTTCTAGAAATTGATTGACTGTGTTTACCAATGTATTTTTGCCGGACCTAGAAATTGGAAGACCTTCTAATGGCAGCTCAATAATTTGACTCAGAACTTCAGGGGTTACCTCAATAGTCATGTCGTTAACGTGTGCCCGGTTGTTTCTGAACGTGTGGGCGAACATGCCGGCCAAGTCTTCAGAGGACCCATTAAATTTATCCAAAAATGGCATAAGCCCTCCATCTTCAAAAATCTGCACCACTTCTAGATTTTCTCGGAGATGGGTGGTGTCTGCTGGTTCCATTCTTGTTTTTCGCCCCATTTTCCTGTCTTGGTTCGTCACAAACTGTTCTCTTCTCCGCTATTCCTCTGCTGGATCTCTGATTTTCGGCGTTTGCAACTTTGCAGGGTTTCTGTGTCATGCAGGGTTTTCTCTGTTTTTGTTCTTCGAAATGAACCGTAATCTCTGAGCACTATACTTCGTAATAATTTTGCGTTTAGCAAATACATCTTCGAAAAGAAGAGTGGCACACGTTTCTACTTTTTGCTTCGAACACATGTCCATCAATGATTACACAAATGTCCTTGCCGTCAGATCCACCTTATTCGCTTTTAGTTTTTCTATTTTTCCTGTAGATTCTCACGTGCATGTTTATTAGCATCAAAAATTGGTGGCATACGGTTGGTCACGTCCTCCGTGATTCTGGTATTTTCCAATGGGTGCAAAAACAAACCATATGCCGACTGACACGTGTTCCTTTATCGTATGCGTCAAAAGAATTTTCACTTGATTGTATTTCTTTCCTTCTCTGGATGCCACGTGGAGATATTACATTGAATGTTCTTTCCGAAGATTATAATTTATTACGCAAACAAAACTTCATTTCGAAGATTATGACTTCATTCCGAAGACGAGTCTTCATTCCGAAGACAAATCCTCATTTCGAAGATTATAACTTCATTTCGAAGATTATGACTTCATTTCGAAGACAAATCCTCTTCATTCCGAAGACAAATCCTACTTCATTCTGAAGACAAATCCTGCTTCATTCCGAAGACAAATCTTCATTTCGAAGACAAAGCTTCATTCTGAAGATAAGGCTTCATTCTGAAGACAAAGCTTCATTCCGAAGACAAATTTTCATTCCAAAGATGAAGTGTGACAATCTGCTGTCATTTCGAAGACAATTTCAATCCGAAGACAACACAACAATTAGTCTGAAGAAGATAGCAGGTACTATTTTTGGCATTCTTGTTCCGAAGATTAGGCAAAAATCAATATTCCCATTCTCAAAACATGTTTTAAGTATGCCAACTCTTATGGATATCTTTTATGCTAATGGTTAATTGTTATATACTATATATCAATCATTTACAATGAAGAAATGTAAGAAATATATACCTGATTAAAACAAGTTAATGCAAGTTTTTGAAATATGACTCGCTTCGTTGATGTTCTCACGAGAATTTCTGCAACATTTCAAAACAAGTGCAATTGGTGAATTTGTACAATGATGGTTCAAAAATTTTCAAGGTTATGCATGCCGAAAACTGGTTTTCATGCATACCAACCCAGTAGTGCCTTGAAAAAGGTTTTCACTGCTGAGTTATTCATTTTTCTCTTTTTTTTTTTTTACCTCTCCTTTTCTCTTTTTTTTTTTTCTTGATTCTGACTATGCCCATGAAGGAATTTCATGATTTCCCTGAAATCATGCCCATGAAGGAATTCATAATCAGAATTTATTCATCTTTTTGTTTTCTATTTTTCTGATTTTTTTTGTATTTTTTGTCTTTTCTTGAAATCCATGATCATGCTGATTGTTTTGAAGTGGAAGAGGAAATTTCTTCCACATGTTGTGTATCCAAACTGTCAAGCTGTTGCAAGAATTCCTCTTTAGTCAGAGGTGTATGGTACACCCCGAGGCGATGTCCATTCACTACCAACTTTCTCTCTGACCCATCAATAGGAGATAAACAGACTGCTCCATTGTCAAATACCTCCTCAATCCGGTAAGGTCCAAGCCATCTAGTTCTCAGCTTTCCAGGGAAGTCTTCATAGCAAGAATCAAATAGTAAAGCCCAATCTCCTTGTTGAAGTTTCCTCCGCTGAATGTGACTCGTCATGCCACACTTTTCTCTCGCTCCTGAATTACTTCGGTTTGGTGCAGAGCATCCAACCTAAGTTCATCCAATGCATTCAACTGCAAAATCTTGTCTGTCCGTGCCCGTGACAATTCAATTCCAATTTCCAATGTTGTGCGCAGTGTTAGTAGCTCAAATTCAATAGGTAAGAGGGGCTTTTTACCAAAGACTAGTTCATAAGGTGTGAATCCAATAGTGGATTTCCAAGTAGTATTGTAAGCCCATACTGCTTTAGGTAATTTATCTAGCCAATTCTTCCTATGAAAAGCTACTATTTTTGTTAAAATTCATTCCAGTTCCCTATTTGTTACCTCAACCTGGCCATTTGCTTGTGGGTGATAAGGTGATGATTTTCTATGTTTGATCTCATATAATTCTGTAAATACCTCAATGACTTTGGATGCAAATTGGGGTCCTTGGTCTATGGTGATAGACCGAGGAGCTCCAAATCTCTGAAAAATCTGAGTATACAAGAAATCAACGACCTTCTCTTCACGAGCATGTTTGAAAGCACGCACCTCTACCCACTTTGTCAAGTAATCAGTGCATACTAGAATATGCACCTTTCCTTGAGAAGGTGGATCAATAGGTCCTACAAAATCAAGCCCCCACCTCTCAAATGGCTCTAAAACCAATTGAGGCTCGTAGTGGCATTTCATTTGTATGAGTGGGTTTCCCCATTCTTTGGCATGCATCACAATGCCTGATGTACTTTTTCACATCCTTGTGAAGAGATGGCCAATAATATCCTATCCCTAAGACTTTTCTAATTGTGATTTTTACAGAGTAGTGTCCACCTGAGGGTTCATCATGACAAGCCCTAAGGATATCATACACCTCATCCTTTCGGATGCACCTACGTAACACATGGTCAGGACTGCACTTAAAGAGTATACCCTTCATCCATTCAAAAGAAGAACTCTTTCTGATTAATTGTTTCTTCTATTTTAAAGTGAAATGTGGAGGAACTTTCCTCGTGACCAAGTAATTGGCTATATCTGCAAACCAAGGTGATTGGACTGATATAGCAAATAGTTTTTCATCAGGAAAGGTGTCTTCAACTAATTCCCCTTCATCTGTGTTCCGTAGTCCGGACAAGAAATCTGCTACAACATTAGCTTTTCCCGGTTTGTTGATTATAGTGATATCAAATTCTTGTAGCAACAGTAACCAACGAATAATTCTTGCACTTACCATAGGTTTATTCATCAAATATTTAATGGTTGTGTGATCTGTGTGAATAAATATTTGATAACCTGTGATATAATGCCTAAATTTGTTGATGGCATAAATGACTGCTAAGAATTCTTTTTCAGTTGTGGTATAATTTTTCTCAGCTCCTGTCAAATTCTTGCTAATGTAGTAGATGGCATAGTGTTCACCATTGTCAATTTGTCCTAATGCTGCTCCAATTGTAGTATTGGAGGCATCAGTCTGTATGTGAAATGGTAATGTCCAATTAGGGCCTCTTAACACAGGTGGAGTTACTAATTTTTCTTTCAGAGCTTCAAATGATTCCTGACATCTTGTAGTCCAAGAAAATTCAGAATCTTTAGTCAATAGGGCAAACATGGGATTGGCTATTGTGCTAAAGTTGGGAATAAACCTGCGATAAAAACCAATATGTCCTAGGAAGCTTCTGACATTAGTCTGAGTTTTTGGAGGAAGAAGATTCTTGATAATTTCCACCTTCTTTGGATCAACTTGGATTCCCTGAGGAGAGATGTGATGACCAAGAACTATTCCTTCCTTCATCATCATAAAACATTTTTCTGGATTCAAGGATAACTGGTATGTTTCACAGCGACCTAAAACTTTGTCAAGGTTTTCCAATGTAAAGTCAAAAGTCTGTCCGCACACTGTGAAATCATCCATGTATATCTCAACACTGTTGGTAGTTAGATCAGAAAAGATTGCTAAAATTGCTCGCTGAAACGTTGTTGGGGCATTACACAAACCAAAAGGTAAAACCCTATAGGCAAATGTTCCCCATGGACAGGTAAAGGTTGTTTTCTCTTGATCTTTAGGTGCAATCTGAATTTGATTATATCCACTAAATCCATCAAGAAAACAAAAGTATCTTTTTCCAAGCAAGGGTATCTAACACCCGATCTATGAAAGGTAATGGAAAATGATCTTTGTATGTCACTTTATTCAGCTCTCTCTAGTCTACACATACTCTCATTTTTCCATTTTTCTTAGGAACTATAACCAATGGAGAGACCCACCGGCTATCAGAAATTGGGTAAATGAATCCTACCTCCAGAAGTTTTTCAATTTCTTCCTTTACAATATCCCTTAGGGCAGGATTCAGTCTTCTCTGGAGTTGTCTTACCGGCTTGACTTCTTCAAGATAAATTTTGTGGGTACATATATCGTGGTGAACTCCTGACATATCTTTATAGTTCCAAGCAAAAGCATGAACATGCTTCGCAAGACAACTATCAATTTGTCTTCCTCTTCCCTAGCAAGCCAGCTATAAATGTTTAAAAATTTTCCTGGCTGGACTTCTATTTGTTTTGTATTTGGAAGGACCGAACTCACTTCTTCATACCCGGTGATTAGGGAGTTAAGAGGACACTCGCCGAGATGGGAGAAAGTAAGAAATTTTTGTTTCATTATTCTCTCGATGGAAGCATATCCTGTATGGAACAGTGAGAAGGAAAAATCAAGTGATGGTGCCACCCATGTGGTAGTGAAACAGAGTTTTCCTGTGATAGTACAGATGGTTCACCTTCAAAATTTTGGTTCTCCTCATTCCTTAACAATTGCTGGATATTTATTGCTTCTTCTTCTAACCCTTGTTCATGCAGAACATTCATTAGGATAGTTTCATTTTCTCGAGTTTTCTGTGTCATGGAGGTCTTCTGTGTGTTCCCTTACTACCAAGGTGGCTAGAGTGGAAATAACCTCCTCTCGATTCTTCATCCGAATCAGAAACCATAATTGACCTGAGAAATTGTTGGAGGGTCTTGCAGGAGGATACAGAGATATCTGTTTTAGATCAATACCATTTGAAATAGTCATTTTTCCAGATCTACAGTCTATGAAGGCCGTTGCAGTTGCAAGCCAAGGTCTTCCTAAAATGATGGGATATCCATGTGTTGAATTTCTTGGTTGTAAAACCAAAAAATCTGCAGGGAATTCCCAAGATGAAACTTCTATAGGAACATCTTCAATGATACCTTCAAGTTTTGCAACTGACCTATCAGCCATTTCTAAAACTGTAAATGTGGGGCTGAGATGTTTGAGCTGTAATTGTTTCATTATATCCTTGGTCATGACATTTATTGCAGCTCCTAGATCTACTAAGACATTTGATATTGGTACCGAACCTATAGTAACTATGATAACTGGACTTCCTGGGTCACTATACTTTGGAGGTAATAGTTTCCCAGATAAGAGATCAACTATCTTTCCCTCAATCCGAACAGTCTTGGGAAATGCCTTCTTTTTCCTTCCTGCTCTTCTAATGCACAAATCTCGGATAGTACTTTTAATCACTGGTATATCCTTAATGGCTTGCAATAAGGGCAATGATATGGTTAACTTTTTAAGTTCCTTGACCAGGTCTGATTCAGAATTTTTTGCTGTTGTATTGAATCTTTCAAGATATGGAATTATCCTTGATGAAGGTAATTGTTCTGCCTGTGGTTCTATTTTTTCTTCTTCTTTCTCTATTGTTGGTTCCACTATAATTGGTTCCGAGGGTTCTTGCTCTTCATTTTCTTTACTTTTATTGGAAATGGGTTCAGGTACAATTTTTCCTGAACGAAGTTGGATGTTACTACAATCAATAACATTGATTTCAATATTTTCTTCAGCTTCAGCCACATAGACAGGGGATGCCTGTCTCATGTTGTTTGGATTAGTGACTGATTGAGCTGGAAGTTGAGGTTGTTTCACCTGTTGTGTTTGTTGTGGTTGGTTTTGTTTGTCTTGAAAGTTTTGAGTAGGTGCAGGCAGCAAATGCTGATTCTGACCTTGATTTCTTTGCTGTCTTGGATAGGACTGGTATTGTTGATTCCACTGTGGTTGATTTTGCATCCAATGTGGATTAGTCTGATTCTGATTCCAGGGTGGATTGTTTTGACTCCATGATGGGTTGCTTTGATTCCAAGATGGGTTGTTTTGATTCTGATTCTAGGCTGAATTACTCCAATTTGTTTGTGGCCATTCTTGGGAATTTGTCCATTGAGGATAATTCCAAGGACGTTGGGGTGGTTCTGATTGTCCCCAAGGCATAGTACCAGGATTATGCCCCCAATTTGTAGGAAAATGAGGGGGATTTTGGTATTGAGAGAAATTTCCCCCTTGTTTTGGTCCAATATAGTTGAGTTCCTCAGTCCGATTTTCTAACACAGTTTTGAGTTGTGGTAGCAGTGGCATTGATCGCTTGAATGCCTTTTTGAACAGATACTACAAATGGCCGAGATAGATGTTTTATTCAAAGGACATTCCTGCAAAGCATGTTTATTTCTACATCTTGGGCAATAAATTGCCAAAGGTTCTATGTTTTTTGCTTTTGCGGACATTTCCCCCAAAGTTGTGTTTAATTGCACTAGAATATTAGTTTTAAAATTTGCAAGTTCTTCTATTAGTTCCTTCACATCAATGCCATTTGTATTTTTTTCTTTCTTCCTTGCTTGTTGCGAGAGTAATTCCTGTAGAGATCCATAATCTCCTCTTCCCATCAAATCCAATACATCTCTGGATTCATCTTGCAATCCTCTCAAAAAGATGGTTTTGTATAACTCTGGTTCTACAAGTCCACATCTCCTTTGAACAAAGGAGAACCTATCAAGATAGTCTTCTAATGTTTCATCATCTTCCTGTTTAATCCTGAATAACTCATCTTTCCTATTCCTTACACGACAATACTCCTGATATTTGTCTAAAAACACAGTTTCCATTTGATCCCAAGTTCGGATGGAATTTGGCTCTAAACTCATGAACCAACGTAATGCCGAGTCCTTGAGTGTTGAGGGAAAAACCTTAAGTTTCTGATTGTCATTTACATAATCATAGGTTTGACACACTACCTTGAATTCAAATAAAATCGATCAGGATCTTTAGATACAACACCTCGAAAGGTTGGAAGTACTGAAGGTGAAATAGTCTTCATGGGAGAGTTTTGTGTTGGATTCAAATGGATAGGATATTCAAATGTTATGGAAGGTTGAGGAATATCCCGATCATCTCCTTCATCATGGGCATAGCCATGTTGGCCATTGCATCCCTCTCGCCATAGTTTCTGGTCTCTTAGTTAAACTTATCCAAATTTCTCTCTCAAGAGGTCCAAGACCCTCTCGTTGATAATGAGTCCGACGATTCTTCTTTCTCAGGATGTTCTAGTGATGGTGAAACTCGGTGATTTTCCTTTCTCAGAATGTTCTAATGATGGTGAGACTCGGTGATTTTTCTTTCAATATTTCTGGTAATTCAAACACAGGTGATTCACCCCTTAGGCGTGAAGATCTCCTTAATGGAACAAGCCAGGGATCCTTTTGGGTAATTCTACCTTTTTCATCCCTAGACTTACTCATTCATGTTCACTCTAAATGACATAAATTATATGTCAATAGTTGTTATTTTAACCAACTGTTCTATTCAGATTTTATCCTGAATTTTCATAGTTCAGTCTAACTAACAACTATTGGACTGTTGTTACCTTCTAGCAACATGTATCCCCAAAAATGGTGCCAAAATGATGCGTTGTCATTATACACATCATTAATTCTCAATGAATTTGTCAATCCAGGGTTGTGTACAAGGCTATCTACGGAAGAAGGGGCAAACAGGGCTATAACTTAGGTCAATCTAGAGCAACAGGTTTTATTGGTGAAACCGATTGTGTGGGGGGTTTTAGGACATTCCTATCTCTAAATTGCATGAATTAAACCTTAATCTAAGTTGCAGAATTGGAAACTAATCATTAACTGCAGAAATGAAGTCCTAATTACAATTGCAGAATGAGACCTAATTATGTTGCATAAATAACAGTTGCAGAATTGAAAGTCTGATTCTAATTGTAGAAGGAAAATCTAATTACTTTTGTAGTAATGAAAATCTAATTCTAATATGGAAATGAAAACTGTCAAGGCTCTGTAACAGAAGGTTGTCAATCTTCTGTGCAGGGGTTGACAGCAAAACATAAAATGCAAGAAATTACAAAAAACAGTAAATTCTGGGAATGAAAGTCTGCACTAAATTGAAAGCTTTGCTGAAAGTGGGGATTACAACCAAATCATTAATCACAAAACATAAAATAAACTAAGATTGCAAATATCATTAGTTGTTTACAAAGGAATGAAAGGACAAGTTCTACAACTCATTCTGTCGTAGCAAAATCGAAATAAAAACCTGTTGTTAGTCCTCCTCCTAGGTCTGGAAGTGGCCAACCTCTTTGTCCAGAAGAAGGTATGAGTTTCTCTCTCTTTAGATCTTAATCACACTCATTTACAAGCAATATGAAATAGAAACAATATACTTTATTGATGCAAACACATGATTACAATAATGCTGCTGAAAATTGTTATAGGACTGTAACAGTCATTTTCTGACTATCACCTATTACTGATTTCTCTATTCTATTCCTCTTACTTTCTATTACTTTCTTTCTTCTACTTCCTTTCTACCCTCTCTACTAGCTCAACCTGAATGGGAGCCCTATTTATAGATGTCCTAAAATTTACTAACAAGCTGAAAAGATCTAATCCTATTATGCTGCAACAATTCCTGGTTTTTATCCTAGAAGAAGATCATCTTTTGATCTTTCCACAAATGGTGACTTTGGTCGGCAAGGACGGCAAAGTCAGATCTGAGATATTTCCTTTTATCCTTTTCAATATTTATTTCCATTTTTCCAGCGTCATAATTCGGTCAATAAGTCAAAAAGCACATTCTGTCTTCATTTCGAAGATAAGTGGCTCATTTCGAAGATACTGCAATTCTCATTCCGAAGATCCGCTCATTTCGAAGATGCTACAGTTCTCATTCTAAAGATCCGCTCATTTCGAAGATGCTACAGTTCTCATTTCGAAGATCCGCTCATTTCGAAGACACTACAGTTCTCATTTCGAAGATCCGCTCATTTCGAAGACACTATGTTTTCTCATTCCGAAGAGACTTCGGAATGAACAAATGTGGGCTCCTTAAATGATTTCCTCCTGCATTTCTCATGTGGGTTACTTCTCAGGATCAGATCCCAATGGTCTTCATCTCTTTCCACATGTGAATTCCATGCCTTGCCATTCATTGGCAATCGGCTGGAATTTACATGGGAAAACCCAGCTTTTGTCGCACAAGTAATAGCTTTCCTTGAACTCGTTGCCAGATTTAGGTAAAATGAATGCTTGAGACATATCAAAACATGATTAGTGAAGTGCTGCTATTAATCTAAGCATATCTCATTTTAGCAAGTCACAACAAAACAACATAAAACTTATACAAAAAGCTGTAAAAATCAGAATATAGTACTTCAAATACATTCATCATGCAAATAGTTAATACACAACATATTGAATCAACTTAACTAGCATATTAGATTAAACATAAGAGTTTATAGGCAATTTTAGTGTTCAAAACATGTTATGATTGAGGCATTTCTAGGCCTCATCACCTTCCATAGTTGATCGAAAATAGGGTCTTCATCACTTGGTACTTTAACATTTTTGGGTTTGGTGATTAAGTAGCACCTTATTCCTGTTTAGATCATGGCATTGAAATCACGCATGGAAAATTCATCTTCTATGCGAAGCTCATCCAGGGCTTCTTCCATTAGTTCTACTTCTACTTCCTCAACTTCATCAATCATATTGACTGAGTCCACTTGCTTCTCTACATCTTGGATCCTTTCAATATGAAAGGTAGAGGGTTTTTCATTAAAAATATTAATCCTATTTCCCTTGAAGGGAATTTCCAGATGTGAATAATCCATGGACAAATAATCCCCTAGTTTGGTGGTGAATTCCCTTGATAGGCACATACTAAAATATGGCTCTAGATCCACCACCACAACTTCTTGTATCATGGTGATTTACGACATCTTATGCAACATAATTGAAATATCCTTGATCACCCCTACTATCTTCATCGGAGTCCCATCCATTTGGATCACTCCGGGATTACTCCTCATGTACTATGTACCCATAATCTCGCAAACAGCCTTGGGCATCATAGTATTTGTGGCACCAGAGTCAATCATACAATTATTCATAACCCATCCCTCCATTCTGAGGTACAAATAGAATTGCGGTGGCCTATTCTTCTCGGTGGCCGAGGTAGTTAATGTCTAAGTTAAGACAGTCTAAGTTGGATTTTCCTTACCCTTAGAAGACTTCAACAATTCTTGTAATAGATCCACTTGGTCAAGTAGCTAAAGTGCATAAAAAAGGTTTACCTTAGTTGTATTTTTCTTCAATTCTTAAACAATATTGTATGCCTCCGCACCAAACTCACCTCCCTCCTTTGCAGTCTAGTATCTGGTTCAATATTGTTGTGTTGCTTCTACCCTTTGATGTATGATAAAGGAGGGGTACCTGAGCCTTTTTTTTTCCTGGTCTCTTGTCTCGGTTTGGGACTAGAAGGTCGAATCCTATGGTTGAGGAACTCTTCCTCTAGCTCTCAGAGGTAAGAGATCCTTCAACAAGACGAACCCCTTCGGCTTCGACACTTGGACAGGCTCTTTTATTGGCAATATTATCTTCTTGCTTGACATCTTGGAACTAAAAGGTACTTTCAATGGTTCCATTTGAATTGGATCAAATTCAATGGGTTTTTTACCTGCTCTTGTAAGGAAAAAAACTTTTTTGATAGGGGGATCATAAAGTTGCGGTACGCCTCTCTAATCATGTTCACTTTTCCACCAAGTATGTTGTCTTCTAAGCTCTACACATAGTTCAAATGGACCATGCAAGTCTCCTCACCATGCGGGTCATTGCAGGTGGAGCACCAATAAGCTCTGTCATATGGACCAGCTTATTTATTATTTAACACAGTTGCATTTCTTTTGGGAGCTCTATTAGTGAAAGTAGCTTGTTCTCTGGTAATAGAGAAGGAGGGGTAAATCTCCTTAGCTGGAAGCTCCAATCATACTCCTTTTTAGGGTGGTGATATCATTCGCCATTGCCCTTGATGTTGATCATATATCCTGCATTTCTTTGACCTGGTCTAAATTTGAAGGTGTTGAAGGTACGGGTAATGGTAATGGTACCAACAATGTAGGTAATTCTAGATATGGGATAGGAGCTAGAAGTTGGAGAACAATAGGTGTGAGCAACTATGGGACGGGTACCATTTGATTCTAAGAATAACTGAGATTCCATGATAGAATATGGTACATTGGGAATGTAGGCAATGACTGAGAGGATGCACTAGGATATAGATGTTGGAATAAATTCAAAAAAAATGGCATAGTCATTTTTGGAGGTAACTTACCAATAGCAACTAATGCGGTCTTGGCCTTCTATGCTTGGGTATACAAGGCTGGAAATGTGTTGATATTAGCATGGTGGATGCTCATGCTGATGTCAAAATAGAAATCTCTCAGGTAATAAAACGTCACTTTCTTTGGGGTGGGCCGAAGGCCATTAGTAACCCTCTACCAGGTTTGGATGAACTTGACATTAAAATTGGCTATCTCCTCTTGTGGGTGTCACTGAATAGTGGTGAACTGATGCAATAGTGAAAAGAGGTTTGCTTGCTTGTTAAAATATTTTATCAATTGCTCGACCAACTGGTCCCATGTGGCGATGGTAACAAGTGGCAAGGATCGGTACCAGTAGAGGATTTTAATTCTGAGTGAGAGAACTAACAATATCACCATAACATATTCATCTATGATGTTGTGAGTAGTGGCCAAAGAAGCCACATATTGAACATGCTCGTAAGCTATCTTTCTAGTACTGTCATACATGGGTAGAGCCTTTAACGCTGCAGTTGAGATCTAGTTTTGAGCCTACAGATTTAGTGGTCCTGAATGGTTATAGGTTGGAAGCTACTTGGGTGCATTTTGTACCATCTGGATCGAAGTGCTTGGTTGAGGGGGTAAGCTAGTTGTGGTTCTGCAAGGATTTGAAGTTTGTGAAAATATATCGGCTACTTACGAGGAAGTCTAGACTAATGGGGTATTCGAGGGAACTACTCTAGGATGTTCTCCCAAAGCATCGATATTAAGCTCAAAGAACTCAACTGTATCTTCTAGGTATCTAGCCTTAGATCTTGTGATCATGAAGGGGGGATTTTAATTGGATTCAAGATTTGAAGGCTTCTGGGTTCAGCTGAGTAACTAGATATTCTGATTTAACCAACAAAAATATGAACATCAAATCTTAATACTCTTGGATGTGGAACTTTTGTGTCCCACCGGATGTGCCTAAAACTGTTGATCAAAAATCCACCTTAGGTATATAATGTTTCATCTATGCACCCTAGACCTGACCAACATTGAAAGATCAAAAGGAATAAATACCTCTTGTACCAATCTCTAGAGAGGGTTGGTTCCCATACTAACTACTTTTGGTTTGCGGATTTAGAGAGCAAGAAAGGAATGGGAAAATAGGCTGTGAGCCGATTGAGAAATTCCTTAAACATGCAATTTCCAAGGATGTTCCAACATCCACCCTTTACTGACAGCTAAATCCATGAATAAAATTTAAACTATTCAATAATGAAATGAGTTTCACATAAATAATTGATAGAAAACTTGCACATAGAAGTGGATCATAATCAGAGCCAAGAATTCCTTGTATTCATAGTAGAGCTTGAGTTTACAAAGCTTTCAATAAAATTGTCCATCTTTAAAATATTGAATTTGCTAGTTTTTATAGAGGATTTTGCCTCTAAAACATTAAAGCTCAACCACAATCCATCGTTGTGGTTGGAAAATATTTGATTTTGTGGCACTTTAAGAGTTATCAGGTATGACAAAGTCTAATTCTATTGTTGGAAACATCACATCTCATCAATGTAATTGGTAATATTTACCTTTGACGATATATCCCTGCCTACTGACACTGCCTCAATGGCAAATATCGGATCCTAAAATATTTGGGCATTAAATTTTGATCACCCTCACATCCATCACCATTAAATAGATGAAAGCACACCCTCTAAATTAAATTTCATTGGTGAAGAGCATTATGAGGCGATTTCGCTGAAGGGAGAGATGAAAAGGGAGTTTCACCCAGAAGAGATGCGAAAGAGAGTCTCACCACCTCTTTCGAGCAAAACATAAATTTGAAATTGTGGGCCCTATGAGCATTACACTCAAAAGGTAGCCTGAAAGGGGCTTTTGGGGGAAGAAATCATTGAAATAATTTTTTTTGGGGGTGAATCCATTGGTACCTACGTGGACTGCATTGACTTTGACCATGCTTTGTTTTCAGGGTGGCGTGGCGGGCCAATGCATGACTTTGAACAATTAAAATAATATCCACAAGATATTAAAATTCTAATTTCAATATATCCCCACTAGAATGGCCTTGATAAATAGTATATTAGAAAATTGATTTTGATCAAGTTTAAGTGATGGGTCCAAATAATATTAAACATGAATGCTTAGGAAAAGTAAGGGAGTGAAGGTACTAACATGCATTTAACTTGGGAAATATAGGTATATAAGGAGACAACCTAACACATCCTAATGAATGTCTATAGTTTAGAATTGGAGTTGTCATGAATAAATTCCAACCCTTCCACAAAGGACATTAACATTGTATAATAACTTTGTGCATAATCTCAAATAAAAAATTCTTCTAATTTTTTTTTCAACCCTTGAGGGGAGTTTATATATGTGTTTAATCTCATCCCATGTCTTCTAGTCCCTAGCTTGATTAGAGAAAAAATTAAAAAATAGAAAATGCCTTACCTAAATATTTCAAAAGAGTGCATCAAGGAACCTTTAAAAATGAGATAGCATGGTAGTTAAGAACAAGATATTACAAAATTCTTCCTCATCCCACTTAATTCATGGCCTAATAGATTCCTAAGATTTCAAAAGGATTTTGGCCATAAAATACCTAGCAATTTTAATAGGGGTTGTAGATGCTAGCAAGGATTCCCATCCCAATGCTTTTCAATCTTTTCTCCTATAAGAACTTTGAAAATTGATATGAATCTTAAAAATGCTTTTGTAAGGTTTTTCTCTTTACAATGCTTTAACTACTCATTTGGCACAAAGGTGCAATGTTTATCTATAAATGTCCACATGACCAAGACATCCTAAAAAATGGGAAAAATATCAAATATTTGAAAACTCATGTCCTATAGAATTGACCCAAAGAAAGTCTAACAAAAACCTTTCTAACTTCTAAACAATCATGAAAGGAACCCAAAATCAACAATAGTAAACGTGAATAAATATTATAATTTTAAGTATATTTAACATCCACAAGAGAGATAATTTTATTGTTACTCAAAAAGCAAGTTTTGATTTTATTCTCTGTCATTCCACAACTAGGAGAGTGATCCCTTAAATGTAAAGGAAATACTAAGAAATTTAAATATCTCCCCAAAAATAATTAAATTTCCAATAGTAGTTTAAAGCCACTCAAGGAAAGTCTATGTGGATTATTTGTATCAAGGAGTTTTATGTCACTAAATACTTTACCCTAAAGGTTGATAGACAATATCAATGCAATCCAAATCCCTTGAATGAAGTTACCTCTTTAACTAACTTTAGGAAGGAGTCATTAATAATTTATGTCAAATTAGAAAGGAGGGAGATATCCTTTATTAGACCATCAAAGCATGGCTAGAAAGTAAGCCAAGGTTCTTTATGACTGTAACATATAGTTAGAGATAAAATGCAATCCTTATAAAATAGAATGAAACAACTCAAATGGCTAGTATTGAGTACAATTGAGAGAAAACATAGATGAATCACCAATACATAAAATTTGCACCAACTATAGGAAAGAGGGACTAAAACCTAGAACCTATGCCATAACCAAAATGAAGTGTATTCGATGTAATCATAAGCTTTTTTAAAGTCTACTTTGAGGAAGCTATATGCCTACATAGATTGGAAATCCCAATCCATGCCTTCCTACGTAGTAAGAATATTTTTAACAATATAAAATATCTAAATAAAGTTTGCTAGCTTAGGATGAATTATAAATGATAGAAATTTACAAATGTGCATGGCCTAAAACTTTAGAAATAATTTGATATGAGACATTAAGAAAAGTAATGGACCTCCAATTAATAATAAATTGAAGTGTCTCTAACCTTTAAAATAAACTCAATATCATCTTGATTAATAAAGACACAAAAAAATTATAATAAAAAACTTTAATATAAAACAATGGAGATTAAACAGTGTCATTTTATGTACAAATTGAAGAAATTTGAAATGAGTGGTCATACAAAAGAATCCAAGCAGCGTTGAGAGAGATATGACCATGTGAAGATAATTTTTCAAAACAAGAGCAACATTAAGGCAAATGTTTTCCAAAAAATATCTCATTTTTCATGACCATATATTTTCCAAAGGTTGTTTGATTTAGATTATTCTTGGACCAATTTGTGCAAAATTTGAAGAGCTTTAAAATGAGTGGTCATATGAAGGAATTAAAGTAGTATTGAGGGAGATCCAACCCTATGAACTCAACCATCTAAACAAAGGATGGTGATAATTTTTCAAGTCATAGAAAATAAAATTGTGGAATCTGTCAGTTAGGGCTCAGATGATGGGAGGAGCTATGGAGGGCTAGGGAATTAGTAAAGTGATAAATTATGTCTAGACATAGAATTTTTTATCTAAGTTTCATTTATCCCTTCATTATCTTAGAATTTTTGCATTCAAATTTGTATAGGTTTATTTTTAGCTAATTTTTGTTTTTGATATACTAGTAAATTGTAGTAGATTTTGAGTTATAGTTTCCTTCTCATGGACCAATTTAAAACTAAATAATTAAAATTATACCTAGTATTAGAGGTAGGGAGGACCTCACAGAGCATAGATCCTTGTTGCTTAAACATAAGGCAGTCATTGTTAAATTTATTAGGTCTTTGTCATGGGATTTGACTCTAAGAAAATGGATTGATAGGAGTTGAAAGTCTCCATAAGTGAGTCTATCCTTTCTCCATAAAGGTTTATTCCTAGCCATTTTTTATTCCAAGGATGATCTTGAAAGGGAGTCCTTAGTTTACAGGAAGAGTATTACTCTTCCTTAATATAAATCTATCCTTAGTACCAGTCTAGGTTAGGATGTATGGGTTTTTCATTAAATTTTAGGAAATGGATACCCTCAAGGCAATAGGCAAAACTCTAGGAGAATTCCTTGAAATTTTAGAAACTACAAAATATATAATCTTCACTATTCATGGTCGAATATTGGTCAATATTGATATCAATAAACCTTTACCATAATAAATCATTATTAAGTATGGGGATAAGTTGTGGTTCCAAACCATGGATTATGAAAATATATCTTTCAAATGTAGAAGATATCATGAGGTGGTCATATTAAGAGATCATGCCCTAAGAAGAGTCTAGTAGAAACATATTTATAAAACCGTAAGAGAAAATTTCAAATGAATATGGATGAGGATGGTTTTCAACTTCTAAAAATTAAGTCTAGACAGATGAAAGTAAATAAATAGTGGAGACCAATAAGTAATATCATTGGAAGAAATACCAATTCTTTTGAGGTTTTAGTCTATGAAGAAAAAGGATATAAGAGCTTAAAGGATATGGTACAATAGAATCATAATATTAACAAGGAACCATCTATTCAATATGATCCTAATATAGGGATGAACACTCTTATTGAACCTAAGGAATGTGCCTTGTCAGATTTTGAAGACTCACTTGAAGTTCCATGTACCATTTTAAAAAGGAAAGTGGAATGTAGTGTTAGATGTTAGTGTCTCCACCATTAACAAGGAAATATCATAAAATAAGTAGGATAAGTCAAAAGCTTCCTTAGAAGAGCTAAGAAAGGATAAATCTAATGAAAAATAAAGTGGTGAAAGAATATTGAGGAATAGAATAATAAGACCTACTCTCAAAATTAGAAAAGAAAAAAGAGAAAAACCTTTAAATTATCAAGCAAGTGCTAGGGAAGTAAGAGCAAACATGAGAAAGGAACACAATCTAAGTTCGTTGAACTTATTTTTAGCAAACAACAAACTAATATTGATAATTCTTGGGTAAGGCTAGCAACCCCTAATAAGACATGATTACCATCTTATGGAATAATATGGGGTGTTAATGCCCCCTTAAAGTAGAGGTGTATCAAGGACCTATGTTTAAGTAATAGGCCTGATGTTCTTTGTATCTAAGAAATAAAATGACAAAGAGAGAAGTTTCCAAAACTATGAAATATGTTTGGGCAAGATGTGAATGGGATGTTGTGGATTTAGAAGGAGCGATAGGGAAAATTCTAACATGTTGGAATCCAGTTAGAACTTCTTGTGAAGCCATTCATAAAATTAGACACTCGATAATATTATTAGTCACATGCTACTTTACAAATATTCATTTCATCCTTATCAATGTTTATGTAATGAACCTCTTTTCTCATTCCATATATCTTTCAACAATTTGCATAAATATTCAACATGCATCCACAAATAAATTAATTGCACAATAAATTGCTCAATAAAATAGAGATTGATTATACCCTTGAGGTAGAGTAACACCATACAATGCTCCTTTAGGAAGGAAGCCACTCCACAAGATCTCTAGCTCCACGAGCCAAGACTTCTCCAAGAATACATCATAGATTATAGATGCCTTTCACAATGGGGGTACATCTCTCTTTATACAAGAGTGTGATGGTTCACCTTCCATGAGTTACAAGATCACCCATGTGGAGGTTCACCTTCCATGAGTTACAAAGTGCATAATAATATGACAATATTCCTTGCGGTTACATATGACAATATTCCCCCAACGGTTACAAATATGATTCTATGACATACCTATTTCTATTTTGACATGTGGCCTTCCTTCAATAATTAATTTATGGCTCATACCATTATACAATACAATATTAAATTATTCAATATTAAATACCTATCTTGGTACCTAACATTCCATCCCCCTTACAAATGTTTCATCCTTGAAATATTAGAAGAGGCTAAATAATATGATCTTCTGAGCCATGTTGAATAATGGTACCAATCTCGATCATCCATCCATCCAAGTGGAACTATGATTGGTGGTGGTCTTCTTTGATGCCAATGCCATGTGTTGAAAGCATAAATTTCATATTTTTTCATCCATACTTGCTTGCATTTAAGACTTGTAGCATACCCAAAGTTTTGGCTCCTTGGGTTCCTTATATGTCCCTCATTGTTCTTATGTGGCCTCAAGCCCTGTCGCCATGATTGTTGCCTCTCATGGTGGTGTGGATGGCGATATACTCCAACCTTAGCTTGATGTTCAACCTGTTTTTGCTCTTCTTTCTTACTCTCTTCTATTGATTCTTCCTTTACTTTTGTTTCCTTGATTTTTGCTATTGTCTTTGTTTGCTCTTCACTTTGTTCCTTTGTAATAGCTACATGTTTGTCCTTACATTGAGAAATATCTTGTAATGTTATCTTCTTCTTTCGGTACCATAATTTCATGAATTTCTTTTGCACATTAATGTTAATAGTACCCAAAGAATGCAACCAAGGATAACCAAGAACAATATCTACATCCTCCATCTCAATAGCATGAAAATCTGAATGTAAAACATATTTATCCATGGTGAGCTTTAAATCTTCAAAAATTTGAACATTGTCTCCCTCAATTTGTATGTCTTTGATTTTATTTGTTTGCACTTGCAACCTCTTAGTCAAAGACATATTGATAAAATTATATTTGCTGCTAGGATTAATGGAGACAATAATTTTTTGATTTTGAATGCACCCATGAACTTTTAAAATAGAATTTTTACATTCAAACAAATATTTTTTACCATTGTTTGGCCCTGACACAAAAGATGTAGTTTCTTTTGCTTGCACATTATTATCCTTTTCCTTTGATCCCCATTTGCTTAAAAATGCAACTTCAAATTCTTTTTGTGTAAATGTATCAGTATGAGCAAAGTCCTCCTCATACCAAGAGCGAGCTTTCCCTTGCAAGGAAATCCAAATCTTAAATCTCCATAAAAATTTAGAAGAATATAAAGATTTAAAATTTTCCCACCATTCCCTAGCATCAATATCATCTTCTCCATAAAATTTTGGCAACTCCATTTTTTTTTAAATAGCTAGGGTTTGAATAACCGAAACTCAAAAATTAAAATTTTTGAAATCTCATCTATTTCCTTCTTCAATAATTAAATCTGCACTTTATCTTCAAAACAAAACAAATGGCAACTGATTTGCTTACCCGGATTGAAAGTTATGAATTTTTTCTCTTTTTTGCCTGCAACCCCAAAAAACAACACCAAATGCCCAACTTGCAACAACTATAACTCCCTCATTACTTATCATAATTTAACAAGTAAGTAGTCATTTTTGTAGTACTCAAAATAACCTGCATGCTGATGCAAAAATATTCTGAAAATGACTGCTAAAGAATTTAATACGAATTTTTTCTTTTTGAAAAAAAATTCGTGCAGCCAAAAAAGATCTTAAACAACCCAACTTCAAACAGTTGTAACTCTCTCAAAAATTATCATAAATCCACAAATGAGCAGTCATTTTTATAGTACTCAAAATAATCTATATGTTGGTGCCAAAATCTTCTGCAAATGACTGCTAAAAAATTTAATACAATTTTTTTATTTTGAAAAAAAATCGCGTGGCCAAAAAACAACAAAAATAACTCAACTTCAAACAGCCATAACTTTCTCAATACATATCATAATTTAACAAATGAGTAGTCATTTTTGTAGTACTAAAAAATATCTACACAATGGAGCAAAAACCTTCTGAAAATGACTGCTGAAATAAAAAATATGGCCTCCGCAAAATGTGACATTTTTTCTAAAAAACATGCCCTAGCTCTGCAAAAACAAACCCACTTTGCCCAAATCACTGCTCTGATACCAAATGTAATGAACCTCTTTTCTCATTCCATATATCTTTCAACAATTTGCATAAATATTCAACATGCATCCACAAATAAATTAATTGCACAATAAATTGCTCAATAAAATAGAGATTGATTATACCCTTGAGGTAGAGCAACACCATACAATGCTCCTTTAGGAAGGAAGCCACTCCACAAGATCTCTAGCTCCACGAGCCAAGACTTCTCCAAGAATACATCATAGATTATAGATGCCTTTCACAATGGGGGTACATCTCTCTTTATACAAGAGTGTGATGGTTCACCTTCCATGAGTTACAAGATCACCCATGTGGAGGTTCACCTTCAATGAGTTACAAAGTGCATAATAATATGACAATATTCCTTGCGGTTACATATGACAATATTCCCCCAACGGTTACAAATATGATTCTATGACATACCTATTTCTATTTTGACATGTGGCCTTCCTTAATAATTAATTTATGGCTCATACCATTATACAATACAATATTAAATTATTCAATATTAAATACCTATCTTGGTACCTAACAGTTTATGGACCTACAACTCAGTCAAGAAGATTAGAAGTATAGAATGGGATTGAAGCCTTTATGAGAAGTAAAGACCAAGAAAATTGATTCAAAATCATAAGATATTCCAATGCCATAACTAAGTTGGATGAACTTTTTGGGGGGGATTAGAAAAATAACCCAAAGTATGAGAGATTTATTAGATTTTATTCAAAATAATAATCTATGGGAGATTGAGTTTGAAGAGGACAACTATACATAGATCAATAATAGGATAGGACAAGGATAAAACTTGATAGCAATAAAATTAGATAGATGCATACTCTTAGATCATTGGCTAGATGAAGGTACTTGTACTAAAATTAATACCTTGACAAGGATTGGTTCAAATCATTGGCCAATAAGAGTTAAAATGATGGTAAGTGAATTCATAAAAGATCATATTTTAAATATGAGAAGGTATGGGAAGACCATCCTCAATTTGTTAATATGATAGCATAGACATGTAATTGTTTAGGAAACGATGGGTTGTATACACTTCCAAAACAAATTAAATCAATGACAACTAAATCAAAAGAATGGAACAAGAACATTTTTTAGAAGAAAGAAGAACTAAAAGAGAAACTTTCAAAATTCCAAAAAGTTGAGCACAATAATTCAATCTTGGAGGAAAGGGAGTTGCTTCATGAATATCATAATATTTTGAGTAAGGAAGAGAAGTTTTGGAGATAAAATCAATATGAACTTGGTTAAAAGGAGATAAAAATATAGTTTTTCATAGATAGGCAATAGTACAGATATCGGCATCCAAAATTAGTAGAATTAAATCAACAAAGGAGGTTTAGATTAAAGACCATAGCAAAATAGAAAAGAAGATCAGGTTTTTAAAAAAATTATTCTAGGATCATAAGATATTGAAGTTTTTAATGATAAAGTACTACAAGAAGTATCTTTAGTTATAACAGATGAAGACAATAGCAAATTGATGGCACGTATTACATTGAAAAATTTCATTTAACTATTTTCTCTTTTGATAAGGATAAATTTCTAGGTCTGGATAGACCTCTATAGCATTCTATCAACATAACTAGGAAATAGTGAAGGATTCTTTATTGGTGGTAGTGGAATAGTCTAGGTTAAAATAGTACATACCTTATAAAATAAATGCAACATATCTTACCTTGATTCCAAAAAAGAAGGATGTAGAATTTTTTGATTCATTTAGGCTCATAAGCCTATGTAATATGGCATATAAGATAATCTCCAAAGTAATGTCAAATTGGTTAAGACCGCTATTAGACAAAATTATTTCAGAAGAGCAAGGAGTATTTGTGAAAGGAAGAAAAATTTTGGATGGGATCATAGTAGTTCATGAACTAATGTATTCAATAGCTTCTAGAAAAGAGAGCAATTATCTTAAATCTTAATATGAATAAAGCCTATGATAGGGTTAAATGAGACTATTTTTGCAGTATTATAAATGTTTAGATTTGGGAAGAAATGGGTTAGATGGATTAAAGCTTGTGTTTCTATAGTATCATATTTAGTGTTGGTCAATGGATTAGTAACAAAATCATTTAAAGCCAAGAGGGGTCTTAGATAGGGAGATCCTCTATCACCATATCTATTCATTATTATGGCAAAGGTATTGGGAAGGAACTTGAAGAAGGCATACAAAGATGGGCTAATAAGCGAACTTAAGGCTAGTAATAACATCAACAACATCATCCATCAATAGTTTATAGATGATAAAACCTTTTTGGAAGGGTAGGGAAAAATGAGGCCAAAGCTTTGAATAACTTATTAAAGAAATATGAAAGAGTGTTAGGGCATAAATTTAATAGGACAAAATCCAAAATTTACTTTCCTAAACACTTCAACTAGAATCAAATTAGGGATATGCAAGTTACTTCAAATGGAGGAGGCAAATTTGCTAGCAACATATATAGGGATGCTCTTATTTGAGGGGATAATGAGGATAGAATTGTGGAATCCAATTATAAATAAATTTTAAAATAAACTACCCGCATGGAAAGGTAGATGGTTATCGTTAGTAGGAAGAGTGCAACTAATTAAATCAGTCTTACAGGCCATTCCTCCATATTATGTGTCCTTGTATATTATAGCAAAATTGGTAGAAACACATTTAACCTATATTATGCATTCATTTTTGCAGTTAGGATTAATCATAAATAGAAATTTTCTTTGGTGAAATAGACCAAGGTGTGTGATGATAAAACTAGGGGGGGTCTCAGTTTAAGAATTCTTGAGAATGCAAACTTAGCTCTAAAGGGAAAAGTAATTTGGAGATTGTATAAAGAGAGTCAAAGACAATGGGCAAGAATTTTTCTAAGTGTGTTGAGTTTAATAACATAAGCTTAATCTTCACTACATCTCACTACCAGATGGTTCTACACTATGGGACAATTAAAAAAAATAAATGCTCTGGTGATTAAAGGTCTAATATGGGCGGTGAGAACTGGAGAAGTTTTTCTATTTGGATGGATACTTGGTGTGAAAAAAAACACTCAATCTAGATCCAATTTTGAAACTATGGATGATATTACTTCAATATAAATATGGTGATAGGGTTTCAAACATTATGTACAAGTTTCAAGAGGAAGATATAAATGGAAAGAAGATTTTTGTACAAGTATACCAAATATTGTTGCTAGGAGGCAATTGAGTAGAAATATAACAACAATTATTATTTTGAGGGGAGTCAAGGATAAGCTAATTTGGGAGTTGAATAGCTCAGGATAATACACAACAAGAAGTGGATATAATGTAAAGCACCAAAAAAATAGGAATACCGCAAATAATATGAAGAGATATTTGGGATAGCCTGATGATTCCAAAATGTAAAATATTTATATGGCTAGTTGGTCATAGAAAATTTTTATCCTGGGATAACCCAATGAAAATGGGTTTTCATGGTCCCTCACAACATATTTTATGTAAAAATGAGGAGAGTATAGACCATCACTTGGCACACTATTCAATAGTTTGGTAACTGTGGCAATGGATTCTTAATATGCTTGGTAAATGCAAGGTGATGAATGGTAGAATTAAAGAATGGTTAAAGCAATGATAGAACAATTTTAGAAGTGGGGCATTACAAAAAATCTAGGATACATCAAAAGATACAATACTTTAGACTATATGGCTGGAAAAGAACAAAAGAATATTTAAAGGAAAGAAAAGTAGTTTATAGGTAATGAAAAGGAAGGTTTTTTTAGCCATAGAGGAGTCTAAACCAACCCTATCATCTTATCCAATTCTAACCTTGAAGCAGAGAGCCTTGATAGATGGAATTAAGTCATCAAATAGAATTATGATGTTGGGTACACGAGGAATGACATATCATGATTTTCGATAAGGAGTAAGTATTCGGCTACTATTAATAATAAGTGTTTTAAGATAAAGTAAGTATTCGGGAAGGTTATTTGATAGAAATAAAATCTTCCTTGGGGAGAGACGTTTTTCACAGGACTACCCAAACTGCCAAACTCATTTTGGCCATATCTCACTCATCCGGACTTGAATTGAGCTAACATTTTGAGGGTAGATGCTTGAAAAACCCCTCCACCAATTTTCATAGCATTTGGAGCAACACAAATTCTAGTGCATCCCTATGTGTGAATGAGATATTTGGCAAGCGACTATGTGAGGGTTTCATCTGGGTTGAGTGCAAGCAGCTCTAGAGGTTGGTTTTTAGGGCCTTCGGGCCCTAGTGGCCAATATTTTTGTGGTTTATGCTCAATATTTTAGCAAGAAATGTTGCAGGGGATCCAATATGGGTTAGAAATTTATCTTTCAACATATCATACTATGAACTTGAGTGACAATGGCTTCCAATTTGTTGCACAAAAGAAAAGTGAAAACCATACCTTTCCACGATGTCTAGGGTAAGGATTAAAGAGATCACAAAACAAGTTTCAAGCAATTGATCAAAAAATGGCTCATATCTCAAGTGAATCTGGTGCTAAGGTGCACCCACAAAATAATTCTACTATGAAAACCCCTGTCAAGGGTAAGAATTTCGAAGACTCAGTCCCAAAAATGAATTTTAGGGATGCCCTTCGTGGTGGACAGCCTCGACCTAATGCTAATATCAATCGTAGGGCTTCCCATAAACCTCTAAGAATGCCTAAGATTGATCCCAGGAAAACGGAGTCAGGATGTCTTAAAGCAACTGATGGAACTCCTATTGTTAAGCTTGATATGGGTAACATTCAGACTGGCATTGAAGATTTGGAAAAAAGAGGACTAATTTTTTAGTTCGTGGGTTTTCGTCCGAGTCTATCTGCTTTCAAATTCTAGGTTACAAAAAGCTAGAAAACTAAAGGTGAGTTACAAATCTCTATTTATCCAAATGGTTATTTTCTTGTTTTATTTGCTAATAATGAAGATAGAGAGAAAACTTTTCAAGGGGGTCCTTGGTTTTTTGGAAGGGCAGGGCTTTTCATGAAGCCATGGCATACTAAATTTAAAGCCGAAGAAGAGATGCCTTCTATAGCTCCCATGTGGGTTAGACTCTTTGGCCTTCCTATTGAATTTTGGAATCCTACTATTTTTTCTTCAATTGGAAACTCTTTAGGAACTTTTATGATGACTATTGATTGTACTCAAAATTTTGAACATATTATTTATGCTCGGATTTGTGTTTTAATGGATTTTGACAAACCCCTACCTAAAAAGATCACATTACAATTTGGGGAAGACACTTGGGAGCAAGTAGTGGACTATGAGAACATTCCTTTTCATTGTAGAATTTGCCATGAATATGGTCATTTGGCCAATGCTTGCCCAAATAAAATTCCCGATCAAAAGAAAGAAGATATAAACTCAAGAGGTTTCCAAATACCTAAGAAGAAGAACACTCGAAAAAAACTAGTTATGAAGGATCAATCAAAGTCATCTGCTAATATGTTTGAAATCCTTTCCACAAATGATGTCCCAAGTGAGGAAGAGGAAATAATGGAAACTGAAATCTTAGAAACATAATTTAAATATGAAGGGAAGAACTCAGAGATAAACCAACAAATCAAAGGTTTTCAACAAGAAAAAAAAGGAGAAAATTTACACAAGAAAAACAATATTTCAAATGTCAAAACTTCAAATAATGCAGTCCCAATATAGACTCCGTTGAACCATCTAGTAAAATTTTGGTTGTGTACGAGCATTCTTCAAGGTTAGAAGCCATCTCATATTCAATTGAAATAAGTCAAGAAATAGGGAAAAAAAATGAAGATGGATTCTAATCAAAAAGTAGGTGGCAAGACCAATCAATATCATATGGTAAAAGAAGGTGAAAAGCTTGTAGAGGAAGGTAAGATTAATGCCCTTCCCAAATTTTTCAGCCCTGGTATTAATGAAGATCATCACTTGGAATATTAGAGGACTCAAAGGGAGTCTTTCAAAACAAAATGAAATTAGAAGAATGATTCAGATAAATCATCCACATCTTGTTTTCCTTCAAGAAACAAAGATGTTAATGGAGGATATGGACTCAATTGCCAAAAATTTGGCCAGCTAGAAAAGTGGTTTCCCTCAATTACCAAGGAACTTCGGGTGGCATTGCTTGTCTTTGGGACCCAAAAGAGGTAGTTATTCACCATATGGTTGGCAGTTGGGGTTTGTTGGCTATAGCTATTCAAAGTAGACATTCCAACCAGATTATGCTCTGCATTATCGTTTATGCTCCGACTTCTTTGGAGGAAAAAAGAAGACAGTGGGAGGATATTACTCATATTATCTCTCATTTTCCTAAAGCTTGGATCTTGATCGGAGGATATTTCAATGCCATCCTCTCTCTGGATGAGAAAATAGGGGGAAATAGAAATTTAGACAAAAGCACTGACCTCATGAGCGAATATATTGCAAACCTCCATCTTGTGGATATCCAACCAGATAATAGCCTTATGACTTGGTCTAATAGAATGCAAGGCTTAGCTTGTATAATGGAGAGATTGGATAGGTTTTTGCTCTCTGAAAATTTCTTAATCCATGGTAAATCATTAGCTTTTTTTTTTAAACTACTGGGCAGTTGATCAATGAAGACAAATCTAAAGTTATTTTCTTTCACTGCTCTGCTAGACAGGAATCCATGGTCTTGGATAAATTAATATATAAGAACACCTCTCTTACAATCACTTATTTAGGTATTCCCATAAATATTCAAAGACAAAAAAATAAATATTGGAATTGGTTGTTGGACAAAGTCAAGAAAATTTTGGAAAGTGGACCAACAAGTGGCTTTCTTTTGGGGGTAGAATCACCTTGGTAAAATCAGTCCTTCAAGCTATTCCTATTTATGTTTCTTTTGTTTTGAATATCCCAAAGGTTGTTCTTCGATAATTGGATCAAATCAGTCATCATTTCCTTTGGAGTGGTACTAAAGAGAAAAGAAAATGGGCCTTGGTGAATTGGGATACTTTATGCCTTCCTAAGAGTGAAGGGGGGTTAGGATTCCGATCTTCAATTAATAACAACAAAGCTTTAGCTGCTAAATTATTTGGAGGATGTTGCATAACCCCAATGCTCTTTGGGCCAATAATCTCCGTGCTAAATATGCTGAGAACAAAAGTCCTGAAGACCTTGTTCGCTATCAACTTCCTACCAAAGGTTCTCCCATTTTAGCAGTTCTTAAGACTGGTGAGGATTTGATAAAAAAAAAATTATTTTGGATCATTCATAATGGTCAACATGCAAATTTTTGGACAAATTCTTGGGATGGTCACAAGCCTTTGATAACTTAGTTTCCCAATTGGAGGCCTTGTTTGGAGGAGCTTCACTTAGCGAATTGGATAAAGGTGGCTAATTACTGTCGGTACCATACTGGTAATTCAAATGTTGGTAGATATTGGATCCCTATTGAGGACTGGCCTATTCAAATCCCATAAAGGTAAATACAAGATATCCAAGGCATCCTTCATATGATATCCCTCTCTTGGTCCCATGAAAAAGATTATTTTGGATGGAACAACACTACTAAGGGTGAGTATTCAATTGTTCAAGGTTATCTGACCTTATGCCATAATAATCCCAACCATTCTTCTAACATCTTTTCTTGATTGTGGGCTCAAAAGCTCTGGCCTAAGGTGAGGTTCTTTAATTGGCTTTTATTACATCGTAGGGTGCTTACTGGTGATTAACTTATGAAGCGTGGTTTTCATGGCCCTTTTAGATGTGAAATGTGTGAAGAGAATGTAGAAAATATCAACCATATTTTTATTGAGTGTACTTTAGCATCTGAGCTATGGAGGAGAATGACCACTTTACTTGGCTTAAAGTGGTCCAATTTTTTTACTTTTGAACAGCTTTGGAGGGATTGGCCTAATCAAGAGGGTGTTGATCATTTTATTAGGTAGTTAGTTTGGATGGGTTCTACCATTCTTCTTTGGAATATTTGGAATGAAAGGAACAACCGAATTTTTAATCAAGATAGGAAGGATATTCACTATATTTGGCAAAATACCATAGCCAACTTAGTTGAATTAGTCCATCAACTCCTTAATCACCCCCAAAACTCCCACCAAATATGGGATCAAGTGATGCAAATATTGAATATTAAATCTTCTAAGGGAAACCAACTTAAAGGGAATGTGAGTATTAGTAAGATGGATAGGACTAGAAATTGGCAACCTCCTCCTAAGGATTTTGGAAAAGTCAATACTGATGGAGCCTCTAGAGGGAACCTTGGAAAAGCTAGTGTGGGAGGAATTGGTAGATTTTCATATGGCTCCCTAGTTTTTACTTTTGCTGAGAATTTGGGTATTCTTTCCAATAACCTTGCTGAGGGGTATGGTATCCTTAGAGGCCTTCGAGAGGCTACTAAGGTTGGTGGGAAAATATGTTAGTTGAGTCTGACTCTCAACTTATGATTAATCTCTTGAAGACTCCTTCTAAGAATCATAAGGTGGATTGGAGAATAAAAATAATTATTGAGAAGATTCAGCTTAATCCGGATGGGATTTTTGAAAGTTGATTACAATCATGTGGTCAGAGATCAAAACAAGAGTGTTGATGCTTTAGGTAATTGGGCTTTGGACAAAGGTGATCTTACTTGTTATGGCCACCCTCCTATTTGGTGGGCTTCTCAAATTAGGGAAGCTCTTCTTTGTATCATTTCTTTGGATGGCTCCAGTTCTAAAGGTACCTAGTTTCTTCTTGTTTTTTTTTTTTGCGCTTCTCTTTGGTTCATTCAGTTTTTTTTAGTTCCCTAGCTCATTTTATTCTTTATTTTTCTTCCTCTGTTGATTCTTGCCTTAATAGTCTTCTGGTCTAGATAGGTCATTATTTTTTTTTTGTATTTACATGGGGTCTGCCGCCCCGGTTGTCCCTTTTTCCCCCCGTTGTTCGCCCCCCCCGGATCTTCACGTAGTCCCCCCTATAACCACCTGTCACAATCATTTTAAACCTTTTACGCTGCTGAAAGCACCAGGAAAGGGACAAGCGTTCAGTTCGGCGAGGCTAGATAGGTCATTATTATGTTCAATTTTTTTTCTTTTTTCTTTTTTGTTTTTTTTTTAGTTTTTTAAGGTGGGTGGGTTCTTTTGTTTTGTTTTGTTTTTGTGTTCTTTGTGTTGTTTTTTGTTGTTCTTGTGTTTTTGTTGTTTTATTTTATTTTTATGTTTTTTGTTATTGTTCTTGTGTTTTTTTTGTTCTTGTTCTTGGGTTTCTCTTTGTTTGTGTTATTTCATATTTTATGTGTGAGTGTTTTCTATGTTTTTTGTTTTTGTTTATTGTTTGTTGTTGGTTGTTTTTTATTTTTATTTTTATTTTATTTATTTTTTATTTTTTAGGTTTTGGTTGTGTTTATTTTTCATGTTTTTTTTGGGTTATGTCTTTGTAGTGTTTTGTTGTTTTTGTCTTGTTTGTATTTTTCTATGTGGTTTGTGTTGTGGTTTCTTTTATCTTATTGTTCGTGTTTAGTTGTGCTTTTGTTTTTGACACACTCAAATAGCATGTTTTTTATTTTATTTTATTATTTTTGTTGTTATTTACTTATTTTTAAATTGGTTTTGTGTGTTTGTTTGCTCTTTGAGTATGTCAAAGGTGGTAGGCCAGGTCCGAGTCCTGGGCGTTTTTGGCGCAATGGACACCCTTGCATCCTTGGGTCTTACTCGAAAGTGGCATCCCTTTTGGGATGTTTTCTACAAATAATAATAAAAAAAAGATGATGGGTACACGAGAAACAAAAGGAAGGCAAAGAATAAAAAGTAGAAACCATCAAAAGTGGAGTTGGTTAAATTAAATTTTGATGGAGCATCTTACAGAGAAATCCAAGACTAGCAAGAGGAGAAATAATTATAAATAATAGGGGTGATGTCACATTAAACTTTTAATAGTGGATTTAAGATAAATAGTGAAGTTGAAGCTTGGGCAGCTTTGGAAAGGTTAACAATATGCAAACAAATAAAATGAAACAAAGTATGGATGGAAGGCAATTCTATGATAATAATAAAAGTAATTTTGAGGGAAGCAAAGGCTCCATGGAACATACAAGAGATCATTGTGGAAATATAAGACCTTGCTACAGAGTTTGAAGAAATGAATTTTACACATACATTAAGGGAAGGGAAGAAATGTGTAGATAGTTAGCCAATAGAGGGGTTTCAATAAGGGATCATGAAGTTAATTTTTTTTCCATGGTTAGAGAAAGTAGTAAGTTAAGCTGAATCTGACGAGAAAATGTTATCTAAATCAGATAATGATTAACATTTACTATAATATTTGTTCTGGTAATATTTGTTGTATTTTATAACATCAATGGGTTTTCATATAAACTATTTATTTTAGTTCTTGTGGTTGCACTTATGCTTCAATAAGGAAACTAACCATTCAGATTTGATAAAGCGGACTATAATAGCGTGAAGCATTGGAAATATTACTCTACTAAGATGTAGTATATAGATAGCAAAGGTGGAACTTTGGTATTATGAAGATCTCTGCAAGAAAATGTTTTGAAAATATTACTCTACTAAGATGTAGTATATAGATAGCAGAGGTGGAACTTTGGTATTATGAAGATATGTGCAAGAAAATGTCAAAAAGGATGCTAAATTTTAAAATGTTTGTATTTATAAAAAAAAAAATTGAAAAAGATACCAAAAATAAAAATCAAGAATTTAAACTTATTAAAAAAATAAATGTAAGTAAACTCAATTAAAATGAGAATTAAATATATTTATAATCTATAAACTCTATAAAAAAGTTATGAGAAGATGAAAGACCCAAATACAACTTAAAATAAATAAATATAATATTAACTAAAAATTTTATAAATTTATATAATAAACTATCTAAACCTAATAATTTACCATTAAGCATATTAAACATTACATTAAATAAATCCTTAATGATAAATAACCTATCACAATCACATTCATGAACATTTTTTCTTGGAGCTGCATTAGACACTCCTGTTGTTTTGTATGTCTTACTTTACAGTCCTATTGATCTCTTTTAGTCACCGATGGACGTTAATACAAATTCAAATTCAATTGAGTTTACACAATTTTTTACAAAGTGTTTCAATCTCCTCACACTAAATAAAGTTTAAACTTTAAATCTCTCACAAAAGATCAAAACACTAAATAAAATATAAACTTTGAATCTCTCATAAAATATCAAAATCTTAACAACTACAACTTTAACACACTTTCAAACATTTAAGAGTTTGACAACACACCATTTTATTTGTATGAGAACAACCACCCATAAACCTTCATCAACGTTCACCTAATCTTTAATCTAAAACAGACTTGAACCAAAAAAAACAAATTAAAAATTAAAATTAGGTCTAGGGATTTGTGACTTGTGATTTGAAACCACACTCACCAAATTTCATTTTCCCAATTATGTCTTGTCTAATCTCTCTTTTCTTATTTTTCCTTTCACCTTCCCCACTACTTTCACCAAATTTCATTTTCCCAATTATGTCTTGTCTAATCTCTCTTTTCTTATTTTATCTTTCACCTTCCCCGCTACTTTTCAACGACTTCCGAAGTCCACGATAAAGCATGACGTTTATCTTATCTACATTGAATTGAATATGTCTTTGTTTGTTCCAATAATGCTAATAGTAAATAACCTACACCCCGAAATTGATATTTAGTAGAAAAGCTTTGAGGCTGACATAATGCCTTTCATATATTATAATATTAATAACATGAAAGCAGGGAAGACTAGTAAAGTGTTAACATTATCTTAGTAGAGGTCTTGCAGAGTATTTGTTAAAAAATAAATTAAAAAAATCAAAGTTTTTATAAACAAAACAGTCATACACATTATTGAAAAAGAATATTAAAAAAGTGATGGTTGTTTACTTCCATTTGAAAGTAAAACCATTGCATGACTTCTTATGATTGATCATATTATTTAATAAATTTTAAATAGCATTGTTACATCAAACCTAAAATGGGTGATGAATGGAAATTGGAATGTAGACGTAACCATCTTGTCTAGTATGTGGATATGAATGTCTTGAATTATGTGTTGGTGTTTGAACTTGTAAGACGACAATAATTGATTGAAAAATTCAATTAGGAGTATTGACAGAGTGATCAATTTTGGATGTTTGTGGAAATGTGATTTGACAACATGACCTTCCTTTTATTATACCTTTTAAAATCTAAAAATAAGTGAGCTGTATCCTCCACTGTCAATTTTCAAGTCAATAATTGTGTGCTCTGAATTATTTTTGTTTAATTAAAATTATTATAAAATTAAGGAATCTTATTCATTTTGTATGTATTTTATTAGGGTTAACACTCGTTAAATTCAAAAATATTTGTTCGCTTATAGTAAGACTATTAACTTGAATGATGAGATGTTTATTTGTAAAAATTATAATTATTAATATTAAATTTTAATTTTTTAAATTTAAATATAATATAAATTAAGTTATTGGTAAAAGATTTTATAATCAAAATATTAATTTTCTAAATTTTAAAAATTTATTCTTCTGTAAATTAACATAAAACCATGTTATCTTTGTTCATTTTGTATTTATTCTATTAAGGTGAACATTTATTTAATTTAAAAATATTTGTTCACTTGAACTAACACTATTTGTCCAATGATGAGATGTTTACATGTTAGGGTAATGGGTTGATTCTAGTGGGAGTTGTTTGACATGAAAAACAATTGTTTGATTCAAAAACATTTGTTCACTTGAACTAAGACTATTTGCCCAATGATGAGATGTTTACCTCTTAGGGTATGGGTTAATTCTAAGTGGTAGTTGTTTAACATGAGAAAGTTTACGATTTAAAACTTGATAGATGATATTTTTTTTAGTAATACAATTGAAAGGGTGAATAAAGTTTGATTATTATATATATATATATATATATATATATATATATATATATATATATAATTTAATTATATACATATAAAACAATTTTATTAAATTTGGATAAAAAAATTATTTTATTTTATTTTTTATTGATTGTATTATTTTTTAGTAAAGTAAAAAAAATTATTAAAAAAATTGATTAACTTATACAAGTCTAGTTTGATATTCTGTTTTTTATGGCAAGGTTCAAAATGCAGTTTTTTAATACAGTTTTTCTGTTTTTTTTATCTGCTCATGATCTTTGAATCCCCTGTTTTTTAAACTTTATCTTCTTCTTAACTGTATATGACCTCTTCCAACAAAGATTATTGAAGTCTTCTTTGTTCTTTTTTCTATTCTTGATAGTTTTCATGTTGCATTTGATCCATAGTTGTGCCCAAATGTCTTGTTCTACCTCTGTTATCGGAGATTTTTCCTGTACTTTGGTCTGCGCTGTTTCTAATAACTTCCTTAACATAGTTCCCATGTCCTCTCTTCCGAACCGAATTCCTCTTTAAAAATTTTGTTGTTTCGTTCCAACCATCCCTAAATTCCAAGTTGTGCTTAGTGTTTTGTATTTGAAGGTGTTATGTGACCAATAGTTCCAAAAATTAGCAACATTAGGAGGATACCATTATGTTTGGCTAAAGATGGAGTACCACCAATGCCAGATTGTGTAAGCATAGGAGCAATAAAAAAGAATATGGTTTATAGTTTCTACCTCTTGGAAGCACATTACACATCTATTGGGCCCAATTAACCCCTTTCTCCTCATATTATCCTGAGTCATAATGCTTTTGTGAGCAACCTGCCATATAAAATAATTAACCTTCGGCCAACCTTTCGGTTGCCATATTTCTTTTCAGGGAAGTTGTTGTTGGGGTTGGTTTCTGCTACTTTGGTAAGCCTTTCGGTAGCTTGCTTTCACTGTGTAAGTGCCTTGTTTCTCATATCCCCATGCTAGTTGATCAAGTCCATCTTTCCATAGCCATGTTCTTTTTTTTAGGACTTCTTTCAGTTCACGTTTTTCGGCTTCTCATTCTTCACCTATCCACTAGTCCAAATTTTGTCATCTTCCTGACAAAATTTAATATATAGACTAGTTGTATTTAATACACTTATTATTATTATCAAAATTAGAAAAAACAATGCACTTGGGGGTGCAGCGCAACGGTTCGGACTTTGGCTCTTCTTCAAGAGGTCCAAGGTTCAAACTGTGGCGTGGGCGAGTGTGTGAGGGGGTGGGTGTGTGGTGGATTTGTGTTAAATTCCCTATTGATAAGTATAGCTCTCGAGGGGTCATGGTTGGGAGGAGATTGCTCAACCTTGTACGTCGATCATAGAGATTTCTCACAATAACCAAAAAAAAAAAGGAAAAACAATGAATATCAAACATGTTTAACTTTATTAAAGCTAAGTGAATGTATGGGCTTGCCCATGTTAAAAACATGTTTAACTTTACTAAAGCTAAGTGAATGTATGGGTTTGTCCATGTTAAAAAAACAAGGAAAGATAGGTTTATTTTGTGTTTAAAATGACCATTCAAAAACCTAAGCCATCTTATTCTTGAAACATGGTAAAAAATCATTGGTTACTTTTCTCTAAAGTAATATGATGAAGGATATGATAGAGAACCTGAATTTGGTTAAAAATAATTAAAAATAATTTGTTTGTATTTCAACATGCTCATCATTATTGTCTATAATACATTTTTGTACTTAATAATTTTGTATAACATTTAAAATCATAAGAAATAATTAAAAAATAATTAAAATCAATTGATTGAAACCATAAGAATAAAGGGATCCTAGTCCCCTCATACTCAATGGGGTTTGAACCTTAGACCTATCATTATTATTGTCTATAATACATTTTAATACTTAATAATTTTAGGATTAATGACTAATCGATAACAAGTTTTTTCTAGAGGTAGAGAAAACTAGGGCATCAGTTGGGTAGCCGAAGATATTTCTGGTTACTGTGGATTTGAAGACAATATTGCTGCCCGAGGAGGGCCCAATGGGGACACCTCCGGATCCTCTTCTAGAGATACATAGTTCTTTTGCAGATTTGTTAAAGGATAAATCTCCATCAAAGACTGAAGAAGCACAAAAAACTACATTAAAAATGCTCTTTACGACTGTTGGAAATAGATCAACATCTTAGCAAGTTAATGGATGCTTGCCACAATCGGAATCAAGGCCAAAGATTGTCATTGATGATGCGTTGTCGTTATACACATCATTAATTCTCAATGAATTTGTCAATCCAGGGCAGTGTACAAGGCTATCTACGGAAGAAGGGGTGAATAGGGTTATAACTTAGGTCAATTTGGAGCAACAGGTCTTATTGGTGAAATCGATTGTGTGGGGGATTTAGGACTTTCCTATCTCTAAATTGCATAAATTAAACCTTAATATAGTTGCAGAAATGGAAACTAATCATTAACTGCAGAAATGAAATCCTAATTACAATTGTAGAATGAGACCTAATTATGTTGCAAAAATAACAATTGCAGAATTAGAACTCTGATTATAATTGCAGAAAGGAAATCTATTTACTTTTGTAGTAATGGAAACCTAATTATAGCATGGAAATTAAACCCTGTCAATGCTCTATAATAGAAGGTTGTCAATCTTCTGTGCAGGGATTGACAACAAAACACAAAATGCAAGAAATTGCAAAAAATAGTAAATTCTAGAAATGACAATCTACAGTATTTTGAAAGCTTGCTAAAAGTGGATATTACAACCAAACCATTAATCACAAGATCATCCCAATCATAAAATAAGCTAAGATTACAAATACTGTTAGCTTTTTACAAGGAAATGAAATGACAAGTTCTACAACTCATTCTGCTACAAAAAAATTAGAATAAAAACCTGCTGTTAGTCCTCCTCCTAGGTCTGGAAGTGGCCAGCCTCCTTGTCCAGAAGAAGGTATGAGTCTCTCTCTCTAGATATTATTCACACTCATTTACAATAATATGAATAGAAATAGTGCACTTTATTGATTCAAGAACATGATTACAATAATTTTGCTGAAAACCTGTTACAGGACTGTAACAGTCACTTTTCTGATTATTGCCTATTTTCTCCTATACTTACTTCTCTACTCTCTACTTCCCTACCTACCCCTGCTCAACCTGAATGGGAGCCATATTTATAGATGTCCTAAGATCTACTTACAAACTGAAAATATCTAATCCTATTATGCTGCAACTTTTCCTGGTTTTATCCTAGAAGAGGATCAAACTTGATCTTTCCATAAAAAGGTGGCTTTGGTCGGCAAGGACGACAAAGTCAGATGGGAGATATTTTCCCTTACCCTTTTCAATATTTCTTTCCCTTTTTCCAGCATCAAAAATCGGTCAACAAGTCAAAAAGCACATTTTGTTTTCATTTCGAAGATAAGTGGCTCATTTCGAAGAAACTACAATTCTCATTTTGAAGAGACTGTGTTTTCTCATTCCGAAGATGTCTGTTCATTCCAAAGAGACTTCGAAATGAACAAATGTGTGCTCTTTAAATTATTTCCTCTGCATTTCTCAGGTGGGTTATCTCTCAGGATCAAATTTCAATGGTCTTCATCTCTTTCCATGTGTGAATTCCATGCCTTGCCATTCATTGGCAACTGGCTGGAATTTACATTGGAAAACTAGTTTTTGCTGCACAGTAACAGTTTGCTTGCACTATTTGCTAAACTTAGGTAAAATAAATGCTTGAGACATATCAAAACATAATTAGTGAAATGCTGCTATCAACCTAAGCATATTTCTCATTTTAGCAAGTCATAACAAAATAACATAAAACTATGCAAAAAGTTGTAAAAATCAGAATATAATATTTCAAATACATTGATCATGCAAATAGTTAATACACAGCATATTGAATCAACTTAACTAGCATATCATATTAAACATAAGAGTTTTTAGGCAGTTTCAATGTTCAAAACATGCTATGATTGAGGCATTTCCAGGCCTCATCATTTTCCCCCCAACTTATATTAATGCATGTCCTCATGCATTTTGTTGGGCTATGGAATCACATATGTCCATGTTCAAATTCCATGACCTGTAGAAAAATTTCTTGCCTATATAATATCCCCTATTCTCCTAAAGGTTTCTGAGCCATTCTTCAAACTGTTCATCAGGTTGAGCATCTTCTTCAAAGTAGAATGGAACTGGAGTAATAATGGTTGGAGGCCTAAATCTGAGACCTATCCAATGATGTTGCATGAATTCAATCAGTTGTATCACTCCTTATGCCCTTCTTCTAGACCATTCTAAGTTGATGGGGGAGATGGGTTCTCTTTTTTGTAAAGACATGGAAAGTTCAGCCCATTTGTTTTTGCAGATTGATAATGCTGGAACAAAATTGTCATTACAAAAATTCTAAAATCTGGTCACACAGTCCCTCAAATTGTTCAAGTACATCCTCTTTACATCATCCCTATTCATCATGGTGAAGTGTTGTCTGGTGATAATTGGGTGATTTGGCTAAACTGCTTTCACTAATAATTCAGCTCTTGTTTCAATTTCTTTATTCTACCTTTTCTCCTGGTCCCAATAAAAGTTATTTTGCAAAGTGGACATGAAGGCCCTCAATTGAACATCTCCTATGTAAATTTGAGGGTGAAATTCTACTTCTTCTAGAATAAAGAAGTGTAAAAATAGTTCACATAGGAGATTTTTTTGCTCTATAGGGCTATCAAAATATGCTTCCAGGAAATCTGCAGGTGTGTCCAATTTATATGGGAGACCTGAGCTAATCCTCATGACCTGCCATCTGAGGTATTTCTCCTTCAAAATAAGACTATAAAACCTGGTCTAGCCATCTGAATTGGACCAAAAACTCAACAATCTGACATAAATCAGTCACTTTTTCTTTTAATGCCTGGATCTCTATTTCCTTTGCCTCTAGCTGTTTTCCTTCCAACTTGAATTTTTCAATCTTAGTGGCAAGCTTCTCATATTTAATCACCCAACTGGCTATGTCTGCATTATATTGTTCTAGGGATACAGTATTAGGTAGTCTAACTACAGGTGGAACTCTAGGTAGCAGATCTGCCTGAACTCCTTTTTCTGCCACTTCTACTGGTTGATCATCTATCAATAATTCTACATGTACCCCCTTTTCTGCTATTTCCACTGGTTTGTCATCAGACAGTAATTCTACTTGCACCCCCTTATCTGCTATTTCTATGAAAGGTGTAACGGTTTGAAATACAAAGACCTCAATAGAAGGAGTACTTACTTGAATAGTTTCATGCTACTGCTTGGACTGTTCTTGTGCTGGTGACTCATCTCCAGTATCTTTTTCTATGCTCTTTACCAATTCTGAAGCATCTTCAGAATGAGAAGGCACTTCTTTAGAATGAAAGGGTGTTGCTTCAGAATGAGCACCTATGTCTGCCTCAACAGAGTCATCTGCCCTAGATAAATCCATAAGTAATTGAGCCAAATCATCCTCATCAATGGATACAGTTGGCTATTTTTCAGATTGTGATAGCCTTTTTCTCAATTTTGCCACTTCCTGCTGTAATTCTACAATTTTTCTTTCCTACATCTCAATGATATTTTATTTCTCTTCAATCCATCTGGTTTGTGTTTTGACAACACTTCTTGTTGCTCTCAGCTATTCTGTGATGTCTTCTCCTCTATTTTTGCTTTAGAATCTGATGCAGACAAATCAGCTATAGTTGGCTGCTCAACAACTATCTCTTCTTCTACAACAATTATCTGCTCTTGTTCAAGAGGCTCCATGAAATTGTCTATAATTACATCTACAATTTCTATGGCTTGTTGAACTGTAGCCACTTCAAAACTACCCTACCCAATCTCTTCCTCAATTATCTATTCAAGGAATTCTGGAAAGTCTTTAGGGGTTGGTTGTATTTTTGTGACATCTGGACTGCTTTGTCCACTTCCTTCTTCTATCACCTGTTCTGCCATTTCCCTCAAGTGGAGTCTTGTAGACCTCCTAGTTCCTGATGCAAATTTCTTCTTTTTGCTTTATTTTTTGGTGATAGCAGGGGTTGTGGGGACAGTTTTAGATGCTTTTATTTCCCTTGTTGTTTCTTCCCCTATTTGGCTAGGTGCTTCACTCCCCTGTTCTGATAGATCAGTAACAACTTCAAAAAAATGGACCTTCTTCTATTTTTCTATTCTACTGCCAGTTCCAGACCCTCTTTTTTTTATTTCTTAGCTCGTGAGGTTGAAGGTTCTGGAGCAAGGTGCTCTGTTGCTTCTGTTGGGTGTGTTTCTTTCTCTGCAATAGCCTCTATGGTAGTTTATATTTCTTCTTCTACAATAGCCTCTGTAACAGCTATTTCTTCTTCTACAACAACATCAGTAGCATTTGTTTCTTCTTCCTCCTCATCTTCATCTCCAAAAATTACATCATTTAGGGTAGAGTAAAACCTATCAAAGCTCCTAGGGTTTCCTCTAAAATGGTGTTGGCAGACTAGTTTAATGAGACCATGGTGGCGAGGGCTTCCTTTTCCTTCTTGATATCTTTTTACCATGTTTTTCAACTCCTGGTGCAGGTACAAGGGAAGATTTACCCTAACTTTTGGCTATTGCCTACCATGTCTGAGATGGTTTAAAATTTTGAGATGATGCCCTAATAATAGTACATACTACCCTTCACAAGTTAGAAATTTGATTACCCATGTGGCCACTTCATCCCAGGGTTCCTGTAGGCTGGCCCTTTTTACCCCCTTGCATGTGTTGTTATGTGTTAAATATTCTGGCTCCCTATCATTTTCTTCTAGAAATTGATTAACTATATTCACCAATGTATTTTTTCCAGATCTAGAAATTGGAAGACCTTCTAATGGAAGCTTAGTAATTTGACTCAAAACTTCAGGGGTTACCTCAATTGTCATGCCGTTAATGTGTGCCCGGTTGTTTCTGAATGTGTGGGTGAACATGCCGGCCAAATCCTCAGAGGACCCATTAAACTTATCCAAAAATGGCATAAGCCCTCCATCTTCAAAAATCTACAGCACTTCTGGATTCTCTCGGAGGTGGGTGGTATCTGCTGGTTCCATTTTTGTCTTTCGCCCCATTTTCCTATTTGGGTACGTTAAAAACCGCTCACTTCTACTGCTATTCCTCTGTTGGATTGCTAGTTTCTGGTGTTTATAGACTTGCAGGGTTTGGTTCCTCACTTGGTTTTAGCTCCTCTATTTTGCCTGTAGATTCTTACGTGCATAATTATTAGCATAAAAAAATGGTGGCATATTGTTGGTCACGTCCCCCATGATTCGGTACTTTCTAAATGGGTGCAAAAACAAACCACATCCTAACTGACACGTGTTCATTTATCGTATACAGTCAAAAGAATTTTTACTTAATCGTATATTTTCCCTTCCTTGGATGCCACGTGGAAATGTTATATTGAATGCTCTTTTCGAAGATGATGATTTATTGCAAAAACAATACCTCATTCCAAAGATTATGATTTCATTCCGAAGACAAGTCTTCATTCCAAAGATCATGCTTCTTTGCGAAGTCAAATCCTTATTTCGAAGATAAATCCTCATTTCGAAGACAAATCCTCTTTCAAGGCTGCATTACGAAGGCAAATCGTCATTTCGAAGATAGAACTTCATTTCGAAGACAAATCCTCATATCGAAGACAAAGCTTCATTTCGAAGACAAAGTGCAACATTCATTTTGTTGTCATTCCAAAGACAAAGTGCAACATTCATTCTGCTGTCATTTCGAAGACAATTTCTCATTCCGAAGACAAAGCTTCATTTCGAAGACAAAGTGCAACATTCATTCTGTTGTCATTTCAAAGACAATTTCAATCCGAAGACAATACAACAATTAATATGAAGAAGATAGCAGGCACTATTTTTGGCATTCTTGTTTCGAAGATTAGGCAGAAACCAATATTTTCATTCTCAAAACATGTTTTAAGTATGCCAACTCTTATGGATACCTTTTATGCTAATGGTTAATTGTTATATACTATATACCAATCATTTACAATGAAGAAATGTAAGAAACATATACCTGATTAAAACAAGTTAATGCAAGTTTTGAAGAATGACTGCTTTTGTTGATGTTCTACTGAGATTTTTTGCAATATTTCAAAACAAGTGTAGTTGGTGAATTTGTACAATGATGATTCAAAAATTTTCAAGGTTATGCATGCTAGAAAACTGGTTTTCATGCATACCAACCCAGTAGTGCCTTAGGAAAGGTTTTCACTGCTGAGCTATTCATTTTTTCTCTTTTTTTTTCTTGTTTTTTTTTTTTTTACCTCTCCTTTTCTCTCTTTTTTTTTCTTGATTCTGATTATGCCCGTGAAGGAATTCATGATTTCCCTAAAATCATGCCCATGAAGGAATTCACAATCAAAATTTATTCATCTTTTTGTTTTTTGTTTTTTGTTTTTTATTTTTTCTGATTTTTTTTTTTTTTGCTTTTCTTGAAATTCATGATCATGCTGATTGTATTGAAGTGGAAGAGGAAATCTCTTCCATCTGTTGTGCATCCAAACTGTCAAGTTGTTGCAAGAATTCCTCTTTAGTCAGAGGTGTATGGTATACCCTGAGGCGATGTCCATTCACTACCAACTTTCTTCGTGACCCATCAATAGGAGATAGATGAGCTGCTCCATTGTCAAATACCTCTTCAATCTGGTAAGGTCCAAGCCATCTAGTTCTCAGCTTTCCAGGGAAGTCCTCATAATGAGAATCAAATAGCAAAGCCCAATTTCCTTGTTGAAGTTTCCTCTCATTGAATGTGACTATCATGCCACAGCTTCCTCTGCTCCTGAATTACTTTAGTTTGGTGCAGAGCATCCAACCTAAGTTCATCCAATGCATTCAACTGTAGAATCATGTCTGTCTATGCCTATGACAATTCAATTCCAATTTCCAATGTTGTGCGCAATGTTAGTAGCTCAAATTCAATAGGTAAGAGGGGATTTTTACCAAAGACTAGTTCATAAGGTGTGAATCCAGTAGTGGATTTCCAAGTAGTATTGTAAGCCCAAAATGCTTCAGGTAATTTATCTAGCCAGTTTTTCCTATGAAAAGCTACTATTTTTGTCAAGATTCGTTCTAGTTCCCTGTTTGTTACCTCAACCTAGCCATTTGCTTGTGGGTGGTAAGGTGATGATTTCCTATGTTTGATTTCATATAATTCTGTAAATGCCTCAATGAATTTAGATGCAAATTGGGGTCCTTGGTCTATGGTGATAGACCGAGGAGCTCCAAATCTCTGAAAAATCTGAAGTATACAAGAAATCGGTGACCTTCTCTTCATGAGCATGTTTGAAAGCATGCACCTCTACCCACTTTGTTAGGTAATCAGTGCATACTAGAATATGCACCTTTCCTTGAGAAGGTGGATCAATAGGTCCTACAAAATCAAGCCCCCACCTCTCAAATGGCTCTAAAACCAATTGAGGTTGTAGTGGCATTTCATTTGTATGAGTGGGTTTCCCCATTCTTTGGCATGCATCACAATGCCTCGTGTACTTTTTCACATCCTTGTGAAGAGATGGCCAATAATATCCTGTCCCTAAAATTTTTCTAATTGTGCTTTTTACAGAATAGTGTCCACCTGAGGGTTCATCATGACAAGCCCTAAGGATATCATATACCTCATCCTTTCGGATACACCTGCGTAACACATGGTCATGACTGCACTTAAAAAGTATACCCTTAATCCACTCAAAGGAAGAACTTTGTTTGATCAATTGTTTTTTCTGTTTTGAAGTGAAATGTGGAGGAACTTTCCCTGTGACCAAATAATTGGCTATATCTGCAAACCAAGGTGATTGGACTGATATAGCAAATAATTTTTCATCAAGAAAAGTGTCCTCAACTAATTCCCCTTTATCTATGTTCTGCAACCTGGACAAGAAATCTGCTACAACATTAGCTTTTCCTGGTTTATTGATTATTGTGATATCAAATTCTTGCAGCAACAGTAACCAACAAATAATTCTTGCACTTACCATAGGCTTATTCATCAAATACTTAATGGCTGTATGATCTGTGTGAATAAATATTTGATAACCTGTGATGTAATGCCTGAATTTGTTGATGGCATAAATTACTGCCAAGAATTCTTTCTTAGTTGTGGTATAATTTTTCTCAGCTCCTGTCAAATTCTTGCTAATGTAGTAGATGGCATAGTGTTCACCATTGTCAATTTGTCCTAATGCTGCTCCAATTGCAGTATTGGAAGCATCAGCCTGTATGTGAAATGGTAATGTCCAATTAGGTCCTCTTAACACAGGTGGAGTTACTAATTTCTCTTTGAGAGCTTCAAATGATTCCTGACACCTTGCAATCCAAGAGAATTCAGAATCTTTAGTCAATAGGGCAAACATGGGATTGGCTATTGTGCTAAAGTTGGGAATAAACCTATGGTAAAAACCAATGTGTCCTAGGAAAATTTTGACATTAGTTTGAGTTTTAGGAGGAAGAAGATTCTTGATAATTTCCACCTTCTTTGGATCAACCTGGATTCCTTGAGGAGAGATGTGATGACCAAGAACTATTCCTTCCTCCATCATCATAAAACATTTGTCTGGATTCAAAGATAATTGGTATGTTTCACAACGAGTTAAAACTCTATCAAGGTTTTCTAATGTAAAGTCAAAAGTCTGTCCACATACTGTGAAATCATCCATGTATATCTCAACACTGTTGGTAGTCAGATAAAAAAAAATTGCTAAGACCGCTCGCTGAAATGTTGTTGGGGCATTACACAAACCAAAAGGTAAAACCCTATAGGAAAATGTTCCCCATGGATAGGTAAAGGTTGTTTTCTCTTGATCTTCAGGTGCAACCTAAATTTGATTATATCCACTAAATCCATCAAGAAAACAAAAGTATTTCTTTCCAGCAAGGGTATCTAACACCTGATCTATGAAAGGTAATGGAAAATGGTCTTTGTATGTCACTTTGTTTAGCTCTCTATAGTCTACACATACTCTCATTTTTCCATTTTTCTTAGGAACTATAACCAATGGAGAGACCCACTGGCTATCAGAAATTGGGTAAATGAATCCTACCTCCAGAAGTTTTTCAATTTCTTCCTTTACAATATCCCTCAAGGTAGGATTTAGTCTTCTCTGGGGTTGTCTTACTGGCTTGATTTCTTCAGTATAAATCCTATGGGTGCATATATCAGGGTGAATTCCTGACATATCCTTGTAGTCCCACGCAAAAGCATGAACATGCTTTTGCAAAACTGTTATCAACTTTTCTTCCTCTTCCCTAGTGAGCCAGTTGTTAATGTTCAATAATTTACCTGGATGGACTTCTATTTGTTTTGTATTTGGAAGGATTGAACTCACTTCTTCATACCTGGTGATTAGGGAGTTAAGAGGGCAATAAGAAGTTTCAGTTTCATTGATTTCTAATGGAAGCATATCCTGTATGGAACAGTGAGAAGGAAAAATTAGGTGATGGTGCCACCCATGTGGTAGTGAAACTGATGTTTCCTGTGATAGTACAGATGGCTCACCTTCAAAATTTTGGTTTTCCTCATTCCCTAACAACTGATGGATATTTACTGCTTCTTCTTCTAACCCTTGGTCATGCAGAACATTCATTAGGATCGTTTCATTTTCTAAAGTTTCTATGTCATGGAGGTCTTTTGTGTGTTCCCTTACTACCAAGGTGGCTAGTGTGGAAATAACCTCTTCTGGTTCTTCATATGAATCAAGAAACCATAACTGACCTAAAAAATTGTTGGAGGGTCTTTCAGGAGGATACAGAGAGATCTGTTTTAGATCAATACCATTTGAAATAGTCATTTTTCCAGATCTGCAGTCTATGAAGGTTGTTGCAGTTGCAAGCCAAGGTCTTCCTAGAATGATGGGATATCCATGTGCTAAATTTCTTGGTTGTAAAACCAAAAAATCTACAAGGAATTCCCAAGAAGAGACTTCTATAGGGACATCTTCAATGATACCTTCAGGTTTTGCAACTGACCTATCAACCATTTCTAAAACTCGTAAATGTGGGACTGAGATGTTTGAGTTGTAATTGTTCCATTATATCCTTGGTCATGACATTTATTGTAGCTCCTAGATCTACTAAGACATTTGATATTGGTACTCGAGCCTATGGTAACTATGATAACTGGACTTCCTGGGTCACTATACTTTGGAGGTACTAGTTTTCCAGACAAGAGATCAACTATCTTTCCTTCAACCTGAATAGTCTTAGGAAATGCTTTCTTTTTTCTTCCTGCTCTTCTAATGCACAAATCTTGGATAGTACTTTTAATCATTGGTATATCCTTAATGGCTTGCAATAAGGGCAATGATATAGTTAACTTTCTAAGTTCCTTGACCAGGTCTGACTCAAAATTTTCTGCTCTGGTATTGAATCTTTCAGGATATGGAATTATCCTTGATGAAGGTAATTGTTCTGCCTATGGTTCTATTTTTTCTTCTTCTTTCTCTATTGTTGGTTTAACTCTAACTGGTTCCAAATATTCTTGCTCTTCATTTTCCTTGATTTTAATTGAAACAGGTTCAGGTACAACTTTTCCTGAATGAAGTTGGATGTTACTACAATCAAGAACATTTATTTCAACATTTTCTTTAGCTTCAGCCACATAGACAGGGGATGCCTATCTCATGTTGTTTGGATTAGTGACTGATTGAGCTAGAAGTTGAGGTTGTTTCACCTGTTGTGTTTGTTGTGGTTGGTTCTATTTTTCTTAAAAATTTTGATTAGGTGCAGGCAACAAATGTTGAGTTTGACCTTGATTTCTTTGCTGCCTTGGATAGGACTGGTATTGTTGACTCCATTGTGGTTGATTTTGCATCCAATGTGGATTATTCTGATTCCAGGGTGGAATGTTTTGATTCCATGATGGATTATTCTGATTCTGATTCTAGGTTGGATTACTCCAACTTGTTTGTGGCCATTCTTGGGAATTTGTCCATTGAGAATAATTCCAAGGACGTTGGGGTGGTTCTGATTGTCCCCAAGGCATAGTCCAAGGATTATGCCCCCAATTTGTAGGAAAATGAGGGGGATTTTGGTTCCGAGAGAAATTTCCCCCTTGTTTTGGTCCAACATAGTTGAGTTCCTCGATCTGACTCTCTAACATAGTTTTGAGTTGTGGTAGCAGTGGCATTTATCAGCTTGAATGCTTCTTTGAACAAATACTACAAATGGCTGAGATAGACATTTTATTCAAAGGACATTCTTGCAAAGCATGTTTATTTCTACATCTTGGGCAATAAATTGCCAAAGGTTCTGTGGTTTTTGCTTTTGCAGACATTTCCCCTAAAGTTGTATTCAATTGCACTAGAATATCAGTTTTAAAATTTGCAAGTTCCTCTATTAGGTCCTTCACATCAATGCCATTTGTACTTTTTTTCTTCTTCCCTGCTTAGTGCGAGAGTAATTCCTACAGAGACCCACAATTTCCTCATTACTGAGAGTATTTACATCCCCTTTTCCCATCAAATCCAATACTTCTCTGGATTCATCTTGTAATCCTCTCAAAAATATGGTTTTGCATAACTCAGGTTCTACAAGTCCACATCTCCTTTGAACAAAGGAGAACCTATCAAGATAGTCTTCTAATGTTTCATCATCTTCCTGTTTAATCCTGAATAACTCATCTTTCCTGTTCCTTACATGGCAATACTCCTGATATTTGTCTAAAAACACAGTTTCCATTTGATCCCAGGTTCGGATGGAATTTGGCTCTAAGCTCATGAACCAGCGTAATGTTGAGTCCTTGAGTGTTGAGGGAAAAACCTTAAGTTTCTGATTGTCATTTACATAGTCATAGGTTTGACACACTACTTTGAATTCAAACAAAAACTGATCAGGATCTTCAGATACAACACCTCAAAAGGTTGGAAGTACTGAAGGTGAAATGGTTTTCATGGGAGAGTTTTGTGTTGGATTCAAATGGATAGGATATTCAAATGTTCTAGAATGTTGGGGTATATCCTGATCATCTCCTTCATTATGGACATAGCCATGTTGGCCATCCCTATCTAGATTGCCTCCTTCTGCCATAGTTTCCTATTCCTTGGGAATAGTTAAACCTATCCAAATTTCACTCTCAAGAGGTCCAATATCCCCTGTTGATGATGAGTCTGATGATTTTTCTTTCTTAGGATGTTCTGATGATGATGAAGCTGGTGATTTTTCTTTCTCATAATGTTCTAATGATGATGAGACTGGTGATTTTTCTTTCAATATTTTTGGTAGTTCAAACACAGGTGATTCACCCCTTAGGCGTGAAGATCTTCTTAATGGAACAAGCCAGGGATCCTTTTGGGTAATTCTACCTTTTTCATCCCTAGGCTTACTCATTCATGTTTACTCTTGAATGACATAAATTATAGGTCAATAGTTGTTACTTTAACCAACTGTTATATTCAGATTTTATCCTAAATTTCATAGCTCAGTCTAATTAACAGCTATTGGACTGTTGTCACCTTCCAACAACACTATTCCCTGGCAACGATGCCAAAATGATGCGTTGTCATTATACACATCATTAATTCTCAATGAATTTGTCAATCCAGGGTAGTGTACAAGGCTATCTACGAAAGAAGGGGTGAACAAGGTTATAACTTAGGTCAATTTGGAGCAACAGGTCTTATTGGTGAAACCGATTGTGTGGGGGATTTAGGACTTTCCTATCTCTAAATTGCATAAATTAAACCTTAATCTAGTTGTAGAAATGGAAACTAATCATTAACTACAGAAATGAAATCCTAATTACAATTGCAGAATGAGACCTAATTATGTTGCAAAAATAACAGTTGCAGAATTAGAACTCTGATTATAATTGCAGAAAGGAAATCTATTTACTTTTGCAGTAATGGAAACCTAATTATAGCATGGAAATTAAACCTTGTCAATGCTCTGTAATAGAAGGTTGTCAATCTTCTATGCAGGGATTGACAACAAAACACAAAATGCAGGAAATTGCAAAAAACAGTAAATTCTGGAAATGACAATCTGCAGTATTTTGAAAGCTTGCTGAAAGTGGAGATTACAACCAAACCATTAATCACAAGATCATCCCAATCATAAAATAAGCTAAGATTACAAATACCGTTAGCTTTTTACAAGGAAATGAAATGACAAGTTCTACAACTCATTCTACTATAGCAAAATCAGAATAAAAACCTGCTGTTAGTCCTCCTCCTAGGTCTGGAAGTGGCCAACCTCCTTGTCCAGAAGAAGGTATGAGTCTCTCTCTCTCTAGATCTTATTCACACTCATTTACAATAATATGAATAGAAATAGTGCACTTTATTGATTCAAGAACATGATTACAATAATTCTGCTAAAAACTTGTTACAGGACTGTAACAGTCACTTTTCTGATTATTGCCTATTTTCTCCTATACTTACTTCTCTACTCTCTACTTCCCTACCTACCTTTGCTCAACCTGAATGGGAGCCATATTTATAGATGTCCTAAGATCTACTTACAAACTGAAAATATCTAATCCTATTATGCTACAACTTTTCCTGGTTTTATCCTAGAAGAGGATCAAACTTGATCTTTCCATAAAAAGGTGGCTTTGGTCGGCAAGGACGACAAAGTCAGATGGGAGATATTTTCCCTTACCCTTTTCAATCTTTCTTTCCCTTTTTCCAGCGTCAAAAATCGGTCAACAAGTCAAAAAGCACATTCTGTTTTCATTCCAAAGATAAGTGGCTCATTCCGAAGAGACTACAATTCTCATTCCGAAGATCCGCTCATTCCGAAGAGACTATGTTTTCTCATTTCGAAGATGTCTGTTCATTCCGAAGAGACTTCGGAATGAACAAATGTGTGCTATTTAAATGATTTCCTCTGTATTTCTCAGGTGGGTTATCTCTCAAGATCAGATTTCAATGGTCTTCATCTCTTTCCATGTGTGAATTCCATGTCTTGCCATTCATTGGCAGCTGGCTGGAATTTACATTGGAAAACCAGTTTTCGTTGCACAGTAATAGTTTGCTTGCACTGTTTGCTAAACTTAGGTAAAATAAATGCTTGAGACATATCAAAACATAATTAGTGAAATGTTGCTATCAACCTAAGTATATTTCTCATTTTAGCAAGTCATAACAAAATAACATAAAACTATGCAAAAAGCTATAAAAATTAGAATATAATATTTCAAATACATTGATCATGCAAATAGTTAATACACAACATATTGAATCAACTTAACTAGCATATCAGATTAAACATAAGAGTTTTTAGGCAGTTTCAATGTTCACAACATGCTATGATTGAGGCATTTCCAGGCCTCATCAATTGAACAAAGGATGGTTGAAGAAACAGTTTTATATAGAGCCAATCATGATTTGATCTATAAATTCATGGGTATTCGCCCTACCCTAAATTTTTTGCATTCTTGGGTCCGGAAAAATTGGGAGCCTCTTGGTGAGTATTCTTTGTGGTTTATTAGCAATGGATATTTTATTGTTAGTTTTTCTTCACTTGTCGATAGAAATAGGGCTTTCGAATCAGAAAAGAGGAATCATGGTCCGACAGGATTATTTGTTCAACCCTGGAGAGTGGGATTTGATCCTCGAATTGAACCCACTATTGTCCCGGTTTGGATCCATTTGTATGCACTTCCAATGGAGTTTTGGAGTGAGCAGGTATTGGAAATTATCGATAATTCCCTTGGAAGACATTTGGGTGTTTCCAAAGACACAATAGAAGGAAACATAGCTTTTTATGCAAGATTATGTGTGGAAATGGATCTTAGCCAGCCTCTACCGATAGAGGTGGAACTTGAACTTGCAGGACTATCTTGGATTCAACAACTCGGATTATGAGGCATTGCCCTTCGGATGCAGAGTTTGCCACAAATATGGGCATTTGGCCCGATCTTGCCCAAATAATATGAACATAAAAATGGAGGCTCCTCTAGGAATGTCAAATCTTCCTAAGGAGGGTAAGTCAACAATCAACAAAGAACCAACCAATATTTCTCAGGGTAAAGAAGCACAGGGAGATGGTTTTGAACAACCCAAAAGAAGGAGAAGGCAAAAGAAAAAAGATGGTAAAGAGCAAACCCAACTCAAGCCCTCCAATAGGTATGAGATATTTAAGACACTAATGGACCAAGAAGAAGAACAATTCATGGAAGGAGTGGATGGGAATAATGAAAATAATAACATCCATGTTCAAGCTCCTCTTTCATCTCCCCCATCATAGAGCAGGTAATTGAGTACAATGAGTTACCGTAGTCAGAGAGTGCAGGGGCATTGATAGTGCATAACCAAGAGCAACCAATAATTAAGGATGTCAGCATGGGCATAGCAGAAAAGAACAGAGAAAGGCCAACTCTAGGGATAACTTAGGTGGAAAAGAGATCAAAAAATAGCAACTCTCAAGGAGTGGGTAGAAAATCAAATAAGGAATTGATAGCAGCTCAAGGAGACAAACCGATCACTGGAGGATCGGTGAGGCCAATAGATTTTTACTCCTCTCAAGGTAACCAATGATTATACAATCATGGAATGTTAGGGGTTTAAACAATAGAACCCATCAATCTGTTGTTCGAAGACTCTTAGAAAAATGTAAAACAAATTTTTTGCTTATCCAGGAGACAAAAATGTCGTTGGATCTTATGTGTAAAATAGTTAACAGACTTTGGAGGGGTGCTGGTCATATGGAAGTGGCTGCCCAAGGGGCCTCAAGGGGGATAGTTACTCTTTGGAACTCTCTTGAATGGACTGCAATAGAACATATAGCTTGGAGGGGTGTTCTCACATCACATTTTAGAAATAATGTCACAACTGAACATGTTTTAATCACAAATTTTTATGGGGCTCAAAACCTAGATGGTCATATGCATCAATGGAAAGTTGTGCATAACATGAGAGTCTCAAGGGAAGAGTTAGACTGGATTATTGTTGGGGATTTTAATGCTAAATTATCCTCTAGAGATCAAGAAGGGGGAACCCCAATTTTGGACCCAGGGGATCGACTTATGATTGCCCAAGTCCAGGCATTACACTTGGTGGATATTAAATGCCCTGGAACCAACTATACTTGGACTAATAAGAGGAGGGAGCCACATAGCAGGAAGGTGAAGTTAGACCATTTTTTGGTTTCAGAGGAGGCATTTGTAAAATGGAATATAAAATTTCAGATTTTGGAGGGTCCAATTTCAGATCACTTTCCCATTTTGTTGGAAGGAGGGATCAAGACAAGGCAGCATCACAAACCATTTAAATTTGAAAACTTTTGGTTACAAAAAGAGGAACTTCGAAAGAAAATTCCACAGTGGTGGGAAGAAGGTCGCCCAGCATATGGGACAACAATGTTTAGATTCCACAAACAACTTCATTATGTCAAAGATCAACTAAAACAATGGAGGCGAGCTAACAAGACAGACTTCCATGTCCAAAGAGCTCCATTGGTGGCCAGATGGGATGAGGTTCAAAAACACTTTAGGGAAGGAACAATTACAGAGCAGCTCAAAGAAGAGGATGATGCATTGCGTAAAGCGGTTGAGGACATTGACAACCAAGAGGAGACCTACTGGAAACAGAGAGCAAGAACCACTTGGTTATTAGAAGGTGATAAAAATACCAAATTTTTCCATCGGATCGCTTGTGCTAGGAGACAGATGAACAACATGGAAGCTCTTCAAGATGAGAACGGACACTCCTTTGATACAATTACGGGTATGCATTTCCATTCAATGGATTATTTTTCTAAACTATTTAAGGAAAGTATGGTGCAAGATGAAGAGGCTCAAAAAGAAGTTATTGTTGTCATACCCTCTCGTTATCTCTGAAGAAGAAAATCAGGCCCTACTTAAACCCATTGATAGAGAGGAACTGAAGAATGTAGTCTTTGGAATGAGCACCGAAAAACACCAGGTCCAGATGGCTTTCCAATTGAGTTTTTTCAGGCCTTCTGGGATAACTTGGAGGAGGATGTAATGGTTGTTATAGAGGAGTCCAAAGGTAGTAAAAGAATGCTTAAAGCATTAAATCATACTTTCATTACCTTAATTCCAAAAGGGGAGGAGGGGGTACATATTTCAGATTATAGACCTATTGCCTTATGCAATGTCATATATAAAATAATCACAAAGGTAATGGTTGAGCGGCTAAAACCTCTTCTACATAGCATTATCTCCTCGGAGCAAGGGGGTTTTGTAGAGGGTAGGCAGATCTTGGATGGTGTGGTTCTAGCTCAGAGGCAATCCATTCAATGCAAACATCTCGGTAATAGAGGAATGTTCATAAAATTAGATATGTCAAAGGCTTATGATAGGGTGGAGTGGAGCTTCTTGTCAAAGATGATGGCAGCCTTTGGTTTCTCTCAAGATTGGATAGAATGGGTCATGAGTTGTGTTTCTACTCCGACATACTCAGTGTTAATCAAGGGTCTTCCCTCGCAACCGTTTGGAGCTACTCGAGGCCTTCGTCAAGGAGATCCTTGCTCTCCCTATATTTTTCTCATATTGGCTGAAGGATTGGGTAGACTCATCTTGAGGAGAAGACAACAAGGTTTGCTAACAGGTATCAAGGTGGGTGAGGAAGTTTTGACTCACCTACAGTTTGTGGATGACACAGGATTGGTGGGAGTGGCCAGCTTCAGGGAAGCAAGAATGATTAGAGATACACTTAATGTCTACCTTAGGGCTACAAACCAAGTCATCAATGATAAAAAATCCAAAGTGGTCTTTTTCAATCTTGATCAAAGGCTTCAGGACAGAATTTTAGAGATCTTGGGATTCACAAGGACTTATCTCCTAGTGGTATACTTGGGGGTCCCTTTGCATTTTAAAAAACTAAAAATAGATATCTAGAGGAATCTTTTGGATTGTATCAAGGACAAAATTAATCATTGGTCTCACAAATGGTTAAGCTATGGGGGTAGATTAACTTTTTTACAGTCAGTCATTCAAGCCATGCCAATTTATAAATTTTCTATCCTTGCCGCCCCACATACCATATGGAAAGAGTTGGACAAGATGGCTAGAAAATTTTTATGGGAAGGAGTAAAAGGAGAGAGGAAATGGGCCTTAGTAGGTTGGGATAAAGTAAGCCAGCCCAAGGTAAAAGGAGGTTTGGGACTGAGAAGATCAAAGTTAAATAATAAAGCTTTGGTCGGAAAGCTTTACTGGAGGTGGATTTCCCAACCAACTTCTTTATTCAGTAGAATCTTAACTAGTAAATATTTGGGACAGGTAAACCCAAATGAGGTGGGTCATTTCCCTTTGGATGGTAATGGATCCTTAGTGTGGCAGGCTCTCAAGTTAGGATCTCAGGTAGTAAAAGATGGATTATTTTGGAAAGTGGGGAGAGGGGAGAAGGCACGATTTTGGACAGATTCATGGGATCAATACCCACCTATCATTGTTGAATTTCCTGAACTGCAACCAATAAAAACAACCATAGAAACCAGGGGATGGGTCCAAATTGAAAGTTATTTCAACACTAGTCACTTGGGGGATTATAAGTTTAAGCAGTTTAAGAAGTTGGATGAGTGGCCAATTTCAATCCCTCCGGATTTGACACCCATCATGACTAAAATCTTGGCAGAAATATTTCTCACAGGTAGAGATGAGGAGGATGAATTAGCTTGGGGCTATGGGAGCCTTGGTGTCTACACAATGAAGGATGGATATGATAAGATCCTTCCAGAGCCTCCTCCTCATACATATCAGGTTGAGGATTGGAGAAAGATTTGGCAGTCCAAGGGTTGGCCGAAAGTAAACTTTTTTGCCTGGCAGCTCATGCATAATGGAATTCTTACTTTTGATAATCTCATATGTAGGGGAATCATTGGTCCATCTCAATGTGTTTTATGCTACAAGAGTGAGGAAACAACTGATCACTTGATGTTTGAGTGCCCATTCACGCGCCAGATTTGGGAGAGATGGTTTTTATATTATAAAATTCAAGTTAATGGTGATTTGAATCGGATTAATATTTGGGAAAGATGGAAGAGGGGTAGATTTAAATCTAAAGCTCTTTGTATTGGTTGGGAGCTTGGATTAAACTTCATTTGGTGGCAAGTGTGGTTGGAGAGAAATGCCAAAATTTTTAGAGAAACTTTTTCTTCTTTAGATGGAGTTTGGCAGGTCATTTGGAGCAAAGTCACGTAAACTGTGGCAGTCTATGCTAAAGAGGAAACTCAAGTTGTTATTGGGGCAATGGAGAAGGAAGTTGAAGTGCAAGAGGGACAGGACAGAGCTAGTTGGAAACCACCCCTAGAAGGTTGGATTAAAATTAATACTGATGGAGCTGCAAAAGGCAATCCGGTAGAGCTGGAATTGGAGTGGTTTGTCGGAATCATGTTGGAACAATGCTCTATTGGGAACTGCAAGGCTTGGGAAGAGCCACAAACAATGAAGCAGAAGCCTTAGCTATCAAATCTGCTTCTATTTGGGCAATAAAACAAGGTCACAGGAGGATAATCCTAGAATCAGATTCTCAAATAATGGTTGGAGCTCTAGATTGCATGAGGAACTTTGCTTTGAAAACATGGAGGTTGAGGATTCTTGTCACTCAAATTAAGGAATTATGGAGGGAATTAGATGATGTGATTCCAGTTTATGTGAGTAGAGATCTAAATAAAGTGGCAGACTTCCCGGCTAAGATGGGTACCGAGAAGGAGGTAGGGGTTCAAGTGGCACAGTGACATGGCTATTGAGGATGAAAGGATTAGGCAAAGTTGGTGAGCAAATCCAAGTGCTTAGCTAATTTGGATAACCATTCCAGAAATACTGTTTAGGAGATTTGTGCTTCAATGTAGATCTTCTTTTATAGTTGTAAACAAGTGAACAATCATTGTAGAAATATGGTTTAAGAGATTTGGCTCCAATGCAAATCTTCTTTTACTGTTGTAAACATGTGTTCTCTTTGGCTAAGGCTGGGAAAAGTCTCATCCCAACTTGTAAATGATCTTTGTTTTAATACAAGTTTTTTCAAATTATTTTTCAAAAAATACTTAATAATTTTGTATAACATTTAAAACCATAAGAAATACCTCAGACCTCTCAAAAAGAGGTCATAGCCTTTACCACTATAGTAAGCTTGCATTGCAGATATTAATAATTTATACAAATATGCTTATAACTAACAAAACCATTTAATATTAAAAATATTAAATCATATTTGAAAGCATGAGAATAAATAAAAATTCATATTTATTTTACTTAAATAAAACCAAAAATACACTACAAACATTAAAATTAATCCTAAGTCATCTTTATTTTTTTTAAATAATATAAAAAAAAAATCCTTATTTAAAAAAAAAAAAAACCCACTTGGTGTAGGTGAGTTGAAGAGGGTAGGGCAATCCTTCGAGAGAGGTCCCTGGTTCGAATATCCACCCTACCAAACGCACATTGGGTACCCAAAATTCAATTGATAATGTTGGTGCGGTCGGGGCCGGGCGTGACTCCTAGATAATTTTGACAGTGTAAAACCCTTGATCTTGGTTTCTCAAACCAAAACCTAACGACCCTACAAAAAAATTTTCGTGAAATTTAAAAATAAAAATAAAAATTAAAAAATAAAACTTTAATAATAAAATTTATACAGCTTACATTTTTTTTTATTTGCGTATACAATTTACATGTTATTATCATCAAATTTAATTAAAACTCCACTTTTATCAATTATTTAAAACCATGATGTTGATTCTAAAAAATAATGGAAAAACTTAAAATAAAAAAGATTAAAAGTAACAGTTCACACTCAATTTAATTTTGTTATGGATATGAACCATTGGAGCTAGCTCCGAAGACTCCTTATTGTACCTTAAAAAAGGCCCCTCCCTCAACCCCACACCTCTAGTTGAATTAGTGGATTCTCTTTAAGGGATCATGACAGGGACAAATAATATAAAAAAAATTAAAAGCCCACATATAGTATGGATGAAACCACCCAAATAGTACAATTCCGAAATAGTTTCTTCCTTTTATTTTATTTCTTTTTCTGCCCCCAACACATGGGGCCTAACGTTTACAACAGAAGTTCCATGGACACCTGACAACCATGTGGAGAAAGAGACGTGTTGTCTGATGAAGTTATAATTTATATAATATTATTTTTATAGCGGATATTGTTTATTTAAAAAGTAAATTTTTAATAATATTTTAATTTTCAAAAATATAATATTTAATTTAACCACTTTTATTTTTAACAAAATTATTTAATAATTATATGATATACAACCCTAATTTTAATCTCCTTAAATAAAATCTAATATCCAAACCATAACTACATCTAAAAAAAACTATTCAAATTTTAAAACTTGATCTCCTCACTTAAAATTTAATACTCAAACCAATACAACATCTAATAAAAATTATTCAAATTTTCAAAATGCCGACAATTAAAGTATACTTAAGAGTCACTTCCACACTATGTGCCCCCAGCTTCTTCTGTCTTCCTTTTAATTAATTAAAAACATGCATGGGCTTAGGCCGAGTCGGTGCCCAAAAAATAATGAGTTTTTCAATTGATAGGAGTAATCAACTTTAGACTTTTGTGGAAGTGTGATTTGACAACATGAGCTTCCTTTTATTATACGTTTTAAAATCTAGAAACTTGACTGTCAATTTTGACGAAAAACGGGTACTCTGAATTATTTTTATTTAATTAAAACTATAATAAAATTAAGTTGGTTTTTTTTAATTGGTTATATAAGATTGAAAGGGAGTGTGATATTATAACAAAGTTTGGATATTATGTATGTATTGTTTAGCAAGATTCCACCTGTATTACATCATCACCACATAGTTATATTATTCCACTTGTAGTATGACCACATAGTTGTATGATATTATTCATGTATTAAATATATGCAAACTTATATCAAGTGGTATTAGATCAACCGATTAGATTCCTCAACATTTCAAGAAGGAGATCGAGGTTTGAATTGATATATGGATAATATCCCAATGTTGTTGGGATACCACTATGTGGTGATGAAGCAATAGAGGTGGGGTCCTTTCAATCGTATATAACCCATTAATGTGGATATATGTGAACTTTTAATTATAATACTGATATTAAATTCTAAACTAAACATAATATTATATTTAAATATATTAAAAATAAAATACTACATTAAATATTTGCAAAGCCCATGATTATTAATATTAAATTTTAACAAGAGATTTGGAAAAGTTTTTAGCACTAGATTTGTCAAAAAAGACCCCAAATTTAATCACATCAGGGGATATGAATGTAACTTTAGCCTAATGGGAGAAAAAATGAAGCATTCTCTTAAAATATCCTTCTAAGGACCTAGTTATGCAAATAATAACTGAGCAGAAATTTCAAGACATAATCCCCAACAATGAAAAACTTACAAAAGAGTTGGGTTAAATTCATTGTAAACATATTAGATAGATTATTGATACAAGAAGATATATTGTTCAGGTATCCACTTGTATCAAGTGGTATAATTCAAAGTTTGGTCTCAGATCATAAGCCTATTTATTTAGAGGCGAATGATAATGCTCTTGGAAAAAGGAATATTCCTTTCAAATACAATCCAGAATCGATGGAGCACGAGGAGTTTGCATCTTTAGTAGAAAGTATCTAAAAGTAGCATGTTTGTGCAAACAGTCCCTAAGAGGTATGGAAAATAAAAATTTCCAATATCAAGAAAGCCATTAGGGATTGGATTGTCAATATGACTAAAGTTAAAAATAGGTTAAGCATATTGCCACAACAAATGGAGGAAGCAGAGCAAGAGATAGGTGATCAACCTCCAACCCCTCAACAGGAAGAGAGAAGACTCCAAGTGAATTGAGAAATGGATAACACTTTTAGAGAAGAAGAGGCACGTTGGAAACTTCAATCAATAATTATTCAACAGAAGAAAGGATACAAAAACACAAACTACTTTTATCTAAAAATAATGCAACGCTACCGACGAAATACAATAAGATAAATTCATAAAACTAAATAAATTTATTCTGATCAAGCAGTCATAAAGGAATTAGCAAGAGATCATTACTCGATTGATGAGGACACGCTAAAAGACACAAATATTGCAAATGTGCAACTCAAAGATGTTTATTTTCATAAGACAAATGGGCTATTTATAGCCCAAAACATCACCCAAGAAGAAATCTTCTAGGAACCTTCTGGGGAACATCATATTATATAAAATGTCAAAATTTCGATATTATAAAAAGGTGTTCACATTGAAATCCCTATCATTCCTCCCCACCATAGAAGTATTGGACTCCAATACGAACAAAAGGGGAAGGAAGAAAACAAAAGTCATTGAAGGAGAATGTTGGCGTGGTTGATGTAGATATTGAGGATCTAGCGAGCCAAATGCAAAAGCAAAGACGAAACCAAACCGATAGTGTTGTTGCCAAGCTGAAATGTTGAAATCCACTAAAATTGGAACATGAATTTTGATTCACCAAATGAGGAACTTCTCTCAAGGCACGTGGAATAAAAGTACCACAATACGTGTTGAAAGTCAAAGGGAGACAAAAGGAGTGTTGGGTACAACTAAAAATGCACTCCAAAATACAAAAAACAAGTTGAAAATAGTGTAGGCAACCCAAATTTCAAAGCACCTAAGGTCAAACCAAACCTTTACAAAATGACAAAATATTACTTCTATTGGATTTGGCTCGAAACAAGTTTTCCAACGACTATACATAAGGCTATACTTGTGAGCAGATGGAGCCTCAATTGGTAAAAAAATAAAGTGACTCTCGGAAAACAAAAGAAAAGGGGGCAGGATGCCCTTTCCAATTTTGAAATAAGAATATTCACTTGGAATATTTTAAAAAATATGCCTTTAGTTTAAAATTATATATGCCCTTTTTATTAAAGAATATTTTGTTGAAAAGATGGTTCTTTTATTTTTTTTTAAAGGCATGTGGGTTGTCTACCTATTAAACATATATTTAAAACATAAAGAAGAAATATATTTAAAAAGGGCAAAGACAATCCCCATGCAAAATGTGGGATAACATAAGCAAAGTTGAGGTAGGCTCAAAACAGGTTTCAACAACAACAAGTTGAGAGCTTGTGTAGATATTGTAAATAAGTAGTTGAAATTGTTGAATGACCACTCATTCAGAACCAAATGGTGAAACGTATAAGAATGATGATAGTTGGCAAAAAAAGTTGATAAAGGAGCTGCTTTGAAAACATATGCAAAAAAGAGTTCTACGAGGGTCCAAAGATGACTCGGTGCAAACACACGAAATGTGGCTTTGGTAAAAAGCTAAAGTTTTCCTCAAGGACACAAAATATTTAATAGAAATATCAAATCATGGAGTTAGAATTCAAATATCATGATACCATGGGGTCGTCACTATAGAAAACGACTAATAGGGTGTGTCGTGTAAAGTGTTGCTAAGGTTTGTAGTGGAAAATAGTAGTGAGGATTTATTGTGGAAAATGGTCAATGGAGCATAAAAAGGGTGTGACAAGCCAAATGTAGATTCTCCTATGTAAAATAAAATTTTCCAAATCTCAAAAATTGATGATGGTGTCACAAATCAAAGTGCCAAACCACGAGCCAAAACTTCGCACACAAATTAGCAGTGGAGCTTTCAAGCTCAACATCACAACGATAATTGAAAATACTTGTAAAATTATTGTTGTTGAATAATTTGTAGCAAACATCGATAAAACAACGATGGAGGGTTAACTTTTCATAATGCAAGAAGTGGGGTTAAAATAGGGCCATGCATAAAAATGACAATGACGGTTGGCCAATGAAGACTTCATCATGAGATGTCTAAAATGTAGCAGATAATTTTATAGGGGATGCGCCAATGGACATGGGAAATGAGATAGAGATAATGCAAGGAATATGTGTAATTCAAGTAGAATAGAAACAAAGGCACAGTAAAAAATAGGGGTCGAATTAGACAGAATTGAGGGCTAATGACAGATCAAGACTTTCTAAAATAAATGATGCCATCTATTTTTTTCAAATACCCAGACATTTAAAGAAATAAATATAAAGCATTTAAAATATCCATAGGAAATGGAACAAGTTGTCAATGGAATCATGTGATGGTGGTAGAGTTTTATAAAGCAAATAATTAGGGCATATATGGCGAAAAAAGATGAATATCAACTAGGTTGTGCAAATATTTGTAAAGTTCTAGAATCATGTAGATCAAAAAACAATAAACACAAATCAAGCCAAAAAAATCATTGAACATGGTTGGCAAAGAAGTAGTCGCAAAGGAGAAAACACATACTATAAAGACCAAAACACACAAATATAAATTCAATCAAGTCTTTAAAAAAAGGCATAAAACCAATGGATCAAAGAATGCCATCTTATAGACTAGACCCATAGACCAAAATTTCAACTCAACTGGAGCTTAAAATGAATCTCTTAGACAAAGATCAAGGATAAAAACCAGAACAACGAACATAGCTATTAACAAAGCTCTTACAAACCCAAATCAAATGGCAAAGAAATATGTAACAGACCCAAATCATACCCAAACCCAAGGTTGAAAACAAGAACCCTAAGACATAGAAAGAGACATAGAACCCTTGAAGCAAAAACTAACACATACTAATGAGAATAAAAATAGAATTGTGGAAGAGGAAGGGTAAATTTCCATTTGGGAAATTCCCCCTCATAGAGTAGGATCTACTGCTTTGATACTAGATGATAAGGACACACTAGAAGACACAAGGATTGCAAATGTAAAATGCAAAGATGTTTATTTTCATAAAACAAAGGGGCTATTTATAGCCCAATATATCACCCAGGAAGGAATCTTTTGGAAACCTTCCAAGGAACATTATATTAGATGAAATGTCAAAATATTGGTATTACAAAAAGGTGTTCACATTGAAATACCTATCATCGACCCTTCTCACAAAGATAACAATAAATTAGCAGGCTCATACCACTCTCTTGAACAACATCCCTCATTTGATAAAAATAGAGATATAGAAAATATCTCTTCAATATTAACCAGAGAAGAGTTGGAAGAAGTTATATGTTCATGACCTAAGGACAAAGCTCCAAGACCATATGGCTTCACCAACCATTTTTATCAATAGTTTTATGAAATTGTAGGAGATGGCCTATTGGCAATTATAGAAGAGACAAGGATAATAGGTAAGCTATCTAGGGCTATCACCTCTATTTTCTTAGCATTAATTCCAAAATAAATAAAAAATGTTGTTACTTTTGACAGATTCAAACCTATCTCTCTATGCAATTGCTCTTATAAGATAATGACTAAAATAATAGCAAACAAAAGATTAATGATTTACTAGAGCCAAAACAAGGGGGGTTTATTCTAAGAAAATAGGTATATGAAAACATTACAATGATTCACGAATTCCTACACTCAAGTGCCAAGTCCAAAAGAAAACTAATGGACATTAAACTTGATATGACTAATGCCTTTGATAGAGTAGACACAAGATTTATAAAACATGTGTTAGCCAAATTTGGATTTCCAATTCAAATGATAGACTAAATAAGAGCTTGCATAGAGAGACATTGGATAGCTCCTCTAATAAATGGGGAACCTGGTAACTTCTTTAAAGCCACTAGAGGATTAAAGCAAGGGTGTCCTCTCTACCCTTACCTTTATATCCTTCTAGCTAAAACTTTATGGAGGACCCTGACCAAATTGAGAAGAAGGAAATAAATCTTGGGAATTAGAGCACCTACAAGATATAGATCAATCACTCAAGTTGATCAAAAAAGTTTTAGATTGCTTCTCTTTAGCCACAGGGGAAAATATAAGCACCCAAAAGAGTAGATTTTACACTCTAAATACTTCAACAACTAAAGATAGAAGTTTTTCTTAGATTTTGGAATTTCATAAAGGTAGTGATACCTTTAACTACTTAGGTGTTCCTATGGGATTTCATTAAAAAAAAAAATAGGAAACTTGGAATGTAATTCTAGAAAAGATGTCAGAGATAATACACCAATATAACAATGGTTGGTTGAGCTTGGATGGAAGAATTATTTTAATCAAATAAGTACTAGCAAGTCTTCCCATAAATCAATTATTGGTGTGTCATGCACCCTTATATATCTTGTAAAAATTATATACAATGCTAAGAACTTTCCTATGGCAAGGGGGAAGGCAATCAAATAGGAAAAAGTTCCATTTGATCAATTAGAAGATTGTTACCAAGCCAAAGGAGCAAGGAGGTCTGGGAATAAGGAAGACAATGATTGTTAGGAAGGCACTAAGTGCTAAGTTGCTTTGGAATTTGCTTACTCACCAAAATCTCCATAGAAGCAAATCCTAAAATGCAAATATATGAACTACTCTAATAGGATCCAACTCCTAAAAAGTGTGAAAAGCATAATGAACTCCTCAATTTGGAAATATATTGTGGAAGCTAAAGAGAATATATTAAATTATACCTCTTGGCTTCTAGGGAATGGTAAACATATTAATATATAAGATGATTTGGTCTTGGGAGGACCTCCAATCATTAAGAATTATTCCCCAAAAATAAAAGTGGACCTACAACATTCAGGTGTTAACTCTCTTGCAAGCTTAATTAAATGGGTGGGAGATCCACCCTTGTCACATCTTGAAAAAAACTCATGGAGACAATTGTACATCCAAATTGATGGGATTAAACACTCTTCCCAAATTCTAGATCAGATTATATGGGGCTCTATCAATGGTTCAAGTGTTTACACAATCTTCCAATGGGTGTTATTATAACAATAAGGTAAAAAAAACTCAACCATAGCTAACGTATGGAATTCAAAGGTCCCCACAAACTTTAAGCCTTTCTTTGGTTTGTGCTCCAAAAAAATTCTTGCTAGAGACAACCTCATCATGAGGAATATCATGGGGTCTCATATTTGTCATATGTGTATTAAGAACAACAAAAAAACATCACATATGTTCTTTTAGTGTACAAAAGTAGTTAAAATCTAGATTGAAATAACCCAACAACTAGGATCAACAATATCAGGAAACTTCAACTCAAAAAATTGCCTAACTAGTTGGCTCTAAATGTACCAATGGGGATGGAAGGATAAGCACCTTATTAAGCAGGTTTAGTATTCAGTGCCAATATTCATCATTTGGCACATTTAGAAGGACAAAAATAGGATAAGTTTTTATCAATTTGTAAGTATTAACCAATAGAGTGTTAAGGGAGATGGTATTGAACGCAAAAGCTATATATCATAAACAAAAATACATTAGGAGATTAAGAAAAAAAGAGATACAACTATTATACCAAATAAAACTCCAAAATCTATTGAATTTTGTGCCACATATTAGAACAATTAGACCTCCAAAGATAAAGTTCCTTGCACTTTTCTTTGATTTCCTTTAAATAAAACTCGGGCCATGCAATGGCTGGTGGTGTAATACTAGTCGCACCACATCGTGAAATAATTCAATTTAAAATTAGTTAGGTTGTGAAATGGGACACAAATTGGCTCAAGAACAAGGTATTAAACAAATCCATGTGTATGGGGATTCAAGACTTGTGATCTTTGCCCTATCTAAGGGGAGGGAATTCTTATCAGTCCAACTATAAATATTTAGAGAAGACTAAGAGAATTAGAGCAAAAGTTTGAATATATACAATACTTCCACATTGGAAGGAGGAATAATATGATGGTTGATCACATTACAAATGAGACCATAAACATAGCCTATTGCATATCAAAGTAATAAGGAAAAATAAAACTAGATATGAGTGGCATAGATGATAGGAAGAATATGGTGATTCTAGAGCCTTTGGAGATTTTGGAGCCTTTGAAGATTTCAACATCCCTAGAGATTTCGATGCCTCTAGACAACCTTGGAACATTGTGTTATTTTGAAGCTTTTGGTGTTTTAGGTTTTCTCAATGATTATGTCACCCTTTGCATCTTTGGTACCATTTGTATACTAGCATACTTTTTGGATTTTTTGACTTTGCTTGTTGTTTGTTCCTCCTTTTGGACAACAATCTTGTGACCTCCAAATTGTTTGTTGAATAATCTTTTGTTCTTTGCAAATTTTAGTATCACTATATAGCTCATTTTCTTTTTACAAATATATTTATATTAAATTATAATTTAAATTTTTTATATATTAATGTAGTCTAAGTTACTTGCAAACGTTTTTATAGCCAAGGATTCTAACTTTCTAGAATTTGACAACTTACTACACTAATCCCACCATGTAATCTTGTTCATTCTTTATTTATTTTATTAGAGTAAACACTTGTTTAATTAAACAATATTTGTTCACTTGGACCAAGACTATTGGCTAGAATGAGATGTCTACCCATTAGGATATGAGTTAATTATAGATGGAAATTATATAACATTGAAAAAACCATGATTTAAACTTGATGGAGGAGACTTTCATAGTAATATAATTGAAAAAGTGAATAAGTTCAAAGAAAAACATATATTATAATCTACAAATATATGTATTTTTATTTGTTGAACTTGAGTATACACTTAAAAATTAATTTTATTACATTTGAACCAAAAGTTTATCTTACCTTTCGTTTTATTGATGGTAATTAATATACTTATTATCTTTATCAAAATTAAAAACCAACACATATCAAACATGTTTGAAATAAATTGATTAAATTTTACCAAAGCTAAGTGAATGTATGGGCTTGTCCATGTTAAAAAACAAAGAACAAAAGGAGTATTTTGTGCTTAATATGACCATTGAAACCTAAGTCATTGAAGCATTGCAAAGAATCATTGATTACTTTTTAAAAAAGTAATATAATGAAGGACATGATGAGGTTGATTTGAGTCAAAGACAATGAAACCAAATAGATTTATAGACAAACAATTTATATTTATTTCAACATGTTCATTATTATTGTCTATAATACATTTTCTTACTTAATAATTTTGTAAAACATTTAAAACCATAAGAAATAATTAAAAAAAAAAAAAAAAAAAAAATTGAAGTCATAAGAATAATTCCAAAAACAAGCCAAAAAAGAAAAAAATGTGATTGAAACTTTGAAATAATTTTACAATAATTTTTTATATTTGTTTGTTAAAAATTTCAAAGTTAAAGGAAGAACAATTTTTATAAATATGCAGATAACTGGCTAAACTATTGAGAATATTAAATTGTATTTGAGAGCATGGGAATAATTAAAAACTAAGCAAATTTTGAGAATTAAAAACTATAAAATAATTAAAAAACAAGCAAAAAAAAAAAAATAGAATTGTTGAACAATACCTTAATATTTAGTGGGGATTCCACTTCAGGAAGGGAATAACTCTTCTCTCAAGAAACAACAAATAAAAGCCTCTTAAGCTTTTCATTTTTATCTCATCTTGAGCCTCCCCTTATCTCTTCTTCGGGGGAGAGATAAGAGACCGTTCTCTTTCTCATGATGGAGAGAGGCAGAAGGCACATGACTTATTAGTTCATGGGGTTGGTAGTTCCTTGTTCACGAAGTTCTAAGATGCTAGGAGAGACTCTCAAGATGTTAGGTCAAGGACATAATGAAGATGCATATGATTGGGTCATAGTATCATGGATTGGTACTCCAAATGTAAAAGATATCTTTCTTGAAACATGACCAGAGAGCAACTAGTACCCTGACACATCAAGTAGAAAAAAATTAAAAATAACAATGGTTGAAAGTACCAATTCAAACTCAAGTTGAGTGTAAGCCAAGAGCAAGTGTTAGCCATAAGTGAGCCTCACCTCTTCTTGTTTTAGAAAGCAAGCAAGTATTGCAAGTGTAAGCAAGGAGTAAAACTCGTCTTTTCTTCTTCCATAAAATAAAAAAAAAGGATTTTTAGGAAAAGCTAGGTAGCATGGAAAGCCATTTTAAAAAATTCTAATTGGAAGTAAGGATGCCTTAATTAGGGATACAAGGAAGGTTGAATCTATGGCAAACCCTATCTAGATAACAAAGTTTAAATCAAAAGTGATTATCAAGGATGAGATATTGAGCATGACAACAACTCTTAAAAGTAGAGGGTTAATATGTAAGTTTTAGTTATTTTTTCAAAGATTCAAAGTTGGATCAAGTGGAAGTGCATAATGAATTAAAATTACTGTATGAATTTTCTTTTGATTTTTTTTCCTCGTCATCGTCTCTAGTTTAGAAATTAAGGATAAAATAATAGGTGGTGGTCCATGGTTTAGGAGGAGAGATGCATTATATTCAAAACCATAAAGTGAGATTTTTTTTGTGGAGATAAAAACTATTAAAATATTTCTAGTGTGAGTTAGGTTTTTTGGACTTCCATATTAGCTTATCAATAATGAGGTTTTGAAGAATATTGTTAATATTCTAGGAGAGTTCATCTAGGAGGGAAAAACTACTAAGGGGCCAAGGCATATTGTATATATCCAAATATGTGTTGCCATTGACATCTCAAGACCTTACCACATTGTGTTAAGATTATATTTGAATCAAGAGAATAATATTAAGACGTGGATTATAAAAAAATTGTATTTCAATGCCACAAATGTTATGAAATTGGAAAGTGAAAACAATAAAGAAATAGACGAAATTTTCTAGACATGAGAAAAACTTTAATATGAAGCATGGATATCATACCATAGTAGAAGTTGAATTAGATCAAAAAAATTCCACTCCTAAGAAAGTGACAAAGAAAACCCCTCTATATCATCAAGTGACAAAGGCCATTGCGATTTACTTAGATCAACCATTAGAAGAAGCAAAGCACATAAGAGATGACGAAGTTCAATGTATAAGTTGAAATTCAAATAGAATTAAAGTTACAAGAAAGATAAGGAGATAAAACAAAGAAGACAAAAGACATTAAAGCTAATCCAAGTAAATATCTTATTTTTTTGAGTACTTGGGCATTATGACTAGTCATCAGACTAAAGTTAGAGCAATGTTGGTAGAAGTAAAGATGGTGGTTTTGTTGGGGGCTAAGAAAATTGAGAAAGACTTACTGAATATTGTTAATTGCCTCAATAAAAGGTTAGTGGAGAGTTGGAGAGTAGTAGACATAGTAACATATACACTAAGATACCTAAATTCACTAGAAGAATTTCAAGTGGTACATGTGTATAGAGAAGGAAATGGGGTGGTCGATTGGATAGCCAATTGGGGAGCTCTTAGAGAGGAAGACAAAGGATGGATATTGCCAGATGGGATACACCCATATATACTCCATTTAGTGGCAAAGGAGGGAGGACATTTAGAAACTCAAGTTAATGGGTGAAAGTCCCAAGTTTTAGAATGTTTGTAGTAAATTTAGATTTGTGGAATTGCATGATGCAGTGTCCTTTCCTTTGGAGATCTATAGGATTGGTCAACTTGTAGCTATAATAATTTTGAGGGATTTGTCTGATAAGGGTTCCTTTTTTTGAAAATTTGCATCTGCAAAGAGACCCATTTTTTGGAGATTTGTTGATTTTTCTGCTGAGGGCTTCTTTTTTTGAAGATATGTGGATTTGTTTGCTGAGGTTCCATCTTATGCAGATCTATGGATATGTCTACGAGAATTTTCATATTCTAGAGTATGTGAACTTGTTTATTGAGGGTCTCATTTTCTAGAAATGTGTACACTTATAACTTTCAAGAAGTATTGTGAGGTTTCGAGCAAAAAGGATTCCATTTCTGAAGATCTATGGATTTGTTTGCTTAAGATTCCATTTTTTGAAGATATGTGGATTTGTGTATTAAAAGATCCATTTTTTGAAGATATATGGACTTGTCTATAGAAATATCTATTTTTTTTGGAGACTTTTCAAATATATAAATGTAAAGAGATTGGTAAGAAATGTAAATCCATAAAGATTTGAAACAAGAAAGTCCAATACTTTGAATGTCTTATAACCTTCAAAGATAAAGCTTTTTGGTTGATAAGACTAGACATAATAATCTAAGATTATAAAAAGGTTTAAACCCTTTCAAAAACCTTTATATATATATATTCTTCTCCTTAATATAAAAGTAAAAAAATTAAACTTAATCTTATAGTAATAAAATTTATACATTTTACATAATATTATATTTTACCTTAATTAATAACCCACCAAACCCACCCTTAATCATTTATTTAAGAAAAAAAAAATTATACAAAATACACCAGGTTGTAATAAATCACACTCAATCACACTCAATCTAGTTTTGTGATGGATATGAACCATTGTACTAGCTGCCAAGACTACTTCAAGAAGGCCTTAAAAGTGAAACGCCCCTCAGCCCCACCTTTCGTTGAATTAGTGGATTCTCTCTAAGGGACCATGAGAGGGACAACTAAAAGAAAAATTTAAGGCTCATAAAATAAAATTAAAAATTAAAAATCATATTACGGATGAAACCACTCAAATGTAGTACAATTCCGTGTCTACTTCCGTTGAACGTACGGCCAAAACAGTTCCTTTTATTATATTTCTTTTTCTCCCTCCAACACATGGGGCCAACATTTAAACAAAGAAGTTCCACAGACACCTAACATCCATGTGGAAAAAAGAGACGCGTCAACCTTAAAGTTTTAAGATCCCTAAAGTTATAGTTCATATTTAATAGATTTATTATTTTTATAGAAGATATTTAGGATAGGTAAGTATTTGTGCTACTATTTACCAAGAATACATTTAGGTTCAAATATTGAGGACAGCCTGTTTGCAAAGGTAATATCTGAATTTTATGAGTGCGCCTCAAATTGATGATGATGATATTTGAACCTATGAGTGCAGGTCAGATTGATGATGATGGTATTTGAAGACACCCAATGAGAACAGTCTGTTTGCAAAGGTAGTATTCTGATCTAATCTAAACCTATAAATGCACGTCAGATTAACAATGACAATACAAACCCCTGTATTCAACATTCGGTTTATCAATTACTAAAAATAGTGCGGTTGTGAACAACTCTCCTTATCTAACACTCAATTTTAAATTTTGATTAAAATTGAAAATCTCAATCATTAAATCAACTCAAATTATACGACTGACTTCCATGCTTTGTCCCGAGTTTCATGTCCCGAGTTTCAGGTGTCTTCCTTTTAATAATTAAAAAAAATTGCGTCGGTTTCGGAGGAGTCGGTGCCCAAAAAAGAAAGAAAAATTTCTCCTAGTTTTTCAAAATACGCGTATCGTAAAGCGCAGTCGTAGTTGCGTGCGTGTGACGCGGAGTATGACATGTCACGTCAGCCCTAGCTGTCCTGACCAAGATGGGTCCCTTATCTCGCATATGCAAATTGTTTCCCCGAGTAACTCATTTATTACACGCTGTCAAATTTCGCAGCCGACACATCCGGACGCGAAGCCCTTCGTAATTAACCGCATATTGCTTCCCCACGTCCGCAAATAACGATATTCTTTACGCTTGGGAGGATTGTCCGAGATCTTCGGACCAATCAGGGACCGTCCGTTGCTCCGCGAGTTGCACGAGGGATACGGAATGGCCGTCCCCATGCGTTGGGTTGTGTTCGAGTAAAAGTGCCGTTGGTGGGAATTGACCTCGGGACCTCCTCCTCAGAAAAAAGAGAAAGCTTGCGTTTGTTGTTGTAGGCCCCACGCAAAACGATTGGAACGTCTGGATGTTGCTTTCCCACGGGAAATTTCCAGTGAGATGTGAACCCTGTGCCAATCCGGTAATTATACCATATTGTTGGCCCACTGTCTTCAACAGAGCCCATGTGGAAGGGAATAAAAGGGGAATATGTGTGTCTTGGAATGAGGGAGAGGAGGAGGAGGAGGGGATGCACACTGGGATGCTCTGCTGAAAAAGGTTATTTTCACTTTCCACGTTGGGTTCTGCACAATTCCTGTTCCTGCTGGAGTGAGTGAGTGTCTCGGCAATTGACAGAGGTATTTATGAGCGATTGAAGTTTTTAGTCCGCTGTGAGATCAGTAGCCCTTTGCATTTAGAGTTTGTTACAGTGAGATCAGCTGCAAATTGTTTTGTCAGGCATATTGAGACCCAGTTTGCCACAGTGAGATTAGTAGCTTTCTCTGTTGCGGTTTATTCTATTTTATGATGCCCATTTGCCCAGTGTGATAATAGTGCGGCTTGTTGATATTGGGATGCGTTAATACCCATTTGGGTGAAGTGAGTTTAGGGGCTTTCTGTATCGCATTTTGTGCTATTGGGCATGTGTGCCTAATACCCATTTGACATCAGGAAGATCAGTGGCTTTCTGTACTGCATACCTGATGGCCATTTGGGCACAATGAGATCAGTGTCTCTTTGTGTGTAGTCTGTTTTATTTGGTTTGGATAAATTGGACCCATTTTGTGGAAGTTTGTGGAAGTGTTGACCACTGTGGTTGTGGACAATGCCAACTTTACTGGACGATGGCAACTTTCCTTCCACTCCAGGGAAGGGGAAGATGGAGAAAAATCTTAGTTACTTTGGCCGGGGAGGTAGTAGCAGATGGACTTCTCCATCTTCAAAACTCTTCTTTTGGGCAGGGATTCTGATTGGGTTGATGTTCATATTTTTTATGAGTACCAATTCCCCTATTGAAACTAAGAGGAGGGCACTTGGGTCCTCCTCCTGGGGTGGCCCTGAGTGGGAGAAACAGGTGAGGCATTCCTGTAGTGTGAAGAGGCAAAATGGGTTTGTAGTGCTGGTGACTGGTGCAGCTGGCTTTGTAGGCACCCATGTGTCCCTGGCCTTGAAAAAGAGAGGGGACGGCGTTCTGGGCCTTGATAATTTCAACAGTTATTATGATCCTTCTTTGAAGAGAGCTCGTCAGAGGGTGCTTGAAAATCATGGGATTTTCGTCGTGGAAGGAGATACAAATGATGGATATTTGCTGAAGAAGCTGTTTGACGTGGTGCCCTTTTCTCATGTAATGCATTTGGCTGCACAGGCTGGTGTTAGGTATGCCATGGAGAATCCAATCTCCTATGTCCATAGCAACATTGCAGGACTGGTCAATCTGTTTGAGATCTGTAAATCTGTAAACCCACAACCTACTATTGTTTGGGCCTCTTCCAGTTCGGTATATGGATTGAATAAGGATACTCCCTTTTCAGAGCAGGATAGAACAGATCAGCCTGCTAGTCTCTATGCAGCCACAAAAAAGGCAGGAGAAGAAATTGCTCATACATACAATCATATTTATGGGCTTTCCATTACAGGCCTGAGGTTTTTCACTGTCTATGGACCTTGGGGTAGACCTGATATGGCCTATTTCTTCTTCACCAAGGACATACTGCAGGGGAAGACTATTCCTATTTTCCAAGGCCCAAACCAAGCTGATGTGGCAAGAGATTTCACATATATTGATGACATTGTTAAGGGTTGTGTTGGTGCCCTTGACACTGCAGAGAAGAGCACAGGAAGTGGAGGCAAGAAGACGGGTCCTGCCCAACTCAGGATATACAATTTGGGCAACACTTCACCTGTCTCTGTTCCGGATCTCGTAAGAATTCTGGAGGGATTGTTGAAGGTAAAGGCGAAGAAGAATGTGATCAGAATGCCAAGTAATGGAGATGTACCATTTACACATGCTAATATCACCCTTGCAAGCATGGAATTGGGTTATAAGCCTACCACAGATCTCCCAACAGGTCTGAAGAAGTTTGTCAAATGGTATTTGAGCTATTATGGTGTTCCTGGTAGGATCCCTAGAACATACTAGCAGGTGAGATCCTTTAGTATCGACATCAACCAAGTATGGTGCGTAGTAAATTTCTTTATCTCAGGAGCTTGATGCCAACTGCAGCGGTCTCCAAAATTGAATGTTTATTGTCCTCTTGTGTTATATACTTGATTAAAGGAAATTCCCCTGTCAAGTATGTCTCCCTTAACCATGCTTTTAGTGGTTATAATAAGGCTAATATGCATAATTGTATAAATTGGCCAATGCCATGGTTTCACAACCAGGATTATTATTATCCCATATGGATATTTATTCCCTTTTGCAAGCATTATTAGTAAGGTTATTTTTCATATGTTCACAACCAGGATTATTATCCTTCATATGTTCACAACCAGGATTATTATCAAACAGGATTATTATCCCATATGGATACTTCTTCCTCTCTGCAAGCATTATTAGCAAGATTATTCTTCACATATGGATATTATTCCTCTGTGCAGGCTTTATTTTATTTGACCGTTCATCTGCATTCATTAGAGAAGTTTGACTTTGAATGAGACATGACATGAATTCTGATATTAATTCTCGATGGGAATCTTAGACTAGGAATTGATGTTCATAGAGCTCTTTGAAGTCACAAGTGTAGTACTTGTGACTGTAATGGCGAAGATAGAGTTTCTTTATTCTTTGCAATCTAGGATACCTTGGGAGCAGCTGTACAACAATTAAGTTATCAACAAATTAATCAAGATTCAAGTGCACGAAGTGTAAAAGGAGTGGGAGACCATGGTGAATAATTCGGGACCGAGCTTCTAATTGTTCCAAAACTGGGTCTTAATAAAGATTACATGAATGTTCTATATGTCCTGTCAAGCATTTGATATGTAGGATCTAGTTTGGGATCAAATTTGTGATATACATTCCTTTTATTGTATAATAGCAATATTTGACAATTGCCACTGAATGTGACTGCCAATAAACCAAAATAAGTGATACAATGTTGCTTTTCTCATTAGCACAGATTTTAATACGAAGGGAAATTATACTCAAGAACTTTTACGGACATAAAATGGCATGTGAATCCCTTCAAAGCATAATTTAGACCCACAGTCAAGGCTCTTCGTCAGAAGCATTAGCGACGCTTTCAATTCAGAAACACCCAGATCAACAGTGGCATTTGTTGATGGATCATGAGGACTAATGCCCACCTTCGGAGAATCAAACCTTTATCAGTTCATAAATTAAATCTTATTGTCCAAGGCATGCAAAACAAGTTAAAGGACAGTACATGGAAAACCAGAAACATAAATGCTAAAGGACAAACCAAAACCATAAATGCTAAAGGACAAACCAATATTAAGACAAATGTGTAAATCTTTTTCATGTGGATAAAGTTGTTTTAAATGTTTGACCGACCCTGCAAGGCTGCCTACCCAAATTTATGATTGACAACTATCAAAATGAAGCGTATAAGCACAAAACTGATACATGTTTTCCAACGCCCTTTCCAGCCCATCATCCAGCTGTAATCTGCAAAAGTCAAAAATTCAAAGCAAAGGCATAAATGCTCAGTGGATTGCGGGACACAAATGTCAGCATGTTCCAAGCTCAAATTAGAGCATATTACCTTTACTGACAATACCTTAGCTTGTGCGTTAGTTTTTTTGATTGGGGTGAAGTAAGGGTTCTAACCCTTTTAGAAATCTTTATATATTCTTATAACAAGATCTTACATTTATTTATTCCAGTTTGTATTAGATCTTGAGAGGTTCGAACCCTTTTACAAATCTTTATATCTTCTTATAATCAAAATTATATCAATCATTGTATTAGATCTTCATTCTTGACGTATGCTTCCATAAAGTCACAAGATAATCCTCAATAGACAAATCCATGGCTTGTGCATTAGTTACACAGAATTGGATTTTTTTTGTTCATTCTAATTTTTAGTTGCACAGGATCGATTTTTTTTAATTTTAATTTTTATTGTTTTTTAGACCTTAGGGCATAAGATTACGAGGAGACTTGAATCCACGGATCTTGAGATCATGAAGGGACTTGAATGCATGACATTGACATGAACCAGGGAATTTGAACAGAGAAGTTGAGATCATGAAGGGACTTAAATGCATGCAATTCGACATGAACGAGGGAAGTTGAACACTCAACCTATTTACAGTGAGGATTCCAGTCATTCTTCCGCCAAGCCTTGGTGAAATGTTCTATCACCATTATAACAGGGTATCTAGAATTTTATTCTCTCGTTTACGGGACAAGATCAGTTGATGCTCATGACATTCGCTAGTAGGTCCACTCTGGAGATCTTGATCTTTGCTGTTGTCTCTCGAGAATAAGGCTTATGGATTCATAAAGAAGGAATATAGTATCTTCGTATAGAGGTTTTTTTTTTTGATTGGTTGAAAGGGGGTTGAAAGGTCCCTGAACCTTGTACACGAATTTTTACATGTTTTCCAAACCGATCGAAGAGGCCCAAGAGCTAAAGATCAAGGAAAAAGCAGAACACCACAAGAAGAAAGGTGTCGCGATATCGCGACAAGTTGCATTTTCGCGGTCCAAAGCATAGGAAAAAAGGGAGGAGGAAAAGGTGTCGCGATATCGCGACATGTTGCACCGTCGTGGCCAAAGGAGGAAGAGATGTTGCGATATCGCGACAAGAAACAGCGTCGCGGCCGAATGAGAGAAAGTGTCGCGATATCGCGATATGTTGCAACGACGCTGCCAGAAGAAAAGTGTCGCGATATCGCGACAATTTGCGACGTCGCGGCCAGAGGAGGAAAGGTGTCGCGATATCACGACATGTTGCATTGTCGAGGCCAAAGAAAAAAATATGTCGCGAAATCGCGACATGTTGCATTGTCGCGGCCAAAGGAAAAAAGGTGTTGCGAAATCGCGACATGTTGCACCGTCGCGGCCAGAGGAAAAAAGGTGTCGCGAAATCGCGACATGTTGCATCGTCGCGGCCAGAGGAAAAAAGGTGTCGCGATATCGCGACATGTTGCAGCACTGTGGCCGAAGGAGAGAAAGTGTCGTGAAATCGCGACAGGTTGCATCGTCTCGGCAAAGGGATAAAAAATGTCGCGAAATCGCGACCTGATGCATTGCTGCAGCCAAAGAAGGAAAAGGTGTCGCGATATCGCGACAAGTTGCATAATCAAGGCCAAAGAGAAAAAGTGTCGCGATATCGCGACATGTTGCATTATCGCGGCCGAAGAGAAAAGGTGTCGCGATATCGCGACATGTTGCGTCATCGCGGCCGAAGAGAAAAGTGTCGCGATATCGCGACATGTTGCATTATTGCGGCCGAAGAGAAAACGTGTCGCGATATCGCGACATGTTGCAACATCGCGGCCCAAGAGAAAAAGTGTCGCGATATCGCGACGTGTTGCAACATCGCGGCCGAGGAGAAAACATGTCGCGAAATCGCGGCATGTTGCAGCATCGCGGCCGAAGAGAAAAGGTGTCGCGATATCGCGGCATGTTGCAGCATCGCGGCCGAAGAGAAAAGGTGTCGCGATATCGCGGCATGTTGCAGCATCGCGGCCGAAGAGAAAAAGGTGTCGCGAAATCGCGGCATGCTGCAGCATCGCGGCCGGATCGTATAGAGGTTTTTGACTATGGAGAAGAATGGATGTTAGGATCTCATCCTAACCCTTAATGTAATAACTTCCTTGATGTAATAATTCCTAGTGAACGTGGGTAGTACCCATGATTAATATTTTGTAATGTTCTAAGTTTTAGCTTAGGTAGTGCCTATGACAAATGGCACTCATTTTTATGTAACACATGGTAGATAGGTTAGGTAAGATGGCATTGTGCATGTAATTCATGTGGCATTATGCATGTAATTCGAGTGGCATTGTGCATGTAATTCAAAGTGGCACTATGCATGTAATTCGGGTGGCATTATGCATGTAATCCAGGTGGCATTTTGCATGTAAGCCAACCTTGGAAGGAAACTCCTTAAATACCCGAAAAGGCACCAATGTAATCATCTTTTTGCAAATTAATGAAGTATTGAAGGAGGTTGCCCCCTCGAAGAGGCCTGCGATTCTATCTATTGTGAGATTGTTCCTTTTAAGTAGTTTTTGTTATCGTATGCAATTAATTCTGAATATTTTTATAATGTTTTTGTGAGTTTAATTCCAAGCAAATGTGTGAGAGTGTGTTTATTTGAGTTGAGAGTGTGTTGTTTAGTATATTTTATAGCAGGTTCCTAACAAGTGGTATCAGAGCGCTTTCCAGGGCCAAGTTCTGCTGCAACTGCAATGATTCTTGCCATCCAATATGCCTGTTAGGTATAATTTATGTGTGTTTTTTCGTTCCTGTTTTTCCTTATTAAAAAAAAAATCTAAAAAATACAGTGCTTTTTTTTTCCAGACCAAAAAAAAAAAAATCTTTTTAGTTGAGTAGGTAGAAACCCCGTATCGGGGGTTTTAAAATATCGCGAAGGATTTGTCGTTATTGGCTAAGCTAGATAGCCCATAAAGCGTCTAGTGAAGTGAGGGGCGATCAGGCTCCAATACCCAGGCCTCAGACATAACTCGCGCACGGACTTGAGCTCCCACGTATCTTCGGGTATATCGGGAGACCATCTAGGTTTAAACAAAATTTTAGCCATTAGGAAGCTTTTCGGCCTTGTATTACTCATAGTCTACGGGACACAACATCCTGGACGATTACCCTCCCGTATTGTCAGAGAGGCGAGTAGTGTGCTCAAGGGTATGTGTGGAATCCTCCTTGAGTAGTGGCCTGAAATATTGGTCCGAGCACTATTGTTCGTCACTGTCGGTATATTAGAGGGCCTATGGGTGGTACATACTCCTCTACCTAGCATTCCCTGGTTCTGTTAAAACTTCAACCTGTAAAAAACGAAAATATAAAAAAATCAAACCTCCCTATTCGTAAACCTGCATTTCAAATTCCCAAAAAGTGAGCATATGAGAAAGGAGTCCTCTACTAAAAAATAATAGAAAGAACATGCATTCGGGATAGACCATGAGGGTGACACTTAAGCTGACAGTATGGAGAATAACAATCAAATTTACAAGTGCGAGTCACAGTCAGGTCAGAGAGGTCAGCACAATCAGGTCAGAATTTACAGCTTTCAAAGTCAGAACAGAACTGTCGTAATAGTCACCTGCAAAATACAGAGAATCTTGGAGCTAGTGCAGTCAGGACTGAACCCACCAGTGAAAGCATGACAGAAGGCCAGTTATAGATAGTGCTCCAGTACCCAACTTTTGCTCTGTAGCTCAGAATCAAAAACTGTAAACACCGTTAGACTTTGCAAAACAACATATAAAAAAAAAAAAAAGTCTGGGGTGCCAAAAAGTAGTGTTGAGAGATATAGCTCATTGTGACCACCTTCTCGAGCTGATTGTTTTGATATATAGCACCCAAGCACTTTTTTGGGCACTTACTAAAAATAGTAAGTCCTAAAAACTCAATTCTATTTTTAGTAACTGGTCACAAAAGGTTTCAAAATGGCCCAGGGTACCCGTGGACATCAAAAGGAACTAGACCACTTGGAATCCTTAACAAAAGCCATTGAGAACTTGCACTCGACTTTTCACTCCATAAGGGAAGAAGTCCAAGGTCTTCGCCTAGAGCATGAGGCCACCAGTAACCGCTTAGAAGAAGCGTTGATAGAAGTAGACAACAAACTAAAAAGAGGACCCCCCAAAATAGAACACCAAGCTGAGGGTTCTACAAGGAATCATGACCATGAACCAGCCTTTAGAATGCCCAAATTGGACTTTCCCAAATTTAGTGGGAAGGATGTTGATGGGTGGCTATGCAGGGTTGATCAATTCTTTAGACTTCATAATGTCCCCATATTTCATCGAGTCCAGATGGCTTCCTTTAACTTGGAAAATGAGGCTCTACATTGGTTTCAATGGTTACGTATTGCCAACCCAAATCTCTCTTGGGAGAATTTTGAATCCCAACTACTCACTCGATTTGGTCCTAGTGAGTATGAGGACTTTACAGGGGCCTTGACCAAACTACAACAAACAGGGTCAGTCCATGAATACCAAGCTCAATTTGAAAAATTGGCCAATAAGACAAGAGGATTGATTGAAGGGTTCTTCCAGAGTTGTTATATCAGTGGGTTGAAGGTGGAACTCCAAGCGAAAGTAAGAATGTTGAAACCACAAACTATGATGGAAGCTATTAGTTTGGCCCGTTTGGCCGAATCTAAACTCTCTACCCAAAGGCGCCCATCAAAGTTTCCTCAAAATAGACCTTCATTTCCTCCTCGATCTCAACACCCAGTTGATAATAAACCTGCTGCACCCAAGCGCCTAACCACATAAGAGATGGATGCACGTCGTGCCCAAGGATTATGCTACAATTGTGATGAAAAGTTTTTTAAAGGGCATAAGTGTGCACACAAAAAATTGTTCTTGATAGATGTTGAAGAACTTGATGACTCTGACCAGAGTGATGAGGATGAGGACCCTCCGTAAACACCTTCTCCACAAGAAGAAGTGAAACAGGAACCTGAGACAACAATTACAGTCCATGCTCTTGCAGGCATTACTACTCCACAAACCATGAAGGTTGTGGGATTTTTCAAGGGCCAACGTCTTTCCATCCTTATGGATTCGGGAAGCACGCACAACTTCATAGACCCTAGAGTGGCTCAGCGGGCAAATTGCTATATCCACACTTGTAATTCCTTTGAGGTCATGGTAGCCAATGGGGGAACCTTACCTTGTAAAGGAAAATGTCGCAATGTTAAAATCAAGATAGGGGACTATGAACTCAAGCAGGACATGTTTGCCCTCCAGTTGGGCGGATGTGATATTGTTTTGGGATCTCAATGGTTGAGTACATTGGGCACTATCATTTGGAACTTTGCTGAACTCTGGATGCAGTTCTCCCAAAATGGACAAACACACATCATCAAGGGCTCCCCAGCAGAAACACCTCAAATTATTAGTTCAAATGGCATGGAGAAATTGCTAAAGAAATCATCACGTGGGGTCATTGCACAACTATTCTCCATCCAACCATCCACCTCTCCAATGGGTGAAACTCCATCAGACCTACAACAGATTCTCCACAAACATGAGGCCATATTTTCAGAACCAACTACACTACCACCGCATCGCTCTCATGACCATGCCATTCCATTATTGTCGGATAGTGCACCTCCCAATATCAGACCATACAAGTACCCTCATGCCATGAAGTCAGAGATTGAGAAAATGATACAAGAATTACTCAAGGTGGGTATCATTCGGCCTAGTACTAGTCCCTACTCTGCACCGGTCTTACCGGTCCTCAAGAAGGATGGCTCCCGGCGACCGTGTATTGACTACCGAGAACTCAACAAGATAACCATCAAGGATAAATTTCCTATCCCTGTGGTTGATGAATTACTAGATGAATTACATGGGACCATGTACTTCACCAAGCTAGACCTTCGCTCTGGGTACCATCAGATCCGGCTCAGGGATGAAGATATTCCTAAAACTGCTTTCGCACTCATGAAGGTCATTATGAATTCTTGGTAATGCCATTTGGTCTCACAAATGCTCCTTCCACATTTCAAAGCTTGATGAACAACATCTTTCGCCCTTTTTTGCGAAAGTTCATCCTTGTGTTCTTTGATGACATCTTGATTTACAGTCACACATGGGAAGAGCATCTCAAGCATGTAGATCAAACCCTACAACTATTGACTGACCATCAACTGTTCGCAAAAATATCCAAGTGTTCCTTTGGTTTGACCGAAGTGGAGTATCTGGGACACATTGTCTCAAAGGATGGTGTCAAGGTTGACCCTAAGAAGATCCAAGCAGTCCAAGAATGGCCGAAACCTCGCACTCTCAAGGGACTTCGAGGATTTTTAGGGCTTACAGAGCTATTACCGTAAATTTGTCTAGTAACTATGGAAAGATAGCCGCCCCCTCACCTCCATGTTGAAGAAGGATTCTTTTACTTGGACAGGCCGATCGAACAAGCATTCCTAGAACTCAAGCATGCCATGACCACCACTCCAGCTTTAGCCATGCCGGACTTCTCTAAAAAATTTGTCATTGAAAGTGACGCTTCGGTCGTGGTATTGGGGCGGTATTGATGCAAGAAGGACGCCCTTTGGCTTTTACCAACAAAGCCCTATCTGATCGCAATTTAGGGAAATCCACATATGCCAAGGAAATGATGGCAATATTGCATGCAGTCCTACATTGGCGACCTTACCTCATTGGGCGCCATTTCTCCATCAAAACTGACCACCAGAGTTTGAAATACTTTCTAGAACAACGGGTTGCCACCCCCGAGCAACAAAAGTGGGTGTCAAAACTCATGGGCTATGATTATGACATCACGTACAAAAAAGGAAAGGAAAATCTTGTGGCGGATGCTCTCTCCCGCCAATTTGAGACCCTTAGTATGTTGTGTGCCATTTCTGCACCGTTACCCCAATGGATTGAGCCCTTACGTCAGGAAATACTTCAGGATGCAGATTTGAAAGACTTGGTTGCTTCACTTATGGATGACCCTGAGTCTACACCAGGATATAGTTGGGATGGCCAGGATCTGCGTTACCATCAACGCCTGGTTCTTCCTCCTAAGTCCCCACTTCGAGAGCTCCTCATGAAGGAATCACATGCTACTCCATCTGCTGGCCATTCAAGGTTCCTCAAAACTTATGAGCGACTCAAGCGCACCTTCTTTTGGAAAGGTATGAAACAGGACATTCGCTCTTTTGTAGCTGACTGCGACACATGTCAAAGGATGAAAGGGGAAACAGTGCGCTCTCCGAGCACTCTTCAACCATTGCCGATTCCAGAGCAGGTGTGGACTGACATCTCCATGGATTTTATAGAAGGGCTACCTAAATCGGGAGGCAAGTCAGTTATTTTCGTAGTAGTGGACCGCCTTTCAAAGTATGCTCACTTTTGTGCCCTAGCCCATCCTTACACAACATCCACTATTGCCCAAATTTTTCTTGACTCCATCTTTCGCCTTCATGGCATGCCAACCTCCATTGTATCTGATCGTGATCCTACCTTTACTAGCAATTTTTGGCAAGAGTTGTTTAAGTTGCAGGGGACTCAGCTCAAAATGAGTTCAGCCTACCATCCGCAAACGGATGGTCAAACAGAGGTTGTAAATAAATGCTTGGAAACCTACCTTCGCTGCTTTGCCTCCGATCATCCTACTCATTGGGCAAAATGGCTTTCCTTGGCCGAATGGTGGTACAACACTTCCTATCATACCGCCACCAAACTCACACCGTTTGAGGCAGTTTACGGGCGCCCTCCACTCACGCCTTCCTCCTACATTCTGGGCAGCTCCAAGGTCCAGGCTGTTGACAATGCTCTAAGTCAACACACCGAGGTCCTCCGCCAACTCAAGCAAAATTTGAACATGGCCCGAATCGGATGCGCCAACAAGCTGATCAACATCGTTTTGAGCATTTTTGATGTGGGTGATATGGTCTTCCTTCGCTTACAACCATACAAACAATCATCCCTACAACTTCGCAGGTGTCGAAGCTCGCTCCAAAATTCTATGGTCCTTATCAGGTTCTACAACGGATTGGCCCTACAACTTACAAATTGGCTCTTCCCCCCACTTCCAAGCTCCACCCTGTTTTTCATGTTTCCCTTCTCAAGAAAGTTGTGGGCACAAAGGTACAGGTTCAATCAACACTTCCCGAATTGGATGAAGAAGGCTCCATCTTACTCGCACCTGAGCAGCTGCTGGATCGTCGAACTCGCACTCTGTGCAACCGTACCATTACAGAGGTCCTTGTCTAGTGGCATGGGCTTCAACCTGAGGATGCTACATGGGAGTCTCTCCATCAACTCCAACAATCAGTTTCCTCATTTTCAGCTTTGAGGACAAAGCTTCTTCAAGGAGAAGGGCATGTTAGGATCTCATCCTAACCCTTAATGTAATAACTTCCTTGATGTAATAATTCCTAGTGAACGTGGGTAGTACCCATGATTAATATTTTGTAATGTTCTAAGTTTTAGCTTAGGTAGTGCCTATGACAAATGGCACTCGTTTCTATGTAACACATGGTAGATAGGTTAGGTAAGGTGGCATTGTGCATGTAATTCGTGTGGCATTATGCATGTAATTCGAGTGGCATTGTGCATGTAATTCAAAGTGGCACTATGCATGTAATTCGGGTGGCATTATGCATGTAATCCAGGTGGCATTTTGCATGTAAGCCAACCTTGGAAGGAAACTCCTTAAATACCCGAAAAGGCACCAATGTAATCATCTTTTTGCAAATTAATGAAGTATTGAAGGAGGTTGCCCCCTCGAAGAGGCCTCGCGATTCTATCTATTGTGAGATTGTTCCTTTTAAGTAGTTTTTGTTATCATATGCAATTAATTCTGAATACTGTTATAATGTTTCTGTGAGTTTAATTCCAAGCAAATGTGTGAGAGTGTGTTTATTTGAGTTGAGAGTGTGTTGTTTAGTATATTTTATAGCAGGTTCCTAACAATGGAATTTCCTTGTCCTAAATGAATAGGTCTGGTTAAATATTTATCTGTTATAATAATCCATTTCGAGTGGATGGAGATGGGATGAATAAAAAACTATCGTAATAATCTAAGATCTACGAGGCAGGAGGGAGACAGTATTGTAATAATTATCCAAAGTTCGATGGAGGGTAAGATATGATTTTATTAAAATTTTAAATATAAAATTCAAAATTCAAACTTTCAAGATATATAGTTCGATATTTGAAATATAATGTTAGGGTAGTTTTTGAATGTGTAGACAATGATCATTTATGAATAGTGGAAGTGGTTAGTCTCTAAAAATTAGATCTATAATTATTAGTGATTCAGTTAAGTAGTTTTATGTAAATGTAGAGTTATTAAAAAAGTATTTGATAATTTTTAAAGAGGAGGTTTTGGAGGATAGTTTGAGGTTTGACATTTTTTTTTGGGAGATTCAAGGTTCAAGTCGCAGACAGTGCAATAGGTTAGGGTTTGGTACTTCTTCGGAAGGTTCAAGGTTCAAACCGTGACATGTGTAGATGTGTGTTAATCCTCTTAAGGTTAGTTATAGGCCTTACGAGGGGTTATGGCTAGGAGTGTGTAGGGGTATCTCACATTAACCAAATAAAAAAAATAAAATAAATAAGGAGATTAAGGTTTGAATCTTATATATGTATAGTTGTCAACTTGTTGTAATATCACCATGCCATGATGACAAGTTGCAAAAGAAGCGCGAAGACAAGAGCAAAATCTATGGAGGATCAACTGCTCTAATACCAAACTAACAAGGATTGAGATGCTAAGAATTCAAAGATAAAATTCCAGATTGTATTTCATTGATCAAACATGCATATTTATAGACATGCCAAGTCTTTACAATGGATAAATATACATATTTATAGACATGCCAAGTCTTTACAATGGATAAGTTTGCATATTTATAGACATGCCAAGTCTTTGCAATGAATAAACATGCATTTAATGTGTACAATAGTTAATGTCATGCTTATCTAGAAACACTTATTGATCCCTATCACCAAGTGTTGCATAGTATTTGTCAATTGTTGCATAGTATGGACATATTTCTCTTGCTCATTTGCGGCAGCGTGTTGAAATTCTTACAGCTCAGCCCATACAACATGATATTTTTCTTCTCAACTGGAGGCTTGCGCTTTTATTTCCTGTAATTGTCCTTGGAGGTCTTCCTCGGAAGACTCACTACATGGTACTTCAACAGAGGGCAAGCCCTACAATACTTGGGTGGCTTGTTCGTACGCTAGGGTTTGATCTTCTTCCTCTTTTGCCAACGAACTATAATCAATTAAAACGCCTATCTCTACCCCAATCTTGGACATAGGCGGTGATGTTGCCTGGTCTAGGCTTGATTCAGGGTGCCCTACCTCCCCTTCTGAATTATTGTGTTGGGAGGCAGGCATCTCTGCTTCTTCATTTGAATCACCGTGTCAGGAAGCAGGCGCCTTTGTCTCATTGTCCAAAATATTTTCATGTTGTTCTTTAGACAATTCAACTACAACCTACTCTTCTGTGGCGGCTGGTGATGGCAACACAACTCTCTATCCTTCGACGTGTTGAATTAGGACTAAATTAGCCCATGATGTCCCAACGTCATTGTCGTGCATGCCCTGTATCTACTTGCTTCATCTCGTAGGGAACTCATCAGATAGTATGGGATGTTAATTCTATCCCCATGCAGTAAATGATTCAAGAAGTGGAAGTGATTGATGTTAAGCCATGAATACCTCCTAGTGCAGGTGTAGGACCACATCAATTGTTCAAACACCATCCTCCATGCTTTCGGGATGTATTGCTTTGCCAACCTCGAATGCGTCAACCACATTGTAGGTTGTCCAAAGAACTTGTGAGTGCACCGCTTGATTTTGTTGCCCTTATACGTTCGATCCCTTGTGCATGGGAGGTCAGTAACCTTTGATATATACTCTTCTGTTACTGGTATCACCAGCCCTCGCATTTGCATGACCTCATTTTCCATGGTCGTTGCAAAATTTTATGCTATAGCGAGGTCTTGATCTTGGCTAACCAAGCGACAGTAATCTAACCACCCTGAAGATTCAAACTGATCTCGAACAAATCCGATGATGCCTAAAAGATCGATGGGCTCATTTCTCTTCTATGCATGATTCTTTGAAGGCCCTCCCATGGTTCGTTGCTGCTCTGTTTGTGGCATTTCTAGTGTTGAGGCAACAACTATATCTGTATCTAACATGTCGAAGCATGCGACTATGTTCACATCTGTAGGGGGTAACTACACCTTGTAATTAGAAATAATTATGATTTTTGCATAATTAAGCTCGAAGTATGCGCTCGGATATAGGTGGATTTAGTTGCAATCTCCCCCATGCCTGATTAGTGCCATGTGGCCAATTGCTAATGTGGGGTTGCATGAATGGACGATAGAAATGTGGGGTATGTATAGGCACTTAACACAGAGATGTTTTTCATGATAACTATGCACATAAATAACAAAAAAATCAGTACATACCTAGGTGAGTTTTCGTGGATCATGATGCGTATACCGCCTAGTGCTGCAACAGGATTGGTTGATGCATGATTTCAATGTACCGACGAATCAGTGGCTTGTGTTCGGCTTTGTGTGATGTGATCCATTGGAAGTGAGTTCATTAGGCAATACATAATTAGAGTTTATGAGGTCTTGTGTTGAAAATAAAAACAATGACTATTCATTACAAGAAGACACACTTCCCTATTGGAACTCGAAAGTCGGTGTCATCCATTATTATCTCAGGATTAAGCATCCATCGATGAGAACAAGCGTACTTCGATGATAAAAATTAGGGAGTAAGCATATTTCGTCATCGAAAACTAAAAAATAGGTCTACTCTGTCCATTGAAAAAATGGATATCATCATTTTCACATGGATATAGGTGCCACCAATAGGCACCTCTCATTCTGTCATGAAAATAGGCACCGCCCTCCTGGTGGGAAGTAGGTGCCGCTGCTACTTCTGAATATAGGTGCCACCCTCTTGGTGGGAAGTAGATGTCATTGTTGTTGCTTTCGAATGTAGGTGCCTTCCTTCTAGTGAGAATTAGGTGCTCATACTTACTGGAACATAGGCACCTTCCTCTTGGTGGGAAGCAAGCGCCTCTACACTGGTTTGGATATAGGCACCTTCCTTTTGGTGGGAAGTAGGCACTTTTGTGTTGGCCCAAATATAGGCATCACCATCTTGATGAGAAGTAGGTGCCTTTGTGTCGATCCGGATATAGGCACATCTCTCCTGGTGGGAAGTAGATGCCTTTTTCGCGTTACTACACTCCTAGAAAAGCGGGAACAAAAAGACAACATAGCTCGTGCCTGATAGGCCCGATGGGCCCGGATGCTTATAGCTTGCAATAGGTGCCATATAGCCCTACAAAACGAAAACAATAATAAAAGAAAAATATATTCTAAAAAAAATAAGAAACTATTATATACATATATTTTTCACGGCAAACGCATGCGTGCTCGTCAAAATTATTTATTTATTTATTTATTTTTTATAGCAAATGCGTGAGCGTTCGTCAGACTATTGAAATGGTGTTGAAACAAGGGGTCTCTCCCATTCTGCATTTGAATTTGTTATGTGAATTTGAGGCGCACGATAAGGTCGTAAGCAGTGTTTGTTAACCGTCAAGACTACTCCGTTAATTTTTTAATATGAACAAATCCATTGTTGATCATTTCGATTACTTTGTATGAGCCCATCCACCTGTGCATGAGTTTTCCATTTCACTTCTGGAATCGGAAGTCATATAATAATGTCCAATCGCCTTCCTTAAATCGTTTTGGCTGTATGTGGCGGTCATGCCACATTGGTCACTGCTTCTGTATTATTTCTGTGCACTGCAACGTGTTTTGCTTGTATTCGTCCAACTGATTTAGTTGGCGAATACACTCATGTTGTGCAGCGTCTAAGTTCGTATTAAGTTTTGGAGCAGTTCGCAGAGTTTTTATTTCAAATTTGATTAGCATCATTGCATTCTTTTCGTACACCAATTGGAATGGTGTAAATTCTATAGTTGATTTCCATATGGTCCAGTATGCCCATACTGCTTTCAAAAGATGTTTTTCCCAATCTTTTTTGTGTTGTTGCACTTTCTTAGAATGTTCTCCAACTCTCAATTGGTCACCTCCACCTGACCATTAGCTTGCGAATGATATGGGGTGGTTTTATTGTGTCTATTTTGAACTACTGCATCAGTTCCTATATCGTCTTTTAAGTGAACTGAGCTCCCTGATCGATAGTAATCTCCTTGGAAAAACCAAACTTGGTTAAGATGAACTCATACAAGAACCGTGACACATTATCCTCCTTTGCATTTCGTAATGCCTACACTTCAACCCACTTGGTAACATAATTAGTACACACTAAAATATACCTCTTACCATTAGATTATGGATTGATAGGCCCAAAAAATCCATCCCCCATTTATCAAATGGTTCAATATGCACATGTGGTTGGAGGGGCATTTCTTCTCGTGCGGTTGGTTGACCCATTCTTTGACATTGATCACAATGGTTGACATATTTTATTGCATCTTTAAATAATGAGGGACAATAATACCTTGCTTGTAAAACTTTAAATGCAGTTTTTTTTTCTACAAAATGTCCATCGTACGGTTTGTCATGATAGGCTTTCAAAATATCTTGGGTTTTGTTTTCTGCCACACATCTTCGCATGATTTGATTAAGATCTGTTCTAAACAAGCAACCGTTAATCCATAAAAAGGCTACACTCTTCTCAATTAATGTTCAAGATTCTCGAGGGGTGAGTGCAGGTGACACTTTTTCAATTGCTAAGTAATTGACCATATCGGCATACCATAGTATATAGTTATCAAGAGCAAAAAGATGTTCATACGAGAATCTATCTTCAGTTGCATCGTTATCTTGAGAGATCAAGCAACAACATTATATTTGTCGGGTTTGTCTATAATAGTCACATCAAATTCCTGCAGGAGTATTAACCATCTAATAATCCTGGCACTTAATTTTGGCTTATTCATCAGATATTTGATGGTTGCATGGTTAGTATGCACAAAAATTTTATAGCTTGTAATATTATGGCAAAATTTATTAATCGCATGTACAACTGCAAGGAATTTTTTTTCTATGATAGTGTAATTTAGTTCAATGTCCGTAAGGTTTTTATTGACATAATAGATGACATATACTTCATTTTATTCTTTCTATCCCAGTGCTGCCCCTATAACATTATGAGATGCATATGCATAAATGTGGAAGGGGAAGTTCCAGTTCATAACCCAAAGCACAAGAGCAGTTGTCAGTTTTTATTTTAAGATTTGGAATGCTTGTTCACAGTCAGTTGTCTAAACAAATTTAGCATCTTTGGTTAATAATGTGTAGTGGTTTGGCAATTTTATTGAAATCTTGAATGAACCATTGATAGTATCCAACATAGCCTAAGAAACTTCAAACATTTATCTATTTCTAGGGGGTAGGTAGTGTTGTCATTCTAGCCATATATTATCAAATTTCATGTTATATGCAGTTTTGAGATAGTCATTGTAAAACTTCTCTTTTTCCATTTAAAATGGTCAAGACGTTATGTTGTGTTTTCACCAGTTGTCTCTTTAGACTTAGGACTGTATTCTTTTACATTTTGTGGTTTCTCTATTTTGGCTGCACTTTTTCCTGTTATGTCGCATGCAAAATTGTATACGTTTTAGCATGGCAATTCTCTGAATGGTTTCTCTTCCTTACCTTTTTTTTGCAAGTTCTTTTCTTTTCATATCTGCGCATATGGTACTGATTTCTATCACTTAGGCTTTTTTAAAGCATGTTTTTCTGTAAAAGGTGTTGTCGCTCCACCAGTGGAGCGAAAGGCCAGAAAAGAGTAAAGATAGGCAAATATGGCTAAGTATGGGAAAGGGAAGTCAAAAGAGTCAAAGCTGCAGTCGCTCCATTACTGGAGTGAATTCCCCAATCGCTCCACCTATGGAGCAACACTCCAAGCAAAAAAGCAGATTCAAATATGACTAAGTACAAAAGGTCAAAGTGGTCAAAGGTTCAATCGCTCCACCAGTGGAGCGAAACTCCCTATCGCTCCACTAGTGGAGCGACACTCCAAAAAAGTGCATAGTTTAACGTTTGGCAAAGGCAAGTCCCAAAAAATCAAATTTTCGGGTCAAAGGACCCGTCGCTCCACCAGTGGAGCAAAAGACCCTATCGCTCCACCAGTGGAGTGAAGGTCCCAAAAGGTGCGGAGCTAAAAGAAAGCGTTGGCAAGGAAAAGGATTAAAGCAAGTGTAAAAGGGGTCAAAATGGTCAAAAGCCTTGTTGCTCCATTAGTGGAGCGACAGGCCCTGTCGCTCCACTAGTGGAGCGAAGGGTCAGAGGGCACTTAGAAAAGCAAATATGGCTAAGTGTCCAAAAGGGAAGTCAAAAGTGGTCAAGCTTGCAAGTGCTCCACTAGTGGAGCGAAGATCCTAGGGGCTCCACTAGTGGAGCAAAATATTCTGTCGCTTCACCCAGGAGTGACAAGCTTGACAGAAAGGTCAACGCATTCAAAGTTCCTATCGCTCCACCAGTGGAGCAAACCCTCCAGTTGCTCCACTTATGGAGTGAAAGCCTCTGTCGCTCCACCTAGGGAGCGACACCCAAAACAAAGATAAAAATGTTTCTAAGGCATGGAATGAACTACTGTCGCTCCAGTTATGAAACAAAGCTCCTGGTTGACTCCAATCATAGTGCAAACTGCCCAGAACCACCATGGAATACTCGGAACTGTCATGGACTACTCGGATGTCAGTATTGACTAGTTAAACCGACCCAAAGCTACGCTCTAAGATGTCCGATCATGGTGGGTCATCGGAAACTTCTATCTTCAATGCTGAGTTATCTTGCCGGAACCTTCTACCTTCAATGCTAAGTGATCTGCAAGGTCAAATTAAATGTTGTAAGTTGGTTTTGGACCGAGTCTTCCTGTCACCGCTGGGGAAGTGGTTGGGCATTGAAGTTTTAGGAGGTAGAATCCCCTATAAAAGCTGCTCTTTTCTATGTAATTAAGGATGGACAATATTTGCTAGAGAAGCAACTTTTTACTTTGAAATCTGCTTTTGAAATACAGACTTTTAGCTTTGACCTTGAATTTTTTATCTCTGTGTATGAATTCTATCATGTTATTTCTGTTAAATTAGTTTCTTTACCACACAGCTTGAATTTTGTTTTTTGGATTTAGCTGTCAGTAGAGGATTAATCCCTAGAATACCCCTGGAGTTTATGTAGTTCTGAAGATTTAATGTCAGTTTCTGTTAAAGGTCTATTGTTTTGATTGTTGTTGGTTCAAGTGTTAGGCTGTCTATCGTGCTTTCTGTCCATAACCCCATATTTCTAGCTTTTAGCCTTTTCCCATTCCTTTTAGTCATTTCATCCATTTCAATCCCTTCCTAACCCTTATCTAAAAAAAATCCATTTTTATTTTCGAAACCAACTCTACTGGAGATTGTCACGAAGGATATTCCTTTCCTTTGGATATTCAATTCTTGGCATCGGGTCTAGGGCACTACAAACTTAGAAACTCTGCATCTAGGCCGATTCGATCACAAAATTTTTCTAACACGCTCAATGGGACGTTCCACGTTAAAACAATGTTAAGAAGTGATGTTCATCTTAGTGCTATCAAATTTGAACATCTGGTGACTTTGTTGAACTTGGATACCTCCAAGTCTCTAAGACCAGTCTAAAAGATCATGCATTCATACGTACGATATGGAGAGCTAGAAACGCAGAAGAAGAAATCGAGTTCTATGAGCTTGACATTGATGCTCTGGGAGAACATCCTAGGGTGGTCAAGGCGAATATCCTGCTAGACGGGACATCTTCGCAAGAAGCTGTTGTTGCTTTACGAACTCCAAATCCTGACATCACGACAACTAGCTTACCTCCAAATCCTTTGAATTCCCCAGATCATAATACTCCGGCTCCACCGAACGCACAACCATGTGCTCTGAGTGTTTCGATTGTTCTAGCTCAACAAGTTCTACTGACTCCATCGCTCCATACAAATATACCACCCCAGATGGTGCAATAAGCTCCACCAAGGCAGTTCCCAGCTTGGAATCATACAAGACCGCTTGCCCTGCAAGCTCAACACCAAGTACCTGTCACAATGTTGAAATCTCTACCTACGTACGATGGTACGGGAAAGACGGTGCACGAGCATATCCAAGACGTTATGGGACTAGCAACCATTCATCAAATCATCGAATAAGACATTATGGTGAAGTTGCTGGTGCTTTCGCTAAGAGGTAAGCTCCTTTACTGGTATCGGTTGCTCCCGATCGGCATCATCACTTCATGGGATCAACTAGGAGAACAATTAATAAGGGGATTCAATGAACAAGTCGACCCCTTATCTTTGTTGCACCAGTTCACCACTATCCAGAGGCATCCCCAAGAGGAGATCATCGACTTCAATGTCAGGTTTGCCCGAACTTAGCAGAGTCATTATCGGCCTTTGGCCCACCCTAGAGCAGGCAACATTTCACTATCTGAGGGCTTTTCATTCAGATATTAGCATGAGCATCCGGTATGCTAACGTCAACACATTCCCTGACTTGTACCAACAAGCATAGAATGCGAAAGCCGACCTAATAGTTATCAGGAAGTTGCCTCCTAAGGTAACGACTTTGATTTACCCAAAATTTTCGTAAAATATGTACCCGAGCGCATCCACTCCACCTACATCCCAGATTTATCCTAGTCAACCATGGAATCCAACCCCTCAGTATCAAATGGTACCTGTGTCACGATATCAAGTGCCCACCATCCCTCAACTCCCAACTCCTGTCCAATATCCAACATTACCTGCGTCATTGGCTTCATTGCCATTACCTGCAAGTCAGGCAGCCGCTAATCAGACAATTGTAAATGAAGCGCAAGACAAAGAGTTACAAGAAGTGAAAGCATACATGAAGACAATGGCGAATAAGATGAGCGTCATGAGGAGGCAATATGACCAAGGTTACAATAAATGAGATTCCCTCCTCCTCCAATCACAAAAGAACAAGGATCTACCGACACTCACAGGCCTCCCAAAAGGAACTCAGCTATTATGAGCAACTAAGAGGCCAATTTTTTTGATCCACACAACGAAGAAACCTGCATGGTGCACCTCAATTATGTTCAAACATTGTTCGACGATGCTTACGAGCAAGTCAATATGATTAGGGAAGCTGGTCATAATTTCATGATGTCTACCATAGAGCAAGTTTCAGTCCTCACCAAGACTTGGAAGAAGCCTATTGAGGTAGACCTGGCTCAGATGGAGCTGCTGAAAGTACCAGCACCACCCAAGCTGTGGAGCCAAAAGGCCCAATCGTCGATAAAAACTCCCAATCCGAAAACAACCTCAGAGCAGTCCGACTTGTTGAAAGACTACCTACCGTCTTGCGTTAGAGAAAGGGTGCTCCAACCTAAAGCTTTGATTTCTCAGCCGCAGACCAAGACGCGAGACCAGGCCAGGGAGAAGCTCCAGTACCCCTCATTGAGAAAGCGTCAGAGGATGGATGCCACCTAGCAGTACCGAAAAACTTACAATTCTGCAAAGAGAGTTGAAGATCCTGACACTTCAGCATATAGCATTGTCGAAGAAATTAAGAAGGCCCTAGCCAAGGTAAGCCTTTATGACACACTTCAACTTCCAAGTCAAGTTGATCTTTTGCAGGAATCCCTCAAGTCTACTAAGGACAAGGAGAGTAACCCGACACAGACGGTGTTTGCACAACCGTTGACGACTTCAGCCACAGGTAAGAATAGGCCCTCGCCATTCTACTTTTCCCTTCAGATGAAAGGGTGGATTGTGCATAGCTGCATGATCGACTCTAGTGCCGCGATGACCGTTATGCCCAAAGCAATGTGCGATATCATGGGCATGGAGTATACCCAGAGCAACCTTGGAGTGCTGCAGCTAGATGAGACTCCCATGAAGATGGTAGGAGTTACAAAAGATGTTCCAATCCAAATCCATAAAATGTCGCAGGTCACGATTATCCAAGAGATCGTGGTGGTCGACTTAGAGCCATACTTCAATATGTGCCTCTCGCGAGAATTTACAACTAAGTTGGGAGGCTACCTCTCCCTCGACTACTCACATTTAGATATCCCCTTCAAGGGGAGAAAAATTAAACTCTTTAACAAGAAGCCCAACAATTTTCATGTTGAAAAACTTGAAGATGAGGATAAGGGCTCGGTCGCTGTCAACCTGATGATAGAGCAAATGCAAGCAGCATACTTGATGGAAGAATCTCTTGGGAAAATCCGAATTGAAGATGAGTTCCCCATGACAGATTTTAATGTTTTTATCGAGACCGATTTGGGGTGCTACTCACTCACCAATCCTAAAAATATTGATACAAAAGCACCCAAAGAAGAATCCCCGATACCTGACCAACTATGGAAGATGTACTTCAACGGTGCACAATGCAAGAACGACGCAGGAGCTAGCATTGCTCTGATTTCTCCATCAGGTGAATAGAAGACTTATTCGTATAGGCTTACATGGAGCTGTATGAATAATGCAGCAGAGTATGAGGCTTTGTGCCTTGAACTCAAGAAAGTTAAAAAGCTTAGCATTAAGCAATTGTAGATATTCAAGAATTACGAATTAATCTACAACCAAGTTACTAACAGGTGCGTCTCAAAGCAACACTATCTGAAGATGTACCGCAACAAGGTGTGGGATTTACTCAAATCCTTCACCACACTGAACATCGAGTCTATTTTGTGAGAGTGAAACAAGCTTGTAGACATCTTAGCCTCCATCGATGCCTAGTTTTCACCAGCAGATGATAAAATGCACAAGCCGAAGACGGTGACGCTGATCTACAGGTCTTCTGTGCTTGATAAAAGACTCCATTGGCAGGTGTTCGACAATGACAAAAAACTTGTCAATTTTATGGTAAATGAAGCATACTCCATTGAAGAGCGGACTCTGAACGAAGAAGACCATGAGGGATTGATTCAACTAAAAAAAACCATATATCGAAGGGTCTAATCACGCTGGAAAGCCTTGTCAATCGAAACGATAGGTCCATCGACCACAAGATCAAAGTGGACCAGAAAGAGTTCGTGGACCTGGAGTGGGAGCCAGGAAAAGCTATCTGATGAGCATCAGAAATGCTCATATTTTGTATACATTTTCTTGATTATTATGCGGCTGTATAATAAGGATTGCATATGTTTATGAATGATTATATAATTATTTGATGAAATTATGCGTGTTATCTAATTCGTGTGTTTTCAGTGTGTTTTTGTGGAATTGTAGTTGATTTAGTCAGATTTGGATCAGTCGAGGTCTTTTCATGGACCTGGCACTTTGTTTCTTTTGGAATCAACGCAGAGAAGGTAGGCCCACCTTCCTCTTCCAAGAAGGCGCCAAGGAAAGACAAGCGCCTTCCTCTCCCAGGAAGGCGCCAATAGAAGGCCAGCGCCTTCCTCTTCCAGGAAGGCGCCAAAGGAAAATAAGTGCCTTCCTCTCACAGGAAGGCACCGACAGGAAGGCGCCACTAGAAGGCAAGCGCCTTCCTCTCATAAGGAAGGCGCCGACAAGAAGGCGCCACTAGAAGGCAAGCGCCTTCCTCTCATAGGAAGGCGCCAACAGAAGATAAGCGCCTTCCTCTTCCAGGAAGGTGCCAACGGCAGTAAGGCACCTTCCGCATAGAGAAGGTGCCCGACATACTTAGGCACCTTCCTCATAGGGAAGGCACCCCTGTTCTTCACCCGTTGACCAGACAAGCACGACATGGACAACAGAGATTGGTGCAGTTCCAACTCTACGTCATGTAGAGTTAAATTGGGGATCGCATCGACGTATGAGAACGTCCTACCAATGCCAGGTGAAGCACAAACCAATCAGTGAACATGCCACCGTTAGAAATGAATGCCAGTTTTAGCAGACGTCGATCACATTTACCAGACTGTCTTAGTTTAGTCTGGAATGAATCGATTGTTATAACTTCTTTGTAACAGAAGATCTGTGGGTGTGCTATATAAACACACGCAGACCTCTCTGAGGATATATAGAATATTTTGATAGTAAATGTAGAGAGATATACAGAAGAAGCATTGTAATACTTTGATAATTATAATACAGTTCTAAGAGTTTCTAAGTGCGTGTTCAGCTGGGAGGAAGCTGCTGGAGCCTGGGCCCACTCCAAGCCAGTATTTCTTCCCCTATTTTTCCTGTGTTTTCTAGATTAGTTTACCGCTTTTATAAGATTGTTTATCGCATTGTTATTTCTAGTATTGCAATAGGTTTATTTCCAGGAATGCGTGAATATTTCCTTTCTGTAGATTTAATTGTTTTTACGTAAATTATTGAGGAGTGTATGAATGATTGACGACCGTTGAAACACCCCCCAATAGTAGAACTAGCGGACTCATCTCAAGTGGTATTGTAAGCAATCTTGTTCAAGACCCTTCGCAAGTTTACGAAGCTCCCTGGGTTGATAAATTAAATGCATGGGCATGTGACAAAAGTAGGAAAGAAGTTAACCTTGTTTGGCCCACAACATTTTGGCGTCGTTGCCGGGGAAGCGTCTCAACTAGATTATTTACAATACCTGGAAACCTTCCATCTGACCTTGTATGAGTTCTTCGAGAAGAAGAGGACCTGACGGTCGGTTTATAAAAACCAATCCACCAGAACCCGAGTCAATCGAACATTCTAAATTTGAATTAGACTCGCTCGACCCACCACCAACAATCCATTGGAGTGAGGATCCGCACTTTGTGCAAAGTGCCTCCTCATCCCATCAACTTGGGGAAGAACGAATCATCATAAATCCCCTGTTTAATAGGACACCCTTAGAGGAAGCCCTGTTGTGGAAAGTTGTAGAAGATCGGACGATAACACCAGACAACCTTAGAGCCTTGACTCAGAAAGTCTTAAACGACCGTAAGGCCATAAATACTGCATTAGAGACCGCATTTCCTAAAAAAATGGCTGACAACGAAGAAGTCTCATCTGGCTTTAGTTTCTCGATTGATGAAGGAGTAGGAGATACCAAAATGAAAAACATATCCCTTGCTCACCTTTCGACCTTCAGAGGATACCCAACTGAGGACCCTGACCTATTTTTATTTAAGTTTGATGTCTTATGCAGGTCTGTGGACTACAAATATGATACGTAAAAGCTGAAACTCTTTCCTTCCACATTGGACGATGCAGCTCTACGGTGGTTCATCGGTCTGGGAGACAAACACATTGCCACTTGGGATCAAATGAAGAAGCTCTTTTTAGAGCAATACCAAGATTTTGGGAGAGCAAGAGACTCCAGAGAAGAGGTCCTGAGCATGACGCAGAAAGAAGATGAGTCTCTCGAGGAATACTGGGAGAGATTCAACTTCAATCTTCAACGATCTCCTCACACGAAACTATCTGATAAGTCCCTCAAAAGCATCTTTTTGAGAGGACTTACCAATGAATCACTGGAGGCTCTTAACATGATTTTTGGAGGTGATGTCTACCAGCATGCTATGGAAGACATCCGACAACTATGTCGAAACTACTCAAGAAGGAGAGGCAAGACCACTTCTAGAACCATGAAAGCGACTGCTTCAGTCACGAAGACAGAAATAGGTAACATGTTGGAAGATTTAAAGAGCGAAATGCTCTCATCTCTAGCATTGCAGATGGATACGCTGTTGTTAGAGAAAAAGAAGCAAGAAAACGAAGCAACATTGGCTTATTTCTGTCCAAAATGTAGAGGGAAGCATGCAAAGAATGCATGCCCGAAGAACAAAGTCAGAGTATGCGCAGTTTGCAAGCTGAACCATAAAACTTGATTGTGCCCATAATTGCCCAGTAATCAGGAGGATGTTGAAAGCGCGGATGCCTATTTCATAGGCAATCGAAAGAGTTGGCCACAACCCCTTGCGGGGAATATGCCAACCGAAATGCCGTCATATGGGGGAGGACCATACATGCCCCAAGGCCCACCTCAACCACCTAACATGGGGTGGTGGGGGCCATCACCCTGGTCCAACGCACCCCCAGCAGCATTCCCGAACCAGCAACCATGGATGCCATATCCATATCCTGGCAGTAGTGGAGAGGCCACACTACGTGGAATCAAGCTCCATAGAATGTAGCACCAGCTCACCCCCAACAGAATTTATCGACGTTGCCAGTAGTGAGACCTGCATAGCTACCCGCACAACCGATGACAAATCCTAATAACAGGGTGAACCAACCAGCATACAACGTGGAGGGTGAGATGTATCCGATGTACCATATTCAGCTTAGGTCTGGTAGACAGCTAGGAGTAGGAATGCCTCCACTGGTAGAAGAGGAGGAAGAGGTAGGAGAAACACCTCTTGTAGAAGAGGTGATAGAAGAAACGCCTGAGAGAGCAAAGGCTCCATTTCCCAACCGACTGCAAGAACAGAGGAAAGTAACGCAGCCGGAGTTTGATATCTTGTCTAGCTTGAAGAACCTCACCATGACAATTCCATTATTTCAAGCCATCCGAGATGTTTCGATATATACCAAGGCGATAAGAGAGATGTGTCTAAGGAAGCTAGGATGAAGAGCAACCCAGACTATCAATGTCATGGGTAAACTAGCAGATTTGATGATGGGCAAAATGTGCCATCCTAAGTATGCAGACCCGAGCAGCTCGATGCTGACTATAAAAATCGAGGGACATTCCCTATCCAATACGTTGGTCGATCTCGGAGCAACCATCAACGTAATGCCTCAGGAGACCATGCAGAGGCTACAGCTCACGAACCTGAAACCCACTACGACAGTGCTGCAGCTGGTCGATCGATCGACCGTGGCATCGAAAGGAATGTTGGAAGACGTAATAGTGACAGTCAACGCATGGGAATACCCAATCGAATTTTTAGTCTTGCAATCTAAAACTAGGTTGGGCGGTTACCCGCTCATCTTGGGAAGGCCATGGTTGGCAACAGCTGACGCTTACATCAACTGTCGGGATGGGTTGATGACCATCTTCGATGGACGAAATGTTAAAAGGTTGACTATTTCACCCCAGCGTAGTCCATCGACTCATTAGGAGAACCCATGTTGACCGAGCATGAAAATCCTGAGCTATCCATGATCCAGCCGGTGATGACGTTGGATGAGTTGGCAGAAGAAGACGAAGATGGTGCTATTGTGGAGTTCCTCCATGGGGAGTCCTCCATCTCCGCACCTGGATCATCGTTGGCTGGTGCCCAAGATCACCACGTTCAGCAGATACACGTCGGGCCAGGAAGAACGTTGAATGTCAGCAGTGGGTTGACTCCCACACAATTGACGAAAGTAGAAGAGCTCCTGGTTAGACACCAACAGGCATTTGCATGGGATTACTCAGATATGAAGGGTATCAGCCCAGAGATCTGTACCCATCGTATATACCTCGATGATCAAGCAACTCCAAGCAGGCAACCACAGAGAAGAATGAATCCGGCAATGAAAGACATTGTCAAGGAAGAACTGCAAAAACTCTTGACTGTCGGATTCATCTATCCGATTTTTGACAATGAGTGGGTATCACCGTTAGTGGTAGTCCCTAAAAAGAATGGGAAGTGGTGAATCTATGTGGACTACAGAGCGTTAAACAAAGCGACCAAGAAGGACCACTTCCCGCTCCCGTTCATTGATCAAGTCTTGGATACACTCTCCGGGAGGAAGTATTTCTCCTTCCTGGATGGATTCAGATGGATACAACTAGATCCGAGATAGGAGAAGAGGATCAGGATAAGACAACGTTCACCTACCCATGGGGAACGTTTGCCTATCGGGTATTACCTTTCGGATTATGCAACGCACCTGCCACCTTTCAAAGGGCGGTGCTTAGCATATTTTTAGACATGATGGGAGATGCGGTCGAAGTATACATGGATGACTTCACCATCTATGGAGAAACCTTTGATGAAGCAATGACGAACTTGGAAAGAGTGCTCGAAAGAAGCAAGGAAAACAATTTGTCCCTGAGCAACGAGAAATGCTTTATGATGATGCAAGAAGGCATCGTACTGGGACACCACCTCTCCGCAGAAGGAATAAAGGTTGATAAAAGAAAAATTGAGGTCATCAGAGACCTACCCAGCCCCAGAACGCAGAGAGAGGTGAGGAGTTTTCTTGGATCAACCGGGTACTACCGACGATTTATCACCGAATTCAGCAAAATTGCAAAACCACTGCACACTCTATTATCTAAAGATGTGGAGTTCAATTGGACGGAAGACTACGAAGAAGCGTTTCAGTTGCTTAAAGAGAAACTGATATCCACACCGATTTTAAGAGGACCAAATTGGGCCATACCATTCCATATCTACTGTGATGCATCCAACAATGCGATTGGAGCAGTCCTCGGATAGAAGGATGGCGAAGAATTTTACGCCATCTACTATGTCAGCAAAAACTTGGCAGGAGCCGAGCTCAACTACACGGTGACGGAGAAGGAGTTCCTTGCAGTTGTGCACGCCATAAACAAATTCTGCCATTATATCATCGGGTATAAGGTATTTGTCCACACGGACCACGCGACCATCAGATACTTGATGAGCAAGCCGGCCATTGGCGGAAGAATTATCAGGTGGCTCTTGTTACTGCAAGAATTCGACATCACAATAGTCGACAAACCAGGCAAAGACAACGTCGTAGCAGATTTTCTATCCAGATTGATACCGGTAGACCATACAGTAGTGGAAGACCAGTTTTTGGATGAACATTTGTTCACCATTAGTGAGCAAATCCCGTGGTACGCAGATATAGCCAATTACTTGGCCACCGAAAGAACCTCACCTGCTCTCTCTTTTCAAGAAAAGTAGGCGATCATAGAGAAAAGCGCATCATTCCTATGGATTGATGGCCTCCTGTTCAAAATAGGACGTGACCAGATTATAAGGAGATGCATAGCAGAACAGGAGTTCTCAGAAGTACTCAAAGCGTGTCACGACGAACCATGCGGAGGACACTTTGTAGGGAAACGAACTGCCTACAAAATCCTACAGGCTGGGTACTTTTGGCCCACTCTGTTCAAGGATGCGGCTGCGTACGCCAGCAAGTGCGATGAATGCCAAAGAATGGGTAGACCAACCCATCGAGACGAAATGCCCCTCCAACCTCAGGTACACCTGGAACCCTTCGATAAGTGGGGCATGGACTTCGTGGGACCAATTAATCCACCTTCAATAGGGAGGAGGTTTATTTTGGTCTGTACAGATTACGTCACCAAATGGGTTGAAGTTCAAGCGTTGAGAGATTCAAAAGAAAGAACAAGTCGTCGATTTCTTATTTGCCCACATTTTTACATGATTTGGGGTCCCTAGAGAGATAACAATAGACCAAGGGCCTCAATTTACCTCCAAGTTGATCAAGGAGCTGATGGAGCAATACAAAGTTTGGCACAATAAAACTACACCCTACCATCCGCAGGCAAATGGGCAAGTGGAAGTGACGAACAGAGAAATAGAGAACATCCTGACGAAGACCGTGCAACAACACAAAAAATATTGGGCTACACGGTTGCTGGAGGTAGTCTGGGCGTATAATACCACGTGGAAATCCACCACAGGCTTCACACCCTTCCAACTGGTCTATGGGAAGAGTGCGATGATGCCCATTGAATTTGAAATCAAGACATTGAGGACGACTTCAGAATTGAACTTGAGCTTGGATGACGCTCAAAAAGAAAGGATTCGGTAGCTAGATCAGCTGGACGAAATCCGAATGGACGCTTTGTAGAGAACGAAAATCATACAAAAGCAAAGAAAGCGGTGGCATGATCACCACATTAAACTGAAGCAGTTCCAAGAAGGAGAATGGGTGTTGTTGTACGATTCTCGATTCCAGGAAAGAAAAGGTAAATTAATGCAAATATGGATGGGACCGTATGAGGTGGTAGAGCTCATCAAGAATGGGGTAGTGCGCGTTAGAACAATTGATGGCAGCAACACCGTGTTAACGGTCAATGGCCACCGACTGCGCCCCTATAACACATCCGAAACCTTACAGGTGGAATCCAGAATAGACGTGGGGGAGACCCCATCTTGTTAGATCCGGACCAAACTCTTAACAGGCAAAATGGTGGGCATGGAGGTGCTCACCAAAATTAGTTAATTTAGTTTTTTTCTTACGGTGTGTTTTGCAAGGATGACACCCGCATGCAAGCTACAGGCATCCTAATCCAGGGCCTAACAGGCACGAAATGCATCTAACTACCTTTATTTTTCTTTCTTTTCATTTGCTTTTTGCAGGTGGAGGACCTGACAACACGAGGAATAGGTATCTGGGAAACCAGGCCTGATTCGGCTCAGCATTCCGACACCGACACTCGTAGGTAGAAGCTGAGGCAGCGTGAAGCGAGACTGAGAAGGCTTGATCACCCTTTCCTAGTCAATCGCAACATGATTGCCAAGAATAAAGCGCCTTCCACATCGAGAAGGCGTAGAAGAAGGCACCTTCCTTATAAAGAAGGCGCCCAGCCAGAAGAAGGTGCCTTCCTTATAAAGAAGGCGCCTTCAGTATGAAGAAGGCGCCTTCCTTATGAAGAAGGCACATTCCTTATAAAGAAGGCGCACAAAAAAAAAAAAAAAAAAAATAGGCGCCTTCCACATGGGGAAGGCGCCACAAAAAAAAAAGCCCAAGGTGCCTTCCACATCAGGAAGGCGCATACAGACCGAGGCGCCTTCCACCCTAGGAAGGCGTAGGTATTCAGCAACGCCTTCCACATCAGGAAGGCGCACCCATTCAGAAGCACCTTCCATAGCAGGAAGGCGCCATCATCAAAAGGGTGCCTTCCACCATTGGAAGGCACATCCAATCAGAGATGCCTTCCACCACCGAAAGGCGCATCCATTCAAAGAGCATCGACAACATCGAGAAGGCACCATATAAGCGCCTTCCACATCAGGAAGGCACCACATAAGCGCCTTCCACATTAGGAAGGTACCAAAGAGTGCCTTCCACGTACAACCAACACTTAAGTCTCACGGATGCCTCGATCGAAATGAAATCACCACACGAACGAGCGACATCGATTACCATACCCTCCCCCATGTCACAAATCAGCGAATCAACGCTCTTCACGATGCATGAAACACCAAATAAGGTACGCGCATACTAACTCAAATATTTATATAATTATTCATAAATTATGTAGTACCAAAAAAAATATTGCCGTCATAAAAATCATATACCCCCATGGCCGGAACCACGTGCCAATGATATGGCTCGAAAGGTGTACCCTAGAATTAAATGCTAAGGTTAGGCGCCTTCCCTATAAGAAGGCGCCTTCCTGAAGAAGTAAGGACAGAAAAAAAGAAGCGCAGTAGTAAGGGAAGGCGCCATGGGAGGAAGGTCGAAGAATCATGCGATGAAAAAGAATGAGCCGAGTGATACGGAAGGAATCAGGGGGACGGTAAAAACATAGTTCGAGGCCGAGGGATGGTTCGAATATTGTACCCTGGTCAGTCAGGGCCAGGATATGGAGGCAGCCAAGGAATTCACTACCTCCTTGAGGGGCGACGTAGCTCAGGTGCGAGGGGTAGAAATTTTGGTCACCCCCGAATACATCTCGCAAGCGACTGGATTGCCCCTCATAGGTGAATGCATATACAAAGGTGGACTGCTAAAGCCGTACGTCGAAGTGCTACTGCTAGGAGAAAATGTGCAGATAGATAAGGAAGGGCTACCCAAAAGCAGCCTTCCCATGAATCTGTGAAAGATATTCGAGCAGGTTGCTCGATTCTTTACATGCACCGGGAAGTATACCCATTTGCACACTAACCATGTGCAGTTTCTGAATCACCTGGTGCATGGAAGGAAGTTGAACATGCCCTTCTACCTAGAAAATGCCCTGAAGGAAGAAGCGGCTAGGTACCAGAAGGGAGCACCATCCGCCTTGGCCCACCATGGGCTGATATCAGCACCTGGTCCGCCATGAAGAACACAGAGGCAGAACCCCGATGCAGAGGGAGATGGCGGCCAAGAAAGGCAACAGGATGTTGTTGCCAAAATAGGGCAAGAAGAGGAAGCCCACAAGGAAAAGAATTCATAAAAACATAACACAATAAAAAAGGAGCCACACCTCCAGATGCCAGTGCGTAGAAGAGGTAGACACGAGCCGTAGGTACAATCGGATCCACCAAGAAATGACAACGATGAGGGGTCAACAGGGCTACCTATAGTTTTGATGCCACGAGGGCGTGGCATATGTTAGGCGTGGGGGATGATGAGCATCAGAAATGCTCATATTTTGTATACATTTTCTTGATTATTATGTGGCTGTATAATAAGGATTGCATATGTTTATGAATGATTATATAATTATTTGATGAAATTATGCGTGTTATCTAATTCATGTGTTTTTAGTGTGTTTTTGTGGAATTGTAGTTGATTTAGTCAGATTTGGATCAGTCGAGGTCTTTTCATGGACCTAGCACTTTGTTTCTTTCGAAATCAACGCAGAGAAGGTAGGCGCCTTCCTCTTCTAGGAAGGTGCCAAGCGTAAGTAGGCGCCTTCCTCTTCCAAGAAGGCGCCAAGCGTAAGTAGGCGCCTTCCTCTTCCAGGAAGGCACCAAGGAAAGACAAGTGCCTTCCTCTCCCAAGAAGGCACCAATAGAAGGCCAGCGCCTTCCTCTTCCAGGAAGGCGCCAAAGGAAAATAAGTGCCTTCCTCTCATAGGAAGGCGCCGACAAGAAGGCACCACTAGAAGGCAAGCACCTTCCTCTCATAAGGAAGGCGCCACTAGAAGGCAAGCGCCTTCCTCTCACAGGAAGGCGCCAACAGAAGATAAGTGCCTTCCTCTTCCAGGAAGGCGCCAATGGCAGTAAGGCACCTTTCGCATAGAGAAGGCACTCGACATACTTAGGCACCTTCCTCATAGGGAAGGTGCCCCTGTTCTTCGCCCGTTGACCAGACAAGCACGACGTGGACAACAGAGACTGGTGCAGTTCCAACTCTACGTCATGTAGAGTTAAATTGGGGATCACACCGATGTATGAGAACGTCCTACCAATGCCAGGTGAAGCACAAACCAATCAGTGAACACGCCACCATTAGAAATGAATGCCAATTTTAGCAGACATCGATCACATTTACCAGACTGTCTTAGTTTAGTCTGGAATGAATCGACTGTTATAACTTCTTTGTAACAGAAGATCTACGGGTGTGCTATATAAACACACGCAGACCTCTCTGAGGATATATAGAATATTTTGATAGTAAATGTAGAGAGATATACAGAAGAAGCATTGTAATACTTTGATAATTATAATACAGTTCTAAGAGTTTCTAAGTGCGTGTTCAGCTGGGAGGAAGTTGCTGGAGCCTAGGCCCACTCCAAGCCAGTATTTCTTCCCCTATTTTTCCTATGTTTTCTAGATTAGTTTACCACTTTTATAATATTGTTTATCGCATTGTTATTTCTAGTATTGCAATAGGTTTATTTCCAGGAATGCGTGAATATTTCCTTTCTATAGATTTAATTATTTTTACGTAAATTATTGAGGAGTGTATGAATGATTGACGACCGTTGAAACACCCCCCAATAGTAGAACTAGCGGACTCATCTCAAGTGGTATTGTAAGCAATCTTGTTCAAGACCCTTCGCAAGTTTACGAAGCTCCCTGGGTTGATAAATTAAATGCATGGGCATGTGACAAAAGTAGGAAAGAAGTTAACCTTGTTTGGCCCGCAACACTATCAAGGTAAGGGTCAATTGCACAGCTAAAGAGCTTCAGCAGATTCACGCCCTCTATAAGGAGTATCCTAAAATTATCGCTTGGTGCTACCAAGATCTAAGGGGATACGATAAGAACATTATCCAACACACCATCGAGTTAGAAGAATGGATCAAACCCTCCAGGAAGAAGCAGTAACTTGTCAACCTGAAAATCGAAAAGCTGATGAGGGCCGAGCTTCTAAAGATGCTTGAAGCAAAAATCATATATCCAATCAAGCACTCCTTGTGGGTGTCCAACTTGGTTCCTGTACGAAATAAAAACAGTGACATACGCTTGTGTATCGATTTTTGAAATCTCAAACAAGCGTCGCTCAAGGACCACTACCCGCTATCTCAGATCGATCAAATTCTACACGTAGTGGCGGAAGCTGAGAGGTTCTCCTTGCTGGATGGCTTTTCCAGCTACAACCAGATTTGGGTCAAGGATGAAGACCAACACAAGATTGCATTCACCACCAAGTGGGGGACATTCGCTTACCAACATATGCCCTTCGGCCTTTCAAAATTCTAGAGTGAATTTTCAAAGGGCGATGGACCTCACCTTTGGTGAAATGTTAAATGATGTCATCGTGATCTACTTGGATGACATGACAGTCTTCTCCCATAAGAGGGAGGACCACGACCTACATTTGTGACAAGTTTTTGAGAAATGCGAGTTTGGGGTCTCCATCAATCCCAAGAAGTCAATTTTTGCAGTGAAGGAAGGAAAGTTACTTGGACACCTTATCTCTAAAAAAGGGTTAATTGTTGATCCTACTCGAGCTGAAGCACTTCTCTACCTTCCACTACCAACAAATAAAAAGGGCCTGTAGTCCTTTTTTGGATAAATAAACTTCGTCAGGAAGTTCATCGTCGACTTTGCCCAAGTAGTAAAGTCGATGACCGAGCTCCTAAAGAAGGATGCTAAATTCAAGTGGATTGATAAAAGGAAGCAGATATTCCAAGAAATTAAGAAGCGGATCACTCAAGCTCTAGTCCTCATCAATATTGACTATTCAAAAGATTTTATCTTATACGTCGTCGGAGAGCCATAAAGCTATGCAACTATTCTGATATAGAAGGGAGAAGATGGAGATGAGTGCCCAATAGCGTTCTTCAACCAAATCATCCAATTGCATGAAGAAAATTTTAACTTTATCGAACAACAAGTGCATGCAATGATGAAGTCGCTCTAGAAGTTTCGACATTTCGTCTCTCAAAGTAAGACGATAGTGTACGTGATACACCCTGACGTCCAAAATTTCATCATTCAAGGGGAGCTAGGTAATAGGAGAGTTGGATGGGTCACCAAGATCTAGGAGTTCAACATCGAAGTGCACCCCACCAAGTTGGTCCAAGGCAGAGCGCTCTGTCAGGAGGTGGCTAAAAATGTCATAGTGGAAACTGCGGACCCCAACTCAGATAATCCTGCACCCGAAAGCAACCTTGTCAACCTATCGGTTGACAGTCCATATTGGACATATGACCTGGTCAGATACTTCGACATGGGTATATGCCCTTCTCACTTCAATGCTTCACAAAGAAGGAGATTTCGCTTACAAGCTTGTAGATATGTCCCGCCGCCTAATGGGCTATTTTATCAGAACATCGATGGAGTTCTCCTGAGATGTATCAGAGAGTCATAAAAGGCAAAAATATTGGAAGAGTTTCACTTTGATATTTTGGGAGGTCATTTCATGGGTAGACCGATGGCTTTGAATATCATTAAAGCAGTCTATTATTGTCCTGCCCATTTCATCGATGCTTTCAAGATCATCCAGTGCTACGACAATTGCAAATGCTACTCAAGCAAGACTTATAATTCATCGCTTCCTCTCTATCCCATTCAAGTAGAAGCTCAATTCTAGAAGTGGGACCTAGAATTCATCGAGATCATCAATCCCAACTCCTCTTCTAGCCACAAATACATTTTTACCGCTACAGACTACTTCACTCGTTGGTCGGAAGCAATTTCGACCAAGCAAGCTAACCAAGACGTGGTTATATCCTTCCTTGAAGGGTTTATCACTCACTTCGACATACCTGAAGCTATCGTATCTGATAACAACTCTCCTTTCACCGACGTGAGGATTTACGAATTCGAAGTCAGGTATGGCATCTACCTAAAGACCTCGTCTAACTATTACCCGTAGGATAATGGATTGGTGGAGTCTAAAAATAAGAACCTACTTCGAATCTTGAAGAGGTATCTACAAAAGAATAAGTGAAGTTGGCACCTACTCTTGGACCATACACTTTGGGACCGACCGCATTTCCATCAAATGATCGATCAAGATGTTGCCCTACTCACTGGTGTATAGGAAATACGCAGTCTTACCTACGCACATCGAGTTGCCCATATTGTAGTTACTTAAGTGGCTCGACAATGAAGGAGGTGAATTTGACCCGATGGATGCAAGGTTAGCCCAACTACTGTAGTTGGAAGAAGAAAGAGAGAAATCTTATGAAGCTTTCATGAAGCATGCCAAATCCACCAAAGACTGGTTTGGCAAAAGAACTTCTGATCCAACTTTCAGCGTCGGGGACCTGGTCTTGAAGTGGAATGAAAACAAGTCCAAGCCAGGGAACCACGAGAAGTTTGATGCCTTTTGGGAAGGCCCATTTTGAGTCTTTGGTGTTAATAATATCAACTCTTTCACCCTGTAGACCATCGAGGGTTTCATTCTCCTGATTTCAATGTACATATTTCTTTTGAAAGCTTATTATTTTTATTTTTTAAGAGAAAAACCCCTTGCGGGGCCGCCTTGGTCTGAGAGACCATGAACAGGGGGTTCTACACCGTCAAAGTCACCTAGGATTCACACTCGATCCTGCCCGTACCAACATTATCAATTGGATTTTGGATACCCAATTCAGCTTTTTTGGTAAGGGAAAAATAAGGAGATTTGAATCACAGGACCTCCACTTGTGGAGTTGACCTCTCCTCTCCAACTCTCCTACAAAAGAGCTACTTTTCTAAAGATTATCAACCAAGCACGCAAGTGTCGAGGAAGAATGGAATCGAAATGCATTTTTTAACCCCCCCCCTTCTTTAAAAAGGGTCCCCCATATGGGGCTTTGATCCAATCAGGTCATTTTTCACTCCCTAGAATTTGAAGTCGCATCCTCATGGCGAAGTTCGAGTGAGGTCGCTCCTCTCGATAATCGTGTATTCCCCAAGGAAGTTTATCCAACACCACTATTTTTCATCATTTCCAAGGCTAGCTACCCACATGTGAGCCAATCAGAGGTGCATGATTACACCCATGATCTTCACCTACATTAATTTCTAACATGCGCATTTAGGGTGGTAGATTTGAAGCTGGAGCTATAAGGTGAAGAGTTTATCGGGAGAATTTCCATCACTCAGTTGCAATTACCCTAGTGTTCGGTATTCTTCCCAAACATCTATCTGTTCGAGTTTGAGTTGTATCAGTTTATCTGGAAGCCATGGGCAAGAAGGGTGGGGAGCCTAAGTAGAAATCACCCAAGGAGAAGGTGACACCCTCAAAGGAGAGTAACTCTAAGAAGCCATGAAAATAGGAAAAGAAGCCTAAAAAGTTGATGATGCCTGAAGATGGTCTCTTCCATTTTTGAGATTGCATGATGACACACAAGGATATGGAAAAATTGTGCCAAGATGTTGAGAAGGCGCATGGAGAGAACTCAACTGGAAATCCTCTGATTGTAGTCTATCATTCGCACTTGTTCTTTTACATGTGCACACATGTACATCATTGCTCAAAGTTTGTGCAGGCGGTGTCACATTTCTATGATGCTCAAACAAGGATGGTGCATGATGTCGAAGGAAGAACATTGTTCGCCATCATTGATGATGATGCTCGAACGACCTTTTCTTGTGGAGAGAAGTCCTCAAAGGATTTCACCCCTAGAAAAATCAACACTTTCAAGCAAAGCTCCAGATATCTTCCCATGCTCGAGATGTGCTAGTTTATGAGGGAGCAGTTGGGGGAGGCAATATCATCTGAGGAGTTTCCCTAGCTACCCAAGTGCCTGATCGAATTTGTACATCGAGAAATCTATTCAATTCTAGCTTGGGTGATGGGGCTTTCCATCGATGAGGTAGTCTATGACTGGCAAGTGTCCATGGCATAGTCAATATTTGAGAATGAGATTTATTTCCCCACAAAGATGAAGCTCAATGTTATCCCAGTTTTCTTTGATTAGGAAGAATTCCTAGCATGGTAGTTGCACAAATCGTTGGCCTACCTACGGAGCCAAAGAGAGAACTAGTTTAGGCTTGTACTCCGCCCTAGTGTGGTATTTCTTTTACCACCTGCATGATAAGTTCCCCTACATCCTCAAGAACCAAACCAACGACCAAGGTAAGGTGTTGTCGATCTATCTCTGGACATAGAGCTTGTCCAGTGAGGAATTGTATTATGTCTTTAATCAGGTTTTCTTGGGGCCATCATTGGAGTTACTCTATGGCCACAACGACTGACTCCCAAAAAATATGTGATATCAAGTGGAGGACAAGGAGTGGGGGGATGTTTTTCTACTCACTCAGGTCACAGTCATCAGAATTTACAATTTTACATAAAAACCTTTTTGGTTACCCTTCTACGCCATGTTCTATTTGTTTTCCCTGGAGGTTGCCCGATAACACGATCACACCAATGAATTATACAAGAAGAGTAGGGGTAATAAGACCTACTACACCTTACCTTTTGAGTTTGGGTACATCAAAGTGATGTAGTGTGGTCAGAACACTATGCTTACCATGATGATTTTCGACTATGGGTTGATCGAGCTCCCCCAACGCTAGAGGTGCGATCTGAGCAACATTTTCCTAGAACACCTGGGAGCGAAGTATTTTCATAGCTACCCTCACCCTAACATGGTTGAACAATGAAATAATCCTAAGGGACTCGAATTGGAGTGGCATATTGATGAAATGGTGCCTTTGCCTCCCTAGCATGATTTTTACACCATGGAGAGCGAGTATCACCCAATAGTCAACCCAGAGTAGAAGTTGCCTAGGAATCTTCTTGTGGAAATGAAGGTGAAGCTAAAGCATTGGTTTGACCACAAAATCAAGGAGTGGTGGATCATGAGGGTCCATAACGACAAGATGTCCTCGAACTATCCGCTGATGATAGATGACAAGTTCTCCAAGCATTACAACGAGAACATAAATACCTATCGGGCACTTTCGTTTGCTGACATTGTACCTCGAAGTGGGCGCAACCCCGATGAGGTAGACGACATAGTAGCTCCGAGGCATGTAGAAGGCAAGGGCAAGGTAGTCTTGGGTGACGCATTATTGGTTGGTGCACCACATAAAAAGAAGAGCACCTTTTCAAAAAGAAAGTTTGAAGAGGCACCTCTCTTATAGCAATCAGTGAAGAATTTGCATACTAGCACCCAGAAGCCTACCAAGGTGAGCTCCCAGGCGATGTCCAAAAATGTGGAAGTTATCAATATAGACACAGTGTGCGTATCTCAGACTCAACATCCATCATCCCCCAAAGTTCCTATAGCTACGCAGTCGAAGAAGTAGAAGGTTAAAAGCATAGAGCTTGTCAACTTAGACACACCAAAAGAAAAGGAGAAAGAAGCATCACAGACTTAATACCTATCTTCCCCGACTCTCTTGATCACAAAACCCAAAGGTACACACCCATCTTCACCTCTCTCTCCTTCGCCCTCTGTCGTAGTTACTATTTTTTCGGTGCCTAAAATTCCTATCGTAGTTTTTTTTCCTCAATGCCCAGAATATTTGGTGAGGTTTCTACTCCCTTGGTCTCTACTTCTTTTTCTACCTTTTTATCCTGCTCTATGGTGCCCAACATTTTAGTTTCCCTGATCCTTTCAGTAGCATTCATGGCTTTCGCTGGTAACCCCAATGCCTTTGAAATTTTTGCATCTGTTAGCCTTCCCATTTCTATCGTAGAGGACTCTGTTGAAAATATTTTAGCTACTATGAAAATAAACCCATCCTCCATTTCCCCACCCTCCACCACCATGGCGTCGACCGCACCTGACATATCAATGCCTATGCCCACTATTTCACTGATCCAAACCCAAGCTCCCTTGAGGATTAGCGTAGTCGCTTTCCCTCTTACTTCCCATGCACCATTTTAACTTGAGTAACATCTTCCCATTATCCCTTTCATGTCAATCCTTTTAGTAGGCTTTCAGGAGTCATTAGAATCTAAATTGGAAATAACGCATCAGCTCATCACCATGAAAATTATCCACAAGGCACACCAAAGTTCAACGCACTAGATGAGGGACCACCAAAGGAAGGAGATGTAGGATCTAGAGAAAGCTTAGAAGAAGTTCATCCTTAACCTAAAAAAATGGAACTGCACACCATCAAGAAAATACCGCTTGTCCATAAGCCCTTGGTGGAGATGACTCCGATTGATTATGCTTTCTGCCATACCATGGAAGATGTCACCAAGATGGATACGATGTGAAATATGGGTGACATATAGGTTGACATGGGCTCCATCTATGCTCATGGTGAATATTACAAGGAGTGCTTCTTCAAGGAGTAGTCTAAGAACCTTGAGCTTGAGGAGGCATTAGCAGCAGCGAAGAGGCGGATCGAGGCATTGGAATCTAAAGCCGCGCCACTAAAGCAAAAAATCCTTTCATTAGAGGAAGAGAATGATAAACTTTCCAAGGCATGCAATCACCATGTGAGGTCACGCACTGAGGCTAATCAAGATATTCAATCATCACCATTCAAAATCATGAATTGCAAGCTAATTTGGCAGAGAAAATAGTGAAGTTTGTTACATTCTCTAAAGAGCACCTCAAGGAAACATCGTTCTTAGGATTTCCAAAAATTCAGGGAGTGTTTGGGCATTTTTTAGGGAGGCTTAGGAGGCACTTGTAGTTGGCGATCCAACTTTAGAATTTGCGTAAGTATATGTTAATCATTGGCTAGACTTGGCCACACAGCTCCGAAAAATCGAGGACGTGACCGTTCACCTTACTCCTATGAGCCTTCTAGCTCGATCTTGGGTGACAACAAAGATGACTTTGCGCTCTTTCTTTGCAAAGGTTGACTTAGCCAAAAAATCTCACCAACTCTCAGACGCCCTCAAGCAAGAAAGAGAGGTTTCACTGTGGTACTTCAATACCCTCGCTAAGATTGGCGTTCCCAACTTCATAGACCCCGAAGGACCCATTCCATTGCTTCAAGAGTTAGAGCCCATATGGTCGACATTTTTTGATAGCCCCTCAGACATTAATGCTTGGGAGGACCCAAGTTCAGATGCTCAAGTCATTATTTTCATGGCTAAGTACGCCCAAATTGAGTCTTTCTTGTAGGAGTTCGATCAAAGACTAGATTTTATAGATATTGAGTGCATCAAGACCTACCATTGCCTAATCCAAGAGCTCCAGAAGTAGCCAACTTTCTCCCTTGAACACTAGATTGATGCTTCTTTAGTATACAAGCATGTGTTTAAGAGCTCCTTGGACAGGTTCCTTCCCCACCCGCATGAGCAGGAGAAGGAAAAAGAGACAAAAAATTCACTAGATTCCAAAGTTCAAGAATCAGAAGGGCAGGGAGAAGAGTCAAAGATGGGTGAAGAAGAAGAGGAGAAAGAAAGGCTCGAGGAGGTACCAAGCAACAATGAAGAACAATATGAAGAGCAGTCTGAATATCCTGAGAGCGAAGAAGACTCTAAAACCCAAGGATAAGGCCTGGGATCTTTGCATTGAGGTAGGCTCAATACCCCACGAGCCACCAGAGATGTTGCCATTCTAGCCACATATTGTCAAATTTCATGTTGTATGCAGTTTTGAGACAATCATTGTAAAACTTCTCTTTTTCCATTTAAAAATGGTCAAGACGTTGTTATGTTGCTGTGTTTTCACCAGCTGTCTCTTTAAACTTAGGATTGTATTCTTTTACATTTTGTGGTTTCTCTATTTTGGCTGCACTTTTTCCTATTATGTCGCATGCAAAATTGTATACGTTTTAGCATGGGCAATGCTCTGAATGGTTTCTCTTCCTTACCTTTTTTTTTGCAAGTTCTTTTCTTTTCATATCTGCGCATATGGTAATGATTTCCAACACTTAGGCTTTTTTAGAGCATGTTTTTTTGTGAAAGCTGTTATCGCTCCACCAGTGGAGCGAACCTCCCAGCGCCCACCGAGGCCAAAAAAGAGTAAATATAGGTAAATATGGCTAAGTATGGGAAATGGAAGTCAAAATAGTCAAAGTTGTAGTCGCTCCATTACTGGAGCGAATTCCCCAGTCGCTCCACCTATGGAGCAACACTCCAAGCAAAAAAGTAGGTTCAAATATGACTAAGTACAAAAGGTCAAAGTGGTCAAAGGCTCAGTCACTCCACCAATGGAGTGAAACTCCCTATTGCTCCACCAGTGGAGCGACACTCCAGAAAGGCGCATAGTTTAACGTTTGGCAAAGGCAAGTCCCAAAAAGTCAAACTTTTGGGTCAAAGGACCTATCGCTCCACCAGTGGAGCGAAGGTCCCAAAAGGTGCGGAGCTAAAAGAAAGCGTTGGCAAGGAAAAGGATTAAAGCAAGTGTAAAAGGGGTCAAAGCGGTCAAAAGCCCTGTCGCTCCAAAGCCCTATCGCTCCACTAGTGGAGCGAAGGGCTAGAAGGCGCTTAGAAAAGCGAATATGACTAAGTGTCCAAAAGGGAAGTCAAAGGTGAGCGCTCCACCAGTGGAGCGAAGGTCCCAAGCGCTCCACTAGTGGAGTGAAAGCTTCTGTCGCTCCACCCAAGGAGCGACAAGCTTGACAGAAAGGTCAACGTAATCAAATTTCTTGTTGCTCCACTTATGGAGCGAAAGGCTCTGTCGCTCCACTCAGGGAGCAACACCCAAAAAAAAGATGAAAAATTTTCTAAGGCATGGAATGAATTGTTGTCACTCCAATTATGAAACGAATCTCCTGGCTGACCCCAATCATAGTGCAAACTACCCAGAACCACCATGGAATACCCAGAATTGTTAGGGACTACCTAGATTTCGGCATTGACTGGTTAAACCGACCCAAAGCTACGCTCTAAGCCGTCCGATCATGGTGGGTCATCGAAACCTTCTATCTTCAATGTTGAGTTATCTTGTCGAAACCTTCTACCTTCAATGCTAAGTGATCTGCAAGGTCGAATTAAATGTTGTAAGTCGATTTTGGACCGAGTATACCAATCACCGTTGGGGAAGTGTTTGGGCATTAATTTTTTAAGGAGGTAGAATCCCCTATAAATATGATATTTTCTCTGTAATTAAGGATGGACAATATCTTCTAGAGAAGAAGCTTTGTACTTTGAAATCTGCTTTCAAAATACAGAGACTTTGGCTCCGGCCTGAATTTTGTATCTCTGTGTATGACTTCTATCATGTTATTTCTGTTAAATTAGTTTCTTTACCACACAGCTTGAATTCTATTTTTTGGATTTAGTTGTTAGTAGAGGATTAATCCTTGGAATACCCCTAGATTTTATGCAGTTCTAAATATTTAATGTTGGTTTATGTTAAAGTTCTATTGTTTTGATTGTTGTTGGTTCAAGTGTTAGGCTATCTATCGTGCTTCTTGTCCAGCACCCCATATTTTTGGCTTTTAGCCTTTTCCCATTCCTTTCAATAATTTCCCATCTCTTTCAGTACCTTCCTAACCCTTATCTCAAAAACCCCATTTTTATTTTTGGAACCAGCCCTACTGGAGATTGTCACGAAGGACATTTCTTTCCTTCGAACATTCAATGCTTGGCATCGGGTCTAGGGTGTTACAGAGTTATAAATTCTACATCTAGGTCGATTCGATTGCCAACAGGTAGTTCTTTTATGACTACTATTTTATTTTATCTACCTTTATCCCATCAGTAGATATATGCTGTCCTAAAACCATCCCTTCCATCATAAGCATGAAGCATTTCTCGTTACTTAAGGATAGGTTTATTTCCTGACAATGCTGGAGTACTCTCTAGATTTGCCTAGATTCTTCAAAATTTTAATCGTAAATGATGAAATCATCCATATAAATCTCTATAATCTCTCCTACCATATCTAAAAAAATACTAAAGACTACCTATTGGAAATTTTTGGGTGCGTTACATAACCCAAAATGTAAGACACGGTAGGTAAAGGTACCCCAAGGACAGGTAAATGTTGTCTTTTTTTGGTCCTCTTCCCCTATTTGGATCTTATTGTAGCCATTGTACCCGTCGAAGAATGAAAAGTACTTTTGTCTTGCCAAGGTATCTAAGACTTGGTCTATGAAGGGTAAGTGAAAATGGTATTTTTTGGTGGTTTTGTTCAACATCTTGTAATCCACATAGATTCTTCATTTATCATTTTTCTTGGGTACCACCACTAGAGGTGACACCTAGTGACTGTCAAAAATGAGATAAATGAATCTAGTAGATAGAAGTTTTTGCAATACAGATTTTACAATTTATTTCATGGCTAGATTCATCCACCTTTGAGGTTGCCTTACTGGTCTTGCATCATATTCTAGGTAAATTCTATACATGCATACTTCAAGTGCAATTCCCTTCATGTTTCTATAGACCTAGGCGAAAGAAATTTTATGGGTTTCTAATATTACTTGCAACATTTTTTTTTGGATATTTGTCAATGCACTATCAATATTTAATACTCTTCCAGTTTCTATCTCAATTTGTTTCATTTGATGTTCCCTACTATCATCAAGTGGGGAGTTCATGGGAGGTTGCGAAGATTCTCCTTGTAGAAAATTTGTTATAATTAGATCTTCATCAGTTTCATCTTTCGCTTCATCTAGAACCATCACTTGTTGTAACATAGGCAAGGCATCATCATCTATGTTTTCAATATTGGGCTCTCTCAATTCATCGATAGACTATGTAAGAGGATAAATGACTCAAATTTTAACATTTTGTTCATCTGATTTTATCATTTGTCACAACTAATATAGCAATCAACTATTTCTAGCCAAGGACATCCTAGTATGAGTGGATTTCTACCCAATCTTGATTTTGACTTCAGAATTAGGAAGTCTGTTGGGTATTCCAATGCATCTACAATTACAATTACGTCTTCCAGCATTCCCTTTGAGAGTATTGTAGACCGATCAGCCAATTGTAAGATTGATTTAGTTGGCCTCATGTTTGTTAACTATAGTTTATGCATGGTTTCCTTAGGTATTATGTTTATAGTTGCACCTAGGTCTACCAAAGTATTGGGTATCATTAAGCCTAAAATTCTAACGATTAAGATCGGGCTTCTTGGATCATAATATTTTGGGTGGGGTGTTTCCTAACATTAAGTCAGCTAACTGACCTACCACATGTACTACTTTTGACTATTGTCTTCATCTTGGTTTTTTGAGATTTAATTCTCTAATGGATTTCATGTAAATAGGTACATCTCATATAGCCTAATAGAGGGGAATTATGATAGTAATTTTTTTTTAACCCTTCCATTATGTCAAATTCTAGTTGCATCATTTTCCTAGTTTCATGTAACCTTTTGGGGAAATGTGGAGCCCTTTCATTGGTTACTTATTCAAAAATTGGATTTTATTCTACCTCCTCTATTGAAGGTGTTTGTTCTATTTCTTCTTCTAATTCCTTCTCCTCCATTACTAGAGATGTTGGATTTACTCCTACTTCTCTACTTGATCTATGTTGTATTGGACTACAATCGACATGCTCTACACTAATATGATACATAGGATACATTCCTGTGTCTACCTGATATACATGTTGATTTATCTTGTTATTAAGATTCGAGGTTGGTTGTGTTGGTATTTGTTGTGGCATGGAAGTAGGTGATGCTAGAAAACTAGGTTGTAGTGGGGCTTGTATGGTTGTCTATGGAGGTGAAGTCCACATATTAAAATTTCTCCACTATGTGCTAGATTGCTGGTATGGCATCCATGGGTATGGTGTATAGGGAGTAGGACCATGGGTGGTGTTCATCCAAGGTGGCTGACCCCACCATCCCATATTGGGTGTTTGGGCTTGTCCTTTATTCGTAAAATTAGATCCACTAAATGGTGGTGCTACTCCTAGCATTCTGCCTTCCACAGGAGACCGTTGCTAGTTTCTCCTATTACCTATAAAATATGTTTAAGCTAATTTTGGTTTCTCTTTCATGTTTGCTAATTTTGGGCACAACTTTATTTTATGCTCTAGTTAAAAAATTGCACAAACTCGGACTTTGTATTCCGAACATTCATTTCTTGGGTACTTTTTATTGGGAATGAGAAAAGATGAGATATATTACAAATGAAAAGAGTACAATATATAGGCATAAGCCTATATGAAAAACATGACAAATGTCAAGGAATATGACAAGTGTCAAATTGAAATTAGGCATAGTGCACATTAATATTCTGACTTGCATGAGAGAAATCCCCCCTCAAGGGGTTACATAGGGAAGGAGAGCGCCTGCTTTGATACCAAATGTTGGTAATGGGAAAATATATGAGATGTAATATTAATACAAAATGGCTACAACATATAGGCATAATCCTATATAATAACATGACAAGTATCAAGGACACATGTCATAACAAATAGACAAATTACACATTAACTCTAACACTTTTTTCTACATCTTGGGCAGCAAATAGCCAATGCTGCTTCGGTATTCAGCTTCAATTTTTGAAGCTAGAATGTATCTAGTTGGATCGTAAGAGAGGATAAAATATCACTCTTCATATCTTCCAAAAAAGTACCTATTTTTGCCTTTGTTATTGAGGTTGTTGTTTTAGTCCCTCAGGTGATGGGTTTACCTTTTCTCTTTGAGTAATTTTGATATAACTGTCAGATATCTATCAATTAGGCTCAGTAAATGTCACCTCCCACTAACAATTTTAAGGCTTCTAATGATTAATTCATGAGACCCCTTAAGAATATACTTTTTAAGGAATTTTCTCCCAATTTTGTGGGGTAAGCGTTAAAGTTAAAAATCGAATTTCCCTAGTAATCCTCTAATGACTCATCCTCCCTCTATGACATATCTAGGACTTCCTCATGAACATCCCTTGCTCTACCAAAATCCTAATATTATTTTAAAAATATTTTCTTCATGTCTTCCCAGGTGGTAATTTGTTTATTCCCTAAATTGATAACCCAATGTAGTGCTGAATCACTAATGGGGAGGGATAAAACTTTAATTTTTGGGTATTAGTTTTATAATCGACTAATCTTAACATAAAATTTAAAGAGAAACAGATCAATATCTTCTATTGCTAGTCCTTTAAATATAGGAAGGTGTGTAGGAGAGATATTTCATTTTAGTGTCTCGAGATTCTTTAATCGCGAATTCAAAATTGGTGGAAGCCTCCTCATTTTCAGCCATGGTTTCAAATGACGTAGGTGTTAATTTGGCTGCTTCTACAACTGCTAACAAAACATCACACTCATTTCTTGTGTCCTCAAACAATAAACCTAAATCAAAACCTGAGGTAAACCCTACTAATGTTTTCCACCTTGAGTATTTAAATAAAGTTTGACCAAATATTTGATTAATGTGCCAAGGTGTGTTAAGTGGATACGATGGTCCGAATTCCAGAAGTGTTTCAAACTCTTTCAAAGGTATTTATGGTAATTTCAATATGACTTCTACTATTTTAATAAAAATTTCATCAGGTCCTCTTGGCCTTGGTATACTGATTCATTTTCAAGTAGGGGATCTATGAGTAAGATAGTCTGAACAGTTATTTTCAGGATGACTAACCTGCAGATCTTAAATACTCCAGTGGGCACTCCCCGACAACAGTGCCAAAATGGTGAGCAAAAAATGGTGTTTTGTAAAATAATTAATTTCTATCCATTTAATTATCAATACGGGAGTCCGTAAACTTGCGAGTACCTATGCATAGTATATGCATGTAGTATGTGAGATGCATTCCTATATATCAATTGGTTTGGTGGGGAATGTTTGTGTAGTTTCAATTTTAGCCAAACCATTTAAAACTAAGTGTAAGAAAATAATTGCATAAAAATAAATAAACTACAAAATTAAAATAACTGAAAGATAAGCACACAACTGAAAGAAACTGTAGGAGGTAAATAAATTGCACACAACTGAAAGTAAAATGCTAAAAATAAACACACGATTGGCTAATAAAGTGCTGGAAATAAACACACGACTGGAAAAATAATAAAGCAAGAAATAAAGCAGAAACATGAAGCAGGAAATAAAGCAAGAATATAAAGCAATAAATAATTAAACTACAACAAATAACATAGGGGAGGATTACTGCCTAGAATGGGCCCAAGCTCTCACAGGTATCCACTCAATTGATTACGTAAAATTTCTTTTAGTCTACATGAATAAAAACACTTGAAACTCTTTATTAATAATTTAAGTAGTACAAAATATTGAAAATTTATGGATGGTTTTTCAAGAATGAATTGCATTATTATACAAAACGTGGTCGACCCTTGTTACAAAAATAGTGTATTCACAAATATCTAAATTAATCACAAGTTGCAATTCACTATGTTTGGTGCATGCGTAGCTGTAATTTTCATCTATTAAAAGAGCGGTCATGTCTAAAATTAATCATGAAAGATAAAAGTGACGTTCCCCTATTTTGCATAACTTCTTTCTAAAAATCACATGGTTTTCTGGTCAATCGATCAATGCATAAAATATAGGCACTATATTCCTTATGGATGTGGCGTCTACTTTCACCGGGATATAGTTGCCTGCCTACAATCGGATATAGGTGCCTGCCTACGATCGAATATAGGTACATGCTTTCACTGGGATATATGCACCTACCTTCATCGAAATATAGGCACCTACTTTCATCAGGATATAGACGCCTGCTTCCTTATGGGAAGTAGTCACCCTACCCTTAGCCGAATATAGGTACCTTTATCATTTGTTGTAATTTATTTTAAAACGTCTTCATACTTCAAAAATATTATTTTCTTTTTCTTATTGCTAGGTCCATGTGGGACCTCGACTGAAAAATGTAAAAGAAGTAACAAAAACCTGCATCTACACATATTTTCCACTAAAAATCCCAATCAAGCATTATACTTCATTTTTATTAAATATATGCAATAATTACACAAAAACGCATTTTTGATGTTAAATATGCCATACAATACCTATTAAAACATGCATAAAAATGAGCATTTTTGGTACTCATAAATGAATAAAGAGAATATAATCGAAGAAAAAAAATATATGACAATATGCAATTTCATGGTTGCATTTAGAAGGAAAAGCTTAAGAAGCAAGGATCTAAGGAGAAGCAAGAAGCAGTTATGATAGGGGAACAAGTTGAAGAACCAACATAAGACTCAAAAGTTGAATTTACAATAACAACAATAATAGAGTCTATGGAAGAAGCAACAACAAAGTCCAAGGAAGCCCTATCAAAAGTGCACAAGGATACACCAAAATAAGGGCATAAGAGAGAATATTGTGAAGAAATTTTAAAATAAAGAAACAAATTGTTGAAGAATCAAAGAAAATATAATGTTAGGTTAAGGTTGCAACATATCGGCACCCACACAACCTTGAGTGGCAACAATCTTGGAGGCATGGCTTAAGGTGTTAATATTATTGATCTACATGGAGTCAGAAAGGTATCAAGTATGGCAGTGTTTGGTAGAAAAATCATAGTGGTTCTAAATTTCAAAGGGATGCAGTACATCAAGGAACAATAGGACCAATTGTTCAAAATATGAGTCGACAAAGTAGTTATGGATATTTAAGTGGTACAATGAAAACTGACCATTATCAAAGACCACCTCTAATCCGTATTTCACTTGGATGGATGGATGAATGAAAAAGATTAGAAAATGTTAGAAAGAAGGATGTTGAATATTTATATTTATAAAGAAAATTGAAGAAGACCCAAAAAATGAATATCAAGAATTCAAACTTTTTTTGAAAATAGATGTAGTTATCTATCTATAACATCTTAATTGAGATGATAATTGAATATATTTATTAACTCTCAAGCTCTATAGGAGAGAGTTGTGATTTGTCAAGGGTGGGGTTCGAGTACAATCCATTTTTCTCAAGTAAAAGAAAAACAAAATTTAATTTTAATTTTAATAAAAAGTGTTATATTACAATTAAATTTATACCATATTAATAAGAATATACATCACCCAGGTGTTGTAGGTGAGTTGGAGAGGAGAGGAAAATCCTCCAAGGGAGGTCCCAGGTTCGAATCTCCACCCTAACAAAAAAGTTGAATTGGGTACCGAAAATCTAATTTATAATGTTGGTGCGGGTAGGACCGGGCACGACTCTCGGGTGAATTTGACGGTGTAGAACCCCTTGGTCGTGGTCTCTTAGACCAAGGCGGAACCGCAAGGGTTTCTTCGCTTAAAAAAAGAAAAAAAAAGAATATACATCATTGGATTTGGACTTAAATATTTTACAATTTATACTTTATAATTTAATAAATTTTTACTAAATTTATTAATCTATACAAGCTTTGTTAAATTTTCAGCATAAATGAGGAGTTTAATTCAACCAATAAAATAATATATTCTAATAATTATTTTATGGAAATAGTGTGGGCTTTATAGGGGATCACTAAAAAACAGAAGAAAACAAGTGACACTATTACAAATATGAAGAAATAAACAACACAAAACAAATATCATGGTAAGGCAAGAAGAAAATAGGTGAGGGTGCCATCGTAGAACAGAATTGAAAAAGATAAACCACCCCTCACCATTGATAGTTTTTCCTTTATTACACCTATGAATGCAACACATAAAACTGGCTTAATCATAGCCTCTCAAGCCCCATCCCAAAAGGTAAGCTTGTTGGGTCACAAATTTATTTGCATTTGAGGTGGAAAAACCAAGACAAGAAAAACCATGACAACATCCAAGCTCAAAAAATCTAAAACTAAAACCCATGAATAACATCTCATATTGCCATAACTACTTATAAACCAAGACCCACCACCCTTTGAAACTTCGTCCTTGATGCATCTGCATAAAACCAAACCTATATCACTCATATCTTCTCTTTAGACGAGGCAACTAGGCCATAAAAATAAATATCCTCGAGAAAGAGAGAAGCAAATAAGCTTGTCAAGTGTACAAGCCTCATCATTATACAAGGGAGCATGCATGCCCTACCATGACCTAGAAGGCAATACAGAACTATGAGCATAACTATGTTATTATTACAAAAAAATGAGAATCTTGTAGCTATATAAGCTAACTCAACAACTTTTGTATTATGTTCCCTAGATATTATTATAATTTTATGTGTTAAAGCTTTTGATCCCATACTAGATGTTTATATCCTTTCATGTGCTTGTTCTTGGTAGCACACGCTAAATTGACCTGATTAACTATGAGATCCAAATCACTAAAGATGTTTAGAGACTTAATGCCATTTGTTTTTTTCTTTTTCTAGCTTGACACACAATACTTCATATTATTCTATGTCATTTGTGTAGTTGAACAATAACCTACATACATAATTCATATGACCACCCTATGGATTTGTGATTTGTATGCCTAAATTAGTTCCATTCCAGTCCTAGCCCCATCGAAATGCATTGCCCATATTCCTTGAGATCCTCGAGGATGTTTACTTGTCAATACTATAATTTTACTCAGTTCTTTAAATATCAAATAATTTCCTAGCCTAGTTTCTTCAAATATGTCCCCTAGGTCATCACCCTCATCTTCATATAGAATCCCAATTTGTGTTCTCACCATCATCTCAATTACGAAAGATGAGAGTATAATCCATTGCTAGGTAGCCATATTCTAATAATTTCTTTGTTCATTCTCTTAATAAGAAAATCTCAAAGGAGGGAGGTCTACTATGATCACCTCATGGATAATTATGAGTTTCAAGTATTTAGGTATTGTCAATACTATGTATTTTAGAACTCCAACTATCTTCACCCTGGTTCCATCTATTTGATTTGACCCCATGACTATTTCGATATAAAGAAATCCCATTTATTTACACACAACTTTAGGCATGATAGTCACAATATATTTTGTATACAACTATGAAGTAGGCACCCTTCAATTTTTAGAGTGATGTAGATGACAATAATTTCATCATTTTTGTTTTGAAACATTTAGAATATTTATCACTTTCACCTGAATATTTAGATGGATCTTCTACCATTGAATTATATTATTTGATTGGATTTGGTTGTACCTATTTTTGTATAGCTTTGTTTTTTTAGTGTAACTCTACTTCTACTCAAGATCTCCCTACAATAAATTTCATTACACAAACAAATATAATACTTTTAGCATGTTTACTTTTGTTGGTTATTTTCTTTCATCAACAATGTTAAATTTTGACTCAGTGCTATTTTCATCATGTGGAGCAAATTTTTGAACTACCTTGTAATAACTTGATCCTCATTAGTTAGAGATGGATATTTTGGGTTCCTTTTATCTTCGTAATTTATCTCATTCATATTACCCATTTAGATATCTTGCTATAGTAACATCAACTATAGACCTTTCAATTTTAGAAGAGTTCATTTATTGGCCTTGAGTATGTGTAGTTTCTTAAATGTCACTCTATGTAATAAGCTAATTTAAAACCACTAGCTCTTTATATTTTAGATGCAACAACATTTGTTCCCTTATCAAAATAATAGTACCCTCGTCTTAATCAAGTTGTATATGTGGGACCACTTAGGGTGTTGATCGTTAAGGTTATTCATCCATTGCTTTTATTTTAATCCTTGTTGATTAGCCAACATTAGTTGAAACTCAGAAGGAAAGTTGTCCTCTTCTTCCAGTATCCCAAAATTAACAAATATTATAATATTCACATTAGGTGTGAGTGGAACTAATTTATGTACTACCCTTGATTGGTCTACCATGATAGATTGTTGATTCATAGGTTAATTTACTATTTGCACTTGAATTACCATAGGTTGACCTACCATTGTTGCTTGTTGTACTTAGAATTGTTGATTGCATACCATTGTTTAAGCATTTCAAAATTTACTAGATTGTGTTCAACATTTTAAGTAAAACACCATGGTGTGCGTTGTGAATATTTTCACTACACTTGGGTAGAAAGCATAAATTAATATGTTGAACAAATGCATAGTAACTTGTGCCTATTGTCAGATCAATAGATGAAACTCTTTCATAAAAGTTTCAATCAGAGGTGAAAGGCAAAATTTCTACGAACCATCGAAGATTTCTTAAAAAACTTTAGAGAAGATGGTAAAGAAATATTTTATGGACTAATAAAGTCAAAATTGACAGTCCATGGAGTTTTAAGAAAATTTTGAGAGCAAGTGATGATAAAAGTTTCGAGATCAGGCCTTTCAAAGATATGCAGATGAAGAAAGAGAAGAAGAAGCATCATGAATCATCTGAGTTAGAACCAATACCTTGTGAAAATTCAATATGATTCTAAGGATGGATAGTATAAAAATTTCCAAGGGTCATGGCTTCTAATATAGGTCTGACCAAAGATAAGAAAGGACGAAGTGTTGCAAATATTTTGATAGAATTTTAGTAAGCCATGGAGGTATTAGAGAAGTTTGATGCATGAAGATAAGTAAATTTTTTGAGGGATAACTAATCAAAAATCTACATCGCATCGAATAATGAGGGAATTGGTGGAGGTAAGACATTTCGAGATAGGAAGTGAAACATTGCAAAAATGACCAATGCTTTGATGTGTGATATTTGCAAGAAAGTAATAATAGCAACCAATTAGGATCCATAGTAAGCAACCTCCAAGAAATTTATTGTAGGTGCACAACCTCCAAAAAATAGCTAAGCTAATCAAATAAGCCAATACTATAACCACTTAATTGCAGCACTCGGGCTTGTTGAAAATCCAAGGAGAGTATTTGGCCTATTGAAGGTAAAAATGTGGCAACCACAACAAGAACATCTCAAGTTTGACAATGTTAATTATAGAAGGTGTTTGTGCTTAATTTATAGGATCCCTATGAGGGTAGTTGAAGATCTTAGTAACAATTGTAAATTTAGAGGCTCAAAATTAATGGTTCCAAATATAGAGACCTCGATGGGCTAAAATTACATAATGCAGATATGATTGGGGAGTGGTAAAAAGGTATTGTGTAATCTCCTACAAAACGTGTTGGAGGGAAAAGTTTCCCTAGTGTATTTATATATAGTAGATTAGTATGCATTGTAAAGTATTGGTTAGTTTCTTATTTGAGCCTATTTTCAAGTCTTGTATGTGACTCTCCTTTCATTTTCTTCTGTATAATAGTCTAGACCTAATCCTTGGATAATTTTGTGTATAAACTTTCAAGTCCTCTCTTTTGACATAATTGTGTTTTCCGTTATACATATACAAGAAGCTATGACTACTAGCTTTTTCTATCCCATTTCTTGTTTATATATGAATATATAAGGAGTTGTACTACTGAATTTTCTATCCCATTTCTTGTATGTGCTTGTGCTTAACTATTACGATAAGAGAAAGTGTTCCTTGTGTGTTATCTGCAATCGATTCACACATTCATTTATCCCACTATATGTGAAATAATTGCACGATCTTGGTGCATCACCCTGATTAGCTTAGGACTTTTAAATTTCACATATTCTATTTCTTGCGGGTTTTCTTTCTCTTTTCCTTTGTGTATGAAATCTAGTTAGATAGGAAAGTGTTGAAGATCACATCTGATAAGAATATGACTTTATAAAAACAACCTCAAAGGTAATCCGTTGAGCCACTTTTTATGCTCTTAGATCTGCTAGTTGTGTTGCTCTATGTGAGGTGCGGGTATAAAGTGTATTCAATCGCTGCAATAGGAGATTGAAATATTCTAATGTGAGAACAATTTAATGGCATGCTTTATGGGACCCAATTGAATAAATTTATCCCACAAATCAAAAGTAAGCACCCATAGTGTGCAACGATAATTTGATACCATATTCAATGGGTAAATATACACATATTAGGATGTCATATTAGTGAGGGTCTCTACCTACTTGATTTTTGAAGCATCCATAATTATCACTTGATGAATCTGATGAAGAAAAATATCTAGAAAGAAGCCATTTAATAGAATGATTGAATTGAGATTCTAGTGAAGATCTTAATTTAAGAAACTTGATGAAGCAATTCCAAAATTCACCTAGAAACTCCACTAAAGAAAAATACCTAAAATTTTATGAGTGCAAGACCTACTACTAGATCCTACATTGTTGCAAATTCTTAAGCATTGGTGCCCCTCTATTAACACAATTTTGAGAAGGAGAGGCCAGTGCTAGAATATGGTTGCTCAACCATATAGAAGATTTTATGCATGGAATGATTAAGGTCCATTGTAACCACCAACTCCATCCATAATATGGGATAATATCCAAACACCTACATTAAAATATATACCCTACTTCACTAGCAAGGACTTCACCATGCCAATGGATAATTTACAACACATGGTGAACTTGTGTGCCTTACATAATGTTGTAGAGCAGAATGTGGTAATAAGATTATTGGTGGAATAATTCCAAGGCAAAGAACATGAGTGGTATGTCTTGTTAGCCCCACATTCAATTGCAAATTGGTATAAGATTGTTACCTTCTTTGTTGATCGATTTGGATAAAAGGTAGATGGAGTGTCTCTCTTAGAACAATCATCGATTATAAAGAAAGCACCAATGGAGGCCATGGATGATTAAAAAATGTGCTGTCAAAAGACCACATAGAATTCCTAATGAAATCCATCCTCCCATAGGTATGAATTTTATATTTTATTTGAAAGCTCTAGATTTAGAAGTATCTATGATGATTAAGGTCAAGGGAGGAAATTATTTACCAGTAGCCTATGGGATAGTTATCCAGGATAAAAATGATTTAATCCAGATAGGAAGACTAGCCCTAGGTCTCCTATGCCTCTATTTATAAATGTGCAATCATCATATCAACCATCTCTAGTCATTAAAACAATAAATTTTCCACCAACTCTTATTGTATATCTAGTTGTAGTCCCTGTTCCCCTTCTTGCTTTGATGCACCCTGTTATGGATGCCTATGAATTTGATATAATAGAAAATTTACTAGAGCTAGTTTCTAATAAAGTTTTGTCCCTAAGGAAACATAAAAATACCCAAAGGTTTAAATATCATAATAATTTAAGGACTCACTTCCAATAAAATAATCAAGGAAACATGCCTTTCCTTTAATGGATATTTGAGGCCTCAATTCTAGGCTAATAGAGATACATACCAGGACTAGATCCATAATCAATATATGGTTCCCATCCCAACCCCACTTTAGTAGATACCTCCTAACCCAATTTGTGAGTTAGCTCCCATACAAGATAATTATGTGGAGGAATACCCTACTTGGTACTGTTCAACCATAGACACATACCCTCCTTAGGTCTACTATGAAGAAAGCTCTCAATTGTCTATGGTAGTAAAAATGAAATTATGCCTACTCACATATTTATATCCCATTAATTGATTGAATCCCAAGTGATAAACCAAAATCTCCCTACCACATCCCTTCTTAATTCAATTGTTGCTCCTTCTGAGCAAATTTTGAGCTTATGGGATGAGGAGGAAGTATACATTGTATCCAACGAAGTTGGATTTTTGGCATCCCATAAGCCCTAAGTTTGATTGTACTATGTGAAAAGGGCTAATAAGAGAGGAATAGAGGTTTAAGAAAATAGTAGGTAGATGGCCCTAGACATCTAGAAAAATCCAATTAATTTTAGAAAGGAGCCTCATGTCATGGCACCACCAAAGCTAGTATACACAAAACTTTAGTGGTTAGCAAGCATAATACTTTAGAAGAACCAAGATAGCACATGCTCCGATCAGAGCCTGTAAAAATTCTTCAATCAGATTTGGACAATCCCAAAACTCATTTGATGTCTAGTGACCCTTAGAATATTAATTCTCTCAGATCATTTAATGTTATTGACCATCTAGAAATATCTGCAATGGACATACCTAAATGGGATATTTTTTCCATTTCCAAGCAGAAAGAATAATTGAGGAAAGCTCTGGAGGAACAAAAAGATCTAGGATAACAAAAGGTACAAACAATCCTACAAATATCTAGGCCAAAATCATGTAGGCCTAAACCCACTCCTTTTACTTATCCCTAATTCACAAAGATAAATTGATCTATAACTGCATGATAGACTTTGGGACAAGTACCTTAGTAATGCCAAAATAATATGGTGGATGCATTAAGTTTGGCTTATAATTTTATAAACAAGAGGGTGGTGCAACCAGAAAAAAGTGTAATCCAGATCCTAGGGATAGTTGAAGGTATTTATCTCACTTTATATGCTTGTACTAGACTCATTGTGTCTTAAGATATAGTAGTAATCTGTCCCTCCATCATTTTAAATTTGCCTATCAAGAAATTTTACTATTAAATTAGTAGGTTGTCTTGTTGCTAATGATTCTAAGAGCTCAAGATGGGATAAGATGAGCATTTTCCCTAGCTTGCATAGACACTAACCAAAATTTTATAGTTGAAGAGAAGTGGTCTAGACCAAAACTATTTGAAAATAGGGCACATCTTTTAGTTCTTCATGATATAAAAGAGCAATGGGAAATTAAAGTTTAGGATTTTAGTATCAATGAAATATTTAAGCCAACAAGTATGGGTTAAACCATGATTAATTGCTATATGTCCTAAAATTAAAAAAATACTTTGTGCGTAAGAAGTATGAGGCTTTATGTGTCAGGTTTTGACTAAGGTTTATTCAAATGCATGAGCATACACCGCATTCAGGCATATATGAACGAGTTGAAATAATCATGCAAATGATAAAGATTCATAAAAATCATGACATGCAAAGTCATATTCTGATGCTATGTGGGTGATATTATAAACAATCAAGTTCATAGTTGAACAAGCACTACCACCAACATCCTAAAATATCACTCATTATTGCCTTGCACATTTACAAGAGCTCAAGCAAAAAAAATATGACAATGAAGCTTTTCAAACCAAGGCACTTATTTAATAGAGTTAAGAAGTATATGCGTATATTGGGAGGTTCCCAAAATGGCATAAAATTAGCACAATAGGTACAAAGGAGCCTTGCATTAGCTGAAATATTGTAAGCAAATCTATGGTGATGATATGTGATGCCAACTTAACAATTCAACTAATATATTAGCTAAGACTACATGCTTATGTGATGGTGAGAAGGTAATCATGAGCCAAATACAAAAAGGACCAAAAAAGGTAGTATCAGAGAAAGAAAACACACTGGTCACCAAAATCTCTAACCTTTCTTATCCCACTAGAATCTCCTTATTAGTCACCTCAAATCAAAGTCTGTGACACTTGGCACCCACCTCATCGCACCAAAATAGGCAAAGCCTAAGTCATCCAGTCAAGCATTAAAAACAAAGAAAAAAAGCTTCAACGATGTGGCAGTCAAAGTAGGTATTATTTAGGCAATAAAATTTGAAATGGGTCAATTATAAGGACTATCACACAAACCAACCTTGTTAGCTAAGAAAAGATCATAACCACTCATGGTGACCAAAAAATAACCAAAGTCCCATAGATTAATTAATAATAAGAAAGGAGCACTAATTAAGCCTATTAATACTTTACTTTCGCAAGCCATCCTCATTACATCTCAAACAACTAAAATCCCTAGAAAGCTTGAAGTGTGAATATAAGAGGTAGAAGATTCATAAGATTAAAGGCCATGGAATCTAATAAAAAGAATAATGTTGTTGTCATGACATCAAAAGTTACTTCAACCTCTCACTCAAGCTCAAGAAGAGAAACTTGTGCTCAAGTCGCATGTACAAAGCCCCTTAAGCACATTAAAAAAATGGCCAAAAGAATAATGGATCCAATATTATCAAAATATATAAGAAATACGAGGAAAGAGGCTTATTAAAGACACCTCAAAATTTAAGGCAAATCCTTTGCTACAAGGATTTGGACCGGTTGCTTGGTTCAATATCTACTTCCTCATATACATTATTGTTATGAATTGATGGAAGCATTTTCCTTGCATTACGACTCTCAACAAAGGATGATCATAGTCCCTGATGATTGCTTCAAGTTGACCATATCAGGAAAATCTATACAATAAATGTTATTGGTATTAGAGAGACTTTGGCTAAACCTACAAGTTACAAATGGGTATTATGCTAAAATCAAAGACAAGCTAAAGTACTTAAATATGGAGCTTTATAAGTTAGAAGAGGGCATGCCATGATTTACCTTAAGCTGAGAGATATTCAATGAAGATGACAAAGACGTCTTGAGCATGGTAGTGCTCATTTTTAGTACTGCCAATTACAATGAAGTGCCACAAGAGGAATTAGGAACCATTCACATATTAAGTTTTTTTTATTGGTAAGAGGGGTTTTGAAAGGTTCTCATAACATTTTATAAAAAAGTTCTAGTTAGGAAAAATGCTCCCAACCATCTGAATAAAAAAGGAAACATCTTCTTCAAAACAAACAAGAAGAAAGATAAAATCAAATAGAGAAGCCCTTGTAGGGGCAAAAGAGGAAGCCTCAAAGGGTAATAAGAGAAGCCCTCATAGGGGAATTTGAGCCAAAAACCATCAGAACCCGCAAAGAGACACACAGTTACTTGTTGAGGTGGTTTGTATCAAGACACCCTTCATCACCCACCAGATTATTAAACTCGGTTAGAATTTCAAACTGGTACTTGAGCCACAAAAATAGACACATGCAAAGAGACACACAATTACTTATTGAGGTGGTCTATATCAAGACACCCTTCATCACCCACCAAATTCCTGAACTCAGTCAAAATTTCAAACTGGTACTTGAGCCAGGTTTCCTACAAGCTCATGTGCAAATAGAAGGTTGAAACAAAAAGTTGCCCTGGGAACTTAGTCATCCCTCATCTACCAAAAGAGACCAGTAACAATGATTTCTGAATTTAGTCTAGAATAAAGCCTACTCACATGTTTTGGGAAGACAACATATGGCTCTATTGTGTCAGTCATCACACAACAAAAAACCTACAAGTAGTGTTCATTGAAGAATGTGCGATTACACTGTCTCCATGTATGGCTCACAAAAATATTCTCCATGTTGAGCCACAAGCTCCACATACCCCGAGCAATCATTTTGTCAAGGTGAAGCCACTCATGAGAGTATATGTTGAAAATAGATCCAGTGAACTTAGAAAAATTCCATAGATCGATGAAACCTTTGATGATGTATCTTGGAGATGCTATCCAATCTGAGGTAGATTCCTTAGATTGGGACACCATAACATTGAGAAGATGTAGATACCCAAGAAAATTGAATTCTAAGAAAAATCATAAAAGAGATATAGGCATGGGATTGCCATCGATCATGACGAAAGGAGAAATTTTATTTCAAATGGTAAGGTTAGACATGTTAGTAAGGAAGTTAACGACTTGGTTTCCTTCCCTAAAGATATGCTAAATGGTGATATTGGAGGAAGATCTCAGAAAAAACTTTACCTTAGAAATTAAGCTGAAGATGTTCTAGGATGTTGATTGGGTGCCTATAATGCTTCTAATAATGTTCATAGAGTCATATTCGACAATAATTTTAGGGCAGTTAATTGTGGATAAGAGAGAAAAACCTTGGAAAAGGGCTCAAGCTTCAAAAAAATGATTGGTTTGGACACCAATATTTTTTGCAAAGGCCAGCAACATATTCCCTGTATGATCTCTAAAGATATCTCCTGCTCCAGCTAGCCCTGGATTGCCCTTGGAAGCACCATCAAAATTAAAGTTGATCCATCCGAAGGGTGGAGGAACCCATTTGATAAGTGACCAATCAACCACAAAAGTGGGAGAGGAAATATTACAAGAAGAAAGTTGGAGGGACTTGGCTAATCGAGCTTCACTCATGGACTTCGACCACCTAGTGCCCTAAGTAACAAAGATATTTTTAGCTACCGCATGGACAATTCTGGAAAGAACATATTTGAAATCATGGATGGGGTTATTGAAGGCTCTAGAATTTCGTTCACTCCAAACTTCCCATAGGAAATGGAGGAGGTAGAAGGTCCAAAAGGTTTTGACATGGAAAATTTTAAAGGGATTAGGCCACTGTAAATAGAGGCCAATTAGAAAATAGGGAGGAACCTAGGCGATACCCACAGTGGAAATTAATGACTAAAGAACTATGAGGGAGAAAGAATAGAAGAGGAAAATATGATGGGTGGATTCACACTCTTGCTTGCAAAGGTAAAAACAATTAGGAATGGGGAGCCCTTGAATCTAAAGAAATAGAATGGAGAAAATTTTATCTTGAACAACAAGACAAAAGAAAAAAATAAACTTTGGGAATGAGGTGTTTGTTCTAAATCATATTAGAAGGGAACAATGGCTGATTGGGATTTATAGTAAGAAAATAAGTGGATTTGATAGAGAAAAACTCGTTCTCATTAGGTGCCCACAAGAGCTTATCTTTAACTAAATAGCTGGGAATAACACAAAGATGCAACATGTTAGACAAAACAAGATTAGCTATTTTTTCATCTTCGTTCAAATTACTATGAGGAATGGTTTTCCAACACTTCTTGTCAGTATCAATTATATTGTACACCTATGTACCAAACAGTATGTCAATCACAAGTTTGAGGTAAATTAGATGAAGGTAGTTATAAAGAGGGTTGTTGCCCAACCACTTGTTCTCCCAAAAGCTTATCTTTTGGTCATCACCAAGTTTCTAACAAATTTCTTTGTTGATGATATCCCTCGTACACAAGATGGAATTCCAAGCGGTAGAACCTTGAATAGGCAAAGGATCATCCAAAAAATTTGGTTGATACAAGAGGTATTTGACCTTGATGATATCAATCCACAGTGACTATTTATTTTGAAGGATCCTCCAACCTTGCTTGGAAATGAGGTCTAGGTTCATTTGTATGACCTTCCTTAGCTCGATACCACCATATTCTTTCTTGGAACAAGCCTTGTCCCACACAACTAAATGAAATATCTGTTTGTGTTCTAAGCCTGACCATAGAAAATTCCTTTGGATTTGTTCGATCTTGTTACAAACTTCAACTAAAATGCATAATATGGATAAAAATAAAATAGGTATGAACAAACCCCTAATTTTGGATTGTAGTGATTTTATAGCCCATAAGATTCACAAAAGGTTATCCAACTTTAGGGAGAATTAAAACTTTAGGTACTACTGATTTCTAGCACACCTAGTGTTATTTCAAAATATCTTGTTGTTTGAGCATTTAATCTTAAGAATTGAATATGAAAAGGGTCAAGGATGACCTATTCCCTTCTATAAAAAATTTCTATGCCAAAAATCCTCCTATTACTATTTCTCAGATGAATTCTTGGTGCTAGTCTTGAGTGCAATTAAAGGGAAAAAACACAAATGTTTCCCATAAGCAAGCACTAGGGGCCCGTGGTTACAAATTAAAGGAGACTAGTATCTATTGGAGGATGCCTCCATTATACGTATTTTTAGGTTCAACAAACCAGTATATCTGTTACCAAGGTATGTTTGAGAAAGTGTTGTTTCTCTAGAAATATTTAAGCATGCAAATTTAATCGATGTTACCTACAAGAGTGGGCATAACAAAGCAACATTCTATAAAGTCTCAGTTTTACATGGGAAGTGTATCATAATTAAAAAGTAAGGTGGCCCATTAATTATAAAATAAACTAAAGGAATTGTGTTTAACAACTTTGAATGATGTCTGGGACTATGTTCTAAATGAGAAGTTTGTTACATGGTTGATAAGTGCAAAGATCTCTAGAAAATTCATTCATAAATTTGATCCTGAAATTGTGATATATTAGAGTATAGTAGTTTACCCATAACTCTAGAGAGCAATTCCTCCAATATGAGCCCAAAAATAAGTTGTGTTAAAGCTTCTATACAAAGGTAAAATATGTTGATCCTAATTTTCAAATAAATCCAATTAAGAAAAATATTTTACATAAGTTAGGGTGTAGTAATAAAAAAAAAAGGTCTGGTGGAAATTCTACCATGAAATAGATGACACTAAGATGCATTTCATAGGTATATATCTAAATGAGGATGAATCATTCAACCAATGCTATAACATGGAACACCAAAATGAAGTCCCTTGGGAAATATAAATGCAATTGTGCTAATAAATAGGGATTTCAACTACAAGTATAGATTTGATACCTCTAGATGCAGTCATGTCAACACAACCAAGGCCTTCAAAAAAGAAAAAAAAAACAAAAAGTTCAAAAAGAGTTGAAACCCCTCCAAGGAAGAGAAGATTGATCCTCAAACCAAAATCACTAGAGAAGGAAGAAGAAAGTGAGGTTTTTTTTGGAGATATTACATTATTTAATAAATGTTAAATTACCCCCATGGTACAATTTTACATATTGTAAATATTATATTAGGGTGTGAGTTATTATATTAGGGCGTGTGATTTATATTTCCCCTAAAGTATGTGTCTATATGTGTGAAGAGTGCAAGTGCATAGAGTGTAAAAATGTGCAAATTTTCATGTAATAAAGAGTGTAAGTGTGTAATGTGAGAGTGTACAATATGTCATGTAAGTTAATCAAAAGTCATGTGTGTAGGTGTCAAGTATACAAGTGAAGAGTCACATGGTATGTGGTAAGATGTAAAGTCAAGAGACATGAGAGGTTTGTCATATGTGAGGAATAGGAAAGGATGCATCTCTTGGATATGTGAGGAGAGAAATAGTCAAAGTATTGAAAGGTCACTTGTAAAGTTATATTATGGAGACAAAGCTCCATGTACATAATCATGGATAGATATATCAAATAATTGTAATATCAAACAAGACAATTGTAACATATATCTTATATATTTGATCAATAATATTGTGAGTACTAGTATTGAAATATTGTTATTATTTTATGAAGGTGATTGATTCATATTGGTCAAATTTTTGTATGCTTTAATATTATTATTGATTAAGATCATGGATATTGGGACCTATGATTTAATTTTTCTATAAATCCATTAGTGGTATCAGAAATGCACTTTATCCAAATTGTGATTTTAGAATGTGTAGAGGAAGTTTGAGTTATAAGGAGATACTAGAATTTTACTTTGGCTATTTTGTGAAGTCATTTGAAGGAGGAATTTGTTGGAGAAAATATTGGAAAATTGGGCTAGTGGCCAAGAATATTTTGAATAAGTTGATTATATATATTTTGAGGATGATGAGTATAGATTTTTGGTGATTGCTATATCTTGGTGGGTAGAAAACAAAAATATATTATTGTGTTAAATCCTGGTGAAAAAAAATAGATTGTTGTGTTGAAGCCTAGTGGGCAAAGAAAAAAATAGATTACTACATTGTAGTCTAGTGGGCAAAGAACAAAAAGAGAACACGTGGAGTCAGCAGAGCCAAAGATCCAAAGAGTGTCATAGAGCCAAAGAGGAGAATAGCAATGTTGAAAAACCAAGAAATTGGAAGAGCAAAGGTAAAAGCAGAGAGTGCCTATGTGAGTAAGCCAAAGTGGAACTGATATAATAGAAAGCAAAGGTGAAAGCAGTAAACATTTGTGTTGTTGAATTTTTGGCCAGATTGTCATAGGTCCCAATATCCAAGATCTTGAGTAGTCTCAAATATAAGAGCAATCACTATATTAAATGGCCAAAATAATGAACATAACATTCATAACAATAACAATAATATGAATAAAATGGCCAATATCATTCATGCAATGACATGAAGAAAACTTATAGTATATTGCTCAAATTGTATACAAGCTTCTTTGTATGATGCTTGAAATACATATATTCCTTAATGATACATTACATGGAGCTTTGTCTCCATAATATAGCCTTACAAATATGACTCTTCAATACTTGAATATTTCTCTCCTCACATATCCGGGAGATGCATATTTTTCTATTCTATGCATAAGATAAATCCTCTCATGTATTTTGGCTTCTCATATTGCCACTTGTATACATGAATCTTGGCTCTCTATTTGCACACTTTATTCTATGACACTTGCACACTTGCACACTTTACTATATGACACATTGCACACTCCTACATCTATACACATGCACACTCTATTACATGACACATGCATATTCTCACTCACACTTGCACACATAATTACATAACACTTGTGCACATCCTACACATTAACACTTATATAAAGGGAAAATATAAATCACCCTCCTAAAATATAGAATCACAACCTAATCTATTACATATTTATAATTGTACCATCAAGGTACCATGGATGTACATTAGCATGTATCAAATAATGCAATATTCTCCAACATCCCCCTATATTACATTATTTAATTATTGAAGACTTTAGTCTTCAATCTTTATTTGAGGTCTGACACTGTTAAGCAATATTACATTGTGCTTGATATTCAATTTGAGATTCTTCTTTGTCTTCTTGTGTTCATCCACTATCTTTGTCTGTTGTCTCTGTTGGATAATCTTGGACTATGCCTAAACCATTTTCTTGTTTTCTGTCTTTTGGAGGAATTAAACAATTTATCACTAGTTTATTCGTAAGGTATAAGATGATTTAATATTTCTTCTAAAAATCCCATTGTATCTAAAGCAAAAATTCCATTCTCAATAGAACCTATAGCCTCTATTCTATCTTGATTCTTGATAATATATTTTTTATGTTCATTTGTATATTTGAATTTCATAGTTCTACCTCTTGCAGCTAATTGAGCTACAAAAATAAGATTAGTAGATAGACTTGGAACATATAAAACATCATCTAGCACAAAATCTGAAAATGGTATGCTAGGTATCACTCTTCTAGCTCCTTGAACATGATAAATCTTATCATCTGCAATTTTAAGTGGAATATTAGGTCTAACTTCTATTGAGTCAAACCAATGCAAGTTTCCAGTCATATGATGACTAGCTCCTGAATCAATATACCATGTTTCTTTTTATTTCCTTATAGTTTGATTGACTTCATATTTTTAAAAATATCTTCTATTATTTGGTCCTTTGAATTGATTTTGATAAAACCTTTGATTTTGAAATTTTCCTCTCATGGGATTTGGTCCTTTATATGAATTTTAAAAATTTCTCCTATTTCTTTGCCATCTATCCATTTATTCAAATATCAAAGTTTATTTGTAAATTAAATAATCAGGTTCTTTTTAAGTAGAAGTTATTTTGGCTCCCAAATTTCTAATTTACAAACAATCAATCAACTAATCAAGTTGCAAAATCAAGTTTTGCAAATTTTCAAATTTTAATTTCTTTTGGAGTAGAAATCCTTCTCTCCAAATTTTAATTTCATCTACCAAATTCAAATAAATTTGTAAATTCAAAAAAAAAAAATTCAAATCCTTTTGAAGTAGAAGACCTTGTGTCTCCCTAATAGTTTATCAAATTTGTAAATTTTCTAATCAATCAATCTTGCAAAATCAAGTATAAATATTTTTCAAAATTTTCAAAAATCTATTTGAAGTTGAATTTTTTTTGACTCCCTAATTATCAATAAGCAATTTTCTACTTTTCGACTTATTCAAAAGTCTATTTCAGAAGTCAAAACCTTTTCACTCCAATCATTCTTTAAAAATTCAATAAAGTTGATTTTTTTTCTAAACTTTATCAATTTCCAAATATCTCAAAGATTAAATCAAGTGCTATAATTAGGGTTTAACCTTATAAGTCCAATATTTGGAAAAATCACTATTTTTTTTGCTTGAATTTGAAACTTTTGTAATCCTTACCTTGGCTCATGTGCGGAAATTAATGCATGTTGTTCCATGCTTGTTAGGGTGTTATGGTAAGATAACCTTAAGGTAAATTACATGTATTGAATGACGTCACACTATGCAAGTCCAAGGAATGTTACTACAATGGATTATTCCTTAAGCATTTATTTTGATATTGATGATTCGTCTACCTTTAGAAACATATTGCACTCTCCTCTTTCCTCTTGGCTTGCTCCAGGTGATGTTCTATTGCATTCTTTTCCTTTTCTCAGGTTGTTGCTTTTATGCTACATGCTTCTCCTTTCCCTCGACTCTTTATAGGTATTGCTATTTTGCTATGATTGCATTGTATTTCTTCTTGGTTGGCTACATGGGTAGGTTAGCATAGGCATTGCTATTTTGAGGTCTTACTTTGCATAGATATTGTTGTTCCCTTGGTTCTGATCTCAATAAGTCATCTATTTCTTTGGGATTTTTTATCTATGTTGGACATTTTGAGTCCCTAAGCTAAAATATTGTCATTGATGTCAAAAGGTTATTTGATGTCAAAAGGATTTATGATGGTATGCACTATGTTTTGTAAAAGTGCAAGGAAGGGTTTTTGTGAAAACCAAGGCAGGAAAAATAAAAGGTTTTATTTAAAACTATGGATGGCAGATTTGAAATGGGTTTTTATTAAAACCCAAGTTGGCTTTTCATTTCATTGAAAAAGGTGCCCTGGTGATGGAGATATTTAATTTTAAAGATTTAGTTTAAATTTTAATTATTTAAAATTAAAATTAAAATTTTAAAATTAATCAAAAGTTTTCCCTCCATTTTCTGTCGACGTCGAATTTTATTCTTCCCCATCCACATCGTGTATAAAAGGCGCCTTGTTAAGCAATGGTTTATGTCCTCCAAAATTTGAATGATAAATCCTCTTTTGCAAAAGTTATCCTCCTTCGAAATCATACACTATTGACGGCGAAGGTTTGGGAGAAGCGCAATTTGTAAGTTCGTGGGTGCCAAGAGGAAGTACTTCAAGCACTAAGTGGAATAGCTTCCACGTGGGAAGCTTAGCCCACTTGGTGTGCAGAAGGAGTGCAAAGGCACACTCACTGCTGCAGGTCTCAGGTTCGAGTCACCCAAAATTCATTTTTCGCTTGTGCTGTTGTCGCAATTTCAGAGCAAAAAATAATTATTTCCAAGGTATGTCATCGCCATAATTTTTGGAGATTGAGATATAAGTGTTTTAATTTTCCTAAGCTAAGGTTAATGCATAATTATTGAGGGTTTACCATGGTGGTATAGTTTAAGAGTTGTGGCTTATATTTTGCACTAGTTGATGTGGGATTTTTGCATTAAGGAGCTTAGTGAGTTGTGCATTAGTGCAACGTGTTTTTAGGAGAAATAAGGGAATGGTAAATTGTTGTGGTGATATTCATGCTATGCTTTATTAGATAAGGAAATAATTATATTTAATTATTTTCTAGTGGTGGATGTGATTTTTGACTAGGAGAAATAAGGTGTAAAAGATTATGATAATTGTTTTGTAATTTCTCCTAACCCTCATGAAGATTGGCAAAAGAATATTGTGATTATGGTAGATTTCCAAAGAGTTTTTTTCATCTTCATAAAAGGTATGGGCACATTATCCTATTGATTGTTTATGGTGGTTGATTTCTGAAATATCATTGGAGAGAAAAGGATTGATTGTGGTTTCCTTTTGAGAGTTGTTGGTTGAATGCTTCAAGGATTTTTGGTTTGAGAGTTATGGTTAAAACCTTATTTTATAAGCATTATTGTTGAAGCCCTTAGTTGTGTGAAAAACCTGAGTTAGGGTTTGAGAAGAACACGAGTATCATTGTTATGTGAGATTTTTTGTTGAACATTGTTGAGTTGGTTGATTCATGTTTGGACTAGGGTTTGTGAGAAAGAGTTGCTCCTTATGGTGATTGGTTGAGTAGAGTTGTTTGAGCCTAGTCAAGTTATTGTGTGAAGTGGTTTTTCAAGTTCCATAAAACAAACTATTCTATATTCTAATTTGAGTTGAGTTGAGAAAGAAATTGGATTTGAGTATAGAACATATTGAGTCTCTAACAATTCTCTTTATGCTTCTATGAGATTTCTGAGTTGAGATTAATTTGAGTTGAGATTGGGATTTGAGTATAGAACATATTGAGTCTCTAAAAATTCTCTTTATGCTTCTATGAGATTGAGTTGAGATTTTATTGAGCTTATTTGAGGTAAGTCTTTGAGAAGGCTTGTGGACTAATTTTTAGTAAGCTTTTGTGAAAGCTTGCTATGCAGATTTGAGCAAGTCCTAGAGAGGACTTATTGAGCATATTTGGACAAGTTTTGAGTGAGCTTGTTGAGCAGATTTGGACAAGTTCTGAGTGAGCTTGTTGAGCAAATTTGGACAAGTTCTGAGTGAGCTTGTTGAGCAGATTTGAGTAGGTTTTGAGTGAGTCTATTGAGCAGATTTGAGCAGGTTCTAAGTGGACCTATTGAGCAGATTTGAGAATGTTCTAAGTGAGCCTATTGATAGAGCTTTGGAGGTGATAGAGTACAAAGGACAGAGTCTCAGTGGATAGAGATCTAGCATCCAGGACAATTGAAGATAGATCTGAGTGAGGAGTCTTCAAGTGGAGAGAGATCCACAAGTTAATGAAGCAGAGAGATAGAGTCTTCTAGAATATCACTAGCCAAAGCAAAAGGGGAAAAATTTCTCATGTGGAAGAGATCCATGAACTTGAGATTTAGGGGATCAACATATCCTTTGGATAGAGGCCCATAAACATTATAATTGAGAAGGATTCCCAAGATATTATTTGAGAAATATTTAGAAGAAATATTTTCTATGAGGTAGCCCACATTGGGTGAACCACGTTAAAAATGATGTCTCTCATATGTGTGATGCTTTGTGTGATGTTTAATGCTTTATTAATTTTGATGCTACTATTTGGGGAAAGTTTTATATTATACTATTAACCCCACCTCTTAGTATAAGCACATGTTATTCAATTGGTATCAGAGTGGGTCTCTCCGTGAAGAGTCTAACAGCTCGAAAGAAGATCCTTCGATAGCATACATGACCTCAGAAAGTAAAGAAGAAAGTGGGTTTGATATAAAAGAAGAATTATTTGTTGCTCTCAGAAAATTGGAAAGACTTAGAGAGAAAAATTTGAAAATTGAAGGAACAAATTTAGGAAGATGAAGAAGCAAGAGTGGAACTTATACAAAACCTTGTAAAATTCAAGATTAAGGTAGAAGAAGGAAAGAATATTGAGCAATATATGACAGATCTATTGAGAGCCAAGGAAAAAGAATGTGGAATATTGGAAGCAAAAATTGTTCTCCTAAGAAATAAACTGGAAGGGATCAAGATACTACAAAATATAGAATATGTGAAAGAGGAATCAAGCTTCCAAAATGCAGAAACTTCAAACAAAGAAAAGCAAGCAAAGGATATCAGAAAGGAAGAGAGCAAAGAGGAACCCTGGATAAGAGTTAATTACAAGAAGAGGATGACTTCTCCACAATATCCAAGATCTCCAAACATGTTACATAATCTCTTTCATAGTCATTGTTTTTCTTGCAATAAATATGGTCATATAGCTACACACTATACTCATCATGCAAGATAAAAAAAATATTTCAATTCTTTTGCACCTCTCATGGATAATGATGTTATATGTTACAAATGCAATAATTTTGGACACAAGGCTAGATGGTGTAAAATGATATTTCCTGAGTTTAGAAAAACAATTCCAACAACTAGGAAGGATGAAAGAAAGAATGATAGGGCTAGATCTATGTTAGTTCAAAAAACCCTGCATGCTCAAAATAAAGAAGAACAATGGTATCTGGATAGTGGTTGCTCTAGCCAAATGACAAGAGACAAAGACAAATTCATTGTTCTAAAGGAAACAAATAGAGGATCTGTAATTTTTGGTGATAATGGATCAGTTAGGATTGTTGGGAGAGGTACTCTAAGTCTAGACAATGGAAACAAAAATAGAGAATGTTTTGTATGTCAAAGGGTTAAAGCACAATATTATGAGTATAAGTCAACTTCGTGATCAAGGATATATGGTTATCTTCCATCCAGATAGATGTGAGATAATGAAAACTGAAACAGGAAGAATTTTTGCAAATGCAAGAAGGACTCCAAACAACTTATATATGCCCAATGAGATCAAAGGAGAAAAATATTTTTTATCATAAGAATATGAGATTTGGTTATGGCATAGAATATTAGGTCATTTGAATTTTGACAACATAGTCAGTATAAGAAACAAACAGGCAGTCAAATATTTACCCAAAATAAGGAGACCTCAAAACACAATTTGTGCACCTTGTCAACATGGAAATCAAACTAGGACAACTTACAAACCAAAAGGCTATATGTCTTCTGAGCCTTTAAGTTTAATACATACTTATTTGTGTGGTAATACCAAAACACAAAGTATTCAGGGTGAGAGTTACTTCATGTTGTTTGTAGATGATTATTCCAGAATGGTTTGGGTAACTTTCCTAAAAGAGAAGTTTGAAGCCTTTGAAAAATTCAAAGCATTCAAGAAATTGGTTGAAAATAAAATAGGCAAAAGGATTAAATGTCTACGATCTGATATAGGAGGAGAGTTTACTTCAAATAAGTTTGTAGAATTTTGTGAACAACATGGAATCAAGAGAGAGTACTCACTAGCGAAAACTTCCCAATAAAATGGAGTAGTTGAAAGGAAGAACAAGACTATTGAAAACATGGCTAGAAATATGTTAAATGAATCTAAAGTGTTAGATGGTTTTTGGAAAGAAGCAGTATCTATAGTTGTGTACATAATTACTAGGGCTCAATTAAGGGTAAATCATCACAAGATCCTTATGAGCTTTGGAAAGGAAGATCTGCTACTGTAAAACATTTTAAGATATTCGAAAGCAAATGTTACATAAGATGGGAAGATTAGAATTTGGGAAAATTTGATCCAAGATGTGATAAAGGAATTTTTCTTAGCTATTTCACAAAGAGCAAGGCTTACAAATGTTACAACAAAAGAAAACACACTATGTTGGAAAGTATTAATATAATAGTTAATAAAAATATAGATTCCAGAGAGCCAATTCAACAATCAATATATCAAGAAGATCGATGTTGTCAAGAAGAATTTTGTGAGGAATCAGATAATGATGAAGAAGAAACACAAAGGATTATTCCTAAGAATCCTTATAGGTATATACATAAACATCACCCAAAATATCAGATCATTGGAAATCCAGATGAAAGACAGACAAGGAGAAGAATAATAAAACCATCTCAACAAGAAAATTTTTCTTTGCTATATAAGATTGAGCCAAAATATTTCTCTCAGGCTAGTGAAGATGAATTTTGGGTTAAATCAATGACTGAAGAATTAGATAAAATTGAGAAGAGCAAGACTTAGAAACTTGTTCCAAGACCTAAGGACAAAAATGTGATTGGCACAAAATGGGTCTTTAGAAATAAGTTGAATGAAGATGGACAAGTTGTCAAAAATAAAACAAGGTTAGTTTGCAAAGGTTATGCACAAGTAGAAGGAATTTATTTTTATGAAACATTTGCTCCAATTGCATGAATTGAAGCTATAAGGATGTTTTTAGCTTTTTCAAGTTTCAATAATTTCAAAGAATATCAAATGGATGTTAATTCAGCTTTTCTAAATGGGATTCTAGAAGAAGAGGTCTACATTGAACAACTAGATGGATTTATACTATCAGATACTCCGGATCAAGTATGCAGATTGAAAAAGGCATTATATGACTTAAAGCAGGCTCTCAAAGCATGGTATTCAATATTGGATAGTTATATACAGGAACAAGGATTTAGGAAAGGAATAGCGGTCAATAAGTTGTATATCAAAAATGAAGGAAATGATATTATGATAGTGGTTGTTTATGTTGATGACATAAATTTTGGGGGAAATAATGACAAGATGTGCAAAGAGTTTGCTAAGAATATGCAGAGTGAATTTGATATGTCTATGCTTGGTGAATTATCCTTCTTTCTTGGTCTTCATATTTCACAATCAGAAAAGGGAGTGTTTCTTTCTCAAGCCAAATACATCAAGGAGATGTTAAAGAAATTCAGATTAGAAGTTTGCAAACCAGTAAGTACTCCTATGGTCAAAGGGTGCAAGTTAAGTAAGGATGATGAATCTCCAGAGGTAAATCAGAGATTATACAGATCCATGATTGGTAGCTTATTGAATGTCACAGCTAAAAGACCAAACATAGTACAATCAGTAGGATTAGTGGTAAGATTTTAGGTAGCACCTAAGGAAACACATGTGGCAGAAATAAAAATAATTTTTAGGCATCTAAAAGGGACTATGGATTTTGGACTTTGGTATCCTAAAAGTGACAGTTTCACACTCACAACATATACAGATGCAAATTGGACCGACAGTATTGATGATAGAAAAAGCACAAGTGGGGGAGCTTTCTTTCTTGGAGAAAGACTAGTATCCCGGTTAAGTAAGAAGCAGGTTTCAGTATCACTATCCACAACAAAGGCAGAATTTATTGTAGTAGTAGTCAGTTGTACACAAGTGTTATGGATGAAGAGGACTTTAGAATACTTCAAGATAAAACATGATCAACCTATTCCTATACTATGTGATAATACTAGTGCCATATGTATCTCAAAAAATCCAGTAATGCATTCCACGACGAAGCACATTCCGATTAAGTATCATTTTTTGAGAGAAAAGGTGTCAGATTGGAGTATGTCACTACAAAGGAACAGATAGCAGATATTTTCACTAAGCCATTCCCAAAAGATACTTTTGAGTATCTTCGAGGAAAATTGGGAGTGAGACTCCCACCCTAGAATTAACCACCTCATGTGGAGGTGGGGGAGGGGCTAAGCTAAGAGGCTCATTCTTAGCCCTGAGCCCCAAAGGTGACCCTTTTCCATTGATGACAAAGCAGGAGAGATTTGTATATTGGGGAGAGTTTTGATATGGGGAGATATTTTATAATTGAGAGAACATTGAGCCAGGGGGAGCAAAGTCCCAGGGGGAGCAGAAAAGAAGGTCATATTCCAATAAAAGGATATGGGTTGCCATAAATGACAAAGGAGGAAATTGTTGGAAATTTTGAGTCTCTAAGCTAAAATATTGTCATTTATGTCAAAAGGTTATTTGATGTCAAAAGGATCTATGATGGCATGCACTATTGTGAAAGTGCAAGTAAGGGTTTTTGTGAAAACCAAGGTAGGCAAAATAAAAGGTTTTATTTAAAACCATGGATGGTAAATTTGAAATGGGTTTTTCTTAAAACCCAAGTTGGCTTTTCGTTTCATCGAAAAAGGTACCCCGGTGATGTAGATATTTAATTTTAAATATTTAGTTTAAATTTTAATTATTTAAAATTAAAATTAAAATTTTAAAATTAATAAAAAGTTTTCCCTCCATTTTCTGTCGACATCAATTTTTATTCTTCTCCATATACATCATGTCTAAAAGGCGTCTTGTTAAGCAATGGTTTATGTCCTCTAAAATTTGAATGATAAATCCTCTTTTGCAAAAGTTATCCTCCTCCGAAATCGTGCACTATTGACGACAAAGGTTTGGGAGAAGCGCAATTTGTAAGTTCATGGGTGCCAAGAGGAAGTACTTCAAGCACGAAGTGGAATAGCTTCCACGTGGGAAGCTTATCCCACTTGGTGGGCAGAAGGAGTGCAAAGGCACACTCGCTGTTGCAGGTCTCGGGTTCGAGTCACCCGAAATTTGTTTTTCTTTTTTTTGGTAATTAAGGGTAATTTCACTAATATCGGGTTTTAAAGGTTAACCCAAAACTTATTACAAAATATAGCCTTAAGCTGATATGGATCCTTGCCTTGTTAAGGACTACCTATCATTTACTATTCCTTGCATTTCTAAGCCCTAGAAACGAGTGGGTTTGATACCTCTTACCCATACTAATAGCCCAACCATCAAGCTGACAGCATACCGTAAGAACACTATAGACCCCCAGACATATTTCAAGACAATCTATAGAGCTATTAAGAATGATATCCCCAGGAAGGACCCTTTCCTCAGTACAGAAAAAAAACTAAAAATTGTCACAGATTAGAACTGAATAGGGCTAACAAGGCTAACAGAACAGGGCTGACAAAATAGGGCAGATTAGAATAGAACAGGGCTGACAAGGTTGACATAATAGGTTTGACAAGGCTGATAGAATAGGGCTAACAAGGCTGACATAACAGGGATAACAAGGTTGATAGAATAGGGCGGATTAGAACAGAACAGGGCTTACAAGCCAAAATTCCTCTATACCGGGTGGCTGGATAGAGGAAGCTAAGTTTCCTCATCATCATCATCCTTAAGCTTCTTTACCTCCTCATCCTCCTCTTCTTCATCCATGTCCTAGATAAGTTCAACCGAATTTCCACCTCAGACTTCATTGGTGGTCATTTTACATTACTTCTTCCACATCATTGGGGACCCCTTACTCCCACGTGACAAGTCCATCAGCATTCACCCCTAATTTGGCTAGCTTATCTACCATTTTATTGCCTTCCTAGAACACGTGTTGTTACAGCCTATCATTCCTATATTAAAAAATGATCCTTACCTCTTCTATGATAGATTTGATCTGCAACAAAGGTTTTTTCCAATTGGTTAGGAGGTTTATAATGTTCATTGAGTCCCCTTCAACTATTAGTTTACCTTTAGTTTCCTAGGACATCTGCAACCCTCTCCATAGGGCTCTTGCTTCCACCTCATTGTTGGTCCTTCTTCCAAGCTATTCAAAAAATGCTAGCACCAAGTTTCCTTGGTGGTCGCGAACCACTCCTCCAACACCTTCTCTTCTAGGATTGTCCTTAGCTGCACCGTCGAAATTGAGCTTGAACCACCCAATTGGGGGCGGGGTCCACTTCACACCTATTCTGGAATTGGGCTTAATGACCAAGGGTTCCTCTTCCAGGATAATATGTAGGGATTGAGCAAGTTGTTTTTCCCAAGGATGGTTATACTGAGCTTCATAGGGGATGATATTGAAATTTTCATGAGCAAAGACAAGGATCTTGTTGGTAATTGATGTGAACTCAACTACAAGAGACCAACAAAATGGACTCCAATCACATAACACAAATGCAATATAATGGAAGAAACCTAAAAATTGATATTCTTCCCATTCATGAATTCACATCCCTTCTCCAAAATATTACAATTGATCATATAGAAAAAAAAAACCAAAGAAACCCTAAAAACGTGTTTTTTCTAAAAACTGCTAAAAATAGATATTTTTCTAAAAACTACTAAAAATAGAAATGAGTCGGATTGCACCCAAATTTAGTGCACACATCCCTATTACAATAAAAAACCTTAATTTAAAATATTAGGTCTCAAATTAAGGTATAACAAAAGATAATAAACTTCTAACATGCAAAAAAACCCAAAAAACTCGAGAACCTATTCTACTAATTTTGGGACACTAGATGTAGGAGTTAGGTCTCAAAAATATGATTTTTGGAGAGTCAATCCAATCAAATATTTTCTTGATGTAGAACATGCACGCAAAACCACCTGTTAAATTTCAAGGCAAACGAGCGTACGGTTCACAAGTTATGGCTCCAGCAAGGTGCATCATTCTCCTCTGGTATAAAAGAACTCAGCTCCTACGAGTTCAGTTGAATTGAAATCCTGCAGCTTTTGGTTATCAATTTTCTTTAGCTCTAACTCTAAAACCCAAGTGTTATTTAACTATGGTAATCCTTCCCACTGAACTAGGTATCTATTGTAGTTCCCATGTATGGTGGTGATCACCTCCTTATCGAGCACCTATGCAACTCTGTATTTTTTCTTCTTAGGCATCTATTGTGCCCAATTTGTTGTCTCTTGTAATTCACCATCCTCGATAGTACTAGGATACTAAAATAAATCAAAAACATTAAAAATAGGTGAAATATCAAATTCATCGGGCAACTCCACTTTATAGGCATTATCATTGATCTTCTTCAAAATCCTGCATGGTCCAATTTTCTTAAGTTTCAGTTTGTTATACATCCCCTTAGGAAATATTTCTTTCCTAAGATGAACCATGACCATGTCACCCTCTTCAAAAACTTTCACCCTTCTGTGTGCGTCAGCATACTATTTGTAGTGAGCATTACTACTCTACAATTTTTCCCTCACCGACTCTTGCACTTTCTGGATATGCTCAGCAAATGCTTCTGCATAATCACTAACTCGTTCCCCAATAAGTAACTCAACCAAATATAATACACCTCTAGGATTTTAACCATAAATAATTTGGAAAGGAGATTTACTTGTCGACATGTTCACTGAACTATTGTATGCAAATTTAGCTTGTGACAAGGATAAATCCCATTGTTTTGGTTTTTTTCCAACTATGCACCGTAAGAGGTTTCCCAATATTCTGTTCACTAGCTCTGTTTGCCCATCGGTATGTGGATGGTAAGCACTACTGAACTACAACCTGATGTTCAAATTATTCCACAATCTCCTCCAAAAATGACTCAAGAACTTAGTATCCTGATAAGAAGTAATAGTCTTTGGAACACCATGCAACCACACAATCTCATCAAAGAATAAGACTGTCAGTCTTAGTTGCATCATTATTTTTTTGGCAAGCAGTGAAATTCATAATTTTTGAAAATATTTCTACCACAAAAAAAATTGAATCCTTATCCCTCTATGTCTTGGGCAACCCCAACACGAAATCCATACTCAGATCAGTCCATGGTCCTGTAGGAACTGGTAGTGGCATATACAACCCTATATTTTTCTCATGGCCCTTAGCCATTTGACATACTCTACATATAGAGATAAACCTGATTATGTCTCTCTTCATTTTTGGCTAGTAGTACTTCTCCTCTAAAAGAGTGGTAGTTTTGGCTACTCCAAAATGACCAGCAAAACCCCCACTATGTAATTCCCTCAATATGTTATTCTCATAGAGCCATTAGGAATGCATAATCGATTACCCTTAAACAAGTAACCATTCTATAAAAAATACTCTTCAAAAATAGTACGAGACTCACCCTCAACTGCACTTTTATATTGTTGCACAATATTCCCAAAATCTGCATCAGATTCATACATATCTTTAATCCCCTCAAATCCTACCACTTCATTCTCCATAGTGGTCAACAACATGACTCTCCTACTCAATGCATCAACAAACTTATTTTGTTTGCTCAATTTGTGCTTCAGTACAAATGTATACTGTTGTAAAAATGAAACCCATTTGGCATGCCTACTATTTAACTTTTTCTTTGAGTTGACATACCTCAATGTTTCATGATCAGTAAACAACACAAACTCCTTTGAGAGTAAGTAGTGACTCCAATGGTGCAATGCTTGCACAATTGCATAAAATTACACATCATATGTAGAATATTTCTTCCTTGCATCATTTAGCTTCTCACTGAAAAATACTACAGGCCATCCCTCTTGACTTAAGACACCACCAATTCCAACAAATGAGGCATCACAATCAACCTCAAACAACTTTCTGAAATATGGTAGCAGTAGAACAGGGTCTTCAGACACGTTCTTCTTTAAGAGTTCAAAACTCTTTGTTGCTGCCATAGTCCATACAAACTCTTTCCCCTTCATGCACTCAGTTATAGGGGCAACTATACTACTGAAGTTCCTGATGAAATTTCTGTAAAAGGTAGCTAGGCCATGAAAGATCCTTACTTATGTTATAGTTCGTGGAAGAGGCCATTCTAGAATCGCCTTCACTTTCTCATCATCGATCCTCATGCCATATCTTGAGATTACAAATCCTTAAAACACTAAACTATCCTAAAGAAATCTACATTTCTTCAGGTTGACATAGAATTTCTCCTTCCTGAGCATGTCTAACACTAATTTTAGGTGGAACAAATGCTCCTCTTCAATTTTACTATAAATCAAAATATCATGAAAATACACAACCACAAACTTACCATTATATTTCTCGCAGTACTTTGTTCATCAACCGCATAAATGTACTGGGTGTATTAGAAAACCCAGATGGCATCACCATCCACTCGTACAACCCATATTTTGTCTTAAAAGCTATCTTCCATTCATCCCCTTCTCTAATTTTTATCTAGGATTAGCCACTTCGTAGATCAATTTTATTGAAGTATTTAGCTCCAGCTAATCCATTCATCATGTCATCCACTCTCGACATAGGATATCGATACTTCATTGTGATCTTTTTTATGGCTCTACTATCCACACACATCTGCTAGTCACCATATTTCTTTGGAGTTAGCAATGCTGGACTTGCACATGGACTCATACTATCCCTAACTAATCCCTTATTTATCAACTCTGTCACTTGCCTACTCAACTCTGCATTCCGTGTTGAGTTCAACCGATAAGTTGCCTAATTTGGGAGAGCTGATCCTGGAATCAAATCCATGTGATGTTGGATATCCTTCTTTGGTGGTAGCCCATCTGGTAACTCCTCTGGTGTGACATATTTATATTCACTTAGCAACTTAGCTGATGCTATTGGCATAACAACTTCCTCTATTTCTAGCTTCCTAGCTATTAAGGCATAACAGAAGCTACCATCCTTGATCTCTACAATAAAATCCTTCATCATCAAAAAGATCTAACTTGGCCCATACTCCTTCAGAGGTACAAGAACTACCTTTACACCTTCTTTCTAGAATGATTAAGTATTCTTTCTTCCATTATGGTTAGTAGCCCTGTCATACTATCAAGGTCTTCCCAACAGAATGTGACATGCATCCATCGGGATCACATCACACCACACTTCATCCTTGTAAGTAATCCCAATTGAAAATTTAATTAAACACTTTTGATCTACTGTTACCTCATTCCCATTCTTAACCCATGAGATGCGATATGGACAATGTTACATACCTTCCCTCCTGATGTAAACCTTGTGCAATAGATGTTTGTTCGTAGCCCAAAATCATCACCATCTATGGTATGCCCCTTTTCTTTGCTCTGCACCTTCTCTTTCTTAGGAACAATCAACATCCTCCTTATCATAAGTGCTTCCTCCATGTCAGCAACAAATTCATCCTCATCTTGCTCTTCCATATTAACCATATTGACCCTTCCTTGTCCTCCTTGAACCCTTTATTGGACATCACTTTGGGGACACTCAAATGCTCTATGCCCCTCCTCACCACATCCATAATAGGTATACGACCTTCTTGGATCATTCCCATTTTGTCCACCACCGTAACCTTTACCTCATTGGCATTCTCTTCCTCTCAGATTCTCCCCATCTTCTTCTTGTTAAGCAGGTATTGAGGATTCTCCCTTGACAAAATTAGATCCACTTCGACCCTGAACTGAAGAGGGTGTAAATCCCTTCTTACCTCTTCTATTAAACCTTTTCAATTTCTCCTCTGCCTTAAGGGCCATTTGATATGCTTTTTATTATCCCTTAGGGATTATCGCATGCTGCAAAAAGAGCAGTTAAACAGAAAATAACTAGATATGTCTTGCTAGGAGATATTCTGTATCGATGAAGCTATAATGGAATCCTCCTTTGTTCTCTCAATCTCAAAGAATCAGCTTGGGCAATTTTGCAAGCTCATGATGGTACCTATAGTGGCCATTTTAGCGACATGGTCATATTTAAGTGCATCCTCAGAATGGGATATTATTGGCCCACAATGGAGAAGTATTGTTACCCGTATATCAAGAAATGTATTAAATATCAGCACCACACTAATCTTATGCACCTACCATTTAAGACCTTGAAATTGATTCAATCAGATTGGCCTTTTTATCAGTGGGGATTCGATCTAATCAAGAATATATCTCCTCCTTCATCGGGTCACCACACATTCATTATAACGTCCACTGAGTACTTTACTAAATGGGTGGAAGAAATCCCTTTGACCTTTATGATTGGACCTCGTATTGCAAATTTTATACTCAATAATATTATATGTCATTTTGGTATTCCATCCAAAATAATTTTGGATAATGGAACTTCATTTAAGAACAAATATGTGCGGGTTTTAATTTCCAGATATAATATTTAGCATATCTTTGCAACACCCAATTATCCATAAGCAAATGGGCAAGCATAGGATTCTAACAAAACAATAGTTTCCATATTGAAGAAAACCATTAAGGATAATCATAAGGATTGGCACCTTTAATTACCTCTATCTTTGTGGGCTTATCACACTAGCATTCGGACACCCGTTGGGGTAACCTTGTTTTTTCTAGTCTATGGCACTGAGGCTATTATACCCTTGGAATTAGAGATTTAATCACTACGAGTCTCATTGAAAGAGTTCATCGATTATGACACTTCACGATAAGATTACCTTCATCAATTAACCCTTCTTGATGAACGATGGGTGAATGCTCTTGAACATCTTCATGTTTACCAGGTTAATCTTAAATGAGCTTACAATATTAAATTCCATCCAAGAGACTTTAAGGTTGTGTATATTGCGCTTAAAGAGAACCAAGAGATCTCAAACCTATTGCCTCATCCGTGAGATAAATTTATGGTCAATTGGTTAGGTCCCTTCATCATCATAGAGAAGAGTGGACCTGGTACTTATCACCTAATATCGCTAGAATATGTTGAGGAGTTTGTACCTCTCAATATTCTTCATCTACGAGTATTTTATACATAGCTCATAAAAAACAAAAATCATCAAAAATACAAAAAAATCAAAAAACATAAAATTGCAAAAACAATTCAAAACATTAAAACACAAAAATATTTACATTTACATTATGCATTTTCATTACATGCACTCATTAATTGTATTGCATTATGCATATTCATATACTACACTTGCATTACATTAGGATAGGTTGTGTTTACATTCTTACGAATGACACTATGTTCGCATGCTAGTCATGAATCCTCTCATCATTATCATTCATATCATTCCTTGTGAGTAACTATATTTTTCAACACATTTAATTAGTTTCTATAAGGTGTATACTAGGGTTTTCTAGTCATTTAGTTGTCTCTATTTATAGTTTTAGATTTTGTAGAAAACTAATTTAGCTTTTGGAGATAAGGTCTATTTTTGTTAGTACCTTGCATATGTCAAAATCCCAACACAATTTTACACATTAACAATCCGAGTTTGAACAAGGAAAGATGACACTACAAAGTGGTCCTAGTCACCTTAAGAAAAATATTTTCCTTGCTCATCTTATTATGCACATGGTCTAGAATGTTGATCATTGACAAAAGGAAAAGCTCCCCCCTACCCAAATAATCCCTTGCTCTTACACAAAATGAGCAAAATTCCCAAAGCAAAGCAAAATAAATAGTGATTTTCATCACTAAGCATGAGCAAGTATCCCAAATAATCAAAAGAAAAGAAGGGGTTAACAAGCTTGAATACCTGGAATATTCAATATTCAAACGCCATGGGGTGATCTCCATTACAAAATGGGTTGAATGAAACCCACTTGGCAATGGAGTAGTCTTACGCGTGATGATATGTCTATCACATTAGTGAACTTTTTTTTGTACATACAAATGTCAGCTTATGGATGAGCTAGCTTTAAGTGACTTGCATTGCCTAGTAGTCTAGTATAACTATGTCCAAACTCAGGATCATGATGACCATATGGTATCCTCATTACAATAATGGGTTGAATGAAACCTGCCTAGCAATAAGGTAGTATTATGCCTCATATAATATATTCATTTGCACACATAGGGATAATGAATATTGAGGTCTTCTTAACAGACTTGTATCTTTGAGGAGTCTTGTATAGTTAGTATACAAATTTTGATTAATGAACTAGGGCGTTTGAGTCTCATGGAAAACCTCAAAAATCCCCTAATAGCAGCAAATCATCTCATCAAACAATCATATTTTTCCTTATGAACTTTTGTTTATTAAGGGGTGTTCATAAGATACAATAGATACCAAATGGATATCAATAATGATATTTAGATGACCATTGACTATTTTATGCATGTCTCTTAGTTTACAAAATCTTATAGGGAAAACCCCATATCTCACATCATTTCATTTCACATATGAATGTATACATGATTAATTCTTATGATAAGAGTTAATATTTTCATTCATGATTTCCATACATTTTGTGGTATATGCCATTAGTTTTTTAAACATAAATTAGATTCATTCATTATGTTTTAAGTGATTAAAGCATACAAGTACATTTACATTAGACCATCTATATGAGATTAATGCATTACATTCATCATATCATATAACACAGATTAAATGCATCATCAATAAAACAAATCAAAACATACATTTAACATTCACTACTGCATCCATATATGCATACATAGTAGTGCATCTACACATCTAGATCACAACATCTAATTATCAATCATCTAATTATTGCATGTCATCAGTACAATACATATAGAACATTACATCATCATGTTGGACATTTTGATTCCCTAAGTCAAAGTTGTCATTGATGTCACCATTGATGCCACCAGATGGAGTCATCATTAATACCAAAGATTTTAGCAGGAAATAAAGGTGACAAAGATGGTCATTTGATATTTAGCAAGAAGGCAAAAGTTCGAGTGAAACGGTGCAAAAGACAGAAGTTGAAAAGGAGTTATAATATTTATTTTATAAATTATTTAAATTTAGGATGAATTTAAATTTTATAAATAAATATTAAAAGGTACTTTATCAAAGGTGAAATATTATAATGGTTAGAAGTGCCATGGTGAAAACCTAAATAAAATATTTGTAATTTTTATTACAATATTTTATATTGCAAAAGTGGGTTTATAAAGTCTAAAAATATCTTAATAAACCCAAAGGTTGGGTTTAAAGGTTTAATACCAAAGAATATTTTAATAAATCCAAAGGGTGTATTTAAAGTTTTAAACAAGTTAAAGTTTATTTCCGCCAACGTTATATAAGCCAAAGGGAAACGCCGATGTTTTTGATTTAGTGGAAATGCATATAAATACCATACCCAAAGTTGATTTCCAAATTATCCTTGCTCGAATTGGAAAGAGAAAGCATATGAATTAAATGCAGAGCTGGTGAGATAGAATTACGAAATTTGTGTTTGAATTAATGGTGAAAGGAAACAAAAGCAAGCGCGTTGATTAGTTGGAAGCCAACAAGGCACCTTGGCCTAGTGGCAAGTGGGCTGCAAGCTTACGTTTTGGTGTGCATGGTGGATAGTGTTCGAATCCCATGAAAGCTTTTGGTGGACATGTTGAAGGGACCAATCGTTAGGCACATGCATTTTGCAAGGCAAGCAAGGGATGTTGAAGCATGTGGTGCTTCTTCATTTCCAACGAGCTTGTATCTCGTGTGGTGGTTTGTTCCATGGGCAAAGATGTTTGTGTGGGCTTCTGTGAGAGTTCGAAACTCTCCAAAATCAAAAGTACATTTTTATGTTTTATTTTATTAATGCCTAAGTTGGAGGTATAAGGTATTTGGTGGTTTAAGTATTTGTATTGTGATAAAGGTTGGTAGTTGATAAATACCATTAGAAGTTATAAGGAGAATTCTATTTTTATTTTAAATTCTTAAAAATTGCTATTGTGAAATATTGGAAGGTTAAGACTTTATGGGTTGTATGTTATTTTGAATAAAGGATTTTGTGATTATTGTGAGGATATTTCTTATTGTTTAAGTTGGAGTGATAAGGTGTAATTGTGATATTATTTTTGTGATATAAAAATTATCCTCTAACCCTTATGTGAGTTTGGAAAATATTTTTTGTGAAGTGTGGCATATTTTGTGGATAACTCCTTGGCAACAAAAATGTATGGGTAAAATTATTCTCTAATGAGTTGGTTGATTGGTTTGGTTGAAAAATTAAGTTTTGAGTGAAAAGGAATTGATTAGGGTTTCCTTTTCAAAAGTGGTTGAGTTAATACTTCAAGGTTTTTTGGATTGAGAGTTGTGATTAAAACTTATTTGATAAGCATTGTTGTTTAGACCATTGGTTGAGTGAAGTACATTGAGTTAATGCTTAAAGGTTTTTTGAATTGAGAGTTGTGATTAAAACCTTGTTTTATTAGCATTTTTATTGAATCCAATGGGTTATGCAAAGAACATGAACTTGAGCTAGAAAAGAACATGAGTATCATTGTTATGTGATATTTATCTTGGGTATTGTTGAAAACATTTTGATTTGGGTGATATATGCTTGGACTAGGTTTTGTGTGAAATGATTATTCCTTGAGGTTATTGGTTGAGTATAGTTTATTGATCCTAGTCAAGTGAATGTGTGAAGTGGTTGTTCAAGTTCCATGAAATAAACTATTCTATGAGATTGATTTGAGTTGAGATTGAGATTTGAGAATAGAACATATTGAGTCTCTAACAATTCTCTTTATGCTTCTATGAGATTGATTTGAGTTGAGATTGAGATTTGAGAATAGAACATATTGAGTTTCTAACAATTCTCTTTATGCTTCTATGAAATTGATTTGAGATGACATTGAGATTTGACTATAGAACATATTGATTCTCTAAAAATTATCTTTATGATTCTATGAAATTGAGTTGAGAAAGTGATTGAGCATTGAGTATAGAACATATTGAGTCTCTAACAATTCTCTTTATGATTCTATGAGATTGGACAAGTTCTGTGTGGACTTGTTAATATAATTTGAGGCAAGTATTTGAGAAGGCTTGTGGATTGTTTTTGTGTGAGATTTTGTGGAAGCTTACGATGCATATTTGAGCAAGTCCTAGAGAGGACTTATTGAGCAGATTTGGACAAGTTATGTGTGGACCTGTTGAGCATATTTGGACAAGTTCTATGTGGACTTGTTGAGAAAATTTGGACAGGTTCTGAGTGGACTTGTTGAGCAGAGTTGTGCAGGTTCTAAGTGGACCTGTTAAGAATATTTGACCAGGTTCTAAGTGGACATGTTGAGTAGATTTGAGCAGGTTATGACTGGACCTGTTGAGCAGATTTGAACAGGTTTTGAGTGGACCTGATGATTAGATTTGAGAAGGTTCTAAGTGAACCTATTGAGAAAAGCTTTGAAGGTGATAGAGCAGAGAGGATAGAGTCTCCAGTGGATAGAGATCCATTAGCCAAGATATTGAGGACATGTCTTTTGAGTGAGAACAAGAGTATTCAAGTGAAGACAGATCCATAGTTAGTGCGATGAAGGCAGTGTCTTCTAGAGGAACACCAACCAAAGTAGAGGAGAAGGAGTTCTCTTGTGGATAGATATCCACAAACCAAATTTGGGGGATCAGCATCTCCTTTGGGCATAGGTCCATAAACATTGTAATTGGGAAGGATTCCCAAAATATTATTTGAGAAATATTTAGAAGAAATATTTTCTCTGTGGAGGTAGCCCACATTGGGTGAACCATGTTAAATCTGTGTCTCTATTGTGTATGGTGTTTTGTGCATTGCTTTGATTACTACTATTAATACTGCTATCTATACACTACATAATATTGATTTGAAAATAAAAGTAAAAAGTGGTATTATATTGTTCACCCCCCCTCTCGGTATAAGCTTACGTTCTTCAATTGGTATTGTATCACTCCAAATTTTTGGCATCCTTACCTTCAAGCTATAGGATCCGCGCATGGAAGGGGGATGTGAGAAGGATGGGACAATACCTCGGACTGAGAGGCCCTTTGAAGGTCATGCCTCTCGGGGGAGGGGTATAAGGGTGAATTTTCGACGGATGGTGGGTTCACCAGGAAACTTTTGAGTGGCAGTTTCCATACCTAGGTTGAGAATAGGTTTGATGTGTTCATTTTGTACTTTAATCATTCATATCCTAGGTTTGGCCAAGATGAATCTAAGCTATTCTATATGCCAATGCTGATTTATATGGTTACAAAAATTATGAATAAGTGTTAAACACAGAAAGTATGCTAAATTAGACAAAATATACCTGATTTCGGATGTCTAATGAAGATTCTGAGGTTTGTAGAAGTCCAGATCGTCTCAAATATTACATAATCGTCTACAATGGGACATAATCATCTCAAATCATAGTCGGTAATCTGAGATCAGACGAGATCATCGTCGATCTGACGAATTCGTCAAAAACCTGTAATCACAGAAATAGATACCAAAGACCAAAAATACAACTGCAAAAGCAAGGGGAAATGATAGAAATAAAAATAAATTTGCCTAAATGATAGATCCAGATGGTGATTAAAGGAAATGCATTACTTTAATAATTTATTTTAACTTTATCATGCATCTATGCTAAATGAGGTGAACTCCAAGATGCAGAAATGGAATAAAATAAGAATGCATAAAGAAATGAAGAGGGAAGGTAAAGAAATGCAAACTTCGGGTTCTGATTGCCCCCAATCTAGACTACAGTTGAGATCACCTCCGATCGTATGAGATCGTCGTTGATCTACGACAGGATCATCCAAAATTTTCTAGAATCACTTGAGATGATCCGAGCTTGCTCCGGCTGAAAAACAGTAAATTCCTACAAGAAAAACTTGAAATACAGAATGCAAATGATGGTGCGAGGGTGTTCTAATGCACAAGAAACTAAAGTTTTAGGGAAATTAGTCATCCAGGGGGATAAACTGAGAAAATACCAGTTTATATAGGATTAGGGAGAGGTTAAGAGGTTGGAGATCACCCTAATTTGGGAGATCTCCAACGGGGGAGACTCTAACCGCGCAGACACACTTTCTGCCCAAGTTAGAGAAGTTGTTGAACAAAATCTAATTATGAAAATTTGGTTTTGGGATGAAATCATCTAGACGTTCTCTTCTAGACGAATTTGTCAGATCTGGGATGATTTCTTCTGATCGTCGACGATATTGTCCAACGGTCAAAACAAATTCTAAAAATGGTGCGAAAAACAAGGGGAACGGGTAACGGGCGATTTTGGAGTTAAAATTCAAATTTTTACCTTTTTACTAAGGGTTTAACTACACCAATTTTAGGGTGCTGCATTTTGCCCCCTCTTTAGCGATTTTTTCAAAGAAATGCGTTAAAGACAAGTTCTTCCCGTTTTACGAGAAAGAAAAAATCTACTCAAATTTTTAGACGACGATTCTAGGTCGAATTGTACAACTATTTACTATGGTGCCCCCTCCGTGTTTTTACCCAAATCGAACATTTGAGGTAAAAGCGCGGAAAAGCAAAATTAAAATGTTGTTTTTAAATAAAATTAAGAAAAATAGGGTAAAACCCTAATTCATTTTTACTATTCATTTTTACTGTTTTAGAGCTCTACAGACAAAATGGTTGAGACAGCGCACAGATCGACAGAGCTCCAGCGCGGGCTACGGGTAAGGATCTAAACTTAATGCATTATGTTTTTAATTTGATTTGTGTAATTTTTGTTTTAAATTTTGACTGTTTTGGGGCATCACGGCCGTTTTTAGGCCAAGATGATATCCGGGGTCGTCCTGCTTTCGGTTATCAACAAGGGAGATGGCTCCCACACTAGAGGACGTATGGAGGATCTTGAGGATCCCCATACAAGGATGGTTTATGACTCCTATGGCCAGTCAGGGTCAGGCTATGATGCGACTGTGCGGAGACCCAAGCTTCACCCTGGAGAAGGGCGAAGTTAACATCGAGTCTCTAAGGCAGATGCCTGGGGCATCTAGGTTGACTTGGGTTTTGGCAGGGATAGTGGGTGGCTTACTGCTGTGCCACTAGAGCAGGTGCATATTACCTGGCTCCTTTCATATGTGGTCTACAACATGAGAGACCATGGGTATAGATTTGCATGGGGTAGCTTTGTACTATGTCGCTTGTATAGGATCCTGCACGGGGTCGTATACAAGGGAGGTCGATGTCTATTTTTGACATCGTTGCTGTAGGTTTGGTTCTGGGAGCACATCATGGTACGGAGGCCGGTAGAACTCCCACTAACAGGGGTTGACCAGGAGAGACCCTAGGTTTTCTATTGGTGGCTACAAAGAGGGTCACAGCGACGGATATAGCTACCGATGTCACGAAGGTTGCTAGATGACCTCATCCCAGACCAGATCACCTAGAGGCCATGGAGAGAGCATCCAAGGTGGGCAGAGGTTGGGCAGGAGCTAGGTCGCATCAAGTGAGTTTATTGGCTGAGGATGGAGCGAGGAGAGGTAGAGCTCCATCGCTACGATCGAGTTTTGTGATAGTTCGGTCTACAGCAAGGGATCCCATCTCTCAGGGATTATGAGTTCTCCTGGACTATTCAGGATAGTACTACACTGAGCAGGGCTCTAGATATACAATGATTTTGGAGTCAGGATGTGGATGATACCTCTATCCAACCAGTGGATGGAGACGATGTTGGGGTTGTAGATGGATACGATTCCTGGTACGTAGGAATCCACTCTCCTCGAATGACAAGGGCATAGGGTCTGGTGCACGTGATTGTGTGACGAATGGGGAGGAGGCACTAGTTTGCTACTGATGCAGTGCGGGGTCACGGCAGGAGAGAGCAGTGACGATCTCCATAGGAGAGATGCCAGAGGATGCCACAGGCTCCACAAATACCGTAGTAGATAGGGAGTAGGGAGGGGGGAGTCCCTTATTAGTAGAGGGAGATGCCACCATCACCCGATAAGGGCAAGGGTGTCGAGGCAGGGGAGATTAGCGAGATGGCGGCTCTCCGAGTGGATGTTGTCCACCTCCAGGCTCAGGTGCAGACACTATAGGATGAGGCTACACTTCTCAGGGCTCGAAGTGGAGGGGCGAGCATGCAGGAGTTAGCACGATCTATGGCTTAGACCACATTCTACCAAGGAGTATACTACTAGTTGGTTCTAGAGGGCCAGAGGTTGCAACTTCCAGCCGACATTGCAGAGATGATCAGGGTGGGATCGTCGAGGACTTCCTCATGATCGACGGTGAGGACCCAAGACACTACCTAGACCTCTATGGGACCACCTCCTCCACGCCAGTGCGGGAGAGGAGATGATGCTGAGAGCTCGAGGGCTTCTCGAGACTAGCTGCCATAGACTGGATTGCATACATTTTTGAGAGGATTGAGTATGCCAGGGTATAAATTGTGGCATACCAATTTAGTTGAAATATGATGTACAGAATTTGTTGATATATATAGATGGTCTTTTTGATGATATGACTTGTGTATATGTTGTATGATGCTTTAATTTTAGATTTTTTGATTGATTATTCATGTAATTATATCGTTGGAAAGAAATTATAATTTTATGTCATGCCATAAAATTTAAATGAAATAATCTGATGTGAACAAATTGGTTGTTTTGGTGGTGTGTTTTGATGCAAAATAAAAGGGACTTCTAACAATAATTTCAAAGGACATTGTCACTGTTATAGACCATTTCATGGAGTTTCCGCTCGCTAGGTCATCAAGCTAATCCCAATATAGAAATATTGCTAAAAGTAAAAGAGTGCTTAAGAGACTGTCTTAAGACTTTGTGTTGTGATGATGAAAAAATGAGGATGGTGATGATTTGTTTTCAGATTTTCATAAAAAATATTATGCATGAGATATTTAAAAGAAATATGATTTGTGCTAGGCATAAATTCCTAAGTGTGATAAAATTTTGAATAATTCCCTAGGAATTATACCATCATTGCAAAATTGAATGTTGACATAATGAAATGAAATAGAAAAATTTGCGTTCTTTTTAAAGCACAATTGTGTAACATAATGATGTAAGCCATATGTTTTTATTAAAATGAATGGGAAAATAAAATTAGAACAATGGTTTGCGCTAGGCATAGAATTATAGGTATAGACTTATACCATCATCACGAAATCCAAAGAAGAAATTGATATTTTAGTTTTATTGCATGATTGATTTTTGATTTTGAGATAAACAAAAAAATATATAAACATGACTTTATTTACTAGGTTTTTGAAGATGTGAAAGAAAATTTTGGTTTTTGGAAAGAAATATATTTAATTGTTTTTATGCTGAGCAAATGTTCTTAAATAAGAAGATGAAATGATTCGAAAAGAATTGCAAAGATATTTTAAATTATCTCAAAGACAAAATGTAGATTTATAAGGAACCCTCATGTGCAAATGTGAGTTCATTACTGATCTTGATTTATCATAATGATACAAAATCTCTCAAATACAAATGTGTGTGCAATTGTATGTTCATTTACCAATTTTGAGCAAGATAATTTGATATAAGTAAATTTGAATTAACCAACTAAGTGTTCGTTGACCATGATTTATATGCATGTAACCGTACCAGACTACTATGTAAGTCGGGTCATCAAGATCTAGATAATCCATAAGCCGACATAGGTCTGTATAAAAGAAGGTCGCTAATGTGACAGACATATCACCATACTAGGGATTACCCAAGGCCAAGCGGGTTGGGCACAAACCGCCTGTTATGGGGCTTACCTCACAGTTTTCGAATAATTGAGAATTCCAAGGATTCAAGCTCATTCACCCTTCTTTTCTTTTCAAGGGGTAGGGAAATGGGATTTTATTGCTTTTTTCTTTTCTCTTTTGCTTCTTTCTTTTTTTCTTTTTTTTTCTTTCTTTTTTTGTATTTTTGCTTGGAACTGAGATAATGTTGAAATATTGCTGCGATGGTACAAAATAATATTTTTCTTTTTATTTGACTTTTCTTTTTCTTCCTATGCTAGGGATACTTGCTCGGATTGGCTATAGAGCAAGGGATTTTTATTCTGGGCAGGGGTGAGCTTGTCCTTTTTTCAATTCTCAAATATTCTAGACCATGTGCATGATAGGATAGCAGGGGAAAATTTTTGCTCAAGAAACCATTTCTACTATGTAGCATCATATCGAATTTGCAATGAAATCATTTTAATGTGAAAATATATGCTTGGTTCAAGTAAATAACAAGATCAGTTCTCTATGCTCAAAACTTTATTTAATTCAAATGTGGACTTTGATATAAGAGAGATTAATAATCATACCAAATAAAATCAAGATATTTATTCATGTGAATGTGAAAGTGCGGGATTCCAAATAAATGCTAATTTATCCAAAATAATTGAAAATATGACTGCAACACGTCAAGAATTGACAAGTACGAAAATAAAAGATGTTTTTGAAGATTTTGAAGTTTTATATTTTGATTTTAATTTATGAATGGAAAGAATAAATACTATTACTTTTTTTTGAAATTTTTATATGGATGAAAAAAATGAAACAATATGCAGAATAACAATATATACAATGATGAAATGACCAGATTTATGCATAATAGCGTTTAAGATGCAAAATGTTCATAGGTTCTTTAAGATCTTTACCATCTAAGGTAGCTAATCGGTATGCTCCCAATCCAAATTTAGTAGTGATGATATACGGTCCAAGCCAGTTGGGCTCGAATTTACCTTTAAGGTCTTTAGTTGCATTAGTATTTTTTTGATTTTCTTTTAAGACAAGGTCGTCGATCTCAAAGGATCGATGATGAACTTTCTTGAGGTATGCTCGCTTGAGCTTGTTTTGGTAGGCACGAAGATGTTCCAAAGCATTGATGCGCTTCTCATCTAGGAGTTCCAACTGACTAAATCTGCTAGCACGATATTCATCTCCTACTTTAGTATCTTGAAGTAGTAGAGCCAAAGAAGGAACTTCTAATTCAAAGGGAAAAACTGCTTCAACGCCATAAACCAAAACAAAAGGTGAAGTCCCCGTGGGAGTGCGAACGCTAGTTCGATAAGCCCACAAAGCAGGATATAGTTGGATGTGCCAATCTCGGCCAGATTTATTGACCAGTATTTTGAGGATTTTAATTAATGTTTTATTAGATGCTTCTGCTTGGCCATTACCTTGAGGATAATAGGGAGTGGACCAACGATGTTGAATTTTATATTTTTGACATAATTTTTTGACATCTTTATTTTTGAAACAAGTTCCATTATCTAAGATGAGATTTGTAAGAATTTCGAACCTACAAATAATTTGATTAAAAATAAATTTGGAAACTTGGGTTCCAGTGCAAGAAGCTAAGGGCATAGCTTCAACCCACTTCGTGAAATACTCGATGGCGGTTATGATGAATTTGTGTCCATCAGATGACATAGGATTGATTTTTCCAATGATGTCTAAGCCCCATTTTGAAAAGGGCCAAGGAGATGAAATAGCCTGCAGTTCTTATGCAGGTGCATGGACAAGGTCAACATGTTTCTGGCACTTGTCGCAATGGCGCACGTAATCATGTGCATCATTCTCCATGGTAGGCCAAAAATATCCTATCCTAAGGAGCTTCTTAGCAATGGCGCTACCACTAAAATGTCCCCCACAAGATCCATCGTGGGCTTCACTCAAAGTTGATCTAGATTCTTCTAGATTCAAACATCTCAATAGGATGCCTTCAAAAGATCTTCTATACAACATATTTCCAATAATTACGAAGTGACTTGTGCGTCTACGTAATAACCGGTGCTGGTTATTATTACAATCTTCAGGGAAGGTCCCATTTTGAAGAAAATTAAATATATCAGTGTACCAAGGTTCGGGAGTAGTTTCGTTGATTAGAAACACATCCAAAGGTTCTAAGCATGATTTATTTGAAGCGGGTTCCTAGAGTCGACGAATAATTATGGTAGCATATTCATCATCTAACTCCAAGGGCAAAAGAGATGCAACTGCAGCCATAGCATCAGCCGCACGATTGCTAGTTCGAGGAATAGCTTCCAAGGTAACTTGATCAAATAGGGATAATAATTGTAAGACATATGCTTTATATGGACGTAATTTATCATCTCTGGTCTGATAAACATCATTGATTTGATTTATGACAAGTTGAGAATCACCAAAAACTAATAGATTTTTAATTTTTAGTGCCCAAGCAGCTCGTAATCCAAGGATTAGAGCCTCATATTCAGTAGTGTTATTAGTACAAGCAAACGTTAATTTAAAGGATAGAGGTATAAGATGTTTCTGTGGGAGATATTAAAATAATACTTGCACCAGCCCCACTCATGCATCGGGCTCCGTCAAAGTATAGGGACCATTGCTCTGGATGGTCTGCCTCTATTTTAAGGCATTCATCAGGAAACTCAATGATGAGGGGATGGGTAGACTCTAAAGGTGCAACAACTAATTGATCTGCTATGATTTGACCCTTAACAGACTTTTTTCCTATAAACGTGAGTTCAAACTCGCTTAGCGCAAGAACCCACTTTGTTGTGCGACCAGATAAATAAGGTCGACTCATGAGATACCGCAAAGGATCGAATTTAGCAATAACATACATTTTTTGACCGAGCATATAATGTCATAATTTTTGTGTAGAAAATACGACTGCTAGACATAGTTTCTCTAATGTTGTGTAGCGGGTTTCATAACTAATTAAGGTTTGGCTAATGTAATAATTAGCACGCTCTCTTTTCTCATCGTCAAGTTGAGCTAACATAGCTCCTAAGGCAAAATTTGAAGCAAAAATATACAAGATAAATGGGCGATCAGATCTAGGTGGTGAAAGCACAGGTGGGTTAAGGAGATATTTTTTAAGGAGTTCAAATGCTTCCTGACATTCGTCGTCCCAATGAAAAGAGACATCTTTCTTAAGAAGCTTAAGAAAGGGTCCTGTTTTGTCCGCCAACTTATCGATGAAGCGACGAATAGCTTGAAGCTTACCTTGTAGACTTCATAATTCAGATATATTTGTGGGTGCGGGCATATCAGTGATAGTCGTGATCTTGAGAGGGTCAATTTCAATGCCACGTAAAGAAACTATAACCCCCAATAATTTATCGAACTTAACTCCGAATATACATTTGGTTGGATTCAATCGGATAAGATATTCCCTTAACCGATCAAATACTTTTCTCAAGTCATCTAAATGATCATCTTCTTTGATGGAACGAGCTATAATATCGTCTACATAATCATGTAGAATATCATGCATCATATCGTGAAAGATATAAGTCATGGCTCGTTGATATGTTGCACCTGCATTCTTCAAACCGAATGGCATCACTTTCCAACAAAAGGTCCCCCAAGGGGTAATAAAGGTTGTTTTAGCTTGATCTTTAGGAGCTATCCTGATCTTATTATAACCAGAAAATCCATCCATTAAGGATATCATTCCACTCCCAGCAGTAAAATCAATGATCTGATCCATGTTGGGAAGAGGAAAATCATCTTTAGGGCATGCAACATTAATATCTCTAAAGTTTGTGCAAACCCTAACTTTGGTAGCTTCTTTCTTAGTTACTGGAACTACATTCGAGATCCATTCAGAATAATCAATGGCTTGTATAAAAATAACCTTCAAGAGTTTTTCTAATTCCCCTTTGACTAGTAAGGCCACTTTAGGATGCATTTTTCTAAGTTTCTGTTTAATAGGTTTAGCATCCGGATGGACTACTAGGTGATGCATAACTACGAAAGGGTCTAATCCTGGCATATCTTCATATGTCCAAGCAAAGACATCTTCATATTCTTTAAGAAATGCAATGTATTTATCCTATTTTTCTTGACTCAATTCTGATCCAATGTTGATTATGTGAGGATTATCTTTGGTTCCAATGTTAATTTTTATGACATTTTCTACTTCCATGTGTAGATCTCTCTCAAAATTAGGTGGGGTGGGTGAAACGCCCAATTCTTGTAATTATTTCGAGGTTAGCTTAGATAATTCATCTTGAGGAGTCGTGGCCTCAATCTGGGCTATACTAGGTAAGGAGCCATCAAAATAAAATCCGTTATGTAATAATTCCTCAACGGAGACATCATGGAAGATATCTCCCTCCAACTCATCGTCGGATTCGGCGATCATCTCAGGGTAGGCTATAGATAGCATATGACATGTAAATGGCTTATTCATTAAACGCAAAGCATCATGTTTATCCAAATAATCTTGGTAACATATGAGATGGTCATCATCCTCAAATGGGAAGGGCTGACCCTTACTAGGAAATAGGCCCACACCACATCGGGCAGGCCATGGTTCTACCTCAAAAGGTTCTTTCATACCATTTTGGAAAGGTCCCAAACCTTTCCCTTTATATCCCAATTTAAGCATTATAGGCTTAGCTTTAATATACTCATTAGTAAAATAACATCGAGCATATCCATCATAATGAGTCTTGAGATTTCTAGGTATTCTTCCCCAGTCATATCCCTTATAAATAAAAGCACAGCTCTCGACTTGGTAAATACTTCCCATAGGTTGTGGGAGGCCCAAGGTATGAGGAGAGGGTGGTAATTTATTTAAAATAAGGGAATATTGCATAGCAGCATTTGTTTTTTTTGATATAAGAATTTTAGATAAATCGGGTAAGAGCTCATCAATAAGAGCGTAAGAGGTAGAAGGAACATTTCCTACATCTTCGGATGCGGAAAATATGCCTCTGGTAGGTGTAGATGTTGTAGAGATGTCGATGGATGGGTCTATAGGTATGGAAGTTATAGGAGTAAAACAAGAAGCATTGGTTGTGGGTTTAGGATCTTGTTGAGGTCCTAATGTGGTTTGTTCAGAAGATGGTTGAGCTATATGTAGAGGTGGAGTTGATGGAGAAAAGGTAGATGATGTTATGGGTGTGTGTTTCACATGTTTAGATGGATAATGAGAATTAGGATGTGTGGATGATAAAGCAGGGCAAAATTGAACTCCGACAGGTTCTGCAAAAGCACACATATCAAAGGGTCTAGGATCACCATGAATGGTAACCAACTGATTCTTAAATTCGAATTTAACACACTGATGTAAAGTTGAGGGAACAGCTCGCATCGCGTTGATCCAAGGGCGACCCAAGAGTATATTGTACGATGTAGGGAAATGTACAATAAACATGGTCATGTCTAAGGTTCTCGGACCAACTTGCAAGGGGATAGTAATAACTCCACACGTTTCTTGTGTTTCGTCATTGAAGGCTTTTATGATCATATCAGTTCTTTTCATTTCGTCACTTCTAAACCCAAATATTTGGTAGAAGTCAAAAGTACAAATGTTTAAAGATGAACCATTATCAATCAAGACCCGTTTAACTGCTACATCTCCAATTAGGGCAGTAATATATAAGGGGTTATCCTTATGTAAACTATGTTGCGGTATATCTCTATCCCGAAAGTCAATACAATCGACTTCTCGAGTTATGATAGTATTGGCCATGGCTTCAGGTTGAATATTTTGTGGTACCATCATTTGGCTTAATGTGAGCATTAATTCATTCCTATGTGTAGGAGAAGATTTTAAAAGGTCCAAAATGGAAATTCTAGTTGTAGTATTTGATAATTGTTCATTAATATTATAAGGAGGTTTAGGTTGAACATTAGGCGCATGATTCCCTTTATTAGGAACTTTCAAAACAAATGGAGCTGATCCATCGTTCTGAGTTTGATCTTGTTGAGAATTTTGAGCCTCGTTGTCGAGTAACAACTTCGATGGTACCTACAATATTATTTTGCGGATGATGAATGGGTCTTGGTCTAGTGTTTATGGCTTGTTCATTAGAAAGTAATTGGTGAGAAGATGGTCTAGTAGTGACTCTTCTTGGAAATGGTTCTTCTGGAACCATAGAATTTGTGATAGGTTGAATAGCATCTGATTCATCTTCAGAACTATTCAATTGATTTGAGGTGATTTCCATGTCACTTTTAGTCTCGTATTCTGTATCACTAAGATCAGGTGTCCGAATGTTATATAGAGGTCTGGTCGTAACCATGGATAAAGTTGTGTCAAATATTTCCAAATCATGAGCAGGTAAATGTCCACTAATAGTTCCTACATATCGGGTAGGAGGGGGAACATTATGATGCTCAATTTGATTAGCCACCTCTTTACCATGCTTGGGTAAAGGATGTTGAAATATGTCCAATGATTGATTGGCATTCGATTTTGATTTTGGGGGATGTTCTTTTGAGCATTATTAGGAGGATTTTGTTTAGGTTGAAAGGCTTGCACCTCCATCTCATTGTTATCAATTAAGTCTTGTATTTTATGTTTTAATATTTTACAAGAGTTGGTAGCATGTCCAGGTCCTCTATGGAAATCACAGTGTAAATCAGCATTGTATCCGGGTATAGTTGGATCCGGTTCCTGGATAGCTGGTAATTGGATCAAACCTCGTTCTAATAATTGCGGTAGAATGGTTGATAGAGGTTGATTTAACCTAGTAAATTCTTGAGGTGGTTTATCAGGAGGTTTCAGTATAAACTTCTCCATTGTCTTCGCAGCATTAATAGTAGCAATATTTCTACTATCAGTGACTCCATCACCCACAACTTGTTTATTTTTATATTGATTTATGGATGTTTTCTCATCATCTTTCTTTTTAAGCTGACCTCTCCTAATGAGAGCATCTTCCACTCTTCGAGCTAAGTCTATAGCTTGATCGAAGGTGGTCAAGGTAGCAGATTGATAACTCATAGGATAGTTGTTCTTGTAAATTATTGATAAAGATATCCAACATTTCCCGATAAGGTAACACAAAGTGTAATTTTCCTATCAACTGTCTCCACCGAGCTAGGAAATCAGCAAAACATTCATCTTTGTCTTGTTTTAAGTTGTACAAATCTTTAATGGTTACATGCCTTTCGATGTAGGCACTAAATTGATGAACAAAAGACTCGGTTGTTTCTTCGAAATTCCTCAAAGAATGAGTGGGTAATTGATAATACCACTCCAATGCCATTCCTCCTAAAATTTTTGGGAACATTTTTAGTAATAACAAGTCATCATGTGATATATCATGACATGCTATCCTAAACATACGAAGATGCTCTATGGGATCTTCGGTTCCTTTGTATATAGGTAGGACGAGGCATAGGAAAGTGTTTAGGATATGGTTGTGCTACAACTATAGGATCTAGAGGTTGACTACACATCTCTCGATAATTGTACGAGGGACGGTAGGGATCTATCTGGTCCATGCGGGAGACTAACTGTTTCACCATGGCTTCAAGATTACTAGTTTGTCCACCATATTGGTTTGGTGGGATTTTTGAGCGTATGATGGCGTGACGTAAGGATTAGATGCTATATTGCTATTATGCAAATGGTTGGTAGGAAGAGTATTATGAAGAATATTTGTAGTAGCATTATGTTGTATCCCAGATTGTTGGAAATTGGTGTTTGGTTTTGTTTTGGGATTTTGTTGATTTGAGGTATGTTGATCAATAACTTGGCAAAATAGAGCAGTGAATGAAGGTTTCTTTTGTGTGGGAATAACCCTAGGCTTGGTAATAGGCACTCTAGGTGGTTGGGTAACCTGTTGTTGTTGCATGTTCTGGATTATAGCGGCCATATCCAAATTGGATGGTCCAACTTGATCACTTTCTTGATCAACGAAGGACAAGGGATTAGTGCATGTGTGATATATTTCTTCTAGGGTTGCTTGAGTGTCACTAATTTGATCCTTGTCCATATGGACTGCTCTATTAAGAGTGCCAATATTAGTATTGAGGAACTTCCAGAAATGTTCCATGTTATCAAAAGTAATGACTCCTCCCGGAGACATTTTAGGGGATGAGGATCCTTCCTCTCTAATAGTTTCTCTTTGTTCATTTCCTTCAAAAAACTCTTCTTCTTGTTGGTCTAGGGTTCCTTCTTCCTGAATTGGGTCTTCAGGAAGGACCTCTGGATTATTTGATGGTTTTCCTAACCAATCTTCTTCTACTTCAGTCTGTTTTCCATTCCTAAGTCTAGTCATTATGCTTAAACTTAGATTTTAGCAAATATATATATATATATATATATATATATATATATATATATATATATATATATATATATATATATATATGCGACAAGTTTGGGAGGTATATATTTTAATTATATACCTACTATAATACTTAAAAAATGTTTTAATTTTTGTTATATTTTTGTTTTGTTTTTGTTTTTTTTTTAATGTTTTTTTTTATAATAATATTATAAAGACAACAAACAACATACTAAATGCAAGAAATAATAATAATAAAAGAATAGCTTAATTTTCTATAAATAGTTTATGGATATCGTTAATAGGATCAAGTTCATCAGGAGTCATGAAATGCTCCTCTTCAAATTGGAAATTGTTTTTCAAGAATTTGACAAAGTGTGCTATGGTGATATTATCTGCTTCATACTCGAACTTGTAAAAATAGATTTCATGGCAATACTCTCGATATAACACAGCTCTAGGAACTCTATTCCATATTTTTCTATCCGTAAGAACGACCTCTTGATCCTCTATACGAGATAGAAATTTATGTACTACAACTGCGTTCTCAAGGTATTCCTCAAAGGTGTACAACTCGGAAGACACAAGTGCTCTTTTATCTGCTAACCACCTATGGCAAGCTCTCCGAATTTCATGGTACAAAGTCACCTGATCAGGATCCAGGATTCTATCTAGGACAAACCTCTTGATTTGCCTAAGTTCGGTTGATCTAGATCCAATGATACCCAATCTCCTATCAAGTTCGTCCCACAAAGGTTGAACCCTATTTGTTTGAGGTACTCTAAGCACAGAAGTAATCTCTATGGTTGTTAATTGATTTTCAACATTAATGGTGATAGCTCGTCTTTTATTATAATCTACCATCTAAATATGATATGCAATCTTACTTGTTTGTCTGATGATTCTAAATGCATTTATTTTTTATTTTTTTGGATTATTTTCAAAAGGTTTTTAGTTTTCACGTCGGGTTCACCAAAATGTATCGCTCCAAATTTTTTGCATCCTTACCTTCAGGCTATAGGATCCGCGCCCGAAAGGGGGATGCGAGAAGGATGGGACAATACCTCGGACTGAGAGGCCCTTTGAAGGTCGCGCCTCTCGGGGAGGGGTATAAGGGTGAATTTTTGATGGATGGTGGGTTCACTAGGAAACTTTTGAGTGGCAGTTTCCATGCCTAGGTTGAGAATAGGTTTGATGTGTTCATTTTGTACTTTAATCATTCATATCCTAGGTTTGGCCAAGATGAATCTAAGCTATTCTATATGCCAATGCTGATTTATATGGATACAAAAAACATGAATAAGTGTTAAACACAGAAAGTATGCTAAATAAGACAGAATATACCTGATTCCGGATGTTTGATGAAGAGTCTGAGGTTTGTAGAAGTCCAGATCATCTCAAATATTACATAATCATCTACAATTGCACAGAATCATCTCAAATCATAGTCGGTCATCTGAGATCAGACGAGATCATCGTTGATCTAATTTTTCAGAAACCTGCAATCATAGAAACAGATACCAAGGACCAAAAATGCAACTGCAAAAGCAAGGGGAAATGATAGAAATAATAGTAAATTTACCTAAATGATAGATCCAGATAACGATTAAAGGAAATGCATTACTTTAATAATTTATTTTAACTTTATCATGCATCTATGCTAAATGAGGTGAACTCCAGGATGCAAAAATGGAATAAAATAAGTTAATGCATAAAGAAATGAAGAGAGAAGGTAAAGAAATGCAAACTCCAGGCTCTGATTGCCCCCAATCTGGACTGCAGTCGAGATCACCTCCGATCATACGAGATCATCACCGATCTACGACAGGATCATCCAAAATCGTCTGGAATCGCCTGAGACGATCCGAGCTTGCTCCAGCTAAAAAATAGTAAATTCCTGCAAGAAAAACTTGAAATACAGAATGCAAACGATGGTGCGAGGGTGTTCTAATGCACAAGAAACTAAATTTGCAGGGAAATCAGTCAGCCAGGGGGATAAACTAAGAAAATCCTAGTTTATATAGGATTAGGGAGAGGTTAGGAGGTTGGAGATCACCCCAATTTGGGAGATCTCCAACGGGGGAGACTCTAACCAGTGCAGACACGCTTTCTGCCCAAGTTAGAGAAGCTGTTGAACATAAGCTAATTATGAAAATTTGGTTTTGGGACAAAATCATCTGGACGTTCTCTTCCAGACGAATTCGTCAGATCTGGGATGATTTCGTCTGATCGTCGACGATATCATCCAACGGTCAAAACAAATCCTAAAAATGGCATGAAAAACAAGGGGAGCGGGTAATAGGCGGTTAACGAGCAGTTTTGGAGTTAAAATTCAAATTTTTATCTTTTTACTAAGGGTTTAACTGTGCCAATTTTAGGGTGCTACAGGTATCAGAGCGGATTCCTTCAGAAGAGTTTAATAGCTTTAAGAAAAAGTTGTCTAAGAACACAATGGATCAAAAGGATCAAAGGGACTGGTCCATAAATAATGCAGTACCAATCTTTGATGGAAGTGAATTCCTGTATCAGTGTGTACTGATGAGATTTCACCTGATGGCACTTGGAAATGAAGTTTGGTATGCAGTGGAACTTGGATATGATTCAGCAGCCAATACTCCTACAGATAAGGAAGATAAGATTCTAATGCATGAAAATTCAAGAGTTATGAATGCAATTATAAAAGGGTTGCATAGATCAGAATCTATGAATGTTATGGAGTGTACAATAGCAAAAGATATGTGGGAACTATTTCATACCATATATGAAGTAGATAAAAGTGTCAGGAAAGTTAAGATCTGAAATATCAAAGGAGAATTTGATAACCTAAGAATACGAGATGATGAAAATATTCATGACTATCTCAACAAGGTTGATGAACTTATACATGATATGAAAGGTCTTGGAATGAAGGTTGATGAATTTGATGCTTGTGATAAAATCTTGAGAACTCTTCCAAAAAGGTATAGTGAAAAGGTTTTTGCTATAGAAACATCAATTGATAGTGATTCTTTGACAAAGAATTATTTGCTTGGCATGCTTATGAATTTTGAGATAAGAACAAAATATCCTATCCCTCCAAAAGAGGTTGCATTCAAAGTAAACAAGAATATAAAGGGTAAAAAGTCAGAATCAAGTAGTGAGTCATCTAGTGATGAAGAAGAAAATTATGGTATAAGAGATAAAGGTTCTAGAAGACCTATAGATCTAAGATATGTTAAGTTTTTACATTGTGGAAAGTATGGACATTATGCAACAGAGTGCAAAGAACCAAAGAGCAACAATGATGAAGAAAAATAGGATCACAGGTATAGGGAATCAGAAAGACAGAGGTACCAGAATAAAATCAAGGATGGGCAAAATAGACAAGGGAAGAAGTTCTTCCAAAGGCAAAAGAGAAGCTACTATGCGGATAATGCAAGTAAGTACTCAAATGATAGTGATGCTAGCTTTTTTGAAAATGATAGAGATGAATTTTTATTTATGGTTGAAGAGAAAGAACCAGTTAAGAAAAAGACTCCAGTTATTATCAAGTGTTTTATATGTGGTATATTTAGACATCTTGAAGATGATTGTACAAGGGATGGTTATAGTTTCAGTGATGAGGTTTTTGAAGATGCACTTGAAAGACCAAATGAAAATATTCTAATGGCATTAGAAGAAGTGAGTGATCCTATAGAAGACAAGCCAAAAGAAAGAAATTATATGGACAAAGGCAAAAAAATAGAGGATTATTCTGTAGAGAATGGTTATGATCTCAAGGGAGAACTTATCTATGCACTTGACACAGTAAAGAAGGTAAGAAAGAAACACTTTAAGCTTGAAATTCAGTTTCAAGAATGTTATGAAGATATATTATTACTGATAGATGATTTATAAAAGTCAAAGGCTAAGGTAAGCAAGTTCAAAGATAATTTAGAAGCAAATATTCTGGAATGTGAAAAGTTAACACAAGAAGTGGCCCTACTAAATGAATATTTAGAGGATTCCAAGAATAAGCTATACAAGTATGTAAATAGTGCAAAGAGTATTGATAAAATAGTCAAGATACAAAGAAAAGCAACAAAAAAGACAGGTCTTGGTTCTAAACATGTTCAAAATAAAATGCAAGAAGAGTCTACTTCAAGTCTTGAAGAAGAATAAACTTTAGAAGAAGATACATCAGAAGAATATAATGTAAGTGGGAGTGAGACATCATAGGATGAGTTCAAAAACAAAGAGTTCAACAAAGATAGGAACAATGCACAAAGAAGATACAGATGGAACAACAATCAGAACATGAGACAAATTAGGTCAAGACAAGGAAGCTTCAATAGAAGATTTTTTAATGTCACAGGTTTGGGCACATGGCTTCATAGTGCTGGACACATGAAATATAAGAATATGGAAAAGGACAGTTTTTCCAAGGGTATTGCTACATATATAATGAGTTTGATCACAAGGTAATGAATTACAAGATTCATGATAGAAGAGGATATGGCTTCACTAGGAGAAATTCTAAGACAGTTGCACCTCCAAGGCATAATAACATTAAGTGTTATAAATGCAATAATTATGGTCATACAACAAGATGGTGTAGATCAAATATTCCAGAAACAGGCAGGAACAGGAACATGGATGAGAACAAGAATAGAAACAGGAACAGGAACAGGAACATGGATGAGAACAGGAACAGAAATAGGAACATGGATGAGAACAAGAATAGGAATAGGAACAGGAACAAAAGTGATGACAGGAATAGGGATGATGACTTGGAAAGAAACATTCAGAGGATTAAAAAAACTCAAAAAAGAAGAGAAAAAGATAAAGGTAAAGAACAGTGCTTTCAAGGAGTAGAAATACTCCCACCTTAGAATTAACCACCTCATGTGGAGGTGGGGGAGGGGCTAAGCTAAGAGGCTCATTCTTAGCCCCAAGCCCCAAAGGTGACCCTTTGCCATTGATGTCAAAGAGGGAGAGATTTGTATATTGGGGAGAGATTTTATATCTAAGAGAGAATTGAGCGAAGGGAAGCAGAAGAAAAATAATATGGGTTGCCATCAATGACAACTTTGACTTTGGGACTCAAAATGTCCAATAATCTCTTAATAAACCCAAAGGTTGGGTTTAAAGGTTTAAGACCAAAGAATATTTTAATAAATCCAAAGGTTGGATTTAAAGTTTTAAACAAGTCAAAGTTTATTTCTGTCGATGTCATAGAAGCCAAAGGGAAGTGCTGACGTTTTTGATTTAGTGTAAATACATATAAATATCATGCCCAAAGTTGATTTCTGAATTATCCTTGCTCAATTTGAAAAGAGAAAGTATATGAATTAAATGCAGAGCTCGTGAGATAGAATTGTGAAATTCATGTTTGACTTGATGACGAAAGGAAACAAAAGCAAGTGTATTGATTAGTTGGAAGCCAACAAGGCACCTTGGCCTAGTGACAAGTGGACTGCAAGCTTACATTTTGGTGTGCATGGTGGATAGTGTTCGAATCCATGAAAGCTTTTGGTGGACGTGTTGAAGGCGCCAATCATCAGGCACATACATTTTGCAAGGCAAGGAAGGGGTGTTGAAGCATGTGGTGCTTCTTCCTTCCCAACAAGCTTGTAGCTCATGTGGTGGTTTGTGCCATGGGTGAAGACGTTTGTGTGGGTTGCGTTGAGAGTTTGAAACTCTCCAAAGGCAAAGGTACATTTTTATGTTTTATTTTATTAATGCCTAAGTTGGAGGTATAAGGTATTTGGTGGTTGAAGTCTTTGCATTGTGATAAAGGTTAGTATTTGAGAAATACCATTAGGAGTTATAAGGAGAATTCTATTTTTATTTTAAAATCTTAAAATTTGCTATTGTGAAATATTGGAAGGTTAAGACTTTGTGGGTTGTATGTTATTTTGAATTAAGGGTTTTGTGATTATTGTGAGGATATTGCTTATTGTTTAAGTTGGAGTGATAATGTGTAATTGTGATATAAAAATTATCCTCTAACCCTTATGTGAGTTTGGAAAAGAGTTTTTGTGAAGTATGGCATATTTTGTGGACAACTCCTTGGCAACAAAAATTTATGGGAAAAATTCTTCTCTATTGAGTTGGTTGATTGGTTTGGTTGAAAAATTAAGTTTGGAGTGAAAAGGAATTGATTAGGGTTTCCTTTTTGAAAGTGTTTGAGTTAATGCTACAAGGTTTTCTGGATTGAGAGTTGTGATTAAACCTTGTTTGATAAGCATTGTTGTTTAGACCATTGGTTGAGTGAATTACATTGAGTTAATGCTTAAAGGTTTTCTGAATTGAGAGTTGTGATTAAAATCTTGTTTTATTAGCATTGTTGTTGAAGCCAATGGGTTATGCAAAGAACTTGAACTTGAGTTAGAAAAGAACATGAGTATCATTGTTATGTGAGATTTGTGTTGGGCATTGTTGGAAATATTTTGAGTTGGGTGATATATGCTTGGACTAGGCTTTGTGTGAAAGGATTGTTCCTTGAGGTGATTGGTTGAGTAGAGTTGATTGAGCCTATTCAATTGAGAAGTGGTTGTTCAAGTTCCATGAAACAAACTATTCTATGAGATTTATTTGAGTTGAGATTGAGATTTGAGAATAGAACATATTGAGTCTCTAACAATTCTCTTTATGCTTCTATGAGATTGATTTGAGTTGAGATTGAGATTTTAGAATAGAACATATTGAGTCTCTAACAATTCTCTTTATGCTTCTATGAGATTGATTTGAGTTGAGATTGATATTTGAGTATAGAACATATTGAGTCTCTAACAATTATATTTATGCTTCCATGAGATTGAGTTGAGAAAGTGATTGAGCATTGAGTATAGAACATATTGAGTCTCTAACAATTCTCTTTATAATTCTATGAGATTGGACAAGTTTTGTGTGGACTTGTTAAGCTGATTTGAGACAAGTATTTGAGAAGGCTTGTGGACTATTTTTGTGTGAGATTTTGTGGAAGATTGCAATGCAGATTTGAACAAGTCCTAGAGAGGACTTATTAAGCAGATTTGAACAGGTTTTGTGTGGATCTATTGAGCAGATTTGGACAGGTTTTGTGTGGACCTATTGATCAGATTTGGATAGGTTCTAATTGGACCTATTGAGAAGACTTGTGCAGGTTCTGAGTGGACCTATTAAGAAGATTTGAGCAGGTTTTGAGTGGACCTGTTGATCAAATTTGAGCAGGTTCTGAGTGGACCTATTGAGAAGATTTGAGTAGGTTCTGAGTGGACCTATTGAGCAGATTTGATCAGGTTCTGAGTGGACCTATTGAGCACATTTGAGCAGGTTCTTAGTGGACCTATTGAGAATATTTGAGCAGGTTCTGAGTGGACATGTTGAGTAGATTTGAGAAGGTCCTGAGTGAACCTATTGAGCAGAGCTTTGGAGGTGATATAGCAGAGAGGACAGAGTCTCCAGTGGATAGAGATCCATTATCCAGGACATTGAGGATAGGTATTTTGAGTGAGGACAAGATTCTTCAAGTGGAGAGAGATCCACAGTCAATGCAGTGGAGGTAGTGTCTTCTAGAAGATCACCATCCAGATTAGAGGAGAAGGAGTTCTTCTGTGGATATATATCCACAAACCATATTTAGGGGATCAATATATCCTTTGGATAGAGGTCCATAAACATTGTAATTTGGAAGGATTCCCAAAATATTATTTGAGAAATATTTAGAAGAAATATTTTCTCTATGGAGGTAGCCTACATTGGGTGAACCTCATTAAATTTGTGTCTCTATTATGTATGGTGTTTTGTGCATTGCTTTGATTACTTCTATTGATATTGCTATCTATACACTGCATAATATTGATTTGAAAAGAAAAGTAAAACGTGGTCTTATATTGTTCACCCCGCCTCTCAGTATAAGCTTGTGTTCTTCACATCATATAAGCATTACACACATGCATCCATTACATGAATAGAAATAATAAATCATAACACATAATGAGCCATAAAGATGGTACCATATATATATATATGTATGTATGTGTGTGTGAATAAACGAGTACATCATGGTATAAAATGCTCATAGGCTACAATAGAGTGGGTTCTCAGACCTTGCACTCTCAAAATGTAGAGCATAAATAGATTAGTCAAGCTACCCCTACACCGTTGCTCTCACCTCCATCCTTAGCTCTGCCTTGATGAGATAGAGAACCACCAGCCTTTGATCTCTATGGATGATATTGAAAGATAGGCACCGACTGCCTCACTGATGGTTGCCTTGACTCGGTACATCTGCTCTAATGAGAAGCCCCTAATGAATATCATGTGGGTAGTATAACCCACATCACTCTATCACATCCTCCAATCTACCAATATAAGCCTAATATGACCTATGATGAGGAGAGTATTGAGCCACTTGAGCTTGCAATATTCCCACATCCCCTACAACTTGTGCATCTACTATCACCTGCCCTGAGCCTGTAGGTGTAGCCACTATTTAAACTCTAAGAGCATCCCACTCTACAGTCCTAGCATCTATCTCAATGGTCTTGGCCACCAGCTATGTATGTAATGTATCTATCATCACTGTAGTAGTATCAACCTAAGCCTGGATAGTAGCTCTCTCCTCCGTGTATCCCCACCATAGCTACTACCTAGCACTTAGCCGAATTTGAGTAGTAGTGAGAGATCTATCTTGATCCATAAAATACCACCTAGAAGTCTATAGTTGTACCTATAATATTTGCACCTATGCCCATAGTTGTGTAACCTCATAACTCAATACATCCTCCTTTCCCTCCTCCTCTTCCTAGAACTCATCTGGCTATCTAACTATCTACCCCCACTCACCCTCCATCCTAGGATGCAACTTTCGCTCCTCATCATTGCCACCCTCCTCTACTACCACCTTGTTTGGTCTACCCATAGGTTTACCACCACATCATTGTTGAGAGATCCACCAAGTATCATACTCAATAGTGGTCCCTGGGTCCTCTAACCATGTCTCTACAACTGGAGGGTCCACCTCCTCTGATAGCTGCTCTACCTATGGTGGCTCATATTGTGTCTCAATATTCCTATGACAATAGAGGATTGGATCCTCTAGCATTTCATAGGCTATATCGAATTGCCTCGTGACCCGATATTAATGGAAATACTCTCTCTTTCTCATGGTGCCTCATGAGCCATCTATCACACCTGACTCTATTTAGGCACCTCCCTACATCGGGCCAATTAGGATGACCTAAGTAAGGTCTCCATATGATCTACCCACACTGTAGTCCCTCTAAATACTTAGTATAGTGTACCAACATCCCTACATGTAGTTGACTCCAACCAACCTTTGCATCTTGTGGCCATCGCACTGCGTAGCAATAGTCATCATCATCTTCGTTAGCTAGGGGTATCGGTAATCTAGTGGGTCTATCTGCCTGAATATTTTCCCATATCCAAATCTGTAGTAGTAGACTACATCCCACTCCCACTTGCCCCTATAGTTGTATCTCATACAACTCGTCATAGAGTTGTGCTAGCAGTGTGCTCCCCCATGCCATAATCATTGGATGCTCCAAATCACACTCGTCCAAATACTACAACATGTCTAGGAGGTTCCAAGGGAACCTTACTCCTGATGAATCTGGTAATAGCACATTTGAGATGATGTGCATCAACACTACTTGGAACCGAGAGAATATGTGGTCATCATACCAATACTAGACTAGAACTCCATCATGATCTATGTTTCCTAGTGCAAACACCCACTCCAACACAGTTTCCTTATCCCAAGTGGGAGAAGAAGTGATAGTTAATCCATCTATCAAGATCCTAAAAATACGGTAAACGTACTCCAATGTTGCCATCATATCACTAGTGGGAAGATGGAAATTATTGGTCCTATTTTCCCATCGATTATCCAAGGTCGTAAGGTAATATTGGTTCGACGTTACAATAAATAATTGCACAAACTTTTTGAGATCAATTACCCCAAAATATTTCCAATCATCATCATCCAGGCGAGGCCATTACTCCATGAAAAAATTAGGCTCCCTAGCCCATGTTTTCATAGTCTAAAGCCCAAAAAATCAAATCAATCAAAAATATTTCAAAAACACCACAAAAATTCAAAAATTAAGTAAAAATTTGTAAAAATGATCCTAAGGTTTGTCATCGCTCAGGTCCCGATGGTCGCCACGACTATCAGTGATGCCCGTGATGGCCATCACCAATGATCAATTTTTTATTGTTGGAATTCAAACCTCATCGCCAACCCCTCTGATAGCCCAATTTTGGCCAGTTGGGCACCATTTATGCCAAGGACAACCCCATAGTGGCACCCACGTGTGATCATTTTCCATCCCATAAATGAAAAAAATTAAGACCTAACTACCCTTAAGCTAACCTAAGATAAATCCTAAACTAGGGGTGAGGTTTTTTACTTGTAGTTTAGTGAGGTTTATTTAACCAATTAATTAATGAAGTTCATTTTAAATTGCAAATTCACGGGAGTTGGATGGAGAGTCTACCTTAGGAGCTCTAGCTTTGCTGCTCATCGATGCCTCAGGTTGATCTGCCATGGTAGGTTTATCTCAATGTCAGTGGCATTTTGTATCAGATTATCTCTTTCCTCCCTTAGAGCTTAGTTTTCTCTCACTACCAACTGGTAAAATGATAGTAAAAATTGTCAAAAATCCTTTTATATTTTTACAAATTTCTTAGTTGTTCTTTTGAAATGCAGTGGTATTTCTCTGTGATCGTCGGACCTCATAACGGCCCCAGAATTTGTAGATCTCCATTATCGTACCTCATGATGGCCACCAACTAGAAATAAATGCATTCATTTTCTCACCATCATGAGCTTCATATTGGACATTAAATCACATCTACAGGTCCACTTTCATCAAAAATATTAAAATTAACAAAAAAAATCTAATAAATAAAATCTCACATATGCCTTGTACCTAATTATTTACCCTATACACTTTGGTTGTAGTGACTTATGATCCATGTAATCCATTAAGATGAGTAAATTACCATAAGGTCATTTAAACCAAATCATTCATTGACAAATTGAAATGCTTCACTTTAATCCCCAAGAAGACCATTGTGATTGGACTGCTCCATGGGAACGAGGCATTCATTTCATTCTTCTCTAAAATTTTATCTATTCATCAAACATAGTGATTCATAACATGCTTTAATTGAGTTGTTATCATCTTGATTTCCTAAGAAGGCCATTGTGGCTAGATTGCTCCATGGGATAGAGATGTACAATTACTTAAAATAGTTGAAATCACAACTGTAACAAGACTTTCCCTTTATAAAGGTTATCATATTACAATATCCAAATCAGCCATCATGGTCAAGTGACTCATTACTTTTTATCATTTTCCATTTCCTCATCAACTCATCTCTTGAGGGGGTAGTCATAATCACAAGAATTCATAATCAAAATAAATAATTAAACACTTAATCATGCAAATTACGTTCATCCATGAATCATTGATAACAGCTATCATAAAGCTACCCTTTTCTAGGGAAAAATAAAAAATGATAATCTAAACCTTTGTTGTTCTGAACCTACGGTCCTTGTATCTTGACAACGCTACCCGTATGCATATCATATTTATCAAAGTTTTAATCAACTTAAGCCTACCCATTTTGTTGGAGGTAATGATTCAGAGATGCGTGCTCTTTCCATGATTGGGGCATATAACATTGACCAAATCAATGAACATAAATCAACCTACAATGTGACATTAGGTTGTTTGTTTTTCTTAATGTTGTGTTTTCCCACAATGCATCTCAAAAAGAGGTGTTTGTAGACACCTAAAACACATCATGTTGAGGAGGCTACTCATGTGGACACCTTTTCAGGCCATATGAATCATCTTGGACCTTTCCAAGATCTAACAGTGGTTCTAACCACTCAAATAGGGGCAAGAAGTCCTTTATAGCCTGCACCACTATCCTACCTAGTGGTGGTCTTGTGACTTATAGCACTGATGATGATCATAGAGTGGGTCATTCTGATCGAAGATGACCTCATCTGTAACAAACTCGGGCTCCTTGAGTTGAGTAAAATCAGTTACAACACAACCAATCTTGAACAGTTTTGGTTCGAGAAGCTCCCAAAAGCGTCACCTCACCTTCCTGAGCCTAACCGAATCTTGATTCTTGGCTTCTTTAGAAAGCTAGAATTCCAATATGGGAGGTCTATATAAGGTGCCCCAAAACTTCACTAAAAAAGAGAATTGATCCCCAATCGAACGCAAAAAATTATTGTCCTTTTGTGATTAGAGAGTGCAATATCTTATACGCATCATAGTGCTACTAAAATTGCATTATGAAGTTGTCTCTTGCATCCATGGATCTTTGGAGAGCTTGAGGGACTAATTACATCATTGTTCTTCATCGATTCACTATCAATTCAAGCCAATTATGCAATCAAACTATGTTACAAGACACAACGATCATTGAACATCAATTTGTCATTCAAATTGATCATCACCACACATCGAGCTCAGAGAAAAGAGTCTCTGTTTGGCGACCACTATTTTTAATAGTGGCTCGCATGCACCACCGCCAAACCTGATGACGGCTAGCAGAACCCACCAATCTGATCAACAACGGCCTTTTTGTGATATCCAATTTGCTTATCTTTTCTATTTTTTCAATGGGTTATATGGGATTGAAATGGGCCCCACCCGTATTACATCATCACCGCATAGTGGTATTACAACAAAGCTTGGATATTATTCATGTATCGTTTGGCAATATTTGAACCTGGGTCTCCTCCTTGAAATGTTAAGGAATGTAACCAGTAAATCTAATGTTAATTGATTGCTTGTCTTTTCCATTTGAATTAGTCTTAGTTGATTTTAATCCTTTTTTTATTGTTCTTTAGTATTATCTTTATCAGTATTTCATGCATTCTTTTGTTGTTTTTATGCATTTCCTTATTGTTGTATGAATTTGCTTTATAGTTTATATTACCAATAAACAAGCCTCATCTTAAGAGGCTTTCATATGCTATTGATGTTTTATAAGTATTCATGTGTGCAGGATACAATCCTTATCAGGAGCACATCATCATCACAATCATATTTCTTGGCATCATCAAACGAAGTTCACTAGGAAAACCCTTCATTATCATTTCATGAGATTGCATGAGATATTTGGAGAACATCTATTCTTTTTAGTGTCTCATTGTAATTTTGTATCAATTTGGTGAATCTCTAAGAGGGATCTATTGTAACCCATTGTAATATTTTTCTTGAATATTAATAAGAATGGTCTGTGTATTTCTTTCATTTTTTGTTATAATGATTACATGAATTTACAGTTATCGAATTGATTACATTATTGCAATAGTACATATGTTAGATCTTTTGTCAATACTTCAACTTCCAAAATAGATATATTTTCATGCATAGTCGCCATCCTTGGATCTTTTCCTCTTTTTTGCATAATTCAACAATAACTTGTTCTATAAATCATTTTTGGCTATGAGAGCGTTTAGTTGTTTTCTCAAACTCATATTCATTATAGCCATGCTTTATTTACATGGTGCATGCATTCTTATATAGAATTACATGGGATAATTGTGCCTGTTGGCATGTGCAAAAATTGCCTTCGAATTGTGCACTCTTTTCAAAAATATTTAGCATGATGCGAATCATCCTTAGATATTCCTTTTATATCAATTCGAGTACCTTATTTTTTACAACTTTATTTTTTGGCTGACATCACCCCTTCATATGTCATGGTGCATCACTGAGCTCGCACAAGTGATGACAGTCTTATTTTAAACTACTACAAAATTTGAGATGCATCTCTTGCAATTTTGTATTATTGTGTCTTTCGTCCATTAGGTTGTGGAGTCAAACACAAGATACCATAAGGGGAGGAAAAATAGGAAGAGGGGAAGGAAGTGCTAAGGCAAAAACTAGGAGTAACCTATAGAACTCAATATTCCACAAATTTTTATGGCTTTTTTAATCCATACCATGATCCCCTTTTATATGTATAGGGTGACGCAACAAATTTGTGATCATCATATTAGCTTATTTATTTGTCATCTATTTACACAAAAGTGTGGCATGTGTGTCACGCATGCTTCAAGATACATCATGCATATCGTCCCATGAAAATGCAATATCCTGACCATACGATATTGAACTTGAACCTTTATTTGTACTGAATTTTCCCTAACTTGCCATTATTATCAAACAATGTCATGTTATAGTGTGAAACTGACCCATGCTCTGGAAGGCCTGAATTATGGTTTGTAGCATCTTGCCAAGCTGCAATATCCTCCCAATTTTATGTTTATTCTTCTAATTGTATCTACAAGAACTTCCCCACTCAGGGTTTCATAAAACCTACCACCTACTCCTTAATTTTTTGTTTTGTGGTTGTACTCAAGATGGTAGTCCAATAATTATGAGAATCTTGTTGTTTTATATCCCATTGGAATTCAAGATTAGAATATGAAAAATCGTGCAGATTTGTGTTAGTAGGTTTACAAGGTTGATTTGTCCTTGGTCCTGACATGCAATCTAATTCTAAACCTACATTATGTAAAACTTCCCATGTGATATTTGTCCTTGGCCCTTTAAAATATTCAATACAAAAAGACCACACCCCCTAACTTAGTATCTTGATGAATTTTTTGTCCCATGAAATGATTATCATATCTAGTCCTTGAGTTCTGCATCCTTTAACTTGCATTAGAGCATGTTTTTCTAGACACATATCGAATAATGGAGGCACATCAACTATAATTATATTTTGAATCACAACCAGATCTAGATGACCACATATCATGATGAGGATATTATGTAAGACTCCCACTTTCCTTAATTTGAATCCCTTAAAATATATGAATTTAGGCTTAGGTTAATCTATTTTTAGAATTAGTCCCAAACTATTACAAATATTTAATGGCATAATTGAGACTTGATCCTTTGCATCCACCACACAATTATGCAACATATGATTTTCTAAGAGAAGGGAAAGATAAAATAGGGGAGGACAACTTTTTGGGACAGTTAGAGGTGATTTTTTCTTTTTAGGTAGGTCACTAGTTTTTTATTAATTTTGAATGGATGGATCCATCAAATATACCTTCTCAAATATCAATAAATATTTTCTTAATCTATCAGATGATGAGGGAGCCCTTTTTAATAAATTATAAAATTGTTCAACCCTTTTTGTTTGGTGCTTTCTATCAATGCATGGGAAGTACAACTCTTTATAAACCTCATTTATCCTTTGATTTAAGTATTTTGGGGGTGATAACTGAGTGCTTATTCAAATATTTTCATCCACTCTTTGGCCTGGTGCAAACTGTGTACGGTTTCTAGTAAGGCATTCAATCTGGTTTATCTTCATAATAGTTATATCTATCCACTATTTTTTTTTCATGAAAACTAGAGCTTTCATGTTTTCTATTAGAGGTACTAACTAATAACTATTGGGCTGCATGTATACCTGGGAATATGCTTTATCAAGTGGTAGGCGTTTAGTCGACTCTCTTATTTTCACTATTCTTTCCTCATGGCAAATGTGATCATGATTTGTTTCTTCTTGAGATTCATCCTATATTTCTCTAGTTTGTAAATACTGACATGGCTTACATGATTTTGTTTATCTTGTGTCTTAGAAGCATTTACTTTAGATTTCCTAAGTCGTATTTTCATGTCCCTTACTTCTTTAGTCATCCCATGGATTACCATTATCTATTGTTGTTCATATTATTGTTGGTTTCTTGAAGAGAAACAAGACCAACTATTCTTGGCATGGCACAAGGGGCCTGGTTTAGTAACTTGTGGGAGTGATGCAAATCATAAACATATAGATGGAAGTATGGGACATGCTAAATTCCTAAGTGGACTTTTGTCAGCCATAATCAATAGAATTTAGCTTGTAGGACTTCCTATAAAAGGTGAGGCAACCTTCTTTCTTTAGATTGTTGAATTAAGATTCTTGGATCAGGATGAAATGCTCGAACATAGTAAAGATAGGCTTGTGTAGGAGATGGATGGAATTCATGGGTAATATTCTTCCATGTTCTTTTGAATCAAATATTAAAATCAACCATGTTATCCCGACGAGCTCGTTTTATTAATGAGAACTGAGTAAGCAAAAGAAAAGTATATTCTATATCATCAAAGGCATCTATGAGTGCTTCTACCAGATCAACCCATGTGTGTATGCTTTCTTGATCTAGAGATTTATACCATAATAATACCTTCCCTTTGAGAGAAAGAGTGAGCAGCCTAGCCATCACATATTTTGATGTGATGCTATGGATAGTACCCATGGAGGCCACATCCTAACAATGTTCATATGCGAGTTTTTCTACACCATCAAAGCTAGGAAGTGTCTTCAAAGCAGCTTTGGGGATTTCATGAAGGTATGGAATATTTAGGGATTCCACATAATTCCATTGGGGATAATATGTTTTAACCATTGATGCAATTGAGCTAGTAACCCTTAAGAAATTTTGGATTCACTGTTCAGGGGGGAGTCACCAGATGAACATATCTACTCTGCTTATGAGGTCAATACTGCTCGACGAATCTTGGATGCTCTAAAGAATATAGTGAAGAGGAAACTGATTGTAGATTCTAGGTCATGGGAGCAGTAGATTCACCAGGTAAATAGGATGAAAATACTACAAAATAGAGTATCACCAAGCTCTGTTTAAATTTCAAAGACAACTAATCATGGGATATGGATTCAACTTGTAGTAGAGTCACCAGGTGATAAAACAAAAAGTCAAATAAATGATAGCATCATCGATATCTTATTTTATTAAAATATGTAGGACCTACGGGTCTCATCGGGTATGCAAAAAACTATTGGTCTATAAATCTATCTAATTGAAAGGTTGTGCACCCATAGGCCTTGGCCAACATTGAATGATTAGGGAGCAGTGGATTTTCGACGGTCAATATTTGAAGGAGGTCAGTTACTATAAATTTTGATCCAACTATTCCTAACTTTTGGGAGGAAAAGGTGTTGAAAGAAGCAAATGGAGATGAAGCTGGAACTTATTTTTATGTATATTAAGAAACATCAAGACACATGCACAACGAAATACTATGCAAATAAACAACCAATTACCTAACATACCAAGTAGTTTTACTATCAACCACAAAATATTTAGTTCTAATATACATAGCTTATCGGACTACTAATTCCAAAATAAGTGAATGAACATAGCATAAATTCAGATACCAGAGTGAATTCCATGAGCATTCAACAAGCTAAAATTACATAGTAGTCATCCATACATACATGAATTGCAAATGAATTGAACCAGAGGACAAACAATACTCACTTTATATTAAGATACAAGTCTTTGTTCTTACATATGAATCATAAAATCTTAAGATCCAACCTATTTTCCTTTTTCATCTTCATTTTAATAGGCCTTTTACAATATTCAGTTATCAAAAAACATCATTGCCTTAGAGATGGATTATTTTTATGTCATAAAGTCTACCGACTCATTGAATTACTCGGAGGTATGGCTGCCCCAACTATCAGATTATGGTTTGTTGATGTGGCTAGGATCTATGTTTTCTTGAATCTCTGACCATCTTGTTGGTTGAATTTTGTCCCTTGATCTCTACCAACTTTTTTTGTCTCATTTTCCCTATTGTCTGTGTGATGGTTTATGTCGTTAAGATCATTTTACAAGGAATATTTTCTAGTTAGTGTTATGGAATAAAGGCTTTTTTGACGTTGAAAGGTGGTTTCCATATCCTTTGTATTCATATTTTCATAAAAATAGTGATACATATTTAGCATCTTGACATGCTTTGATTAGGTATAGCTTTTCAAGTAACTCCACCATTTGGCTGCATACTTGCCTCTCATCCATGCATGTGCCAAAACTCTAATCTAGCTTGCTGCTAACATTACATATAATTACTTTCTAGTATTAGATATTTGGGACCCAATCAGGTTTTGATTGGGTACAAATATTTTTACATCACCTATGTTTTATTTCTACTAACTTCTGATATCTAGATATAGAATTAGCAGCATGCTAGGCTTCAGCCTGATACAATTTTTTTGGTCTTCTTCATACTTAACCATTTTTACAACCCAAAAAATTCCAATAGGGGGACAAACCTTTAGCACCCTATCGGATTCCAATCGATCACAAATATTCTGAGGCTTTGGATACTAAGCCATTTTTTTGCTTCTTGTGAAGGTCAAAATTTTGGGGTATTACCGAGTTCCACCCAATGGTGATTGTTTCGACGCTCCCCATACTTAACCATTTTATCCATGTTTCTCTTTCGACAGCATGACAAATTTTTGGTATCTTATCAGGATTCGGCTATTTGTATATGTTTTGATTACTTGGGTACTTATCCATTCTCGCTACTTCTGTATAGGTTATATATTTAGCACTCCAATTAGTTTTGACTTGGTATAGATTCCTTCGATGTTTTTGGTCTCTGGACAAAGAATTAGCACCATGTCGGGTTTTGACTGGGTACAAATCTTCTAGTGACTTTGTGAGACAACTAATTTTGTTGAAGTTTATCTTCCAAAAGTAAGATGAAGTGTGCACTTTTGAATACTCTACCTGGGTATAATTGTTCCAAAAATCTCATGCCTTAATCAATTTTAACCATCCTCCAGCATCATGGGGAACATCAGCAAGCTTCCAAGTTGTTTCTCTCTTCAAATAGGAAGATGGGTCTTTACCTCTTCTTTAAACTTCAGTTAAGCATGGATGATTTAGCAAGCTGAGAGGCTAGTTCCTTCTTCACTTTCCTTTACTTCTAGTTGAGCTTCTAGTCTTGGAATTTTAGTCTCTGCATTTTCTATTAACCAGGACTGATGAAACCTTTGATGGTCTCTAGTTTTATTAAGAAAGGATTACAAAGCAAAATAAAATAAAATGACTGCTAATAGCTTATCCTGGGCAGATGCAAAAGTACCCAAAAGGACTTATCCTTTCTAGCATTCAAATTTAGGTTGAATTCCTACTAATCTATCTAAATTAGACTAATCTAAATTCATGAAAATAAATCTAAAAGGAAATGAAATACAAGAACATAAAGTAAATGCAAAAAAGTAAATATGGTCATGATCATAGCAAGATCAATGTTAATTAATCAACACATTTAGAAGGAATCTAATAACATAAGTGTGATTCAATTTGTAATAATAGAAGAAATTATTAATAGAAAGTGAGATAATAGTTCCATAAATAATATTTACTATAAAATCAAAAGGTCAAATGACACAATTGGTCCGTAAATATCATGTAAAATATTTGTATTATTAGCATGACGAGTTCATGAGAATAATTGATTATCACAAAGTGTAGTTTTTATTTTCACAAATGACAAAAATATGGTTACAATGGATCCTATAGCTCATTTTTATAGAAAATTATGTCACCTAAGAGTAATTTGAGGTGAAAATTTTCTTCTCCTAGTAAATCCTATAATTTAGCAGCATCTTTGACAAAATTGATTATTTGAAAAATCCATTTACCTCTAAATTAGCCCTAAATGCCTTTAGCATCCTTCTAGTTATTCATTGGTGTCATATGAGGATAAAATTTTGGTTTGCAAGTTGCTTCTATTGGATGATGCTAGACAAGATTGTATTGACAAAAATTGTGTATACATACAATGAAGGTGAGGTGGTTGGTTTGGATAACTAACTTTCAACCACCTATTTGGGTTTACCTCCCCAATATCTAAATCTAACCATATTACATAATGTAATAAATTCTTAACATACCTCCTTATTACATCATGGTACATAAGGATAAGAATCAACAACTCAAAAAGTTCATAAAGATCATGGACTAGGATGCACACATTAGTCCATGGTATACATCGTCATGAAAGAGATAAACTCAATTGCTCACATCAGTAGGAATCATCACACTGGACTTAATCAAGGATAGGAAAAAATGCACCTATCCAATATTTTACATCGGAAGTGTATAAGGACACACATGTTATCCATCTACACAATTGCAAACAAGGACACACTCATTTGTTTGTAAATTTCTATGATCATGGATACACTCAACCAATCATAGGTACAACAATTCACTTAATAATAGGTACACACACAACCATTCATAAGTTCATATTCAAATAGGGACACACTCTATTGTAGATAAAACATAGGGTCTCCACTTCTCTTGAATGAAGCATTATTTCTAGTAGACAATGTAGTCTAATTCGATCTTCGAAAATGGATCATAGTTGGTTCAACCATATGACCCCCTTGAGCTAAACATAGTTTTTTTTACATGTGGCCTTTAAAGGTCCCTAGCATATTTCTTCAATAAAATGGTTGCATCATTCTCAAAAAATGCTTTCCAATGAGTATAAATATGCCTATCTTTCTACAATAGGAGGGCAAGCGAAAATAATGAATTCCATTTGTGTCTAATTTTCCAAAAATTGTAAAATTTATACAAATTAAAGGTACCAAAGTTAAATTTTTTGGCTTTATTCAATTGAGAAGGATTGAATCATTATATGGATGAAATAATCATCAATTTGTTAACAAAATATTTTTCCCAAGAATCATTCTTCCTTCCAAAATATTATAGCTCATACATGCTTCACAATTTGTGAGCATAGTTTTAATATCAACAAAGCATATTATATGCGCCAATAAAATTTTTATGTAATAAATATGGGATATTTTCCATGGTGCTAATCAATAAAACTGCATAGAAACCATTTGGCCTATTAACTATTGCACCAAGTGATGTCCACCACAAGATGCCAACATCTTATGCTTCGATAATATCTTATAAAGGCTAGTGTTTTTCTTCTCCTAGTACATGTGGAATAAATAATACGATAAAAATTATTCAAATATGGTCAATGCAATACTGCATTATTCTCTTAATTAGATAATGTCAGCTTGAGTTTACATGTAATAATATTTCATACATTTCACCAATAGATCCATAGTCATCAATTTTAGTCGATCAAATGGCTCCAAAATTTGAATGGCATTAGTTTTTTATAACATCTCTTCTCCTATGATGTCTTCACATAGTATTAACTACCTCCAACTCAAGTTTTTCATTTCACGAAGATTCATTTATCCATTATAATATTCCTTCAATCAACATTTATTATCTTCTTTAAACATTGGATGACTCTTCCAAAAATATATTTCACCTTCATGCATAGCACTCTTGAAACCATTTTGTGTTTAGAATCAAAGGTGAATCCTTCATTTGCATGGAATTTGTACATGATGTCAATAGGAGGTCAACATGAGCACATAATTTGCATCCACTTCACAAGGGACACAATAAAACTTTGATATGTTTTTATTTATTTTTATATTTCATGATGTCTCTATCTATTTTCTTCATGGAATGGCACCTTATTATCCCATATTTATATATAAAAGCTCCATGATTAAAATCTACATGCCCACGACCATGATCAACGTATACTGTCAAAGTTTCCTTCTTACAAATATGGCAGTATTTTAAGTATAAAATCTTGTAAAACAACTTTCTTTGCTCTATGTCTCTCCCACATGTTTATGTTAGATGTTAGGGTTCAATTTTGTTGCTTATTCAAAATAGAATCTTGTGTTTTTTATTTAACAAAGTGATATCTCAAGATATTGTGGGTTTCTCTCATATATTCTTCAACAACATAGTGGGTCAATCTAGTGTAGAGTCATCTCATATTGTATTCATCAATAAATGGTATTGTAACATCAATTATTCAGATGTTCATGATATCCATTCTTTAATATATATATATATATATATATATATATATATATATATATATTGCCTCCATGCAGCATATCCATGTTCACTTACTTGGATGACCCTATGTGGACTTTAGATGGCCCATCATATGCTTTAGACAATGTATTCTTAGGATGTCACAGTAACCAAAATACTCGATTAATGTATAGTCTTATTCATATAGCTTATTATCTCCAAATGGGTTTTATAACATGGAACTTCCTATCAAAAAACACGTAACTCTTTTTCATGACATATCCAAATGATGTTTCAACCATGTACACAAAACTCCACCTTTATCTAGCATGCATTAATTCCATTCTATTGGCATTGATATCTTGGAGCCTCATCAATAAGCATATTCAACTTGCTTTCTCCAAGTGACCTGCATTTTACTTTTAAACTGTGTATTCTCATGTACTTCAATAAATATCCAAATAGGAACAAATACACTTCCATTCTATGCAAAATGACACCTCCTCATGTCATATCCATGCACAAAAAATAGTGAAGACATACAACATCATCACACCTTCAAACTTAAAAGTTAAACAAACAAAATAAAGACAAAATCTTCTGATATATTCATGTCTCTTTATTAAAAATGTCTAAATATATATAATTTTCTCTTCTCCATTGACTACAACATTCTTCTTTCAAATTTGTTCCTATAACTACTTTTATCATGGTCTTCCTCCAAACACCTTGAAATCAAGTGCTCTAATACCACATGTTGGACTAGTAGGGTGCTAGACAAGATTGTATTGATTAAAATTATGTATCTATACAATGAAGATGAGGTGGTTGGTTTGGATAACTGATTTTCAACCCCCTATTTGGGCACAGCTCCTAAATACCTAACTCTAACTATATTACATGATGTAATAAATTCCTAATAGTTTCTTTGGATATTGTTCCATCCTTCCCTGACTTCAAATCTTGTATCAAAATTATGATTTGTTTTTTTAGCCCTAAGAAAATCATCCATCTAAGCAAATCACACTTTCAAACAACAATCAATTATTTGTATTTTTACCAAAAAAAAAAATTCTACATTGTTGCTCTTATGACTCCAAAATTCCTTTTCCATTGTTCTCCATAGTAACTCCCTTTTCAAAACTCAATAATAGGATCAAAGCTATTAAAGGTAAACAATTTTTTTAATATGGATTATATTTCAAGATGTAAGAGTTACACCTAAGCTTTCTAGCTAGCTTTTGTAAGATCTAAAATTTATAATAAATTCATCCATATTTTTAAAATGGTTGTATCATAAATGATTTAATTGATCTTACAATTGAAATTTTTTAGATTCGTTATGATCATCATAAATTTGCTTGAGATTATACCAATTTTTATGAGATTGATAATTTTATTATGTGAAGATAAAGCTCAATTGGCATGGATACTCTGATTAATCTCATCGACTCTTCAATTTTGAAATTCCTTTTGTTTTTCTTGTCTTCTACCAATAAAACACATTAAGTTTCAACTTCACATCAATGATAATATTAAATAAGTATTCAAGCTTAAAAATAAGTTTTATGTGAATTCTCCATGGGAAGCAATCATAGGATGTGAGTTTTGTCTCCAGAAGGAGAGTGGTCATGTTGTAGACACCTAAAATGCGTCATGTCGAGGGTGACTACTCATATGGACATGCTACAAAACCATATGGAGGATCTTGGATAGACTCCAAGATAGAGCAGTGGTTCTAACCACTCAATTTAGGCATTTTGGCCTAATCAGGTTGAACCGCAGCCAAGATCTACGGTCTCCATTCTAAACCATGGCTGATACCTACGGTCTGCAGTCTGGACCGCAACTGTGACCTGCGGTCTTAACTGAAGTTCAGTTAGGCCTTCCATCCGAGCCAAATTGGTTGGAACGACCAAAAGATCTAGAAGCAGGCAGTTGAAGGATGAAAGATTCCAGAGGCTTCCATCCCAACTGTCCTAACCAACCTTCTTGGTCTTGGCTTCTCCATGAAGCTACCCCTAGCCCTAGGGACATGCTATAAATACCCCCTCCAAATGGGGTGAAAAGAGAGAGAGTTAATTGATCAAGAGAGCAATGAAGCCCTATCAAATTGCATACTGAATCTATGCATTTGAGAGCCCCTTTGCTATTCACCTAAAGACCAATTAGCCATGGATGCCCTAGGTGCCTAGGAGATTCAAGAAGCACAAATCTAGGCAAACGAAGGCCCGTCATAGTGATTTGACCGCCAAATATGTCAGAGGACAACAAAGGTGACCCTTGAACATCAATTTGGACAAGGAGGTCAAGCCCACTGCCCCTAATTCTGAGGGTAAACCTATCAGAGGTCAAACCATGGCTGTCAGCCATGGTTCACAGTGCAGACCGCCCACCATAGCTGTGGTTTGCAATAGGTGACTGATCACCTTACTTGCTTTGCTTTTGACCGCATAGATTAGTTATATTAGTCTTTTTATAGGTTTAATTGCACTTTAGAGAAACTTGACCGTAGGAATTAGTTATTTCATGCATTGTATTAAGTAGGATTATATTGGATCTTTTATGCACTTTATTGCTCCTAACTTGATATTTGATCCATGCATCATTTGCTTATTCATGTCCGTCATGTTATAGTATAATTCTTGATCTAATTAGAATAGTTTAAAGTCTTTCTTTATGATTTCTTGTTTTACTAGTTTAATGGCATTTGCATACATATTTCCTTAAAGGGCCTCATCACGAGAGGCTATCAATATTTTTAATCATGTGTTGTTGTTTCTTGTTCGCAGGGAGACAGGTGCAAGAGGAGCTTACATCATAATCCTTCCACATCACGAAGAAGGGGGTCAACTCCACCCCAAGGCAGTTTGTGACTAATCAATAGAGCACTATAAGTGCGCCTACCCTATTGAGGGCATTGGCAATTGTAATATCAAGTATCATCTTTCAAGTGACCCTAAGAGGGCATTTTTGTAATCAAAGCTCATTCAAATATTAATACAAGAAACCTTACTTTTTGTGTTCAATTTATGTACTTGTGTCAATATTTGTGCTTTCATGATGGTATAGATCAATACAGTAGCTAGGTGCATGCTCCATGATTAAGTCAGATGGTGATCACGATGGAACTCCGCATTTCTAGCCCCTGAGTACTGACATTTTTTGTTTTTTCATCTCAGGTGCTAACCGTAGCTAACAGCTACGGTTATTTTTTGGCCCACGGCTGTCACCTATAGTTTACACTGCAGCCCGCAGACCAGAGCTACGGTTTACAATAGAAGCAGCAGACAACAGAGAAACCACTTGGCAGCAGAGCAGGAGTTGAGGTAGGTTCTATTTCCATCCTCTGTTCTACAGTTTCTCCTCTGTATTCTTATAGTAAGTGGCAAATCGATGGCAAATTAGGAACATTAAAGGAAAAAGGATCAATGAACAAGTCCTAATTTGCTTTCGCACTCTTTCCATTAGAAAGGCGATTGCTAGGAACAACGGACCTCTGATTGCAGTCCGCCCTAGAATACAGTGACCTTGATAAAAATTGTGTGGTCATTTGCATGCGTGAGGCCCAATTAGAGGCCATGTCATCATAATTGCATTATCATAACGTCATGTAGGACATAGCATGCATACCTTTGTGAATTTTGAAATGTTCCTTCTTATGCATATCATGTAGGAATGATCATATGAATGCTCTTTTATGCATTTGTCTTTATGCAAAGTAAAACGAACCACACACACCACGTTTCATTGTAAACATCAGTGGCGTTGGGCTCTCACATCCAACCCATTTGATTGAGACCAATAGTGGATGTCATTACCACTTGGTTGGCTCATTTGAAATTGTATTATCGGGACCCGCTCGTTGCCAAGGCCGACCCAAGAACTATCCTATCCATGCAAAATAGCATGCACTCTTCTTCGGAAGGGTGTATCATTGTGCACGGTGTGTTGGGTGAGGGTTGGTAGTACCTATGCTACTTCATTGAGTATGGACTTCATTACCATATTTGGCTTGTGCGAGTATATAGGTGAAAGCCAATTAAACTGAGAATAAAATCCAATGATTTTGCAAAACACGTGAGAGTTTCTCATACTGATACAACACATCTTGTAACAACATCAAACAGTTTAGGGCGCATTGTAAAATTTAAAAATAAGATAAACATCATTGTATACCTTGTTTGATAATAAAAGATACATCTAGACGTTAGGTACACTATGGTGGATACACGGGGTGGTCGACAAAGGTGCAAGCCTGAGGCCGATGACCAAGCCCCAATCGATTCACAATTACACGTGTCTAGTCCTCAACCACATGAGCAAACCGAATGATGTTCGATGAGCATTAGAGGAGACAACTCGACACGAGGGGATCCCATTGAGTGTACCCCTGATAGACTAGCATCAATGCATACTATTAGACATAGATTAGAGCATGGGGCTTCTCAACCTGAGGGTGCTCCACTCGAAAGCCATTATCGAGACCGTAGTGCACGTGCATCCATGGGATCGACCGAAGAGTATGTTGTGTAGGGGACCAGATTGGTACCCATCCACACTAAGTCTATAGGGTGTACTATACCCCCACCTTCTGAGTATAGAAGGAATAGAGGTCCACCCATTCAGGGGTAGGTAGACGGGCTCCCTGCTGAGCGCAAGTCTACCCATACTCCCATGCGTGGCCCACCATGCAAGATCACCATTGATATATCAAAGGTGGGAGCTAATGGAACACCACCGCATGAGCGGTGGAGGTCTAGACAGTTAGATGGTCTAGGTAGTGTTCTTGAGTAGCTAGGCTGCAAGCCTACAGCTCCGCCCACTCATGCTCCGAGTGAGCATAGTGATAGTTGTATCAAGATCACTAGAGAGCATGGAGAGGCTTCTAAGCACCCTCATGTCACACGTCTGCCATCCACACATGGTGGTTCATAGTTTAGAGCATAACAGGATGTCGATGCCATCTTCATAGATAGAGGTAAAGGTGCAACACATTTGTCTGATGGGTACAGAACCCATAAGGTAGCTCGCACAGAGCATACACACCAGAGGCCTCCCACGGTTGACCAGATCGATAGATCACATAGACTGGTGTCTGAGCAAAGATGTCAACTCCTCCAAGATCAATTGGAGGATGCTCACCTAGAGAGGCAACATATTGAAGATGAAAATATTCAAGCACAAAGGCTCCTACGATAGAGGTTATATGAGCAGCGCATGCACGAGGAGCGTATTCTAGCTCAGAAGGAGCGCATAGAGTAGGAGGATCGGCTAGCTAGGGCTGGCCTATACCCTCCCGAGGAGCATAGAGAGCATGTGCATAGGAGGGTTGTGTCCCTAGCTGATATGCATGAGGAGCACAGAGATGCTCGTACTCATGTCAGTGCCCAATAGAGGGAGCGACTGTCATCGCTCAATGATCTTAGATAGAGGTAGCATGAGCATGTAGATGTAGACGGATACGATCAGGAGTATCCTGAGAGTTACCGAGTTGAGGAGGAGGAAGAGCCACTTCCTCCACCTCCCCTAAAGAAGACATTACCTCCTAGACCACCTCCACATCAGCTTAGGGAGGAGGACTTTTTATCTTCTGAGGCGTACAAGGTTTTGGTCGATAAGGTCAAAGCAATAGAGAGGCAAGGCATGGCTATTCAAAATTCGACACTGAGGAAGATACACAATGAACCTCTAGACCCCTCGATGCCTACGCCTCCATATCCTGAGCATTTTGATATGCCCAGGTTAGAAAAATTCAAGGGTGATGAGGATGCCCAAGAGCATGTTACGAGTTTTCTGGATGCTTGTTTCTAGATAGAGAGTCATGATGCCTTGTTGTTGTGCACCTTCATTATGACACTCTTTGGCCCAGCCCGAGAGTGGTTCAACCAGCTGAAGAAACATAGTATTACTAGTTTTGAGCAGTTAGCTGATGCATTTCTTGAATGCTATTCATTTGGCATCAAGAAATAGGCCAACCTTTCTGATTTGGCTATGCTAGCTCAACATGACGATGAGCCCATCGAGCAATACGAAAAGAGATGGCATAGAATAATGGCAAAGCTGCCATTCCCTATTCCTATAGCAGAACTGACCTGAATGTTTACAAAGAGTTGTGCCAAGCACATCTCGCTACTATTGCAGCTACAGCAGTATGCTACATTCGAGGAAGCTTTGGTGCAAGCCAAGGTGATCGAGGACATCAAGTTGCAAGAAGGCAACTTGAAGCTCAAGACCAGGAAAGAGGGGTTTAAAAAGAGTACTACGAAGCAACAGGGCAAGCAGGCCCACGTGAATCAAGTAGTACTAAATCTTGGAGGAGAGGACAAGGGACAACAAAAGCCTAATTATCAAGCCCAACCTCCTCCTGCGCATTATGAGACGCACAAAAACAATTATAAGGGCAAAAATAGAGAAGAGCGCCCACCTCGCCAGTTCACACCTCTGACGGAATTGATGACTTTGATTTTCCATCAATTGTGCGAGGCCAAGGCCATACGATTGCCCGAGGTCAAATTAGTAGATCCAAATGTGCCAAAGTCGAAGTGGCATCAAGATGATCTATTCTACATATTCCATAGAGCGAAGGGCCATGACATCGAGACATGTTGGTCCTTCAAACACATTGTGCAGAACATGATAGAAAAAGGAGAGCTTGTAGTACCAGGAAATCCATAGGCGCTCGACAATAGAAACATGGGGATTTTCAAGAATCCACTACCTAATCACGAGGTGCCTCGTAACAATGTCGGCCAGGTCAATCAAGTGAGAGTCGAACCACCTACCCAAGGGTTTGTAGGCATGGTCAATGTTGTTACTAGACATGGGAGGTACGATCAACCGAATCAACCTCGTGCTCCCATTAGAATACAAGCTACGCCGGATCAATGACCAGCTCAGAACATTCTAGGCCCACCAACTAGACCGGTGGTGACCATAAGGAGCAGGTTAGTTCAGAACCTACAGAAAACTCCTACGAAGTTGTCAATATATGAGCTTATTCAGTAGTCCCCTAGACACAAGGAGACTCTTATGGACATTCTGAGGTCCATTGAGGTACAGTCCCAAGATGCGCACGCATTTACAAATTTTGTGGGACATGTACAACAGTGTCAGGAACCCATGATACAATTTTATGATCATGAAGTGAAGATGGTTCCTACTATTATGGCTGACCCGCCGTTGCATATTATCACGTGTGTTAACCACATGCCTTTCAAAAGGGTCTTGATCGACACTGGGTCCTCGATCAATATAATTATGACCAAGGCGCTGAGCCATCTCAAGTTGCCCAAATCACACATTGTGCCTACCACCTTTACGTTGAGAGCATTTAACGATGCACTATGCTCGACGGTTGGTACAATTGTTCTACCTATTCAGGTGGGACTCAAGACCATCTCTGTGATGTGTCACATGATAGAGGGTGCCATGCAATACAACATTCTGCTCGGAAGGCCTTGGATTCATGAAATGCATTGCATCCCCTCGATCTTGCATCAATGCATGAAGTACATTCATGAGGGACAGGTTCACGTAGTGTCCTCGGACGAAGAACCATTCAAGTTCGTGAACCTAGCAGATTTTCTTGGGGGTTTTGTACTCCCATCGATGCACTTGGATATCTAGCCTGCTTCATCGATTAAGATTCCAAGAGGTAAACCAGTAGCCCATGCTCAACCATCGACATCTGTGTCACATAGATCTGAGCATACGACTGCAACTTCTCTAAAACTGCATCGACAATGCATCGACAAGACGAGAAGCTAAAGGTGAAATTGGGTGAGAAAGTAGAAGATCATATGCCCGGACCAGTCACCAATGAGACTCCCACTCCCATGGATGTGGAAGAACCTCAAGACAAAGCCGAGGAGGCACCTCAGCCTACTTCACCTGCATCTTCAGCAGGGTCATCTGCACCGTAGGTGACCGTTCATCTAGCTAGCATAGGGTTAGGTGAGTATCTTGTGCAAAATGTTACTTTTGGACCTATCCTAAAGACTGCACAAGAGATGGGCCGACCACACGCCCATCGATTTTTGATTGGATCTGTAGTGTCATTGGGTGAGCCACCCAACCAAACAAACTTTGTCTACGTAGGGCTAGATCAAGCACCCACTAGAATATCCATAGATGAGGATGATGACGAGCCATTCACTATGAATGTGCGCTATCTATCCAACCCAGAATATGCCATGCACATTTTTGAGTCGTATCATTGGCATGGACATGACCTTGGTCTTTTTGAACAAGGACGTAGGACTCCACTCGAACCTCATTATCAGTTAGCTACTGATAGGTTCGGGTTAGGGTTACAGGTACAGGATCATGATGATTTGCTTGTTGCATCCTTAGATCGCATGTACCTGAGTCTGGGGGATGATGTGGATTTTAATCCATATCACCCTAATCCTTCTAGATTTTGGAGGACTCGCCAGATGGTATCATTTGTTACCATAGGGCCACCCGATTCATATCATGATGGGCCCTTAGAGGACAACCCCAGAGGCAACCTAGGTAACCAAATCCGTAATGCTACCGATGACACTGGTATGCAGGGGCATAACCCCACTACTGTAGGTGATCTCGAGTTAGGAGATCTTTGTGATGATGATGGAGAGGAGTCCACCTCCAAAATAAGTGGACCTAGTTATGATGCAGATGATGAGTCCTCAAATGATGATCAATCTGAGGAGGAAATCGAGTCGACCTTTCCAGGTTCGGCGTTTATACGCCATCTGCTGCCTATGGAACAAGTGGAAGAGATGAATGAGCGCTTCATAGTCGATAGTGATTATGAAGATGAGACAGAGGAGGCCTACTTAAGGCCTCGCCCAGCTAATCTCCCACTGTTCATAGACACAATAGAGTGGTCCATCCATGGTAGTGACCACAGTGATGTAGATGAGAGGACCGATTCTAGGCTTGTGTATCCACAATATCTATTGCCTAGGGAATCAAAGCATGTTATGGAGGAAGTCCCTCCCAACACTGAGTGCTCTAAGGAAGAAGTAGTACCAGTTTACATGGTAGTATCATATATACGATCATTCTATCGGATTTATCCAGATAGTGATGATAGTGACCGTAGAATCAGATACATGGGGCCACATCTGGCAGATCACCCCTTAGAAGAGGGGGGAAGTGACGGATTGTATTTGTATAGTGATGATGAGGATTCATTGGAGATGGCCTATTTGGGACCTCATCACCTACGTAATAGGCCTCCACCTCGAGGTCCCCCACCTATTACAGCTACAGGTTTGCGTCGGGAGATTAATCTCCATCGCAGCCTGAGGGAAAGAAGAGAGCTCGAAGAGAGGTATCAAGAACTCTTTCCCCATCCACCTACGTACATGGAGCTCCTTGAGCCGAGAGATCCCATTTTGTAGCTAGTGCACCGAGAGGATCCAATTATACGGGCATCCCATAGAGAGGATCCATTTGTGCCCGTACCATCCGAGCCAGATCTTGGGTACAGAAGCTACACTTCAGATATAGAGTTTTGTCCATGTGGTTCTAGAGATCAATTCCATTCCATCAATATGGTCTCCATTGATTTGACCACTCCACTCCACAATCCAGTAGATCCATCCAAACCACTACATCTGAACATGGATGCTATCGATTGGGATCACATTGACTCATCGGTCCAACCTGAAGATTTCTTCCCTAATGAAGAAATGTTGCAACCATTTCATTTTGTGCCAGGCTATGCTTATGATGTTTATCATGCTGAGGGTGCTTCCCACGAGGAACATGTGAACCCGGCTGATGACATCCATCTGATTCCTATGCCTCACCAGCTTGAGGAGGGATCACATATGTCAGTAGAGAAAACCTTCGATGTGGATATCAGTAAAGATCCCACCAATCCAAAGAAGGTTAGATTTGGAGAGAGTCTCACTCCAGATGAGCATGATAGCATCATCCCTCTACTGAAAGAGAGACCTGATCTCTTTGCTTGGACTTACAAAGACATGTCGGGTCTAGATCCAAAATTGGTTACTCATAACCTTTCGCTAGATCTGTCGAAGAAGCCAGTCAAGAAAAAACTCAGAAAAATGCATCCAACAGTAGCCTTAATGGTGAAAGACGAGTTGCAAAAGTTGTTGGACGTAGAGTTTGTCATCTCCATCGACTATCCAGAATGGGTGTCCAATATGGTGCCCGTAGGAAAGCCAGATGGAAGGATCCATATTTGTATGGATTTTAGAGATCTCAATAAGGCAACACCCAAAGATTCATTTCCATTGCCAAATATCGATGCTCTGGTAGATGCTACTACAGGTCACGAAATGCTCTCCCTTATGGATGATTTTTTTGGATACAATCAGATTTAGATTAAACCTGAAGATCAGCATAAAACCACATTTATAACGCCATGGGGGACATTTTGCTACAAAGTTATGCCATTCGGTCTTAAAAATGTTGGTGCCACATATCAACGGGCTATGACATATATCTTTCATGACTACATGCATAAAATCTTAGAATATTATATCGATGACTTACTAGCTAAGTCATTGTTGCGAGAAGAGCATGCAGAGGTCTTAAGGAAGGTCTTCGATCACCTGATAGAGCATAATGTCAGGTTGAATCCTAAGAAGTGCGTATTTGGCATAACTTCAGGTAAACTCTTGGGATTCATCATTTCTAAATGAGGCATCGAAGTAGACCCAGAAAAGGTCAAGGCTATTCTAGAGATGCATCCTCCCACTAATATCAAAGAACTAAGAAGCCTTCAGGGCAAAGTAGCATCCATAAAGTGATTCATCGCTCAATTATCGGATAAATGTCGACCCATGAATCGAATGCTACACAAGGGGGTCCCATTTGATTGGGATGAGGACTGCCAAGCAACCTTTGTTGAGATTAAGCAATACCTAGCAACGCCGCCAGTACTAGCTCCACCAAGGCCAGATGTGCCTTTTTTGCTATATATATCGGCAACCAACTTTGCATTAGGGACCATGTTAGCCCAAAAGAACATGCAAGGCAAAGAGCAAGCCATATATTACATCAGTCGCACCTTGGTGAGTTATGAGTCAGGATATGCATATGTGGAGAAGCTTTGTTTAGCAGTGGTGTTCGCTACCAAGAAATTGCGGCATTACATGCTAAGTCATACGACATATGTTATATCAAAATAGAATCCTTTGCAGTATATGATGAGCAAGACATATCATAACACACATACTGCAAAGTGGATCATGCTATTGATAGAATTTGATTTGGAATTCATCAGCCAAAAGTCCATCAAGGGACAAGTCATAGCTGATCAACTGGCTGAGGCACCACTGTCCAACAGTAGGCCTCTAACCATTGAGCTTCCAGATGATGCGGTCTTCGTAATATCTGAAGCTCCCGAACCCGAAGAACCAGAGAATAATGCTGATATGACATTGTTCTTCGACGGTTCGAAGTGTGAGCAAGGGGGTGGTGCAAGAATAGTGTTTTTCATGCCACAAGGAGCTCCAATGCCCTTGTCATTCAAGTTAGACTTTCCATGCACCAACAATAATGCTGAGTACGAAGCCCTACTTTTGGGCCTCCACACAGCCATCACCATGGGTATTAAAATATTGAACATTTTTGGTGATTCTTTGCTCATAGTTAACCAAGTTAAGGGGCTCTTTCAGTGTCGATGTCCCATACTGAAAGCCTACAAAGATCTTGTTGCCACTTATCTAGCTAAATTTGAATGGTATGACATCGAGGCAATCCCTCATTCATCAAATAGGTTCATAGACACCATGGCATCTTTGGGGTCCTTGATCCCTTAGAATCTATCTGCCAGATTTTACTACCATCCATGTTAGAACGCTCTCGCACCCAACAATGGAGCGTGCAACCTTTGATAACAAAGAGTCAGTCAACATGATTGTTGTGGAACCAACAACTGATTGGTTTCATAGAGTGGAAGACTTTCTTAAGCAGGCACCCTAGGAGTCATTGACTTCTCAGAGTCCTACGGGGAGTGGTACTACCATTCACCATAAGGTTATTTCCTAGTCTACATTTACAAAGTTAAATATGTAGGGGGAGCAAGTCATCTTAGCAGTCGAAGTTGAGGCTTGTCAAAGCTGGATGTTGCAAATCCAAGACTTCTTAAAACTTGGTATGATCCCAGAGGGATTGTCGTGTGCCGCAAGATGCACATTCAAATAGAAAGTGACTAAGTATGTCTTGATAGGAGATATTTTGTATCGACATAGCTATGAAGGAGTTCTCCTTCGATGTCTTGAGCCCCAAGAGTCATCTTGGGCAATTTTAGAAGCTCACGATGGTACGTGCGATGGCCATTTCAATGGCATGGCTATCATCAAACGCATCCTTCGCATGGGTTATTATTGGCCCACTATGGAGAAGGATTGCAATGTGTATGTCAAGAAATGCATTAAATGTCAGCATCATGCTAATCTTACGCACTTGCCATCACAGGCCTTACAGCCCATTCAAGCGGCTTGGCCATTTGCTCAGTGGGGACTAGATCTTATTGGCAAGATTTCTCCTCCATCATCAAGCCGACATACATTCATTATCATGGCTACTGAGTATTTTACAAAGTGGGTGGAAGCCATTCCCCTTACAATGACCACTGGAGCTCGCATCGCAGAATTTATTCTCGAGCATATCATATGTCATTTTGGGATACCATCCAAAATAATTTTGGATAATGGAACTTCTTTTAAGAACAAAACTATGCGGGCTTTAACGTCTAAATACCGCATTAAACATAGTTTTGCAACTCCATACTATCCGCAAGCAAACGGGCAAGCTGAGGCCTCAAACAAGACTATGGTAGCCATCTTGAAAAAGATAGTGCAAGAACACCACAAGGATTGGCATATACAACTGCCCCTTGCATTATGGGCTTACAGGACTAGCATTCAGATGCCCATTGGGGCAATGCCATTTTCACTAGTATATGGCATTGAGGCCATTATGCCCTTAGAGTTGGAAATTCCAACATTGTGCATCGCATTGAAAGAGTTCATCGATGATGACACCGTGTGGCAAGCTCACCTCGATCAATTGACATTGCTCGATGAACATCGCGTGAATGCCCTCGAGCATCTTCACATTTATCAAGAGTGATTAAAATGAGCTTACAATGTCAAAGTCCACCAGAGAGACTTTGAAGTTGGGGATCTTGTGCTGAAAGAGAACCAACAGAACTCGAATTTGCCACCTGATATGCGAGACAAATTCATGGCTAATTGGCTAGGGCCTTACATCATATCTAAAAATATTGGTCTAGGTACCTATCACCTAACATCGCTAGAGGGTGTGGAAGAGCTTGAGCCTCTCAATATCATCCATATTAAGGTGTTCTATGCTTGAGAGTGTAGTAAAGGCACCAAAGGCATATGTAAGCCCTTTGGTCAACCCAAAAGCTCCGAGGGTTTTGTCTCAACCGCTCGGTCATCCCAAAATGCCCCAAGCTCTCTGTTGAGTAGCTTGGTCAAGTAAAATCTCCAAAGGTAGTTCCTCACCATTTGGTCATCCTTAAAAGCTCCAAGGACATGTACTCATCATTTGGTCAAATATGAAAGCTCAAAATCCATAAAAATCAAGAAAAATATATAAAATTCCAAAAAAAATTGGAAAAGCTTAAAATTCAAAAACATTTGCTTTTGCATTTCGCATTTTCATACATGCATTCACATCATCTATCATATAGGCATTTGTCATCCGTTGCATTCCATACAAGAATGGATAGTGTATGTCAAAATCTTACAAATGATCACAAGTTTGTGTTTCAATCATGCACCCTTGCATTTATCATAATTCATTGCATTCATACACGATACTTGTTGCGGAGAAATATGTATGTATATTAAGTTTTCCAATCACTCAGCCATACCTAGTGGGTTCTTCAGGTATTGTAGAAAGCTTGCTTTGCTATTATAGACAAGGTCATTAGTTGGGATAGTGCTTCAACATATCAGAATCCCGTCACTAAGCAAAATAATATAAAATCCTGCTAAGACAAGAGATGATGAAAGCTACGAAAGCAGTCTTAGGTATCTAGAGAGATGGGTTTCATGACCTGCTTATCTTGCAAATAGTCGGTTTAGAAAGGTGAACTTTGGCAAAAGGACAAGAATTTCCCCTATAAATCCCAAAGTTACAAAGTTTAAAGTGCAAATTTCAAAATACCAAGTTCAAATCAAATGTAACATGACATAGTGAATCAAAAGCACTATAAAAATCCCTTGCTCAAAGAAAATGGTAACACGTGGACTAACAGTGATTTTTATCACTACATATGAGCAAGTAAGAAGGGTGAGAACTTGAATCCCTAGATTGTCCACCTTTTGAAAGCCATAGAGTGATCCCCGATCGCAGCAATGGGTTGGAAGAGTCCCGCCTGCAATCGGAGGGGTAGTTCTATTGGGTGATCCCCAAACGTAGCAATGGGTTGAAAGAGTCCCGCCTCCATTTGGAGGGGTAGCCCTGATCAATTTGCAAGATGAGCTAGCTCTAGGTACCTAGGATTGTCTAGTTGTATAAGTCTAATCAAAGCTAAAACAAGGATGGTACGATCGTATGAGGAACCCTATCTCACATATGGGTTGAAAGAGTCCCGAATGACATACGGGGTATGCTTATGATCTATCTAAAAATACTCACATGCACACACAGGGATAATGAATAGTTGGGTCTATCACGGCAAAAGCCTTGTCCAATAAAAGCCTTGTACAATTAGTATGTGATTTTTGGAGAAGTCTACTAGGGTGTTTGAGTCTCAAGGAAAACCTCAAAAAGTTCTCTAATGGCAACAAGATACCAAATATCATTAAACATCAAAAATATGAGTCATTCATTCATCAGAATGCATTTTACAAAGCACAATCAAACATATAGGATAGATACCGCATGAATATCAGAAATGATGTTTAGACGGCCACTAACTATATAGTGCAACAAAGAAGAAATATACAGAATGACGTATTCATTCATTAGCATTATACCAATCCATTTCACTGCATTTCATATATGGGTGATTAATTGATTAAGTTCTTGTAATGAGAATTATCAATTATCTTGCATGATTGTCATACACTCTGTGGTGTCACATTTTAAAATTGATATACACAATTTACATTCATTCCTTATGTTTTAAGTGATTAAAGCATACAGGTTCATTCCCATTAGATTATGATTATGTACATAATGCATTACCATACATTGCATAACATGCCATAACTTCATAAAAATAAATGCATGCCCACAAAGAAAAAATAAATATGTGTTCAAAATAAATACTACATCCATTTGCATCCAGTATATATAGCACATCTAATCATCTAGATCATTGCATCATCATCATCATAAAGTAAAATAGCTATCTAGTGCATGTCATCCATACATCGCATCATATAAACATAGCATTTACATAAGCCTTGCATCCATGTGCATCAAATAAACATAAAATCAAAAAAAATAAATAAACATGTACACATAATGAGCCATAAAAGATCATATCATATATATGTGTCCAAAAGAGTACATAGGGAGTACAAAATGCCCGTAGGCTACAACTGTGTAGGTCCTCGACCTTACACACAAAATGATATATCAAAAATGTAGTCGGTAGCTACTATAACTCAGATCTAGGCTGCTCCCCCTGTACTGGAGCTCTCGCCGCCTCCCTCAGCACTGTGCTCTGGAGCCTACTCTCCTGGCTGACCTGGCACCTATGGTGGATCCTGCTGTGGATCCTGCCTACCTCCAAAGCCTAAAGCACCCAACACATGGGAAACTGGTAACTACAGCAGGCTAGTCCTCTGACTGGTGGCCCCTGATGTCTACCCTAGATCTCTAGTCCTGGCCTACGATCTCGTTGTGTGTGTGCTAGAGGACCTGTGCATCCTCTCAGTCCTGTGAGTCCTGTGACTCGAGCTCATTGTAGACTATCAAGTAGTCCTAGTCTAGGTCCTCTAAGACTCTGGTGTGAAAGGATCCTCTGGAACCTGTAGCCCATGCATCTCAATGTAACCGACTAGTTGATCAACGCGAGCAAGTCGGGCTGCATGCATCTCATTGGTCCTCATGACCATACCACGTAGTCACTCTACCTTAGTCTTCGGATCCTGTGCAGCTACTGGTGCTACCGCTGGTGCTATCGGAGGCCCCATAGTAGCCTGAGGAGGTGGCATAGCCCCCCTCGATGCCCAAGCAAGATCTTGCTCTGCCTCTGCTATAGTCCGTTGTGCCTATGCTAACTCTAGGGTAGTCTGTAGTCTCTGAACCTGGGCCTCTACATCTATGGCCCGAGTCGTAAGCTCCTATATCTGGTCCTATGCCTCAGTCAGGCATCACTCCCTATCAGCCACTTTCACCTCTAGAGTGGTGATGGTAGTGTCTCTCTCGAGCTGCTATGTGTGAAATCGTTTGAGCTGACTCTGCAAGTTAGCCACCTGAGCTAGTAGCCATCCCTCTGTGCTATCAGGAGGGACCTCACCCTCCTCTGGAATATCCTCCTCAGGGTCAATCTCAGGTATATCCTCGATGGTGGCCTCTACACCCCAACCACCATCTGTACACTGGCGCACCCTGTGCCCATCAGGATCTACCTCTACCTCTACCTGAGATGGCTCTCGGCCTAGAGGCCCTGTCCCATACCATCTAAATAAGGACCACCACCCGTCATAGTCTGGAGTGGTCCCAACTGTCTCAACCCCTGACTCCTGGAAGTCATTGGGTGCATCTCCTAGTGGAGGAGGAACTATCAATGGGAGGTCCCTCTCTAGAGCCAAGCATCTATACCTGAATGGCATCTCTGGCATGTCCTGCACCATGTCAAACTATTGTAGGACATGAGAAAAGAGCTGATACTCTTTGACCTCTGGCTTACGCAAGATAAGCCATCTATCTTGGTGGGCCCATCGTAGCCACTCGTCCACCTCAGGCCATGTAGGGCAATCCATGTAGGGGCACTAGACAATGTCCCCCGACCCAAGTGATGCAAATCTAATGATGTAGTGCTCAGTGTTCCTAGCATGAACCCTACTGTGGGTACCCTCCTTAGCACAAGGCCAGCATGCAGTGTAACACTGATGGTCGACATCTATGGTGGTGATGCACAGTGAAAGCTTCATAGGATGCTTTATTCAGATGTGCTACCACCCCCAGATCTATAACAAAATATTACAGTTGATGCCCTTACGACTATGCTCTGTAATCTGGTATAGCTCCCTATAGAGCTGGCATAATAGGGTGCTCCCCCAAGCTAATCATAGTGGCTCCTCTATAGAGCTCTGAAGCACCCTCCAAGTAGTGGCTAACATGTTCCAGGGAATCCTCATGCCCGAGGAGTCTGGAAGGACAATCTGCACAATGAGATGCATGAAGAGGGCCTCTCATGTAGAAAAGACATCATCACGGTACCAGTCACCGATGTGCACCCCTCCATGGTCAGCATCATCCTATGCATCTATGCTCTGGTCACCGAAGATAGCATCAAAGACAACATCCTTTGCCATGGAGGCAGAGGAGACGATAGCCTCGCCATCGATGGGGATCCTGAAGATCCTGTAGACATCCTCCAGAGTGATAGTCATCTCACCAGGAGGAAGGTGGAATGTGTTGGTCCGTGCATTCCAGCATCGGGCCAATGCAATAAGATAGGCTTGATCTACCCTAATGGTGGGTAGATCCATGATGTAACCAAACCCAACAGCTCAGAACCAAGCTCGGTCATCATCAGATAAAGCCTCGCGGAGAGTCTTCATAAGGTCAGGCTCCCACGCTCTAGAAGTTAACTTCTAAAAACAAAAAGCATAATGTAAGCTAAATCTGGCTAAGCAGAGCTAAAGAAAATTAAAATTTTTAATTAGACAACCTAGAGCTTAATGAGATAACATTAAATGCCTAATTAAATGACAAAAACAAAAAAAAAAATTGAAAAATTTTGCAAAAATTTCTAAGGTTTACAAACCGCGGGTCAACCCTGCGGTTTGAAGGCGATAAAATATGACCGTTAGAATTTTGAATCCTAACCACAGATGAAACCTGCGGTCCCCAATTTTCCAATTGGGAACCGTGGCTACCAGCTACGGTTTAGGAGAGGCACCCATTTTGGGTACCCTCCTAATCCACTAAAAGCAAAAAAAAATTAAAAACTAAGCTAACCTAGACTAGTGGGGTTCATTACCAGCAGTTTAGTGAGGTTAATTTTCCGCATTTCTTAGTGTGGTTCATTTTACTGGTATTGAGTGCGAGGTCTCGATTTTGAGTTACCTTGCTCGCACCCCGACCTCGGCTAGTAGATGGCTGATCAGGATCCACCATCGAGGTAGATGAGTGTAATTGCGGTAGATTTTGGCAGCGTTCCGGATCAAGGAATGTTCTCTCTCTCTTAGAGCTCTCAAATTGCTAGTAGTTGCAAGAAAATAATGAAAAATTTCAAATGGGAATGCAATTTATAGGTCCTCCTAGTCTCCGCGGACCGCAACTGACACCTGTGGTTCCGAAACTAGGGTTTTTCGCCCGTAGGTCTGACCCACGGTTCAAAAAATTTGAAATATTAAACCGCATGTCGTACCCACGGTCCACAGCTAGCAATAAATGCACTCAAAACCCACCGTGGGAAGGTCTAAAAAGACAAATTACTGACTTCCACCGGACAAAAATTCAAAATCAATGATTAAAATTGCAAATTTGGTGATGTTAAAAGCACCAGGATCAATCAAATAAATGCAAAATTAAACAAAAAAAAATCAAATAATGAAAAACCAAATGCGCCTCGTATTCAGTGATTTATCCTATAAAATTGGTGGTTGCAGCGACTTGTGATCCATGCAATCCGGAAAGATGAGTAAATCACCATAAGGACATTTGGGGCAAAATTGTCATTTATTTTATGACATATTTCAGCAAATCATCGACAATATGATTCAACACAAGTCTAATTGCATTTGTATTATTTTGATTCCCTAAGATGGCTATCATAGCTTGACTGCTCCATGGGATAGAGATGTGCAAATACTACTAAGAGTTGCAATCATAAGCTGAACTAGGCCTAGCCAAGGCATTAAAAGGCTCGAATCTAAAGTTGTTCAGGATCATTCATTATGGTCAAGCGATTTCGTCGCTTCATACATTGTCATTACCCTCATCGACTCGTCGCTTGAGGGGGTAGTCATAATTTCATGTCATAATCAAAGTCAACAGAAGATCCCGAAGATCGTAGATCCCTTGATCTTGTCAAAATTGCGTTCGTTCTTGCGAATCATTGCTAACAACTATCATAAGCTTCCCCCTTTGCTTGGGGTAAATAGCAAATATGAAATTTTATTTGTAACTCTCATCCTTCGGTTATATAGGCCTAACTCCTATTGTAGCACCAAAGCTACCCGAACGTCTGATGGCGAGTGTAGACTTTTCAAATGTAAGCCTTTCCAAGTTGGAAGCAATGATTCTAGGATGTGCGTCCTTTTGCTGGACTTGGGGCATCTAATGTTGATCAGACTAATGATCATCATAGAACCTTTGACATCATTTTAGGATGTATATTTTTGCTCAGCGTTGTTCGATCTCACAACGCATCTCAAAAGGGGCATCTATAGACACCTAAAACGCGTCATGTCGAGGGCGACTACTCATATGGACATGCTACAAAACCATATGGAGGATCTTGGACAGACTCCAAGATAGAGCAGTGGTTCTAACCACTCAATTTAGGCATTTTGGCCTAATCAAGTTGAACCGTAGCCAAGATCTGTGGTCTCCATTCTAAGCTATGGTTGATACCTACGATCTGTAATCTAGACCGCAACTATGACCTGCGGTCTTAACTGAAGTTCAGTTAGACCTTGCATCCGAGCCAAATTGGTTGGAATGGCCAAAAGATCTAGAAGTAGGCAGTTGAAGGACAAAAGATTCTAGAGGCTTCCATCCCAACTATCCTAACCAACCTTCTTGGTCTTGGCTTCTCCATGAAGCTACCCCTAGCCCTAGGGACATGCTATAAATACCCCCTCCAAATGGGGTGAAAGAGAGGGTTAATTGATCAAGAGAGCAGTGAAGCCCTATCAAATTGCATACTGAATCTGTGCATTTGAGAGCCCCTTTGCTATTCACCTAAAGACCAATTAGCCATGGATGCCCTAGGTTCCTAGGAGATTCAAGAAGCACAAATCTGGGCAAATGAAGGCCCGTCATAGGATAACAAAGGCGACCCTTGAACATCAATTTGGATAAGGAGGTCAATCCCACTGCCCCTAATTCTGAGGGTAAACCTATCAGAGGTCAAACCACGGCTGTCAATCGCGGTTCATAGTGCAGACCGCCCACCATAGCTGTGGTTTGCAATAGGTGATTGATCACCTTACTTGCTTTGCTTTTGACCGCATAGATTAGTTATATTAGTCTTTTTATAGGATTATATTGGATCTTTTATGCACTTTATTGCTCCTAACTTGATATTTGATCCATGCATCATTTGCTTATTCATGTCCGTCATGTTATAGTATAATTCTTGATCTAATTAGAATAGTTTAAAGTATTTCTTTATGATTTCTTGTTTTACTAGTTTAATGGCATTTGCATACATATTTCCTTAAAGGGCCTCATCACGAGAGGCTATCAATATTTTTAATCGTGTGTTGTTGTTTCTTGTTCGCAGGGAGACAGGTGCAAGAGGAGCTTACATCATAATCCTTCCACATCGTGAAGAAGGGGGTCAACTCCACCCCAAGGTAGTTTGTGACTAATCAATAGAGCACTATAAGTGTGCCTACCCTATTGAGGGCATTGGCAATTGTAATATCAGTATCATCTTTCAAGTGACCCTAAGAGGGCATTTTTGTAATCAAAGCTCATTCAAAGATTAATACAAGAAACCTTACTTTTTGTGTTCAATTTATGTACTTGTGTCAATATTTGTGCTTTCATGATGGTATAGATCAATACAGTAGCTAGGTGCATGCTCCATGATTAAGTCACATGTTAATGATCTTCAAGAAATACTAAATATAAAAAATAAAAAATAAAACTTGAACAAGAACTATAAGTTACAAGAAAAATATTAAATATAGATAGTTATAAAATTAGATTAACTAAATTGAAATAATAATGAAATAAGTACAAATTAATATTGAAATATAATCTAATATTAAATTTATAACTAGAAATATAATAACTACTTGATAAAAAAATTAATGTTATTTACTATTTAAGCATATGAAATAGAAAAATACTTAAACTTTAGGCAATGAAAATGTTGGGGGGAGGGGGTAATTCTTGTATAAACCTATGAATATGATTCCCAAAATATAATTGGAATATTATAAAATGAATAACATTATAGAGCTAAAAACAAGGTAAATTTTAGTTACCAATGTTTACAACATTATCAATGTTAAGACAAGGTACAAAAACACAATCCCAAGAAAATAAACTCCAAGAAAGGTGGAATCAACATGTTGCTCCCAACTAAGTAATCACAACTAGAACCAATTTTAACAAGAACAAACCACATTTGTGGCATGGTGGTTATAGGGGCGGACTGCACGGAGTACTATGTGGTGGCTTCTGAGGCGGACAGTGCAGAATACTGTGGAAGCCATAAAAGATGGACAATGTGTATGGATCATCGTAGTGGCTACCAATTCCACCATGTAAAAAAAACAAGAACAACCACATTGAAATTTTAATAGAAGGTGTGATAAGAAGCTAGTTTAACGAGCAAATAAAAGCAAGTAAAATATTAAAAGACCCAACCAAATAAATTGGTATTTATAAAATACAAATCAATAAGGATTAAAAGCATTTCTTGGACCAACTTGTGCATAATTTGAATAGATTTAAAATGAGTGGTCATATGCAACAATCCGAGCAATATTGATGGAGATACGACCCTATGAAGTCAACCATTCGGAACAAGGGCAGTGACAATTTTTCAAATTGTGAAAAACAAAATTGCAAAGTGCGAAGGGGAAAGGATTTTTTCTGGAAAAATATCTCATTTTTTAGGAGCCATATCTTTGCAAAGAGTTGTCTGATTCATCTGATTCTTGGACCAAATTGTGTAGAATTTGAATAGATTTAAAATGAGTGGTCATATGCAAAAATCTAAGCAATATTGAGGGAGATACGACCCTGTGAAGTCAACCATTAGGAACAAGGGTAGTGACAATTTTTCAAATCACGAAGAAATGAAAAATGCAATTATTTGCCAACTAGGGTTCGAACGATGGGAAGAGCAATGAAGGGCTAGGACTTCAGTGAGGCAAGACATTCTATCTGGACAAAGAATTTTTCAGCTAAGTTTTTTTTCCCTTTCATTATCATAAAAATTATGCATGAAACTTTTATAAATTTTTTATCAAATATTATATTTGTTATAGAAATTTCAAATAAATTTCATTAGATTTTGAGTTTTAGTTTCCTTTCCATGGATTGATTTATAGTTAAATCCTTAGAATCATCCCTAGTGGTAGAGGTTAGTGAGTGCACCTTAGAGATATCCTCATTGCTCCAATATAGGGTAGTTTTTGGTAAATTTAATGGGTATTGACCAAGGGCTTTAACCTTGAGAAAATGGATTAATGGGAGTTGGAAGTCTCTAGGAGTGATTCTATAATTTCTTCCTAAAGGTTTCTTCCTAGCCATTTTTTGTTCTAGGGAAGAACGAGAAAGAATCCTAAAAGGGGGTCCTTGGTTTATGGTAAGAGCAGAGCTCTTCCTTACTTGTTGGTATGAAGGTTTTTCACTTAAAAATGTAAATCTATCCCTAGTACAAATCTAGGTTAGGATTTTTGGATTACCCATTGAATTTTGGGAAATAGATACCTTCAAGACAATAGGCAACACTCTAGGAGAATTCCTTGAGATTTCAAATACAACAAAAGATGGATTTTTGGCTATTTATGCTCGAATATTGGTCATGATTGATATAAGTAAAGCTTTACCAGAATCAATCATTCTTAAGTATGGGGATAAGATGTGGACCCAAACTATAGATTATGAAAACTTATCTTCTAGATGTAGAATATGTCATGAGGTGGTACATATTGAGAGATCATGCCCTAAGAAGAGCCCAGCATAATTATTTGTAGAAAAGCGTAAGAGAAATTTACAAATGGTTATGGATAAAGATGGTTTTTAACTTCCAAAAAATAGATCTAGAAAAATAAAATAAAATTAATAGTGGAGACCAATAATAAAGTATACTGGAAGAAATTCTAATTCTTTTGAGGCTTTAGCCTATGAAGAAAAAGTAGATCAAAACTTAGAGGACACAGGACAATAATTTCAACATATTAGCAAGGAACCGTCTATTCAATATGATCCTAATTTAAGGAAGAACATTCTCGATGAATCCAAGGAATGTGTTTCATCAGATTTTGAAGACTCTCTTGAAGTACCATGCACCATTCAAGAGAAATAATTGGTAAATAAAATGCAGTTTTAGAAGATAATACCTCTGTCATTAATAAGGAAATACCATAAAATGAGGAGGATAAGTCAAAATCTTCTATAATAGAGCCAGGAGAGGAAAAATATGTTGAAAAACAAAATTATGAAAGAATATTGAGGAATAGAATAATAATACCTACTCCTAATATAGGTAAGGCAAAAATAGGAAAACCCTCAAATTATCAAGCAATATCTAGGGAAGCAAGAGCTAACATAGAGAAAGGAACACAAACTAAGTTGGTTGAACTTCTCTTTACCAAACAACAAAATGATATTGGTAATACGCAAGAGGGGCCAAAAACCCCTAATGAGACATGATTATCATATCATGGAATATAAGGGATGCTAATACCCCCTCAAAGCATAGGTGTATTAGGGAATTATGTTTAAGTAATAAACCTGATACTCTCTATATCCAGGAAACTAAAATGACAAAATAAGTTTCAAAAACTATGAAAGCAGTATGGGCAAGATGTGAATGGGATGCTATGGATTCTGAAGGAGCAGCAAGGGGAATTCTAACTTGTTGGAATCCTTCTAGAACCTCTTGTGTAACCATTCATAAAACTATGCATTGGATAGCATCTTTAGTCTCTTGCTACTTTACTGATATTCACTTCATCATTATCAATGTGTATGGTCCTACAACTCAGTGAAGTAGATTAGAATTTTAGAGTGGGATTGAGGTCTTTATGATAAGGAAAGACCAAGAAAACCATTTCATGATCATTGGAGATTTTAATGCCATTACCAAGTTGAATGAAAAATTTGGGATAATTAGGAAATTGACCCAAAGTATGAAAGATTTCTCAACTTTTATTCAAAACAACAATCTTTTGAAAGTTGAGTTTGAAGAAGATAACTATACTTGGATCAACAATAGGAGAGGCCAAAACATAATAGCAAAAAAATTAGATAGATGGATTCTATCAAATCATTGGCTAGATGAAGGAACTTGTGCTAAAATTAATACCTTAACAAGGATTGGTTCAGATCACTGGCCAATAAGAGTTAAAATGGTGGTTAGTGAATTCAAAAAAATATCATATTTTGAATATGAACAGATGCGGGAAGACCATCCTTAATTTGTTGATATGATAGCTCAAATATGGATTCTTTAGGTAGTGGTGGGTTGTATGCTCTTCAAAACTAAATTAAATCTACAACATCTAGATTAGAATAATGGAACAATAACACCTTTGGAAACATTTTTGAGAAGAAAGAACTAAAAGATAAAGTTTCAAAATTTTAAAAAGGTGATGAAAATAATACAAGCTCAAAGGAAAATGAGTTGCTTAGTGAATATCATAATATTTTGAGTAAGGAAGATAAATTCTAGAGATTAAAATCAAGATAGACTTGATTAAAAGGAGATAAAAATACAAAGTTTTTTCAAAGGATGGCTATAGTACAGAGATCTTCTTCTAGAATTGGTAGAATTCAATCAATAGAAGGGGTTTGGATTGAAGATCAAAGTGAAATTAAAAAAGAGGCTAAGTTGTTTTATCAGAATATTCTAGGTTCAGAGGAGACCGAAGTTCTTAAAGATAAACTTCTTCAAGATGTTCCTTCAATTATAAAAAATGAAGACAATAGGAAACTGATGGAGCCTATTACTCTAGAAGAAGTTCATTTAGCTCTTTTCTCTTTTAATAAGGATAAATCCCCTGGTCCAGATGGGCTCTCTACAGATTTTTACCAATATACATGGGATATAGTGAAGGATTCTTTATTTGTTGCAGTGGTACAGTCTAGGGTAAAACAATACATTCCTTATAAAATAAATGCAACTTATCTTACCCTAATTCCATAAAAAAAAGGATGTTGAATTGTTTGATTCTCTTAGACCCATAAGCCTATGTAATATGGCTTATAAGATTATTTTCAAAGTGATGGTGAATATATTAAGGTCATTATTAGATAAAATCATTTCAGAAGAGCAAGGAGGTTTTGTGAAAAGGAGACAAATTTTGGATGGGATCATAGTAGCTCATAAAGTTATACATTCAGCAGCTTCAAGAAAATAGAAAGCTATGATCTTAAAACTTGATATGAGTAAAGCCTATGATAAGGTTAAATGGAATTTTCTTTTTGCAGTTTTAGATAAGTTTAGTTTTGGGAAGAAATGGGTTAGATAGATTAAAGCTTGTGTCTCTAAAGTTTCTTATTCAGTGTTGGTCAATGGGTTAGTGACAGAGTCTTTTAAAGCCAATAGAGGCATTAGACAAGGAGATCCTCTATCTCCTTATTTGTTCATTATTATGGCAGAAATTTTGAGTAGGAACTTAAAGAAGGCTTAAAAATATGGGTTTATAAGTGGACTTAATGTTAGTAATAACATCGATAAGATCACCCATCAACAATTTGTAGATGATACAACCCTTTTTGAAAGGGCAAGGATAAATGATACCAGAGCTTTGAAGAACTTTTTAAAAGAGTATGAAAGAGCTTCAGGGCAAAAAATTAATAGGACTAAACCCAAAATTTACTTTCTTAACACTCCTGCTAATACCAAAGCAAGAATTTGTAGGTTGCTTCAAATGGAGGAGGCAAATTTGCTAACAACTTATCTAGGGATGCCTTTATTTGAGGTGAGAATGAGGATAGATTTATGGAATCTAGTTATTAGTAAAGTTCAAAATAAACTTCTAGCTTGGAAAGGTAGATGGTTATCATTAGCAGGAAGAGTTTAGTTAATTAAGTCAGTATTACAAGCCATTCTAACATATTATATGTCTTTGTATTCTATGCCAAAATTAGTTGGAAAAAGTTTAATATTTATTATGCGATTCTTTTTATGGTCAGATTTACATGATAAAAGGAAATTTTATTTGGTGAAATGGAGCAAGTTGTGTGATGATAAAACTATGGGAGGTTTTGGTTTAAGAGCTCTTACAAATTCAAACTTAGCTCTTAGGGGAAAATTTATATGGAGATTGTACAAAGATATCCAAAGACAATGGGCAAGAATTCTTCTAAGTATGTTGATCCCAATGACCCAAGTTTAATATTTATTGCATTCTCTCTTCCAAATGGTTCTGCTCTTTGGAATGGTTTAAAAAAATCTATTGATCTTATGATTAAAGGTTTAAGATGGGTGGTGGGAACTGGAGAAAAAAAATTATTTGGATGGATACTTGGTGTGTTAAAAAACCTCTCAATTTAGATCTAGTTTTGAAACCTTGGATGATATTGCTTCAAGACAAATACAGTGATAGGGTTAAAAGCATTTTGTACAAATATCAAGAAGGAAGATACAAATGGAAATAATTTTTTTTACAAGTATACAAGACATTGATGCTAGGAGGCAATTTGAGTAGAAATATAACAACTGTAATTATTTCAAGGGGTGCCAAGGATAAATTGATGTGGGAGTTGAATAGCTCGGAAGAATTCACAACAAGAAGTGGATATAATGTTAAAACCCAACATAATAATAATATCACTAAAATTTAGAGAGATAGTTGAGATAGCCCAAGCATTCCTAAATTCAAAATATTTGTTTGGCTAGTAGTTCATAGGAGAATTTTATCCTAAGGGGTTTTCATGGCCCCTCTAAATGTGTTTTCTATAATAAGGAGGAGGAGAGTATTGACCATATCTTGGGACATTGCTCAATTGTCTAGAATCTATGGCAATGGATTATTAATATGTTTGGTAAATGCATGGTGATGAATAGCATAATTGAATATTGGTTAAAACAATGGCAGAGCACTTATAAAAGTGAGGCTTTACAGACAATATAAGATATATCAAAATATACAATATGTTGGACTATATGGCTAGAAATGAATAGAAGAATATTTAAAGGAAAGGAAAGCAATTTAGAGGTAATGAAAAATAATATATGTTTAGAAATAGAGGAGTCTAAACCAACCCTATCAACTCACCCAATCCTTAATTTGGAAGCAGAGAGTCTTGATAGATGGAGTCAAGTCATTAAATGGAATTATGATGTTGGGTACAAGAGAATTAAAAAATAAGGTAAAGAATATAAAGTGTAAACCACCAAATGTGGAGTGTGTTAAGTTGAATTTTTATGGAGCATCTAAAGGAAACCCAGGACCAGCAGGAGGAGGAATAATTAGAAATAATAAAGGAGAGATTTTTTCTCATTATGCTTTCAATTGTGGATTTAAGACAAATAATGAAGTTGAATATTGAGCGGCTTTATAAGGGTTAAAAATATGTAAACATATGAAATGGAATAGAGTTTGGATGGAAGGTGATTCTCTCATAGTAATAAATGTAATTTTGAGGAAAGCAAATGCTCCATGGAACATACAAGAGATAATTGTGGAAATTCAATATCTTGCTAAAGAGTTTGAAGAAATCATGTTTACACATATATTAAGGAAAGGAAACAAATGTGCGGATAAGCTATCCAATAGAGGGGTTTTGGTTGAGGATCATGAAGTTAACATCTCCTATCCATGGTTAGAGGAAGTAGAAAGTTTAGTTGAAGCTGAAAAAAATTGTTGATTACCTAAATCAATTAATGATTAAGATTTACTTTAATGTTTTCCACTGGTAATATCTATTTTATTTTGTAACAATGATGTGTTTTCATTTAGACTATTTATTATAATTTTTGTGGATGCACTTGTACTTCAAGAAGGAAACTAGCAATCCAGATTTGGTAAATCGGACTATGTTAGTGTGATGTTCTGTAAATATTACTCTACTAAGATGCAAGGCATAGATAGTAGAGGTGAATTTTTGACATTGTGAAGGCTTCTATAGGAAAATGTCAAGAAATATGCTAAATTATTGAGTAATTATATTCATACAGAGATTTGAAAATATCCAAAAAATAAAAATCAAGAATTCAAACATTTTATGTAAATTGATGTAGGTTTCTAACTATAGCATCTCAATTGAGATGAGAAGTGTATCTATTTGTAAACTCTCAAGCTCTAAATAAGATATATGTATTTTGTTAAGGGTGGGGGCTCGAGTACAACCCCTTTTTATCAAGCAAAAAAAATAAGAATTAAAAGTGAAAAACTTGTAGTAGTCATTAGCTAACTAAATTCAGTGCTCATTCAAATAATATCTGTACATATCAAGCATCATGTACTTGAAAATTAATCTCTAGCTAATCAAATGTTAGCAAGTAAAATATAATGAAATTAAAAAACATTCAACTTGGAAAAGTAGCAATGCCCAATAGGAGGAAATTATACACCTAGATTATAAAATATTTCCTAAAGATAAAGTTAAGGTAGTTCTTAACATCAATAAGGCTAGAGGTCATATGGGATGATCCTCATGGAGAGTGTTGTTTATAAAATATATAGCTATCCAACCACACTCTCGTTATCAAAGCATGTTGTACAACCCTATCCCCTACAAGATTTAAACTTCAGAACTCCTACTAGAGTTTTAAAGTCTTTATCATTATGCCCACTTAGGTGGGTTACCTTAGGAGGGACATGCATAATAAATAAAGTTAGACATGCATTGGTCCATCTATATTGTATACCAATAAGCATCCAATTCTACCAAACACCAACTAAGACTTATATTTTTTAAATAGTCAACCTAAGCTGAATGACAGAGCAACTTGAGCTAACTTCTATATAGCATGAGAGAAGCCCAACTTCCATACAAAACATGAATAATAAAGAGGAACTTGTCTATTTTATGTGCAAATAGAATGTTCTACTTACTATTTTCCATCCAAAGGAAATGTCCAGGAGAGGACATGTTAATAAGAATACCCTCAACAAAGGAATATTCAACATTCGAGGTAAGAAAAAGTAAAGGTTACCTCAAGAATATTGCAAATTAGGTAGAGGATGCTAACACAACTCTTTTGTAGGCAAAATATCCAGGAGAAAATAAATTTAAGGCAAGAGAAAAAAAGAAGCTCAATTTCCAAGCTCCTAATGAAGCTTCTTTACAAAAAAAAAATCACAAATATGGCTAAATATGGCCAAAAAATCACCGAAAGTCATAAAACAAAGTCAAACGAGTCAAATTTTGGTATTTTTATTGGAGTGGCTCCCAATAGAAGCCACATATAACGCTTTTTTTTAAGATAAGAATTCAAAAAATATACCACAATATTTCAAAGAAAATATTAACTTTAAGGAGCCTTTTCTACATGTTAATAAAATGAAAGAGCCCAAAAAAGTTATAGTTTAACATTGAACTCAAGAAATAAATCACACGAATTTTAGATAAACATTTTTAAGACGGAAACCACAAGGGAAAAATCTTTGTGTTAACTAGGAAGGTATAATTCTCAATTCCTTGTTGTGCAATATAACAAGAACAACAATAAAATAATCCTCTCATATTTCAAAATATGGCTCTATAAAACTATGTGTAAACTTAAAATTAAATTTTAGAGAATTCCTAAACCTACATGGATTTTTGTATGCATGAGATGAATAAAGAAGTTGCAAATATAAAATCATGGCTTCTTGCCTTTCCAATAATATATTCCTAAGTTTCCTACAATTTCCTACACATGGGAATCTTGAGTTGCATGTAACCTAGAGTTACATTAAATGTGTCACTCTAACTTACATGAAACCTATCCTATAATGTATCATGTAAAGATGCTCACATTACACCTATCACATAGTCACAAAATAGGTTCCAAGCTAAGCTCCTCATAAATGAAAAATTGACACCTCACTTGGAGGGCATAGAAGAAATATTTCTCCTATAAATATCATTCTCATAAATGATAATAATAAATATAAATATTAATCTATAACATTAAATGATATTTCTACTTCCCTTTTTTGAATTCTCTTCAGCTCTATATTGGAGACATTCGTAGATATAAGATCATTGTGATTATCATAGCTAGTATGGACTCATTCGCAATGTACATTAACAAATATATAACTTATAGTTTTATTGTTATTGAAATTTCTTATAAATAAGGGTTTCATGTATGTAATATATTTTTATATGATGAATGCTTTTAATCTCATGTTTTTGGTTTGTTTATATATTTTTGTAATGTAGAAGCTAGGGTAGCAAGTCCTGTCAAATTTGTAGAGGATTTCATTACTCCTAGTTTCTAACTTGTTCAAGTGTTCTCTTCAAGTTAATTTTATGACCTCCTTGGTGACACCATGCATGGGATCCTTATCATTCAAGGAACCTATCTACATTAGTTTTTTATTCATTTTTTCTTATTTATACAAGATTTTATTTCTTCGAAATAATTTTTTCACAAAATTTGATTATATTATACCTCATATAGTCCTTGATATTTGAAGCATAATCCTTGAAAGCTAATTTTTTCTTAATTTATCAACATTGAAAGAAAACACATCAAATAGAATTAGCTTAATTGGTTAAATTCCTTGACTTTCAAAGAGGAGACCAAGGTTCAAATCTTACCAAGCGATACATGCATAATTTCTAAGTTGTTATACTACCACTATGTGGTCATGATGTAATATGGTTGAGGCCCATTTCAATCCCATATAATCCTTTAAAAAAAATGTTCTACAACTTGCTAATAACCCAAAAAATAATTTAATATTTAGATTTGATTTTGAATTTATCATATCAAACAATTAAAAGGTTTAATATTGATATAACTTTTTTACAATTTGGTGTAATTTAGGTTAGAGCTAATAATGTGGTTTCATTCAAAATGTAATAAAACCTATATCTAGTTGTATTTAGGTTTATTTAATACCATCCATAGCATATATATAAAATAATGCTCTCATATCAAATGGTGTTAGCTTAACTAATTATATTCCTCAACTTTCAATGAGACTAAGGTTCGAATCTTGACAAGCTATACATGCATAATTGTCAAACTATTGTAATACTACTATATAGTCATGATGTAATATAGTTAGGGCTTATTTCAATCCCATGTAACTAATTTAGAAAAATGATCCTCACATATTAATACTCAATTATAGGTATCTAGACTTTAGAAACCAAAACTCTCTCAAGCAAATTTCATTCAAAAAATTTATTAAATTGTACGAGCTTTGTGCTCTATAGTTAAAGTATAATAAATTAAGTTTTCCTAGAGGGAGTACCTTGGCCATACCATATAAAAATCATGTCAAATTTTTGAAACAATATATTTTTACAGATATGTGCATTCTTTGTCTGGTTATATTTTGTTGACACAATTTCTTCCTTATTCTCTATTTGGATTTTTAGCTTTAAAATGGCCATTCAATTTGGATTTTTGTGAAAATATGGAAAATAGCAATATAATTTATGGTATTATTGTAGGGAATATGTTTAAATAATTGTATCATTTTTCATCGAGACATTATAGCTAAAAAGGAACCCTCTAATAATGACCAAAGTAATATCAAATGGTATGAGCTTAATAAATTAATTTCCTCGAATTTCAAGGAGAATATCCAAGTTTAAATCTTGCCAAATAATACAAGCATAATTACCAAGCTATTGTAATATCGTACATGTATAATTCCAAGTTGTTGTAATACCACTATGTGGTCATGTGTAATTCGAATGGCCCAATTTCAATCCCATATAACTAATTTAAAAAATGATCAAAATAATAAATGGATCCATTACAATATTGAAGCAAGAGATGTGATTGATATTTATTTTAACAAAATCAAAATTTTATATCAAGGAGATACATTCTCCACATGTTGCTTAGAATAGAGTAAAGTCTCTTTCTGATGAGACAAACATAGTTTGTGGATATTGACTTGAGAATCATCTTGTATATCTTTATCAAATTGATTTTTAAAGGATTAAAGTATACATTACCAAAGTAAAACACTTAGGAATGGAATTGAAGGAATGTGGATTTACTAATAGTAATGGTTAAATGGTCTATGTTATTCTATCAAAGTCTATGACATTATCCTATTGTCTACATTTTCTACTCCAATCAAGTATAAAAGTGATATGTTTGACAAGATTATTGATTTTAATACTTGTTAATAATCATTCACATCATCATATTCAAAGGATTATAATAAACAATGGGAAAATATGTGAAAACTTACCAAAGTAAAGCACTTTAAAATGTAATTGGATGGATGTTAAATTACTAAGAATGATGGTCAAACGGTTTATCATATTTTATTAGAATGCTAGGTGCTTATTCTATTTTGTCTACAATTTTTACTCCAATCAAGTATAAAGGTTTTATATTTTAATTTTTTTTTGCTTTCAAGATACATTAATAATCATTCACGTTGTCGCATTAGAAGGATTAAGAAAAGCTATCAAAGAATATGTAAAAAAAAATGAACTTCCCTGTGATATCTAATTTAATAGTTTATTCATCGTATGATATAATAAAATGATATTTTACATAAAAAGGATCACACATTGAAGAAAATGCCTAGATGTGTGTTGCTTCCTATAATCATGGATAATAGATTCTAGGCCAAATAAAAAATCATTCATGCTTATATTGTTAAATGCACCTTTATAAAGTGGTAGATACTATAACCGTTGAGGAAGATTGAAGGCTTGAAATGGTCATAAGTATTCAATTTCTTGTCTTAAGAATTTTGGTTGAGATATTGGGCCTTCAACACAGTTAAAATATATATATAGAAACATTAACAAAAAGTGATAAAATATATATTTGTTTTTTGGTGAAAATATGAGAATTGTATCTTACTATGGGATTTTGGGCTAGTGGTGAGTAATAATGAGTTTCACATTATAGACCAAACTTATAATCCCATGGGTAAACATTATAATTTAAATCCGTGAGATTTAGGGTAATTGATTGGGAGTGAAAGATTTCATACCATAAATCAAGGTTCTAATGTCATGGATGAACCTGAACACTTTCCCCATAGAGTCTAAATCAATTGGTCAAAGTGTAAGGTTTCACATCATACACCAAGGTTAAAATATCATGAGTGAACCTTAACATTAACCTATGGAATTTAGCATAAGTTGTGGAGTGAAGATTTTCACACCATAGACCAAGGCTCAAATCTCATGGGTGAACCTTAACATTTTTCTTATGGGGTTTGGATAAATTCATTGGGAATGAAAAAATTTATACTATCAACCAAGGTTCCAATAATAGAAATGAACCTTAACATTTATTGTATAACAAAATCAACACATGAAGTCTAGAGTGATTGGTATGGAATGAAGAGTTTCACACTATTAACCAATATTTAAATCTCATGGGTGAATATTAACATTTAAACCCATGGGATTTATTGCAATTGGTGGAGAGTAAGGTGTTTCAAATTGTAAATCAAAGTTCAAATCTCATGGGTGAACCTTAAAATTTAATAAAATTCCATGAGATCAACCGATGAAATCCCTCAACTTTCAAGTATGAGATCCAAGTTTAAAAGTGATATGTGCATAATTGTTAGGTTATTATAATTTCATTGTGGTTGTGATGTAATATAGGCAGGACCTATTTCAACCCCACATAAAAAATTAACATATATATATATATATATATATATATATATATATATAAATATATATATACATATGCCAAATGATATGTGCATACTTGCCAATTTGTTGTAATACCATTATATGGTGATGATGTAATATGGGTGGGACCCATTTCAATCCCATATAATCACTTAAAAAGATATGAATTGTATGGGACTCTATGATTTGTATATCCATGATGTCATGATTTGTAATAGTTTTTATTTAGTGATGATTCAATGTTTAGATGCCCTTCTCATTCTTCTCCTCTTTCTTTGCAAAGTACTTCTACCTCCACTTCTATATGTTAACTCATTTATCAAGTTTTATTCTTGTCATACTCTTTTTTCATCTTTAGGCCATTGGATGTGTCTTCTTGATTTTGGACTCAAACACTTATTATACATTGATATAGTTTTAATATGATCATTTACATTTTATTACATTAGATATTTTATTGATATGATATATGGACTTTACATCATAAATGATGATACTACAGGGACTTATTTGGGATATTTTTTATACTATTCTTTAAGAGAAATAATATGGACAATATTTTGTGAACATTATAATTAATAATAGGAACTATGTTATGGTTGTGCTTAATCCTTTAATTGATTGTGACATATACAATTATTGAATGGTATAAATTAATTATGACGATTGCCTAGTTATTAATAAAGTGTAACTTAGTAAAGTTACTTTTTATAGATCTCAAATTTATTTAGATGAGGGTATTAGATATAAGTGAGTTTTACCTCCCAAAATTTTAAAGAGAGATCTAAAGGGACACATGTATAGTCCTTATTGGAGGACCCTCTACTCTAGTTATGAGATATGTGTATAAGAATTAAACCCAAAGGGAATGTATTTTACACTAGGGAAGAAATGATAGGAAGAGTTATAGGAGAGAAGAAAGCATATCTGCATTTGGGAGAAGATTCTTTTGAGTCTACCATTATTGGGCAATTGAAGGTAGGGTCTTAAAAAAAAAATTGCATGCATGTTAATCTATGTGGAAAATTCTAATATGGGAAGAGAAAATAAGATAGGCATGAGAATTCAATTTCTATTACATTGTGATATACATCTTATTAGAGATTAAGAAATTGATCTATAATCAGCATACTTAACATTTTATGGATATATTATTTATAGTTAAGGTATTAAAGGGATTGTAGGATAAATTAGGATTAATAAATTATTTCATTATTTACTATTTCTATGCATGCATATTACTATTAAAAATTTTGTTATGATTGCATGCCTTAGATTGTTGAATCGTCATTTTTGGAGTTTGGGAATTAATATATATTATGAATAAATGGCCTTATTTTTTTTGTAAATGTAATTTTTATGGTATTTCCTATTTTAAATTCTATGCTTAATACTAAAAATGAGGTTGAGAGGGTTCTTACATGGGGATATTATCTATTGTGATGGATTGAATTATTTTTTATTATTATGATAGGTCCTAGCTAAATGTCAAGGAGGAAGCCCCTCTAGATTTAGCTATTTAGGCAACATGATGGTTGAAAAGGGGTGAATCCCTTATGAAGGCATAATACCTCCATTATTTTATCATGTTTCTCCATTATTTTGTACAAATATCAAGAAGGAAGATACAAATGGAAAGAAATATTTTTTACAAGTATACAAGACATTGATGCTAGGAGGCAATTGAGTAGAAGTATAACAACTGTAATTATTTCAAGGGGTGCCAAGGATAAATTGATGTGGGAGTTGAATAGCTCAGGAGAATTCACAACAAGAAGTGGATATAATGTTAAAACCCAACATAATAATATTATCACTAGAATTTAGAGAGATATTTGAGATAGCCCAAGCATTCCTAAATTCAAAATATTTGTTTGGATAGTAGTTCATAGGAGAATTTTATCCTAAGGGGTTTTCATGGCCCCATGTGTTTTCTATAATAAGGAGGAGGAGAGTATTGACCATATCTTGGGACATTGCTCAATAGTCTGGAATCTATGGCAATGGATTATTAATATGTTTGGTAAATGCATGGTGATGAATAGCATAATTGAATATTGGTTAAAGCAATGGCAGAGCACTTATAAAAGTGAGGCTTTACAGACAATATAAGATATATCAAAATATACAATACTTTGGACTATATGGCTAGAAATGAATAGAAGAATATTTAAAGGAAAGGAAAGCAATTTAGAGGTAATGAAAAATAATATATGTTTAGAAATAGAGGAGTCTAAACCAACCCTATCAACTCACCCAATCCTTAATTTGGAAGCAGAGATTCTTGATAGATGGAGTCAAGTCATTAAATGGAATTATGATGTTGGGTACAAGAGAATTAAAAAATAAGGTAAAGAATATAAAGTGTAAACCACCAAATGTGGAGTGGGTTAAGTTGAATTTTTATGGAGCATCTAAAGGAAACCCAGGACCAGCAGGAGGAGGAATAATTAGAAATAATAAAGGAGAGATTTTTTCTCATTATGCTTTCAATTGTGGATTTAAGACAAATAATGAAGTTGAATATTGAGCGGATTTATAAGGGTTAAAAATATTAAAACATATGAAATGGAATAGAGTTTGGATGGAAGGTGATTCTCTCATAGTAATAAATGTAATTTTTAGGAAAGCAAATGCTCCATGGAACATACAAGAGATAATTGTGGAAATTCAATATCTTGCTAAAGAGTTTGAAGAAATCATGTTTACACATATATTAAGGAAAGGAAACAAATGTGCAGATAAGCTATCCAATAGAGGGGTTTTGGTTGAGGATCATGAAGTTAACATCTCCTATCCATGGTTAGAGGAAGTAGAAAGTTTAGTTGAAGCTGAAAAAAATTGTTGATTACCTAAATCAATTAATGATTAAGATTTACTTTAATGTTTTCCACTGGTAATATCTATTTTATTTTGTAACAATGATGTGTTTTCATTTAGACTATTTATTATAATTTTTGTGGCTACACTTGTATTTCAAGAAGGAGACTAGCAATCCAGATTTGGTAAATCGGACTATGTTAGTGTGATGTTCTATAAATATTACTCTACTAAGATGCAAGGCATAGATAGTAGAGGTGAATTTTTGACATTGTGAAGGCTGCTATAGGAAAATGTCAAGAAATATGCTAAATTCTAGAGTAATTATATTCATACAGAGATTTGAAAAGATCCAAAAAATAAAAATCAAGAATTCAAACATTTTATGTAAATTGATGTAGGTTTCTAACTATAGCATCTCAATTGAGATGAGAAGTGTATCTATTTGTAAACTCTCAAGCTCTAAATAAGATATATGTATTTTGTTAAAGGTGGGGGCTCGAGTACAACCCCTTTTTATCAAGCAAAAAAAATAAGAATTAAAAGTGAAAAAACTTGTAGTAGTCATTAGCTAACTAAATTTTGTGCTCATTCAAATAATATCTGTACATATCAAGCATCATGTACTTGAAAAGTAATCTCTAGCTAATCAAATGTTAGCAACTAAAATATAATGAAATTAAAAAACATTCAACTTGGAAAAGTAGCAATGCCCAATAGGAGGAAATTATACACCTAGATTATAAAATATTTCCTAAAGATAAAGTTAAGGTAGGTCTTAACATCAATAAGGCTAGAGGTCATATGGGATGATCCTCATGGAGGGTGTTGTTTATAAAATATATAGCTATCCAACCATACTCTCGTTATCAAAGCATGTTGTACAACCCTATCCCCTACAAGATTTAAACTTCAAACCTCCTACTAGAGTTTTAAAGTCTTTATCATTATGCCCACTTAGGTGGGTTACCTTAGGAGGGACATGCATAAGAAATAAAGTTAGAAATGCATTGGTCCATCTATATTGTATCCCAATAAGCATCCAATTCTACCAAACACCAACTAAGACTTATTTTTTTTAAATAGTCAACCTAAGTTGAATGACAGAGCAACTTGAGCTAACTTCTATATAGCATGAGAGAAGCCCAAATTCCATACAAAACATGAATAATAAAGAGGAACTTGTCTATTTTATGTGCAAATAGAATGTTCTACATACTATTTTCCATCCAAAGGAAATGTCCAGGAGAGGACATGTTAATAAGAATACCCTCAACAAAGGAATATTCAACATTCGAGGTAAGAAAAAGTAAAGGTTACCTCAAGAATATTGCAAATTAGGTAGAGGATGCTACCACAACTCTTTTGTAGGAAAAATATCCAGGAGAAAATAAGTTTAAGGCAAGAGTAAAAAAGAAGCTCAATTTCCAAGCTCCTAATGAAGCTTCTTTACAAAAAAAAAATCACAAATATGGCTAAATATGGCCAAAAAATCACCGAAAGTCATAAAACAAAGTCAAACGAGTCAAATTTTGGTATTTTTATTGGAGTGGTTCCCAATAGAAGCCACATATAACGCTTTTTTTTATATAAGAATTCAAAAAATATACCACAAGATTTCAAAGAAAATATTAACTTTAAGGAGCCTTTTCTACCATGTTAATAAAATGAAAGAGCCCAAAAAAGTTATAGTTTAACATTGAACTCAAGAAATAAATCACACGAATTTGAGATAAACATTTTTAAGACGGAAACCACAAGGGAAAAATATGTGTGTTAACTAGGAAGGTATAATTCTCAATTTCTTGTTGTGCAATATAACAAGAACAACAATAAAATAATCCTCTCATATTTCAAAATATGGCTCTATAAAACTATGTGTAAACTTAAAATTAAATTTTAGAGAATTCCTAAACCTACATGGATTTTTGTATGCATGAGATGAAAAAAGAAGTTGCAAATATAAAATCATGGCTTCTTGCCTTTCCAATAATATATTCCTAAGTTTCCTACAATTTCCTACACATGGGAATCTTGAGTTGCATGTAACCTAGAGTTACATTAAATGTGTCACTCTAACTTACATGAAACCTATCCTATAATGTATCATGTAAAGATGCTCACATTACACCTATCACATAGTCACAAAATAGTTTCCAAGCTAAGCTCCTCATAAATGAAAAATTGACACCTCACTTGGAGGGCATAGAAGAAATATTTCTCCTATAAATATCATTCTCATAAATGATAATAATAAATATAAATATTAATCCGCCCATGTAGAGGAGTTGGAGAGCAAGTGGGTAGTTAAACCTCTCTAGTTGCTGAGAGGCCCAGGTTCAAATCTCTCGCCTCACATGTTGCGGATATGTTATGTAATGGTTCCCTCGTGGTCACAGTTTGTTTACCCCTTGTGGCCACCACCAAAATTAAATAAATAAATATAAATATTAATCTATAACATTAACTGATATGTCTACTTCCATTTTTTGAATTCTCTTCAGCTCTATATTGGAGACATTCGTAGATATAATATCATTGTGATTATCATAGCTAGTATGGACTCATTCGCAATGTACATTAACAAATATATAACTTATAGTTTTATTGTTATTGAAATTTCTTATAAATAAGGGTTTCATGTATGTAATATATTTTTATATGATGAATGCTTTTAATCTCATGTTTTTGGTTTGTTTATATATTTTTGTAATGTAGAAGCTAGGGTAGCAAGTCCTGTCAAATTTGTAGAGGATTTCATTACTCCTAGTTTCTAACTTGTTCAAGTGTTCTCTTCAAGTTAATTTTATGACCTCCTTGGTGACACCATGCATGGGATCCTTATCATTCAAGGAACCTATCTACATTAGTTTTTTATTCATTTTTTCTTATTTATACAAGATTTTATTTCTTCGAAATAATTTTTTCACAAAATTTGATTATATTATACCTCATATAGTCCTTGATATTTGAAGCATAATCCTTGAAAGCTGAATTTTTCTTAATTTATCAACATTGAAAGAAAACACATCAAATAGAATTAGCTTAATTGGTTAAATTCCTTGACTTTCAAAGAGGAGACCAAGGTTCAAATCTTACCAAGCGATACATGCATAATTTCTAAGTTGTTATACTACCACTATGTGGTCATGATGTAATATGGTTGAGGCCCATTTCAATCCCATATAATCCTTTAAAAAAAATGTTCTACAACTTGCTAATAACCCAAAAAATAATTTAATATTTAGATTTGATTTTGAATTTATCATATCAAACAATTAAAAGGTTTAATATTGATATAACTTTTTTACAATTTGGTGTAATTTAGGTTAGAGCTAATAATGTGGTTTCATTCAAAATGTAATAAAACCTATATCTAGTTGTATTTAGGTTTATTTAATACCATCCATAGCATATATATAAAATAATGCTCTCATATCAAATGGTGTTAGCTTAACTAATTATATTCCTCAACTTTCAATGAGACTAAGGTTCGAATCTTGACAAGCTATACATGCATAATTGTCAAACTATTGTAATACTACTATATAGTCATGATGTAATATAGTTAGGGCTTATTTCAATCCCATGTAACTAATTTAGAAAAATGATCCTCACATATTAATACTCAATTATAGGTATCTAGACTTTAGAAACCAAAACTCTCTCAAGAAAACTTCATTCAAAAAATTTATTAAATTGTACGAGCTTTGTGCTCTATAGTTAAAGTATAATAAATTAAGTTTTCCTAGAGGGAGTACCTTGGCCATACCATATAAAAATCATGTCAAATTTTTGAAACAATATATTTTTACAGATATGTGCATTCTTTGTCTGGTTATATTTTGTTGACACAATTTCTTCCTTATTCTCTATTTGGATTTTTAGCTTTAAAATGGCCATTCAATTTGGATTTTTGTGAAAATATGGAAAATAGCAATATAATTTATGGTATTATTGTAGGGAATATGTTTAAATAATTGTATCATTTTTCATCGAGACATTATAGCTAAAAAGGAACCCTCTAATAATGACCAAAGTAATATCAAATGGTATGAGCTTAATAAATTAATTTCCTCGACTTTCAAGGAGAATATCCAAGTTTAAATCTTGCCAAATAATACAAGCATAATTACAAAGCTATTGTAATATCGTACATGTATAATTCCAAGTTGTTGTAATACCACTATGTGGTCATGTGTAATTCAAATGGCCCAATTTCAATCCCATATAACTAATTTAAAAAATGATCAAAATAATAAATGGATCCATTACAATATTGAAGCAAGAGATGTGATTGATATTTATTTTAACAAAATCAAAATTTTATATCAAGGAGATACATTCTCCACATGTTGCTTAGAATAGAGTAAAGTCTCTTTCTGATGAGACAAACATAGTTTGTGGATATTGACTTGAGAATCATATTGTATATCTTTATCCAATTGATTTTTAAAGGATTAAAGTATACATTACCAAAGTAAAACACTTAGGAATGGAATTGAAGGAATGTGGATTTACTAATAGTAATGGTTAAATGGTCTATGTTATTCTATCAAAGTCTATGACCTTATCCTATTGTCTACACTTTCTACTCCAATCAAGTATAAAAGTGATATGTTTGACAAGATTTTTGATTTTAATACTTGTTAATAATCATTCACATCATCATATTCAAAAGATTATAATAAACAATGGGAAAATATGTGAAAACTTACCAAAGTAAAGCACTTTAAAATGTAATTGGATGGATGTTAAATTACTAAGAATGATGGTCAAACGGTTTATCATATTTTATTAGAATGCTAGATGCTTATTCTATTTTGTCTACAATTTTTACTCCAATCAAGTATAAAGGTTTTATATTTTAAATTTTTTTTGCTTTCAAGATACATTAATAATCATTCATGTTGTCGCATTAGAAGGATTAAGAAAAACTATCAGAGAATATGTCAAAAAAAATGAACTTCCCTGTGATATCTAATTTAATAGTTTATTCATCGTATGATATAATAAAATGATATTTTACATAAAAAGGATCACACATTGATGAAAATGCCTAGATGTGTGTTGCTTCCTATAATCATGGATAATAGATTCTAGGCCAAATAAAAAATCATTCATGCTTATATTGTTAAATGCACCTTTATAAAGTGGTAGATACTATAACCGTTGAGGAAGATTGAAGGCTTGAAATGGTCATAAGTATTCAATTTATTGTCTTAAGAATTTTGGTTGAGATATTGGGCCTTCAACACAATTAAAATATATATTTGTTTTTTGGTGAAAAGATGAGAATTGTGTCTTACTATGGGATTTTGGGCTAGTGGTGAGTAATAATGAGTTTGACATTATAGACCAAACTTATAATCCCATGGGTAAACATTATAATTTAAATCCGTGGGATTTAGGGTAATTGATTGGGAGTGAAAGATTTCATACCATAAATCAAGGTTCTAATGTCATGGATGAACCTGAACACTTTCCCCATAGAGTCTAAATCAATTGTTCAAAGTGTAAGGTTTCACATCATACACCAAGGTTTAAATATCATGAGTGAACCTTAACATTAACCTATAGAATTTAGCATAAGTTGTGGAGTGAATATTTTCACACCATAGACCAAGGCTCAAATCTCATGGGTGAACCTTAACATTTTTCTTATGGGGTTTGGATAAATTCATTGGGAATGAAAAAATTTATACTATCAACCAAGGTTCCAATAATAGAAATGAACCTTAACATTTATTGTATAACAAAATCAACACATGAAGTCTAGAGTGATTTGTATGGAATGAAGAGTTTCACACTATTAACCAATATTTAAATCTCATGGGTGAATATTAACATTTAAACCCATGGGATTTATTGCAATTGGTGGAGAGTAAGGTGTTTCAAATTGTAAATCAAATTTCAAATCTCATGGGTGAACCTTAACATTTAATAAAATTCCATGAGATCAACCGATGAAATCCCTCAACTTTCAAGTATGAGATCCAAGTTTAAAAGTGATATGTACATAATTGTTAGGTTATTATAATTTCATTGTGGTTGTGATGTAATATAGGTAGGACCTATTTCAACCCCATATAAAAAATTAACATATATATATATATATATATATATATATATATATCATTGTGGTTGTGATGTAATATAGGCAGGACCTATTTCAACCCCATATAAAAAATTAACTATATATATATATATATATATATATATATATATATATATATATATATATATATATATATATATATATATATATATATATATATATTGGATCAATGGCATGAGCTCAACTCCTTGAATACCTTAATTTTCAAGTAGGAGATGTCGGTTTGAATCTTGCCAAATGATATGTGCATACTTGCCAAGTTGTTGTAATACCATTATATGGTGATGATGTAATATGGGTGGGACCCATTTCAATCCCATATAATCACTTAAAAAGATATGAATTGTATGGGACTCTATGATTTGTATATCCATGATGTCATGATTTGTAATAGTTTTTATTTAGTGATGATTCAATGTTTAGATGCCCTTCTCATTCTTCTCCTCTTTCTTTGCAAAGTACTTCTACCTCCACTTCTATATGTTAACTCATTTATCAAGTTTTATTCTTGTCATACTCTTTTTTCACCTTTAGGCCATTGGATGTGTCTTCTTGATTTTGGACTCAAATACTTATTATACATTGATATAGTTTTAATATGATCATTTACATTTTATTACATTAGATATTTTATTGATATGATATATGGACTTTACATCATAAATGATGATACTACAGGGACTTATTTGGGATATTTTTCATACTATTCTTTAAGAGAAATAATATGGACAATATTTTGTGAACATTATAATTAATAATAGGAACTATGTTATGGTTGTGCTTAATCCTTTAATTGATTGTGACATATACAATTATTGAATGGTATAAATTAATTATGACGATTGCCTAGTTATTAATAAAGTGTAACTTAGTAAAGTTACTTTTTATAGATCTCAAATTTATTTAGATGAGGGTATTAGATATAAGTGAGTTTTACCTCCCAAAATTTTAAAGAGAGATCTAAAGGGACACATGTATAGTCCTTATTGGAGGACCCTCTACTCTAGTTATGAGATATGTGTATAAGAATTAAACCCAAAGAAAGGGAATGTATTTTACACTAGGGAAGAAATGATAGGAAGAGTTATAGGAGAGAAGAAAGCATATCTGCATTTGGGAGAAGATTCTTTTGAGTCTACCATTATTGGGCAATTGAAGGTAGGGTCTTAAAAAAAAAATTGCATGCATGTTAATCTATGTGGAAAATTCTAATATGGGAAGAGAAAATAAGATAGGCATGAGAATTCAATTTCTATTACATTGTGATATACATCTTATTAGAGATTAAGAAATTGATCTATAATTAGAATACTTAACATTTTATGGATATATTATTTATACTTAAGGTATTAAAGGGATTGTAGGATAAATTAGGATTAATAAATTATTTCATTATTTACTATTTCCATGCATGCATATTACTATTAAAAATTTTGTTATGATTGCATGCCTTAGATTGTTGAATCGTCATTTTTGGAGTTTGGGAATTAATATATATTATGAATAAATGGCCTTATTTTTTTTGTAAATGTAATTTTTATGGTATTTCCTATTTTAAATTCTATTCTTAATACTAAAAATGAGGTTGAGAGGGCTCTTACATGGGGATATTATCTATTGTGATGGATTGAGTTATTGTTTATTATTATGATAGGTCCTAGCTAAATGTCAAGGAGGAAGCCCCTCTAGATTTAGCTATTTAGGCAACATGATGGTTGAAAAGGGGTGAATCCCTTATGAAGGCATAATACCTCCATTATTTTATCATGTTTCTCCATTGGATGTATGTTATTAGGGCTCGGATTGTACATGATTATATTACTAGTCTACTCCATCCTAGAGGGAGGCCTCCCATATTTTATGATATATTATTAAAACCCATGGCCATGGACATGCATATGTCAAGTATACACAGTTTGAAAAAATATAATATGGATGAAGTGGGTTTATTAATCTCATGCAAGAGCATGGGGAAAGGGCAAGCTATGGATCAATGACTAATATAATATTAGGTTACCTACTTCAGAAGTCCACTATGAGTCTACAGGATATGACTTCCTATTATAAAAAGTTGATGTGTGTTAAAAAAGAGATACGTTTTGGATTTGTATTGTGATTTATTTTTCTTTTAAGTGACTTATTTCTACTTAAAAAATGAGGTGTTTTTTAGCTTCTATGTTTTATCTTCTAGGGTAATGGTTTTGATTATATCTAATAAAGGTAAACATCTAGAGAGGATCATTAGAATTTTGGTGATTATGATGAGGTTAAGGGGAAATTTTATGGACCCTCTTATTGAGTAGAATTCCATTAATGAAGAGATTATTTTTTAAGTCTCTTTTGCTAGGCTCAAATGACCTCAAAAACTTCTTGAATCTATTTGTGATCTATTTGATAATGTGTAGGGTACTCATAGAACTCATAACAAATTATTAAATTAACTTGGGAGTATCATATAAGAAGTCATAACCCAATATATTTTTAAGTGGATAGTATCCTTATTATGCATATCGTAGGTTGGTAATATAATGGCTATTCATGTCCACTAATTTTCATACATCATATTATTCAACAATCATACTATAAAATTAATCTTTTAAATAATATTTTTAAATTTTCATTTTTGTTTAAATACAATAAGAATAAGAGAATTTATTTAATATTTTTAAACCTTATCATTTTAATGATTTTTTAATAAGTTATCAAATGGCATGAGGTCAATTGACTAAATTCCTTTACTTTAAAGAAGGAGACCCAGGTATGAATATTTGCCAGGCAATATATGTAGAATTATCAAGCTATTTTAATGACATTGTGTGGCCATTGTTGTAATCTCCAACTGTCTCAATTGAAACAATCATACCTCACAAGGAGTGACATAATATCAATCAAGAGTATAGAGTTTAGCTCAATCAAGGGACTTTGAGAGTTTTTTATAAGGCAAGATCCTTGTTATAATGTGATCTTTGGGTGCACTTAGACTCAAGGCAGAAAAAGGGATGCGATAGATAAAAATAAACATTCAACAAAATAAAAAGGGTAGTGATGCGCCAAAATATTCGTTAAGATTTCACTGCATAATAGGCCTGAATTCTATGTGATAGTGGTGAAAAGTTCCTCTACTCGACACAATTAATCATAAATGAGTTTTAATGACATGCATGCAGATAATAAAATAGGTCTATAGGAGAACCGTAGATGGCTAGTCCATAAATTGATGTAGGCATCCCAAACACATATAAGAAAAACATAAAAAGACGGGTAAAAATTATAGATACATACACACATAGAAATGGATCAATGGAGAACCATAGATGACTAGTCCAAAAATTGATGCGATATATATATATATATATATATATATATATATATATATATATATATATATATATATATATATATATATATATATATATATATATATATATATATATGCAAGTAATTTTATACAAATATTATGCCAAAAGTGAGGGTTCAATTTTCCCACAAGTCGCTCAAGAACTAACTGCTCTATAGAAATAAATAAAAGGAAATATTACAAAAGAAAGCAAATGCAAACTTGTTGATCCTTTACAAAGCTAAAACTAATCCTATTTATATATTACAAGGAGGAGGGTTTTCCTCCAAAAGTCATGCAAAGATTTCAAGGTAACTATTGCTTCTAATACTAGGTCATGTCTTGTCTAAATTGTTAGTCCTTCTAGGGTTCTCTAGATCTGGTGTCTTAAATGCCAAATGGTTTTGAGCCTTTGGATGAGCACCTACCACCATTATTTCCAACTATCTAGTTTGGGAATCCCCATAATCTAGGTGTAAAAAATTCTTACTTTTAGTGCTCCAGATTTAGGAGGTGCTTTGTTATGGCTTCCTAGATACTGTTATCCTTTTTGAGAAATATACATCTCTTTTGTAGGAAAGGACAATACTTTAAAAATATTGCACACCTCAAATTTTATATTTTCTAGATATGGTGACTTTTATTCAAAAGTTTTCCTCACCATATAAACCTTGGTACCCCTGACCATTGGATCCCATCATCGAAGCTTTTTCTTTTCCCTTTTTGATCGAACTTTATAAAGGTCTAATTTTTAGAATTTATCCTTACTAGCCTCTTGATACTTAAAATTTTGATCAAGGGTTTCTTTCTTATTTGTTTGTTGCTTCAACCTTTGCTTTTTTTCACCTAAGAATAGTATATTCAGTGTAGTGAGCTATCACTACAATTCTGGCAACTCATGGGGGATCTTTAGCCTACTAAATATAAGTAACCTAGTCATGTTGGTGCCTTAATCCATTGGGCATGAAGTCAATAAAATTACTCACCTTATGAATATTTGTATTTCAATAGTTCTCATCTCTACAACTCTTATATATTTTGCAATCCCACAATATTGGGACTACCTCCATATATTATATATAATAGATATGTACAATTATTTCATATGGGTAGTCTTTATCCATTGGTCATAGATTCAATGAACATCCCCACTTGATGCTCAAGTCCCTTCTTCCTCATTTTCCAATTCCTTTGATATAAAATATCTACTTGCATAGGGGTGGGGCTTTAGAGCAACCTCTTCAACTAAAAATAGGTAGGTGTCAACATTGATATTTCCTTTGTTATTGATACCACCAGAGTAAGGTCCCTATTTATCAATTGATCCTCTTGATGTCTCTTTGTCCTTATAAAAATGAAGAGGCTCTTTGCATGTGATAACTCAACCTCTTCATAGGGATATTTGTCCAAGATGTTAGTTTCCCATTATCTGTCTTGGTCATGAAAATGGTAAAATAGGTTTGACCTAAAATTTTCCTTTTCTTCATGGGTTTTATTATCTCTTGGTTGAACTACAGGCCCATGTCTCTTCTAATGCATGTGGAGGGGCCCCTTTGAGATCTTCTCTTGGTGTTTAGGAGCCTCAAAAACCTCTTTTTTGACCTCCATCGAGATGTTTTGCATTTCCATTTTTGGCACATTTATGGAGGAGAAACTTAGATCAAATTTGACTCTATCCACTTTCTCATTGAATCCATCCATGACCAAAGTAGCAAGTTGGTCCCAGTCAATAATTAAGTGCAAAACCAAAGAGTCATATTCTTTATGAGCCTTTCCTTTTAGTGAAGCCACCAGTAGTTTGAGGATCACATCCTACATCATGACGTTGTGCATTTGGTATAAGAATACCATCTCCTGCAAGTGCTCTAATGGGGATGTCTAGCCTTCATCGATATATTCTAGTAGAATTTCCAGCAGTAATTTTGGAAACTTTCCCTAAATAGCTAGTGGTTTTGGAGGTTGCATTGGGATCTTATCTCCCTAGGAAAGAGATAGTCTTTGAGGTGGGTCATTCATATTATACTTATGGGTCATTTGGATTATAGTGGATTTGGTAGGTGAATGAAAAATGATGCTCTAGAAAAATATAGATCAATGCCTTCACCATGTCCTTAATCTAGTGTCTTCAAATAGTGCTTCTTCTGATGTTTATTTTGGAGTGAAGTCACCAAGTGAGTAAAGAGGTACTTCAAAAAGTAGGGGTAGGCATAGACCCTTACCAATTCTAGCCTAAATTTTTGTTGTTATAGTGGAACTCGTGATAGTGGAACTATTTTAATCTTTGATTGTCTCGATTAGAACAATTATACCTCATGAGGAGAAACACAGTAGGGCTACAATCGAGAGCACGATGTTTGGCTCAATCGAGGGCCTTCAAGAGTTTTTTACAAGATCATATCCTTGTTATGATGTGATATTTGGGTGCACTTAGACTCAAGGGTGAAATGGGATGCAAGAGATAAAAATAAATCACTCAAAAAATAAAAAGGGTGGTAATACACCAAAATATCTGCTAAGATCTCCCTATAGAACAAGCCTAAATGTTATGTGCCAATGGTGAAAACTTACTCTCCTTAACATAATTAAGCACAAATAATTTTTACTAACATACATGTGCATAAGAAAATGGACCCACAAAAGAGCCATAGATGCATGCCTCTCACACACACATATATAAGAAAAATTCAAAAATGTAGGTAAAAATTATAGACATGCACATATAAATGGGTCAATAGAGAATCACAAATGGCTAGTCCAAAAATTGACATAGGCCTCCATATATTTATGCAAGTAATTTTATAAAAATATTGTACCATAATTCAGGGTTTGATTTACCCACAAGTTGCTCAAGAACAATCTTCTCTACAAAAAGAAATGAAATGAAAGCTTACAAAAGAAAGAAAATATAAACTTCCCTATACTTTACAAAGATAAAACTACTTTTTTTTTTTTTTTTGTGGAAAACATCCCAAAAGGGATGCCACTTTCGGGTAAGACCCAAGGAGGCAGGGGTATCCATTCCGCCAAAAACGCCCAGGACTCGGACCTGGCCTACCACCTTTGACATACTCAAGGAGCAAACAAACACACAAAACCAAATTAAAAAAAGTAAATAACAACAAAAATAATAAAATAAAATAAAAAACATGCTCCTTGAGTGTGTCAAAACCAAAAGCACAACCAAACACGCACAATAAGATAAAAGAAACCACAACACAAACCACATAGAAAAACACAAGAACCACATAACAAAACACAAACAAGACAAAAACAACAAGACACTACAAAGACATAACCCAAAAAAACATGAAAAATAAACACAACCAAAACCTAAAAAATAAAATAAAAATAAAAACAACCAACAACAGACAATAAACAAAAATAAAAAACATAGAAAACACTCACACATAAAAAAAATGAAATAACACAAACAAAGAGAAACCCAAGAACAAGAACGAAAAAAAACACAAGAACAATAACAAAAAACATAAAAAAAAACAAAACAACAGAAACACAAGAACAACAAAAAACAACACAAAGAACACAAAAACAAAACAAAACAAAAGAACCCACCCACCTTAAAAAACTAAACAAAGAAGACAAAAGAAAAAAAAATGAACAAAACAATGACCTATCTAGACCAGAAGACTATTAATGCAAGAATCAACAGAGGAAACAAAATAAAGAATAGAATGAGCTAGGGAACTAAAAAAACTGAATGAACCAAAGAGAAACAAAAAAAAAACAAGAAGAAACTAGGTACCTTCATAACTGGAGCCATCCAAAGAAATGATAGAAAGAAGAGCTTCCCTAATTTGAGAAGCCCACCATATAGGAGGGTGGCCATAACAAGTAAGATCACCTTTGTCCAAAGCCCAATTAGCTAAAGCATCAACACTCTTGTTTTGATCTCTCGACCACATGATTGTAATCAACTTTCAAAAATCCCATCCGGATTAACTCGAATCTTCTCAATAATTCTTTTTATTCTCCAATCCACCTTATGATTCTTAGAAGGAGTCTTCAAGAGATTAATCATAAGTTGAGAGTCGACTCAACTAACACCTTTTCCCATCCAACCTTAGTAGCCTCCTCGAAGGCCTCTAAGGATACCATACCCCTCAAACAGGTTATTGGAAAGAATACCCAAATTCTCAGCAAAAGTAAAAACCAGGGAGCCATCTCGAAAGTCTACCAATTCCTCCCACACCGGCTTTTCCAGGGTTCCCTCTAGAGGCTCCATCAGCATTGACTTTTCCAAAATCCTTAGGAGGAGGTTGCCAATTTCTAGTCCTATCCATCTTACTAATACTCACATTCCCTTTAAGTTGGTTGCCCTTAGAAGGTTTAATCTTCAATCTTTGCATCACTTGATCCCATCTTTGGTGGGAGTTTTGGGGGTGATTAAGGAGTTGATGGACTCGATTCAACTAAGTTGGCTATGGTCTTTTGCCAAATATAGTGAATATCCTTCCTATCTTGATTAAAAATTTGGTTGTTCCTTTCATTCCAAATATTCCAAAGAAGAATGGTAGAACCCATCCAAACTAACCGCCTAATAAAATGATCAACACCCTCTTGATTAGGCCAATCCCTCCAAAGCTGTTCAAAAGTGAAAAAATTGGACCACTGTAAGCCAAGTAAAGTTGCCATTCTCCTCCATAGCTCAGAGGCTAAAGTACACTCAATAAAAATATGGTTGATATTTTCTACATTCTTTTCACACATTTCACATCTAAAAGGGCCATGAAAACCACGCTTCATAAGTTGCTCACCAATAAGAACCCTACGATGCAATAAAATCCAATTAAAGAACCTCACCTTAGGCCAGAGCTTTTGAGCCCACAATTGAGAAAATATGTCAGAAGAATGGTTGGGATTATTATGGCATAAGGTCAAATAACCTTGAGCAACCGAATACTCACCCTTAGTAGTGTTGTTCCATCCAAAACAATCTTTTTCATGGGACCAAGAGAGGGATCTCATATGAAGGATGCCTTGGATATCTTGTCTTTGCCTTTCTGGGATTTGAATAGGCCAGTCCTCAATAGGGATCCAATATCTACCAACCTTTGAATTACAAGTATGGTACCGACAGTAATTAGCCACCTTTATCCAATTAGCTCGGTGAAGCTCCTCCATCCAAGGCCTCCAATCGAGAAACCGAGTTATCAAAGGCTTGTGACCATCCCAAGAATCTGTCCAAAAATTTGCATGTTGACCATTATGAATGATCCAAAATAATTTTTTCTTTATCAAATCCTCACCAGTCTTAAGAACTGCTAAAATGGGAGAACCTTTGGTAGGAAGTTGATAGCGAACAAGGTCTTCAGGACTTTTGTTCTCAGGATATTTAGCACGGAGATTATTGGCCCAAAGAGCATTGGGGTTATGCAACATCCTCCAATATAATTTAGCAGCTAAAGCTTTGTTGTTATTAATTGAAGACCGGAATCCTAACCCCCCTTCACTCTTAGGAAGACATAAAGTATCCCATTTCACCAAGGCCCATTTTCTTTTCTCCTTAGTACCACTCCAAAGGAAACGATGACTGATTTGATCCAATTCTCGAAGAACAACCTTTGGGATATTCAAAATGGAAGAAACATAAATAGGAATAGCTTGAAGGACTGATTTTACCAAGGTGATTCTACCCCCGTAAGAAAGCCACTTGTTGGTCCACTTTCCAATTTTCTTCTTGACTTTGTCCAACAACCAATTCCAATCTTTATTTTTCTCGCCTTTTAATATTTATGGGAATACCTAAATAAGTGATTGGAAGAGAGGTCTTCTTATATCTTAATTTATCCAAGACCATGGATTCCTCTCTAGCAGAGCAGTGAAAGAAAATAACTTTAGATTTGTCTTCATTGATCAACCGCCCAAGTAGCCTTAGAAAAATAGCTAATGATTTGCTTAATATTAGAAGCTTCCTTAATTGTAGCTTTACCTAAAAGGGTAGAGTCATCCACAAATTGAAGATGAGAGATAGGTCTAGCTCCATGAGCAATGGTAACTCCCTCAAGAGTTTTGTTTTCCCTCTTTTTGGTTATAGTCCTACCCAAGCATTCAACAAGAATGATGAATAAATAAGGGGATAGCGGGTCACCTTGCCTAATACCTCTGGAAGCCGGGAAAGACCGAGAAGGCCTGCCATTGATAAGAACTAAGTAGGAAACTGAAGAGATACATCCCATAATCCAATCCATCCAATCCTTAGAGAAACCAAATTGCCTCAAAACTTTGATAAGGAAGTGCCAATCCACTCGTCATAAGCTTTGGATAAGTCTAACCGGATGAACATAGAAGGAGAATTTTGCATATCCATGGAATGGATGGCTTCCCGAGCAAGAACTATCTCATCTACTATTTGACGTCCTTCCACATATCCCCCTTGCTCTGGGGAAATAATCTTATGCAAAAGAGGCTTCAACCTTTCTGCCATGATTTTAGTAATAATTTTGAGAAGAACATTACATAAAGCAATAGGTCTAAAAGCCGAGATATGATCAACCTCTTAAGATTTTGGAACAAGATTATAATATAATTTTTACTGATAACCTTCAAAATTTCTTTGGATTTCCCGGCTTCTTCCACCACCTCTAATAAATCAACATGAAGGATATCCCATAACTCTTGGTAGAACTCAATAGGAAAACCATCAGACCTGGGGTTTTCCCTTTTTGCATTTTAAAAACTACTTGTTGAAGCTCATTGATAGTAACAGGAGCAGTCAAAATAGAGTTCTCCTCAGAAGTGATAAGAGAAGGGATTGCTTGAAGAACATTTTGTTGTGAAGCCGAGTCAAGAGGAGTAGCAAGAAAAATATTGGAAAAGTAATCAACAACAATAGAGTTCATGCCATCCCAAGTATAAACAACATCTCCAAAATCTGATTTTAAGGAAGAAATAAAGTTGTGAGATCTTCGAGCTAGAAGAGATTTGTGGAAGAAATTTGTGTTTCGATCTCCTTCTTTGAGCCATTGAATTCTAGATTTTTGCTTCCATAAGATTTCTTCTCTTTTTTCCCATTCCTCTAACCGAGTTGTGAGTTTAATTTCATCTCGCACTTCTCTTCTCTCGTGAGGCCATCTAAACGGATTTTCTGATTCAAATTTTCAAGATGAGCAATAACTTCATGTTTTTTTTTATGAACATCCCCAAACTCTTTCCAGTCCCAAGTCTTGATTTTAGATTTAATGTATTGCAATCTTTTGGCAAAACATAACATCTTAGTCCCATGCCTAGGTTTACCTTCCTTCCACCATTGTTGCACACGAGGTCCGAAGGAAATGTCTCTAAGCCACATTAATTGAAAACGAAAAGGAGAGAAACTCACATTGGTTTTCCACATTTCCACCATGACCGGCCAATGATCCGAACCAAGCATTATTAAGAGTCTTCACTTTAGGAATGTGACCATGGATTAAGAAATTTTCAGAGAGCAAAAACCTATCCAATCTCTCCATTATACAAGCTAAGCCTTGCCTTCTGTTAGACCAAGTCATAAGGCCATTATCTGGTTGGATATCCACAAGATGGAGGTTTGCAATATATTCGCTCATGAGGTCAGTACTTTTGTCCAAATTTCTATTTCCCCCTTTTCTCATCCAGAGAGAGGATGGTATTGAAATCTCCTCCGATCAAGATCCAAGCTTTAGGAAAATGAGAGATAATATGAGTAATATCCTTCCACTGTCTTCTTTTTTCCTCCAAAGAAGTCGGGGCATAAACAAGAATGCAGAGCATAATCTGGTTGGAATGTCTACTTTGAATAGCTATAGCCAACAAACCCCAACCGCCAACCATATGGTGAATAACTACCTCTTTTGGGTCCCAAAGACAAGCAATGCCACCCGAAGTCCCTTGGGAACCGAGGGAAACCACTTTTCCAACTGGCCAAATTTTACCGACAATTAAGTCCATATCCTCCATTGACATCTTTGTTTCTTGAAGGAAAACAAGATGTGGATGATTTATCCGAATCATTCTTCTAATTTCATTTTGTTTTGAAAGACTCCCTTTGAGTCCTCTAATATTCCAAGTGATGATCTTCATTAATACCAGGGCTAAAAATGTTGGGAAGGGCATTAATCTTACCTTCCTCTACAAGCTTTTCACCTTCTTTTACCATATGATATTGATTGGTCTTGCGACCTACTTTTTGATTAGAATCCATCTTCAATTTTTTTTCCCTTGTTTCTTGACTTATTCCAATTGAATCTGAGATGGCTTCTAACCTTGAAGAATGCTCATACACAGCCAAAATTTTACTAGATGGTTCAATGGAGTCTATATTGGGACCCCGCATTATTTGAAGTTTTGACATTTGAAATATTGTTTTTCTTGTGTAAATTTTCTCCTTTTTTTTCTCGTTGAAAACCTTTGATTTGTTGGTTTGTCTCTCGAGTTCTTTCCTTCATATTTAAATTGTGTTTCTAAGATTTCAGTTTCCATTATTTCCTCTTCCTCACTTGGGACATCATTTGTGGAAAGGATTTCAAACATATTAGCAAATGACTTTGATTGATCCTTCATTACCGGTTTTTTCTCGAGTGTTCTTCTTCTTAGGTATTTGGAAACCTCGCTGAGTTTATATCTTCTTTCTTTTGATCAAGAATTTTATTTGGGCAAGCACTGGCCAAATGACCATATTCATGGCAAATTCTACAACGAAAAGGAATGTTCTCATAGTCCACTACTTGCTCCCAAGTGTCTTCCCCAAATTGTAATGTGATCTTTTTAGGTAGGGGTTTGTCAAAATCCATTAAAACACAAATTCGAGCATAAATAATATGTTCAAAATTTTGAGTACAATCAGCAGTCATCATAAAAGTTCCTAAAGAGTTTCCAATTGAAGAAAAAATAGTAGGATTCCAAAATTCAATAGGGAGGCCAAAGAGTCTAACCCACACGGGAGCTATAGAAGGCATCTCTTCTTCGGCTTTAAATTTAGTATGCCAAGGCTTCATGAAAAGCCCCGCCCTTCCAAAAAACCAAGGACCCCCTTGAAAAGTTTTCTCTCTATCTTCATTGTTAGCAAATAAAACAAGAAAATAACCATTTGGATAAATAGAGATTTGTAACTCACCTTTAGTTTTCCAGATTTTTGCAGCCCAGACTTTGAAAGCAGATAGACTCGGACGAAAACCCACGAACCGACAAATTAGTCCTCTTTTTTCCAAATCTTCAATGCCGATCCGAATGTTACCCATATCAAGCTTAACAATAGGAGTTCCATCACCACTTTAAGACATCTTGACTCTGTTTTCCTGGGATCAATCTTAGGCATTCTTAGAGGTTTATGAGAAGCCCTAATATTGATATTAGCATTGGGCCGAGGCTGTCCACCACGAAGGGCATCCCTAAAATTCATTTTTGGGACCGAGTCTTCAAAATTCTTACCCTTGATAGGGGTTTTCATAGTAGAATTATTTTGTGGGTGCACCTTAGCACCAGATTCACTTGAGATATGAGCCATTTTTTGATCAACTGCTTGAAACTTATTTCGTGGTCTCTTTAATCCTTGCCCTAGACGCCGTGGAAAGGTATGGTTTTCACTTTTCTTTTGTGCAACAAATTGGAAGCCGTTGTCACTCAAGTTCACAGTATGATCTCGTTGAAAGACAAATTTCTAACCCATCTTGTATCCCCCGCAACATTTCCTGCTAAAATATTGAGCATAAACCACAAAAATATTGGCCGCTAGGGCCCGAAGGCCCTAAAAACCAACCTCCGGAGCTGCTTGCACTCAACCCAGATGAAACCCTCGCATAGCCGCTTGCCAAATATATCGTTCACACATATGGATGCGCTAGGATCTGTGTTGCTCCAAATGATATGAAAATTGGTGGAGACGTTCTAGGGTTTTTCAGGCATCTACCCTCAAAATTTTAGCTCAATCCGAGTTCGGATGAGTGAGATATGGCCGAAACGAGTTCGGCAGTTTGGGCAGTCCTGCGAAAAACGTCTCTCCTGAATATTTGATGTTTAATGTGGTTATTTCCAATTCATTTTGAAAGAAAATTCCATCTAATCAAAAACTACTATTTATAAATTACAAGGAGGTTTTCCCTCCAAAACTCATGCAAATATTTTAAGATAATTGTTGCTTTTGATATCGGGTCATGTCTTGTTTGAGTTGTTAGTCCTTCCAAGGTTCTCTAGATCTAGTATCTTAAATGCCAAATGGTTTTGAGCCTTTGGATAAATAACTGCCACCATTATCTCCAACTACCATTTTTGGGAATCCCCACAATCTAGGTGTAAAATATTCTTGCTTTTGGAGCTCCAAATTTAGGAGTGGCTTTGTTATGGCTTCTTATTTTTTGTTGTCCTTTCCAAGAAATATACATCTCTTTTGTGAGAAAGGATAGTACTTCCAGAATATTGCACACCTTAGAAAATATTGTCTTTTCAGGACATGGTGACGTTTCTTTGAAAGTTTTCCTCACTATTTGAATCATGGGACCCCTTACCTCTAGATCCTGTTATCAGAGCTTTTGCTTTTCCCTTTTTTATTAGACTTTGTAAAGGTTTATTTTTTTATCCTTGTTGGTCTCTTCGATCAGAGATTTATTTTGTGTCCATCCATTGCTCTAACCTTTGCTTTTTATCACCTCATAATGATATATTCTGAGTGTAGTGAGACATCACTACAACCATAATGGAGTATGTGTGGGGCTCATTTCAATCCCATATAACCAAATAAAAATATGGATGTGGCTCATTTCAATCCCATATATATTTTCATTGTGCCAAAAAATGAACTATGCATGAAAATGTATAGATCTTTAAAAAAATGAAATTTCAAAATTTTGACTTGATTTGGATATTATATGGCCAAGGCATTTCCTCTAAGAAAACTTGACTAAAGGCTATAAAAATAGACTAAAATAATTATCTTTAGAAAGGAAAACATGTTTTAACTTATAATAGATGTGAATGTGATAATAGTGTTTTCTAGATAACTAAAAATAATAATAAGTTTTATTATAATTTAATATAATAGTTATGAACCAATGACATGAGCTCAATTGGTTAAAAATGTAAAATTCTAATGTGATGACTGAGGTTCAAATCTTGTAAGGCAATATATACATAATTACCAAAATATTATAGTAATACCAAAATATGTTGGTAATGTGATCATAATGTAATATGAGTGGGGCCCATTTTAATCCCATATAACCAATTAAAAATAAATAATGACCAAATTAATAAATGGATCAATTATTATATTGAAGCAAGAAATATGAATGGTATGTTTATTTCAACAAATGCAAACCTTTATACAAAGAAGATACATTATCCATAATTTTCTTAGGATAAACTTAAGTCTCTTTCTATCAAGACAAATATTATTTGTGAATATTGAATTGAGAATCATCTTGTTTATCTTTATCCTAGTAACATTGAAAAAGTATGCATTACCAAAGTAAAAAACTTGGGATCAAATGGCATTAGCTCAATCGGTTATATTCCTCAACTTTCAAGGAGGAGACCAAGGTTTGAATCTTGCCAAGCAATACATGCATAATTGCCAAGCTTGTTGTAATACCACCATGTGGTCATGATGTAATATGGGTGGGGCCCATTTCAATCCCATATAACCGATTCAAAAAAAAAGTAAAAAATTTTGGAATATAATTAAAGGAATATCAAAATACTAAGAATGATGGTTAAATTGTCTATGTTATTCCATAAAATGCCAAGGTCTTTTTGCTTACACTTTAAATAGATATAAAAGTGATATGTTTGACAAGTTTATCACTTTTATGATACTTTTTAAGAATAATTCACATCATTGTATCAAAAGCTTAAAAAAAACAATTGGAAAACATTTAAAAACTTACCAAAACAAAGCACTTCAAATGTAATTGAAGGAAAATGGAATTACCAAGGATAATAGACAAATGGTATATAATATTTTTTCAAAGGCTATGCTTTTATTAGTCCCTTGTGTCACTATAAGAATCAGCCAATAGGACATTAACAAGGCAACAACATGTAAAATTATTTTTTGATTTAGAGTAGGAGTTTGAAATTTTTTTTATCAATAATTTTAAAATATGAAATACACAAGCTAGGATAAGGGGTTGGTGTGCCATGGCTTCAATATGGCCATGTTGGCTATCTTTATTTTCTTATCTCATGTTTTATATTTGAGTAGTCATATTTTAAGCATTAGGGTTAGGGCTAATGTTGATTGCATCTATAAATATGAAGAATTATGGTGTGGTTGGGATCATATTTTATATTTGAATCTTAGTCACCTTTGTTGTGCATATGAGACTTTACCTTCGGCAAGTGGCTAAGAGACTTTGCCCTATCTAGATGGCTAAGGATTTTTATTGATTTAAATCTAGAATCTAATTACTTGCATATTTGATTTTCTAGCATTGGATCTAAATTTATTGTTATCAGTGGATGTTGTTTATTGTGCATTATTGAATTGCTACTACCATTACTATATTTCTTGAAGTTGTTTGGTATTAGGGCATCAACATTAGCTCCTTATGGTGGTGTAAATTTGTAGCAAAAAGGAATGCAAACCATTCCAAAACCTTTGTCGATTAGTTATGTTTCCTTTTTCTTGGTAATTTTTCATCAGTTTTTTTGGCTCATCTTCCCACATATTTTTCTTCTCTAATATTATGAGTTAATTTTTGTTACCTTTTTTTTTCAAACTTAACAAAAAAATATCGAGTGTGATCAGACCCTTATGGGAGACCTATTCTATTGTGATTATCTCTTTGAGCTAGTCAAAACAAGGGGTATTTCCAACAAAAAATTTTGGAAATCAAGTGAGGTAGGACCCTTGCAAGAGACCTATATTTTTGCGATCATCTCTTCATGCTAATTAAAGTAAGGGGTATTTCTCATAATACGTTTTTTAGTGGTGCTCCAAGGATTTTCATTTTTGTGTATTTTCCCTAGTGTATGAGTGAACCTAATACTCCTACTAGTTGGTTGTTAATAAATAATCAATTTTAGTGCATTGGTCATTCAAAGGATGTGTATATGAGTAGAAAGAAGTGCCAACCTAGAAATACCAGTAAGCATCACAACACTCCTTCAAATATCAATAGTTTTTATCAATATATTTTTTTCTCCCTTAAATGTTGTGGCTTCACCTCCTCCCAACACCACTCCTCCTTCCTCTCATCCTTCTAATAACCCTCCCCTATCACTTCTCCCATTACCCCTCCAATTGGTAATCCTATTCTTGATACTATTGATTTTGGTTTGTGTACCTATCTTGAGAAACAAGAAAGGTTGGTTGCTTTTATTACAATTATCATAGATGACATCAAAATCTTCCTAAAAATATCCTCCACGTTGCATCCCCTTCTCCATGGGTCTCAACAAGTCACTAGGTAGTAGCCACAGGGTATTCACCAAGCACCAAATCCAAGGGACACTAGTGTTCTTCAACAGTCATCATCCACTCAAAGTTCATTAGTTTCTTATTATAGTCACTCATCTCCCTATGCTATCAAAGTTACTCTTATTGTTTTAGGTGGTTACATCTTAGGATTTGCTTCTGATCTAGATTCGTGTATAGGAGGTGCTTCTAATTTTCTTTACTGGCCTCATGATGTTCATGTTCCATGCATTGACATCCCCACATTTGAGGGTGTTGATCCACATGGATATTTAGCTTAGATGGATAGCATTATTTATCTACAACATATTCCTAAATAAGGTTGTATCACATCAACTACTACTAAGTTAGGAATACATGCTCATCAATGGTTGTTATGGGAGCTTCACCAACTAGGATCTCCTCTTTTGTGGCCTGATTTCAAATCATAATTCCTTTGAATGTTTGACAAAGGATATTTCACATCATGTGGGGTCCATCTAATGCAAATGAAGTAAATAGGAACAATTAAGGAGTGTTACATACAGTTTATAAATCTTCTCACCTACACCTACCAATTGAATCCAGTGGTGGTGGTCTTAACCTTTTTCCATGGTCTTAAGGATAAAATTTAATGGGAAATCAACATGCTTGACCCCTATTGTTAGGACCCCATTCTTACATTACCTTTTTAATGACCCCATTTCTAACATGGAGATCCCATCCTAATGTTATTATGTAATTTTTTGTAATGTGTATGTGGCAATTGAGGCACCTAGACAAGTGGGGACATTTAATTGTTTATAATTGAATCTTAGTCACCTTTGTTTATAAAGAATGTAATTGTTTCTTTATTATAATATTCTAGGTCAAGTTTCCACTTGCATGTGAAGCCAACCCTTGAGCGTTAAGGTTGGGCTTATGAAAAGTATTTAAAAATACAAGGGGAAATATATGGATGTATCTCTTTTTGCATATTGAATCAAAGTTTTGTTTAGGAAGTTGCCCCTCAAAGAGACCCCTGATTTTATATTGTGTTTAATATAGTTGTATTTCTATTTCGTATCGTAATATTTTTGTTATTTTATTATTTACTATATTTATTGAAATATTTATGTGGATGTGCTTATTTTAATTGAAATTTTCCTTACAAGTTATATCATAGCACTTTTCAAGGTTGCATCTTGCTACAACTACAATATTTCCCATCTTGCCTTTTTGACCTATTAGGTATAGTTTTCTTTCATTTTTATTTATTATAATGACTACAAAAAAAATCAAGCCATATTTTTCTTGTTCTAGTTTAATAAGTTAGAAACCCTATGCCAAGGGTTTTAAAATATCATGGAGAAGTTGTCATAATTGGCTAAGATAGATTACCCATAAAGCATCTAGTGAAGTGAGGGTGAATAGAATCCAATACCCAGGCCTTAGACAACACTTGTATACAAAATTGAGCTCCCACATATCTTTGGGTATATAGGGATATCCCCTTAGGATTAGGAAAAACCTTTAGCCATAGGAATTTTTTTATTGTGTATCTATCCATAGTGCATCGAGCACAACACTCAAAAATTTTACCCTCTCATATTATTAGAGAGGCGGATAGTTTTCCCAAGGGTATGTGTGAAATCCTCCTTGAGAATTGACCTAAAATATTGGTCTGAGCATTATCATTCATCACTCTGATATAACAAAGGACTATGGACAGTGTGCACACATTGGCCTAAAGTTACCTTGTTTTTGTCGTATGTCAAACCCTAACACCAACCATCAAAATTCAATAAAACCAACCATATAAATTGAGCATACTAAGGATACTATACCTATCATATATTTTACTAAACTATAACAGATTAAGGTAATTTTTGGGAGTTAGTAATAGTTAAGACAAAGTCTACCAACCAATTGTTAGTACAGTTAGGAATAATTACATATAGGGCAATTGTTAGTAACAGTAAAAATAGATTCTACCAAGACAATTATCATTTTTAGTGAAGAACAAAGTCATACTGGTGTAAAATCAGGAACAAAAATTGTATTATTTTGTAGAGCTTAAATAAGATTACAAAGGCCGAGAATAGTCACCGGCGTGAACTGAATATGTTACGCAGTTGTAACAGCAGTCCTAAATAACGTAATACAAACAAAGTAAGCTAAAAATACAAAGTACGCTAACATCCCCCTTTATTACATTATTTGGGTAATGTAATAACTAATAGCTATACTAACATCCCCTTACATCATTTTGCAATACAAAGTGAGCTACGAAACAATTCAAATTTGACACGTCCAAGTGCCTTAGTGAAAATGTCTGCAACTTGAGCATCGGTGGGAATGTGTTGAAGCTGAATTCGGTGCTTTGGAACTTCATCTCGAATGAAATGACATTGTGTGTCAATGTGCTTTGTTCTTTCATGATGGACTGGATTCTTGACGAGGTTCAAAACACCCTGATTGTCGCAAAACAAGTGTATTGGAGATTTTGATGGATGGACCATACTTTTCAGAATGCGACGTAACCATATCACTTCGCACACAGCTTCACGTGCGGCATGATATTCTGCCTCTATTGATGAAATAGCAACCACTTGTTGCTTCTTGCTGTGCCAAGAGACAGGACCGGATCCCAGATGAAAAATGTATCCAGAAGTTGACTTGCGATCATAAAATGATCCGGCATAGTCAGAGTCCGTGTATCCTTGCAAGAAGAATTTGTTGTTCCTCTTGTATTCTAGGCCATATTCCATAGTACCACGAACATAGTGAAGAACACGTTTTGTTGCTTTCCAATGAGTGGTCTTAGGCTCCTGCATGAACCTCGAAAGATAGTTGACAAGCAAATACGAGATCCGGCCTAGTATTGGTCGGATATATGAGACTCCCAATCAACTCGTCGATAGAGAGTACCATCTACTCGAGGTGAGTCATCATATCACGATAATCGAAGTCCATTCTCCATTGGAGTTGCCATTGGCTTGCAATCGATCATGTGATATTTTTCCAAGCAATGTCTTGGCATATTTTTTCCGAGACACTTTGATGGAGTGCTCCTTCCGGCTGAATTCCGGACCAAGACAAGTAATGGAGAAGTCCGAGATCCGTCATCTCAAAAGATTTGCACAAGTTTCTTTTGACAGATAGAGATCATAGTTTCGAACTCCTCGTAATGAGCAGATCATCCACATAGAGTACAAGCAACACTATCTCAGAACCCTGTTTCTTGAAATAGAGGTTTGCATCTGACGGACATCTCTTAAATCCATGCTGCATAAGGTGATTGTCCATTTTTATAAACCAAGCTCGAGGAGCTTGTTTCAGACCATATAAGGATTTGACCAACATGCAAACTTTCTGCTCTTGGCCTTCCACTTCAAATCCTTCAGGCTGAGTCATATAGACTTCTTCTTGGAGATCACCATTTAGAAAGGCACTTTTGACATCCATCTGGTGAACTTTCCACCCATATTGTGCTGCCATAGCACACATAACCCGAATTGTGGTCATCCGAGCAGTAGGTGCAAAAGTTTCCTCGTAGTCAATGCCTTCCTTTTGAGTATAGCCCTTTGCAACAAGTCGGGCCTTATGCTTATCAATTGTTCCATCTGCCTTGTACTTGACTTTATATACCCACTTGCAGCCAATGGGCTTCTTTCCATGCGGCAGATCAACAAGATTCCAAGTTTTATTCTTCATCAAAGACTCATACTCTGTATCCATAGCAGCCTTCCACTGAGGCTCACTAAGAGCATCTTGCACTGATGCAGGTTCAAGACCATCTATGGTAGACATGAAAGCCCTGTCATCATCAATATCCATATCCTCTACTTCTGTACTTGGAGTCACAGAAAGTTCCTCAAAATATTGACAAAGATCATCAACCTCACCAGTTTCTTTGGCTTCTTTCTCCTTTTGAGCCATACTGCATGTACGAGGTCTATCCAAATTCAAATTGGGAGGAGTGGATAAATTTGCATCTCTGATTGTATTTGTACACCATTTAGGATTCTTCTTCGGTGGTGGTGAAGAAGATGTAGAAGGACCTCCTGTTTGTGTTGATGAAGGAATATTCTCTTCCTTAGTTTCCACAATATCGTGGTGTACTTTAGATGTGCTCTGTGATGTGAAAGCTTCATCAAAGACAACATCTCTGCTGATATGAATTTTCTTGGTCAAAGGATCTATCAACCGATATCCTTTAGAGTGCTTAGAATAACCAAGAAAAATACATCTCAGTGTTTTCTCATCTAGCTTCTTCCTTTTCTCTTTCGGTATGTGCATGAAAGCTTGACATCCGAAAATACATAGATGAGATATGGAGGGTTTTCGACCACTCCATGCTTCCTGTGGAGTCATTCCTTTTAGGGCCTTTGTGGGTGCCCTATTCAATAGATACACTGCAGTGGTGACAGCTTCTGCCCAATATTATTGCCCAAGAGTAGCTCTCGTGAGCATACAACGAACCATTTCCATGATAGAACGGTTCCTTCTCTCAGCAACTCCATTTCTTTGAGGAGTATAGGCAGTTGTTAACTATCGCTTGATTCCATGCTTATCTAGGAATGCAGAAAATTCATTAGAGGTAAACTCTCCCCCTCGATCTGAGCGGAGGGTTTTAATAGAAGCTCCTGACTCCTTCTCAACGGATTTCTTGAACTGCTGGAAGAATGTGAAAGCTTCATATTTCAGTTGGAGAAATAAAACCCACATCTTTCGTGAGTAGTCATCTACGAATAACTGAAAGTACCTCTTCCCTCCATAACTGTTGGGTGTGAAAGGACCGCACAGATCGGTATGAATTAACTCCAGAGGTTTTCGTGCTCTTGTAGAGCTCTTCTCAAATGGTACTCTATGCTGCTTTCCTGCCAAGCAGTCGAGCACACCGGCAATGTGGCGGAAAGGGAAAGAAGACCCTTTACCATCTCATACTTGCTGAGCTCAAGTAAGTAGCCAGAACTAAGATGCCCATATCTCTTGTGCCATAGGGAAGTTGCCTCCTTGGTAGAGACAGTCATGGCAACATGTGGAGTAGATATAGCATCTAGTGCAAATAATCCGTGCTTATATGAAGCTGTTGCAATCTGCTTACCCTTCCTGGTAATAGTACAACACTTCTTGCCATTCTCAACACGAAATTTGACAACCATATTTCTATCCAGGATTTGTGTCACTGACAACAGATTGTTGGCCAATCCCGGAACATAGAGGAATTTGTCAATCTGACACTTGCCATCAGGAAGAGTGACTGAAACTGTACCCTCTCCCTGAACCTTGTAGGTTTTATCATCAGCAATGGTGACAGGTTTGCCCTCCTTGGCCACAAATGATTCAAACCACGATCTGTCGCTAGTCATATGTTTGCTAGCTCCAGAATCGACATACCAAATAGGATCCCTCTGTGTGGAATCGGTGGTAGTCATGAGCACCTTGTGTGCCCATTCAGAATCTGAGTCAGATTCTTCAACGACAACATTCACCTAGGGTTGCTTGTTTTTATTTTGTGGTTTTTTTGGCCTTTCTGCTTGTTCTTATGCCAACACCTGTTGGTGTCATGGTTGTCTTTCTCATAGATCTTGCACCACCTCTTCTTCTGTTGAGGTTGTTTGCCTTTTCCTTTCGTATCCTGTTGAGAATTTCCTCCTTTCTGAAAGTTGCCTCCTTTTTGCCCATTACCTTTCTTCCTAGAACCCTGCCTGTTGGTGTATAGGGCTGTATTGGAAGAATCATCCTTGTGAAGTTGGCGTGCCTCCTGTTGTTGAAGCAGATTGACCAACTCAATGTAGGTAATTTGTCGTTGAGACACCTGGATGGAGGTGATCAACATATCAAATGAAGAAGGTAAAGCTCTCATCACAAGTGAAATGAGAAGCTTTTCGTCCACGGTATCTCCCAAAGAATTCAATTTCTCTTTCAATTCAGACACTCTGCACAGAAAGAGTTCAACTGTTTCACCCTGTCTCAAACTCAGGTTATGAAGTTGTTGTTGAAGATGAAGAATGGTGGAATCATTCTTCCCCTCATAGATGGTTCTAAGGGCATCCCATGCCTCTTTACCACTTGCTTTGTCAACTATATGAGGTTGCACTTCATCTGAAACAGCAAACAAAATGAGCACCTTTGCTCGACTGTCTTTCTTGTCAAAAGCTATATGATCTGCGGAAGGACCTGTGGATCTTGCTGTTGGTGAAGGCCTAGTTGCTACTCCAGTAACAATATCCCACAAATCTTCCATTTGGAGAATTGCCTTCATCTTATGTTTCCATGGTGTATAATTTGGACCTTTCAATAACTAATGCAGATCAGTCATCAACTTTGCAACAGCGGCCATAGTGAAGGTTCCTTATATCACCAATTGGTCCCCCTTTCGATATACCTTTTGCTATGCCTTTATACCGTACAAAATACCCGCCCTTACGTGAGGGAAACTATAGGTATTTAGAAAGATCAACAAAAATCACCCGCCCTTACGTGAGGGAGACTATAGGTGAGTTTTAGAGATCATACGATACGTGGAACATAAGCGATACTGAAAGGGAATCGCCTTGTTGATGGCACCTACCATAGAAGATTCTTCTCATGCGTGGGGCGTAACTTCCCCTAAACACTATGAAGAATACTTCGTCAGGATTTACGCCTAAACACAAGTGCGATAAAGGGTAGTGGATGGAGTAAAAAATGCAAAAATGGCATACTTATTCCTCCCCGACGATTTATAGAGAACAAGCTCAGACGTCGTTATAGCAGCTATATTAGGCGGCGGATACAGTAGCCAAATCACGACAGCTTTACCTGTAAGTGCTGGCCAGAGGTATCACAAATACCGAACGCTGCAGTGCAATAAATTGCACGGATGGGTTTTAATTATTCCGGGGACTTAGGGAGTGAATTTGCTTTTAAGTTTTTAATGTTATAGTGCAAAAATGAAATATGCAACATACAACATAAAAAATTGCCCACAAGAATAACCCACAAGGTGTCGGTCACAGCCGAAAATGCACCTTTTACAATTCGCCAAATTGCCTTTTCAAAAAATTACTCACAATCCCCCTTTGATTTTTTGAAAAAATATCCCCCCTAAAAAAAATTCTTTAACAAAGCATTTTTAATAATTATTATATATTTAAAATTAAAATAAATAATTTTAATTTATATAGTTTTAAAACTTAGGAAAAATAAATTAAAATTAAATTTTAATTTATAAAGTTAAAAACTAAAAAAAAAATTAAAATTAAAAATTTTAATTAAAAAAACAACTTTGAAAAAAATATACCTTGGGGGGAGTCGGCGGGATTTGAACCCCCGACCTGCAGGCTCCCTGAGCCTTACCGCACGGCTCACGACCACGTGAGCCAGCGGGCTGATCCGAAAGGATCAATGAAGCCCCTCCTTTTTCAACCTCGGTCTGCCCGTCCTCCTCTGCAACGGCCTCCTCTCTGCCCACTGCCACAGTCGCGCTTTGCTTTTTTTTCTTTTCGAAAAAAAATCCCGCGCTGCTTCGAGCGCTTTTTTTTTTTTTTTTTTTTTCGAAAAAAAAAATTTCGTCTCTGGTTTGTTTTTATTCCGAAAAAAAATTTCGTCTCGAAAAAAAAACGGGGGGGCGGGGGGAAAGGCCGCGCGCCGCGCGCGATTCGCAGCTGCGTGCAACGGGGGGAGTTTATACCCGCGTGGGCGCGGGGTTTGAAATTCCCGTGCGTGCCACGCACGGGGGGGGAGGGGGCGCGGGGCGGGGCGGTGCGGACGCACGCCCTGCAACTCCCGCACGCAGTGGGGATTTAAAAATCCCGCTTACGCCAGCGGGGGGGGTGCAACTCCTGCCCGCGCACAGACGGCACGCAGGGCTCCTCCCGCGTGGCTGTGCGCGTGGGGTCCCCTGTCCATCCCTAAACGGGGGCGGAGTCCGACCCAGCGCGTCGAGCTTTCCGGACGCTCGGTGTCTGCGTGGCGTCCTCCTCCTCGTAGGACGTGACAGCGTTCGTGCTGCCAGACGTCGACGCAGCAGTCGCGACGTCCGCCCTGTGCGTCCTTCGCGGCGCGCGTCGTTTTTTTTTTTTTTTTTTTTTAATTAAAAAAAAACTCTTCGGCGCTGCTACAGGGGCCTCCGCCCTCTCCAGAGTCGTGCGTGGATGCGCGATAACTGTCGCGCGTCTGCGCGCGACAAAAAAAATCGCTCGACTGGGAAAAAAAATTTATACTCGACGAGATAGCGCACGGGCTACGAATAAAATCACGCCCGCTTAGAAACACGCTCTGCTCCTCGCCTCGCCCAGAAACATCCGAGTGGCTCTGATGCCATGTAGGAAAAACAGAGATAAAATATGCCAAGACATTGCTGGAAAAATAGTGGCTTAGATTAGCCCGTAACCAACGGAGCTAACTAGCCAACTTAGGTAGGAGTTGTAAACAACTAACCTAATAATGGACTAACAATAGAGATACGCTAACATCCCCCCTTAGTACATTATTTGGGTAATAATATAATTACTACTATGCTAATATCCCCCCATACAACAATATTTGGGTAAAGTATATAACTGCCCCAATACAGTGAAAACGATGTTGATCTGTTGGTTCTTTGCTCTGTCACAGTGCTCTGGCTGCTCCTAAGCAAAAAGATGGGTCATTCCTTGCTTTGTCTTCACGCCAATGAATGTCCTTATGGTAATCACATCATCCAACCGAATTGCATGGGTAACCAGCCACTGCAATCGCTAGGTGTAGTAGAATAGATCACTTCATACAAGGTTCATTCATCTACAATATGAATTTGCAAAAGATAAGGTAGCTAAGGTGTCGGTCGTTGCCGAAAATGCACCCTTATAAGTTCCCCCCTTCTTGTTGCAAAACATAGTGTAATTAATTTTTGAAGAAAGTGTGACTAAGGTGTCGGTCAAAGCCGAAAATGCACCCTTATAAGTCATCTTCCCTATTTACAAAAATTGTGAAGAAATAGAAATGGATATCCCCCCTCAATTGCAAAAAGTATGCAACTCAAGAGTGTTGTGAAGGATTTTACAAATATTGCCTCCTAGACAATTTTACATCACAAAAAGTCTCTCCTCTTGTTACAAGTACTTCAAACACCTAGATTTTGCTATTTATGAAGCCTAAAAGAGGTACAAGCACCCCTTATTGTAAGGTCTTCAAACAAAATACTTATGCTATTTATGAAGCCTAAAAAAGAGAGAGAGAGAGAAGGTGGTGTTGTTGCCCAAGGGACACATGTGTTTTCCCTCTACAAAACCGTTTTAGCAATTTTAGCACTCCTTGTGCTATCTTTGAACCAGAAACAGAATCAGAAATAGCCCTTAGGTATGAAAATTTTCTATTGTAATATATTTAATTTAGTAAAAAAAAATTTAATTAACTTAATAAAATAATATTTTAAGTCCCTTTTTTTAAAAAAACCATTTTTAATTAAAAAAATGATTAAAAAAGAAACAAAAAAAATATTATTAAATTAAGAATAATAATTTAAAAAAATACTAAAAAAAATAAAAATAAAAAATTTACCTTCGGGGTCCCCGACGGGAGTCGAACTCGACTCCCATCGGGCAGCGCCTTAGCGCTGGACCCCCCCCGCCAGTCGAGCTAGCCGACCCGACGTGAAGGGAAGGTCGACTGACTTCAACATGTCGAGAATGAGAATTCTCTTTTGCGCTCTTACTGTTCTTGCATTCCTCTGCCGCATCAGTGAAGCGGCTCCCATACAAAACAGTTTTCTTTTGAACGGAGACTTCATGCAGGCTCCAAGGGAATCGTCGATGAAGGGCACACAGATCATAGGCCCCCATGCGCTACCCTTCTGGCGGATCAGTGGCCACGTCGAATAACTGCCACGTTGAATAAGACTACCCTTCTAGCGGATTAGGAACGTATGGTGATTCGAGTCCCGGAAGGAACGTCCGCCGAAAGACTTGGTAACGAGGCGCGCATCACTCAAGCCGTGGATGTGGAGAAGGGGTCGATCTACTCTTTCACAGTGAAGGTGGCTCGTAGCTACGCCAGAGTCGAAACCTTGAATGTCTCCGTTCCCCCTTATGCCGGTCAGCTGCCCATGCAGACCGTATACAAAAGCATCGACTGGGATTCCTACGCCTGGGCCTTCCTGGTAGATTACGACCCAGTTGACATCATAAAGGAAAAAATAGACATCACGCTTCACAATCCTAGCGTCGAGCAGGATTCCGGCTGCGGTCCGCTCGGCCATTAATTATTTTTTATTTTTTTTAAAACTCCCGGCGCGTCATCCAATGCGGGGGGGGGGAGCCCTTCTCGCCTGCGCGTTCCCCACGCTGACGTCTCCCTCGCGCGAACAGGATGCGCGCAGCGCTGTATGTGTTGTGTCGCTGCGTGGACGCGAGCAGACGTCCTCTCGTGGACGTGCGTAGTGCTGTATGCGCTGCGTCGCTGCGCGGACGCGAGCAGCGCTGTGTGCGATGCGTCCAGCGCCCGTCGCGGACGCGTGCAGCGCTGCCTGCACTGCGTCCAGTGGGAGGGGAAGCGGGGGCGCGCGCGTGCGACACTGCATCCAGAATTTGGGCGCGTGCAGTGCTGCGTGCGTCACGTCCCGTCTTTTTTTTTTTTTTTTTGTAATTCTTCTTCTTCGGCTCTGATACCATGTAAAATCAGGAACAGAAATTGTATTATTTTGCAGAGCTTAAATAAGATTACAAAGGCCGGGAATAGTCACCGGCGTGAACTGAATATGTTACGCAGTTGTAACAGCAGTCCTAAATAACGTAATACAAACAAAGTAAGCTAACAATACAAAGTACGCTAACAACTGGGTATCTATCAATAATGAACAAGATAGATCCTTCCAGGGTAGTTTTCAAATTAACAATAGCAAACAAGGCAATTGTTGGAAATAAAGAAAAAATATAATTTTCTTGGTGAAAAAGACTAGGAGAAAAACAGATGACACTTAACTAAGAAAAGTCTAGGCTACCAAAAATGTCATTTGGAGACTTAGTCCATTGTGATCATCTTTTCAAGGTGATCGTGTTGATATATAGCACCCAAACACCTTTTTTGGACCATTACTAAAAATAGTAACTACCAAATTAGCATCTTTTTAGTATCTTTAGAAGGTCTAAAATCATAGTGTGTGGCTATAGGTACTAGGGGAAAAAAATGGAACAACAAAAAGGGAAAAAATCACTACACAAGTGACTCAATGGGGGGAGCATTTGGGAAATCAATTAACTAATGGTCTAAACTAGTTAAGGGCTGAAATCAAAACTTTACATGACTCCATAACCTATGTGATAAGGGAACAAAAGGAGATGAAGAAGGTAGTAAATGAAATATTCATAAAATTTGAAGATCATATTAACTAGTAACACCCACACATATGATTGATATGGTTCTTTCGATCATAAGCGTGAAGGATCAAGAAATCTAGAATGGAAGACACACAATAATAATGCATACAGACTGCTCAAATTAGAATTTCCAAAATTTGATGGGAAGAATTTGGATGGATGGTTGTGTCGAGCATAACAATATTTCAATCTTCATAATGTCCCACAACATATACGTCTCACAATTACATCTTTTAATCTTGAATCAGATGCCTTGTAATGGTATCAATGGCTCAAAAAGCGTACCCTAATCTTACTTAAGATGAATTTGAGAAACAGCTACTCACTTTATTTGACCCTAGTGAGCATGAATATTTTATAAAATCCCTTACTAAACTCAATCAAACTTCAACTATTTGAGACTATCAAGCTCAATTTAAAAATTGGTCTTTTGTACCATCAACTTGAATGAAGAATTCTTCCAAAGTTGTTTTGGTAGTGGTTTGAAGGATGACATTAAAGTTGAAGTTAAAATTTTTAATTCATAAACATTATAGCAAGAAATAGGATTGGCTAGATTGGTAGAAGATAAATTTAAGGCTCAAGGATGCACCTCTAAGTTTTCACAAGCCCGACCACCTTTTTCATCCAAGCCAATATCAAATCCTACCAACAAATCACCTACCATCAAAAATTTATCTCAAGAAGATATGGAAAGGGCTATGTTATAACTGTGATTAGAAGTATTCCCCAATACATAAAAGTGAGCAATAAAATTTGTTTTTTCTTGATGTGGATGTGACAACAACCACAAAATATCAAGAGGTGGAAGAGGATCATCAAGAACAGGAACAAATAAGATAGCTAGAATCCCTAGAAGAACCCTAACCAAAAATCTTGGTGCATGCCTTGGTAGGAATATCAACTCCCCAAACCATGAAGATGTTAGGGAACTTCAAAGGACAATGAATAATAATTATCATTGAATTTGGAAGCAAACATAAATTTGTTGACCCTAGAGTGACAAAAAAAGAAAATTATTATATAAAATCTTGTAATTCCTTTGAAGTCGTAATTTCCAATGGAGGGACTTTGCCTTGTAAGAAAAAGTGTCAAAATATCAAGGTACAAATAGGGGAATATAATCTTAAGGTTGATATGTTTGTCTTACCCCTAGGTGGTTATAATGTGGTATTGGGAGAATAGTGGCATAGAACTTTGTGCCTAGTATTATGGGATTTTTTAATCTATGGATGAAATTCAACCAATAGGGAATTAAGTACACTCTACATGGAATGAAAGGCATGGCTACTGAACTTGTTTCATCTCATAGGATTGAGAAACTATTAAAAAATTAATCCCATGGAGTTGTGGCCTAACTGTTTGCTATACAAGCTCCATGTGATGAGGACAAGGACATATATACCCTTGATAATTTATAATATATAGTTTTGGTAGTAATATAGAAGCTCTAAGAACCTAGTCTCCAACCTAGACATCGTAATGATTCTCACTACACTTGGGCAAATGTTTTACCTTGATAAATTTTCTAAGATGGCTTTGATGGGAGGTAAGCTATCTAGAACTTTAAAAGAAAGCTAAGGTAAATTCAAGTATAAAAGAGTACGGATTAGTGTTCTAAAATGCAAAAGAAGAAAAAATTAAAACTTCGAATAAGGTTCAAAGTAGGATTGCATGCAAAATTTGCACTAATCAAGACTCCAAAGGAAGGATAAGGTAGAATTTGAGTGTAAAAAAACATGGACCATACTTCAAAAATGTGCAAAAGGAATAAAATTGGAACTTTCAAAAAAAATTAAAATGGCATTGTGTATAAAATGACGCTAACCAAAATTACGATGAGAAATGAAGAAAATATAATAAACCAAAGGGCACTAACTAGATTTTAAATAGGTTGCCTTTCATGGCAAGGAATCTCCATAGCTACCTTCATCACTCAAGTACAACATTCCAAGGAGTTGGTTGTCATATTAGAGACACCAGTGGTGGAAACTATAGTTCTAGTAGCCTCAAGCCCAATAGCATTGATTGCAAAAGGACTTCCTAGTAAACATAGTTGGTAATTTATATAGAGGTTGCACATCCAAAGTCCTATAACCCTTTAGCATTGATTATTTTATATCCAAAGACCTCAAGGCCTTCAAAACTTTAATGTAGGTATGGCTTGACATGTAAAAAAGGAAGCACTTTAAATCTTTTACATAATTTTGGAGGGAAAGGGCTCCCTTAATTTTGCCTATAAATAACAATGTATTCTTCATTGCAAAGTATAAGAAAATTGCTTGATAAGTGCTTGATATTTGACCCCTTGTGTAATTTCTTTTCATCCTCTCTTAGGTATCATTCTGGACTCAAACCCTGAGTTGTTTTATTAATAGCACTCGAGTCCTCTTGGTCTGACATATTTGTAAGAAGATTTATGATATATGTATATGAAGTTATGACTATTTCTCCATATGTTCTTTTTCTTATGCATATTCTATGTATATGAATGCTTGTGTTAGGTTAAGAAATTTTTCACTTTATAGTCGTTAATGAATGGTTTAAAGTATTTATCATCACAGTGGTGCATAAGAGAGTCTTTGATCTTGGTTCATCACCCCCGTTAGCTTAGGATTTACTTTTTGTATTATTTTTTTTATTTTCTTGTTATCTCTCTCTTCCTTTTTCCTCTAAAGAATGCTAGTTTAAGTTAGCTAATTAGGTGAGCACTAAAGATCATATTTTATAAGGATCTAGCCTTAGAAAAAATCTTGGAATTCATCCTCTGAGCCACATCCCATTCTCTTTGGAATTTTGGTTGTGTTGCTTTATGCAAGGCATGAATCAATGCATTCGACCACTGCAATGGATGACCACAATATTTTGAGATGATAATAGTTTAATGGTATGCCTAGTGGGACCAAACAATAGTTTATCCCACTAATCAAGAAATCATAGAAGAACCAAAGTAACACCCACCATGCACAACAATAGTTTAATGGCATACCCAATGGGACCAATCAAAACTATTAATCCCATAAATTAGAAACCTTAGGTTAAGATTTTGGTGAAGGTTTTTAGCTTATTTTCTTTTTGAAGCATCAAAAAATTCACCTTACGACTCCACTAAAGAAGAGTACCCAAAAGTAGCCACCTAGAGAGACATTGAACTAATAATCCAATGAAGATATTAGTTTCTCATCTTACTGAAGCATAAAGAATTAACTTGGTGACTCTCCTAAAAATAAGGAACCCAAAATTTATGAGCACAAGACCTACAACTAAATCCTTTATAATTGTAAATCATAAAGCATTGGTGCAGCCTCTCAACCCAATCAAAAGGAGGAGAAGGATAGGTTGATGTAAAAACATGGTGTATCCAAATCAACCTCAAAGAAGATAACTAACCTGGAATAATAGAGACCCCCTGATTCTACCTGTACCTCCTACTACATGGGACCCAAACCTAACTTTAACTTTAAATTCATTGCCCTATTTCATTGGATAAGATACCACTATGTCCATGGATCACTTGCACCACATAGTCAGCCTGTACATGGTTCATAACATCAAAGAGTAAAATATAGCTCTAAGATTATTAGTGGTCTCCTTCAGAGGAAAAGCTAGAGAATGGTATATAAGCCTTACGCCACATTTATTTAGGAGATAGGACAAACTTGCTAACCTACTAATTCATAGATTCAAAGAGAATTCAGGTGGAGTATCTCTCTTGGATCAGCTAACATCAATTAAAATAGCATCCATGGAGACAATGAATGACTTCAATACCTAGTTTCATAAAACTTGGAACACAATCCTGGATGAAATTTGACCTCTACCAGATATGGCATTCATATATTATTTGAAATATTTCAATTTTGAAATTTCCATGAAGTTCAAGTCTAGGGAAGGAAACTCCTTGCCAGTGGCATATGGGATAGTCATTCAAGCTGAGAATGACCTCATTTAGATAGGAAGGCTAGCTCCTAGTCTCCCTATACCCATATTTTGAATGTCCAACCTTCATATCAGCCTCCTTTGATTATCCAATATACAACCTTTTAGACTTCTCCAGCTGTAAACCTGATCATAATCTTAACTCCTCTTCTTGCTCCGAATCATCCCTCTATAAGTCCTTATTCTTTTAGGTTGGATGAAACAAAAATTTATTGAGGATGGTATCTAATGAATTTATGTCCCTCAAGAGACAACAATATACCTAGAGGTTTTAGTATCAAAATAATATGAGACCTCTTTTACAATAGAATAATTAGGTTATAGACCTCCTTCTAATGGATATAAGCAACCCCAAATACAATCCAGTAAGGATGTTAACCAAAATCAGAGCCATAATCAATATATAGTACCTATTCCAACCCCACTATAGTAGAGGCCTCCTAACTCTACTTGAGATATAGCTCCCATGAAAATGATTATATGGATTCTACTACATGGAATTTCCCATACCCAAATTCCTACTCTCTTGATATCTATTTTAGGGGGAACTCTCAGCCATTCATAGTAGTGCAGAATATAGTGTCTATCTAGGCATCTATCTCTCATTCAGGAGTAGAAGCACAAGTACAAAATAAATATTTTCCTACCCCATCACTCCTTGATTCAATATTTTCTCCTCCTAAGTAGATTCTAGTCATATAGGATGAGGAAGAGGTTTATGTTGTATCCAATGGGGTGGGTACTTCAGCATCCACTAAGCCAAAAGTGTAACTAGTCTATATGACAAGGGCTAAAATAAGGGCAATAGAGGAGCAATAAAAGAGCAACCATGTGGCCCTAGACATACAAATTAGGCCAATATATTATAAATAGGACATTTCCACCATGATCCCATTGAATTAAAATGTACCAAGGCCCCCAATGGCTAATAAATATAATATCTAAAAAGTCCCAAAGTAGAGTGCACTCATGTCAAGACATGTAAAAGTTCCTCAATCAGTTAGGAAGAATTCCAGGTCTCAACCACTTCTAAATTCCACTTTAAAGACCCATCCTCTTGTATCATTAAACATGATTGATCATCTAAAGAGGTCTACTATGTCCTTACCTCTATGGGACATTTTATCCATTCTCAAGCAAAGGGAAAACTTGAAGAAATCCCTAAAGGAACAAGAGGGATTGATGGTCTTGCAAATATCCAATCTGAAAGTAATCCAAGTCAAACCGATGCCCTTCTACTTGACCCTAGTCTATGGAGATAAGTTGATTTATAATTCCATGATAAATCTTGGTCCAAGTACTTCAATAGTTCCAATATGGGTGGAATATGCATTAGGATTGGCTTATCAACCTATCAACAAATGGGTGGTGCAACTAGATGGGAGTTTTGTTCAAATATTGGGGGTATCTAAAAATATTCTACTCACACTATGTTCTTGTCTGAGCCTCATAATACTACAAGATATAGTGATAATTGATCTCTTGACTTCATTCAATATTTGATTTTCCAAGGACTTCACCACCAAATTAGGGGGTTATATATAACTAGAATGGACACTTATGGTCTTAAGGACCCAATATGGGACCAGGATAAAAATTCCATCAAAATTTATCCACATGCATCAAGTTAAATTTTTACCTGCAGTTGATCCCAACACTGACCAAATTTTCATAGTTGATGAGGATCAGTCTAGATCAAAATTATCCATGGATGAGATGCATCCCTTGATTATCGATAACCCGAAGGATCAATGAGCAACCAAATATAGGATTTGGATTCGAATGGGATTTTTGAGCCAACAAGCATGGGCTAAATTTTTGCCTTACCATGGTTATGTATACGTAAAAAAAATTTACTCTATGTGCCAAAAAATGAGATTTGTATAACAAGCTTTGACCAAGGTTTCTCAAATGCATAAGCTTATGTCTTGTCTAGGAATGACCAAATGAGTTATGGATATGATGCAAGTAAGAAAAGCCTCAAACAAAGCTTGACCTATGAAGTTTTACTATGTCACTATGTAGGTAATCTCCCAAGCCAAGGAATTTGGAGAAAGCACCAATCTTGTCAATTGAGTTCTCTTAGGGAACAACTAAATGTGACACCCCATCATCTGCTCGAATGTATCTTGCATACCAAAAGTTGAGCAGGTGATGAGGTTGTCACATGTGGTTTATATCCCTAAATATTGCATCTCTATCAAATTTTGAAAGATCATATGTGTTTTTCCCATGCAGCTCGATTGTGTCAAGCCTCAGGAAGGAAATGAACCTCACAATGCTAATAATGCTCCTCAATCCAAAGCCTCTTTCTTATAAAATGTTGGAAGAGCTTCACATGTTTGAGAAAGTTTTTTAGGAGCTATAAGCTCAAGTCTCACCAGTAATTCATGTATGAAGGATATCTCATGATGACTGGGCACTACAAGTAAATCTAGCTCCCATAAGCTTAGAATGAGGGTCCATCACTCTAGTCTTACAGAATAAATCCCATTGATCAGGGCTATATGATCAATATTTTAGAAGGCATTGCACACTCATGTGACCATTTCAACAATAAATAGTAGGCATATGTTAAATTCAAAATAACTAAGAGGGCCCTTCATATGGAGCATTTTTAGGGAAGGACTCATGCATGCCACTAGACTCTCCAGTCTACCTAGCAACACTAGAGTTATAGGGAGAACATATTAGAAGGAAAAATATGACACTTGATGCCTCACATATCATACCAAAAAGTGACCTTGGGCAAGGAACTCCAGACCATCCAATCAAACCTCTGAAAAATGGAACAAGAAGCTTCATCGACATGGAATTTAAGGCTAACAATGTTACGGTTATTGTTGGAGTATATTAAATTATTTGGTACATGCCAATGTACCACCTTGGGTACATCATTAGATTAGGAGTGTGTTCTATATTAGAGTGTGATTAAATATTTTATGTAATGTAATATTGTGCAAGATATGCACAAGTGTCATGTAATTGAGTGTGCAAGTATGGTGAGTGTAAATGTGCACAAGTGTCCATTATGTAAGATTGCACATGTGTCCTTAGAATAGGAAAGTAAAGAGTGTCATAGAATATTGAAGTCCAATAGTACTCCATATGAAGAGTCACAATCTATTGTGTATGTGACTAAGCTTTGTAAAGAAGAGAGGATGTATGTGACCTTTATTCTATATCAATTTACTATTTTTGAGAGCATTTATTAGGGTATATTTTATGAGTTATATATGAAGTTGTTTGTGATTTATATTTGAATAAATAATTGTTGTTATTGAGTATTTTATATTGCAGCTTTATATTTTATTAAGTGGTTATTTACATTAAGAATTAAGCATCAAAATCTAACAGTGGTATTAGAGCTACAACAAGGTTTTCTTGCACAAGTTTTGAAAAGTTGTAAATAGTCTAAGGATATTTCTACTAGTAAAGGAGAAACCAGTGAAGTTGAAGATATTACCTCTGGAGAAGGAAAACTAGAGAAGATAGTATTTCCACTATGTTGAGTAAAAACCAATGAAGATTAGAGATAAATTGAGTTAACCTATTCCAAGAATAAATTTGGAATAGAAGGCAATCTACAGCATAGTTTCAGGTCTTGAAGATAGATATTGATATTGACAAGATTAAAAGACCCAAGAAAGAGGTCATATTAAAATATTTGATAGTAAAATCAAACTTGAATGTAGAAGAAGACCTCAAGTTGCATTTGGCTAGAGTCTTTCTACAAGGTTGAAAAAAACTCATGAAGACTAGGAATCAACATAGAAAGTTGCTATTTGGCTAGAGTCTTTCCATAGGGTTGCAAAAAAACTCATGAAGACTAGGACTCAACATAGATTTTACCACTAGGAAAACTAGTGAAGTTTATTGATTTCAAAATTTTGAATATTTGAATGAATTTGATTGCTATTGTCTAAGATTTTGTTAAAGAAAATTAGTTCTTAGAATCTGAGAAACTTTCTACAACAAATAGAGAATAATTTTACCTTCGATTACCTAAAGGTCTATGTGCTTTCCTCATGTAGGAATTATTTTTGGGATTGTAGCAAAAGAGTAGACATTGAAGATTAAGGAGGCCCAAGAGAAAGGCCCCATTGAAGCTTGAAGATTGAAGATTAAGGAGGCCCAAGAGAAGAGGTCCCATAGCAGATTGAAGAGAGAATAGAGAAAGAGGCTAGAGAAGCCCTACTGAATATTGAGAAAAAGGAGACCCAAGAAAAGAGGTCCCATTGAAAATTTAAGAAAGGAGATAGAAGGTTTGAGAGAAATGATTGGGAAGGCCTAGGAAAATGTCCCATTAAAATTTAGAAGGAGAACGAAGGAGAATAAAGAAGCCCTATTGGAAAAATTGAAGAAGCGACCATTGGAGAAGATTTGAAGAAATTTTGAGGCAAAATATTGCAATAATAATAAACTCCTAAAAAGAAGTAATCACACCAAATTTGAGATAATCGTTGTCATCCGACGACAAACCGAAAAGGATTTGTGAAACCAATTCAAGGAGGAAATATTTGTCAAAGTGCTTGTCAAATTTTGAGAAAGTATTTTTGAAGACTTCAAGACTTTAAGAATATTGAAGAATAGGCCAGAAAAGGAGCCAAATTTGAAGATAAAAATTAGTAAGATATTGGAGGAGAAATTTGGGATAGAAGAGGCCACAAATTGATATTTTTGAAGATAACCATTAAAGTTTTAAAGGCTGAAATATGAAGGAGATAAGTGCAGATTTTTGGGGCAGATTTGGAAGTGTTTTTGGACAAAAAAGTGAAGGAGGAATTGACAATATTTTGGACAGCATTTTAAGCTACAAATTTTAGAAAGTTTGGGCAGCAAATTGAAGGAGATAAAGTTGTTTTTTGAACATAATTCAGAGAATATTTAGAGCTGCATATTTCAGATATTTTTAAGAAGTAATTTAAGCAAGAGTAAAGTTAAAAAATTTAAAAGTATTGGACAACATTTTTTTAACAATGAAATAGTGAGGAAGATAAGCAAGACAAAAGGCAAAAGATCAAGGAGAAAGAGGACTACAAGTTTGAAGGTAAAAGTGCATCTTAATAAAGCATTTGTAAAGGTTCTTTTTTAAGTCTGCAAGCATATTTGTAAAGGTAGAAACAACAAGAATGAAGGCACTAAAATTCTTAGTGTTTGAAGCCAAATTTTGGAGCCATATTATCACCATCAACCTGCATAAAGTTGTAGGAAATTACAATAAGTTAGTAGAATAATAATATGCTATTTATAAGCCTAAAAAAGAAGCAAAAAATCAAAGGAACAAGGCAGATAAAGTGTAGTCGAAAGTTGTAAAAAAATAATGTTGAGTGAAGGAGGACAATGAGTTAGAAATCAAGAACAGTGAGGTAGAATAGAGTAAACCTGCCATGAGCTAAGAGTATCATAATAGAATAAGCAAGTTGTAGTTGTAGCATAGGGGGCAAGAATCGAAGAGCCACCACGTTGAATGGAAGAGAGACACCTAAGTGGAGGATGAACCACCATGATAGGAGCAACCATTGAACGTGGAAGGAAGAGCCACCATGTTGAAAGGAGGAACCACCGAGTTGAGGATGAGAAGCAAATTTTAACAGCCACCATTAGTTCCATTCTAAGGAGTGTAAGCACCGTCTATGAACGTTGGAGAATGATCAGCTAAAAGGATATTCAGTGGATGTTAAAAAGCCAAGCATCAAGGTTCCAAAGTGTTAAGGAGTTGAGTTAGGGTAAATTGGAGCATCAAAAGAGAAATCCAAGTGTTAAAGAGCCAACCACTGCATAACAAAATGTTCAGGAAGCCATAACACCATTGAGCAACGCTTCAAGTTTCTTACTGCCAAGTGTTACATAGGGAATAAGAACGTAAGAAACATTGGAGCACCAAAAGAGTTTAATAGACATGTGGTACATCGGTTGAAAATAAAAATGTGTATATCATTTGGCACCTAGAATAGAGAGCACCACCAAGTATTGGAGGGAGATAAAATATCTCAAGGCAATCATTAAATGCATGGACTAAATCAAACGGTAAATTATCCCTCAATACATTTTCCAAGTATCGAGCAAGAATTTTGAGTGTGGCAGAAAGGAGGAGATTCACCAAGGAGTGCCTTCTTAGGAGAAGGTCAAACAACTTTGACCAAAAAAAATTCACACCACTTTGGGAGGTAAAAGTAACTTGAATTTTTTATTGATTTATTATTGAAGATAGAAGTTATAAGGTTGAGAGCTATAATTTACATAATTAATTGAATTATTGGAGAGAAGCTTTTAATTCATAATATTGAAACCCTAGAAACCTTACAGAGGTATTTTGAAAAGTTTTTAAAGATTATTGAAAAGCCAATTTGAAATTCAATTTCATTATTTGCAAATAATTTGAGATTAGGATAAATAAGGTTCTTTACATTAGATTAGAATAACCAAATTTGCAAATATTTTTTTACAAAATTGATAAATTTATAACTTGGGAGTTAAAAGGTATTCAACTTTAAAATTTGAGAATTGAAATCTTCATCAAAAACTATTGTTTGATTATTAGGGAGATATAATGTATTCAACATCAAAAATAGTTTTGTGAAATTTATAGTTTATTAATAATATATTCAAACTTAGGGAGACATAAGGAATTCAACTCAAGAGCTTAGAAAATTTGGAAAATTGTATTTAAGTTTCTTATTCAAAAAATAGGAAGGCGTAGAGAAGTTTACTATAGAGATTTTTAAAAATTAGGAAGCTATAAGGATGTCTGCATCAAAGAATTCATTGGATAATGATATGGAAAATGTAATTAGAAAATAAGAAAAGGAAATACCAAAATGGTTAAAAGAAATATTTGAGAACTCAAAATCACAAATTGATAGTTTGACAAGAGTACATTCTATAAGAACATATTCTAACAATATGATAGAATATACAATGGAAGAAATTGATGACAATTATACTAATGGAAATATTGAGAGTAAACTCAAAGACTATTCTCAAAATATAGCAGAAAAGGTTGATAAAAGAACAATAACTGATAGTCAAGAAGATTTCTTATAGACTTATGGAAGAAGCAAAGATAGAATCACCTCAATTGTACATAAATGGTTATATCAGTTGATCAAGAAAATATATGAAGTGAAATTTTTCAAAACAACAAGAAAAGATTTGAAATGCATGTATTGTAATAGAGTTGGACATGAAGAAGTTGATTGTTGGAATTTACATCCTTATAAATATTATGGAAAAGAATCACATTCATCTATTTTATGCTAACATAAGGAATATTATAGCAAATTTGAAAAGGTTTTAACATACATATTAGAGTGTTTATTTCAAAATATTATTTCTAGAGCCTTTGCTAACAATGGATACAAGCATGAAGAGCAGGCAAGAAGATTATCCAAAGAACAAGAAAAATAAAAGTGGACTAGAGAAGTAATTAGATCTCTTGCTCAACAAGGCTATCTAACAATAGACTATATTGAAAGTCCAAGACGAAAGTAGAATCCAAAGACAAAGAAAATAAATCATATCAAGAGAGGCAATACGAAGATTGAACCTAAAGAAGATACTTATTTGAAGACTCCATATATAAATTTACTAGAGGTAGATTGAAGACTAAAATATGAAGACAATCAAAAGGAAGAAGAACTAGATCAAGGTCCAATTCTTTACAAATATAGATCAGGATGAAGATTGTATTGAAGACAAAATATGAAGATCATATTGAAGACTAAATTCTTCAATAACCAAATAATGTAATACAGGGTGGTGTTGGATTATATTACATTAATTGGTGCATGATAATGTACTACCTTGGGTACATCATTAGATTATGAGTGTGTTATAGGTTAGAGTGTGAGTAAATATTTCATGTAATGTAATAATGTGCAAGAAATGCACAAGTATCATGTAATTGAGTGTGCAAGTGTGGTGTGCACAAGTGTCCATTATGTAAGAGTGCACATGTGTCCTTAGAATAGGAAAGTGAAGAGTCTCATTGAAGAGTGAAGGTCAAGAGTACTCCATATGAAGATTCACAATCTATTATATATGTGATTGAGAATTGTAAAGAAGAGAGGATGTATATGACCTTTATTCTATATCAGTTTACTATTTTTGAAAGCATTTATTAGGGTCCATTTTATAAGTTATTTATGAAGTTATTTTGAGTTATATTTGAATAATTTATTGATGTTATTGATTATTTTATATTGCAACTTTATATTTGATTCTATGGTTATTTACATTAAGAGTTAAGCATCAAAAGCAAACAGTTCGCGATATCGCGACACGTTTGGCACTTAAGCGTTTGGGAGGAAAATTGTCGCGATATCGCGACCTGTAGCGCCATCGCGGCCTCAAGCTGGAAGTTGTCGCGATATCGCGACAGGTTGAGCCTTTGCGGCCTTTGGCGGGTTTCTGTCGCGATATCGCGACATGTCGCGCTATCGCGGCCCTTGTTGAGATTATGTCACGATTTCACGCCTCTTTTGAAGATGAAGAGCAAAGTTGATAATTCGTCGCGATATCGCGACAGTTTGGAGAACTGGAAGTTACAAGGTAATTTTGTCACGATATCGCGACACGTTTGGCACTTAAGCGGTTGGGAGGAAAATTGTCGCGATATCGCGACCCTTTCGTGGCCTAAGAGTCGTTTAGAAACTTCGTCGCGATTTCGTGACGCCTTTGCTGGTTGGATGATGTGGAGACAGTCTGTTGCGATTCCGCGACCTTTTTGGCGCTTTGATGCTCTTTGGAGTTGTAGTCGCGATTTCGCGACGCCTTTACTGTTAGGTTGCTGGAAGGTGCTGTCATTGCGATTTCGTGACTCTTTTTGTGTGCGGCTGCCGAGGGCCCTTCCTGTCGCGATATCGCGACATTGCGACATGTCGCGATTTCACGACATGTCACGATTTCGTGACATGTCGCGTTATCGCGACTGTTGGCACCGACGCGATCGAGACGGGGGTGATTGCCGTGATTTCACGACATGTCACGATTTCACGACATGGCGCCTTTTCGCACCCTGTTGTCTTCTTTGCCCTGTGGTTGTTAGTGCTGCCTTTGTGCTTTGCACTTGTTGTGTTGCTCTTTGCTCTGGGTCGGGATGTGTTCTCTCCCGTTTGTATTTTTTCTTTGTATTAATACAAGTTTTTCATTTTTTTTCAAAAAAAAAAAAAGCAAACAGTTTATTTGAAATCAACCAATCACAAAAGGAGACACACAAACCAATAAGTTGTGTTATCCTATAAAAGATCACATTTGCTCCAACCAACCATAGAGAAAGTTTTGCGTGTGTGCATTAATAGCAATGGAGGGTCCTACCAAATGTGTTTAGTCAATGATGATGAGTCCTTCTATGTAAGGATTTGGACTAGTTGTCTAGCTTAGTACCTAGTTTCCTAGGTGCATAGTTGCTATAAGTTAGTGGAGGCATGCACTTCACACTATGACCCTTGCCATAGAGATATTATGTTCAATGGCAACAACTTTAGGCTGGTTATTTTAGGGGAGACTTATAAGAAATGCTAATGGTGTTTGAGGGGCTGAGATTAAATTCAAATACTATCAATGTGCACTATGCTAAAATTAGTGACAAGTTGTCTTGCTTGAACTTGGAGCTCCAGAATCCAAAAACCTCCATGTTGGACTTCCCCTTAAGATATCAAACCTTTAAGGATAATTCCAAAGATGCTTTGATCATGGTGGTGTTTAATTTTTGTATTGATGAGGACAAGAAGATGTTGTAGGAAGAGTTGGGCATCCTCCACTTGTTGAGGTGTGTCCTAAAGAACAAAAAATTGATAGTTGACTACAACAAATTCATAGCCCACCAAATTCATGAAGGGATATATAAGTTAAGGAAAACTCACACATTCGGGTATTATTCATTCTTGGCATACTTAATATTGTTTCAAATTACTTGGAACAAGGTGGTTTATCTCTTCCTAGATAGAAGCCCTCTATAAGACCTCTTCCTACTATGCTTTGATGGATGAATTCCTAGCACCAACCCTAATCATGATTAAAGGAGGAAATCTTTGACACATCCTAGAAACCAGTGCTAAAGATCTGTATTACCAATTTAGAGTGGATGGGTATTTCCTAGAGGATGCCACCATTATCCATCTCTTTGGGTTCAACAAATCAGTCTATGATACAGAAATAATTTTATAATAAATAGATTGTTTTATTTTCATTCAAGAGCTTGCTTAAATAGACAAATTAGACCGCCTTAGGCCTTGGGATCCTTTTGAAAGGTACATTATTGGAATGAATCAAATTTAATACAATGTGTTAGCAAGCCATTCCAAATATTAAAAACTATTCGGAGGCTAACTTTTTGATTAAATACTTGTCAGATATATCTAAAAGGTGCCCTACCAATATTATATATCATCTAAAAATTTAATATTACATTAGATATTATAGTTTATTCCCTAGCATTCCTCCCAATAACAAAAGCATTGGACTTCAATGCTTTTGAAGAAGTTTGGTGAGTGTTGCTTGTGAAGACATGATCCAAGAAGTATTGCATGAAATGCACTAAAAAAAAATAAGTTTTATATCCTAGAAGGATCATGGTCTTGTGAAGGAAGAGACAATGACAACTCTATCAATAGGATTACCCATGTGATGTATTTGATCACATAAAAGGGTCATGGTCGTGAACATCTCCAAAGACAACTTTGTATGTAGTACACATATGCAAGGGCCATGGTCTAGAAGAAAGTCTACTTCCAAAATAGTCTTTGATGTTGAAGGTGAATTGTTTGATAAGATACAATTGCTTGAAGAAGAGCGTGCATGGATCAACTACAAGTGTCCTTATGGTAACCTTCTCATCCTACCAAATTGTATGGATAACTAGTCACTACAACTACCAGGTGTGATAGATTAGATCATTGGTTATGAGGTTTTGTAACAATTCCAATAGACATATCGGTTCATTGATTGGTTATGTCCATTCATTTATCCTTTCAACTATTTATAGGTAGAATGATTCATTTAATTATCATCATCTAATAATAAAACTGTATTGTGAATACGCAAGAGACTCCACACTCTCTAAGTGGCTACGAGACCTGCCCTTTCTAAATGCCTGCGAGAGCTGCCCTCTAAGTGGCTGTGATCTAGTTATGTTATATAAATTTAAATTTAGTGATATTTACATTGACTGATTCATAAGTAAGGAAGTTTCCTTCACAAGTGGTGTGAGAGCCATGAGAGCCATGTTCCTAAAATATGCACAATTTTTTTTTCGTGGAAACATTTGGTGCAAGTGAACCGAAATTTGAATTGTGTTGCATTCCTATTACATTTGCGTTGACGTCCTCATTGTTAACATGAAGAGTTCGTCCTCATTTGCATCATAAAGCTTGGTCCCTGATGCTGTAATAAATAAAAAAACAATAATTTGTGTTCGATTTGCATTCTATTTCCTACTTGAAGTGCGCCTGTTTAGAACTACGTCCAATTTATGTTCGATTGGCATTTGATTTCCTACTTCCAGTGGTAAAATTCTAAGAACAACATGCCAAGGGAAAAAATTAAACCTAAACAATATTTTTACGCACATAATCGTAATTCGTTCCTCCAATCCAAGCATACCACGCGTTAATCACACGTTGGCAGACGATAGTAAGTAGCTGTCAGGGTTATTTTTTTTTTTAACTGTCATGGTTTACATTCTGGTTTGGGCATCTCCGGCTTGCAAACAATTCACCCAATTTTTTCACCAAGAAGCTTATTCATGGGTGGCAAAATTCAGCAAATTCTGGTAATTATTTAACATTTTTGAAGTGTAAATAACCTTTTCGATGTCTGATGTTGTTTATTCGTCCAGCTTGAATGAACCCTCCAACCGTAAACATTCACTTATTCTATACTCCAATCCGAAGATTCATAATATTTTTAATTTTATTGATCATAATATATTCGTGACGTCGACGTTTTACTAATCTACATCATTCGCTTAACTTAATCATGTGATAAAAATATTAATCTCCGCGGTGAAGGATTATGGAGCGTAAAACCAATTTCATATTATCGTTACATCAAAACCCTACAAATATATTTATCAGCCACGTGGTTTTAACGTAGGAGAATAAGGATTTAAAAAAACATTAAAAATATTATTTTCCCTAAGGTTTGATAAGCCAATCAGAACAAGTATCGATATAGCATCAAACCAATGGAGAAGTTTTACGTTCGACTACTCATTCTCGCATCATCAAACCAGTGGAGAAGTTTGCATTCGTTCACAGGCAGGAATTCAAATTTTCTTCATTGGTGTTGCCAAAGCTTGGAGGCAGTGTCTCTATTAGTCGCAGAGGCATTTAAAAAACTAAGAACATTCCCTCCAGTCAAACTCGGTTGTTGGCTGATCCCTATCAAACTTGGTGAAAAAAAAAATTTGCTCAATTGGAATTTTTACATTTTTGCAAACAAATATTTTTTCCCCCAAAATTAGAATTTCAATTACATTTTGCTCATAGAAGCCCACATTCAACTTCTTTTTGGACCTTGGAAAATAATTTCAACAATTTACATTTTATAAACTGACCAAGCATGGAGAAGATATCAAAGAAAGGTCGAATAACTTCAATAATACTACCATCCAGAGTACTCTATTTTCGCTCCCGCCTAATTCAAGAGTTTCTAATTAAGTGGTAAGGTATTCCAGTCTTTTCCAGCTTTGAGAACAAAGTTTTATGAGGGGGGGCCATGTAACGATACTAATAGATATATCAGTTCATCGATTGCTTATGTCCATTCATTTATCCTTTCATCTATTATAGGTAGAATGATTCATTTAATTGTCATCATTGAATAATAAATTTGTATTGCGAATATGCAAGAGACCCCACCCTCTTTAAGTGGCTATGAGACCTGCCCTCTCTAAGTGGCTATGAGACCTGCCCTCTCTAAGTGGTTGTGATCTAGCTGTGTTCTATATATTCATATTTATTGATATTTACATTGACGGAATCATCAAGTAAGGAAGTTTCCTTCATAGGTTCACTAGCACTATTTTGAGAAGTGTAGAGTATGACTAAGAATAGACTCCATGATACAACAATTTATGAAAAAGTGTTTGGGCAACATGAGCTTTGATACACCATAGGTGAGATTAGACCTTTATTAAACTAAAAAAAATGGCTGCTATTGAATTGTTCTTAAAAAACACTTTCCAACGAGTATATATAAGCCTATACTTGGGAAGCAATTAATGCTTCGAATTGTGAGAAAATAGAGGTTTATCAGACAAAAAGGAGGGAGAAGATTCCCTTTACAATCAAAGGCATCAAGGAATATTATTTGAAATATGTGTTATAAAATGATGTTGACATGTGTGCATTTTTGGATTAGAAGGCACAAGAGAATATGTAACAATTTTGTACAAGTGCAGGTGTAGGAATATTGCAGTTGTAACAGTCTTGAATTGTTATCTTGTTTGTAACTGCCATAGATTCTTTAGGTTTGAGTTGCAAGATAGATTAAGATGATTACTATTACATTGTACAATTTTGCTGTGTAAGAAAACATGAATTAAAGGTGAAAAATCTATTTTTTTAACCTATTGCATTTTCTTGTATGTTGCAGTCCAAATTTTACAGAAAATCTTGAACTACCTAATTTGGAGGTGTATAACTTCTGCTACATTTATCCATTTGCTACAAGTAATACACTGTTGGAAAGCCCTTTCCAATATCTTTCCAACCATATATCACACTCCATATTTCATTTAGTATTTATTCTTACTTTCACCTTTTTTTTTCTTTTTTTTTTGAATTTACATGGTGGAATCGGTAGCCACCACGAATCCGGGCAGTCTGTCCAGCTTTTTATGGCCGCCATAGTATTCTGCACTGTCCGCCCCAGAAGCCGCCACACGGATCTTCGCACAGATCCGCCCCTATAACCACCATGCCACAATCATTTTAAACCTTTTACGCCGCTGAGAGCACCAGGAAAGGGACAAGCGTTCAGTCCGGCGAGGCCCGAGATTTGAACCTTGGACCTCCGCCCCCCTTATGGGGTTTGGATGAACCAATTGGTCTACACCTCGGACCTTTACTTTCACCTTTGGAAAACATGTTTTATCTACTTTTTCTAGGCCTTGGGTAGACCCTATATAGCTATCTTACAAAGCTCATAAATTTTAACTCACCACTCTATTTTACATGTTCTTTACACCATTAGAAAGCTCTCAAAATAATATTTTTATCCATATATCATTTACCTCATTTTGATCTCATTTGGACCTTCATATTGTGACTGCAATGCTCTGTTGTTGAACTTTGGTGCTCTATTTCAGCCTTCAAATCTTCATTTGGAGCCTTCAAAACTTCATTTGGTATTAGAGATTTTTTTGGTTGGAGGGTTAGAATCACCTGTGGTCTTGCTAACAATTTTTAAGTTGTTTTGTGAGGTTTATTATAGGTTCATAGTTGTGTGGGTGTAATGACCAACAACACTAACTCATTGTCAATCCCTGAGTTTAATGGAGATGGCTATAAATATTGGAGCATCAAGATGAAGACCTTGTTGATGGGAAAAGGTTTATGGGATATTGTAGAATATGGGTACACAGAACCAGAATATTGGACCAAAACAACAAAGAAGGATGCACATATGAAAAACTCCTTAGCCCTTTACCACATACAGTCAGTCTTGGACAAGAGTTTGTTCCCAAGGATAGCTGATTGTAAGATAGTTGAAGATGCATTCAAGTCTTTAGAAGAAGGATACCAAGGCAGTGACAAGGTTAAAGAGGTCAAATTGCAAAATCTAAGGAGATAATTTGAGAATCTCATAATGCGATAAACTAAGAATTTTGGTGACTATTGTGTGAGGGTGAATGCAGTTGTCAATAAAATGGCAACTCTTGGAGTTAAGACAGAAAAAGAGGTCAATGTGAAGAAGGCTTTGATGACTCTCACCCCAAAGTGAAATCATGTAGCCATTATTATTGAGGAGAGTAAATATTTTTCTACTCTTTAGTTTAATAATTTGATAGGATATCTTATGTTTCATGAGGAGAGGCTAAGGGAAACTATTACTATTGTTGATGAGAAGGCATTTGCTTCTAAACCTACAATTTCAAATGGTGATGGAGCAAGCTCTAATGGACATGAAAATGGCCAAGGAAGAGGCTAAACTCATAATTCTTCAATAGGAAGAGGTGGTAGAAGAGGAGGAGCATCCGGTAGAGGAAGAGGCAAATTTGATAAAAGAAACATACAATGCTATCATTGCAAAAAGTATGGATATTATGAGGAGTGTAGGTTGAAGGCAGAAAATGAAGGCAAGAGGGTCAACTATGCTAATGAGAATGAGGCTACTACAAGCAACATCTTCTTGACCTACAATAAGGTTGATCAAAACCTTCAAGAGACTTGGATACTTGATTCTAGTTGCTCAAATCATATGACAAGAAATGGGGAGCTTCTTGCTTCCATGGATGAGCCCTTCAAGTCTAATATCAAAATTGGAGATGACAATGCTTTGGAGGTGGCTGCCAAAGGTGTAATGGAAGTGAACACAAAATAATATAAGAAGCATGTTCATGATATCTATTATACACCAAATTTGAAACATAATTTATTAAATGTAGGGTAGCTATGTGAAAAGAACTACAAGGTAGTTTTTGATGATAATAAATGTACCATCTATGATAATAACAATAGCAATAGGATTGTTACAATTCCTATGACCAACAACAGATTATTTTCTTTGAATTTTGGAGGACAAGGGGGCAACCTTGCTAATGTTGTTGTTGAAAATAAGAGTTGGTTGTGGCATCTCAGGTATGGTCATTTAAATTTTGCAAGTTTAAGGATGCTAACTTCTCAAGATATGGTTTATGGTTTGCCAAAGGTAGAGGAGCATAAAGGTGTTTGTGAGGGGTGTGCATTGGGTAAGCATGCAAGATAGAATTTTCCTAAAGAGAAAGCATGGAGGGCTTCATAACCACTCGAATTGGTCCATTCTAATATTTGTGGGCCTATGCAAACCAAAATCTTGGGTAACAACTCTTACTTTCTTACCTTTATTGATGATTTATCTAGAATGTGTTGGGTGTATTTTTTAGGCATAAGGATGAAGCATTTTCTTGTTTCAAAGATTTTAATCTTTTTTTGAGAATCAAAATGGCTGCAGCATTAAATTTTTAAGGACAAATAATGGTGGTGAATTTTCTTCTAATGAGTTTAAACAATTTTACAAGAATGTTGGCATTAAAAAGTAATTCACAACTTCCTATACTACACACCAGAATGGAGTGGCAGAAAGAAAAAATAGGACAGTTGTTGAGATGGCAAGAAGTATGATGTAAACTAAGAGACTTACCAATATGTATTGGGCTGATGCAGTCCCTACAGTAGTCTACATATTGAATAGGAGTCTCACTAGCTCATTGGAGAAGATGACTCCTTATGAAGTATGGTATGAAAAGAGGCCCAATGTTAACCGCTTCAAATTTTTTGGTTGTTTGGCTTATGCTCATGTGGTTGATGAACTTAGGAAGAAGCTTGATCCTAAGAGTGAAGCATGTATATTTATTGGCTACTGTGAAAATACTCAGGTCTATAGGCTTTATAACGCAAAAACTCACAAACTGGTGGTGTCTAGAGCAGTGATTTTTTATGAATGAGGAGTATATGGTCATCAAAAACTTTATGTTGATGATGGCAGCAATGGCGGAAGTTCTTCTATTATGCAGCAAAAGTGAACCTACCCTATACTTCAAGAAAGAAGGTAAAGATATTTTGCTTGTTTATTTGTATGTTGATGATTTTATTCATATGGGTAGTAGTTCCAATTGGAAAGATGAATTTAAGGTTGCCATGATGAGTGAGTTTGAAATAAAGGATTAGGATTGATGCACTATTTTTTTGGCATGGAGGTTTATCAAAGTAAGGATAAAATATTCATTTGTCAAACTAAATATGCCAAGGATATGCTGAAAAAGTATGACATAGATAGTTACAAACCATTCCCTGCTCCCATTTCTCATGGTGAATTGCTATGCAAAGATGATAGGGCTAAAAAGGTGAATGTGACCAATTATAGGAGCATTGTTGGGAGCTTGATGTTTCTCACAAACACCAAACCAGATATTGCATATGCTATCTCACTTGTTTCTAGGTATATGAGTGAGCCATCTCTCTTGCATTTGAAGGTTGCAAAGCAAATTTTGAGGTATGTTAAAGGTACTATTGACTTTGGCATACATTACTATCTTGCTAAAGAGATGGAGCTAGTTGGTTTTAGTGACTCAGATTGGGGTAGCAACTTGGATGACCGAAATTCCACATTCGGTAATTATTTTTCTCGTGGATCTAGACTGATCACTTGGAGCTCAAGGAAGCAAGGATCAGTAGCACTCTCTTCAACAAAGGTTGAATATATTATTGTTACTTCAGCCAGTGCTCAGGCCTTATGGCTCAGAAAAGTGTTAAAGGAGATAGGTGAGAAACCAAGTGGTCCTACTATAATTTTTTGTGACAATATGAGTGTCATACAATTGGAAAAGAACCCTGTCCACCATAGAAAATCTAAGAATTTTGATATGAAGTACCATTTCATTCGTGATATGGTAGAAAATAAATTAGTTGAGTTGAGGTATTGCAGCACCCATGATCAGTTGGTTGATGTTTTCACTAAAGGTGTTGCTAAGGCTCAATTTCTTAAACTGAGAAATAGTCTTATGATCCCTTTCAGCATCAGGGAGAGAATTTTAGAAAATTATGTTGACATGTATGCATTTTTGGATTAGAAGGCACAAGAGAATATGTAGCCACTTTGTAACAGTTTTGTATAAGTATAGGTGTAGCAATATTGCAGTTGTAACAGTCTTTAACTGTTACCTTCTTTGTAGCTACCATAGATTCTTTAGGTTTAAGTTCAAAGATAGATTAATATGATTACTATTGCATTGTACAAGTTTTGTGTGTGAGAAAACATAAATTAAAGGTGAAAATATATTTTTTTAGCCTACTGTATTTTCTTGTATGTTGTAGTCCAGATTTTACAAAAAAGCCTGAACTACCTAATTTGGAGGTGTATAACTTTTGTTGCATTTATCTATTTAATGAAATTAATACATCATTGGAAATCCCTTTCCAAGAGCTTTCCAGCCATATATCACACTCCATAATCATTCAGTATTTTTTCTTACTTTCACCTCTAAAAATCATATTTTATCCACATTTTTCAAGCCCTAGGCAGACCCTGTACAGCTACCTTGCAGAGCCCATAATTTTTGACTCACCACTCTATTTTACATGTTATTTACACCATTGGAAAAAAATCAGAATAATATTTCTATCCATACATCATTTACCTCATTTTGATCTTGTTTGGACCTTCATATTGTGACTACAGTGCTCTGTTGTTGAAATTTGGTGCTCCATTTTAGCCTTCAAAACTTCAAATGCTCATGTTTGAAAAAATATATAGGAGTCTGTTGAGCAAGGTGCAGCAAACAGTATTGTCATTGTTGTCAACACAGTCAGACAAATTTTTTCATGCAGTGGATAGGAAGTTCAAAAGCTATTCAGATGCAGAAGACAGGAGTTAAGAGGTTCTTCAGAGTATGTACAATAATCTTCCAAAAGATCGAAGTGGCCCATATGCTAAAAATCAAAAGAAAATCACAAGGAAGAAAACTGTCGTGATATCGCGACATGTTGAGCAAGAACGAAAAACTGTCACGATATCTTGACATGTTGAGCAAGAAAGAAAAACGGTCGCGATATCACAACATGTTGAGAAGAAAGAAAAACTATCGTGATTTCATGACATGCTCAAAGAGAAAGCGCAAGCAAGAAAAATTGTCATGATTTCGCGACATGTTCGAAAAGAAAGCGCAAGCAGGAAAAACTATCATGATTTTGCGACATGTTGGAAGAGAAAAAGACAAGTAGAAAAAGTGTCACGATTTCACGACATGTTGGAAGAGAAAAAGGCAAGCAAAAAAAGTGTCACGATTTCGTGACATGTTGGAAGAGAAAAAGGCAAGTAGAAAAAGTGTCACGATTTCGCGACATGTTGCAAGAGAAAAAGGCAAGTAGAAAAAGTGTCGCTTTCGTGACATATTGCAAGAGAGATAGTACGAAAGAAAAAGTATCGCGATTTCGTGACATGTTGGAAGAAAAAAAGGCAAGTAGAAAAAGTGTCATGATTTCATGACATATTGCAAGAGAGATAGTATGGAAGAAAAAGTGTCGCGATTTCGCGACATGTCGGAAGAAAAAAAGGCAAGTGGAAAAACTGTCACGATTTCGCGACATGTTGGAAGAAAAATAGAAAGTAGGAAGAAGTGTCGTGATTCCGTGACAAGTTCGAAGAAAAGAGAACAAGTAAGAAAAGTGTCGCGATTTAGCGACATGTCCCATTTTCGTGACTAAAATAGGAGAGAGAAAGTAAGTTGGAAAAGTGTCGCGATTTCGCGACATGTCGCATTTTCGCGACTCGAAAAGGTCAGGAAGGCAAAAAAGAAAAAGTGTCGCGATATCGCAACATGTCGCATTTTCATGACTCAAGAAGGGCAGACAGGCAGGATAACAAAAGTGTCGCGATATCGCGACATGTTGTATTTTTGCAGGCCAAAGCTAAGAAAAAGAGCAAAGAGAAAAAGTGTCGCGATATCGCGACATGTTGTATATTCGGGGGCCGAAGCAAAGAGAAAGCACAAGGAGAAAAAGTGTCGCGATATCGCGACATGTAGCATTCTCACGACCCGAAGGCAATAGAAAGAGCAAAGGAGAAGTGTCACGATATCGTGACATGTCGCATTCTCGCGACTAAAGGAGGAGAGAGAAAGTAAGAAGGCAGAAGTGTCACGATATCATGACAAAAGTAAAGAGGAATAGTACAGAGGTGAAAGTGTCACGATATCGTGACATGTTGTGTTTTTGTGGGTACAAGCCAAGAAAAGAAGCGAGGAAAAAGTGTCACGATATCGTGACATGGTGTATTCTTGTGATTAATTTGAATCCGACGAAGACCGATGATAGCCGACTAAGATTAGGGTTTACAACCGACTAATATTAGGGTTTATAGCTGACTAAGATTAGGGTTTTCATCATGAAAATGTTGTTATAAATGGAGGACTGTTTTGAGAATTGGAGAGTGTTGTATATGTCGTTGAATGGGTGTCAAAGTGTGAAATGCGACCGTAAGAGCACAGAAAGCGCAGAAGCGGCAAGATGATGGCGAAGTGCGCAAAGTGAGCGAAGAGTCGTGTCAAATTGTCCTAAGTGCGTCTATTAGTGCACAGAGAAAGCAGAAGGTGCAAAGAGTGCAAAGGTTGAAGTTTGACCAAGTGCGGTTGTGATTGCACAGAGAGAGCGGAAGGCGCAGAGAGTGCAGAAGGTGAAGTGCGGTTGTAGATCGTAGAAGATGTGTCTGTTTCATAAACAATGAGAGAGATTGGGTAAGCAATAGACCAGTCAGGGTCTTGTAAAAGCGAAGGTATTTTTTTGTTAAACTTCTAGATTCAAAATTGAAGTCCAAGTTGTAGCTTGGCATTAGGGGTTGGTGCTCCTTCCAGTAGGTGCTGGTAAATTAGGGGTTGGTGCTCCTTTCTGTTGGTGCAGATAAATCAAGGGTTGGTGCTCCTTCCAGTGGGTGTTGGTAAATTTTTTGTAAAGTTATTTCTTTGCAAAGGCTAGATTTGGATGGTAGTCCAAGAAATCATTCTTAAGGAATAGCCAAATTGGTGAACCTCATTAAATCTTGTGTTGTGTGATGTTCTCTTGTGATACTTGCTTTATCTGGTTTTAAGGTTTCATTATTTCAATTTTAAGAGCTGTAAATTTAAGTTTAAATAACTACACTAATTCAACCCCCCTCTTAGTGCCATTGTAAGACTAACAATTAATATCAGAGCTAAGTTCCCTTCTCAAGATAAATCAGTCAGGGTTGATCTTGGATTAGTACGCAATGGGTAAGAAGAATAGATACTCCTCCAAAAGGGCATCTCAGTCAGTTTTAGTTCCTGTGGAAGAGAAATTTGAACCAGAAAAGGTTGAAGACTTCTCATCAAATGAAAACGAAGCACCTTTGTTTGACGAAACTAATTACGCGATCTGGAGATTCAGGATGTAGACATATCTTTGTGCTTTGGGATACGACATCTAGGATTCAGTAGTCAGTGAATACACAATACCCATCACTCCTCCAACCGATATTGCCGATAAGAATCTGTTTGAGAATGACTCAAAAGCAAAGAATGCTATCAGGTGCGGATTAGTAGACAATGAACTGGTAAAGATCATGAGTTGTAAAATGGCAAAGGAAATATGGGACAAACTAAGGAGTATTCATGAAGGAGATGACGAGATCAAGGAGGCTAAGTTACAATCACATCAAGCTCAGTTCGAAGCATTAAAGTTGAATGATGATGAGAACATAGAAGCATATATGCTGAGAGTTAATGAAGTCCTAGAGGATGATTCTAAAAAAGAAATAGGTGGAGGTCTTCTCATGAAACTCAAAGAAGAAATAGAAAAAGAACAGGAATGTGAAGAAAAATAAATTGATGCAGAAATAAATTTGAAAGAGGAACTAATTGCAGCTCTAGATGAATTAAATATAGAAAGAAAAAGGAATAAGGAAATCTCAAGAAATCTTGAGGATGCAAATGAAATAATAACCAGTTTGAAAGTACAGGTAGAAGAATTCAAAAGGATTGAAGAAACTCTCAGGTCACAGATCAATGAGAAAGAGATTGGTTCCTGCAAACAAGAGAAAGAGATTGTTTTATTGAAGAAACAACTAGAAGAGGCCAATACAAATCTCAAATTTGAGAAGAGTACAGAGTTGCTAGATAAAATGATAAGCCAACAAAGAAGCTCCATGGATAAGCATGGTCTTGGATATGAAGCTGGACAACCTTCATCTTCCAACTCTGCAGAGAAGAAGAAGTTCACTGTTGAAGGATCGAAGCAAGAAAAGTTTGAAGCTGAATCCTCAAAAGGAAGAAAATATCAAAGGATATCTACAGCAAAGCAACCACAATAAAAGAGGTTCTATCACTCTCACTCTATTCATAATAATACTTTTAATGGCTATTGTTTCAGTTGCAACCAGTATGGTCACAAGGCAATTTATTGTGGATTGAATAATAAATCGAAGAGTTATTCTAGTAGAAATACATCTACATTTCTAAGTGAACACTATGTACAATGTTTTCAATGTAATGGTCATGGGCACATAGCAAGGTTTTGTCTAAGCACTTTTGTATCTAATCTAAGGCAAAATAGTAGATTTCATCATATGCAAAGAACGCAACACAGATAGGGAATAAATCATGTACATATAAGAAAGGAAAATAATCATTCATCAAGGATGCACAAGAGACAACCACACAAGAGAAATGTTGGAGTTCACGAAAAGGTGCAAAACAGGGACGTAGTTGAAAAATCCAAGCCCGATTTCAAGAATGTTTTGAGAAGGATAGAAGAAAGGAAATCGTGTCTCCTTGGACTGAAGGAGACTACTCCGCTACTGCACTAAGCAACTCCAGGTAGCACATCCTCAGGGGGAGCAATCTTGAAGTTTCATTTTAAATGCTCTTATGTATTTGTTTGATTACCTGAGAATGAAAGGCAAGTAGTCAGGGAAGTTGTTGTATAGTTGTCGAAGTGTGTTTTCAATTCATGTAGGTGTTTGTGGAAGTGTCGTGAAGGGTGGTGATTAAATTGAGAGTTGTCATTATTGGTAGTATTGCTATATGTCATTGTTGTATTGTTGATGGTTCTTACTACCACAGTCCAAAGTTAAGGATTATAACAGTTCAGATAATTTGGTTAGTGAAAGAATGTTGCCTTAGCCACATATATGTGTTTTGATAAAAGCAGTATGTATTTGAACTACACATTGATGTGAATATTGTTAGGTCTATTATGATGTTGTGGTGAAAAATATTGAAGTCTGATTATTTATTCATGTTTAGATCATCAAGATGAGCGACTTTGCTTTGTGAATCATACCTATCCAAGGTCCAGAAGTATGAGTTTGAGTAAGGTGCACTATAGTTGGCCGTGAAGTGTTTGACAAAATGTTGTCTCCTGATTCGAACAGTTGAAAGTAAGGTGTGACCAGCGGTGACTGTAGAAAACATAGACCAAGTTGAAATTATAAAAATGGATTTGGTTGGCATTGTGGTATAGTGTTTGATGCTTGCACAGAGTTGACAGTAAAATTGCAGTGTCGGTACAGTGTTGGACAAAAGCTGGTACAAGTGTGAGTCACTTGACAATTTTTTTTTTGACAGATGTGAAATCAACGTTTTTGAATTGGAAGCTTGAAGAAGAGGTTTATATTGAGCATCCAGATGGTTTCCAGTTTGGTGATGATCCCAACTTAGTTTGTAAGTTGAATATATATGGCTTGAAACAAGCACCCCGAGCATGGTATGCAAAGCTAGACAACTATCTCACTCAACAAGGGTTTAAGAAATATGATATCATATTTAGCAGTAGCAAAGATGAGTCGTGTAAAGATTTAGAAAATAATATGCAGAAATAATTTGAAATGTCAATGATTGGTTGCAAGTTGAGCAAGGATGACAAATATCCACATGTTGATCAAATCATATACAGATCTATTATTGGAAGCCTACTGTACCTGACAGCTATCAGACCAGATATTTTACAGGCAATATGCATGGTAGCACGATTTCAGGCTAATCCCAAGGAGACTCATGTGACAACATTATGGTGGTTGATTTCTAAAATATCATTGCAGGGAAAATGATTGTTTGTGGTTTCCTTTTTCGAAAGTGGTTGGTTGAATGCATCAAGGTTTTCTGAATTGAAAGTTGTGTTTAAACCTTGTGTTATAAGCATAGTGGTTTAAGCCCATTGGTTGTGAAAGAACTTGAGTTAGAAAAGAACATGAGTATCATTGTTAAGTGATATTTGTGGTTGAGCATTGTTGGAATTATTCGAGTTGGTTGATACATACTTGGAATAGGGTTGTGTGAGAGAGAGTTGTCCCTTATGATGATTGGTTGAGTTGATTTGATTGAGCCTAGTCAATTTATGTGTGAAGTGATTTTTAAAGTTCTATGAAGTGGATTTGATTTGAGATCGCCATTCATTATTGAGTTCATTTTGAGTACTACTTGAGCATGATTGATTGAGCCTTTGAGAAGGCCTTTGGGAAATATTTGAGGACAATGTTGGGACAGATTTCTAGAGCAAATTTGGGCAAGTTCTTGGTGATATTTCTAGAGAATATTCGAACAAGTTCTTAGTGAGCTTGGTGGAGCAAATTTGGACAGATTTTTTATGAGCTTGTTATTCAACATTGAACAAGTTCTATGTGAGCTTGTTAAGCAGGTTCTATGTGAACCTATTGAGTAGGTCCTTAGTGAGCCTATTGACCGAGCTTTGGAGGTGACAGAGTACAGAGGACATAGTCTCAATGGATAGAAATCTAGCAGCAAACACAGTTGAAGATAGATCTGAGTGAGGATTCTTCAAGTGAAGAAGAGGTCCACCAGTCAGTGCAGCAGAGAGACAGAGTCTTCTATAATATCACAAGGGTACTATGGAGTATGGGTTATGGTATCCTAAAGATGTAGATTGGTCAGGATGTGTAGATGATAGAAAGAGTACCAGTGGAGGTGCATTCTATATTGGAGACAGGTTGGTCGCGTGGAACAGTAAGAAACAAGAGTCAGTTTCTTTATCCACAGCAGAGGCAGAATATATTGCAACGAAAGCATGTTGTACGTAGGAGAAAGTTGTAGAAAGTGAGATTAAGTTGGATTTTTATTCCAACAAACATATTATGGAGTGGTCACATTTCCCAAGAATTGACTAACTATCGGGATCACATTCTCAAGGGGAGCATTTGTGCATTTGTTTGTCTTTTTGTTCACATTTGTGATTTTTGCTAAGTGTAATAATTTTTGTCTGAGAATGTTGTGCATGGACTCAGGGGGAGTCTGCAGTAGCCCTTTGGTATTATTGTCAAAGGGGGAGAAGAGTTACAGGAAATTACACGTGTTGCCAACAATTCCAAAGGGGGAGATTGTTGAGCAAGGTGCAACAAACAGTATTGTCATTGTTGTCAACACAGTCAGACAGATCTTTTGATATAGTGGACAGGAATTTCAAAAGCTATTCAGATGCAGAAGATAGGAGTTAAGAGGTTCTTTAGAGTATGTACAGTAATCTTCCAAAAGATCGAAGTGGTCCATATGCTAAAAATCAAAAGAAAATCACAAGGAAGAAAACTGTCGCGATATCGCGACATGTTGAGCAAGAAAGAAAAATTATCGCGATATCGTGACATGTTGAGCAAGAAAGAAAAATTATCGCGATATCGTGACATGTTGAGAAGAAAGAAAAATTGTCACGATTTCCGACATGCTCGAAGAGAAAGCGCAAGCAAGAAAAACTATCGCGATTTCGCGACATGTTCGAAAAGAAAGCGTAAGCATGAAAAACTATCGCGATTTTGCAACATGTTGGAAGAGAAAAAGGTAAGTAGAAAAAGTGTCACGATTTCATGACATGTTGGAAGAGAAAAAGGCAAGTAGAAAAACTATCGCGATTTCGCAACATGTTGGAAGAGAAAAAGGCAAGTAGAAAAAGTGTCGCGATTTCGTGACATGTTGCAAGAGAAAAAGGCAAGTAGAAAAAGTGTCACGATTTTGCGACATATTGCAAGAGAGATAGTACGAAAGAAAAAGTGTCACAATTTCGCAACATGTTGGAAGAAAAAAAGGCAAGTAGAAAAATTGTCGCGATTTCGCGACATATTGCAAGAGAGATAGTACGGAAGAAAAAGTGTCGCGATTTCGTGACATGTCGGAAGAAAAAAAGGCAAGTGGAAAAACTGTCGTTATTTCGTGACATGTTGGAAGAAAAAGAGAAAGCAGGAAGAAGTGTCATGATTTGGTGACAAGTTCGAAGAAAAGAGAACAAGTAAGAAAAGTGTCGTGATTTCACGACATGTCGCATTTTCACGACTCAAACAGGAGAGAGAAAGTAAGTTGGAAAAGTGTATCGTGACATGTCACATTTTCGTGACTCAAGAAGGGCAGACAGGCAGGATAACAAAAGTGTCACGATATCGCGACATGTAGCATTCTCGCAACCCGAAGGCAAGAGAAAGAGCAAAGGAGAAAAAGTGTCACGATATCGTGACATGTCGCATTCTCGCGACTAAAGGAGGAGAGAGAAAGTAAGAAAGTTGAAGTGTCGTGATATCACGAAAAAAGTAAAGAGGAAGAGTACGGAGGCGAAAGTGTCATGATATCGCGACATGTGTTTTCGTGGGTACAAGCCAAGAAAAGAAGCAAGGAGGAAAAAGTGTCACGATATCGCGACATGGTGTATTCTCATGGTTAAGTTGAAGCCAACGAAGATCGATGACAACCGACTAAGATTAGGGTTTACAACTGACTAAGATTAGGGTTTTCATCATGAAAATTTTGTTATAAAAGGAGGGTTGTTTGGAGAATTGGAGAAGTGTTGTATATGTCGTTGAATGGGTGTCAAAGTGTGAAATGCGGTCGTAAGAGCGCAGAAAGCGTAGAAGCGGCAAGATGATGGCGAAGTGTGCAAAGTGAGAGAAGAGTCATGTCGAATTGTCCTAAGTGCGTCTGTTAGTGCGTAAAGAAAGCAGAAGGCGCAAAGAGTGCAAAGGTTGAAGTTTGACCAAGTGCGGTTGTGATTGCGTAGAGAGAGCAGAAGGCACAGAGAGTGCAGAAGGTGAAGTGCGACTATAGATCGTAGAAGATGTGTCTGTTCCATAAATAGTAAGAGAGATTAGGTAAGTAATAGACCAGTCAGGGTCTTGTAAAAGCGAACGTATTATTTTATTAAACTTCTAGATTCAAAATTTAAGTCCAGGTTGCAGCTTGGCATTAGGGGTTGGTGCTCCTTCCAGTAGGTGCTGGTAAGTTAGGGGTTGGTGCTCCTTCTTGTTGGTGCAGATAAATCAGGGGTTGGTGCTCCTTCCAGTGGGTGCTAGTAAATTGTTTGTAAAGTTGTTTCTTTGCAAAGGCTGGATTTGGATGGTAGTCCAAGCAGTCATTCTTGAGGAGTAGCCAAATTGGTGAACCTCGTTAAATCTTGTGTTGTGTGATGTTCTCTTGTGATACTTGCTTTATCTAGTTTTAAGGTTTCATTCTTTTAGTTTTAAGAGCTGTAAATTTAAGTTTAAAGAACTACACTGATTCACCCCCCCTCTCAGTGCCATTGTAAGACTAACAGAGCCTCTTGCTTTTCCATATACATTTAAAAAGAAAAAAAAGCAAGTTATAAGGGCATTAATTTGCCCTCCCATAATTCATGGGATATTTATGAGGTTGAATTAGATTGACTAAATGTTTACCATAGTTGTGGGTTTTTTGGGACATGGGACACATCATCATCAATGCATTGATGATGTTAGAGTATTCCACATGTATGAAGGTGTAAGGCTCTAAATGCAACATGGATAATGGTCAAAGGTGACATGCTTGTTGACGAGGCACACATTTTGGAGGAATCCCCATTCGACCTTAGTGTGGGTGGGATTGAAGTAGACTAGAGAATCAATTTTGGATACCCATTAATGTTGTGCTCCATGATTATTAGAGACGTGGTCATTGATTTCTAGTATAGACACTTTTTTGGTCATAAATAAGATACAAACCAGGGGCTCAATAAGAGCAATTCCATGTTTGTATCAGCCAACATCCTTACATGAGTAGAAGTCTCAAAGCATATACCATGAAGTTGTAATACCATTGTTGGCATCATTGTCAAACCATAACAACATCCTCATTGTTGTCATCCAAGAATTGTATGGGATATTCATCACACATATCCTCATAATCTATAATGCTCAACAAGAATAACTAACATTGATGATGATGTGGTAGCTACACAAGGAAGGTTGTAGGTAAATCTATAGTTGGTGTCAAAGCTTGTGGTAACAACCAATTTAGCAAAAGTTGACCATTGTGAAGCCACTCTATTTGTATGCAGGTAGAAAACTACTCCTCTTATGATCATCTCGTAGGTTGAGGAGAGACCAACCACTCTAGAAAAATTTACAAATTATAAAAATCACAAAATTTTGATTCCACATAAAATATAGGCCAATTCTACATAAAGCATATCAAATCTACTAGAGAAAATAATTGATTCTATTAGAAGAAAATTGTGTGCATCCATATGGGTGAGTAACGAGCAGGGCATTATTCGAGGGGTATCACACCCTGCCAAACCATACAACCAAACCATATTATCAGTTGTCATAAGACCAAAAAGAGCATGGGATCCACATGTACATTCTCACACCACCTAATAAGGCCTTGGAGAGACAAACGATTAAATGGGGACCTATGGCCTAATATTTGTCCTTGACAACTTTATGTCTGAGCAAAATAACATCGACAATAAGTATTGATCTCACAATTTTTGGATAGAGTAATATCATGGGAGAGACCTTGCCAGATGATTTAGATTTAGATAGTTAGCTTAATTTGAGCAACTCGTCTGTGATCGAGTTGCAAAAAATGATGTTATTGAAGGTAAGAAAGACATTAAAATTTGACGACATGTCCTAAGGAGGTGTATATATCATAAAACAAGATCTTATTACACAAGAAGAAATGAAGGAAAGATGGATGTTCCCTCTCATAGGGTAGATTGATGCTCTAATACCAAACTGATATAGGAAGATATGACAATGAAGAACTGGCTCATTTTATTTTACAAGCTTGCTTAACTAGAAAAATTACACCACCTTAGACCTTGGGATCCTTCTAAAAGTTAAATCATTAGATAGGATCAAATGTAATACAATGTGTCAAAAAGTCATCTCAAATGTCAAAAACTATTTGAAGGCCAACTTTTTGATTAAATACATTTCAAATATATCTAAAATGTGGCCTACCAATATTACATGTCATCTATAAATTTAATATTATATTATTATAGCATATTCCCTATCATTATACCTACTATCAAGGTATGTAACAAAGATAATGGTCTCTTTGGAGATGTTGAGACAACTGGATGCAATAGATGTCACCTATGGAAGTGGGTAAAGCAAGGTAATTTTCTACAAATCCCCCATAAACCTTGGCAATGTATCTTTATTATGGAGAAAGGTAGCCCAAATTTTAGATAGTAAGCTACAATAGCTAGGATTAAAAAATTTGGAGGATGCCTAGAAGTATGACCTAGAGGAGAAATTTGTTGCATGACTAGAATGCATAAATATTTTAGGAAATTCACCCATAAATGCAGGTCTCAAATTGAATAATTTTAGTGTGCATAAGAGGGAGCTCACCCACCACTCTAGATGGAACATTTCTTATCACCTATGCCCCAAAAAAATCCAATAGAGCCTTCTATAAAAAAGGACAAGGTGAACCCAAGTCTCGAATCAGCTCTAGCAAGAAGTTTCTACAAGACCTAGGTTGGGGTGACAATAAGATCAATGACTGGAAAAAATTATGCTAAGAGATTGATGATACCCAAATGCCCTATGGGGAGCTAGAATAAGATGATACCCTTATCTAATTTTATGATGAGGAGCTCCTTGAATAAGTTAGTTACTACTTGTTGAGTGGTATTTTCACCCGATTGTGAAAACACACTCTCTAATAGGATCTGGGTTCCAAATCCCCTCTTGCAAAGAAATTAAACAACTTCTCCAAGGTCTCCGCTATGTTAGCATTTTACACAAATAATATTGTTCAATTTGAATTCTTGGAATACCTTAGTGATTGCAAGTAACTGTAAACAAGGGGCACAGCTGGTTTATTTTATTTGAAACTTCAATGATTGTTTGTTTGATCCGAATGAATTCGATGTGAAATGATAAAACTATTTCGTTTTTAGTTTTTGGTAGATTTTCAATTGTTTATTTGAATGACTGTAATTAAAATAAAATTAAATTTCCTGTGAAATAATAATGCAAAAAAATAAAGAAGTGAAAATAAAATGCAAAGAGAATGGAACTAAAATACATTCAGAATGCGGCAATCCTATTCGACAAAACCAAAGATATGAGGTTTTCTGCATACAACCTAACCTATTGAACCCGCAAATATGCACAATCCAGATAAGCTAAGTGTTGGTTTCTAGGGTTTTAACTACGGTTTCCATATTTAGACATTCACATGAAGCAACCAAGACAACTTGCATTAAACTCCATCTGTAAGCCTAAAACCGAAAAGGGGAAAGATAAACATTCAATCTTGCATGCAGAGAATAACTCCTTCTTTCTTACCAATGAGATGCAACTCTATAATTTTTGTATTAAAAATATGTCAGTTTACAACAACAGAAGCTTCCAATTTATCAAAACCAGAACAAATGAAGGAAAACGCTCCTAAGCGAGCCCAGAATGGCCTATCACCTTCAACTCTACAACTCTGCCTGCAGCGGTTTTCGACCCTTGTACCAATCCGTGCTTCTGCTTTTAAAATTTTTGGCAATGCTCTCTGTTTCACCCTGTGACGCTTCGCTTCATCTCCCAAATCGCTTCGTTTCATCTTCCTCGCCTCTTCATCATTTTTGACTTTTTGCTCTACGTCGAAACGTTTGATCTTCTCTGTGAACTGTAACGCTTCCCATGATTCTTACACATTTTTGCCATGTGTTCAGCGCTGCCCCTGTATGTTCTATAACGGCCCGCCGTGAATCGCGACAAAAATAGCATGTCGCGATATCGTGACATTTTCTATCTGTAGCTTTGTTCTTCCACCTGTATCGCGAAAACAAGACATGTCACGATATCGCGACATTTTTATACCCGCAGCTTTATTCGTCTTCAAGCATCGCAAAAATGAGACATGTCATGATATCGCAATTTTTTTCTATCAGCAGCCTTGTTTGCCTTCATGCATCGCGAAAATGAGACATGTCACGATATCATGACGTTTTTCTCCTTCGGGTCACATGGATGCAACCTGTCGCGAAATCGCGACGTTTTTCTCCTTTGCTATGTTTTGTTGTACTTAGCCATGAAAATGTGACATGTCACGAAATTGTGACACCTTTTCATTCTATACCATCTCACTGCTTTCTGTCGTGAAATCGTGACACTTTTTCATTATGTACCATCTCGTTGTTTTCTATCACGAAATCGTGACGCTTTTCTCTTTCAGGCTGTGCAGATGCAATCTATCGTAAAATCGTGACATTTTTCTCTTTAGCTTTATCTTCCTGCCTTTGGTCGCGAAAATCCAACATGTCGCGATATCGCGACACTTTTCCTCTATGTTCACTTTGGCTGCTCCAGGTCACGAAACTCCGACATGTCGCGATATCGCGACGTTTTTTTTGTTTGCCCTTCATCTCATCTTCAGATCATGAAAACATGACATGTCGCGATATCACGACAACTTTAGTGCCTTGCCCTATTTGATTGGTCGACCGTGATTTTGTGACATGTCACGATATCACGACATTTTTTTTATTTTGTCTTCTCTCTCCTCTTTGACCTGTGATTTCACGACACATCGCGATATCGCGATAATTTTTGGTCAACACTTCTTCCTGCTTGCTTTGACCAAGATTTTATGACATTTCGTGATATCGCGACATTTTTCACTTTGTGTTGCATTATGTTGCTCTTAGCCGCGAAAACACGACATGTCACGAAATCACGAAACTTTTTCGTTCCACTGTACTTCGCTTGTCTGGGCCATGAAGCGACATGTCGTGATATCGCGACACTTTTCATTTGGCTGTACTTTTGCTATTTTGAACCGTGAAAACGTGACATGTCACGATATCGCGGTATTTTTTTCATTTTGGCAGCGACGGAGCAACATGTTGCGATATTGCGACATTTTTCATTTTTGTTTTTCTTTGCTCTTTTAACATCTGGGCCACTGCAATATTCTTGGAAAGCGTGCAAAAAAGGTGGGTCCCCAATTTTGGGGTGTGTTGTGGATCAACCACAACAAATGGTGACTCTACTGGGAAATGCTCCTGAGCATTTCGGTGAGAACCTAACTTGGAAATATACAAACTCGGAAACAGGCGTTAGCACATAAAAAATATAAACAAATGTCGATAGATCAGAAATACATGAAACATTAGAATCATTAAGTATCAGCTCGGTGTGTGCAATGTGTTCCATTTTCTATCGTTTGAAATTGATCAACATTCCATTGTCAATTTTACATGAATGCATATGTGAGATTGTGAATGATTTGTGCAACCTGATAAATATGCTTAGAGATGTAGCTATCTGCTTTATAAGCTTTAACCTTTAGTATCATATACAAACATTTAAAATTATCAAACCCTCTTAGGATCAACCATATATATAATGAATTGCTTTATTAGATCCCAAAGTTGGTTATGAGTCACTACTATCTTGAACCCATGTGCAAGTGAAAGTGAAATCAGAGTTTTGGGGAATCGGATTCCCAACCTAAACGAGATGGGAATTTAACCCTATCCTTACTACTCTAATATGGAATTCATTACCTCACTTTGAGCAAAATTATTTAACCAGTTATGGATGAAATTGTCAAGCTAGTCTATCCATTTGAGCAGTCAGTGGTCTTGCTTTTAAACAAGACATGCTATGCCACGCATGAGCATACCCTTTTAACCCCATAATCCATAATTTGGCTTCATTCATTCTTTTTCTTTTATTTCTTGGACATTTGGGATGACTACCCATCCTTGCTAGGGACATGTAGTACGATCCTTCCAATCCAATATTAAGATAAAATGGGAAATATTAGTTAATTTTTATTTCTTGGACCTTTGGGATGACTACCCATCCTTGCGAGGGACATGTAGTACGATCCTTTCAATACAAGATTTATGATGAAATGGGAAAAATGGAAGCTTTGGGGAATCGGATTCTCAACCTAAGCGAGATGATAATTATGCCCTATCCTTACTACTCCATGTAGGTCAAATCAGAGCTTTGGGGAGTTGGATCCTCAACCTACATTCGATGAGGATTTAACCCTATCCTTACTACTCTAGTTTTAGGATTTAAGCTTTATGGAAGTGGTAAAAACCACTGTTTTAAGGATCATGTTGCATGATAGGATAGACCAAAAATATTCCTTTCGCCTGACCTTTTCTCCCAAGTATGGTTTTGATCATTTTTCTCAAGATCCTCTTTAATGTGCATAGAACGTGCTTAGTTCAAGAGAGTTCGGGCATCAGTTCCCAACCTTAGGATTTTTTTTTTTTTAATGTTATAGAATAACCCTAAGAGGATTTGACATATTTTTAATGATTGTATTTGAAATGTATATGCAACTAAGATGGCATGTATATGCAAAGTGGGATATAATATGAATGCATTGCCTTTTTGAATTGCGGATAAAGTATTCCCATAATTTGTAAAAACTGACAATTTCATACATCACAAGTTTCAAACGATATTATTTAAAATGTTTGTGTTACTTGTGGAGCTTTCTACAACACGATTCCAATGTTTCATATTCTCCTGATCTTAGGCATAAGTTGACATCTCCATTTATTCTCCTTTTTTTTTTTTTTTTTTTTTTTTAAACAAACCAAACATGTCCAGAGGACCAACACACAAAACTTAAAACCAAAATGAGATCTAATTTGAAACTAAAACATGAAAACCAAAAGTATATACAAATGTACAAAAACAAAATAAATTTGGATTATCATTTTCCCGGATCCCAAACCTGATTAGAATTCTTTAAAAGATATATGACGTGATACGCATATCCAGTTTTGCAGGAATCCAACAAAAACAAGATCAACCCAAACAAAGAAACAAATATCCACTTGCCCCTCTCACCATACCAATTTGATTTAGTTTCATTAACAATCCTATGGTGGAGTTTCAAATTTTCCAATTGATTAGAAAATGATTGATATTCAATTCCTTTATGTCTATTCTCTAAGATGTTCATTCCGCATTTTGATTCACGGTGTAAAAATAAGCTTTCGTTTTCCTTCAATAAAGCCATAACACTAATGATATTTGAATCAAACCATTCATTAGGCAAACCTCCCTTCAAATTCTACATGGTGAAACCAAAAATATGAGATTTTACCTTTAGCATGCTTTCATTTGACCTTACCTGAAAAGGATTTGTAAATTCTTTTTTTCTCTCATGACCTTCATCATCACACAGCACTTGTTCTTTCTCAATGACCTGTTTATCAAAGGCACCAAACTTAGGTACCCAATTGAAAATATGTCCATCCCTTTCAAACCATAAGTCTTGTCTATCTACACCTTTTTGTGATCAGTCACTTGGGTTGTCTTGGGTAACGTGAGATTTTCAATTGGATCATCAGTGATATCAAACCCAAATGGTTCAGGTTTTGTAATTTTCTCTTTCTGAAATGGCATAATCATCGTAGCGCAAGTACGTGGATCAAGATTTTTTATTTCTTTTCCTTCAAAGGGATCTAAAGCAAGTGACTCTCTTTCTCGTTTCATGGTCGTAGAATCCTTATCATGTTCCAAAATTTGATGAGATTCAAATTCCTCTTCCAAAACTTTCTCAAATTGTACAGGATTCATAGTATCCTCATGCGAGGAAGCAATTGAGTTATCCTACATATTTTTTGACGCAATAAGTTTGTTAGAAGATTCAGATTGATAATATTCTTCCCATTTCTTCCACGAATCATAGTAATCATCCTCCAAGTTCAAGTTGTGACGCTCAAGTACTTCTTCATATTCTGATTCATCAACATGTTTCTCATCCCATTCATCTTCACCTTCCTTAGATGGTTCAGTTATTTCCAAAAGTGGGTTATCTCTTGAATTCAAATTGGTAAAGCTATCATAATCCAAATTTGTAACCCATGATTCAATTTTATCACAATTTGGAAGGTGTGGATCCTCTTGGTCATCACTTTCGAGAACATCATCCAAAGTGTCCTTCGAGAACAAGTGGTGAAATTCGATTATGTCTTCAACTTCATTTGTTGATTTTCTTTCAAATTCATTTTCAACCACTTGTGATGGCTTAGGATCTTCTATAATGGGATCAATTTTTGAATTCCATGTCATATAGTTGCTCCAATCCTTTGCCAGTACATCTGACCAAATCATATCCACATAAGTTTGTTCATCCAAATCCTCCTTTTCGGGTAATGATTCTGGATATTTCTTTTCCAAAACAAGATGGTGATCATTTGATTCCAACTTCTTGTTACCCATCCATAGAATTTCTTCTCCAAAAACTTCATGCTCTTCAAGACTTTTCGAATAGGTATTTACTTCAACGTGAGTCATCTCAAAATATCTTGTATCACTTGAAGAAGCATAACATGAAACATCATTAAGATTGGCATTATGAATTTTCTTCCTCGGATAATTTGGATGCATACATTGATGCGTTCGTTTTTGTGGTGGAATATGCCTACATACCTTCTTAACCACTTTCTTTTGCTCTTTTACTTTCGATACGAACTCTTTAGGTTGAGTGGTAGAAGTAGTAGGATTAGTTGGATTGATATCCACGGACAAAGCTTGAACATTTGTTGCAATAGTTCCATGAGTGACCAAATGATTCTCTAATTGATGTATAGTTGGATGGATGGAAGTACTTGTATAAGCACATGTGGGAGCATAAGTTGGTATGGTAGGATAAAGTTGATTGTAGGAAAAAACATTTGATATCAAATTTTGTTGTGCCCACGCTTGATCTACCATCGAGGTTTGATTGCAAGCCCCTAGTTGTCCTACCATAGTTGATTGCTCTATTCCATAACCTTGTGGCCTTAATTGTTGATCTACAATCATAGCTTCTGTGTAGGCCGATGCAAGATCAGTAACCAAGGGATTCATCCTAAAAAATATGGCAAACAATGGGTCCAATGCTCGAAAGTATGTTTTAAGAGCACCACTTTCCTCAATAGTATAGGGAGAAATTAATCTTGCATAAAGCTTTCGAAACCTCATGTTGAAATTTCTCACTGGCTCATTAGGTTCTCTTTTGCAAGAAGTAAATTGTTGATATATCGTGAGAGGATTAATGAGTAACCTAAATTGATTGATAAACTCATCTTTCAATTGAGTCCAAGATGTAATAGAACCAGTGGGAAAATTGATGTACCAATCATATGCCACCTCATCTAGGGTTCCAGGAAACATTCTACATGTCACATCCTCATGTTCGACATTCCATCTAACTAGGATATCCACATAGGATTGAATATGTTCCACGGCTAATGTTGGACCATTGTGTTTAAACTTGGGCAAATATTTTTCTACGTTCTTGGGTAAATCATGAAAATCTCCACTAATGGTCAAAGGATTAGCATGTATCCCATACCACGTTCCTGCAGTTGTAGCCATTAATGAAACCCAAAGAATAATTTCAAAACCAATTTGTTAGTCATGAAAGAAGGAAACCTTGAAATGACTAGCAAATATCAAACATGTAATGTATGAATAATCATGTTAGCACCAACCAAGAGATGTATCCATTAAAATCAAATGAAAGTAATTGCATGGAGACAACCTCGTTAGTCAAGAATTTTTTTTTTTTTTTTAGAATCAAGTCAAAACACATTATTCCTGTACAAACAATCAAAAAGTGTTAGAACAATGCATATCGATTCATGTCCTCCTTTTAACACTACAAAGTTGTATTGTTAAAAGAGGGCTATATAATCAATAGGGCATGAAATATTCAAAATTTAAATCCCTATAGCATTTAAATCACTCTGAAATAAACCATTTCAGGCCCTCCTTCTAGCACCAATCTCTTGAGTGGTGTTAGAAGACTAAAGATAACAATCAGTAGGGCATGAAATATACAAAAATTTTAAATCTCACTAAAATAAACCCATCTAGCCCTCCTTCTAGCGCCAATCTGTTGAGTGGTATTTTCACTCGATTGTGAAAACACACTCTCCAATAGGATTTGGGTTCCAAATCCCCTCTTGCAAAGAAATTAAACAAGTAACTTCTCCAAGGTATCCGCTGTGTTAGGATTTTACACAAATAATATTGTTCAATTTGAATTCTTGGAATACCTTAGTGATTGCAAGTAACTGTAAACAAGGGGCACAGCTGGTTTATTTTATTTGACACTTCAATGATTGTTCGTTTGATCCAAATGAATTCGATGTGAAATGATACAACTATTTCATTTTCAGATTTTGGTAGATTTTCAATTGTTTATTTGAATGACTGTAATTAAAATAAAATTAAATTTTCTGTGAAATAATAATGCAGAAAAATAAAGAAGTGAAAATAAAATTCAAAGAGAATGGAACTAAAATACATTCAGAATGCGGCAATCCTATTCAAAAAAACCAAAGATATGAGGTTTTTTGCATACAACCTAACCTATTGAACCTGCAAACATGCACAATCCAGATAAGCTAAGTGCTGGTTTCTAGGGTTTTAACTATGATTTCAGATTTAGACATTCGCATGAAGCAACCAAGACAACTTGCATTAAACTCCATCTATAAGCCTAAAACTGGAAAGGGGAAAGATAAACATTCAATCTTGCATGCAGAGAATAACTCCTCCTTTCTTGCCAATGAGATGCAACTCTCTGTAATTTTTGTATTAAAAATATGTCGAGTTTACAACAAAGAAGCTTCCAGTTTATCAAAACTAGAACAAATGAAGGAAAACGCTCCTAAGCAGGCCCAGAATGGCCTATCACCTTCAGCTCTGCAACTCTGCCCGTAGTGGTTTTTGACCCTTGTACCAATCTGTGCTTCTGCTTTTAAAATTTTTGGCAATGCTCTTTGTTTTGCCCTGTGATGCTTCGCTTCATCTCCCAGATTGCTTCGTTTGATCTTCCCCGCCTCTTCGTCATTTTTGACTTTCTGCTCTACGTCGAAACGTTTGATCTTCTCTATGAACTGTAATGCTTTCCATGATTCTTACACCTTTATGCCATGTGTTCAATGTTGCCCCTGTATGTTCTGTAACGGCCCACCATGAATCACGACAAAAAAAGCATGTCGCGATATCATGACATTTTCTATCTGCAGCTTTGTTCTTCCACCTATATCGTGAAAACAAGACATGTCACGATATCACGATGTTTTTATACCCACAGCTTTATTCGTCTTCAAGCACCACAAAAATGAGACATGTCACGATATTGCGATGTTTTTCTGTCAGCAGCCTTGTTCGCCTTCATGCATCGCAAAAATGAGACATGTTGCGATATCGCGACATTTTTCTCCTTTGGGCCGCGTGGATGCAACCTATCGCAAAATCATGAATTTTTTCTCCTTCGCTATGTTTTGTTGTACTTATCCATGAAAACGTGACATGTCGCGAAATCACGAAACCTTTTCATTCTGTACCATCTCACTATTTTTTGTCATGAAATCGTGACACTTTTTCATTCTGTACCATCTCGCTACTTTCTGTTGTGAAATCGTGATGCTTTTCTCTTTCGGGCTGTGCAGATGCAATCTATCCCAAAATCATGACGTTTTTCTCTTTAGCTCTATCTTCCTACCTTTGGTTGCGAAAATCCAACATGTCGCGATATCGCGACACTTTTCCTCTATGTTCACTTTGGTTGCTCTAGGTCGCGAAACTTTGACATGTCACGATATCGCGACGTTTTTTCTGTTTGCCCTTCATCTCGTCTTCATATCGCGAAAACATGACATGTCGCGATATCGCGACAACTTTAGTGCCTTGCCCTGTTTGACTGGTTTTACCACAATTTTGTGACATGTCGCGATATCGCGAAATTTTTTTTATTTTGTCTTCTCTCTCCTCTTTGACCTGCGATATCGCGACAATTTTTGGTTCTTCCTGATTGTTTTGACCATGATTTTATGACATGTCGCGATATCGCGACATTTTTCACTTTGTGCTGCATTCTGTTGCTCTTAGCCATGAAAACGTGACATGTCACGAAATCGTGACACTTTTTTGTTCCACTGTACTTTGCTTGTCTGTGCCGCGAAAACGTGACATGTCACGATATCGTGACACTTTTCATTCGGATGTACTATTGCTATTTTGAACCGTGAAAACGTGACATGTCGCGATATCACGACATTTTTTTCATTTTGGCTGCGACGGAGCAACATGTCACGATATCACGACGTTTTTTCATTTTTTCTTTTCTTTGCTCTTTTAACATCTGAGCCACTGCAATATTCTTGGAAAGCGTGCAAAAAAAAGGGAGTCCCCAATTTTGGGGTGTGTTGTGGATCAGTCACAACACTACTCAAAAAAAATATTGGGGAATTTGTGAGTGTTCAGTCACGTTAGTCAATAAGAACAGAATAATATTAATGGGTTGGCATATGTGTCTTCTTAGACTCATCATCAAAATTGAAATTTGATATTGACATAACTTTCACTCCAATACTTTCTGATGCAGCCACCTTATCCCAATCCACACCAACAAAAAGGAAACTAGAGCAAGAGGGGTCAAGCAAGGGTGAAACACCTTTAAGAAGATAAAGGTTGATCCTCAAACCTGAATCACAAACAAAGAAAAAAGAAGAAAAATCATGCCCTGGATCACCTCTTTACCATATTCAATAGGAGCTCCCAAAACCACTACCCCACCCTTGGAGAAGATGGTCGTATTTGCTAAAGTAGCAACCATTACACCACCTACAACTTTCATTTCAATGGCACCATCTTAGAATGTCATTTATGCCATCATCCTTATCTCTACCACTCGCTCCACCCCTCCACCACTCATAACCTCCCAACATCACAACTCCCCCCATTTTCCTATCCTTTTCTAAGATTTTTTTCACCACCCTATTCTTTTTAGACCAGTCAATCACTTCGCCTTTCTATAGACATGAAAAATTGACTCATTTTCCTTAGTTTTTCTCATAGAAAATTAAGGTCATCTTCAAGATAATTTTTACGCTATCAAATCATCTTAAATATTCTCAAATTTTATACCATTGGATAGGTCCCGAAAAGAGCTTTCCAACGGTATATAATATGTCCAATTTTGACATCGTTTTCCTTGATTTTTGTGCCAATAACAAATGTTGTTGCAACCATGTGATGATATCGTCCCTGATTAGACAAAATCGTCTCTAATCGGACGAAATCATCCCAAAATCTGTGCAAGATCATCTGGACGATTTTGTCCAAAATATATTTTTTCTTAATTTGATAATAAGACAAAATTTGTTGTAACCGCATGACGACATCATATCTGATTAGACGATATTGTCTCTAATAGGATGAAATCGTCCGACATCCTGCAACAAAATTGTTTGGATGATTTTGTTCAAAATGGAAAATCTCCTAGCTTAGCAAAGTGACAAACTTAGCTCCAACTAATCTTTGGCATGTTCTAATGGAGGCATGTTGGTTACAGTCCTAAAATCCACAAAATCACCTAAATGGAGAAGCATCCTAACCCCCTAAAACAAACTCCTAAGCCTATTTAATCCAAGGCATTTTCTTGGATTCACCCTAGCTTCCTGACTCCTGACCCCCTTGACTCCATAGTTCTCTAGCTGATGGAATGATTGGAGTCTCTCCCTCTTCAATTCCCCTTTGTTGCATTGTGTTTTCATCATTTTATTGCAGGTCTGGACTGTGCATCGTCTTGGAGCGTACGAAATCGTCCGAGACTATTTCATCAAATTAGAGACGATTTTGTCAAATTAGAGATGATTTTATCACATTGGAGATTATTTCATCACCATATCACTTGGTGGAAACTTTAGAACTTTGTTTGCATCTATTTGCTTTTAATTTCAATTTGCATTGCATTTGGTATTGCATTTAATTACTGCATTTGGTGTTCACCTTCATTCTATTTCAATTTACATAATGTCATTATGAATTATCGCATTTGCCTTAGTAGAATTAATTTTGATCATTTAGCAAACATTCTATATCATTGATCTATACCTTTATCCTAGAGTTGTAATCATATAATTGCATGTAGCACCATTTCTGCCATCAAATTGTTCTGTTGCAGGTTTCTGACAATCCGAGACTATTTCGTCAAATTAGAGATGATTTTGTCAAATTAGAGATGATTTTATCAAATTAGAGACGATTTTGTCAAATTAGAGATGATTTTGATAAATTACGTCGATTATGTAAAATCAGAGATGATTTTGACTTGCAACAAGCAACAAAATCTTCATCAGACATCCGGATTCAGGTAAGGTTTGAAATTTCTTCAACAGGCATTGCATTAATTTAAATATTTTATTCTTTTTCCACATTGGAAGTTAAAATAAATGTAGTTTAGTTTAGTTTACATCTTGGCCAAACTTAGGTGTGTGTGATTTGATTAAAAAGAACTCATCCAAACAAATCCTACAACCTAGGCATGGAAGCAACCACAAATGCTTCTTGGTGAACCCAAACCCATTCATCGAAAAATCACCATATAGAAAGTACAACTAAGTACTTCTCATTTTGAGGTGTAGATCTACTATTTTCCCATTCCCCTTTGAGGCATAGATCCATCAGCCTAGAGGAAATGAGTGTGAAAATTTTAGGCCTACATTCTTTGGTGAACCCGACATGAATAACATAGGCATCTTTCTTATTCAAAAACATCAAAAACAAAAATATATATACAATAAAAACAACAACAAAATCATCATTTTAAATTTGTATGTTTTAGATTCAATTCTAAGTGATAGATACTAAATATTACTTTTAGAAGTACTAAAGAAACCATGAGTCTTAATTCAAATCAATATGAGCCCATCAGTAATGTTGGGAAAATTCTCCAAAATACATTTGTTGATTATGACCAACCTCATCCATATTCAACATCACCTTTATCACACTTTTCTCATTTTTCATCCTTACCCCAACAAGACAATCCCTTTTCTAATCCTCTTCATAATGATATTATCTTTTCTCCCACATATCCATATTATGCCTATCGATCCACATACAATCCTTCTCCACCATTTCAACATTCTTCTTTCAACACAACACATCCATTTCAATAAGAAAATACTTCTTCTTCCAATCCTACCATGCACTCACATCATACTTCACAATATTCCTATCATCATTCTACCCATAATAAATAAAAAAGAGGTAATAAACCATTAAGTCCTTTTATGGCTGAATGCCTAAGACTATTATCAAAAGCCTCTCGAAAACCTTCACCACTTAAATTTACTAAGCTCAATCAACCAATGGATATAATTCTCAAGCATTTACTTGATACAAATAGGATTGAATTCCCTCCCATAAGACAACCTGATACCACAGTAGATTGGTATAAACCTGAGTTACATTGTTAATATCATAGAATGGATGGACATATGACACAAAAATGTAGAAGTTTAAGATGTGAAATTCAAGATTTGATTGATGAAGGTATTTTCACTATAAAGAAATTACAATCTACAACTGATTATAAATCTCTAATAAATGATCAAACTCCTACACAACAAATACCCATAATCAATCAAGACATGGGGATCTCCCAAGAACCCCTATTCAATCATCAACAATAGGAAACCAATCAAATATTGCATCTTAATATGTCCCATCACAATGATATCACTAATATTGTAATAGAAACTACAAATGAGTAACCTCAAGTTCAATCAACTCAATTTGATATTCAAGAGATGGATTCCTTATTTGACCAACCTTCAAAACTATCTTTGGATCTATAGAATGATCCAAAATGGAATGTAAGCATAGAAAGCCCATCTTTAGCATCAAAATCTCAATCTGAAATCCACTTTGATAGCCAACAACAAGTGATTAATCCTCAAGCAAAGATATCCCTTTTAGAAGTATTACAAAGTTCTCATGTTCATAGGGAAACTTTGTTCAAGATACTTAGCCAACAATTTGTTCCTCATGATATTTTCCCTAAGAACACAATTAATGGTGTAAGCCCTCTTGAGGTTAACCATATTTCATTCTATGATGAGGAGATTCCTTCCTCTACTCCACAAGAAGACTCCTCTCTTTACATTACAAGATTTATTAAAGAAACATCTATTAAAACTATCATGGTAGATAATGGCTCCTCTCTTAATTTATGCACTTATCAATTATTCCAAAAACTCGGATTAAAGGAAGAAGATCTCAATGAATCAAATGTTATTATAAAATATTTTAACAATGAAATTCAAGAAGCTCGAGGTACTATAATTCTTCCCCTTAAGAGTGGATCCAAGATCCTGGATACTTTGTTTTATGTAGCATCTTGCCCTTCACCTTACAACCTACTTCTCAGAAGTCCTTGGATTCATACGATAAGGGTTTTCCATTCCACTCTTCATCAATGTTTGAAGTTTAAACTTGCAAATAAAATTGTTACCATACATGATGACCCAACACCATTTGAAGAATATTTAACGGTTGAAACATCAAGTTCTATACATTCTCCATTGTCACAACTACCTCCTATCAATCACTTTTATTCATCTATATCTGATCATCACCCTTCATCACAACACTCTCAACTATCAACAAATATACTTCAATTACCTTCACTACAACCGAATTATCCTTCAAAACCTCTTTTGATTTTGAAACCACCTTAGACATTCTATATCTGATCATCTTGTATATGCCACAAATTCCATTATTAAAAAAAAGTCAAATAAAACAACTAAAAAATCAAAAAAAATATCAAAATCTCAAAATTATTTCAAATCATTTTGCATTGTTATTTATTTTTGTATTTCAAAATTTTGAAGCTGTATTTTCCTTTATTTCGTATTAATTCAAAAGTTATCTTGAACCATACACTTAATTTCACAAATTAATTATTTTTATTTCCTCACTATGATTATAAATCTCTCTTGTATCAAATATCACTATCTCACTAAATAATATTTTGAGTTTTAGGAAATGATCTTGCTACTTCTTGAACCAAGTACACTTTTACACATTAAAATGATTTGTTGCAAATTCGAAAAATAATACTACATAGTAGTCTTAGTCTCTTAAGCGAAAAGCTTTCCCCTGCTATTCTATCATGTGCATGGTCTAGAATTTTTTAGAATTGGCAAAAGGACAAGCTTACCCCTACCCAAATAAAAATCCCTTACTCTACAGCCAATCCGAGCAAGTATCCCAAAAGAAAAATCAAGAAAAGAAAAAGTAAAAAATCAAAAAGAGAACGAAAAGAGAAAAATAAAAGCAATAAAATCCCCTTGTTCAAAACAAAATGAACAAAGTTAGCTCCAACTGATCTTTGGCGTGTTCTAATGGAGGTATATTGGTTACTGTCCTGAAATCTGTAAAATCACCTAAATGGAGAAGCATCCTAACCCCCTAAAACAAACTCCTAAGCCTATTTAATCCAAGGCATTTTCTTGGATTCACCCTGGCTTCCTGACTCTTGATCCCCTTGACTCCATAGTTCTCTAGCTGATGGAATGATTGGAGTCTCTCCCTCTTCAATTCCCCTTTGTTGCATTGTGTTTTCATCATTTTATTGCAGGTCTGGACTGCGCATCGTCTTGGAGCGTACAAAATCGTCCGAGACTATTTCATCAAATTAGAGATGATTTTGTCAAATTAGAGATGATTTTGTCACATTGGAGATGATTTCATCACCAGATCACTTGGGGGCAACTTTAGAACTTTGTTTGCATCTATTTGCTTTTTATTTTAATTTGCATTGCATTTGGTATTGCATTTAATTACTGCATTTGGTGTTCACCTTCATTCTATTTCAATTTACATAATATCATTATGAATTATCGCATTTGCCTTAGTAGAATTAATTTTTATCATTTAGCAAACATTCTATATCATTGATCTATACCTTTATCCTAGATTTGTAATCATATAATTGCATGTAGCACCATTTCTGCCATCAAATTATTCTGTTGCAGGTTTTTGACAATCCGATACTATTTCATCAAATTAGAGATAATTTTGTCAAATTAGAGACAATTTTTTCAAATTAGAGACGATTTTGTCGAATTAGAGATGATTTTGACAAATTGTAGACGATTATGTAAAATCAGAGATGATTTTGACCTACAACAAGCGACAAAATCTTCATCAGACATCCAAATTCAGGTAAGGTTTGAAATTTCTTCAACAGACATTGCATTAATTTAAATATTTTGTTCTCTATCCACATTGGAAGTTAAAATACATATAGTTTAGTTTAGTTTGCATCTTGGCCAAACTTAGGTGCGTGTGATTTGATTAAAAAGAACTCATCTAAACAAATCCTACAACCTAGGCATGGAAGCAGCCACAAATGCTTCCTGGTGAACCCAAACCCACCATTCATCGAAAAATCACCATATAGAAATTACAACTAAGTACTTATCATTTTGAGGTGTCCATCAGTCTAGAGGAAAGGAGTGCAAAAATTTTAGGCCTACACTTTCATCAAATCCATGATTATGTCCTTAGATAGCCAACAACAACTAACTAGCTCCCAAATCATCACCTCCATATATGACTTGTTATCTTAGTTTTAGTAGGTCCAAGATCAAGTGCAACAACATGCATAACATAAGGCAACAAAAATGGCACAACCTATGACAATGCAGGTGAGGACCATATATGATCATAAAAAAACCACCATGCATATGGTCCACTCTACTCCCATAGTCTTCAATATGGAGAGAAATATGCAAGATCAATATTATCAATGGCTACTATGGAATTAAACCTTAAATATTCCTGACCTAAGGGCAAAATTGAATTCAAAAAATAGGAAAATAAAATTGTAAGTCATGAATACTTGACTCGCATAGAAATTTTACTAAGAAGGAGAAGAAGCTAAAATATATCAAGCACATGCTTATATCTTCTTAGGATGAGGTTCAAGCAATGAAGTCTCAGATGACCTACCTCATGGTGCAACTAGACAAGATAGAGCCCTTAAAGAAGGAGTTGGAAGAACACAAGAGAAATTTTTTTGAGCTAGAATGAAGGATGGATGACACAAATCAAATATCTGAGTTGAGTCAAGTGCTTTGGGATGAGGTCATCAAAATAGCTAATGAGTTAGCCTTGATATTTGAGTTTATTAAGATTATTACCTCCTAAAACATCAAGGTCAGTAAGATAGTCGAGCATGCTTTTATAGAAACTGGCTCCAAGCTCACCGAAATGTAAGCATACAGGGTCTAGATAACTCACTTAACAAATCAACAATGGACAGCTATAGGAATCATCAACCATGAAGTGGTAATCCTCTCGTTAATGTAGGTCCATAAAGTATAAAATACTGCATGCCAATGTAATGCCTAGGTCAATGCTCTAGACCTATTAGCAAAAGAGTGGAAGGGACACATTAGCTCTTTGGTTCAAGTTGGTCTCCCCTCTCCATAGACTCTAGGTGATAGGCTCCTTTTAGAGCAAGATTTTTGGAAACTATTGAAGTAGTCAAAGAACATTGATATATTGTCAAACTCTTCCATTATAGATAAGGTAACTTGAGTGGTGAAACTAGTGGTAAAGCTTTAAATGTGCCTTCAAGAGGTATTACGAAAGGTTGCTTATATTTCTTAGAATTACTAGTCAAAACTCGAAAGGAATTATATCTTGCTCATAAAGGCAAGGCTACCCTCATAAAGTGAGTAGGAAGAGGTCTGAACATTGATGAGAAATTTTCAATAACCTCACCCACCACTTCAATGCTCACCATTTTGATTTCATGCCCATGGATAAGGCAATAATTCCTAAGTTTATTCTTCAACAAGTAAAAGACCCCTGTAAGTTTTCAAAACTATAGTGATTCTCACTCCACTTGGGAAAATATTTTTCCTTGATAAATTTTGTAAGATGGCTCCAACAAGAGGTAAGTTATCAGAAACTATAAAAGAGAGCTAAGGTAGAGCCAAGTGTAAAAGAGTGCAGACCAAAGTCTCAAAATGCAAAAGAACAAATACCTAAAACTTTGGATAAGGTTTAAATTAACATTGCATGCAAAAGTTGTGCTAACAAGGACTATGAATGAAGGCTAAGGAAATATTCGAGTGCAAAATTAAATAGACTAGAGTTTGAAAATATGCAAAAAGTATAAAAATTGGAACTCTAATAAAATTTCAAAATGACATTGTGCACAAAATGGTACTAACTAAAATTATGAGGAATGAAGAAAAGACAATGCATAAAAGAAGGATGCACATATGAAAAACTCCTTAGCCCTTTACCACATACAGTCAGTCTTGGACAAGAGTTTGTTCCCAAGGATAGCTGATTGTAAGATAGTTGAAGATGCATTCAAGTCTTTAGAAGAAGGATACCAAGGCAGTGACAAGGTTAAAGAGGTCAAATTGCAAAATCTAAGGAGAGAATTTGAGAATCTCATAATGCGAGAAACTAAGAATGTTGGTGACTATTGTGTGAGGGTGAAGGCAGTTGTCAATAAAATGGCAACTCTTGGAGTTAAGACAGAAAAAGAGGTCAATGTGAAGAAGGCTTTGATGACTCTCACCCCAAAGTGAAATCATGTAGCCATTATTATTGAGGAGAGTAAATATTTTTCTACTCTTTAGTTTAATAATTTGATAGGATATCTTATGTTTCATGAGGAGAGGCTAAGGGAAACTATTACTGTTGTTGATGAGAAGGCATTTGCTTCTAAACCTACAATTTTAAAGGGTGATGGAGAAAGCTCTAATGGACATGAAAATGGCCAAGGAAGAGGCTAAACTCATAATTCTTCAATAGGAAGAGGTGGTAGAAGAGGAGGAGCATCCGATAGAGGAAGAGGTAAATTTGATAAAAGAAACATACAATGCTATCATTGTAAAAAGTATGGATATTATGAGGAGTGTAGGTTGAAGGCAAAAAATGAAGGCAAGAGGGTCAACTATGCTAATGAGAATGAGGCTACTACAAGCAACATCTTCTTGACCTACAATAAGGTTGATCAAAACCTTCAAGAGACTTGGATACTTGATTCTAGTTGCTCAAATCATATGACAGGAAATGGGGAGCTTCTTGCTTCCATGGATGAGCCCTTCAAGTCTAATATCAAAATTGGAGATGACAATGCTTTGGAGGTGGCTGCCAAAGGTGTAATACACAAAATAATCTAAGAAGCATGTTCATGATATCTATTATACACCAAATTTGAAACATAATTTATTAAGTGTAGGGTAGCTATGTGAAAATAACTACAAGGTAGTTTTTGATGATAATAAATGTACCATCTATGATAATAACAATAGCAATAGGATTGTTACAATTCCTATGACCAACAACAAATTATTTTCTTTGAATTTTGGAGGACAAGGGGGCAACCTTGCTATTGTTGTTGTTGAAAATAAGAGTTGGTTGTGGCATCTCAGGTATGGTCATTTAAATTTTGCAAGTTTAAGGATGCTAACTTCTCAAGATATGGTTTATGGTTTGCCAAAGGTACAGGAGCATAAAGGTGTTTGTGAGGGGTGTGCATTGGGTAAGCATGCAAGATAGAATTTTCCTAAATGGAAAGCATGGAGGGATTCATAACCACTCAAATTGGTCCATTCTAATATTTGTGGGCCTATGCAAACCAAAATCTTGGGTAACAACTCTTACTTTCTTACCTTTATTGATGATTTATCTAGAATGTGTTGGGTGTATTTTTTAGGCATAAGGATGAAGCATTTTCTTGTTTCAAAGATTTTAAATCTTTTGTTGAGAATCAAAATGGCTGCAGCATTAAATTTTTAAGGACAAATAATGGTGATGAATTTTCTTCTAATGAGTTTAAACAATTTTACAAGAATGTTGCCATTAAAAAGTAATTCACAACTTCCTATACTACACACCAGAATGGAGTGGTAGAAAGAAAAAATAGGACAGTTGTTGAGACGGCAAGAAGTATGATGTAAACTAAGAGACTTACCAATATGTATTGGGCTGATGCAGTCCCTACAGCAGTCTACATATTGAATAGGAGTCTCACTAGCTCATTGGAGAAGATGACTCCTTATGAAGTATGGTATGAAAAGAGGCCCAATGTTAACCGCTAAAAAAGTTTTTGGTTGTTTGGCTTATGCTCATGTGGTTGATGAAATTAGGAAGAAGCTTGATCCTAAGAGTGAAGCATGTATATTTATTGGCTACTATGAAAATACTCAGGTCTATAGGCTTTATAACCTAAAAACTCACAAACTGGTGGTGTCTAGAGATGTGATTTTTTATGAATGAGTAGTATATGGTCATCAAAAACTTTATGTTGATGATGGCAGCAATGGCGGAAGTTCTTCTATTATGCAGCCCGATTCTTCTAATATGCAGCCCAGTTTAAAATCAGTCCCACCAAGTCTACCAACCAGCTCTTAAAATAGTCCCAAACAAAGCAATTCTAGTCCCTCTTCAAGTGATGATTCTCCAAACATATTTTTAGATGTTATGAAGACAAAAAGGAGGAATAAGTTACTTTAAATTCATCCTCCTACTCAGGTTTTGGATAGCAATTTCCATAGAAGACTTACTAGAAGCCAAGCTCAAGAAATTGACCAATTTGTTCAAAGGCTTGAGAAGATGCACATGTATGGTGATGAAGATGAGGGTGAGCCAAAATGAGATGTTGTTAATTATGCTTTGATGAATGTTGCTGATTTTAAACCTTCTTGTTATGAAGAAGCTTGTACTAATGATGTTTGGATGCAAGCAATGCAAGAGGAGATCAATTCCACTGAGAAGAATGATACTTGAGAGCTTGTAGAACTGCCCAAGGGAAAGAAACGTGTGGGTTCTAAGTGGGTATATAAGACTAAGTATAATAATTATGGAAGTATTGAAAGACACAAGGCTAGACTTATGGCTAAAGACTTCACATAAAGGTATGGAATTGACAATGAAGAAACTATTGCTCTTGTAGCTAGACAAGAAATAGTAAGGATGGTACTTGCTTTGGTCGCCCAAAAATAGTGGATTGTACATCACTTAGATGTAAAAAGCGTGTTCTTGAATAGGTACTTATATAAGGGAGTGTATGTATAGCAACCTCAAGGATTTGAGATGAAAGGTAAAGAAGAACATGTCTACAGGTTGAAGAAGGTATTGTATGGCCTTAAACAATCACCTAGAGCATGGTACTCTAGGATTGATAGATAATTTTAGTAGAGTGGCTTCAAGAGAAGCAAAAGTGAACCTACCCTATACTTCAAGAAATAAGGTAAAGATATTTTGCTTGTTTATTTGTATGTTGATGATTTTATTCATATGGGTAGTAGTTCCAATTGGAAAGATGAATTTAAGGTTGCCATGATGAGTGAGTTTGAAATAAAGGATTAGGATTGATGCACTATTTTTTTGGCATGGAGTTTTATCAAAGTAAGGATAAAATATTCATTTGCCAAACTAAATATGCCAAGGATATGCTGAAAAAGTATGACATAGATAGTTACAAACCAGTCCCTGCTCCCATTTCTCATGGTGAATTGCTATGCAAAGATGATAGGGCTAAAAATGTGAATGTGACCAATTATAGGAGCATTGTTGGGAGCTTGATGTTTCTCACAAATACCAAACCAGATATTGCATATGCTATCTCACTTGTTTCTAGGTATATGAGTGAGCCATCTCTCTTGCATTTGAAGGTTGCAAAGCAAATTTTGAGGTATGTTAAAGGTACTATTGACTTTGGCATACATTACTATCTTGCTAAAGAGATGGAGCTAGTTGGTTTTAGTGACTTAGATTGGGGTAGCAACTTGGATGACCGGAAGTCCACATTCGGTAATTATTTTTCTCGTGGATCTAGATTGATCACTTGAAGCTCAAGGAAGCAAGGATCAGTAGCACTCTCTTCAATAGAGGTTGAATATATTATTGTTACTTCAGCCAGTGCTCAGGCCTTATGGCTCAGAAAAGTGTTAAAGGAGATAGGTGAGAAACCAAGTGGTCCTACTATAATTTTTTGTGACAATATGAGTGTCATACAATTGGAAAAGAACCCTGTCCACCATAGAAAATCTAAGAATTTTGATATGAAGTACCATTTCATCCATGATATGGTAGAAAATAAATTAGTTGAGTTGAGGTATTGCAGCACCCATGATCAGTTGGTTGATATTTTCACTAAAGGTGTTGCTAAGGCTCAATTTCTTAAACTGAGAAATAGTCTTATGATCCATTTTAGCATCAGGGGGAGAATTTTAGAAAATTATGCTGACATGTATGCATTTTTGGATTAGAAGGCACAAGAGAATATGTAACCACTTTGTAACAGTTTTGTATAAGTATAGGTGTAGCAATATTGCAGTTGTAACAGTCTTTAACTGTTACCTTATTTGTAACTGCCATAGATTCTTTAGGTTTAAGTTCAAAGATAGATTAATATGATTACTATTGCATTGTACAAGTTTTGTGTGTGAGAAAAATTAAATTAAAGGTGAAAATATATTTTTTTAGCCTACTGTATTTTCTTGTATGTTGCAGTCCCGATATTACAAAAAAGCTTGAACTACCTAATTTGGAGGTGTATAACTTTTGCTGCATTTATCTATTTAATGAAATTAATACATCATTGGAAATCCCTTTCCAAGAGCTTTCCAGCCATATATCACACTCCATAATCATTCAGTATTTGTTCTTACTTTCACCTCTAAAAATAATATTTTATCCACTTTTTTCAAGCCCTAGGCAGACCCTGTACAGCTACCTTGCAGAGCCCATAATTTTTGACTCACCACTCTGTTTTACATGTTATTTACACCATTGGAAAAAAATCAAAATAATATTTCTATCCATACATCATTTACCTCGTTTTGATCTCATTTGGACTTTCATATTGTGACTACAGTGCTCTGTTGTTGAAATTTGGTGCTCCATTTTAGCCTTCAAAACTTCAAATGCTCATGTTTGAAAAAATATATAGGAGCCTATTGAGCAAGGTGCAACAAACAGTATTGTCATTGTTGTCAACACAGTCAGACAGATCTGTTGATGCAGTGGACAGGAAGTTCAAAAGCTATTCAGATGCAGAAGACAGGAGTTAAGAGGTTCTTCAGAGTATGTACAGTAATCTTCCAAAAGATCGAAGTGGCCCATATGCTAAAAATCAAAAGAAAATCACAAGGAAGAAAACTGTCGCGATATCGCGACATGTTGAGCAAGAAAGAAAAACTGTCGCGATATCGCGACATGTTGAGCAAGAAAGAAAAACTATCGCGATATCGCGACATGTTGAGAAGAAAGAAAAACTGTCGCGATTTCGTGACATGTTCGAAGAGAAAGCGCAAGCAAGAAAAACTATCATGATTTCGTGACATGTTCGAAAAGAAAGCGCAAGCAGGAAAAACTGTCACGATTTCGCGACATGTTGGAAGAGAAAAAGGCAAGTAGAAAAAGTGTCACGATTTTGCGACATGTTGGAAGAGAAAAAGGCAAGTAGAAAAAGTGTCGCGATTTCGCGACATGTTGGAAGAGAAAAAGGCAAGTAGAAAAAGTGTCGTGATTTCGTGACATGTTGGAAGAGAAAAAGGCAAGTAGAAAAGTGTCGCGATTTCGTGACATATTGCAAGAGAGATAGTACGGAAGAAAAGTGTCGCGATTTCGCGACATGTTGGAAGAAAAAAGGCAAGTAGAAAAAGTGTCATGATTTCGTGACATATTGCAAGAGAGATAGTACGGAAGAAAAAGTGTCACGATTTCATGACATGTTGGAAGAAAAAAGGCAAGTGGAAAAACTGTCGTGATTTCGCGACATGTTGGAAGAAAAAGAGAAAGCAGGAAGAAGTGTCACGATTTCATGACAAGTTCGAAGAAAAGAGAACAAGTAAGAAAAGTGTCACGATTTCGCGACATGTCGCATTTTCGCGACTAAAATAGGAGAGAGAAAGTAAGTTGGAAAAGTGTCACGATTTCGCGACATGTCGCATTTTCGTGACTCGAAAAGGTCAGGAAGGCAAAAAAGCAAAAGTGTCGCGATATCGCGACATGTCGCATTTTCGTGACTCAAGAAGGGCAGACAGGCAGGATAACAAAAGTGTCGCGATATCGCGACATGTTGTATTTTCGCGGGCCAAAGCTAAGAAAAAGAGCAAGGAGAAAAAGTGTCGCGATATCGCGACATGTTGTATTTTCGAGGGCCGAAGCAAAGAGAAAGCGCAAGGAGAAAAAGTGTCGCGATATCGCGACATGTAGCATTCTCGCGACCCAAAGGCAAGAGAAAGAGCAAAGGAGAAAAAGTGTCGCGATATCATGACATGTCGCATTCTCACGACTAAAGGAGGAGAGAGAAAGTAAGAAGGCAGAAGTGTCGCGATATCGTGACAAAAGTAAAGAGGAAGAGTACGGAGGTGAAAGTGTCGTGATATCGTGACATGTGTTTTTGTGGGTACAAGCCAAGAAAAGAAGCAAGGAGGAAAAAGTGTCACGATATCGCGACATGGTGTATTCTCACGGTTAAGTTGAAGCCGACGAAGACCGATGATAGCCGACTAAGATTAGGGTTTACAATCGACTAAGATTAGGGTTTACAATCGACTAAGATTAGGGTTTTCATCATGAAAATTTTGTTATAAAAGGAGGGCTGTTTGGAGAATTTGGAGAGTGTTGTATATGTCGTTGAATGCGTGTCGAAGTGTGAAATGCGGTCGTAAGAGCGCAGAAAGCACAGAAGCGGCGAGATGATGGCGAAGTGTGCAAAGTGAGTGAAGAGTCATGTCGAATTGTCCTAAGTGCGTCTGTGAGTGCACAGAGAAAGCAGAAGGTGCAAAGAGTGCAAAGGTTGAAGTTCGACCAAGTGCGGCTGTGATTGCGTAGAGAGAGCAAAAGGCGCAGAGAGTGCAGAAGGTGAAGTGCGGTTGTAGATCATAGAAGATGTGTCTGTTCCATAAACAGTGAGAGAGATTGGGTAAGCAATAGACCAGTCAGGGTCTTGTAAAAGCGAAGGTATTTTTTTGTTAAACTTCTAGATTCAAAATTGAAGTCCAGGTTGCGGCTTGGCATCAGGGGTTGGTGCTCCTTCCAGTAGGTGCTGGTAAATCAGGGGTTGGTGCTCCTTTCTGTTGGTGCAGATAAATAAGGGGTTGGTGCTCCTTCCAGTGGGTGTTGGTAAATTGATTGTAAAGTTAGTGCTTTGCAAAGGCTGGATTTGGATGGTAGTCCAAGCAGTCATTCTTGAGGAGTAGCCAAATTGGTGAACCTCGTTAAATCTTGTGTTGTGTGATGTTCTCTTGTGATACTTGCTTTATCTGGTTTTAAGGTTTCATTATTTCAGTTTTAAGAGCTGTGAATTTAAGTTTAAAGAACTACACTGATTCACCCCCCTCTCAGTGCCATTGTAAGACTAACAATTGGTATCAGAGCCAAGTTCCCTTCTCAAGCTAAATCAGTCAGGGTTGATCTTGGATTAGTACACAATGGGTAAGAAGAATAGATCCTCCTCCAAAAGGGCATCTCAGTCAGTTTCAGTTCCTGTGGAAGAGAAAATTGAACCAGAAAAGGTTGAAGACTTCTCATCAAACGAAGCACCTTTGTTTGATGAAACTAATTATGCGATCTGGAGATTCAGGATGTAGACATATCTTTGTGCTTTGGGATACGACATCTGGGATTTGAAACAAAACCAACCCTCCAACGATGTTCGTAAGAATCGTTTGAGAATGACTCAAAAGAAAGAATGCTATCGAGCGGATTAGTAGACAATGAACTGGTAAAGATCATGAGTTGTAAAATAGTAAAGGAAATATGGGACAAACCGAGGAGTATTCATGAAGGAGACGATGAGATCAAGGAGGCTAAGTTACAATCACATCAAGCTCAGTTCAAGCATTAAAGTTGAATGACGATGAGAACATAAAAGCATATATGCTGAGAGTTAATGAAGTCCTAGAGGATGATTCTAAAAAGGAAAAGTGGAGGCTTCTCATGAATCAAAGAAGAAAAGAAAAGAAAGGAATGTGATGAAGAAGAAATTAATGCAGAAATAAATTTGAAAGAGGAACTAATTGCAGCTCTGGATGAATTGAAGATAGAAAGAAAAAGGAATAAGGAAATCTCAAGAAAGCTTGAGGATGCAAATGAAATAATAACCAATTTGAAAGTACAAGTAGAAGAATTCAAAAGGATTGAAGAAACTCTCAGGTCATAGATCAATGAGAAAGAGATTGGTTGTTGCAAACAAGAGGAAGAGATTGTTTTATTGAAGAAACAACTAGAAGAGGCCAATACAAATCTCAAATTCGAGAAGAGCACAGAGTTGCTAGATAAAATGATAAGCCAACAAAGAAGCTCCACGGATAAGCGTGGTCTTGGATATGAAGTTGAACAACCTTCATCTTCCAACTCTGCAGAGAAGAAGAAGTTCACTGTTGAAGGATCGAAGCAAGAAAAGTTTGAAGCTGAATCTTCAAAAGGAAGAAAATATCAAAGGAGATCTACAACAAAGCAACCACAACAAAAGAGGTTCTATCACTCTCACTCTATTCATAATAATACTTTTAATGGCTATTGTTTCAGATGCAACCAAGTATGGTCACAAGGCAATTTATTGTGGATTGAATAATAAATCAAAGAGTTATGCTGGTAGAAATACATCTATGTTTCTGAGTGAACACTATGTACAATGTTTTCAATGTAATGGTCATGGGCACATAGCAAGGTTTTGTCCAAGCACTTTTGTATCTAATCTAAGGCAAAACAATAGATTTCATCAGACGCAAAGAACGCAACACAGACAGGGAATAAATCATGTACATATAAGAAAGGAAAATAATCATTCATCAAGGATGCACAAGAGACAACCACACAAGAGAAATGTTCGAGTTCACGAAAAGGTGCAAAACAGGGATGTAGTTGAAAAATCCAAGCCCGAGTTCAAGAAAGTTTGGAGAAGGATAGAAGAAAGGAAATCATGTCTCCTTGGAATGAAGGAGACTACTCTGCTATTGCACTAAGCAACTCCAGGTAACACATCCTCAAGGGGAGCAATATTGAAGTTTCATCTTAATGCTCCTATGTATTTGTGTGGTTATCAGAGGATGAAAGGCAAGTAGTCAGGGAAGTTGTCGTATAGTTGTCGAAGTGTGTTTTTAGTTCATGTAGTTGTTTGTGGAAGTGTCGTGAAGGGTGGTGATTAAATTGAGAGTTGTCATTATTGGTAGTATTGCTATATGTCATTGTTGTACTATTGATGGTTCTTACTGCCACTGTCCAAAGTTAAGGATTATAACAGTTTAGATAATTTGGTTAGTGAAAGAATGTTGCCTTAGCCGCATATATGTGTTTCGATAAAAGCAGTGTGTATTTGAACTACACATTGACGTGAAGATTGTTAGATCTATTATGACGATGTGGTGAAAAATATTGAAGTCTGATTATTGATTCATGTTTAGCTCATCAAGATGAGCGACTTTGCTTTGTGAATCATACCTATCCGAGGTCCAAAGGTATGAGTTTGAGTAAGGTGCACTATAGTTGGCCGTGAAGTGTTTGACAAAATGTTGTCTCCTGATTCGAACAGTTGAAAGTAAGGTGTGACCAGCGGTGACTGTAGAAAACATAGACCAAGTTGAAAATATAAAAAGGGATTTGGTTGGTGTTGTGGTACAGTGTTTGATGCTTGCACAGAGTTGGCAGTAAAATTGCAAGTGTCGGTACAGTGTTGGACAAAAGTTGGTACAAGTGTGAGTCACTTGACAATTTTTTTTGACAGATGTGAAATCAGCATTTTTGAATGGGAAGCTTGAAGAAGAGGTTTATATTGAGCAGCCAGATGGTTTCCAACTTGGTGATGATCCCAACTTGGTTTGTAAGTTGAAGATATATGGCTTGAAACAGGCACCCCGAGCATGGTATGCAAAGCTAGACAACTATCTCACTCAACAAGGGTTTAAGAAAGAGAACATATTTGGGAAGAGAGCGTAAGGATTAAAAATCAAAAAATTTGAAATCAATTGGTTGCAAGTTGAGCAAGGATGACAAATCTCCACATGTTGATCAAATCATGTACAGATCTATGATTGGAAGCCTACTATACCTGATAGCTATCAGACCAGATATTTTGCAGGCAATATGCATGGTAGCACGATTTCAGGCTAATCCCAAGGAGACTCATGTGACAACATTATGGTGGTTGATTTCTGAAATATCATTGAAGGGAAAATGATTGTTTGTGGTTTCCTTTTTCGAAAGTGGTTGGTTGAATGCATCAAGGTTTTCTGAATTGAGAGTTGTGTTTAAACCTTGTGTTATAAGCATAGTGGTTTAAGCCCATTGGTTGTGAAAGAACTTGAGTTAGAAAAGAACATGAGTATCATTGTTATGTGATATTTGTGGTTGAGCATTGTTGGAATTATTTGAGTTGGTTGATACATACTTGGACTAGGGTTGTGTGAGAGAGAGTTGTCCCTTGTGATGATTGGTTGAGTTGATTTGATTGAGCCTAGTCAAGTTATGTGTGAAGTGATTTTTAAAGTTCTATGAAGTGGATTTGATTTGAGATCGCCATTCATTATTGAGTTCATTTTGAGTACTACTTGAGCATGATTGATTGAGCCTTTGAGAAGGCCTTTGGGAAATATTTGAGGACAATGTTGGGACAGATTTCTAGAGCAGATTTGGGCAAGTTCTTGGTGAGATTGCTAGAGAAGATTCGGACAAGTTCTTAGTGAGCTTGGTGGAGCAGATTTGGATAGGTTTTTTATGAGCTTGTTATTCAGCATTGGACAAGTTCTATGTGAGCCTATTGAGTAGGTTCTTAGTGAGCCTATTGACTGAGCTTTGGAGGTGACAGAGTACAGAGGACATAGTCTCAATGGATAGAAATCTAGTAGCCAACATAGTTGAAGATAGATCTGAGTGAGGATTCTTCAAGTGAAGAAGAGGTCCACCATCAGTGTAGCAGAGAGACAGAGTCTTCTATAATATCACAAGGGTACTATGGAGTATGGGTTATGGTATCCTAAAGATGTAGATTGGGTAGGATGTGTAGATGATAGAAAGAGTACCAGTGGAGGTGCATTCTATCTTGGAGACAGATTGGTCGCGTGGAACAGTAAGAAACAAGAGTCAGTTTCCTTATCCACAGCAGAGGCAGAATATATTGCAGTGACAACGTGTTGTACGTAGGAGAAAGTTGTAGAAAGTGAGGTTAAGTTGGATTTTTATTCCAACAAATAGATTGTGGAGTGGTCACGTTTCCCAAGAATTGACTAACTATCGGGATCACATTCTCAGGGGGAGCATTTGTGTATTTGTTTGTCTTTTTGTTCATGTTTGTGATTTTTGCTAAGTGTAATAATTTTTGTTTGAGAATGTTGTGCATGGACTCAGGGGGAGTCTGCAGTAGCCCTTTGGTATTATTGTCAAAGGGGGAGAAGAGTTACAAGAAATTACACATGTGTTGCCAACAATTCCAAAGGGGGAGATTGTTGAGCAAGGTGCAACAAACAGTATTGTCATTGTTGTCAACACAGTCAGATAGATCTGTTGATGCAATGGACAGGAAGTTCAAAAGCTATTCAGATGCAGAAGACAGGAGTTAAGAGGTTCTTCAGAGTATGTACAATGATCTTCCAAAAGATCGAAGTGGCCCATATGCTAAAAATCAAAAGAAAATCACAAGGAAGAAAACTGTCGCGATATCGTGACATGTTGAGCAAGAAAGAAAAACTGTCGCGATATCGCGACATGTTGAGCAAGAAAGAAAAATTGTCACGATATCGCGACATGTTGAGAAGAAAGAAAAATTGTCACGATTTCACGACATGTTCGAAGAGAAAGCGCAAGCAAGAAAAACTGTCACGATTTTGCGACATGTTCGAAGAGAAAGCGCAAGCAGGAAAAACTGTCACGATTTCGTGACATGTTGGAAGAGAAAAAGGCAAGTAGAAAAAGTGTCATGATTTCACGACATGTTGGAAGAGAAAAAGGCAAGTAGAAAAAGTGTCACGATTTCGCGACATGTTGGAAGAGAAAAAGGCAAGTAGAAAAAGTGTCGCGATTTCGCGACATGTTGCAAGAGAAAAAGGCAAGTAGAAAAAGTGTCACGATTTCGCGACATATTGCAAGAGAGATAGTATGGAAGAAAAAGTGTCACGATTTCACGACATGTTGGAAAAAAAAAGGCAAGTAGAAAAAGTGTCACGATTTCGTGACATATTGCAAGAGAGATAGTACGAAAGAAAAAGTGTCACGATTTCACGACATGCTGGAAGAAAAAAAGGCAAGTGGAAAAACTGTCGCGATTTCGTGACATGTTGGAAGAAAAAGAGAAAGCAGGAAGAAGTGTCATGATTTCGTGACAAGTTCGAAGAAAAGAGAACAAGTAAGAAAAGTGTCACGATTTCGTGACATGTCGCATTTTTGCGACTAAAATAGGAGAGAGAAAGTAAGTTGGAAAAGTGTCACGATTTCGCGACATGTCGCATTTTCGCGACTCAAAAAGGTCAGGAAGGCAGAAAAGAAAAAGTGTCGCGATATCGCGACATGTCGCATTTTCGCGACTCAAGAAGGGCAGACAGGCAGGATAACAAAAGTGTCGCGATATCGCGACATGTTGTATTTTCGCAGGCCAAAGCTAAGAAAAAGAGCAAGGAGAAAAAGTGTCACGATATCGCGACATGTTGTATTTTCGGGGCCGAAGCAAAGAGAAAGCACAAGGAGAAAAAGTGTCGCGATATCGTGACATGTAGCATTCTCGCGACCCGAAGGCAAGAGAAAGAGCAAAGGAGAAAAAGTGTCATGATATCGCGACATGTCGCATTCTCGCGACTAAAGGAGGAGAGAGAAAGTAAGAAGGCAGAAGTGTCACGATATCGCGACAAAAGTAAAGAGGAAGAGTACAGAGGTGAAAGTGTCGCGATATCGCGACATGTGTTTTCGTGGGTACAAGCCAAGAAAAGAAGCAAGGAGGAAAAAGTGTCACGATATCGCGACATGGTGTATTCTCACGGTTAAGTTGAAGTCGACGAAGACCGATGACAGCCGACTAAGATTAGGGTTTACAATCGACTAAGATTAGGGTTTTCATCATGAAAATTTTGTTATAAAAGGAGGGCTGTTTGGAGAATTTGTAGAAGTGTTGTATATGTCGTTGAATGCGTGTCGAAGTGTGAAATGCGGTCGTAAGAGCGTAGAAAGCGCAGAAGTGGCGAGATGATGGCGAAGTGCGCAAAGTGAGCGAAGAGTCGTGTCGAATTGTCCTAAGTGCGTCTGTGAGTGCACAGAGAAAGCAGAAGGTGCAAAGAGTGCAAAGGTTGAAGTTCGACCAAGTGCGGTTGTGATTGCGTAGAGAGAGTAGAAGGCACAGAGAGTGCAAAAGGTGAAGTGCGACTATAGATCGTAGAAGATGTGTCTGTTCCATAAATAGTGAGAGAGATTGGGTAAGCAATAGACCAGTCAGGGTCTTGTAAAAGCGAAGGTATTTTTCTGTTAAACTTCTAGATTCAAAATTGAAGTCCAGGTTGCAGCTTGGCATCAGGGGTTGGTGCTCCTTCCAGTAGGTGCTAGTAAATCAGGGGTTGGTGCTCCTTTCTGTTGGTGCAGATAAATAAGGGGTTGGTACTCCTTCCAATGGGTGCTGGTAAATTGATTGTAAAGTTGGAGCTTTGCAAAGGCTAGATTTGGATGGTAGTCCAAGCAGTCATTCTTGAGGAGTAGCCAAATTGGTGAACCTCGTTAAATCTTGTGTTGTGTGATGTTCTCTTGTGATACTTGCTTTATCTGGTTTTAAGGTTTCATTATTTTAGTTTTAAGAGTTGTGAATTTAAGTTTAAAGAACTACACTGATTCACCCCCCCTCTCAGTGCCATTGTAAGACTAATAGAGCCTCTTGCTTTTCCATATACATTTAAAAAGAAACAAAAGCAAGTTATAAGGGCATTAATTTGCCCTCCCATAATTCATGGGGTATTTATGAGGTTGAATTAGATTGACTAAATGTTTACCATAGTTGTGGGTTTTTTGGGACATGGGACACATCATCATCAATGCATTGAGGATGTTAGAGTATTCCACATGTATGAAGGTGTAAGGCTCTAAAGGCAACATGGATAATGGTCAAAAGTGACATGCTTGTCGTCGAGGCACACATTTTCGAGGAATCCCCATTCGACCTTAGTGTGGATGGGATTGAAGTAGACTAGAGAATCAATTTTGGATACCCATTAATGTTGTGCTCCATGATTATTAGAGACGTGGTCATTGATTTCTAGTATAGCCACTTTTTTTGTCATAAATAAGAGACAAACCAGGGGCTCAATAAGAGCAATTCCATGTTTGTATCAGCCAACATCCTTACATGAGTAGAAGTCTCAAAGCATATACCATGAAGTTGTAATACCATTGTTGGCATCATTGTCAAACCATAACTACATCCTCATTGTTGTCATCCAAGAATTTTATGGGCTATTCATCACACATATCCTCATAATCTATAATGCTCAACAAGAATAACTAGCATTGATAATGATGTGGCAGCTACACAAGGAAGGTTGTAGATAAATCTACAGTTGGTGTCAAAGCTTGTGGTAACAACCAGTTTAGCAAAAGTTGACCATTGTGAAGCCACTCTATTTGTATGCAGGTAGAAAACTACTCCTCTTATGATCATCTCGTAGGTTGAGGAGAGACCAACCACTCTAGAAAATTTACAAATTATAAAAATCACAAAATTTTGATTCCACATAAAATACAGGCCAATTCTACATAAAGCATATCAAATCTGCTAGAGAAAATAATTGATTCTATTAGAAGAAAATTGTGTGCATCCATATGGGTGAGTAACGAGCAGGGAATTATTCGAGGGGTATCACACCCTGCCAAACCATACAACCAAACCATATTATCAGTTGTCATAAGACCAAAAAGAGCATGGGATCCACATGTACATTCTCACACCACCTAATAAGGCCTTGGAGAGAAAAGCGATTAAATGGGGACCTATGGCCTAATATTTGTCCTTGACAACTTTATGTCTGAGCAAAATAACATCGACAATAAGTATTGATCTCACAATTTTTGGATAAAGTAATATCATGGGAGAGACCTTGCCATATGATTTAGAATTAGATAGTTAGCTTAATCTGAGCAACTCGTCTGTGATAGAGTTGCAAAAAATGATGTTATTGAAGGTAAGAAAGACATCAAACTTAGAGGACATGGCCCAAGGAGGTGTATATATCATAAAATAGGATCTTATTACACAAGAATAAATGAAGGAAAGATGGATGTTCCCTCTCATAGGGTAGATTGATGCTCTAATATCAAACTGATATAGGAAGATATGACAATGAAGAACTGGCTCATTTTATTTTACAAGCTTGCTTAACTAGAAAAATTACACCACCTTAGACCTTGGGATCCTTCTAAAAGGTAAATCATTAGATAGGATCAAATGTAATACAATGTGTCAACAAGTCATCTCAAATGTCAAAAACTATTCGAAGGCCAACTTTTTGATTAAATACATTTCAAATATATCTAAAATGTGGCCTACCAATATTACATGTCATCTATAAATTTAATATTATATTATTATAGCATATTCCCTATCATTATACCTACTATCAAGGTATGTAACAAAGATAATGGTCTCTTTGGAGATGTTGAGACAACTGGATGCAATAGATGTCACCTATGGAAGCGGGTAAAGCAAGGTAATTTTCTACAAATCCCCCATAAACCTTGGCAATGTATCTTTATTATGGAGAAAGGTAGCCCAAATTTTAGATAGTAAGCTACAATAGCTAGGATTAAAAAATTTGGAGGATGCCTAGAAGTATGACCTAGAGGAGAAATTTGTTGCATGACTAGAATGCATAAATATTTTAGGAAATTCACCCATAAATGCAGGTCTCATTGAATAATTTTAGTGTGCATAAGAGGGAGCTCACCCACCACTCTAGATGGAACATTTCTTATCACCTATGCCCCAAAAAAATCCAATAGAGCCTTCTATAAAAAAGGACAAGGTGAACCCAAGTCTCCAATTAGCTCTAGCAAGAAGTTTCTACAAGACCTAGGTTGGGGTGACAATAAGATCAATGACTGGCAAGCGTGGAAAAAAAGGTGGGTCCCCAATTTTGGGGTGTGTTGTGGAGCAGCCACAACAAATGGCGACTCTGCTGGGAAATGCTCCTGAGCATTTTGGTGAGAACCTAACTCGGAAGTATACAAACTCAGAAACAAGCATTAGCACATAAGAAATATAAACAAATGTCAATAGATCAGAAATACATGAATCATCAGAATCATTAAGTATCAGCTCGGTGTGTGCAATGTGTTCCATTTTTATTGTTTGAAATTGATCCACATTCCATTGTCAGTTTTACATGAATGCATATGTGAGGTTGTGAAAGATTTGAGCAGCCTAATAAATGGGCTAGAGATATAACTATCTGCTTTATAAAAGCTTTAAACCTTTTAATATCATATACAAACATTTAAAATTATCAAACCCTCTTAGGATCAACTATATGTATAATGAATTGATTTATTAGATCCCAAAGTTGGTTATGAGTCACTACTATCTTGAACCCATGTGCAAGTGAAAGTGAAATCAGAGTTTTGGGGAATCGGATTCCCAACCTAAGCGAGATGGGAATTTAACCCTATCCTTACTACTCTGATTTGGAATTCATTACCTCACTTTGAGCAAAATGATTTAACCAGTTATGGATGAAATTGTCAGGCTAGTCTATCCGTTTGAGCAGTCAATGGTCTTGCTTTTAGACAAGACATGCTGCCACGCATGAGCATACTCCATTGCCAGTCAGGCATCTATAGCCCCGAAGGAGATTAACCCCATAATCCATGATTTTAGCTTCATTTTTTTTTTATTTCTTGGACCTTTGGGATGACTACCCATCCTTGCGAGGGACATGTAGTACGATCCTTCCAATCCAATATTAAGATGAAATAGGAAATATTAATTAATTTTTGTTTCTTGGACCTTGGGGATGACTACCCATCCTTGCGAGGGACATGTAGTACGATCCTTTCAATCCAAGATTTATGATGACATGGGAAACATAGAAGCTTTGGGGAATCGGATTCTCAACCTAAGCGAGATGAGAATTATGCCCTATCCTTACTACTCCATGTAGGTCAAATCAGAGCTTTGGGGAGTTGGATCCTCAACCTAAGTTTGATGAGGATTTAACCCTATCCTTACTACTCTGTTTTAGGCTTTAAGCTTTATGGAAGTGGTAAAAACCATTGTTTTAAGGATCATGTTGCATGATAGGATAGACCCGAAATATTCCTTTCGCCTGACCTTTTCTCCCAAGTATGGTTTTGATCATTTTGCTCAAGATCCTCTTTAATGTGCATAGAACGTGCTTAGTTCAAGAGAGTTCGGGCATCAGTTCCCAACCTTAGGATTTTTTTTTTTATGTTATAGAATAACCCTAAGAGGATTTGACATATTTTTAATGATTGTATTTGAAATGTATATGCAACTAAGATGGCATGTATATGCAAAGTGGGATATAATATGAATGCATTGCCTTTTTGAATTGCGGATAAAGTATTGCCATAATTTGTAAAAATTGACAATTTCATGCATCACAAGTTTCAAACGATATTATTTAAAATGTTTGTGTTACTTGCGGAGCTTTCTACAACACGATTCCAATGTTTCATATTCTCCTGATCTTAGGCATAAGTTGACATCTCCATTTATTCTCCTTTTTTTTTTTTTTTTTAAACAAACCAAACATGTCCAGAGGACCAACACACAAAACTTAAAACCAAACTGAGATCTAATCTAAAACTAAAACACGAAAACCAAAAGTATATACAAATGTACAAAAACAAAACAAATTTGGATTATCATTTTCTCGGATCCCAAACCTGATTAGAATTCTTTAAAAGATATATGACGTGATACGCATATCCAGTTTTGCAGGAATCCAACAAAAACAAGATCAACCCAAACAAAGAAACAAATATCCACTTGCCCCTCTCACCATACCAATTTGATTTAGTTTCATTAACAATCCTATGGTGGAGTTTCAAATTTTCCAATTGATTAGACAATGATTGATATTCAATTCCTTTATGTCTATTCTCTAAGATGTTCATTCCGCATTTTGATTCACGGTGTAAAAATAAGCTTTCGTTTTCCTTCAATAAAGCCATAACATTAATGATATTTGAATCAAACCATTCATTAGGCAAACCTCCCTTCGAATTCTGCATGGTGAAACCAAAAAGATGAGATTTTACCTTTGGCATGCTTTCATTTGACCTTACCTGAAAAGGATTTGAAAATTCTTTTTTTCTCTCATGACCTTCATCATCACGTAGCACTTGTTCTTTCTCAATGACCTGTTTATCAAAGGCACCAAACTTAGGTACCCAATTGAAAATATGTCCATCCCTTTCAAACCATAAGTCTTGTCTATCTAACGCCTTTTCGTGATCAGTCACTTGGGTTGTCTTGGGTAACGTGAGATTTTCAATTGGATCATCAATGATATCAAACCCAAATGGTTCAGGTTTTGTAATTTTCTCTTTCTGAAATGGCATAATCGTCGTAGCGCAAGTACGTGGATCAAGATTTTTGATTTCTTTTCCTTCAAAGGGATCTAAAGCAAGTGACTCTCTTTCTTGGTTCATGGTCGTAGAATCCTTATCATGTTCCAAAATTTGATGAGATTCAAATTCCTCTTCCAAAACTTTCTCAAATTGTACAGGATTCATAGTATCCTCATGCGAGGAAGCAATTGAGTTATCCTGCATATTATTTGACGCAATAAGTTTGTTAGAAGATTCAGATTGATAATATTCTTCCCATTTCTTCCACGAATCATAGTAATCATCCTCCAAGTTCAAGTTGTGATGCTCAAGTACTTCTTCATATTCTGATTCATCAACATGTTTCTCATCCCATTCATCTTCACCTTCCTTAGATGGTTCAGTTATTTCCAAAAGTGGGTTATCTCTTGAATTCAAATTGGTAAAGCTATCATAATCCAAATTTGTAACCCATGATTCAATTTTATCACAATTTGGAAGGTGTGGATCCTCTTGGTCATCACTTTCGAGAACATCATCCAAAGTGTCCTTCGAGAACAAGTGGTGAAATTCGATTATGTCTTCAACTTCATTTGTTGATTTTCTTTCAAATTCATTTTCAACCACTTGTGATGGCTTAGGATCTTCTATAATGGGATCAATTTTTGAATTCCGTGTCATATAGTTGCTCCAATCCTTTGCCAGTACATCCGACCAAATCATATCCACATAAGTTTGTTCATCCAAATCCTCCTTTTCGGGTAATGATTCTGGATATTTCTTTTCCAAAACAAGATGGTGATCATTTGATTCCAACTTCTTGTTACCCATCCATAGAATTTCTTCTCCAAAAACTTCATGCTCTTCAAGACTTTTCGAATAGGTATTTACTTCAACGTGAGTCATCTCAAAATCTCTTGTATCACTTGAAGAAGCATAACATGAAACATCATTAAGATCGGCATTATGAATTTTCTTCCTCGGATAATTTGGATGCATACATTGATGCGTTCGTTTTTGTGGTGGAACATGCCTACATACCTTCTTAACCACTTTCTTTTGCTCTTTTACTTCCGATACGAACTCTTTAGGTTGAGTGGTAGAAGTAGTAGGATTAGTTGGATTGATATCCACGGACAAAGCTTGAACATTTGTTGCAATAGTTCCATGAGTGACCAAATGATTCTCTAATTGAGGTATAGTTGGATGGATGGAAGTACTTGTATAAGCACATGTGGGAGCATAAGTTGGTATGGTAGGATAAAGTTGATTGTAGGAAAAAACATTTGATATCAAATTTTGTTGTGCCCACGCTTGATCTACCATCGAGGTTTGATTGCAAGCCCCTAGTTGTCCTACCATAGTTGATTGCTCCATTCCATAACCTTGTGGCCTCAATTGTTGATCTACAATCATAGCTTCTGTGTAGGCCGATGCAAGATCAGTAACCAAGGGATTCATCCTAACAAATATGGCAAACAATGGGTCCAATGCTCGAAAGTATATTTGAAGAGCACCACTTTCCTCAATAGTATAGGGAGAAATTAATCTCGCATAAAGCTTTCGAAACCTCATGTTGAAACTTCTCACTGGCTCATTAGGTTCTCTTTTGCAAGAAGTAAATTGTTGATATATCGTGAGAGGATCAATGAGCAACCTAAATTGATTGATAAACTCATCTTTCAATTGAGTCCAAGATGTAATAGAACCAGTGGGTAAATTGATGTACCAATCATATGCCACCTCATCTAGGGTTCCAGGAAACATTCTACATGCCACATCCTCATGTTCGACATTCCATCTAACTAGGATATCCACATAGGCTTGAATATGTTCCTCGGCTAATGTTGGACCATTGTGTTTAAACTTGGGCAAATGTTTTTCTACGTTCTTGGGTAAATCATGAAAATCTCCACTAATGTTCAAAGGATTAGCATGTATCCCATACCACGTTCCTGCAGTTGTAGCCATTAATGAAACTCAAAGAATAACTTCAAAACCAATTTGTTAGTCATGAAAGAAGGAAACCTTGAAATGACTAGCAAATATCAAACATGTAACGTATGAATAATCATGTTAGCACCAACCAAGAGATGTATCCATTAAAATCAAATGAAAGTAATTGCATGGAGACAACCTCGTTAGTCAAGAATTTTTTTTTTTTTTAGAATCAAATCAAGACAGATTATTCCTGTATAAACAATCAAAAAGCGTTAGAACAATGCATAGCAATTCATGTCCTCCTTTTAACACTACAAGGTTGTATTGTTAAAAGAGGGCTAAAGATAATAATCAATAGGGCATGAAATATTCAAAATTTAAATCCCTATAGCATTTAAATCACTCTGAAATAAACCCATTCAGGCCCTCCTTCTAGCGCCAATCTGTTGAGTGGTGTTAGAAGACTAAAGATAACAATCGGTAGGGCATGAAATATACAAAAATTTTAAATCTCACTAAAATAAACCCATCTAGGCCCTCCTTCTAGCGCCAATCTGTTGAGTGGTATTTTCACCCGATTGTGAAAACACACTCTCCGATAGGATTCGAGTTCCAAATCCTCTCTTGCAAAGAAATTTAATAAACAATTTCTCCAAGGTCTCCGCTATGTTAGCATTTTGTATGAATAATAATGTTCAGTTTGAATGCTCGGAACACCTTAGTGGTTGCAAGTAACTGTAAACAAGGGGCAATGTGGTTTATTTTATTTTGAAATTGTAATGATTGTTCATTTAATCAGAATGAACTCAATGTGAATTAATCTTAATGATGAAATTATTTTATTTTCAGATTTCGGTAGATTTTCAAGTGTTTTATTTCAATGACTGTAAATTAAACTAAAGTTAAATTTTCGGAAAATAAAAATGCAGAGAATAAAAGAAGTGAAAATAAAATACAAAGAAACTAAAACTAAAGTACATTCAGAGTGCTACGATCCTATTTGACAAAATCGAAGATAATGAGGTTTTCTGCATACAACCTAACCTATTGAACCTGCAAAACTCGCACAATCCAGATAAGCTAGGTGCTAGTTTCTAGGGTTTTAACTATGGTTTTCAGATTTAGACATTCGCATGAAGCAACCAAGAGAACTTGCATTAAACTTCACCTATAAGCCTAAAAACCGAAAAGGGGAAAAATAAACATTAAATCTTGCATGCAGAAAATAACTCCTTCTTTCTTGTCAATGAGATGCAACTCTCTATAATTTTTGTATTAAAAATATGTCAGTTTACAACAACAGAAGTTTCCAGTTTTATCAAAACCAGAACAAAGTGAAGGAAAACGCTCCAAAGCAGGCCCAGAATGGCCTATCACCTTCAGCTCTGCAACTCTGCCCGCAACGATTTCCGACCCTTGTACCAATCTTTGCTTCTACTTTTAAACTTTTTGGAAATGCTCTTTGTTTCGCCCTGTGACGCTTCGCTTCATCTCCCAGATCGCTTCGTTTCATCTTCCCTACCTCTTCGTTATTTTTGACTTTTGCTCTACGTCAAAACGTTTGATCTTCTCTGTGAACTATAACGCTTCCCATGATTCTTACACCTTTATGCCATGTGTTCAACACTTCCCTTGTATATTCTGTAATGGCCCGCCATGAATCATGACAAAAATAGCATGTCATGATATCACGACATTTTTATCTCGACAGCTTTGCTCTTCCACCTGTATCGTGAAAACAAGACATGTCGCGATATCGTGACATTTTTATACCAATAGCCTTATTCGCCTTCATGCATCATGAAAATGAGACATGTCACGATATCGTGACACTTTTTATGTCAACATCCTTGTTCGCCTTCATGCATCGCGAAAATGAGACATGTCGCGATATCGCGACATTTTTCTCCTTTGGGCCACGTGGATGCAACCTGTCGCAAAATCGTGACGTTTTTCTCCTTCATTGTCTTTTATTGTACTTAGCCGCGAAAACATGACATGTCGTGAAATCGTGACACTTTTTCTTCCGTACCATCTCACTTTTCGTGATTTTTTCTCATCTTCAAAATCGCGACATTTCCTTTACTCTATCTTCCTACCTATGGTCAAAATCAACATGTCGCGATATCACGACACTTTTCATCTTATCACAACATGTCACGATATCGCGAGACTTTTTATTTCTTCTCTCCTTAATCGTGAAAGCATGACATGTCGCGATATCGTCGACAACTTTCTTCTATTTGTTAACCACGATTTTGGAGCAACATGTCGCGATATCGCGACATTTTCTTTACTTTGTCTCTCTCTCCTCTTTGACCGTGATTTAACAACATGTCGCGATATCGCGACAATTTTTTATCAACACTTCTTCCCTCTTGCTTTGACCGCAATTCATGACATGTGATATCGCGACACTTTTTCATTTTTTTCATTCTTTGCTCTTAGCGATGGAGCAACATGTACGCGATATCGTGACACTTTTTTCATTTCTTCTTTGCCGCGATGGAGCAACATGTCGCGATATCGCGACACCTTTTCATTTTGTCTTTTGCTATTTTGAGCAAAATACATGTCGCGATATCGTGACTTTTTTTCATTTTTGGCCGTGACGGAGCAACATGTCGCGATATCGCGACAATTTTTCATTTTTTGCTATTTTTCTTTGATCTTTTAACATCTGGGCCACTGCAATCTTCTTGGAAAGCATGCAAAAAAAGGTGGGTCCCCAATTTTGGGGTGTGTTGTGGAGCAGCCACAACAAATGGTGACTCTGCTGGGAAATGCTCCTGAGCATTTCGGTGAGAACCTAACCTGGAAATATACAAACTTAGAAATAGGCGTTAGCACATAAAAAAATATAAACAAATGTCGATAGATCAGAAATACATGAAACATTAGAATCATTAAGTATCAGCTCGGTGTGTGCAATGTGTTCCATTTTCTATCGTTTGAAATTGATCCACATTCCATTGTCAGTTTTACATGAATGCATATGTGAGGTTGTGAATGATTTGTGCAGCCTGATAAATATGCTTAGAGATATAACTATCTGCTTTATAAAAGCTTTTAACCTTTTAATATCATATACAAACATTTAAAATTATCAAACCCTCTTAGGATCAACTATATGTATAATGAATTGCTTTATTAGATCCCAAAGTTGGTTATGAGTCACTACTATCTTGAACCCATGTGCAAGTGAAAGTGAAAGAGATTTGGGGAATCGGATTCCCAACCTAAGCGAGATGGGAATTTAACCCTATCCTTACTACTCTGATTTGGAATTCATTACCTCACTTTGAGCAAAATGATTTAACCAGTTATGGATGAAATTGTCAGGCTAGTCTATCCGTTTGAGCAATCAGTGGTCTTGCTTTTAGACAAGACATGCTGCCACGCATGAGCATACCCACCCTCCGTCCCCCTTAACCCCATAATCCATGATTTGGCTTCATTCATTTTTTTTTATTTCTTGGACCTTTGGGATGACTACCCATCCTTGCGAGGGACATGTAGTACGATCCTTCCAATCCAATATTAAGATGAAATAGGAAATATTAATTAATTTTATTTCTTGGACCTTGGGGATGACTACCCATCCTTGCGAGAGGACATGTAGTACGATCCTTTCAATCCAAGATTTATGATGACATGGGAAACATAGAAGCTTTGGGGAATCGAATTCTCAACCTAAGAAAGATGAGAATTATGCCCTATCCTTACTACTCCATGTAGGTCAAATCGGAGCTTTGGGGAGTTGGATCCTCAACCTAAGTTTGATGAGGATTTAACCCTATCCTTACTACTCGGTTTTAGGCTTTAAGCTTTATGGAAGTGGTAAAAACCACTGTTTTAAGGATCATGTTGCATGATAGGATAGACCCGAAATATTCCTTTCGCCTGACCTTTTCTCCCAAGTATGGTTTTGATCATTTTGCTCAAGATCCTCTTTAATGTGCATAGAACGTGCTTAGTTCAAGAGAGTTCGGGCATCAGTTCCCAACCTTAGGATTTTTTTTTTTTATGTTATAGAATAACCCTAAGAGGATTTGACATATTTTTAATGATTGTATTTGAAATGTATATGCAACTAAGATGGCATGTATATGCAAAGTGGGATATAATATGAATGCATTGCCTTTTTGAATTGCGGATAAAGTATTGCCATAATTTGTAAAAACTGACAATTTCATGCATCACAAGTTTCAAACGATATTATTTAAAATGTTTGTGTTACTTGCGGAGCTTTCTACAACACGATTCCAATGTTTCATATTCTCCTGATCTTAGGCATAAGTTGACATCTCCATTTATTCTCCTTTTTTTTTTTTTTTTAAACAAACCAAACATGTCCAGAGGACCAACACACAAAACTTAAAACCAAACTGAGATCTAATCTAAAACTAAAACACGAAAACCAAAAGTATATACAAATGTACAAAAACAAAACAAATTTGGATTATCATTTTCCCGGATCCCAAACCTGATTAGAATTCTTTAAAAGATATATGACGTGATACGCATATCCAGTTTTGTAGGAATCCAACAAAAACAAGATCAACCCAAACAAAGAAACAAATATCCACTTGCCCCTCTCACCATACCAATTTGATTTAGTTTCGTTAACAATCCTATGGTGGAGTTTCAAATTTTCCAATTGATTAGACAATGATTGATATTCAATTCCTTTATGTCTATTCTCTAAGATGTTCATTCCGCATTTTGATTCACGGTGTAAAAATAAGCTTTCGTTTTCCTTCAATAAAGCCATAACATTAATGATATTTGAATCAAACCATTCATTAGGCAAACCTCCCTTCGAATTCTGCATGGTGAAACCAAAAATATGAGATTTTACCTTTGGCATGCTTTCATTTGACCTTACCTGAAAAGGATTTGAAAATTCTTTTTTTCTCTCATGACCTTCATCATCACGCAACACTTGTTCTTTCTCAATGACCTGTTTATCAAAGGCACCAAACTTAGGTACCCAATTGAAAATATGTCCATCCCTTTCAAACCATAAGTCTTGTCTATCTAACGCCTTTTCGTGATCAGTCACTTGGGTTGTCTTGGGTAACGTGAGATTTTCAATTGGATCATCAGTGATATCAAACCCAAATGGTTCAGGTTTTGTAATTTTCTCTTTCTGAAATGGCATAATCATCGTAGCGCAAGTACGTGGATCAAGATTTTTGATTTCTTTTCCTTCAAAGGGATCTAAAGCAAGTGACTCTCTTTCTTGGTTCATGGTCGTAGAATCCTTATCATGTTCCAAAATTTGATGAGATTCAAATTCCTCTTCCAAAACTTTCTCAAATTGTACAGGATTCATAGTATCCTCATGCGAGGAAGCAATTGAGTTATCCTGCATATTGTTTGACGCAATAAGTTTGTTAGAAGATTCAGATTGATAATATTCTTCCCATTTCTTCCACGAATCATAGTAATCATCCTCCAAGTTCAAGTTGTGACGCTCAAGTACTTCTTCATATTCTGATTCATCAACATGTTTCTCATCCCATTCATCTTCACCTTCCTTAGATGGTTCAAGTTATTTCCAAAAGTGGGTTATCTCTTGAATTCAAATTGGTAAAGCTATCATAATCCAAATTTGTAACCCATGATTCAATTTTATCACAATTTGGAAGGTGTGGATCCTCTTGGTCATCACTTTCGAGAACATCATCCAAAGTGTCCTTCGAGAACAAGTGGTGAAATTCGATTATGTCTTCAACTTCATTTGTTGATTTTCTTTCAAATTCATTTTCAACCACTTGTGATGGCTTAGGATCTTCTATAATGGGATCAATTTTTGAATTCCGTGTCATATAGTTGCTCCAATCCTTTGCCAATACATCTGACCAAATCATATCCACATAAGTTTGTTCATCCAAATCCTCCTTTTCGGGTAATGATTCTGGATATTTCTTTTCCAAAACAAGATGGTGATCATTTGATTCCAACTTCTTGTTACCCATCCATAGAATTTCTTCTCCAAAAACTTCATGCTCTTCAAGACTTTTCGAATAGGTATTTACTTCAACGTGAGTCATCTCAAAATCTCTTGTATCACTTGAAGAAGCATAACATGAAACATCATTAAGATCGGCATTATGAATTTTCTTCCTCGGATAATTTGGATGCATACATTGATGCGTTCGTTTTTGTGGTGGAACATGCCTACATACCTTCTTAACCACTTTCTTTTGCTCTTTTACTTTCGATACGAACTCTTTAGGTTGAGTGGTAGAAGTAGTAGGATTAGTTGGATTGATATCCACGGACAAAGCTTGAACATTTGTTGCAATAGTTCCATGAGTGACCAAATGATTCTCTAATTGAGGTATAGTTGGATGGATGGAAGTACTTGTATAAGCACATGTGGGAGCATAAGTTGGTATGGTAGGATAAAGTTGATTGTAGGGAAAAACATTTGATATCAAATTTTGTTGTGCCCACGCTTGATCTACCATCGAGGTTTGATTGCAAGCCCCTAGTTGTCCTACCATAGTTGATTGCTCCATTCCATAACCTTGTGGCCTCAATTGTTGATCTACAATCATAGCTTCTGTGTAGGCCGATGCAAGATCAGTAACCAAGGGATTCATCCTAACAAATATGGCAAACAATGGGTCCAATGCTCGAAAGTATATTTGAAGAGCACCACTTTCCTCAATAGTATAGGGAGAAATTAGTCTCGCATAAAGCTTTCGAAACCTCAAGTTGAAATTTCTCACTGGCTCATTAGGTTCTCTTTTGCAAGAAGTAAATTGTTGATATATCGTGAGAGGATCAATGAGTAACCTAAATTGATTGATAAACTCATCTTTCAATTGAGTCCAAGATGTAATAGAACCAGTGGGTAAATTGATGTACCAATCATATGCCACCTCATCTAGGGTTCCAGGAAACATTCTACATGCCACATCCTCATGTTCGACATTCCATCTAACTAGGATATCCACATAGGCTTGAATATGTTCCTCGGCTAATGTTGGACCATTGTGTTTAAACTTGGGCAAATGTTTTTCTACGTTCTTGGGTAAATCATGAAAATCTCCACTAATGTTCAACGGATTAGCATGTATCCCATACCACGTTCCTCTAGTTGTAGCCATTAATGAAACCCAAAGAATAATTTCAAAACCAATTTGTTAGTCATGAAAGAAGGAAACCTTGAAATGACTAGCAAATATCAAACATGTAACGTATGAATAATCATGTTAGCACCAACCAAGAGATGTATCCATTAAAATCAAATGAAAGTAATTGCATGGAGACAACCTCGTTAGTCAAGAATTTTTTTTTTTTTAGAATCAAGTCAAAACACATTATTCCTGTATGAACAATCAAAAAGCGTTAGAACAATGCATAGCAATTCATGTCCTCCTTTTAACACTACAAGGTTGTATTGTTAAAAGAGGGCTAAATATAATCACCAATAGGGCATGAAATATTCAAAATTTAAATCCCTATAGCATTTAAATCACTCTAAAATAAACCCATTCAGGCCCTCCTTCTAGCGCCAATATGTTGAGTGGTATTTTCACCCGATTGTGAAAACACACTCTCCGATAGGATTCGAGTTCCAAATCCTCTCTTGCAAAGAAATTTAATAAACAATTTCTCCAAGGTCTCCGCTATGTTAGCATTTTGTATGAATAATAATGTTCAATTTGAATGCTTGGAATACCTTAGTGATTGCAAGTAACTGTAAACAAGGGGCACTGTGGTTTATTTTATTTTGAAATTGTAATGATTGTTCATTTAATCAGAATGAACTCAATGTGAATTAATCTTAATGATGAAATTATTTTATTTTCGATTTCGGTAGATTTTCAAGTATTTTATTTCAATGATTGTAAATTCGACTAAAGTTAGATTTCCTGGGAAAATAAAAATGCAAGAAGAATAAAGAAGTGAAAATAAAATACAAAGAAACTAAAACTAAAGTACATTCAGAGTGCTACGATCCTATTTGACAAAACCGAAGATAATGAGGTTTTCTCGCATACAACCTAACCTATTGAACCTGCAAAACTCGCACAATCCAGATAAGCTAGGTGCTGGTTTCTGGGGTTTTAACTATGGTTTTCAGATTTAGACATTCGCATGAAGCAACCAAGAGAACTTGCATTAAACTTCACCTATAAGCCTAAAAATCGAAAGGGGAAAAATAAACATTAAATCTTGCATGCAGAAAATAACTCCTTCTTTCTTGCCAATGAGATGCAACTCTCTGTAATTTTTGTATTAAAAATATGTCAATTTACAACAACAGAAGCTTCCAGGTTTATCAAAACCAAAACAAATGAAGGAAAACGCTCCTAAGCAGGCCCATAATGGCCTATCACCTTCAGACTCTGCAACTCTGCCCGTAGCGGTTTCCGACCCTTGTGCCAATCTATGCTTCTCGCTTTTAAACTTTTTGGCAATGCTCTCTGTTTCGCCCTGTGACGCTTCGCTTCATCTCCCGGGTCGCTTTGTTTCATCTTCCCCGCCTCTTTGTCATTTTTGGGACTTTTTGCTCTGGGTCGAAACGTTTGATCTTCTCATCGTGAACCGTAACGCTTCCCATGATATCTTAGCACCTTTATGCCATGTGTTCTACACTTCTCTACATGTTCTGTAACGGCCCGCTGTGAATCGCGACAAAAAATAGCATGTCGCGATATCGTGACATTTTCTATCTGCAGCTTTGCTCTTCCACCTGTATCGCGAAAACAAGACATGTCGCGATATCACGACGTTTTTATACCCATAGCCTTGTTCGCCTTCAAGCACCGTGAAAATGAGACATGTCGCGATATCACGATGTTTTTCTATCAGCAGCCTTGTTCGCCTTCATGCATCGCGAAAATGAGACATGTCGCGATATCGCGACGTTTTTCTCCTTCGGGCCGCGTGGATGCAACCTGTCGCGAAATCGCGACGTTTTTCTCCTTCGCTGTGTTTTGTTGTACTTAGCCGCGAAAACGTGACATGTCATGAAATCGCGACACCTTTTCATTCGTACCATCTCACTGTTTTCTATCATGAAATCGTGACATTTTTTCATTCCGTACCATCTCGCTGCTTTCTGTCGTGAAATCGCGACGCTTTTCTCTTTTGGGCTGTGCAGATGCAATCTGTCGCAAAATCGTGACATTTTTCTCTTTAGCTCTATCTTCCTGCCTTTGGTTGCGAAAATCCAACATGTCGCGATATCGTGACACTTTTCCTCTATGTTCACTTTGGCTGCTCCAGGTCGCGAAACTCCGACATGTCACGATATCACGACATTTTTTTTGTTTTTCCTTCATCTCGTCTTCAGATCGTGAAAACATGACATGTCGCGATATCGTGACAACTTTAGTGCCTTGCCCTGTTTGACTGGTTTGACCGTGATTTTGTGACATGTCGCGATATCGCAAAATTTTTTTATTTTGTCTTCTCTCTCCTCTTTGACCCGCGATTTCATGACACGTCGTGATATCGCGATAATTTTTGATCAACACTTCTTCCTGCTTGCTTTGACCACGATTTTATGACATGTCGTGATATCACGACATTTTTCACTTTGTGCTGCATTCTGTTGCTCTTAGCCGTGAAAACGCGACATGTCACGAAATCGTGACACTTTTTCTTTCCACTGTACTTTGCTTGTCTACGTCGTGAAAACGCGACATGTCATGATATCGTGACACTTTTCATTCGGATGTAATTTTGCTATTTTGAACCACGAAAACGTGACATGTCGCGATATCGCGACATTTTTTTCATTTTGGCCGCGACGGAGCAACATGTCGCGATATCGCGACGTTTTTTCATTTTTGCTTTTCTTTGCTCTTTTAACATCTGGGCCACTGCAATATTCTTGGAAAGCGTGCAAAAAAAAGGGGGTCCCCAATTTTGGGGTGTGTTGTGGATCAGCCACAACACTACTCAAAAAAAATATTGCGGAAGTTGTGAGTGTTCAATCACGTCAGTCAATAAGAACAGAATAATATTAATGGGTTGGCATATGTGTCTTCTTAGACTCATCATAAAAATTGAAATTGGATATTGACATAACTTTCACTCCAATACCTCCTGATGCAGCCACCTTATCCCAATCCACACCAAGAAAAAGGAAACTAGAGCAAGAGGGGTCAAGCAAGGGTGAAACACCTTTAAGAAGATAAAGGTTGATCCTCAAACCTAAATCACAAACAAAAAAAAAAGAAGAAAAATCATGCCCTGGATCACCTCTTTACCATATTCAATAGGAGCTCCCAAAACCACTACCCCACCCTTGGAGAAGATGGTCGTATTTGCTAAAGTAGCAACCATTACACCACCTACAACTTTCATTTCAATGGCACCATCTTAGAATGTCATTTATGCCATCATCATTATCTCTACCACTCTCTCCACCCCTCCACCACTCATAACCTCCCAACATCACAACTCCCCCCATTGTCCTATCCTTTTCTAAGTTTTTTTTCACCACCCTATTCTTTTTAGACCAGTCAATCACTTCGCCTTTCTATAGACATGAAAAATTGACTCATTTTCCTTAGTTTTTCTCCTAGACAATTAAGGTCATCTTCAAGATAATTTTTACCCTATAAAATCATCTTAAATATTCTCAAATTTTATACCATTGGATAGGGCCCAAAAAGAGCTTTCCAACGGTATATAATATGTCCAATTGGACATCTTTTTCCTTGATTTTTGTGTCAACAATAAATGTTGTTGCAACCATGTGATGATATCGTCCCTGATTAGACAAAATCATCTCTAATCTGACGAAATCATCCCAAAATCTGTGCAAGATCGTCTGGATGATTTTGTCCAAAATATAAATTTTCTTAATTTGATAATAAGACAAAATTTGTTGTAACCGCATGATGAACAAAATCCCTACCCCTTAAAAGTGAAGAAAAGAAGGGTGAATGAGCTTGAATCCCTAGATTTCTTAATTATTCGAAAACCATGAGGTAAACCCCATAACAGGTGATTTGTGCCCAACTTGCTTGACATTGGGTAATTCCTTTTTGCGTGGTGACATGTCTGTCACATTAGCGACCTTCTTTTGTATAGACCTTTTTTCGCTTGTGGATTAGCTAGCTTTTGATAATTTGACTTACATAGTAGTCTGGTATGGTTTCATGCACAAAAATCATGGTTAATAAACCCTTCACTTGCACACACATTGGTTCTTTCAAGTTTGCTTGCATCACTAACTTACTCAAAATTGGTAAATGAACATTACAAAGCACACACATTTGATCCTTGAGATATTTTGTATCATTGTGTCAAATCAAGATGGATAATGAACTCACTTATCACACACTAGTTTTTGATAAATTTGAATTTGTCTTAGAAATAAGTTAAAATATTTCTTTGAAATTTATCATACAACATTAGTTTATCATTACTTTCATATTAACACATTACATAGAAATTTCCAAAATTTCAAAAATCTCAAAAAAAACTTATTGCAAAAATAACATGTAGTTCAAAATCACTTATCATACATAGTATTCATAACTTCGCAATGATGGTATAATTCCTAGGAATTATTCTTCTCAATTTTCACACTAGGAATTCTATACCTAGCGCAAGTCATATTTCTAATTTTTCTTTCCCAAAATTAGTCCATATATTTTCATAAAAATTACATAATCCTTTTGAAACATGTGACACAATGATTTATCTTACATTACTTTGCATTTTAAAAGAACAAATAATTTCATATCATCATGCATTTCATTTTAATTTTCATGATGATGGTATAATTCCTAAGTAATTATTTCATATAATTTCACACTTAGGAATTATATGCTTAGCACAAATCATTCTTCGAATTTTTCATGCTTTTCTCAATATATTTCACAAACATTTACCACATACATTATTATCAAACAAACATCACATATATTCCTATTACCACAAAAGCCTTAAGGTTATTCTAAATCATACAACCATTCTTAGCAATATCAAAAATATTCCTCACAAACAGGATTAGCTTTGAGACTTAGCGAGCTTTGAACTCCACCAACAGTCTCATAATAGCACAACATCCTTTGAGGTTTATTGCTAGAATCTATCAAACATCTTGTCCCAAAACAACATTAAACATTTCTTTCTCATCTTAAAGCCTCAAGATTATTCTTAAGCACACAATATTTTGGTATTAGCAATACAAAACTTCCTCATAACAGGATTCGCTTCGTGACTTCGCAAGCTTTGAACTCCACCAATAGTCACATATCAACACAACATCCTTTGAGGTTCATTGGTAATCCCTCAAATCTATCATCACACAAAATCATATTTCACAAAATACACTTTACAAAATCATTTTCCTTTAATGTTAAGCATGATCAAAATGTTCAAAAATCAAAGCATGACTACAAGAAATTATGTAACACAACCATCATAAGCAAATGTAATAAATCATCCAATAAATCACACAAAGTCACATAAAACAAAGAAGATCAATTTCGAGTTTTCCACCAAACATAGAATTTGGTGTAAAAACTCGAGGGGGCATCCTAGTTAGTAAATTAGTAATTATTTTTATAAAACATCAATTTCACATAAACTATTCATTCTAAACCATCTACTCCATTTTTTCCCATGTCAAATCATAATCATTTCTACTCGAGTGTCTACACTTTTCTTTGACGCATTTATTGTTCTTAAATACATCAAAGAGGGGGCAAAATGTAGACATGAAAAATTGACTCATTTTCCTTAGTTTTTCTCCTAGAAAAGTAAGGTCATCTTCAAGATAATTTTTACCCTATCAAATCATCTCAAATATTATCAAATTTTATACCATTGGATAGGGCCCGAAAATAGCTTTCCAACGGTATATAATATGTCCAATTTTGACATCATTTTCCTTGATTTTTGTGCCAATAACAAATGTTGTTGCAACCATGTGACGGTATCATCCCTGATTAGACAAAATCATCTCTAATCGGACGAAATTGTCCCAAACTTTGTGCAAGATCATCTGGACAATTTTGTCCAAAATAGAAATTTTCTTAATTTGATAATAAGACAAAATTTGTTGTAACCGCATGATGACATCATCCTTGATTAGACGATATCGTCTCTAATCGGATGAAATCGTCCGACATCCTGCAACAAAATCGTTTGGACAATTTTGTTCAAAACAAAAAATCTCCTAGCTTAGCAAAGCGACAAAGTTAGCTCCAACTGATCTTTGGCGTGTTCTAATGGAGGCATGTTGGTTACAGTCCTGAAATTCGCAAAATCACCTAAATGGAGAAGCATCCTAACCCCCTAAAACAAACTCCTAAGCCTATTTAATCCAAGGCATTTTATTGGATTCACCCTGGCTTCCTGACTCTTGATCGCCTTGACTCCATAGTTCTCTATATAATGGAATGATTGGAGTCTCTCCCTCTTCAATTCCCCTTTGTTGCATTGTGTTTTCATCATTTTATTGCAGGTCTCGACTGAGCATCGTCTTGGAGCGTACAAAATCGTCCGAGACTATTTCATCAAATTAGAGATGATTTTGTCAAATTAGAGATGATTTTGTCACATTGGAGATGATTTCATCACCAGATCACTTGGGGGCAACTTCAAAACTCTGTTTGCATCTATTTGCTTTTAATTTTAATTTGCATTGCATTTGGTATTGCATTTAATTACTGCATTTGGTGTTCACCTTCATTCTATTTCAATTTACATAATGTCATTATGAATTATCGCATTTGCCTTAGTAGAATTAATTTTGATCATTTAGAAAACATTCTATATCATTGATCTATACCTTTATCCTAGATTTGTAATCATATAATTGCATGTAGCACCATTTCTGCCATCAAATTATTCTGTTGCAGGTTTTTGACAATCCGAGACTATTTCATCAAATTAGAGATAATTTTGTCAAATTAGAGATGATTTTGTCAAATTAGAGACGATTTTGTCAAATTAGAGATGATTTTGACAAATTGTAGACGATTATGTAAAATTAGAGACGATTTTGACCTACAACAAGCGACAAAATCTTCATCAGACATCCAAATTTAGGTAAGGTTTGAAATTTCTTCAACAGGCATTGCATTAATTTAAATATTTTGTTCTTTGTCCACATTGGAAGTTAAAATACATATAGTTTAGTTTAGTTTGCATCTTGGCCAAACTTAGGTGCGTGTGATTTGATTAAAAAAAACTCATCTAAACAAATCTTACAACCTAGGCATGGAAGCAACCACAAATGCTTCCTAGTGAACCCAAACCCATTCATCAAAAAATCACCATATAGAAAGTACAACTAAGTACTTATCATTTCGAGGTGTAGATATACTATTTTCCCATTCCCCTCTGAGGCACGGATCCATCAGTCTAGAGGAAAGGAGTGCAAAAATTTTAGGCCTACACTTTCATCAAATCCATGATTATGTCCTTAGATAGCCAACAACAACTAACTAGCTCCCAAATCATCACCTCCATATATGACTTGTTATCTTAGTTTTAGTAGGTCCAAGATCAAGTGCAACAACATGCATAACATAAGGCAACAAAAATGGCACAACCTATGACAATGCAGGTGAGGACCATATATGATCATAAAAACACCACCATGCATATGGTCCACTTGACTCCCATAGTCTTCAATATGGAGAGAAATATGCAAGATCAATATTATCAATGGCTACTATGGAATTAAACCTTAAGTATTCCTGACCTAAGGGCAAAATTGAATTCACAAAATAGGGAAATAAAATTGTAAGTCATGAATACTTGACTCACATAGAAATTTTACTAAGAAGGAGAAGAAGCTAAAATATATCAAGCACATGCTTATATCTTCTTAGGATGAGGTTCAAGCAATGAAGTCTCAGATGACCTACCTCATGGTTCAACTAGACAAGATAGAGCTCTTAAAGAAGGAGTTGGAAGAACACAAGAGAAATTTTTTTGAGCTAGAATGAAGGATGGATGACACAAATCAAATATCTGAGTTGAGTCAAGTGCTTTGGGATGAGGTCATCAAAATAGCTAATGAGTTAGCCTTGATATTTGAGTTTATTAAGATTATTACCTCCTAAAACATCAAGGTCAGTAAGATAGTGGAGCATGCTTTTATAGAAACTAGCTCCAAGCTCATCGAAATGTAAGCATATAGGGTCTAGATAACTCACTTAACAAATCAACAATAGATAGCTATAGGAATCATCAACCATGAAGTGGTAATCCTGTCGTTAATGTAGGTCCATAAAGTATAAAATATTGCATGCCAATGTAATGCCTAGGTCAATGCTCTAGACCTATTAGCAAAAGAGTGGAAGGGACACATTAGCTCTTTGGTTCAAGTTGGTATCCCCTCTCCATAGACTCTAGGTGATAGGCTCCTTTTAGAGCAAGAGTTTTGGAAACTATTGAAGTAGTCAAAGAACATTGATATATTTTCAAACTCTTCCATTATAGATAAGGTAACTTGAGTGGTGAAACTAGTGGTAAAGCTTTAAATGTGCCTTCAAGAGGTCTTACGAAAGGTTGCTTATATTTCTTAGAATTACTAGTCAAAACTCGAAAGGAATTATCTCTTGCTCACAAAGGCAAGGCTACCCTCATAAAGTGAGTAGGAAGAGGTCTGAACATTGATGAGAAATTTTCAATAACCTCACCCACCACTTCAATGCTCACCATTTTGATTTCATGCCCATGGATAATTCCTAAGTTTATTCTTCAACAAGTAAAAGACCCCTGTAAGTTTTCAAAACTATAGTGATTCTCACTACACTTGGGAAAATATTTTTCCTTGATCAATTTTGTAAGATGGCTCCGACAAGAGGTAAGTTATCAGAAACTATAAAAGAGAGCTAAGGTAGAGCCAAGTGTAAAAGAGTGTAGACCAAAGTCTCAAAATGCAAAAGAACAAATACCTAAAACTTTGGATAAGGTTTAAATTAACATTGCATGCAAAAGTTGTGCTAACAAGGACTATGAATGAAGGCTAAGGAAATATTCGAGTGCAAAATTAAATAGACTAGAGTTTGAAAATATGCAAAAAGTATAAAAATTGGAACTCTAAGAAAATTTCAAAATGACATTGTGCACAAAATGGTCCTAACTAAAATTATGAGGAATGAAGAAAAGACAATGCATAAAAGGGAGCTAACTGGATTCCAAAGAGGTCACCTTTCATGACAAGGAACCTCTAGAACTACCTTCATCACTCGAAGACAACATTCCAAGGAGGTTGTTGGCATCTTAAATACAAAAGTAGTGGAAGCTATAGTTCCAATAGCCTTGATCCCAATAGGATTGATCGTAGGACTTCCTAGTAAAAGTAGTTATCAATGTCAACAGAGGTTGCTCAGTTAGAGGCTTGTAACCCTTCAACATTGATGATTTTAGATCTAGATACCTCGAGGTGATCAATATATTAATGTGGATGGATTGGCATGCAATAGAGGAGGCAATTTGAATCTCCTACACAATTTTGGAGGGAAAGGGCTCCCTTGATATTGTCTATAAATAACAAAGTATTCTTCATTGAAAATTATTAGAAAAATTCTTAAGAAGTGCCTAATATTTGGCCCCTTCTGTAATTTCCTTTTATTCTCTCTTAGGTATTAGTATAGACTCAAACCTTGAATCATTTATTTATAGCATTCAAATCCTCTTGGCCTAGCATATTTGTAAGAAGAATTATGATATATGTATATGAAGTTGTGACTATTTTTCCCTTTTTCCTGGTTCTTATGCATAATTTATGTGTATGAATGCTTGTGTTAGTATAAGAAAATTTTCACTTTCTATTTTTTAATGAATGGTTCAAAGTGTATCATCCCACGGGTGCATAAGAGAGTCTTTGATCTGGGTGCATCACCCTTATTATCTTGGGATTTACTTTTCCTATTATCTTTTTATTTTCTTGTTATATATCTATTTTCTTTTCCTCTAAAGAATGCAAGTAGTTTAGGTTAGCAAAGTAGGTGAGAATTGAAGGTCACGTCTAATAAGTATCTAACATTAGAAAATATTGAAGGTCATCCTGTAAACCACATCCCATGCTCTTTGGACTTTCGATTGTGTTGCTCTACATGAGGCACAAGCATCGGGTGCATCTAGCCATTACAATAGATTACCATGACATTTTGAGATGACAAAAGACATTATTTCAACACTAGATGTCCTTACTTCAATAATCATAATAACGAGCAATCCTAGGAATTGTTATATTTTAATTGTCATTCTTACTATTCCTAAGATCGAGCCTATGAGAAATATCATAATTTTAAGTTAAAGGTGAATAAGCAAAATTATTACAAGATGAAGATTCATTGTAGCAAGAGCAACCAACTAAAGTAGATGAGGTTGAACATGAGGATGATACCATGTATATTTTTACTCATACCCTTATGGGACTCCAATATCACCAGACTACCACGGTCTAAGAATTCATCAAATTATAGTGTATCAATGTGTTGATTGATTTAAGTAGCACACATAACTTTATTGATAGTAAGATAACAAAGTCTTTGGGTTTGTATATCAATTCTTCAAATCAAGACAAATTTCAAGGATTAATCATAGATGGGGATATTGCTTAGTGTTGGGTTCAAACAACTAATATTAACATAATGGGTAGTGTAGTTGTCATCTTGGAAGCATAATGTCTATCTCAACTTGCTGATGTTACTACTAATCTATAAACATTATATGTAAAGGGGATAAATAATGGAAGGGTAATTTGTCTCCAAGGAATCCAACCCCCTCCCTCCAATGTGGTTGGATCCCATAGCATGGAAAGATATTAAAGAAAGGTGGTAGTGGATTCTTTATCCATGTCATTTGAATGGAGGTTTAGTCGTAATATCTACTTCTTCCATCTCTTCCTTTGAACTTATAGAACATTATGGATCGCTATCAGGTCTTTTGTGAACCCATGGATCTTACTCCTAAGTGCACACATGATCATGCCATCCATCTTGTTCTAGGAATTCAACCTTCTAATGTGCATCCTTATCGCTATCCCTAGCCCCAAAAGTCTAAATTTGAGAAATTTTTAGGAACCTTCTCATTAAAATCAGCACATTCACAAAAATATTGCAATAAAACATAAATGCATGAAACATAAGATATTGCAATACGAAATATAAGTGCAGAAATGAAACAATCTCACAAAGTAACACAGGATCGCAAGCCACTTTGAGGGGACAACCTCCTTCAATACTTTCATTCAATTATGCAAAAAGATACATTCATTCCTGCCCCTCACAGTTTTAAAGACTTCATCTCTCTACCTAACGCTCAAGGTTGGCTTACATGCAAAATGCCACCCGAGCTAGAATCTTCTACCAACAAAATAGTTACATTCTTGATAACAATTACATATAATGGTGCCACTTGTCTAGGCGCTTCTAATACCACAAACTATTACAAAATATTATCATGGATGTCCCCCATGTTAAGCAAGGGTTATTACATCATAGTGTTAGGATGGGGTCCTAACATGCCCTTCCCCTTCGAAAAGCTTTGTCCTCAAAGCTGAAGATGAGGAAACTACTGCTGAAGTTGTTGAAGTGGTTCCCACATAGCATCTTCAAGTTGTAAGCCACGCCATTGGACAAGAACATCGGTGATGACATGTCGACGAAGGGTACATGATCTGTAGTCTAGAATGCATTCAAGTTCAAGAATGATGGAGCCTTCATCATCCAACTCTGGTAGTGTGGACTGCACCTAGACCTTGTTGCTAACAACCTACTTGAGAGAAGAAACATGGAAGACTAGATGAATTTTAGAAGTAGCCGGAAGGGCCAGTTTGTAGGCTGTTGACCCGATCCTTTGTAATACCTGATATGGACCATAATATTTTGCAGCAAGTTTTTGACAACCATAAAGCTGGAGAGAGGATTGTTTGTATGGTTGTAAGTGAAGAAAAACCATGTCCCCGACTTCAAAGCTACGTTCAGTGTGGTGGTGATCAGCTTGTTGTTTCATACGGTTTTGAGCCAAGTCCAGATTGATCTTGAGTTGGCGAAGAATGGAATCATGTTGGTGGAGAGTGGAATCCACAACTTGAACCTTGGAACTGCCTAGAATGTAAGAAGATGGTGCTGGTGGAGGATGACCATAGACTGCTTCAAATGGGCTCACCTTAGTAGCAGTGTGATATGTTGTGTTATACCACCATTCGGCCAAAGGAAGCCACTTGGCCCATTGTGTAGGATGTTCAGAGGTGAAGCAACGAAGGTATGTTTCCAAGCATTTATTCACAATTTTAGTTTGGCCATCAGTTTGAGGATGATAGGCCGAACTCATCTTGAGTTGGGTTCCCTGCAACTTGAACAATTCTTGCCAAAAACGACTGGTGAAGGTAGGATCCCTATCAGAGACAATGGATTTAGGCATTCCATGGAGACGAAAGATGGAGTCTAGGAAGATTTGAGCAACAATGGAGGTGGTGTAAGGGTGGGATAGGGAACAAAAATGAGCATACTTCGTAAGACGATCCACTACCACTAGAATAACCAATTTTCCTCTAGATTTAGGTAACCCTTCAATGAAATCCATAGAGATATCTATCCAGACTTGTTCAAGAATCGGCAATGGTTGAAGGGTACTAGGGGAACACACATTTTCACCTTTCATACGTTGGCAATGATCACATTCAGCCACAAAAGTATGAATATCCTTTTTCATTCCCTTCTAGAAAAAGGTATGCTTGGTCCTTGTATAGGTTTTGAGAAACCCTAAATGGCTAGTTGGGGAAGCATGCATCTCTTGTAGGATGAGGTCCTTTATTTGTGAATGTTGGGGCACAACAAGATGGTCATGATATCATAAATCTTGACCATCCCAAGTATAGCCAGGGCATGAAGGAGGATTGGCTTGGATTTTATGGACTAAAATTTGCAAAGAGGAGTCCTTGATCAGTTCTTCCTAGAGATGATGAATCCATTGTGGAAGAGGTGTGGATATAGCATGGAGCATTTCCTATTCTTCATGGAGTCGGGACAAGGCATCCACCACAACGTTCTCCTTACCCTTCTTATAGGTGATGTCATAGTCATAACCCAACAATTTAGAAACCCATTTTTGTTGTTCTAGGGTGGCCACCCTTTGTTCTAAGAAGTATTTGAGACTCTGATGATCAATCTTGATGGAAAAATGTCTCCCAATGAGATATGGTCGCCAATGACTTACAACATGTAAAATGGCAAGCATTTCCTTCTCATAAGTAGACTTGCCCAAATTCTTGCCTGAGAGTGCTTGACTCATGAAGGCCAAAGGTCTACCTTCTTGCATTAAAACCGCCCCAATACCATTTCCAGATGCATCACTTTCAATGACAAAAGATTTAGAGAAATCAGGCATTGCTAACATGGGGGTAGTGGTCATAGCATGCTTCAACTCTACAAAAGCCTTCTCTGTAGGTTCTGTCCACATAAAAGAATTCTTCCTTAGCATAGTTGTCAAGGGGGTTGCTATCTTTCCATAATTCTTCACAAATTTCCTGTAATATCTAGTGAGTCCCAAAAATCCATGAAGTCCCTTTATGGTACGAGGCTTAGGCCAGTCTTGAACAACCTAAATCTTCTTGGGATCAACATGAACTCCATCCTTAGTGACAATATGACCCAAGTATTCAACCTCTTGTTGTCCAAAAGAACATTTGGACCGCTTTGCATAGAGCTGATTGGTAGACAAAAGTTGGAGTGCTTGATCCAAGTGTTGGAGATGCTCTTCCCATGAATGATTATAAATCAATATATCATCAAAAAAGACTAAAATGAATTTGCAAAGGAAAGGTCAAAAAATGGAGTTCATCAAACTCTAGAAGGTAGAAGGTGCATTGGTTAATCCAAATGGCATAACCAAGAATTCATAATGCCCTTCATGAGTTCTGAAAGCCATTTTGGGAATGTCCTCATCTTTGATTCGAATTTGATGATACCCTGACCACAAATCCAACTTGGAAAAGTATTGAGCCCCATGCAACTCATCAAGTAATTCATCAATCACTGGAATAGGGAATTTATCTTTAATAGTGATCTTATTGAGGTCCCAATAATCCACACACAAGCGCCAAGTTCCATCCTTTTTTGTACTAATAACACCGGAGAAGAATAGGGACTAACACTGGAATGGATAACCCCGACAACACGAAGCTCTTGAACTATTTTCTCAATTTTAGATTTTTGAGCATAAGGATACCTGTAGGGATGGACATTTGGGGGAAGACTACCAGGAAAAAGCTGAATTGCATGGTCATGAGAGTGATGAGGAGGTAGTCCCTTGGGTTCCTCAAAAACTTGAGCATATTTGTTCAATAAACCCTGCAATTGCATTGGATGGTCCCTTTCCCCTTCCTCGGAAGCATCGATAGCAAAAATTTGTGCCACCACTCCATGAGAGGACTTTTTAACAACTTTTCCATCTTATGGGTAGAAATAAACTGAGCCACACCAACTTTCATGCCATGTAAAGTATATTTGGTTCCCTCTTGACTAAACTTCATCCACAACTCAAAAAAATCCCATAAAACTGGACCTAACATCCACAACCATTGTGCTCCCAAAACTATATCACACCCACCTAATGGTAGGGCAAACATGTCTATCTTGAGATTATATTCCCCAATTTGGAGTTTGACATTATGACATTTTCCTTTGCATGGTAGGGTGCCTCCATTAGCAATCATGACTTCAAAGGAATTGCACGTAGTAATGTAACAATTTCCCTATTTGGCCACACGTGGATCAATAAAGTTGTGTACTACCAGAGTCAATAAGAATGATGACCCTTTGTCCTTTGAAGTATCTGATTACTTTCATCGTTTGGGGAGTTGATACTCCTGCTAAAGCATGCACTGAGATTTTTGGTTGGGATTCCTCTGGAACTTTGGTTTGTTCTGTGGTTTTTGCCTCTTGAGGATCCTCTTCTTCCTCTGAAGATTCTGTGGTTGGTGTCTCATCCATATCCAGAAGATACAATTTTTTCGCACACACTTGTGCCCTGGGAATACTTTTCATCACAATTATAGCATAGCCCTTGGGCCCTTTTATTCTCCATCTCTTCACGAGTCAATTTTTTGATGGTTGGAGATTTAGTGGTAGGACTTGTCATAGGCTTGGATGAAAAAGGTGGTCGAGATTGAGGAAATTTAGAGGTGCATCCTTGAGCCTTGAATTTGTCTTCTACCAATCTAGCCAAATTTATTGCTTGTTGTAATGTTTGGGGTCTCAACATTTTAACCTCAACCCTAATGTCATCCTTCAAACCACTCACAAAACAACTTTGAAAGAAGTCGACATTTAAACTAGTAGTATGATTGGCCAGTTTTTCAAATTGAGTTTGATACTCTCGAATGGTTGAAGTTTGTCTAAGTTTAGAAAGAGCTCCTGTAAAATCTTCAAACTCACTAGGACCAAAGCGAGTGAGTAGATGTTGCTCAAATTCATGCCAAGAAAGATCAGGTTTGGCCTTCCTAAGCCATTGAAACCAATGTAGTGCATCTGATTCAAAATTGAAAGAGGTAATTGTCAAATGCATGTAGTGTGGGATATTATGAAGACTGAAATATTGTTCTACCTTACAGATCCACCCCTCAGGATCTTTTCCATCAAATTTTGGGAAGTCTAATTTAGGCAACTTAAATCCATTGTTATTTGGTATGTTCCATTGGTGGTGACTCGTACCTGTATCCTATTGATCCTGATGACCCAATCTATCATGTGAGAGGGAATCAGTAGAGACACGATTGTCCAATTATACCTTCATTTCCCTTTGTGTCCTGGTGACCAAATTCATAGACTCCTGAAAAATTTTGAGTTCTGTCTTTAACTCGTCTAAGTTATTACCTAATTGGGCCCCTAATTATTTTTCCAAATAATCCACGTGCTTAGCAATTTGTGCCTCTAATTCTTATTGCTTTTGTTGTTCCCAAGTACCTGAAGCCATGTTCTAAGAGTTATGACCTGTTGGTAATTCTTACTAAAAATAGAAATTTGATTTCAAGGGTTACTATTTTTAGTAAGGAGCCCAAAAAGTGGTTTGGGTGCTATATATCAAAATGATCAGCTCAAAAAGGTGATCGTAATGGACTAGGTCCCATGATGATATTTTTTGGCACCCCTAAAAAAGTGCATGGAGGCTATATACCAAACTGATCAACTCGATAAGACGGTCACAATGAGCTATATACCACAACACTGGTTTTGGACACCCCAAACTTTTTTTTATTTCAGGGGGTGTTATCTTTGAGTGTTGTTGATTTTCCTCCTAGAGGCTTGGTTCTCTCAAAAAATTGGTTTTTTGTTGACCAACCTCTTATGATACTCTGTATTATCTATTCTAACTACTAACACTATTCAATCAATCCTAACACTATGTTATCAACTATCTGTATAACTCTGGTCTGACTACTAACATTATCAACCAATACTAACATTATTATATCAACTATCTGATCTAACTCTATCATGGGCTATTCCCTATCTATTTTAAATTTTGACTATCATAGGTAACTATTACTAACATCGACAACTAACAACCATGTATTGACTATTACTGATTGAATATTTTGACTATTACTAACACTAACCACCATGTTCCCACTATTTTTTACTCTAGCAATTTTTGTCTTGATTATTATGTTCCTCTACAATTTATTTCATCTATTTTCATGTAATAATTCTAGAATAGGGATGTCTTCTTCGTATGCTCAATTTCTATGGTAGGGTTATGGTTACAAGTTCAATATTCACAGAACAAGATTTTTGTTGTAGGCTTGATATTCAACACAATAGGGTACTCTAAGCCAAGGTGTATGTATTGCCCATAGGCCCTCTATTATACCACAGTGACGAACGATAGTGCTTGGACCAATATTTTAGGCCACTACTCAAGGAGGATTCCACGCATACCCTTGAGCACACTACCTACCTCTCTATCAATATGGGAGGGTGATATTTTTGAATGTTGTATCCGATGTACTATGGATAATACAAGGCCAAAAATATTCCTAAGGGCTAAAGGTTTCTCCTAATCCTAAGGGGTCTCTCGATATACCCAAAGATACATGGGAGCTCAATTTCATAGACGAGTGTTGTCTGAGGCCTGGGTATTGGAGCTTGATTGCCCCTCACTTCACTAGACGCTTTACGAGCAATCTAGCTTAGCCAATAATGACAACTCCTTCATGATATTTTAAAACCCTTGACACAGGGTTTCTAACATAATAAACTAATGCAAAAAATAAAAGGTTGGATTTTTTTTAATAAGGAAACTGGCAAAAAACAAAAACATGAAATCTTATACCTAATAGTTGGAATGGCAAAAACTATCATAGTTATAATAGAACACAGCCTTGGAAAGTGCTTTGATACCACTTGTTAGGAACCTTCTCATTAAAATTAGCACATTCACAAAAATATTGCAATAAAACATAAATGCATGAAACATAAGATATTGCAATATGAAATATAAGTGCAGAAATGAAACAATCTCACAAAGTAACATAAGATCATAGGCCACTTCGAGGGGGCAACCTCCTTCAATACTTTCATTCAATTATGCAAAAAGATACATTCATTCCTGCCCCTCACAGTTTTAAAGACTTCATCTCTCTACCTAACGCTCAAGGTTGGCTTACATGCAAAATGCCACCCGAGCTAGAATCTTCTACCAACAAAATAGTTACATTCTTGATAACAGTTACATATAATGGTGCCACTTGTCTAGGCACTTCTAATGCCACAAACTATTACAAAATATTATCATGGATGTCCCCCACATTAAGCAAGGGTTATTACATCATAGTGTTAGGATGGGGTCCTAACACTATGTTGTAATAACCCTTTCTTGGTCCTAATAGAAATTTGTTCAAGAAATGTTAGAGCAATGAATCATTCTTCCAAGCATCAACCCTTGTTCCTCTAGTGGTTATGGTACGATGCAAGGACAATTATTGGTGCATGTGTACTAATTTTTACCTCTCAATAAGATCACCATCAAAGATCATTTTTCTATCCCTATTATATAGATTAGATATTGGATGAATTACATGGTTCTAAAATACTTTACAAAACTATACTTGCATTTTGGGTTTCACCAAATTAGGATTAGAGGAGGATATCCCTAGGACTAATTTTCATACACTTGAGGAACATTTTGAGTTCCTAGTCATGCCTTTCCATATTCTCATTATTTATCCCTTTTTTGTCCAAATTCTCATGAACTCTATCTTTCATTATTTTCTTTGTATGTTTGTCCTAGTTTTCTTTGATGATATCATAATTTGTAGCATGTTCTGGGAAGAACATCTAGTTTATGCGAACAAAAATTTTTGCCTATTAAAAAGGAAAAAATCTTTGTCAAATGGTCCAAATGTTCCTTTTTTGTCCATGAGGTAGAATACTTAGGACAAATAGTATCTAAGGAAGGAATCAAGATTGGTCCTAACAAGATCAAAGCCATCCAAGAGTAGCCCTTGCCCAAATCCTATAAACAGATCCTTGTATTTTTAGGTGTCACTGACTACTATAGAAAATTTATTCGTAACTATGGCAATATTGTTGCTCCTCTCATTAATCTCACTAATAAGGATGCCTTTGTTTGGTCTAAAGTAGCTTCCCAAGACTTCTAGGACCTAAAGTAGGACACCCTTGATTTTAACAAACCCTTTATCATTTAGTGTGATGTTTCAAGCATAGGTATTAGAGCTATTTGATGTAGTATGGATATCGATTGACCTTTGAAAATAAGCAATTCTGGAAAGAATCTAGGACAACCACTTGTGATAAGGAAATTCTAGTTGTTCTACATATCATAGAAAAATGGCAACCTTATTTTTTGGGACATCGCTTCATCATCAAGATCGACTATAATATCCTTAAGTATCTCTTAGAACATCGTCTCTCATTTCTTGAATAGAATAAATGGTTGGCTAAGCTCTTCATATATGATTTTGTCATAGAATACAAAAAAATAAGGAGAATGTGATGATTAATGCTTTATCTTGCAAACATGAGAATATTGTTGTTGTTAGTGTCATATCTAGTCCTCTTCCATAATGTTTTTCTCAACTTATGGAGGACTAGCTTGCTAACCTAGAGACTACTCAGATAATTTAATAAGTGGAGGTTGGATCCTAACTATATTCTTGTTTCTTATATATTGATGAGAATCTCAGTAAGAAGGGTTACATTTATCTTCCTCAATCCTCTATTACTAAGACTAGTGCCCTCTAATAATTGCATGTATCTCCTTTGGTGGGAGAACATGGATTCTCAAAAACATATCAATGGGTTAAACAATATTTCTCTTGGAAAGGATAAAAATTATATGTCAATACCTTTATGACCAAATGCGATGTGTGTCAGAAGACTATTAAAATCCTAGATTGTTGCAACCCTTTCCTATTCCTAACTATTTATGGGAGCACATATCCATGGATTTCATTGAGGACCTTCACAAATCAGATGCAAGAAAATTAGTGATATTTTTGGTAATGGATCGCCTTTCCAAGTATGCTCACTTATATGCATTACAACATCCCTATTTATCAAGCAAGGTGGCCAAGGTATTCCTCGATTCTATTTTAAATTGCATGGTATGCTCAAGTCCATTGCCAATGATCATGATCCTAACTTCATCAATACTTTTTGGAAGGAATTGTTCCATATTAGTATTACTAAGTTAAATTTATCCTCTTCTTATCACCCTCAATCTAATAGTCAAACCGAGATTGTAGAAAAATGTTTAGGTACATACCTTCATTGTTTTGCTCAAGATAAGAAGTATCACTAGGTTCACTGGCTTCCATTAGTTGAATGTTGGTACAATACCTCTTACCATTCTTCCCTTAATATGTCTATATTTGAAGTACTGTATGGTCATAAACCTTCATCAATGGTAGACTATGTCCCAATATCCTCTAAGATGGCCTAGGTAAACTTGCTACAATAATGATGGCTTGTGCATCAATTTCTTAAAGATAATTTGACCTAGGACTAAAACCACATGAAGCAACAGTAGGATTTGCATTATTTTAATTGAGAATTTTCCATGGGATATATGATCTTTTTACACCTACAACCCTATAAGCAATTTTCTTTGAAGACTAAGTCCATTCAAAAGTTGGATCCTCAATTTTATAATTCATACAAGGTGGTTTGTCACATTGCTAAAGTGGCATATTATTTGGAGCTTCCACCATCTTCCCACATCCATCCTGTCTTTCATATTTCTTGTCTCAAATGGCTTATTGGATAGAAGGTGTAGTCCTATATGGATCTTCTAGTCCTCAATATAGAAGGTCGAATCACTCTCCATCCATAAGTAGTGTTACATTCTAATGTTCATCTTCTATGATCTCATAAAATTTAGGAGTTCCTCATCAAGTGGTAGGATATTCCAAAAGAAGATGACATGTGGTATCCTAAGGGTATTTTCTAGTATTTTATAGCTTAGAGGATAAATATTTCTAGGGGAGCTACGTAATGGCTCAAATATAAGTTGTAAGCTTACTATAGTGGTAAGGGCTTTGGCCTCTATTTGGAATATCCAAGGTTCAAACCCCACTCAGTCTGAGGGTACCCAGACTCCTCATAAAAACCTATATAAACTCATTGAAAAATGACTCAAATATAGCCATGTTGGCTATATTTATTTTATTAGTTGGGGGCCTAGGTTTAGGTAGTTGACCCTTGAGTGTTAGAGTTAACATTGATTTTGTTTATAAATAGGAAGAGTTATGTTGTAGTTGGGATCATCTTTCATATTTTAATATCAATCACCTTTGTCATGCATATGAGACTTCGCCCTCTCCAAGTTGCTAGCCCTCTCTAAGTGGTTAAGGATTTGTATTGATTTGAATATGGAATCTGATTACTTGCACATTTGATTTTCTAGCCTTGGATTTGAATTCATTTTTATCACTGGATTTTGTTTATTGCGTATTGTTGAATTACTACTGACATTGATGTGTTTTTTGAAGTTGTTTTATTACATGATGAGGAATAAAATTCCTCATTTACTTTAATATTTAATTAAATTAATTTTTTTTGTAATGGATTATATGGGATTGGAACAGACCCCACCCATATTACATCATCACCTTTAGCAGTATTACAACAAATCTTGGATATTTTCCATGTATCATTTGGCAAGATTCGAACCTTGGTCTCCTCCTTGAAATGTTGAGGAATCTAACCGATTGAGCTAATCCCACTTAATAAATTAAAATTTTAATTAATATTTAATTAAATATTAATTAAATTAAAATTTTAATTAATTATTAGTATAACTTTATAAAAATTTATATTGTAAAAGGTACATCTATTCAAAGCATGCCTATTTGTTAATATTTATATTGAATAATGATGAATGAGAATTCTTGGCTTTTGATTTATAAATCATATATCTTCTCACCCAGTTCTCTCTGTATCAACGGTATCAGAGCATATTGATCCTATAAATTGGGTAGCTCCATAATTTGGCTTTTGCTCTTTGTCCTTTAATACAACCATATAAAGTTCTCAAACCATTCAAACATTTTCTAGATAATTTTAAAGAGACATAGCATGTGCGCAATTACACAACACTACACAGTTTAAGTGCAGTTCAAGTGCACATATTATTAAATTAATATATAATATGTGTGTTCAAAGTGTAGTCCAAAATGCACATATTAAATTAATATATAGTATTTATGCACAATATTACTACATATTAAAAATGTTGAAGTAGTGGGTTTTCTTTCATCCAAAAATGATATTTCGATGGTGGTGGGCTTTGGCTTCGGTGATGACAAATCTGGGCTTCAATAGTGATGGGCTTCAACAACTGTGAATCTAGGTTTTAGAGGTAGTGAATCTGAGCTTTGACTATGACAGATCTTATTCAGTGGTGGGCTTCAACAACTATGGATATGGGCTTTGGAGGTATTGGATCTGATCTTCGATGATGACAAGTCTATGGAGAGTGGGCTTTAGTAGTGGTGGATCTAGGCTTCAGCAAAGGTGGGCTTTGGCTTTGATGATGATAGATCTAGGATTTGATAGTGGTGGGCTTAAAATACTATGGATCTGGGCTTTGGGGGTAGTGCATTTGAGCTTTGATGATAATAGATCTAGGGAGAGTGGGCTTTAGTGTTGGTGGAACTAGGCTTTTATAGTGGTGGGATTTGGATTCATTGGTTTATAATGAAACCCTAGCAAATGGAGTCCCTTATGAGCACTAAGAGCTTGAGTTCCTCCATTGGGCCTTTGGTTGTGAGAGAGGGAGGCAAGGAAGGTGGGGGAAGCACTGGAGATGAGGGGGATGGTTTCATTAGAAGCAAATACAGAGACGACGAAGGTTTTGGAGGTAATGCATATAAGGTGAAGGGAGATCTAGAAGTTATCAATGGTAACATCAACCTAGTCTAATCAAATGTTGCTAGACCCCTATGGTTTGATTTAGTTAAAGGTACTACTCTAAGCCATATTTAAATTTTTTAGATCTATCCTTTTGAGGATGAGGATATGCCATGTTTGGATGTCCTGGACAGATTAATTGAAAGATCAATAAATAGACAACGTTTTAGTTTAGTTAGGAAATTTATTATTTTTTTATTGAATCTAGACATTATTTGAAAATGGATAGCTTGCAAATGGAAGATTAAGGGTCATCTAGAGATAGTAGCTTTGCCTAGAAGCTTTATGCTCTTTACCTTCACTATCATGGAGGATATGGTTGATGTCTTATTGAAATGACCTTGGTTCATAGGTAGAAAAGGTCTATCTTTGACAAGATGGAAGTCAAGATTCAATTCTAAGATATATAGTATTCACCTAGATCCTCTCTAGGTGAGACTGTTTGGCCTCCTGATTGAATATTAGGGTGAATACATAATAAGGTGAATTACCATATTTATAGGAAAGTTGATTGCCTTTGACCCAGTAACCAAAGAAATGACTAGATTGGTTTTTACTAGGCTTTGTATTAATGTAAAAAATGGAAAGAAGCATGCCATCCTCAATCAAGTTTAAATCTAAATATGGTACTTGGGAGAAGAAAAATGAATATGAAAACTCCCCAACCTTAAATAGGGTTAGTAAAAGAAAAGACCATCCACCAAAGCAAAAAGAGGGTAAAATTTGATAAAGAAAAGAGTCTCAACAACAAAACAAAGAGGTGGAAATGTTGAAAAAATTCACCAACAAGAAACAAAATGAAGATGGAGATTCCTCAAAAAGATAAAGAATAGATGTGAATAGTTTTAGCATCCTAAAAAATGAAGAAGAAGAGGAGGTCTTTGGAGAGGAATAAGAAAAGTGGAAAGAACAACAGTTAAATTTGGTTCCTCGAAGTCCGACAAAAGCCCATTAGACTTTCAATGAAATGGAAAATGAGCCCCTATTGGTGGATGTTCCTGTTGAGGCTACATAAGAAATCATGTACAAAGATAAGGAGAATAACTAGAAGTACAAAGAAAAAAAATGGAGTGGTGGCAAGAAGAGGAAGACCTAACCTCAAAGAAATCTGAAATAGAGAGATCGAGAAGGAGGTCTGTGATGGAAATTAGAGAACTTTGGATTTAAGCATAGCTAGAAGCCAAAAATAAAAGACAACAATGTAAGTTGATTGTTGTTTTGTTGTCAAAAAGTTGTTTTAGTGTTGTCAGTTTGTTGACTTTGTTTCAGATTTGTTCCATTTTGGGCTTCAAAGCCTTGTTCTTTTTGTAAGCTTATTGTTTTATTTGTAGTTTGGTTATGTATAAGGTTGTGGGATCTTTCAATACCTTCACCTTTGTTAAAAAGGTTTGGGGTCCTTTTCAAAACCCCTTCTTTAACTTTAATAATAATAACAAAATATTACTACATATTAAATATATTGTTGTGCATGTTATTAAATTATTTTATGTTTTTTGTGGGTAATATTATGAAATATTAATAAAACGTTCTTGCATGTAATTCAGCACGTATCCCAATACACTATGTGAATTTACTTTAAATTAATTTATTTTAAAAGTAAATTTATTTATTTTAAAATTTTCACTGCATGCAACAACAAGAAAATTCACACCTTACACTACATTATAATACACAACAACATGTAAAATCTATGCATTGCATGACAACACCCTTGGGACCTCCTTCTTCCTCCTTTACACATGGCAAGACCATGTGCAATAAGCCTTGATGCCCCCACTGTAGACGAAAGCACACAATATATTTTTTGTGCAAGATGTGAAATAAACCCACTTGAATATTATTATTATGTTTTGTGTATACTAGAAGAATCAATAACTCATTATATTTCTCATCGCCTCTTCATGGGTTCAAATCTTGCTCTTTGTTGCCACTATAACCTCCAATGGCACTGAGTAAACTTTTTAACGTAGTCGGTAGTGTTGGCACAACACGCCCTTTAGTTCTACAAGGCCTGAGGGATTTGAACTATGGTCTCCACCCTCCCAAGGGAGTGCTTTGACCAATGGATCAGACCCATGAATATTTTACCCTCACCATTCCCTTTATAATTTTATTAAAATTAGTCCCCCCTACTTTCTACAAGTATTTTATTAATTAAATCAAAATTAATTAATTAATATTTATTAATTAAACTATTTAAAAAAATAAAAAACTTGATGCAAACATGTTTTTGAGGGCGTGCATGGAAAAATTTGTTCGCCTCCACCAAAATGACACACCCTAAAGGGGTTGCTATTCGGCTAAGAAAGGACCACCCACACAGGGACTTTGGTAGACTTTTCCTCAAAAATAGAAAAGTCACTGGTCCAAGGAGAACTAGGGGCCATGCTCATAAATCATCAGCTTGACTCCATGAGAAACCCAAGTTGCGTTAACCCAAGCCCTAAGGAAATACTCATTAGGAAAGATTATTAACATACAAGTTGGTGATACTATGATATCCCAATGGTTCCTCTACATCAACTTGCCAAACACATGTTTTTTATGCCAATTCATAACAAAAAATCAAATATTATCCCTTGATGTCACACAATAGGGACAGGTAAAGCCCAACCACATTGAGTGTGCCCACTCCTCAACCCTAGGTGGATAGTTGGACAACTGTGGGAGGGCATAAAAATATGTGTTCAATTACTTCTAAAGGTACATAGTCCAAGCCAAAAAATGCCTCAAAGCTTATGTAAAAATATAAGAAAAGGAAAAATTTGATCCCTAAGTTGAAACAGCAAACAATGAGGTGCCTCGATCTCAATAAATTTATATCCTAAGGGTTACAATTATGATTGCTTCATAGTCTATCCAATTGATCAATCCTCCAGTACATTCCTCCTAGGTAGCGTAAGGTGCTCCCGTAGCTCGAGAAGGGGATCTACAAAAGATGTCACTCTAGAAAAGTAGCTTCATATGACCAATTTTTAGCTACGTAGTTGTGTTCTTGATTCCTCCAGTAGCTACAGTGTGTTGGAGTATCTTAGCGGTGAGGATATGTCATTGGATTCCCTCCCCTAATGAACTTCTCTCTGAATGTTCAAGGTCTAACGGGTTCTAAATGCAATTTTTCTATTCAAAAAGTCTATCAAAACTTTCCAAATTTAGGAATATTGTGTTTATAGGAAGCGAAGGTTTCAAAAAATTTGTTATCTTCAACTTATCATGTCATTTGGTCGAAAAGTTCTTTTTTGCATAGCAACCATGAGTCAGGTCGAGGTGGCATCCCCACCTTCGTTTCAGTATTATGGTGGTCCCAACGGGTCGACCATGGTTGTGATCCCACCAATCAAGCATTGTGGACCATGTTCCACATTAATAACCATGTGTTGGGGGTTATTAATATTTATTCTTCAAATGATTTTATAGAACGGTCTCATCTTTAGCTTTGGATTACAAACTCTCTTCCTTCCGCAATGTGGACCATATGTGGCAACTTTAATATGATTGAAAATGACTTTGATAAGCAAAGAGGACATCACATGCACTGGACAACTAGCGAAATATTTGCTTGGTTTTACATTTGTCAAAAATTGGGATTTTCTTATTCTATTATTGGGCGGTGCCAGCTACACCTTCCTTGGTTCACATGGTCTAATATATGAGATGACCTTGAGAGAATCCTCAAACGGCTTGATCGAGCGATGTAATCAGGGCAACCTACATTTAATTTTGACAACTATCCAGGTCTTTCAGTGGAACCTCTCCCCGAGGTTGTTCTCTTGAACCACTTCCCCATATGATTTTGCATTGAATGGCCAGATAGTGGGATGACTATTTTAAATAGCCAATTTTACTCTAATATGTTATTACTCTACCACCCACTCTCTTTGACCCATAATTTCCACGTGTGAAATTTAGCATCTCGTCCCCAGTCTATGAATGGTTGGATAGAGGTGGTGGAACACTGCAATTGAATGCACCACATGTTTCCTATGTACATATGGTCATCAATTGACCCTCTTTCATCAAAAATACTATGCATCCACTTCTTCTAGACTTAGGAAAGCCACAATGGCCCTTGAAGCCCAACCTTGCTCTACCTATCCCTAATTAAAGATAGCCAAGTTGAGGCGTTAGTATTAGGTGACTAACACCTATGCAACCTGGGGAACCCAACTCAAGGCCAAACTACACTGGCTCACTTGGGGTAATAGAATGTCCAAAGAATTTTTCCTTTGGATAAAAGGTTGTAAACCAACCCAAACTATCAAGTCTATTTGATAGGGGCAACGTATTCTTTTAGACCTCTCGGATGTAGTGCAGGTGGTAATGAATTTTGAGCCTCCTCAAATTCATTAACGATTGCACCAATTGAAGATTTGGCGGTATGTGATGGATTAGTTTGTGCTACCTTCCCACAAGGAGGGTGACACGTACACCTAGAGGGGCACCTACACCTAGCACAGGGGTGTCTACACTCAGAAGGGTGTCTACACTTAGAAGGGTGTCCACACTCAAAAGGATACCTACACCCAGAAGGGTGCCTACGCCCGATGACACCTACACCTAGGATGATGCCTATACCCAAGCGAGCACATGGAGACTGTCACCTACTTCCAAGTTTTCTATGATGAAAACTATTTTTTATCAAAAATATCATACGACTTTTATTAAAAAATTGTTTAAATCTCCTCCTTTTGTGAGATGTTCAGATTCTAGCAAATCTAGAAAGTGGGTGAGAAATTATGTAAAAGTTTGACAAATCCAAAAATTTGATAGGGAAAATATCTTGTAAATCTAGAAAGTAGGCAGGAAAATATTTAAAAGTCCTACAAATCTAGAAAGTGGGTGAGAAATTATGTAGCAGTCCTACAAATTTGGAGAGTAGGTGAGAAAATAATTTAAAGTCTTGCAAATCTAAAAAGTGGATGAGAAATTATTTAGCAGTATTGTAAATCTAGGGAGTATACGGGAAAATATTTTAAAGTCCTACAAATCTAAAGAGAGGGTGAGAAATTACGTATAAATCCTACAAATCTATAAAGTAGGCTAGAAAATATTTAAGTCCTACAAATCTAGAAATTAGGTAGGGAAAATTTATGAATTCTTGTAAAAATAATTAATCTAGGTGGAAATAGAAGACTATAAAAAGTCTCTTATCTATAAAAGATATATTCTGAGTCTTTATGTGGTTGTTGATTCATTCTAGCAATTGTTGGCTTTTATAACATTGTGGAATTAATACAAAGACTGTTTCGGTTGTATTTTGTGTATCTTTAGTTTGGTGGAATTTCATGTGGTATTGGCCCTTGGTTCACACCAACCTTACCTCTTGTAATTATTTCATGATCTATTTTATGTTTAATATATGTTGTATTGTGTCTCTTATAAAGTTTTAGGTGGATCAATCAATCATTTTCGATTGGCACCATCACCTCTTTTCCATTTTGTCTTTCTTAGTTTGTCTTGCCATTTATGTTTTCCTTCTTCCCTTTTCCCTTTGTAGTTTTTGAGAGCCAGAATTTTCCTCTTAGGCAGTCCCAAATGAGAGGAAAATTCCCATGTTGACGCTATATACGGGTGCAAGTGTGAGCGTACATTTTTAGTAGTCAACAATTTTGGCATGCCCGATGGGATGGATCTGAAGTTTTACTATGAAATATTTGCATAGATCTAGTTTATGTTTCGAATCAGTCAAGATATGGTGTTTTTTAACTGTTATTTGCTAGCTAAAGCATTTTTTAAATCACCTGGTGACTCTATTGAAAGAACTAATCTAGATCAGCCTTATCTTTCGTTCTTTTATTTTTTTGGAAAGTCTTCATTACTATGTTTCATTTTTGAGGGTATTTGGTGATTCTGCTAGTTAGAAGGACCAAATCCTTGATTGAATCCTCATTTTATGAGGGGTGTGTCTACAAGAAGCAGTTCAAGAAGATAAGATAGATTCCAGTTTTAACAACTCTATTTTAATACATCAAAGAGAAAAATATGAGGAGGGACTCAAGTTAACCCCTCTTCCTTTATTATAAGGATCTACTGTCATATTTCATTCATGGCTCAACAACCACCTAGAGCCTATGCTTATTTCAATTAGGGTAGTTCATTGTCCTTGATATTACATGATGATATTCCAATATCAGCCCTTAAGGCTCTGCCTTATTATACTAGATAAAACTTAGTGACTCTTGTGGAATTTATCCAAGACATTGTAAATTTATGCTCAGTGCATAATGTGACTAAAGATAATGTGGTGGTTAGACTATTAACATCTTCTTTGAAGGGTAAATTCCTTCAACGATTTAGAATTATTCTTGTCCATTCTATCATAAGTTGGGATGGCTTGGTTGATAAGTTGATTAAGTAGTTAGAAGATAAATCAGATAGCTTATCACTCATGAAGCAACTGACTAACATCAAAAGAGCTCCCAATGAATAGATTACATATTTCAATTTCAGATTTCAAAGGACATGGGATAGAGTACCGATGGAGGTAAGTCCAAATGCACAATATACTTTTTTGTATTTCTTGAGAGCCTTGAGTTCTGATATAGGTATGAACCTCCAAACTATGGGAGTCAATACATTACCTAATGCATATGAAAAGGATGTCCAAGATGAAAATTATCTATTGCAATTTTTGTTAGGATTACCCCTAGGCTTCCTATGCCTCTATTTCTAGATGTGATTGTACCCATCCCATTATCCTCTCAAGCTTCTACTAATATTCCAATATTTAATCCATTGTCAATTAATGAGAATGCACCTAGTACTTTTGGTCAATCAAATGACCAAATGAATGATCGTTTGCACTTGGTAAAAGCAATGGGCAACAAGCTCAATAGTCTAGACAAGCAACAAAATCAGCCTAACAAAGGCATTTCCAGCCATACTACCCTCCTTATCAGCACAAACCTCCATATCAAAATCATGCACATCTAGCTAGACCTTTACAAGCTTAGTTCCCTGTTATTACCAATCCAAATTAGGCCCTAGTGCCTATGCAAAACAACTTAGTTGAACAACAAAGATGGTGCTCTCCTTTTCAATTACCTCATGATCCAAATGGCTATGCATATGGAAATAATAATAGAGCTTTAGTGGCACAGGATCTTAACTATCAGATAATGGAACAACAACAATATCAACGTCCTTCTACATCAACTCTTAAAAATATTTTGATGTATTGGAAAGAAAATGAACATTGTGCAGTGAATCAAATTGTGGGTAATCAACCTAAGAAGCAATTACAGTCTAACTGTAATACTATATTTAAATAGGGGATGTAACCGATGGTCTTTCTAAATCACAAGCAACCACATCCCCTCAACCTCCTAGTACCAATGTCAGACAACAACCTGTAGTTACAATCAAGGATAATCCAAATTAGAGAAAGTAGTAGGTTCAAATTCAATAGCTTATTAGAACATGGAAAATAGGTCTACTTACCTAGTTGTTGGGAGGCCAAGGAATTATTAGACTACCCAACAAACATAAAAGAATCAACCTATCAAATTGGTGGAGCAAATGAAGAAGACCAGCTTGCAAGTTTCTATGTGGGATGCTCTTGCACTACCAGGATAGACAGATCTCCTTAAAGAAGCTATGAGTCACGTATATTCAGCATCCAAAGAGACTAAAAATCCTATTTTATAGGCTACAAATCTCATGTAACTAGCCCCTAATGAGGTACAAGCACAAACTATACCTTCTATTCCTAATACTCAGCTCTATGAGTGGGCAAATGAGCTATATGGATATGATCCATATGGTAATTTTCAAGAGGTTGGCATGGGAACCTACTATATCTTGGAGGAAAAGAGCATGATGCCAAAGGTCATGAAAATAAAACAACAAATAGAAGGTGTGTGGAAGCTGCATTTTGATGGAGCTAGATGTAATCAAGGTGTTAGTGCCAATGTAGTTATAACCTTTCCTTATGAGGAGATATTCCTTCATTTCTTTAACCTTCGGTTCAATTGCACTAACAACATGGTAGAGTATGAAGCTCTAATTCATGGACTCCTACAAGTAGAGAAAAGAGGTGTAAAATTACTACAAATTTTTTGTGATTCATAATTGGTAGTGCAGCAAGTGAAAGGTCGATGTGTTGTTAAGAATAAGCTTCTGAAAGCATACAAACATAAAGTGTTGGACCTACTTGAAGAATTTGATGCCTTGAATATCCAAATAGTCCCCAGGAAGAACAATAAAGAAGATAATAATATGGTAGTTATGGGGGTACAATATAAGCTACCTATTATTTTCTTGTGTAAGAACAACAGCAATACTATGTTCTCCCCTAAAATCTTACAGAATGAAATCCCTTTCAAAATTACGGTTGGTTAGAAAAGGGGCTCTAGAAATAGTAAAGGTAGGTTGACATAGTTTTAGTTTCTTTTTTTATTGTGTTCCCTAAGTTTTTTAACACACCTCTTACTTCCCATAAAGCATGTTTTGTTTTGTTTTGTGTTGGTTGTTTTGTTTTGTGTTGGTTGTTTTGTGCAGTTCTTGTTTTGTTGCAGAGGTTATTGCTAGCAGTTCTATCTCACAAAGCAAGTGTAAAAAAATTGTTCTTTTTAAAAATTTAAAGATGATCAATGACTTTGTGCCCAATGGATGCTAAGGTTACCTAGTCTTCTAGGTTCTCTTCACATTGCAAGCATGTGTGCCCTAAGAATCGACAAAGTATTAATGAATTTTGAGCCTCCTCAAATTCATTAACGATTGTACCGATTGGAGATTTGGTGATATGTGGTGGACCAATTTGTGCTAACTTACCATAAGGAGGGCAATGTCTACTAGATGGGTACCTACATCCAGGCTAGCATCTACACCTAGCATAGGGACGCCTACACTCAGAGTAATACCTACACTCAAAAGGGCGCCTACACCCAGAAGGGTACCTACACCCAAAAGGGAACCTATGCCCAGTGATGCCTACATCTAAAGCTACACCCAAGGTGGTGCCTACACCCAGGTGAGCTCATGGAGACCATTGTGTACTTCCAAGTTTTCCATGACGAAGACTATTTTTTATCAAAAATATCATGCGACTTTTATTAAAAAATTGTTTAAATCTCCTCCTTTTGTGAGTTGTCTAGATTCTAGCAAATCTATAAAGTGGGTGAGAAATTATGTAAAAGTCTGACAAATCTAGAAAGTCGACAGTGAAAATATCTTGTAAATTGTAAAATTAGATGAGAAAATATTTAAAAGTCCTGCAAATCTAGAAAGTGGGTGAGAAATTATGTAGCAGTCCTACAAATCTAGAAAGTAGGTGGGAAAATATTTAAAAGTCCTACAAATCTAGAAAGTGGGTGAGAAATTATGTAGCAATCCTGCAAATCTAGAAAGTAGGCAGGAAAATATTTAAGTCCTACAAATCTGGAAAGTGGGTGAGAAATTATGTAGCAGTCCTACAAATTTGGAAAGTAGGTGGGAAATATTTAAAAGTCCTGCAAATCTAGAAAGTAGGTAGGGAAAATCTACAGAGTTTTGCAGAAATAATTAATTTGGGTGGAAAATAGAAGATCGAGAAAAAGGCTCTTATCTATAAAAGAGATTTTCCAAGTATTTATGTGGTTGTTGATTCATTCTAGCACTTTTTGGCCTTTGTAACACTGAGAAATTAATACAAAGACTATTTTGGTTGTATTTTGTGTATCTTTATGTAACCACCAAAAAGGCTCACACCTAATAGGGTCTATTGCAATTAAAGAAATATAACAACTAAACATGCACCAATTGACAACAAGAAGGGAATGAAAATATGAGAATCCTTTATTAATTCCAAATTGAGTCAAGTTACATATTCGTCCCTCTTAGGGATACCCATTTTGATACTTTAATTACAATAGATCTAATTTCCTTTTAGGGTAGATGTGAATCAAACGCCTTCTAGGGTGACACGAACTACTCTAGGGTGTCGATGACCCTCTTATCCATTATTAGAGGTATTTGTTGCCTTGCATCCCAAAACCCTATTAGTCATGCATTCAAGAAACAAAAATAAGCACATTAAAAGCAAAGGTAGCCTCTCTTGATGAGGCCTTTTAAGGAAATTTCACAAAAGATGCCATTACAAGCATATAATCAAGAAAATGCATAAAACATGGTAAACATATGTTAATCATGAAATGTTGTCATCAAACATGTGCTAGATAACAAGTACTCTCTATCTATTGGGTTAGTTTATCAAATGGAAAGCATAAACACATGAAATGACAATAATTGCACTAATTACCAAATTGAAAATATGAAGGTAAATCTACTTTAAATGCCTAATTCGACAAGTCAAGAACCTCTAAAATGCAAATTAAAACTATACTAAGCATAATATAATCTACTTGATTAATCTAAAGCAAATAACACAAGGGGATCTATCATTGTTTTCTCGTTGTGGGTCTAATGTGCTGGTGGCACTATTCACCGCAACTGACAGCCACGGTGAGGCTTTGAATAGGTTTCCCCTCCAAATCTAGGCTTAATCTCTGATCCACCTTGCCAAAGCTCAATGGTCACCTCTATGTCCTCTGACATATATGGCGATTTAATTGATCAGATGGTGTATGGATTGCACAAATTGGAGTTTCTTGGCTCTCTTAGGCTCCTAAGACCTCCATGGCAATGTGATCTTCAATTGGGTAGCAAAAGTGTCCCTCTCAATGCATCTAGATGAGTATGCAATTTGACAGGGCTTTGTTGTGTTCAATTGAAAGCTTCTCTAGATTTTTCCTCAATTTGGATGGGGATTATATAGCAATTACCAAGGGGCTAGGGGTGGCTTCCTCATGAATCCAAGATCAATATTGGGTAGTTGAGTTTGTTGTATGGAAGGGTCCAGAACCTTCCTCGCTCAAACCACTCCAATCAACAACAAATTAGCCATTGCAACCAACTTTGGGTCAGATGAAGGCCAACTAATTCTGAGTGCTGACCATGGATGACATGCGCGGTGAGCACTGCTAACTACGGGTGTCAGCAATGGCTAGAATTGACTATGCAAAGATGCCCAAATGAGTGGTAAAAACCACTGTTATACCTTATATTTGTCCAAAGGTTTTCCATATGGTCTTCTAGCATGTCCCATATGAGTATTTGCCTTGGCATGACACGTTTTAGGTGTCTATAGATGCCCCTTTTGAGATGCGTTGTGATTTTGAACAACAGTGAGCAAAAATAGACCTCCTAAAATGATTTCATAGGTTGCATGTTGATCATTAGTCTGATCAACATTAGATGCCCCAAGTCCAGCAAAAGGACGTGCATCCTAGAATCATTGCTTCTAACTCAATAGAAGGCTTAATTTTAAAAAAGTTTGCACTCATCATCATACATTCGGATAACATCAATTCCAAGTAGGCTTTCACATCTATCAACCCGAAAGGAAGAGAGTTACAAACTAAATTGTCATATATGCTATTTTTCCCAGCATAAGGGTAAGCTTATGATAGTCTTTTGTAATGATTCGTAAGACGAACGCAATTTTGACAAGATCTAGGGATCTACGATCAAGGGATCTTCTGTTAAATTTGATTATGATTTAATATTATGACTACCCCCTCAAGTGATGAGTCGATGAGAGTAATGACAATAAATGAAACGACGAGGTCGCTTGACCATTATGAATGATTTTGAACAAATTAAGATTTAGCATTTGAATACTTGGCAAGGCCTAATCAGCTATGATTGCAACTTTTAATAGTAATTGTCTATTTCTATCCCATGGAGCAGTCTAGCCATGAAGGTCTTCTTAGGGAATCAAAATGAAAGCAATATCGATTAGGCATGTGTTGAATCATATTGTCGATGATATGCTGAAACTATTATAGGAGAATTACGATGACTATCTCGTTCCCTTGGAGCAATCCGACTGTGAAAGCCTTATTAGGGATTGAAATGAAGCATAGCAATCCCATAATGATGAATTTGCCCCAATTGTCCTTATGGTAATTTACTCATCTTGTCGGATTGTATGGATCGCAAGTCGCTGCAATCGCCAAGTGTATAGGGTAAATGACCGAATACGAGGCACATTTGGCTTTTGATTTTTTTTATTTTTTTGTTAATTTTGAATTGAATTTGTTTTATTGGTTGGGAGGTGTGGTGCTCCATGAAAGGGTTGTCATAGCAATGACCTCGGTTGAATGTACTTTGTAATCTCAACCAGATATTTTTTTTTACCTTATGATGACATTTTCTAATGTCGTTGTGCTTTGTTTAGCTTATTTAGCTTATTTTATTTTTTCCTAGCACAATTCTGGTCTAATGAACAATTTTATTTTGACCTTTTAAGGCTCTCCACGATGGGAATTGAGAGCATTTAATGTAGCTCATTGACCGTGCCTGTCAACTACGGGTAACTTGCTTGACCACGGCTCGAAGCCACAATCGCAAAACCCTAATTCGAGGACCGCGGGTGTCAGACGCGGGACGACCCAAATTCAAAAAGGTTTAAATAAGGATTTGCTTTTAAAAATTTCATTATTTACCTGACAACAATAGTAACTTTGAGAGCTTTGAGAGGTAAATAAAAAAATTTGACCCGAAATGTTGTTGAAAATCGTATCCATTCCACACATTCCACACCAATGGTCGATCAGTCGGAGGCTTCTACCAGCGAAGGAGTCGATGCCTCCAAGGTAACTCGAAAACTGAGACCTCACTTGCACATTATCGAATTAAAATTAACCCCATTAAGAAATTGGTAAATTAACCTCATTAAACTACCAGTAATGAACCTCACCCTAGCTAGGTTTAGCATAGGTTAGATTAAGGGGTGGGTTACTTTTTATTTTGCTTTTTTTAGGGGTTTTTCTAGGAAGGGTTGGCTCAAAATAGGTCTCGCTCCCTAGCCGCGGGTGCCAGCCGCGGGCCCCAATTGGCAGATTGGAGGCCGTGGCTGTCAGCTGCGGTGGAATTTAAATCCCAACAGTCAAATTTTTGACCATTGGACCGACCACAGTTCCAACCTGCGACGCCCAAATTTCTCCAAATTTTTCAAATTTTCCATGTTTTTTATTTTTTCTAGGCAATTAATGCCATTTATTATTGTTTGGAAGTGCTCTTTTGATGTTTATCATATTTTGCATGCTTTTATGCTTTTAGGAGATTTTATGATTTGTTTGTCATTTTTAGTGATTTTAATTATTATTTTTTGCTTTTACTTGATTGCTTTTATTCAGTCCCTGATGAATAGAGTAAGGGAGATCGATCTCCTTTGCAACCTGTGTCGCACGCTGACTAGTTCAAAATAGGCTTGGTTCACTGTTGTGGGTTCGTCTTCATCTTAAACCTTCCCATTATCTGGGTGGATCAAGAATATCTTACTACATTGGCCCGTCACTGAGATGCAAGGACCAATACACTTCACCTGCCTATGAATGAAATTACTGTCACCCTAGAGGACGTATATCGCATCTTCTGGCTGCCCATTGATGGCAAGGCCATCACTTCTTCTCCTACTGGGACGAAGAAGGATATATTCGATGCTATCTTCGGGTAGCGAAGCATGGAGGCACAAGGCCGCATTGACCATGGAGGCATCCACGTTCAGGAGTGGTACTAGACCAGGTTTTTCTCTCAGAAGGAGGCAGTATTCATGCATCTCATCATTCAGATCACCCTTCCAAATTCTTCAGGTGTGAGTTTCCCTTGGAACCTCTTGGCTCAGACCAGAGAGGGCATGGTTAGCTCAATCGCACGATCACCTATCTTATCCTAGGGGAGTGCTCTCTTAGCGTAGCTCTACCATGAGCTATTCCAAATTATCCATTATAGCAGAGTGGGCATTGACTACAACTTTCTTTTGTAGATCTAGGGCTGGTAGCACATCCTGATGGATCATCTTTTCAACTTGCCTCTACAGACCACTACCCTTGCAGATGATCAACAGTGTTATACCACCTGCTAGCCCTAGGAGCAAGAGGGCTTCAGGAGTAGGTCTCATGTAGGAGACCTAGATCATTACATCGGTCGCTTTGCATACTTACACCCCGAGGATATCCGGTGGTGACCCTACATGGACTATCCACCATGGACTAATGTAGATAGAGAATTGCATCGAGCGTATAGAGATAGATGGATCATCGGTTGCAAGGCTGATTGGCATGAGTATCAATACTTCTCTTGTGTCCTATGATAGTTTGGGATTCGATAGGATATTCCAGAGATGTTGACCATTTACAAATACTTGGTCCTGGGGAGGGACCTTACTTGGCCCCAGGTCACTCCACTGGGGGAGGATGACGATGACTTCCAATATACGGGGCTAAAAGATACTGAGACTACTCTAGAATATGATGGCTGGTGGGCCAACTTCTAGTGGCACATCGAGGATCCTCTAGGATGACCAACTGAGGGATTTGTAGTCGAGGTTGCATAGGGTGCAGAGGTGGATCCTCATGGGCATCAGACCCATCAATTAATAGAGGGAGCATGGGGCATAGTAGAGGAGGACCCACAGGTAGAGGCAGAGGAGGAGGCATCAAAGGAGGGCGAGGCACCTTCGAACAGCGATAATGGACAGTTGAGAGCCCAGATTGCTGACCTCCAGAGCTAGGTTAGGAGACTTCACATCCAACTACTACACAGGGATACCTCTATCACCACTCTAGAGGTGAAGCTATCATACGGGTAGAGGTAGTGTCAGGGATATGAGGAGGAGAGGGTAGATCTCTAGGCGTAGGTTACCACTGCAGGCACTCAGATCACGCATCTCACTGGCGAGCGGGATCTGGCACAGGAACAGTGTTAGGACCCTCCTAACATGTCCTAATACTTATATTATTTATTAATTATATTCTAGGGTCACAACCCTTAACTCTTACAACTATTAGACTAGGTATTTAAATGCAATCCAAATATGATAATAAGGCATCATCGAACAAATATATAAATTAAGTCTATTGTGGGTTTTCTACCTTACAATCAAAAAGCAATTCAATATAAAAATTATCATGCTTCCCACACCATTTAGTTTCATACCATCTGGATCAGAGCTAGATCAAGGAGCAAATTCACCATTAAAAAAAAAATTCCCACCGCACATTTCAGCCAGTCCACATTCGTGAGGACGCAAACAACATTCACGCTTCACGAATCCATGTCAAAATCCTCACAAAAAATTAAACCTTCTCCTAAGGTACAAATTAAGTTGTCTTACACCCAAATTGCTCGACTTTTCGCGTGGTGACCGGTGGCTGTTTTGAAAAAGCTAAAATCTTCAACGCAGCATCAAGGTTTTCGATGTCCGAAACGCAAAGGAAAAAAAAAATTATTAAAATTATTTTTTTATTTTTTTCTCACCTGTACCAAGTCATATTGATCGTTACCTACACCAACCGCAATGGCTGAAGGATGACGATCACTGGATTCCATTCATGAGAAACACGAAAGGCTCACTGAAGAATTTCAACAGGAAAGAGAGGAGAATACCCGCAACACAAGAGAACTCTTCAAGAAAATATTTGCAATGGATGTTAAACTTGATGCCATCAGTCAAAATCAGGCAACAACAGATGCAAATTCACCCAACCAAGGGTCATCAAACCGAGCAATGTTAGGAGGTCCACAAAATTCCATTCTACCACGGATGACCAAGTTAGACTTCCCAAAATTTGGAGGAGACCCTACAAACTGGATCTACCGAGTAGAGCAATATTTCTCACTAAATCAAATTTCGAAAATGTAAAAAGTGCATATCACCTCCTTCCACTTGGAAAATGACGCCATCCAATGGTACCAATGGTTTGAGAAAACTAACGGCACTCCGATGTGGTCAACCTTTACACATAATCTATTAGTGTGATTCTGCCCTAGCAAGTTTCAAAGCTTTACAGGGGCCCTCACTAAATTATGCCAAACCACTTCGGTAAGCGAATACCAAGCAGAATTTGAAATGCTAGCTAATTGAACATCCGGATTAGACATTGCCTTCTTTCAAGAATGTTTTGTTAGCATATTAAAAGAAGAAATTTGAATAGAGGTGCAAATGTATAACCCTACAAACATGTTAGAGACCATTGGCTTGGCGAAATTAGCGAAGGACAAAATCAAGGCATGAAATCGGTTCACAAAACCAACTTGGAGGAAATCATCAAACACTTATACCAACCCCAAACCAATGCAAAATGGACGAACCCAAAACTCCTACACAACCCCCAAAATTAACCTCGCTCTACCAATTAAGCGTCTGAGTTTCAAGGAAATGAAGGAAAGACAAGCTAAGGGTCTTTGCTACCATTGCGATGAGAAATTTGACAGAAATCATAAATGTGCCTCACGAAAATTATATATTCTAGATGCCACAGAGGAATGGAATTCTACTGAAGAGGAACCTGAACTCGAAGTAGAGGTATTATCCAACACACTTGAAAGTGATGAAGAAAATGCACCAAAGGTTTCCTTCAACGCCCTTGCCGGATTTTTTGCCCCTCAAACAATGCGAGTAAAAGGGTATTTTAAGAAACAAAACCTTACCATGCTCCTAGATTCTGGTAGCACGCACAATTTTATCAATCCAAAGGTGGATAAACAAGCAAATTGTTTTATATACCCTTGTAATAACTTTGAAGTGATGATTGAAAATGGCAAAAAAATTGCATGCAAAGGAAAATGCAAAAATATAAAACTAACTATGGGGGTTTATAACATGAAAGGCGACATGTACATCCTACCCCTAGGTGGGTGCGATATTGTACTAGGCATACAATGGTTACGAACCTTGGGTGTAGTCCAATGGGAATTTGATGAACTATGGATGAAATTCACAAGAAAGAACCAAACCTATATTATCCAAGGCCTGAAATCAGGACCTTCCCAAATTGTCAGCTCACATAGAATGGAGAAAATTATTTGAAAAGAAAACAAAGGAATGGTCACCCAATTATTTTCAATTCAACCTAGTCACAAAGAAGATGAGACACCAGAGTTACAAAAGATTTTAGACCACCATAAAGCGGTATTCAATGAACCAAAATGACTACCTCCACAACGAAGTCACGATCACACTATTCCACTATTTTTAGGGTATCAACCTCCTAATATTAGACCTTATCATTATCCATACCTCCAAAATACTGAAATAGAGAAATTAGTACAAGAGCTTCTTAAGGCAAGAGTCATTAGACCTAGCAAAAGCCCTTACTCCTCTCCAATTATTTTAGTTAGAAAAAAGGATGGCTCGTGGCGTTTATGTGTCGATTTTCGAGCGCTTAATAAAATGACCATCAAAGATAAATTCCCTATTTCGGTCATAGACGAGTTATTAGATGAACTCCATGGGGCAACTTATTTTTCCAAGTTAGACTTACGGTCAGGCTACCACCAAATACGAGTCAATGAAAAGGATATTCCTAAGACGGCTTTTCGCACTCACGAAGGGCACTACGAATTCTTAGTGATGCCATTTGGCCTGACCAACGCTCCTTCTACCTTTCAAAGTCTAATGAATAAGGTATTTCACCCTTTTCTTCATAAATTTATATTAGTTTTCTTTGATGACATTTTGATTTATAGCAAAACATGGGAAGAACATTTGGACCATGTTAGACAAGCGTTCCAAATCTTGGAGGAAAATCAACTTTATGCAAAAAGATCAAAGTGTTCCTTTGGAAAACAAGAAATTGAATACTTAGGGCATATTGTCTCAAAGGAAGGAGTTATGGTAGATCCTTCCAAAATCGAGGAGGTGAAAAATTGGCCTATTCCAAAAACCTTAAAAGCTCTACGTGGGATTCTTGGACTAACGGGATACTATAGAAAATTTGTCAAAAATTATAGTAAAATCGATGCTCCTCTAACAGCATTACTTAAGAAAAATGCTTTCAAATGGCCGTCTAAAGCGGATGAGGTCTTTATCACCTTGAAAACTGCAATGTGTACCACCCTTGTTCTAGCCATGCCCAACTTTTCTAAACCGTTCGTCATTGAAAGTGACGCTTTAGGAATAGGAATGGGAGCCATACTCATGCAGGATGAAAGGCCTCTAGCTTTTATAAGCAAAGCATTTTCTCCTAAGAATTCAGCTCGCTCTACATATGAAAAATAGATGTTTGTGATTGTCCATGTTATTCAACATTAGAGGCCTTACCTTATTAGCCAACATTTCATTATACGCACTGACCATCATAGCTTGAAGTATTTTTTGGAACAAAGGACTAATACCTCGAAACAACAAAAATGGGTTACTAAACTTCTTGGCTATGATTATGAAATTACATATAAAAATGGAAAGGACAACATGGCAACCGATGCAATTTCTAGAAAATTTGAAGATATGCCTCAAGTCCATGCTCTTTCCTCCCTTATTCCTAAATGGGTAGATGAGGTGCATGAAGAATGGATAAATGATCCTACTATCCACGCCTTAATTCAACAACTTCAACATAATCCTAGTAGCAAACCTCCATACACTTGGAAGGACAATATATTAAGATACAAAGGTAGGATGGTCCTCACCCCCAATTCAACTTATCATGAAAAACTTCTTCATGAGTTACATACCTCACCCACTGCAGGCCACTCAGGGTTCTTAAAAACCTATAAAAGAGCCACTACCTCCTTCTATTGGGTAGGAATGAAAAATTACATCAAAAACTTTGTAAAAGAATGTGAAGTTTGCCAATGACAAAAGGGGGAGACCCTCGCTATTCCAGGATTACTTCAACCTCTTCCTATACCCATCAAAACATGGGCAGATATTTCTATGGACTTTATTGAAGGATTACCAAAATCAGGAGGAAAAACAACCATTTTCGTAGTTGTTGATCGTTTATCTAAATATACCCATTTTTGTTTCGTGGCTCATCCTTATACCGCTAGCACTATAGCCCACCTCTTCCTAGATAACATCTTTAAATTACATGGTATGCCCTCCACAATTGTTAGTGACCGTGACCCAACTTTCACTAGCACCTTTTGGAAGGAATTGTTCAAATTACAAGGTACTCAACTTCGTATGAGCTCCACTTACCATCCTCAAACCGATGGCCAAATAGAAGTTGTAAATAAATGCTTGGAAACATACCTTCGATGTTTTGTTTCTACTCAACCACTCCATTGGGTAAAGTGGCTTTCACTAGTGGAATGGTGGTATAACACTTCATACCATATGTCCATCAAAATGACTCCTTATGAAGCACTATATGGTCAAACACCACCATCCCTCACTTCCTATATTCCAGGGACTACAAAAGTCCATGCGGTGGAAACGAAACTTGCTAATAGAGATGACATACTACGGATCCTAAAAGAGAACCTACACACCGCCCAACATCGCATGAAGCAGCAAGCCTATCAACATAGAAGCGAACGTAGTTTCCATGAGGGTGATATGGTTTTATTAAGTCTCCAACCTTACCATCAATCCTCTCTTAAACAAAAAGGTTTTCAAAAGTTAGCACCCAAATTTTATGGGCCGTATAAAGTTCTCCAACATATTGGGATCGTTGCTTATAAACTAGAGCTTCCTCCCTCTTCCAAACTTCACCTCGTATTTCATGTATCTTGCCTTAATCTCGCAGTTGGAGCCCATATCATGACACAACCCACTCTCCCTGAATTCTCCGATGATAGAGTACTTCTAGTCAAGCCTAAAGCTATCTTGGATCGTCGCTCTCGTCACCTTCGTACTCGCGATATCACGGAAGTTTTAATCCATTTGAAAGGTCTACCTTTAGAAGACGCAACATGGGAAAAATTTCAAGATATCCAGCAACAATTTCCAAATTTCCAGCTTTGAGGACAAAGCTCCTTTAAGGGGGGTGGCATGTTAGGACCCTCCTAACATGTCCTAATACTTATATTATTTATTAATTATATTCTAGGGTCACAACCCTTCACTCTTACAACTATTAGACTAAGTATTTAAATGCAATCCAAATATGATAATAAGGCATCATCGAACAAATATATAAATTAAGTCTATTGTGGGTTTTCTACCTTACAATCAAAAAGTGATTCAATATAAAAACAATCTTGCTTCCCGCACCATTTAGTTTCATACCACACAGCTGAGTGTCATGACTATTGAGAAGGACTTTCTCAGGGCAGCAAGGGGAGATCCCTCATCCTCGCAAGTTATCATACCACCTTTGACAATATTGTCTACTTTATTGCCAGGAGGTCGTGGCCCTATGGCAGAGATCTGGCAGTTACATACCCTCGTGGAGGAGGGTAATGCTCGACATACAACACATGTAGCCCACATCGACTAGCTGGAGGGTCACATCAGGCTACTAGGTGGGGAGGTTCTAGAGGATACCCACACTACAGGGACCCACAGGACCAGGTCTAGGACCAGAGAGATAGGGCAGTCATCTACTAGCTCGAGCCACAGGATGCACAGGACTAAGAGGACTCACAGGTCTTTGAGTACTCATGGTGCCAGCTCACAGAGGACCCATAGGGATGGTGGAGGCGATGGAGGTGCCTCACAGGCTGGGGGTGCAGGCCCTATTTAGTACAGATCTTAGAGATGCTTTATTATACCATTTTTTAGTGTAAGGTCGAGGACCTACACATATGTAGCCTATGGGCATTTTGATGTACCCCACTGTACTTATTGACACATATATATATATATATGATATGACATTTCATCTCATTACATGTGTACTTTATTTTTGGTATTTTATGTTTTATGTTATGCATATGGATGCAATGCGTTATTGATTTGATGCTATATGATGTGATGTATGGATGACATGCACTAGCTAGATGATAGATGATTAGATGTTATGAGTTATGTATGCAGATGTACTACTTATGATGGATGCATTATGAATGCCATATTTTGATGTTACATGCATGTATATATTTGCTTTACTTGTATGCATTTAATTTATAATGCTATGACATAATTTATGCCATGTATGTACTGCATGTATTTCTTTGTTTCTTTGATGATATGTTTGTAAAATGGACATGTATGCTTTAATCACTTAAAACATAATGTATGCAATATGATTTTTAAATCAATCTAATGGATGACACCACAGAATGTATAACAATCATGGATTGTAGTTGCTTTATCTCTTTGTGAAAGATAGTACACCCATATGTGAGATGCAATGATATATTGTTTTCTATTCATAAGATTTTGTAAATTAAAATAATATGTATAATATAATCAGTGGTCATCTAAATATCATTTTTGACATCCATCCGGTATCTAATTATATATTACAAATAGTTCTAATAAACAAACTCTCATAAAAGAAATTGATGTTTTGATGATTGCAATTGAAAATTGGTTGTTGCTATTTGGGAATTTTTGAGGTTTACCATGAGACTCAAACACCCTAGTTGACTTATCAAAAGTTGTATACTAACCACACTAGACTTCTGAAACATAAGGTTTTCGCTAGGATAGGCCCTAACTATTCATTATCCCTATGTGTGCAAGTGAGTATATTAAGATAAGGCATAAGCATACCCCGATGTCAGGCGAGATTCTTTCAGCCCATTGCTAAGATCGGGGGTCCGCAAATGTCTTACCCAATCCTAGGTTTAGATTTTAGTTGGACTAGACCACTAGGCGATACAGGACACCTGAAGCTAGCTCTTCCACATTCAAACATTGGTCTGCACATAAGAGAAATGCTAATGCATCAGACATATCATCATGCGTAAGGTACAGTAGTGCTGACAATTCCAAGGATTCAAGCTCACTCCCTTCTTTTCTTCAATTTTTTGGGATACTTGCTCATATAAAGTGATAAAAATCACTGTTTATTTTTGTACTATAGTGATAAGAATCACTGTTTATTTTGTACTTTCTCTTTTTTCTTTTGAGCAAGGGATTTGATACTGATTTTACTTTCTTTGTACAATTTGATCTTCATTTGATCTGACTTTTTGGGATTTACATTTGATAATTTGCTTCAAAAACTTCCTTTGGGGATTTTACTTTGGGGAACTATTTTTGGGATATCGATTTAGGATATCGATCTTATGATATCAATATGGGATATCAATCTGGGATGTCGATCTATGATATCGATCTAGGGTATCAATATGGAGGATTGATCTAGGATATCACTCTAGGATATTGCTCATTTTAATATAAGCAAGGGATTATAGGTAGGGAATAAACTTGTCCTTTTGCCAATTGCCAACATTTCCCATACCATTCGCACAAGGGGATAAGCAAGAATAAATATTTTCACCTCAGGATACCTGGTCCTGCTTCATGGATTTCATCTTCCCCTAGTCCTTATTAGGATTGTTTAATTTGTTGATTAGTGATAGGATTCTGATATGCTAAGGGCTATACTAACTAGACCTCAACTACAAAAGCAAAGCAAGATTTCTATCAACTCTTGAGAAGACCTCTAGGTATGGTTGAATGACCGAAAAACCCTAGTATATTCTTCATAGCAACAATATGGGTTGTGTTGAAAAACATAATTACTCACAAGGGTGATAAATGGATGAAAAATATAGTGCATAGATGCATGATTGAAATACAAACATGGTGTCATTTGTAAGATTGTAAACACAATTTATTCTAATGCAAGTGCGATGGATGAATATGCCTAATGCAATGCAAAGGTGAAATGCAAAATGAAATGCAATGCAATGATGCAAATGAAATGCAAATGTTTTTTATTTTTGATATTTTTCCAATTTTTTATGGATTTTAACATTTTGACCAAGGGATTTTTGAAAATCCTTGGAGCCTTTTGGGATTGACCAAGCGGTTTTGAGAAACCCTTGGAGCCTTTTGGGATTGACCAAGTGGTTTTGAGAAACCCTTGGAGCCTTTTGGATTGACCAAGCAGTTTTGAGAAACCCTTGGAGCCTTTTAGGATTGACCAAGCGGTTTTGAGAAACCCTTGGAGCCTTTTGGGATTGACCAAGTGGTTTTGAGAAACCCTTGGAGCCTTTTCTGAATGACCAAAGGGCTTACAGATGCCTTTGGAGCCTTTTCTAGTTCTTAGGCATAGAACGCTTTAAGATGAAGGATATTGAGAGGTTCAGGCTCTTCAACTCCTCCAAGCGATGTCAAGCGATATGTCCTAGGTCCAATCTTCTCCGAGATCATATAAGGACCTAACCAGTTAGCCATGAATTTGTCTCACATTTTTGGTGGCAAATTTGAGTTCTGTTGGTTCTCTTTCAGCACAAGATCACCAACCTCAAAGTCTCTCAGATGGACTTTGCTATTGTAAGCTCATTTTAAGCACTCTTGATAAACGTGAAGGTGCTCAAGGGCATTCACATGATGTTCATCAAGTAGCATCAATTGATCTAGGTGAGCTTGTCATGTAGTGTCATCATCAATGAACTCTTTCAATGCGACGTGCAACATTGGAATTTCCAACTCTAGGGGCATAATGGCCTCAATGCCATATACTAGTGAAAATGGAGTTGCCCCAGTGGGTGTCCGAATGCTAGTCCTATAAGCCCATAAAGCAAGGGGTAGCTAGATGTGCCAATATTTGTGGTGCTCTTGTACCATATTTTTCAATATGGAGACCATTATCTTATTTGAAGCTTCAACTTATCCATTTGCTTATGGATAATATGGAGTCACAAAACTATGTTTGATTCTATACTTAGACATCAAAGCTCTCATAATTTTGTTCTTAAATGATGTTCCATTATCCAAAACTATCTTGGATGGTATCCCAAAATGACTAATGATATTGGTGAGTATAAACTCAGCAATACGCGCTCCAGTTGTCATTGTTAAGGGAATAGCTTCCACCCATTTAGTGAAATACTCAGTAGCCATGATAATAAAAGTATGTCGACCCGATGATGGAGGAGAGATCTTACCTATGAGATCAAGTCCCCACTAAGCAAATGGCCAAGCCGCTTGAATGGGTTGTAAGGCCTATGATGGTAGGTGCGTAAGATTAGCATGATGCTAGAATTTAATGCATTTCTTGACATACACATTGCAATCCTTCTCCATAGTGGGCCAATAATAACCCATGCGAAGGATGCACTTGATGATAGCCATGCCACTAAAATGGCCACCGCACGTACCATCATGAGCTTCTAAAATTACCCAAGATGACTCTTGGGGCTCAAGACAATGAAGGAGAACTCCATCATAGCTTCTACGGTATAGGATGTCTGCTAACAAGACATACTTTGTCACTTTCTATTTGAATGTGCATTTTGTGGCACATGACAATCCCTGAGGGATTACACCAAGTTTAAGGAAGTCATATATCTGTGACGTCCAGTTATGATAAGCTTCGGCCTCGACCGACAAGACAGCATGCTCCCCCTATGGTTCTACATTTGCAAATGCAGACTAGGAAACAACCCTATGGTGAATGGTAGTACCACTCCCCGTCGGATCCTACGAGATCAAAGACCCCCAAGATGCTCTCTTGAGAAAGTCTCTAGCTCTATAGAACCACTCATGGTTTGGTTCTACATGAATCATGTTGATTGACTCTTTGTTATCCAATGCTTCATGTTGCACAATAGAATGTGACAACATTTTTACATGGATGGTAGTGAAATCGGTAGATGGATTCTAAGGGATTAGAGATCCCAAAGATGCCATTATGTCTACAAATCTATTGGATGAATGAGGGATTGCCTCGATGTCATACCATTCCAATCGAGCTAGATAAATGTCAACAAGATCCTTGTAAGCTTTCAATACCGGACATCGACATTGAAATAATCCCTTAACTTGGTTCACAATGAGAAGGGAATCACCAAAGATATTTAACCTTTTTATCTTCATGGTGATAACTATTTGGAGACCCAAAATTAGGGCTTCGTATTCAACATTGTTGTTAGTGCAAGGAAAGTCCAACTTGAATGACAAGGGCATTGGAGCTCCTTGTGGCATGAACAACACTATTCCTGCACCACCCCCTTGCTCACACTTTGAACCATCGAAGAACAAGGTCATATCAGCTTTGTTGTCTGGTTCTTTGGGTTTGAGTGCTTCTGATAAGGCAAATACTACATCATCAAGAAGCTCTATGGTGAGGGGCCTACTATTTTCGAGAGGTGCCTCAGCCAGTTGATCTGCTATGACTTATCCCTTAATGGACTTTTGGCTTATGAATTCCAAATCAAATTCTATCAGTAGCATGATCCACTTTGTAGTACGTGTATTATGATATGTCTTGCTCATCATATACTACAAAGGATTTTGTTTGGATATGACATATGTCATATGACTCAACATATAGTGTCACAATTTCTTTGTAGCGAACACTACTGCTAAACACAACTTTTCCACATATGCATATCCAAGCTCATAGCTCACCAAGGTTCGACTAATATAATATATGGCATGTTCTTTATCTTGCACATTCTTTTGGGCTAACATGGTTCCCAGTGCAAAGTCGGTTGCCGATATATATAGCAAAAATGGCACATCTAGCCTTGGTGGAGCTAGCACTGGTGGCATCACTAGGTATTGCTTAATTTTAGCAAAGGCTGCTTGACAGTCCTCATCCCAATTGAATGGGACCCCCTTGTGTAGTAGTCGATTCATGGGTCAACATTTATCCAATAATTGAGTGATAAATCACTTTATGGATGCTACTTTGCCCTGAAGGCTTCTTAATTCTTTGATGTTCATGGGGGGACGCATTTCTAAAATAGCCTTGACCTTTGTTGGGTCAACTTTGATGCCTCATTTTGAAATGATGAATCCTAAGAGCTTTCCTGAAGTTACACCAAACATGCACTTCTTAGGATTCAACCTGACATTATGCTCTATCAAGTGATCGAAGACCTTCCTCAAGACCTTTGCATGCTCAGAACGCAATAATGACTTTGCCAACAAGTCATCAATATAATCTTCTAAGATTTTATGCATATAGTCATGAAAGATATATGTCATAGCCCACTGATATGTGGCACCAACATTTTTAAGGCCGAATGGCATAACTTTATAGAAAAATGTTCCCCATGGTATTATAAACATGGTTTTATGCTGGTCTTCGGGCTTAATCCAAATTTGATTGTAACCAAAAAAATTATCCATTAAGGAGAGCATTTCATGACCTACAGTTGCATCTACAAGAGCATCGATATTCAGAAATGGAAATGAATCCTTTGGTGTTGCCTTATTCAGGTCTCTAAAATCCATACAAATACGGATCCTTCCATCAGGTTTTCCTACAGGCACCATATTGGATACCCATTCTGGATAGTCGATGGAGATGACAAACTCTACGTCCAACAACTTTTGCAACTCATCCTTAACCATTAAGGCTACTATTGGATGCATCTTCCTGAGTTTCTGCTTGAATGGCTTCTTTGATAGATCTAGAGAAAGGTTATGAGTAACCAATTTTGGATCTAGACCCGACATATCCTTGTAAGTCCAAGAAAAGAGAGCAGGTCTCTCTCTCAGTAGAGGGATGAGGTTGGCATGCTCATCAAGAGTCAAAATTTCTCCAAATTTAACCTTCCTTGGATTGGTGGGATCATTACTGATATCCACTTTGAAGGTTTCCTCTATTGACATATGGGATCCCTCCTCAAGCTGATGAGGCATAGGGATCAAGTGGATGTCATATGTTAGGTTTATAGGTTCCTCATTGGAAGCATCCTCAGCATGATAGACATCATGTGCATAGCCTAGCGCAAAATGGAAAGGTTGCAACATTTCTTCATTAGGGAAGAAATCTTTAGGCTCTAGAGGTGAATCAGCATGATCCCAATCAATAGCATCTACATTTAGATGCAATGGTTTGGATGGATCGGCTGGATTATGGAGTGGAGTGGTCAAATCAATGGAGATCATGTTGATGGAATGGATCATGTCTCCAGGACCATGTGCAAGTGACTCAACATTAGCAAAACTACCATCCCCGAGATGTGGTTCTGGGGGTATGGGGATCTCTGGATCTGATCTATGAATAGACGATCGGATGGGATCATTGGGCTCAAGGAGCTCCATGTACATTGGTGGATCAGGAAACACCATATGATAAATCACATTAAGATTCGGTGGTCTCCCTCTAAGGAAAGGATGGAGATTGATCTCTCTACGCATCTCCTCAGTCGTATACAGTGCATTACGATAGCGTAAGTAGGGAGGTCCTAAGTAGGCTCTCTCTATCTCATCTTCTTCATCACTATCATAATACAGGCCTTCATTCATCCCCACAAGAATGGAATACTCTAGAAAATATGGCCCCATATAGGTTATCTCCTGATCGCTATCATCACTATCCGATAGAACCAGGTACAAACATCGTAAATATGAAGGTGCTGAGTAAACTAGCTTAACTTCATCCTCAAATTGATCATTGGGTGAGGATAACTCAACATCATCTATTCCAGAATCATAGTCTGGTCCATCACTTTCGATGATGGATACTGCATGAACGTTCTCAGAAGCAACTTCTAATTCGATACTCATAGCTATGTCTAGATTCTGGAAGTGCATACCAATATCGTTGATAGCTCCATGACTTTGATTATCCAAGTTAGCTCTTGGAATGAGTTCTGGACTGGTCTCCACCAAGATGTTCGCATGATATCTCTCGGGTGGCTCTATAGTGACATAAGTCACTAGCCGGTTATCCCTCTAAAATGTAGAAGGATTAGGGTGATAAGGATTGAAGTCAACTTCACCCCCAGACTGAGGTACAGGTGGTCTAAAGATACCATGAGGAGTTTAGCCTATCCTCCACTATAGAATCCCAACTTGAACCTATCAGTAGGTAACTGATATTGTGGTTCTATAGGCCTCTTACGCCCCTACTCGAATAGTCTGAGATCATAACCATGCCAATGGTAACGCTCAAAGTATCACATGGCGTAGTCTAGGTTAGATAGATAATGAACATTTATAGTGAATGGTTCATTATCATCCTCATCCATGGGTGTGGGAGATGCAATCTGGTCTAACCCTCCATAGATGAAGTTGGTTTGGTTAGGTGGTACCCCCAATGGTTCCACCATCCCTATGGGAAGGCGATGGGCTCGTGGTTGGCCCATGTCATATGCAGTCTCAATAATAGGTGTGAATGTCATATTCTACATAATGTATTCCCCTAATCTAGGATTAACCAAATGGATGGTCACCTACGGTGCAGATGACCCTATTGAAGACGCAGGTGAAGCAGGCTGAGGTGCCTCTTTGACTCCTCCTTGAACTTCCTCTACTTCCATGGGAGTAGGGGCTTCAACGATAACTAGCTTGGGCATTTGCTTTATCTTATTTTTGCCCACCTTTTCTTTCAACTTCCTATCATCCCGTTGTATCATGGATGCAATCGGTCTAATAGAAGTAGTTGTTGTGTGCTTCGATCATTGAGATATGGATATTGTAGGTCTAGCACACACTTCTTTGATTTTACCTCCTGGATCTTTGATTGGTGATGTTGGTCGCACATCTAGGTGCATTGAGGGGAGCACAAATTCCCTCGAAAAATCTGCTAGATTCATGTATTTAAAGGGTTCTTCATCCGAAGGCACCATGTGAACCTATCCCTCATGAATGTATTTGATACACTGGTGTAGAATAGAAGGGATGCAATGCATTTCTCTGATCCAAGGCCTCCCTAGAAGTATATTATACTACATAGCACCTTTGATTATGTGACACATCACCGAGATGGTCTTCAATCCCACCTGGATAGGTAAAACTATAGTACCGACCATCGAGCATAATGCATCATTGAACGCTCTCAATGTGAAGGTGGAAGGGATGATATGCATCTTGGGTAACTTCAAGTGAGTTAACGCCTTGGTAGTTATGATATTGATCGATGACCCCATGTCGATCAAAACCCGCTTGAATGGTTTGTGATTCACACAAGCAATAATATGCAGTGGTGGGTCTGCTATAACAGTGGAAACCGTCTTGATTTCGTGGTCATGAAATTGAATGACCGGTTCCTGACACTATTGCACGTGCCCCATGAAGTGTGTAAATGCTTTGGGATCCTGAGGCTGCACTTCTATGGACCTTAAAATATCCATGAGTATCTCCCTATGCTTAGGAGACTACTGAATTAGCTCATAAATTGACAACTTTGCTAGAGTTATCTGTAGGTTTTGAATCAACCTACTTTTGATGGTCACCACCGGTCTAGTTGGTGGGCCGAGCACATACTGGGTTGGCCTTGGAGGAGGTGCAGCTTGGACCCTAATAGGTGCTGGAGGTTGATTCGGTCGTTCATACCTCATGTTTCTTGTGACAATGTTGACCATACCAATGAACCCCTGAGTTTGTGGTTCGATTCGTACTTGGTTGACTTGGCCAACATTATTCTTGGGCACCTCATGATTTGGTAGAGGATTTTTGTAAATCCCCATATTTTTGTTGTTAGGCGCTTGTGGGTTGTCGACAAGAAGCATACCTCTCTCGATCATATTTTGCACAAGATGTTTGAAAGACCAACATACCTCGATGTCATGGCCTTTCGATCGAGAAAGAATAATGATCATCTTTATAGCCTTTAGGCTTAGGCTGATTAGGATCCACCATCTTGACTTCGGGTAAGTTTATAGCCTTCGCCTCGCATAACTGATGAAAAATTGAAGCCAACGACTCCGATAACTGAGTGAATATGTGAGGTGGGTGTTGTTCCTTATTTTTACCCTTGTAATTGTTGTTGCATTGCTCATACTATGCAGGTGGAGGTTGGGCTTGATAATTTTGCTTTTGCTACCCTTTTTCTCCCTTTTGAAGGTTCAACACTACCTGATTAACATGGGTCGGCTTGGCCTGATGTCTCTCAATACTCTTCTTGTGCCCCTCCTTCTTATTCCTAAGCTTCAAGTTACCCTCCTATAACTTGATGTCCTCAATCACCTTGGCTTGCACCAAAGCCTCTTCGAATGTCTGGTATTGTTGCAATTGTAGCAATAACGAAATGTGCTTGGCATAACTCTTCATGAACATTCATATTAATTCAGAGGATGAGATGGAGAATGGTAGCTTTACCATCATATTCCTCCATTAATTTTCCATAATCCATCACTGGCTCATCATCATGTTGCATTAGAGCGACCAGGTCGGATAAGTTTACCTTCTTCTTGATGTCAAAGGAGAAGCATTCAAGAAATGCATCAGCTAGTTGTTTGAAACTAGTAATGTTGTGCCTCTTTAATTGGTTGAACCACTCTCGAGTTGGGCCTGAGAGGGTCGTGATGAAGGTGCGTAGGAGCAAAGCATCATTGCTCTCAATCTGAAAGCACATATCTAGGAAACTAGTCACGTGCTCCTATGCATCTTCCTCTCCTTGAAACTTTTCTAGCCTAGGCATCTTGAAATGCTCAGGATATGCTGGAATAGGCACTGACATGCATAGAGGTTCATTGTGAATTTTGTTCAAGGTAGGCTTCTGATAAGTCGTTCCTTGCTTCTCTATGGCTTGAACCTTCTCTGCTAAGGTCTTGTAGGCTTGCGAGGAAAGAAACTCCTCCTCTCGAGATTGTCTTGGAGGTGGCTTCGGAGGTAGGTTCTTCCTCGGTCGAGGTGGGGGACTAGGCTCGCCCTCCTCCTCGAATTGGGAGATTTTAGGATATTCTTGTTCTAATTCCTCTCCCACTTCATTCTCATACTACCTATGCTCATGTTGTTCGGATGTTGGATGCCGATCTCTATGTTGAGTTGCATGGCGAGTATGTGTGTCTATGTTCTCAGGGTGTAACTCGAGCTGTGAAGCCACTCATCTATTGACACACTCCCTGATCTCACTATGAGGATGTAAACCAGTGCTAGCCAATCGATCCTCTCTCTCTACATGCTCCTTATGATCAAGGATGTGTTGTTCATGCATGCGCTATTCATACAATTTTTGCCTGATGAACCTCTACCTCTGAGTATTCTCATTTTTGAGGTGCTCTTTCTCTGCATGAACATCCTCCAATTGATCTTGGAGAATCTATCATCTCTGCTTCGACATCAGTCTATGAGCCCTATCAAGATGATCAGCCATCTGAGGCCTCGAGGGAGTGCACTCTGTTCGAGCGGCTTTATGGGTATGTCCTCCAATGGACTGATTTACCACACTCTTGCCTCGATCTGTAAAGATGACATTCATGTCAGGTTGTCTCCTATACTCAGTGCCTGCATGCGATGCAGGAGCATGCATGTCTCGAGAATGCTTGGAGCACTCTCTAGGTTCTCGAGTGGTCCTAATGGTGCTTCCACTACACACGCTCATGGGTCGAGAGGGTGCAGGCATAGGCTTATATCCTAGATGCCCTAGGACCTTGTCTAGACCATCCAATTGTTTGCTATGCCATGGCTCATGAGGTGGCGTACCATTTGCTCCCACTTTGGATATATCTATGGTAAACTTGGTATGTTCACCCCTATAGGGAGTCTGTGCGGGCCTATGCTCGGAAGCAGCCCTCTCTATTCACCCCTGAATGGGTGGATCTTGGACATGTCTATGCTCTAACGGTGGAGGTCGTGAGCCTCCCTTAGATACCGGTCGAAGGGGTACCAATCTGGATCCCTCGATGACATATTCTTTGGTAGAACCCATGGATCCATGTGGAATATGGTCACGGTATATGCTACCATATGTGGAACCCCCATGCTGGGAAGTCCCATGCTCTGATCTATGTCTAGAGGGATGTCTAGTACTTCCTCTAATTGGGGTATTCTCAACGGAATCCCCTCGTGTAGAATTATCCCCTCTAATGCTCGTTGAACGACATCTAGGAGGATTCTATGATTGAGGGCATTCTACATCATGTTGTGCACTAGGTGGAGCTTGGGCCTCGATCTCGGGTCTATGCCCGGGTCGACCACTCCGTGTTTGCACCATTGTGTATCCTATGTCTAGATTTAACTTTTATTAACACACAAAGAATACAATGATGATTATCTCTTTTTACAATTTTAAAATGAGCCCTAGACTATTTGATGTGTTTTCAATTTGTTGTATCAGTAAAGTAACTCTTATCATGTTTTGCAAAGCGTTGATGATTTTCTCAATTGTTTAATGGCTTTCACCTGTATGCTCGTAGCTCGACAACCTGGCTATGAACTCCAGGTCACGTAATCCCCCCAAAGTGTGGCAATGAAAGTCCACACCCGGGCAGGGAGCATAGGTCCTCCCAGATCCTCACCCATTTTCACCCAATCAGTGTCATACCCTTCGAAGAGGAGTACATGCAAATTTTCTAGGCTATGTAAGGTTCTTGGATCTGGTATTGGTCTAGAACATAGGGTACGTGGGAGTTGGGCCAATGGATGGAAATCACCTCCACCATCGTTGAAACCCTACTAGTGGTTGGATGTGACTTCCAACTCACTAGCGTTTAATGTGGAACATGGTGTGTGTGTGTGTTCTTTTTAATTTGCATAAAGGAAAGATGCATAATACAACACTCACATGATCATTTCCTACATGATATGCAAAAAAAGAACGTTTGATATTCAGAAAGTATGCATGCTACATCCTACATGACCTTTCGACAATGCAACTTTACGATGAAAATGGCCTTTTATTTGGCCTCAAGCATGCAAAATCAACACACAAATTATTCTAGCATGCTGGAGTCTAGGGTGGACTACAATCAGAGGTCCATTGTTCCTAGCAACACCTAGCGAAAATTAAGAAATAATAACCCTAAGGACCTTAGTTCGTTTTATCCTTCTTTCATGGTTATCCTACTTAACTTTCATTTTTTAGTCTTTGGAAAAACACAGACAAAGAAATAATGCACAAAGTGAAAATGGGGCCTACCTCAGGTCCTCATCTGATTAAGCTTTGACTCCCTACTCTGTGATTGATCTGTTGCTGACCATGGCTCTGATGCGTGGCTGCGACTATTGCCCATGCCTATCAACCATGGACCAAATTTTTCCCGTGACTATCATCCATGGTGAGTACCTGCCATAAAAACACAGACCACAGTCAGTAAATCATGGCAAAAAATGTGGAGTCCCACCGTGATCGCCTTCTGTAACCACCAAAAAGGCTCACACCTAATAGGGTCTATTGCAATTAAAGAAAGATAACAACTAAACATGCACCAATTGACAACAAAAGGGAATGAAAATACGAGAATCCTTTATTAATTCCAAATTGAGTCAAGTTACATATTCATCCCTCTTAGGGATACCCATTTTGATACTTCAATTACAATAGATCTAATTCCCTTTTAGGGTAGATGTGAATCAAATGCCTTCTAGGGTGACACGAACTGCTCTAGGGTGTCGATGACCCTCTTCTCCATGATTAGAGGTATTTTTTGCCTTGCATCCCAAAACCCTATTAGTCCTGCATGCAATAAACAACAAGAAACATTAAAAGCAAAGGAAGCCTCTCTTGATGAGGCCTTTTAAGGAAATTTCACAAAAGATGCCATAACAAGCATATAATCAAGAAAATGAATAAAACATGGTAAACCTATATTAATCATGAAATGTTACCATAAAACATGTGCAAGAAAGCAAGTACTATCTATCTATTGGGTTAGTTTATCAAATGGAAAGCATAAACACATGAAATAACCACAATTGCACTAATTACCAAATTGACAATATGAAGGTAAATCTACTTTAAATGCCTAATTCAACAGGTTATAAATCTCTAAAATGCAAATTAAACCTATACTAAGCATAATATGATCTAACTGATTAATCTAAAGAAAAGAGCACAAGGGGATATGTCATCGTTTTCTCATCGCGGGTCTGATGCACGGGTGGCACTGTTCACCATGGCTAACAGCCATGGCGGGGCTCTGAATAGGTTTGCCCTCCAAATCTGGGCTTAATCTCCGATCCACCTTGCCAAATTGATGGTCAAGGGTCGCCTCTATGTCCTCTGACATATTTGGTGGTTGAATTGATCATATGGTGCATGGATTGCATGAATTGGCATTTCTTGGCTCTCTTAGGCTCCTAAGACCTCCATGGCAATGTGATCTTCAATTGGGTAGCAAAAGTGTCCCTCTCAATGCATCTAGGTGAGTATGCAATTTGATAGGGCTTCACTGCTCAATTGAAAGCTTCTCTAAACTTTTTCCCAATTTGGAGGGGGATTATATAGCAATTTCCAAGGGGCTAGGGGTGGCTTCCTCATGAAGCCAAGATCAAGATTGGGTAGTTGAGTTTGTTGGATGGAAGGATCCAGAACCTTCCTCACTCAAACCGCTCCAATCCACAACCAATTGGCCGTTGCAACCAACTTTGGGTCGGATGAAGGCCAACTGATTTTGAGTGCTGACCATGGATGACATGCGCGGTGAGCACTGCTAACCATGGGTGTCAGCAGTGGCTAGCACTGACTAGGCAAAGATGCCCAAATGAGTGGTAAAAACCACTACTATACCTTGGATTTGTCCAAAGGTCTTCCATATGGTCTTCTAGCATGTCCCATATGAGTAGTCGCCTCGACATGATGCATTTTAGGTGTCTACACTTTAGTTTGGTGGTATTTCATGTGGCATTGGCCCTTGGTTCACACCAACCTTACCTCTTGTAGTTGTTTCATGATCTATTTTATATTTCGTATTTGTTGTATTGTGCCTCTTATGAATTTTAGGTGGATCAATCAACCATTTTTGTTTGGTTTCGTTGTCTCTTTTTCCTTTTGTCTTTCTTGTTTGTCTTGTTGTTTTTGTTTTCCTTCTTTCTTTTTCCCTTTGTATTTTTTGAGATCCAACTCTCTCTAGAGGTATTTTCTCTTAGGCAGTCCCACATGAGAAGAAAATTCCCATGTTAGCACTATATACGGGTGCAAGCATGAGCATATATTTTTAGCGATCAAAAACAGACTTTTTTTCATCACCACGAGTAGGTGTTTACTGTGCAATACCCCTCCCCTACTCAGGACCTTGCTCCATAACAATGTTTACAAGTGGTTTCTTATTACCTCTTAGCGTCCTAGTTTACAATAATCTTCTAACATAGGATGAGCTTAAGGTTGTTGCCTTTTCCATGACCAGTGAAAGTTCCTAGCAATAATGGATTTTTCTACAAATTCTATAAGGCGCTCTGGGACACAATGGGTCTGGACTTGTATCAAGTCTATTTGGAATCCCTCAACATGTACATCCTAGTCCTGTTGATCAATAGGGGCAGTATTAAGCTCATTCCCAAGGCTAGAGACCCTGGGGATTTTTGTAATTGGAGGGCAATTACTCTTATCAATGTCTCCTACAAGATTATTACTAAAGCCCTTACTCTCAGATTATGCGACCTTTTGCCTCTCATCATACAGCCAGAGCAGACAAGATTCATCAAAGGCAAATACATCTTGGATAACATCATAGTTGTCTAGGAGGGAATGGAATGGGAAAGGTAATCCAATTGAAAGTCTTATTTCTCAAGATTGATTTTACCAAAGCCTATGATAGGATTGAGTGGACTTTCATTATGGCCATGTTGTAAACCCTTGGCTCTGGTCCTAAATTTCTAAGCACTATTAAAAAAAAATTGCAGATGCTTCAACCTACATTCCTATCAATGGCCAACAATCCTCTTCTTTTGGTTTATACAAATATATATGACAAGGGTGTCTTCTTGCCTCATCTCTATATGTCCTAGCTATTGAGGGCTTTGGCTACCTCCTTGTTGATGTTGTTACCAAAGGTTGTGTGAAAGGGATCATGCTTCCTAACACTTCCCAACAATTGGTCAATGGGTATTTTGTTGATGACTCTTTTCTCACCCTGATTGAGGAAGAGGACAATGTGGCACAGACCCTTCATTACTTAGATATCTTTTGTTTGGCCTTTGGTTTGAGCATTCAATGGCAAAAAACATAGTGCTACAGGTAGTATTTTTTGCTCACACCCCTCTGGCTCAATAGTTATAGGTAAAAGTAGATCCAACATGGTGAGATGTTTCACTTTCTTGGAATCCCTTTTGCCTTTCAGGTTTCATTCATTGATCTTTAGCAGTATGTTCTATACGAGGTAGAAAATAAACTTTAGAAGTGGATTCCTAAGCCACTTTCTTTAGCAATAAAATTTTAAGTTTGATCCAAGATACTTGTTGCCATGTGTGTATGTTATTCTTCTTTCTAGGTACCCTTGAATGCTTCATATCACATATTGGAGAAGCTTCTTCGAGATTTCCTATGGGCATCTTCATAAAAAAATAAGGTTTCCATAGAGTTGCATGTGTTTATTATTGTCTTCCATGAGAGTCAAAAGGGTTAGGGCTCCTTGATACATTTTTCCAGGGCACTGCCTTGTGCACCAAATGGGTCATTCATGTTGTGCATGGCAATGAAGCCTAGAAACACCTACTTTGACACTACATAGCCTCTAGTGTCCCCATGGGGAAAAATCCTTGAGGGGGCTTAGTTTGCAATCCATTCTAGTAATGAAGATGCCAATTCAAATTTAGGGAACTTTTATTGCTAAGAGTATTTTGAAGGATTCGAAAGCTCTCCGACCCTAGTTGCTTTGGAATGACAATGATTTTAGTATTGGACTCTCTATAAATTAGCAACCATTGTAGTGGTCTCCCATTCTCACCTATCAGGAGTAGCCATTGGACAAAATCCCCTGGGTTCCTACCCTTCAATTTTTCCATAAGGGCATTTAAGTCATTTATAACCTCTTTTCCAAGCAAACTAGAAATTGGCTTTCATGGATAGAAGTTAAAACACAATTTCGTCTTTGAGACTGACAAAGAAACATTTCAAGCAATTCAAGCCATAGTCCCGATTGAAATGCTTCATAAAATTAGGGTTTGAACCCTACGTCCTTGGTGGAAGGATTAGAAATAGTATCTCAACACTCCTTTAGTAGTTATAAGTTGGGCAAAGGGTACCTTTGGCTCTCACGACATCTACCCATGGTCCCCAAGTTAAATGAACATTGGAGAATCTAGACAACCAATAGAGATTATCAGAAAAAATTTCACACTCTATGGGATGTTGTTTTGGAGCCTAAAGCAGCTCACTTTCTTTGGTGTCTTCTTTTATAAGGATTTTCTATAGGAGAATGCCTTCGTCATTTAGGACTGTGATGGGTAGTCGTTATACCATCATTAAATCTCAAAGATCTTATCAATCCGAGGTGGTGTCCAAGGCTGTCTACGATAGAAAGTTCAAAAAGAGTTGCATTTCAGCTCATTTAGGAGCAGCAGGTCTTTATTGGTAGGATTGATTGTGTGGAGGATTTGTGTCACTTCTATCCCTAAATTGCATAAATTTAACTTTAATCTATTTGCAAGAATGAAAAACTAATTGTTGTCTGTAGAAATAAAGTCCTAATTACAATTGCTAAATTGAGACTTAATTGATTTGCGGAAGGAAAATCCTAATTACAGTTGTTAAATGAGAAACCTATTTACTTTTGCAATGATGAGATAAAACAAGTAATCAACTTCTGTCAATACTATGAAACAGAAGGTCGTCAATCTTACGTGCGAGTGTTTGACAACAAAAACAAGAATGCAGGAAATTATAGAAAACTTGTAAATTGCTGGAAATGTAAATTGCAGGGAATTGGAAAATTACTGAAAAATAAAGAAACTGATTATATCTATTGCTGATTACATCACAAATGTAAAATAGATGGATAAAAACTAAAACAAAAATTAATTACCACAAAATGCTGAAATTGACAAGTTCCACTACTTATTCTGCTACAGCAAAATCAAGACTGAAAACCTGTCTGTTAGTCCTTCTCCTAGATTTGAAAGTGGCCGGCCTCCTTTTCTAGAAGAAGGTATAATTTCTTCTCTAAGTCTTACTCACACTCAGACATAACAAAATAAATGAAATGAAAACTGCACTTTTATTGCTTCAGAAACATAATTACAATTCTGTTGAAATCTGTTACAGATCTGCAATCTGTTATAGGTCTATTATATCTAATATGTCTAATATCTAATCTAATATTCTTCCTAATAGCTCAACCTTTACGGGAGCTATCTTTTATAGATGCCTAAAATCTAATTACAAACATAAAATATGCTGTCCTGATATCCTGCAGAATTTCCTGCGTTTATCCTAGAAGAAGATCAAACTTGATATTTTCCATAAATGATGGCTTTGGACGGCAAGGACGAAAAAATTAGATGGGAGATATTTTCCCTTAACTTTCTCAACCTTATTATCCCCTTTTCCATCGCCAAAAGTCAGTCAAAAAGTACATTATGTTTTCATTCCGAAGATAAGTGGCTCATTCCGAAGATACTGCAATTCTCATTTCGAAGATCCGCTCATTCCGAAGATACTGCAATTCTCATTCCGAAGATCCGCTCATTTCGAAGATACTAAAATTCTCATTTCAAATATCTTCTCATTCCGAAGATACTGCAATTCTCATTCCGAAGATCTGTTCATTCTGAAGACACTGTGTTTTCTCATTCCGAAGATATCTGTTCATTCTGAAGACACTGTGTTCATTTCGAGGATCTTTAGAATGACCAAGTATGTTGACTCCAAATGGTTTTGGCTGCATTTCTCAAGTGTATTAGACCTCAGGATCAGATTGCAATAGTCTTCATTCTTCCTTGGATGTGAATTTCATGCCTTGCCATTCATTGGTAGCTTGCTGAAATTTATATGGAAAAACCAGTTTTCTACTGCACAGTAATAAGTCTTTGTACTATTTGCTGAATTTAGAGAAACTAATGCTTAATGATCATCAAAATAAGACTACTGAAATGCTGCTTTCAACCTAAGCATGAAAATATAACATAAAACTATACAAAAACTATTAAAAATCGGAATATAATGTCCTTAACACCGCAATCATGCAAACGAGTTAATACAGAGCATATTAAATCAACTTAACTAGCATATAAGATAATTCACAAGAGTTTTAGGCAGTTTTAACTATTTAAAACATGCTATAAATGAGGCTTATCCAGGCCTCATCAGACTGCACATTCCCAACTATTTTTTTTGTCATTATAAAGAATCCACTAAACATTTATTTTGGTATTGCCCTAGGGTCCAAGCGACATGGAAATAGATTCATGATTTTTTTAAATATTTTAGGCCACAACCCTTTTCTTGGCCTATGGTTCTTCTTGGGGATACAACCCGAATGCCAGTACATATGGAGCAGATTTAGCATATTTTTAGGGCTAAGATTCTATTTAACATATGGAAAAATTATAATGGATTTTTTTTCTAGCTCAACATGCATCTCCAAAGTTTTCCATGTATTCAAAAGCTCTAATATGTTCCAATGTTTTACTTTAGATTCAAGCACAGGTGAACAAGGTTTCCCTTAAGGTTTAACATTTGCTAACTCTATTGGTCATTGGGAAGATGCTCCCTGTATTGTGGCTTGGATTTATCCCTCCCCACCTTGCCAAAGATATTCTTCTTCTCAACAATGGGATCAAAACCGCAAGAGGTTCCATGGAAGGACTCTGACTGCTCATAGCCCTCACCTGTAGGACCAGTGTACCAAGGAAGAATTTCACTTCATGTTGTAGTATTACCATTGGGGCTCATCATCTGACTAGGTTACCGCTTTGCCTCAGACTGCAGGTGACACTTCGAATTTGTAGAGCAATGGTTCTGGGTAGGATTCAATTCCCACTGACCTTAATCCTCCCATCGGCTGAGAAATCCTTTAGATAAGGACCCCCCTCACTCTATTGATGCTTCTCCTACGACAACTTGAGTACTAGTGAACCTTCTGCCCTTTATTTTTTGTTGATATATTAACTATTTTGTAGTTGTCCCAGGCCTTTTTCTAGCCTTGGGTTGATGTTTTGCATAAGCTTTTGGGGTGCGCTTCCATACCACCCATTTGTTGTGAATGGAGTATTCTTTTTTTTAAATAAGGTCAAGTCACTTTCAACAAATAATAATAATAATTAATTAATTAAATGTAACTTTTAATCAATTAAATTAATTAATCAAGGGGGAAAAATATATTGATTTGAAGCAGGAAAAATAGCAAATCAAAGAGGACAAAACCTATCAAATCAAAGGGAAAATTTATTAAAATGAATAATATTAAACTAAGGAGGCAAATTTCTGCAATCAAACCTAAGACTTTACGAGGAAAAATTATCATAAGAAAGAGGCTAATACTATGTCACCTAGCCAAGACATTAAGAATCTTAAGGAGTTGACACAGTAGGCCAAAAAGCTAGTACAATCGACTAAAGATATATGTTCCCAAATGGTGAAGATCGTGTCCAATAAGAATGGTGTGGACCAAAATGAGTTCCTTGGTATTTAGGACTCCAAGAAGGATGTTTAAGTTGATTCTAACTCTACCTCATCAACCACAAATCTTAGCACACATACTACTTGAGAGGTGACTCCTCTATCTCCTCAGGTGCATATCGTGGAAGACCATGATTTCAACCCTATTTCACTTCAATACATGTCTTTCGTTAGTGGCTTAATGGACCAAAAGCTTGACAGAAGGTTATAAAATGCATCTAAAGATGAGCTCATTGAGGATGAACTCATTTCTTTAATTAACCACTTATAACCAGAGTGGGATATGATCACTCTATGCAAACCTATTATCAAGATCCCACATCAAAGAACATATTCTTGGATAGAATTTATGCCCAATCAAAGTTACCTATCAATGCACCTACTTATATTATTCCATAAATTGAATCCATCACTATGAAGGCTTTGGATTCCTAGGAAGGGAATACCCTCCATGTTTTCCAAAGAGTGTTCTTATGTGTCCCCTATGCGTTCTCATTGCCACATCATAGGCCTCCTCCATGGCCACCTCCTCATCTTCAAGATTCTTTCTTCCTCCTATTCTGAACGCATTGAGGTCCAATGCACATATTGTTGGGAGGAATGATGAGGAATACAATTCCTCATTCAATTAACTATTAATTAAATTAAAAATTAAATTAAAATATGTAATTAAATTAAAAGTTTAATTAATTATTAATTAATAATCAATCAATAATTGATTATTAATATAACTTTATAAAAAGTTATATTGTAAAAGGCACGTCTATTCAAATTGTGCTTATTCATGTAATATTTATATTGAATAATGATGAATGAGAATACTTGGATTTTGATTTATAAATCATGCATCTTCTCTCCCATTTCTCTCAGTATCATTACAAGATGGTATTTTATAAAATCATGGTTGTAGTCACTAGTATTTTATAAAACCATAGACATTATTGTTGGTATTTTATAAAACCATAGACATTATTTTTGGTATTTTATAAAACCATAGCTACAACCAATGGTATTCATTAATTTTAGGTAATGGTATTTTGTAAAACCTTAGCCACATCCTCAAGTATTTTGTAAAACTATAGTTATGATCGCTTATAAACAAACCTCTATCAATGTCAACTACAACCCCCATCACCACTCCTTGCCCCTCTATATTTGCACTACTAAGATCTACCTTGTCTTCTTCCTATCCATATCATTACTTTCAAGCCCACTTATGGGCACCCAACTTCAATGTCTACATTGTTGTCACTTTCTCCTCTACTCATGTGGTTAAAAGCAAGGGGAGTAGGGGTAATGGTGGTGGCATATTAAGGCCATGACTATTATTATGATTCGGGAAGGTCTTGATAGACCTAACATTTTTATGGATGAGCCATGAGATCAAGTATCTAAAATTTGAGAATGTCATCATGAACATTAGGCTCTTGGCAAGCACCTCGACACCCAACCCCAGGAGGTCCATGCACCCAAGGGCAACAACTATGTGATGATGCCCATGATCATGGCCATGAAGATGGCCAATAGTTACCATGCATTGTGTGTCATTTCCATAGGGGTAGAAACTAACCATAGGAGGATGTCCATCATGATCAACCATTCTAGGCATTTTAACATCACACCTTGCCATGGCTCCAAGGACTTTATCTACATGATTAAGGTGATAATAGAGGCAAGAAACATAACAAGACCCTACTTTGGGATAACAAAGTGTTAGGACAAAAATGGTGTCTCTCCCACTAGGAAGAGGTGTTGGAGAATATCACCACACCAAGATCAAACAATGAGAAAGGGAAAAGAACAACTTTGATGGTGATATGAGGTGGGGGAGAACAATGAATGGGGTGAAGCGGTGGGGAAGCAATGGCATGTTAAGGTCGATCATGGAGGAGTTTGCTAGTGCTACCCATACCATATTTTATTATCCCTTGAGATCTTATGGAATGCTCATTTCACTAATCATATTATATTTGCTGATACCATCAATGACAAATCACAGGTAATCGCAAGGTTAAACAAGGCAATACTTACCAACTAGAGACTAGTTGATTGAACCTTGGAGATGAAGATTCTAGAAATTGTATTCCTTGATTGACCAAAGCACTTCTCCAAGAATTTATTTGGTCAAAATCCTTCATCAAATTTGTATGAGGAAATCTCTATAGATGTTTGTAGAGAAGCAAAAAATGCATGGATTGGATTAAATTCTGACCAAAATTGGATGAAACTAGAATAAGGAAAATAAAATTTAAATTATGATGGATGTAATTGGAATTGAAGGACATCAACGTCTATGAAAAATTAATGGTCCTATCCATGCCACAAGGAATTTAAATCATTACTGACCAAAATAAGAGTGTTAAAGTGAAAGGTTGCATTACTCTACAATTACCACTAGATGTTCCTATTTATATTTATGCTTAAGATAAATGTAAGTAGATATCATTTTTATTTAAATTATGGCTTTGAATGTGTAAGGTCAAGATTCCAGATAATTTTCTTTGTGCTATTTAGCTTCACTCAAAACAAAGGGGTCTCTTTTTGAAGCTTGTTATTTCTGATTTAGTAATTAGGTTAGATGGGGATGTTATTAGACCCTTGACTTTAAAAGAAAATGTCATCCTTTATATTCAAGAAAATAAATTAGTGATGCCTAGTTCACGTGCATTTGAACACTATTATGAATGTATAAGCATATGCACTAACATATGTCTTAACTACATTGAAAAATACCTAGAGGCCAAATTATATGTAAAGGAAGGTTGGTTGATGGTGGTTCTTGGCTAATCAAATGGCATGAGCTTAACCAGTTAAATACTTCAATTTTTAAGGAAAATACCAACGTTTAAAACTTAGAAGATCATATATACATTATTAACAAAAATGTTAGTATTATAACATTGTGATCATGATATATTAATACTACTTATGAAGGTATAGGGAGGTTTTGGTTTATGAAAGTCATGGTAGTTAAGTTTTTTATCCTCTTATTATGTTCTAAGTTCATCATTAATGCAGCCATTTTTGGGGGTGATATGAGGGATAAGATTAGTCTAATTGAATGATTAATAATCAATAAAATAATGTTTATGTCTTAATCCTAAAGGTATGGAGTTATTTGATTGTTTTTCACACTATTCATGAAACGTTAGTTGGATATAAACATAAAAATAATAAGATAATTGCAAATACCAAAACCACTTTAACATGCCACTTTATTTTATAATTCAGTCTAGTTTTACATCCTAAAGTGTGTAATTCTAATATTCTATGGATACCAAAACCACTTTAATATGCCACTTTATTTTATAATTCACTCTAGTTTTACATCCTAAAGTGTGTAATTCTAATATCTATGGGCACACTTACCATTGTCCTTTGGTTCTAAATTTTTGATACATGACTCTTAATATTTATCTCATTTAACAAATGAAAGAACCATAAAAAATTACCAATAATATAATGATGGGTGTTGTTAAGTATCAAGCCAAAAAAGTTAATGTTATTGACTTTTGTTAAGATTCACCACATTTTTTTGTAAAAACATATTATCATTTCCAAAGCTTTTATTTCCCCAACATATAGATAAAATGAGGAAGCTTAGCATGTCTATTTTTTTAACAATCTATTTTTTATTAATAGATTCAAATGATGTGTAAGATAAACTAAATTTTATTATTTGTGTATGGTAACAATAATATTAGTTTTGAGATAATCCAAAGATAATATTGATGGATTATTAAAAAATTATATACAATACAAAGAGGTGGATTAAGTGGAAATACAAAGGACATGGAGTTTCAAGTAGTTGAGCTCGAAAGGAGGCAAAATGGTTAGGGAAGAGCTAAAATAGTGTCGATTTTGATTTTTTTTTCTATTGTTGATGCTTGGACCTGGTTTTGGACAAGGGTTTGTGCCACTTGATGCATTATATTTTGCATACCCGGATCCAATAGGCATTGTGACTATTTGAATTTGTTTGCAGTTATTTATCTTAAGATTTTTTCTTCTTCCTTTGTTGGTTTCCACTACTCTTGTTTTTGCTTTCATGGTCTATCCATGAATTTAATAGAGTAAAGTAAGCTAAGAAATAAAATATCTAAGATTTTGGTGAGGGTTTTCTCTTTTGTCTCAGATTAGGGTTTGGTCACCTTCGAAGCCCTATCATGGCAATGGTGGTGGGGGATATCCCTCTCCACCAAACTCTTCTTTCAGGATGTTACCATGATGATTGCCTCCATACTCAAGAATGTTGACCATGGCTCATTTTCCTTGTTCTCACTATCTCCTTTGTTCAACCAGTCAAAACTAGAAAATATGACCAAAGCTTTGAAGGTAAGGAGGCCACAACAGTCCCAACCAAGTAACAAAGGCTTCTTTGTTCCTAAGTTGGATGATGCTCTAGTGGTGGAGATTCCTTACGAATATTTAGAGCATGATCCTCACCCTAACTAAGAGAGCTCTTGCCTATAAATTTGAGGATATTTGGCCTAGCCCAACAACCATTCAAATATGGATCATCTCTTCTTGGGGATTTAAAATATCTAGCTATGAATTCATGATGGTTGGGAGAGGGTATTTCATAGTTATTTTCTCCTCCATAGAGGAAAGAGATGCAATATTTCAAGGAGGTCCTAGTTCCTTGGATCAAGCCTTCTCTACATGACCCCGGTCAGTCAATTTTGACCCACAAGTGGAAGAACCAAAAGAACTCTATTGGCACATTTTTAGATTAGACTCCTCCAAAGGCCAATAATGCAACTTATGCTAGGTTGTGCATTCAAGTCAATCTAAAAAAAAATGCTTCCTAAAAATAAAGGTATCAAAGTCTTGGACTAGATCCACACTCAACCACTAGATTATGAGCACATTCCTTATAAATGTATTACATGTCATCAATATGGTCATTTCTCAAGAAACTGTCCTATTAAGGTACAACAAGAGACAAAGGAGAAAGATAAAGAATTCCAACTAGAAAGAAGAGAACAATAGAGAATATCTAGAAGTAGAAGGTTTCAACCATAGCCAAAAATATAAAACAATAATAAGTTCTCTATTTTATCACAAAATGAAGAAGAGCAACATCCATGATTATCTAAAAAAGAGAAAAATCTATAAGATCTTGAATTAGAAGATGAAGTGGAGGAAACTAAGGCTACCAAAGAAAATATTTAGGAAGAGGAGATTGAATAAATAGAAGAGACTCATTTAGCAGCAACAATGATTCCATGAGACACCCCCACCACCAGATCTTCTACTAGAGGGAGGAAATATAATCAATAGGTAAGAACATAACAAGCAAATATAGAGATTCAAAAGAAATTACAAACAACCTTAGACTTCAGCAAGGTTTAGAATCCACTTAAGAAATGAAGGTTTTATCATGGAATGGAATGGGATTGGATAGTCCCCTAAAAAAACTACCTAAGTCAATTAACAAACTAGTAGAATCCAATGGTTATATGCATTCAATAAACTAAATTGACAGAGCAATTAGCAATAATAGAATGGAAAAGCATATGGAGATCCTTGGACCTAGAAGCAATAGATTCATTAGGTGCCTTAGGGAGGATTCTCCTGGCATGGGATCCATAGGCCCTAAAATATACTAACAAAACAAGACACTAAAATTGGATAGCAACTTATTTCCCCTCTCCACAGGGATAAACTTGGACCATAGTCAATTTTTATGGACCAAATAACTTAGTCTTAAAACAAGAGGCTTGGAAAAGTCTTCAACACTAGATTTATCAGGAAAGACCCCCAAATTTAATTATATTAGTGGATTTTAATGTGACTTTAGCCGAATGGAAGAAAAGAGGCATTCCCTAAAAATACCCTTCTAAGGACCTAGTTATGCAAATTATAATTGAGCAAAAACTTCAGGACATAATCCCCAAAAATAAAAAATTTACATGGACAAACAAAAGAGTTGGGGTTAAATTCATTGCAAAAAGATTATATAGATTCTTGATACAAGAAGATATACTATTCAAGTATCCACTTGTGTCAAGTGGCATAATTCAAAGTTTGGTCTTATATCAGAAGCCTATCTATTTGTGTATGGGTAATAGTGCTCTTAGAAAAAGGAAGATTCCTTTCAAATACAATATAGAATGGATGGAGCATGAGGGGTTTGGACCTTTAGTAGAAAGTATCTGGAAGTAGTTGTTGGAGTATATTATATTATTTTGTACATGCTAATGTACCCCCATGGTACCTTCATGGTACAATTGTAAATAATAGATTATGGTTGAGTCATAGTTTAGAGTGTGAATATTATTTATCCTTTATGTAAGTGTGAATATGCAGGAAATACACAAATGTCATGTAAAGTTGTAATGTGCAGGAAATGCACAAGTGTCATGTGATTTAGTGTGCAAGTGTAAGTTGATTCTATGTGCACAAGTATCTTATATGTAAGTGTCCAAATATGTAATGTAAAGATGTGCACAAGTGTCTTAGAATAGAGTGTGCAAAATGAAGGTCAATAGTCATGTATAGGTGTGCATATAGTATAGAGTCAAGTGTTCATCGAGTATGTAAGTGTCAAGCAGATAAGCTGAGTCATGAGATTTAGCATATGGAAAGGAATGGTCAAGTATACAAAGAGTCATTCTACTATGGATATGTTACTCCATAGATTGGTCACAAGTGAACATATCATATTATATCACATAAAAAAGAGTAGAGCAAGTTGATATTTGTAAGAGGAAAATGAGTAATAAATATTGCATACATTTTGATCAATTAATATTGTAAGTTGTTCTATATGCTTAGTACATGTATGATTTAGGCTATTAGCATTCATTTTGTTTTTTATTATTGAATTTTATTTGATATATTATTAGCCTTGATATACATATTAATTTTCTCATATTGTTCTACTCATATCATTATCTTAACCTTATTATATTGTGGCTACATTATATTAGATCTTGTGATATTTAACCTGTGATATTTGTGGTAGTATTAAGGCTTAAAAAGCCATCAACAACATTTCTATGCAAATAGTCCCCAAGAGGTATGGAAAATAAAATTTTCCAATCTCAAGAAAGCCATTACGGATTGGATTTCCAATAAGACTAAATTTTAAAATAGGTCAAGCATATTGCTACAATAGATAGAGGAAGCAAAGCAAGAGATAGGTGTTCAACCTTCAATCCCTCAATAGGAAGAGAGAAGACTTCAGTTGAATTAAGAAATGAATCAAGCTTTCAGAAAAGAAGAGGCACATTGGAGACTTTGATCAAGAATGATCTAGCTCAAGAAAGGAGACAAAAACACAAATTACTTTCATCTAAAAACAATGCAATACTACTAATGAAATACAATCAGAGAAATTCACAAAACTAAATAAATTTATTATGATCAAGTAGTCACAAATGAACTAGCAAGAGATTGTTACTCAACCCATATCACAAAGATAACAGTAAATAGGTAGGCTCAGGCCACTCTCTCGAATAACATTGCTCCTTTGTTAAAAAAAATAGAGATAGAGAAGATCTCTCTTCATTAGTATCCAAATAAGTATTGGAAGAAGTTATACGTTCTCTCCCCAAGGACAAAGCTCCAAGACTATATGGATTCACCAACAATTTTTATTAGTAGTTTTATGAAATTATAGGATATGACCTACTGGTAATAATAGAAGAGACAAGGACAAGAGGTAAAATATCTGGGGAAATCAACTCCACTTTCTTAGCTTTAATTCCAAAAGAAAAAAATCCAGTTACTTTTAACAGATTTAGACATATTTCTTTGTCCAATTGCTCTTATAAGATAATGACCATAGAATTAAAAGGAAAATTAAAGATTTGATAGAGCCAAAAGAAAGGGATTTTTTTCAGGGGAATCAAATATATGACAATATTATAATGATTCATGAATCCCTACATTCAAGTGTCAAGTCCAAAAAGAAAAGAATAACCATTAAACTTGATATGGCTAATGCCTTTGACAGAGTAGACTGGATTTTTAACATAAATGCTAGCCAAATTTGGATTTCCAACTCAAATGATAGATTGGATACGAGCTTGCATAGAGGGACTTTTGATAGCCCATTTTATCAATGGGGAACTTGCTAACTTCTTTAAAGCTACTAGAGGATTAAGACAAGGATTTCCTATCTCAAATTACCTTTATATCCTTCTAGCTAAATTTTAGGGAGGACCCTAACCAAATTAAGAAGGAAATAAATCTTGGGAATTTGAGAAACTACATGATATAGAACAATCACTCATGCTCAATTTGTAGATAACACTATTTTACTATGGGAAGCCACAAAACTAAATTTCAGGTTGATCAAAGAAGTTTCAGATTGCTTCTCTTCACCCAAAATAACAAATTTTACACTATAAATACTTCAACAACAAAACATAGAGGTTTCTCTCAGATTTTTGGATTTCACAGAGGTAGTGATACCTTTAACTACCTAGGTGTTCCTATGGGATTCTATATAAAAAATAGAAAACTTGGAATGCAATTCTAGAAAATATGTCAAGGAGAATACAACAATATAACTATGGTCGATTGAGTTTGACTATAAGACTTTATTTTAATCAAATCAGTATTAGCAAGTCTTCTCATATATCAATTGTTGGTGTATCATGCACCTTTATATATCTTGTAGAAGTTAGATGCAATGTTAAGAACTTTTCTATGGCAAGGAGTAAGGCAATCAAATAGGAAAATTTCCCATTTGGTCAATTTGGAGACTATTACCAAGCCAAAGGAGCAGGGAGGCCTAGGAATAAAAAAACAACAATTGTTAGCAAGGCACTAAGTGCTAAGATACTTTAGAATTTGCTCACTCCACTAGACTCTCAATGGAAGTAAATCTTAAAATCTGAACAACTCTAATTGGATCCAAATCATAAAAAGTGTGAAAAGCATAACAGGCTCCTCAATTTGGAAATATATTGTGGAAGCTAAAGATATTATATTAAAGCATACCTCTTGGCTTCTAGGGTATGTCAAAAAAACAAATATAAGGATGATACAGTCTTAGGAGGATCTCAGATCATTAAGAATTGTTTCCTAGAAATAAAAGTAGACATGCAACAGTTAGGTGTTAACTCTCTTGCAAGCTTAATTAAATGGGTGAAAGATCTACCCGTACCACATCTTAACCAAGACTCGTGGAGATAGTTGCATATCCAAACTGAAGAGATTAAACTTTCTTTTCAAATTATAGATTAGCTTATATAGGGCTCTACTAGTGGGTCAGGTGTTGACACAGTCAACCAATAGGTGTTATTATAGAAATAGGTTCAGAAGAACTCAACCACAACTAAGGTATGAAATTACAAGGTTCCCCCTAAACTTCAAGCCTTTCTTTGGTTGATGCTCCAAAACAAGATTTTTACTAGAGATAACCTCATTAAGAGGAATATCATGGGGCCTCGTATTTACAATAGGTGTCTTAATAACAATGAAACAATATCACATATGTTCTTTTAGTGTACAAAAGCAATTAAAACTTGGATTAAATTAACCCAACAACTAGGATCAATACTATCAGGAACCTTCAACTCAAAAAATTGCCTAACCAGTTGGAGCTAAATTTACAAATGGGGACTGAAGGAGAAGCATATTATCAGGTAGTTATGGTATTCAATACCAAAATTGATCATTTGGCACATATGGGAGGACAAAAACAAGATAAAATTTTATGACAAAAGAACCAATTTTTGAGTGTTAACCAATAGAGTGTTAAGGGAGATAGTCTTGAACACAAAAGCTATATATCATAAACAACAAGATATTAAGATATTAATAAAAAATGAGATACAATTATTACACTAAATGGATCTCCAAAATCTCCTAAATTATGGGCCACAAGTTAGAACAATCAAACCTCTAGAGATAAAGTTCCTTGCACTTTTATTTGATGGAGCCTCTAAATCAAACCTAAGCCATGCAACGACTCGTGGTGTGATACTAGTGGCACCACACTATGAAATGCTTCAGTTCAAAATCAATTTGGAGAAAATAACCAATAATGTTGTAAAATTGATAGGCTATGAAATGGGATAAAAATTGGCTTAGGAACAAGGCATTAAACAACTCCATGTGTATGGTTATTTGAGACTTGTTATCTTTATCGTATCTAAGGGGAAGGATTTCTCATCAATACAACTACAAATATTTCAAAGAATACTAAGAGAGTTAGAGCATAAGTTTAAATATATACAATACTCCCACATTGGAAGGAGGTATAATATGGTGGTCAATTGCCTTGCCAATAAGGCCATAAACATAGCCTATTTGCATCTTAGAGTAATAAGAAAAAATAAAAGCAGACAACATGAGTGGCACAAATGATAGGAAGCATATGATAATTTTGGAACCTTTGAAGATTTCGATGTCCTTGGAGATTTTGATGCCTCTGGATAACCTTGGAACATTGTGTGATTTTGGAGATTTCGGTATTTCAAGTTTTCTCGATTATTATGGTACCCTTTGCATCTCTAGCACCCTTGGTATATTATTGCACATTTTAAAAATTTTGAATTTGCTTTGTTACTTGTTCCTCCTTTTGGACAACAATATTGTAACCTCTAAGTTTCTTGTTGGATAATTGTTCTTTGCAAATTCGAATATCAATATATAACTCATTTAAAAAACAATAATATTTGTTTTAGATTATTGATATTAAAAATGATATTAGTTAATGCTTATTATAGGTCCAAATCTTTCATAACTAAAAAAATATAAGTTTTGGCTACATGCAAGGAAGAGTCAACTATCTTGTTGTTGAGGTCCCTCATGAAGAGCAAAAACTCCATTCTAGAAAATTGGTGATGACAAATTCCATGCCATTCAATGTTCTTGACTATTATAAAGTTGACCCAAAAAGCACATCGATGGACTTTGCCCCCACATGATAAAAAAAAAATGCATGAACTTCACCAAGTATTTGTGCACAGGAGAAATTGATGTTGTCTACAAATCCTTCAAGTGATATAAAATTGTGTTTAACAATGATAAATATTCAATTTGCAAGAGAATTTCATTTGGTTATTTAAGGATTTTATCTCATGACTAACTTCAACATGGTTTTGAGTAGTATCTAGCAAATAAAATGTCTACTTGCATGTGGTGTCCATTCTCTATTAAATTGAGTCCTTGCAAAGTTTTATTCAAGTGACAAAAGGAAATAAACCAAAAATATATCATCAACAACGTGCATAGCTATAGTTATCTAGTTTCTATCAAGTGGTATTAGCTCAACTAGTTAGATTCCTCAACATTCAAGGAGGAGACCCAGGTTTGAATCTTACCAAAACGATACATGGATAATATCCAAGCTTTGTTGAAATGTCATTATGTGGTGATGATGTAATATGGGTGGGGCCCATTTCAATCCCATATAACCCATTGAAAAATAATCAACTAGTTTCCTACCTAGAAATATAAATCAATCTTATACTACACAATATAGGAACTAGTTTCAATCCCATATAACCCATTGAAAAAATAATCAACTAGTTTCCTACCTAGCGATATAAATCAATTTTACACTAGACAATACAGGAACTAGTTGGTATGTGACACTTGTTCTATTTTTGTCTACACTTTTTACTTCAACCAAGTATAAATTTATATATTTAAAAGGTTTGTTGCTTTCAAGATATTTGTTAAGAATCATTCACATTATCACATTTAAAGTATTAGAACAAATAATAGAAAAATATGTAAAAACTTTACACTTTCTACGATATCCAAATTTAATGTAATAGTCTTTATACACTATAATAAAATGATATGGTATTCACATATAGATGAAGATGCTCATATGCATATTTTTTTTAATGCATTATATGGGAATGAAATGAGCCCCACCTGTATTACATCATCACCTCATTGTGGTATTACAACAAAGCTTGGATATTATCCATGCATCGTTTGGCAAGATTCGAACCTGGGTCTCCTCCTTGAAATGTTGAGAAATTTAACCGATTGAGCTAATGCCACTTGATCAATGAGTTTACACAAGTTTTTATGAGGGGTCATGGTCCCTTAATACTGAGTGGGGATGCTCATATGCATGTTGCTTCCTATAGTCATGGATAATAAATTGCATGTTAAACCAATTAGTTACACATGCTCTATTCTTAAATGCACCCTCATAAAGATGGTTCATATTATTAAATTTAAGAGGCTTGGAGATTTGAGATGGTCTTAAGTCTTCAATTGTTGATATTAGGGTGTTTGGTTATGGGCCTTTAACTCAAATTAAAAAAAATGATAAAAATATAGGATGATAAAATACATATTTATTTGCCGGCAAAAGGATATGAACGCTATGGAGCTTTATGATCCATGGATCCATGATTTCATGGTTTATAGTAGTTTTTGTTTAAAAATTATTCAATATTTGGGTGTCCTCATTCTTCTTCTTTTCATTTGCCAAATAATTATATTCCATTTTTTTAATGGGTTATATGGGATTGAAATAGGCCTCCCTTATAACAACATGATCATATAACAGTATTAAAACTACTTGACAATTATGCATGTATCACTTGGCAAGATTCAAACATTGGTCTTCTCTTTGAAAGTTGAGCAATTTAATCAGTTGATCAAATGTTAAGGTTTACCGATGGGATTAGAACCTTGGTATATGACATGAAATTCTTCACTCCCAACCAACTATTCCAAACCCCATGGGCTAAACTAGTAAGGTTCGCCCAAGGGATTTGAACCTTGGATTATGATATGAAACTCTTGACTCACCTTAATTTTTATTTGTTGGTTCATTTATAAAGTTTTAATCTTTTAATTATGATGACGTTGAAGGGGATATTTTGTGGACCTTCTTATTGCATAGACTTCTATTGATGAATATATTGCTTTACAAAGTTGTTTTCCTAGGCTTAGGTAACCTAAGAAACTTCTTAAGCATATTGGTGATTAGTCAATGGTGTGAGTGGTATTCATAGAACTATAGATCTCACTCGTAACAAATTACCAAGTTAATTAAAAATTTTAAAACACAAATTTGTTTTGGGTGAATTAAGGCATTCATTGTATAAAAATTAGGATGTAAAATTTTTTAAGTAACTGTATGGTTCCCTTATTATGCATACGATAGGTTGGTAATATAGTGGTTATTCATATCCTCCAATTTTTATACATCGCATTGTTCATCAATTACAATGCAAAATTATAAGGTTTGAACTTGAATCATCAAATTGAACATCAATGCTTTTAACCACATAAGCTCATGTCATTTGGTTCATAATTATTAATATCAAATTCTAAATAAAACTTATAATTAAATTTATAAATATTTATAAAACATTATTATGCTAAGTGAAAGCATGTTCTCTTTTGTATTTTATTTATAAATTTTGTTGTATGGTATATAAATATAAAATTTCAACTTTTTTAATGACTTATTTCAAGTATTTTCCTATTTAACAACATCATCTTAGAAAGTTGCTAGCTTATTGAAGTCATAAGGGCTTTAGCCTCTCTTTAAGAGGTCCAAGGTTCAAACCCCACTCGGTATGAGGGGACTAGGACCCCTCATAAAAACATGTGTAAACTCATTGAAAAAACATCATCTTAGGACAAACATCACCATCATGTGACCTTGTATTGATTTATAATTTTTTAAAAAAATTGTTTTAGACATCTTTCATTTTTTATAAAATATAAATAATGATTCAATGGCAATAATGGCAATATGTTTATGTAAATGACATAAAACCCTTGCATGTTAGAGTGGTGGGTTCTTCATCCAATTAAGTTGTTTTGACCTCAATAGAATACAATAGAATGCTTTTAACAACTATACATCAAACAAAATGTAGTTTATCAAACAACATATATTATCTTACTTGCTCTTTTAGGAAATGAACGAGGCTACGATAACTATAAAGTTCATCCCATTATTTTTCTTTCTGGAGTCATAATTATTTATTATTGATTTCTAATGATAAAGTTTTCTACTTTTCTATTCTTCACTTCTCAAACAGTCCATGTCTAGAGTTTGTTTGTAGAATATCAATAAACCAACCCATATAACATTATGTCTTACATTTGAAATATGGATTCTTGGCTATTTATGCTTGGATATTGGTCATGATTGATATAAGTAAAGTTTTATCATAATCAATCATTCTTAAGTATGGAGATAAGATGTGGACCCAAACCATAGATTATAAAAATATATCTTTTAGATGTTATGAGGTGGGGCATATTGAGATATAATGCCCTAAGAAGAGCCCAACAGAATCATATGTAGAAAATCACAAGAGAAACTTACAAATGATTATGGATGAAGATGGTTTTCAACTTCCAAAAAATAGATCTAGAAAAATGAAAGAAAATAAATAGTGGAGACCAATAAGGAAGGGTATCGGAAGAAATACCAACTCTTTTGAGGCTTTAGCCTATGAAGAAAAAGTAGATCAAAACTTAGAGGACACAATACAACAATTTCAGCATATTAACAAGGAATCATCTATGATCATGATTTAAGGAAGAATATTCTCGATGAACCTAAGGAATGTTTCTCATTAGATTTTTAAGACTCTCTTGAAGTACCATACACCATTCCAAAGAAAAAAAGGTAAAGAAAATGTAGTTTTAGAAGTTAATACCTATGCCACTAATATGGAAATACCAGAAAATGAGTAGGGCAAGTCAAACGCTTATGTAGTAGAGCCAAGAGAGGATAAATATGATGAAAAATAAATTTGTGAAATAATTTTTAGGAATAGAATAATAAGACCTACTCCTTATATAGGCAAAGGTAAAAAGAGGAAAACCATCAAATTATCAAGCAAGATCTAGGGAAGTAAGAGCAAACATAGAGAAAGGAACACAAACTAAGTTCGTTGAACCTCTCTTTACCAAAAAACTAAATGATATTGGTAATACGCAGGCAGGGCGAAAAGCCCCTAATAAGACATGATTATCATCTCATGGAAAATAAGGGGTGTTAATACCCCCTCAAAGTGGAGGTGTATCAGGGACCTATGTTTAAGTAATAAGTTGAATATTCTTTGTATCCAGGAAACTAAAATGACAAAAGAAGAAGTTTCAAAAACTCTAAAAGTAGTATGGGCAAGATGTGAATGAGATGTTATGGATTCTAAAGGAGTAGTAGAGGTAATTATAACTTGTTGGAATACTTCTAGATGTAACCATTGATAAAACTAGGCATTGGATAGCATCTTTAGTCACTTACTACTTTGCATATATTTGTTTCATCCTTAGTCATGTTTATGGACCTACAACTTAGTCAGGTAGATTAGAATTTTGGAGTGGAATTGAAGCCTTTATGAGAAGTAAAGACCAAGAAAACTTATTCATGATCATAAGAGATTTTAATGCCATAACAAAGTTGGATGAAAATTTGGGGGAATTAGGAAATTAACCCAAAGTATGAGAGATTTCTTAGCTTTTATTCAAAATAATAATATATGGGAGGTTGAGTTTGATGAAGACCACTATACTTGGACCAACAACAGGAGAGTTCAAAACCTAATAGCAAAAAAATTAGACAAATGCATTCTCTTAGATCATTGGCTAGATGAAGGAACTTGTGCTAAAATTAATACCTTAACAAGGATTGGTTCAAATCATTGGCCAATAAGAGTTAAAATGGTGGTAAGTTAATTAAAAAAATATCATATTTTAAATATAAGCAGATGTGGAAAGACCATCCTCAATTTTTTGATATGATAGCTCAAACGTGGAATTCTTCAGGTAATGGTGGGTTGTCTGCTTTTCCAAATCAAATTAAATTTGTGACATCTATATTAAAAGAATGGAATACGAATACTTTTAGAAACATTTTTGAGAAGAAAGAAGAACCAAATGATAAACTTTCAAAATTATAAAAAGGTGATCATAATAATCCAAGCTCGAAGGAAAGGGAGTTGTTTAGTGAATATCATAATATTTTGAGTAAGGAAGAGAAATTCTAAAGATTCAAATCAAGATAAACTTGGTTAAAAGGAGATAAAAATACAAAGTTTTTCATAGGATGCTTATAGTACAAAGATCAACATCTAGAATTAGTAGAATTAATTTTAATAGAAGGGGTTTGGATTGAAGATTAGAGTGAAATTAGAAAAAAAGGTAAAGTCTTTTTATTAGAATATTCTAGGATCATGGGAAACTAAAGTTCTTAATGATAAACTTCTTCAACATGTTCCTTCAGTGATAATGAATGAAGACAATAGGAAACCGATGGATCCTATTACTCTAGAAGAAATTCATTTAGATATTTTCTTTTTTAATAATGATAAATCCCCAGGTCTATATGGGCTCTCTGTAGCTTTTTACCAACATAATTGGGATATAGTGAAGGATTCTTTATTGGTGGCAATGGAACAATCTAGGGTAAAACAATACATACCTTATAAAATAAATACAACATATCTTACCCTAATTCCAAAAAATAAGGATGCTAAATTGTTTGATTCTTTTAGACCCATAAGCCTATGTAATATGGCATATAATATTATCTCCAAAGTGATGGTGAATTTATTAAGGCCATTGTTAGAAAAAATTATTTCAAATTAGCAAGGAGGATTTGTGAAAGGGAGACAAATTCTGGATGAGATCGTAGTTGCTCATGAAGTTATACATTTAGCAACTTCAAGAAAAGAGAAAGCAATGATCTTAAAACTTGATATAAGTAAATCCTATGATAGGGTTAAATGGGATTTTCTTTTTGTAATTTTAGAAAAGTTTGGATTCGGGAATAAATGGGTTAGATTTATTAAAGCTTGTGTCTCCACAATTTCTTATTCAGTGTTGGTCAATGGGTTAGTAACAAAATCTTTTAAAGTCAAAAGAGTCGTTAGACAAGGAGATCCTCTATCTCCTTATTTGTTTGTTATTATGGTAGAGGTTTTGAGTAGGAACTTAAAGAAGGCTTGCAAATATGGGCTTATCAATGGACTTAAGGCTAGTAATAGCATAAACAACATCACCCATCAATAATTTATAGATGATACAACCCTTTTTGGAAGGGAAAGGATAAATGAGGCCAGAGCTTTGAATAACTTTTTAAAGGAATACGAAAGAGCATCAGGGAAAAAAGTTAATAGGAAAAAATCCAAAATTTACTTCCTTAACACTCTAGCTAATATCAAAGCAAGAATTTGTAGGTTACTTCAAATGGAGGAGGCAAATTTACCAACAACTTATCTAGGGATGCCTTTATTTGAGGGGAGAATGAGGATGAAATTATGGAATCTAGTTATTAGTAAAGTTTAGAATAAAATTCCAACTTGGAAAGGTAGATGGTTATCGTTAGCAAGAAGAGTGTAGTTAATTAAGTCAGTCTTATAGGCCATTCCTACATATTATATGTCATTGTATTCTATGCCAAAATCAATTGAAAAAAGTTTAATCTATATTATGCGATCCTTTTTATGGTTAGGTTTACATGATAAAAGGAAATTTTCTTTGGTGAAATGGAGCAAGGTGTGTGATGATAAAACTAGCAGAGGTCTTGGTTTAAGAGTTTTTACAGATGCAAACTTAGTTCTTAGGAAAAAAATAAGTTGGAGATTGTACAAAGAGAGTAAAAGACAATGGGTAAGAATTCTTCTAAGTATGTTGAGCCCAATGACACAAGTTTAATATTTACTGCATTCTCTCTACCAAATGGTTTTGCTCTTTAGAACAATTTAAAATAAATCTATCTAATGATTAAAGGTTTAAGATGGGTGGTGGAAACTGAAAAAACAAACCAATTTGGATGGATACTTGGTGTGATAGAAAACCACTCAATTTAGATCTAATTTTGAAACCTTGGATGAGATTGCTTCAAGACAAATATGGTGATAGGATTTTAAAAAATTTGTACAAGGATTAGGAAGGAAGACACAATGGAAAGAATAATTTTTTATAAGTATACAAGACATAGATGATAGGAGGCGATTGAGTAAAAAGATAACAACTGTGATTATTTCGATGGGATCCAAGGATAAATTGATTTCGGAGTTGAATAACTCACGATAATACACAACATCAAATGGATAAATGTACAACACCAACAAAATAGTAATATCACTAGAATATGGAGAGATATTTGGGATAGCCCAAGCATTCCTAAAGTCAAAATGTTTGTTTGGCTAGTAGGTCATAGAAGAATTTTATCCTGGGATAACCTTATGAAAAGGGGTTTTCATGGCCCCTCTTAATGTGTTCTTTATAAAAAGGAGGAGGAGAGTATAGACCATCTCTTGGGACATTGGTCAATAGTCTGGAAATTATGGCAATGGATTCTTAACATGTTTGGTAAATGCATGGTGATAAATAGTAGAATTGAAGATTGGTTAAAGCAATGGCAGAGCATCTATAAAAGTGAGGCTTTACAAACAATATGGGATATATCAAAAGATACAATACTTTGGATCGTATGGCTAGAAAGAAATAGAACTAGCTTAGATATAAAGGATATATATCTAAAAATGCTAAGAGTTATCAATCTCGAGGCGCCTATCTCATTTCTTGGGGGTGTGATCTCCAAGATAGGCACCTCGCGATTGATAACTCTCGATGTTTTTAGATATATATCCTTTATATCTAAGCTAGTTTATTAAACAGTTGCAACGGTTGGTTAGTCGATTGTTTTAATTTAAATATTTTAAATGTTTGCAACGGTTGGTTAGTCAGCTGTTTTAGTTTAAATATTTTAAATGTTTATGTTAATGTCGACTTTTTAATAAAAAAATTGTTTACGGCATGACATGTATGACCTCTTTGCCTCCCACCCCCTGTCTGCCATTATAGGAACGCCTCTCGGTGTAATAATATTTAAAGGAAAGAGAATAAATTTAGAGGTAATGGAAAGAAATATATGTTTATCTATAGAGGAGTCTAAACCAACCCTATCAACTCACCCAATCCTTAATCTAGAAGCAGAGAGCCTTGATAGATGGAGTTAAGTCATTAAATGGAATTATGATGTTGGGTACAAGAGAAGCAAAAAGAAGGTAAAAAATATAAAGTGGAAACCACCATATGTGGAGTGGTTTAAATTGAATTTTTATGGAGCATCTAAAGGAAATCCAAGACCAATAGGAGGAGGAGGAATAATTATAAATAATAGAGGAGATATTTTGTCTCATTACACTTTCAATAGTGGATTTAAGACAAATAATTAAGTTGAAGCTTGGGTTAAAAAGATGCAAATAAATAAAATAGAACAGAGTATGGATGGAATGATTCTCTCATAGTAATAAATGTAATTTTTAAGAAAGCAAAGGCTCCATGAAACATACAAGAGATTTCAGTTAGAAGAAATCGGGTTTACACATACTTTAAGGGAAGGTAACAAATGTGTAGATAGGAAGGCCAATAGAAGTGCTTTTAATGAGGATCACGAAGTTAAATTCTCCTTTCCATGGTTAGAGGAAGTAGTAAGTTTAGCTCAAGCTCACAAAAAAATATTGATTACCTGAATCAATTAATGATTTACTTTAATGTTTTCCATTGGTAATATTTGCTTTATTTTATAACAATAATGTGTTTTCATATAAATATTCATTATAATTTTGTGGTTGTGCTTGTGTTTTAGGAAGGAAACTAGTAATCTAGATTTTGTAAAGCAGACTATGATAGTGCAATATTTTTGAAATTATTACTCTACTAAGATGCAATGCATATATAGTAGAGGTGAAGTTTTGGTATTGTGAAGGTTGCTATAGAAAATATCAAGAAGGATGTTGAATTCTGGAATATTTGTATTCATACAAAAAATTGAAAATATCCAAAAAATGAAAATCAAGAATTCAGACATTTTATGTAAAATGATGTAGGTTTCTAGCTATAACATCTCAATTGAGACGAGAAGTGTATCTATTTGTAAACTCTCAAGCTCTAAATAAGAGAGTTGTAATTTTTCAAGAGTGGGGGACATGAGTATAATCGCTTATTATTCAACCAAAAAAACATTGTCTTACATCCCAAAATAAAATGCTTCTCTATTTTCATTGTTCTTAATGTAGGAAAGGTACATATCCTCTCCCCTTGTTTCTCTTTTATTCCCCTCCATATACTCATCCCGCATTTAAGTTTATGTGATCTAGTACTTGATTGAGAAATAAAAATATTTACTCTTTATTTGATGTTTATACTTATATTTTCCTTTCAATGGTGTTCAAATGTGGGGTTGAATTCAACGAGGTAGTGTTCTTTCTCCCTTCCTATATTCTTTATCCTAATAATTGCCTAGGATTTTTATCTCACATGAACCTTTATATCTCTAATATTATTTGGAATTCAATTAATTCAATATCTTACCTATTCATCCCATCATTGATTTATTTCATCAATGTATCTTCTCTGTAAAAATGTTCTCCTACTACTTGACCATATATTCACATTCATCCTTTTATTATATTTATATAACCTAGAAAGTGGATAATAGTAACTATTGTTGAAAGTTGTAATCTAACTTTATTGGCTAAGGTTGACATTGTATAATGTAATCATGTGTAAGTATACAAGCAAACATTATGCAATATAACTATTTATTATTTATGTATAGCCTATGGGCCCGTGATTAACTTTGTCATGGTTAGACCCTAACTTGTAATTAATTTAAATCCTTTATAATATATCAGCTTAGGTAATATGATCATGTGATTATTATTTTTGGGGTTTAGATATTGGTATAAATACCCTACAAACACTTGACCCATTGCATCAAAGTGTCATATTTCATATTTAAGAAAATTATAATAATATTTGGTTCTCAAGGTCACCCATTCAACTATCTCTATCACTCTTCCTTCTCATGTGATAATTGAGTAAATGCAGTGCTTTTAGGGTACAGTCCACTTACCTCTGGAATGCCTTTGCTTGTACTCGTGCTTGCCTAGTCATTCGCTATCGCCTGACGTCCGTTCGACAACGCGATAGCACTCCACTTCATAATTTCTTCCTCACCACTCTCTCCCTCATTCGCACAATGCAAAATGAGAATTCACGTGCCATTTTCAGATTTTATACCTGCTTTTTCGTAGGTTTGCACCCACACGTGTGAACAAGAAATTAACACTCCCTCGTGCAAACTTTTATGTTTGCACCCCGACATGCGAATTTTTTTGCTAATCAATTTTCCCCAATTTTCAAATTTGATGCCTTAAATTTGCCTGGATTTATCATTTTCCAACATTTTTCATCATTTCTCTCATCTTCTTCATCATCATCAATAGATTTATCGCCGATCTTCTTCTCCTTCATCGCCAATTCATCGCTTGAGTGGGTAGTCATTCAAACAATCAAACATTGCTTTGCACATGATCAAACAACCAAAACATCCAATCACGGATACAACAAATACCTAAGAAAATTTTTGCTAACGATTATCTCAAGTCTTTAATCTAACAAAATTTCTCTTCTCAATCAAAACTCCAATTCAAAACAAAACAATATTTGATAGACCTCAAAATGCCTTTGACTGTAGATAGCTCATGGATTCCCTTCTTCAAAGTGGCAGTCATAAGACCTCTTATGAATGAAGCACCTAACTAAGCTCTACCCTACGGATCCAACAATTTGTCAAATATTGTCAACATAACTCATCAATCAATCAAAAGCAAAAATTGGCAAAGGCATTTGTTCCTTCCACAATTGGAACATCTCAAGTTGATCACAATACAAGGCAATCTTACGCCTTCCCCCAAAAGCAATCATTACGACATTTCAAAATGTCGTATTCAATCACAAATCATATTTCCTTTTTTATCAATGCATCTCTCTCACAATCATCCACAATCATCAATCACAAATTCTTTGCCTTCCAATCACTTCATCAATTCGTATCATCAGTTTTTATACTAAATCGTGTTTTCACACAATCCAGTACAAAAAGAGGCAAAATGTAGACACCCAAAAGTTGTGCATTGTCCCTCTCCTCATCTTCATGGTCAATCAATTCGCAAAACCCTAAAAAATTGCATTACTACTAATATAATATTATAATACAATCAACCTTGGGCTATGTGTGGCCCATGCCAACCCTTATACAATATAATAATATATCCCCAAATATCCATTCCTAGGTACCCTAACAAAATTGGCTTTAATATACCATTCATTTATTAAAATCACTATTCATCATCCTTAGTCCCCTTGGGCTAACTAACTCAACTAAGATTAAATTCTCCACCATGGTCAAAAAGCACTTTATGGTCAAAAGTCAACCTTTTTGGTCAAAACCTACTTTATGACTAAACACATGCTTAATTAGTTAGATCTAATCATGATTTAATCTAAGCCTGTCATCTCACCTAGTCTACTTTGACTAGCCTAGCCTTTCCATCTCACCTAGTCTAGCCTTACCACCTCTCACCTAGATATTTCCTCCATCTCACACTCTCCTAGGCAATAAATGAGAATTGGAGACTTTTGCACCAAAAAGGCAAATTCAAATTTGGAGATATTTCTAATTTGGTTTCAATAAATGCCATTTGGAGACTTTCCTCCAGGTCATCATGACTTGTATATGGGTGAGGGATTCTCTCACCCAATATCATTTATGAGCCAGGACACCTCAGTGGACACCTCACCACACACACCTCACAAGGGACACCTCAACCCCTCCCCTAACCTTGGCCAAGTCTATAAGTAGAAGGTCATTTTCACCATTTTAGAGAGATCCAATTTTACTTACAAAAACTCTGCAAAAATCACTCCAACCTTCCAACATCAATCACACATCATATACATCCATCATAGCAATAGGATTTTTGTTATATCCAATACTCCTTGTGATTTAGATAGGTTATCGACAATGAAGGCAACTTCCGAAGGCGACCCGACGAAAGAGAACAGGAGCAACAACATCAGGACAAATCATATTCTGTGAATTCTATCGGAGACAGTCAAGTTTGCACGATCCCATGCAAATTTTCAAGCCCAACCAAGTTCGCACCCACCCGTACGAACTTTTGCTACAGTAAAACAAAGTTTACCATACTAGCAAGTATGGATTAGTTTAGGGTTTTATGTCATTTTATATAGTTTTATTCATGTTTTAAGCTTTATTAAGGAGTCTTTTGTCTTCATAAATATGGGGTTTGATTGAGGCAAACCCCTAAATGTTCTAACTAGATTTTGCAAGTCTAATAGGTACAAGGAACGCATCAAACCAATGGTAGCCCATGAGCAAGAAGCCCACTTGCACTAAGGAACATCCAAAAGACGGATCTTGCTGCCTTTGCACATATTGATAAGGGTTTCCTTAGGGAAGATCCACTTGTAGCCTTCAGGGTAAAGTTGTAAAAAGGATTCATCCTGTAACCCCTTTTTATGTCAATACAAAAGTAGTGATTCTACAATTTCATTTATGAATTGTAGTCTTTTGAATGGTTTCACTAACTTTATTAGCCATGACTAACATTGTATGATGTAATTATATGTAAGATTACAAGCAATAATTGTGCATTATAATTATTTATTACTTTTTGTATAGCCTACATACCTATGGTTTACCTTGTCATGGTTAAAACCTGATGTGTAATTAACCTAAAGCCTTTATGTTGTGTCGACTTAGGTTAATATGATTATATAATTATTATTGTTGGGGTTTAGGTATTAGTATAGATACCCCCAAACACTTGATTTATTGCATCTCATCTACAAATATTATAGTGATCTTTGGTGTTTAAGGCCACCCATCCAATTGTGTCTATCACTAGTTTCTTTTAACTCTTCCTTCTTGTGTAAGATTTGAGTAAATGTATTGTTTTTGTTTGTTTCTAAAAAATATTGAGAAATCTAACGACTAGCTATATTGGAAAAGTACTTAGTTTATGGTAAAAGCATTTAAATTAGAATTAAAGAATTTTTTAAATTTGTTTATACTTAGTTATATATATATATATATATATATATATATATATATATATATATATATATATATATATATATTTTTTTTTTTTTTCTACTTGTTTTCATTTTTATTTTTGATATATTGTTAGCACATATACTATAATAAACACTACCAATAACTTAAATAATATATGTAGAGTTTACTAATTTCATACTTCTGCTTCTCTCCACCTTTTTTTTTAAGAAAAATAATTTATAATTTAGGAGGGACGAATAATTACAGAAAATGCATACATATCCACATTAGACTAACAAATTGTGGACTGGGTAATTTTGCACTCAGACTTTCAACTGATAATGACCTACTTCATAGACTATTTTTATAGACTGCTGCCAAACTATGGATTGGTTATTTTCTATACTCAGACTAGCAATTGATAACAACTTGCTTTGCAAATTTTTTTGATAGACTATTATCATTTGCACTCAAAGTAGCAACTAATAATGACTTTCTCTGTAGACTAATTTTTTTGCAGACTACTATGAATTGTGGGATAAGTAACCAATCATCCTAGACCATGCTTTTTTTTTTTACTTTGGTAGGGTCTTCTTCCATATTTTCCTATCATTTCTCCTTCTATATGTTTTTCTTGATAAGCACTGTTGTTAGTCAGTCCTTTATGGCCTCTACCAAAATTAACTCCCACTCAAATTTTTAGGTTGTTAAAACCCCTCTAGAACTTCCCTTAGATGATATGACTAGATGTTTACATGAGGGCCAACAAAAAACCATTGTTGTATTGACTCTTTCTAGATCCAGTTTGGTTTCAAAGACCAAAAACACATTTGGATTTTCTTGGATGACCAAGTTCTTTAATCCTATTTTCTTATTTTCTTGTCCTAACCCTCTAATATTCCAGATAATAAATTTCATCATTGATAATATGGATAGTAGATGGGTCAAAATATTCTACCTCTTTTTAGGATTTTTCTTTTTTGTCTTCTTTAATGTGTCCTCAATTGTGGCCTTCTTTCCTTTCGCTATATTTTTTGAAGCTTCTCTCTGACCTATGTGTTGGTATTTTTCTTTGTTATCTTCTTAATTCTCTTTTGCTATAGTTTTTTAAGCTTTTCTCTTAAAGCTTTGAGTTTGAAACATGTCCTGCTCTAATTTTGGTTTTGGTCATTGGAGAAGAGGCATTGTCTTCATTTTCTTGGGTATGTTCTTTCTATTATGACCTTGGGATTTCTAAGACTCTTTCTTCCCTGTCTTCCCCTTCTTCCTAGCTAGAGTGCATTGATTCCTCTTCACCTTGCTCTTCTTCCGAGATTACCATATCTAGTAGAGGTTCTTGTTTGGAGGTTTCTTCTTGATGTTCAAAAGTAGTAGTTCTTGTTTCCTCCAAATATTCTTTCAACAGACTAAACTTATTTTGAACTTGTCTTTTTTCTTTAGAATTTTTATTTAGTGATATAGGCATTCCCTCCTCTTTTCCTTTGGACTTTTGTGAAGTCTTCTTGTTGCTGAACTTGAGTCGTAGGCTTTGAAGGGAAATCTATTTAGAAGTGCCAGTATTTATGACATTTGGAACACTTGAAAGGCATCTAGTCATAGTCTAGCTTTTGGGTATGTTGCAACCCCTTGAATGACAATGTGATAGCTTATGGTATCCCCTCTTCTAGGTTTACTTCAACAAAAAATTCAAGCTACTATGTAATTTCAATATTTTTTTTTTGGTAAGTTGAAAGTTTATATAAAAAAGCGGGTTTTTTAAGAGGATCCCAAAACCTTATTACAAAAAGAGCCATAGCACCTTGAATTCAACCAAAAGGGTTGGAGGATCCCAGAAGAGGAAACTGAAAGAAAAAATAGCCAAAAACAAGAAAAATAGTGTGAGAAAACCGCATCATATGGACGCCAAGATATAAAAAAAACCATCAGAGAGACACCAAACAGTAAAAACGCTACCCTACCCTGGCAACCAGGACTCAACCCCTCAAAAAATAGAGTCCTCTGCTCCTTAGTTCTTGGTTACTTCCTCCGTATCATTAGAAGTCTCGATGTGCTTCCAAGCAAATTGCTTAAGGACCTTGATAGTGTCGTTGGCGGGCTTTGTAATATTAGACATCGAATTGATGGTGAGCTTTAGGAGGAGGTTGGTGGAAGAGACCTCACTACCACTATCAAAATTTGAAATTACATGCATTGGAGAGGATGCCTTCTCCTGCTTGGGCCTATTTAGGCGCACGGAGGACCTGGGAGTCGACAAGACATCCTTTACGAGAATTTGCTTCCTCTGAAAGGCGCGTCTAGTACTTCTATGGGAAGAGGGCTTACATCGGGTTGTTGGGTTAGCTTTTCCATCCTTGGGAGGGCTCACATTACAGGTCCCATAACTGGTGGGGAAAATCGAAGGGGGATTGGATGTTAGTGGGGTTACCTTTTGGAGAGGAGGTATGTTTGCTATGACATGCTTAAGGATAACCGTGAGAAGTCCTTGGTGTAGGGGTTTGGCATGGGTTTTCTAGCACTTTTCAATGGAAATGGTGAGGGAGTATAGCAAATAGTCTAGAATGCACACTTGCTTGGCTTCACGGAGGTGATTAACAAAGCTAAGATGGAAACTCTACAACGGTTTCTCAGGGTCGTAGCAAGTGATATACTACATAATTGGAATAATGACTTCGTTTTAGGGGTTGGGCAGAGAGCAGCGGTAAAGAGCAGACTTGTATCATCCAATATTCTTGCCCTTGTCAAGAAACTAGTCAGTTTCCTCCTCCCAGTTATGTTTATCCTAATGAATAAAGCACCTTGTAGGGGGCAACCTTGTAATCTCACACAACAGCTCCAAAGTGACTCTGAAATGGACATCGTAAAATTTGACCTTACCTCTGTCCTAGGTGTCTATGAAATCCTTGGTTATCTACTCGTCCGAACCTTTGAACTTACACAAAAAAGGGGTAAACCCCTTGGAATCCATGAAAGCTTGCACAATACTTTCAAGCTTGAGTTGGGTTGGCTCCATGTAAATAGTTGCCATGGGCACTAAGGGGAGGAAACGAGAAGCGGGGAAGGCTGGGACATGGTGGTGGACAGGACACAAGGGACCCAAGGGAGCAGGGGCCGAGGGGTGGATACTGAACCACAAAAATTTGGAAGGAACAGGTGCCGAAGTAGGACAATACGTAGAAAGAGAGATGACGTGAATGGATAAAAAGACTCTTAGGGGAGGCTTATGGGTAGGGAAAGAATCATTGAGAAACCACCTTCTACATGGGGACTCAGCATCAAAAATAAAATTTTGCACATGCGAAGGGTGGCAAGGAGGGGTGCTGATGTGGATGGGAGAAAAAATATCGCTTTAGAAAGTCCTTCGGCTTTAGGTGAGGTGGACAAAAATTTGAAGAAGATTCAGGAAGAGTTGATTGGAGCATCAAGACCTAGAACGATGACGAGATTGAATCCCCACAAGTTTTTCTTTGGCTGAGTTTGCATTCTTGAGGGGTGGGCTGACACGATATGATGCCTCCCACTTCCTAATGGTGGGATCATCATTCGAGATCGTGTACCAGATGTGGGTTTTGGGCCACTGCTGGAGGAGTCCACTCGTATCTTTTCTAATGTGAGTCCTAACCACCGTGGTTGAGATACTGCTAGGTTGGCTTTCCAACTTCCTATGGATAAGCACCCAAGATCAGACAACTCAAAAACTTGGACAAGGATCTGAGACTGGAGTAACCTTAGCCTCACCCAAACCTAACATGATCCAGGGGGACACATCACTTTTAGACATTACACCTTGGCCTCTTGTAATTGGTTGCATCCAAAATATCATAGAGAAAGTTCTAATGCCACATGATTAACTGCCTGGAGGAGGCTCCCATATTGGTCATTCGATTTGCAAGGGTGTTGGCTTTCGTGTACTTATGTTGGTCCACCGAGGAGGCTCTGGATTGCAGGATCTTTCTAGCCTCTATTATTGTGTTGCTGACCCTTCAAGATGGAGTTTTAGAGTTATTCAAGTAATTGATAACATTCCTAAAGTATCCTCAATGAGAAGTCTTCAGGGATCCTCTACGAGGAGGCAAAGGCCTCTCCATAGAGACCTAGCCTTAACTACATGATTGGTCTAGATGCCCAAAAATTTTGAGAAGGCAAGAATCAGCTCGTCGTGATGGTCCTGGACGATGCCCCCAACACCAACAGAGCCTAGGTTTCCTTTTGATGCCCCGTCAAAATTGAGTTTAATCCATCCTTTTGGGGGGTTCCCTGTGAACATTGGCTCTAGGGTGGACATAGATATGAGATAAAGTGCCTTCACCTTCATAGGGGATGTTGAGGATTTTGAAGATGGAGGATTCTATGGTAGACTGGGGATCATATGGGCATGGAGCAAGCTTATCATTTTTTATGGTGAAAGCAATGGCCCTGGAGGCGATTGAGAGAAGATCCTTGGAAGAGTCAGTGAAGGCTCTATTGTTGCATTCAAGCCAAATCTGCAAGAGGAAATGGTGAAGGCACACCTCCTAGAGGAACCAAAGCTTGGAATTGCAAAAGGGATTGGACCACTAGGAAAAATATCATTGATAGAATTCGGGGGAGCCCATTGAATGTAAAAAGAATCCAGGATGAACCCTAGGACAGTGGAGGAAAAGTCATAATTCAAGAACAAGTGATCAGTGGACTCCCAATCAGCCATACAAAGGTAGAACCTGTTGAGGACTAAGAAGCCTCTTTTGTGCATATTTCTATAGTAAGAGCTTTATTTTGAATGGTAAGACAAGAGAAGAAACTAACCTTGGGAATCAATTTTTTCTTCCATACCAGGTTGAACGGAGTGAGCAAAATCTGGGAGGATATTTGGATGCTAAATGCTGATCTGACTGTGAACATACCACTATCGGATCCTTTCCAAATAGGCTTATCAGGACCTTCTCTAGTAGGAATGGTATTTGAGTTGAGGATGATGGACAGGGAGTTCGTAGCCTCATCGAGGTTGTTGCCATTGATTGTTTTCCATCGAGGGTGTTTACTAGAGCAGGTGATAAAGTCAGCCACCCTACTCTCAAAAGTTGAATTTGTATGAGGCTTGAGGCCTGTTATATCTAGATTTTCAATCAAGGGATCATCCTGAACCCACCTATCGCTCCAAAAATTGATGTTGTCGCCATTACCTAGAATCCACCATAAGCCCTTTTGGATTAGGTGCCTAGTTTGAATGATGGATTTCCATAAGACCAATCTGCTGAAAGGGGCCCCTTCATCCAGGATTTGGTGATTAGCAAGATATTTATTTTTGACAATCTAAATCCACTTAGCTGTGTCGTTGATGAGGATCCTCCAAGTATGTTTTGCTAGCATCACTAAATTCATTTTGGAGGTTTTTCTAAAATCCAAGCCCCCTTGCTTTTTGCTTTTGCACACAATATCCCAAGCAACGAGCGAGATTCTAGTCTTCACATTGTGAATACAAGGACACGACACTTAAATAACAACAGGAAATCAAATAACACAAGGAAATACAAAGATTGCACAAAATGAATAGATTTATTCAATAAACGGTGGGGGAGCCAATGAACTCCTTTGTTACAATCAGTACTCAATGTGAGTATTTGATACAATGATTTACAATGGCACTAGGGTTCTCTAAAACCCTAGCAATAACAACAACGTGTATTCAAATTTGATGTGTTTTTTCTTCCAACAGGTTGAGTGGGCTTCGAGTATCTAGTGTGGGGCCACTCCAGCTTCAACAACCATTCAACAATATGTAGAACTTGCAAATATGCATACATAAAAACATAACAAAGGGGTTAGTAATACCTATGAGGGCTCCACAATGTGATACCCTCAGACATCAATAAAACCCTAGTTAACGATGAAGTCATAAAGTATGCCAGATCAATAAATTATGAGATAAAATACATTCAAATAAGATATACCTTGCTTTTATTTCATTGTTGCAGATGACGTGGTGTAGCAAGTTCTGATTCGCATTTTTGTATTACGGTAGGCTTAGATGCGAACTTGGCAAGCTCGAATGCAAGCTTCGCAGGCTCTAGTGTGCACTTGCAGAATGTAGTAGGCTCTGGAGGGCACCTGCAAAATGCAACAGGCTCTGGTGAGCGCTTTGCAGGCTCTGTAGCGAGCCTCGCAAGCTCAAAATGGCGCCTACGGGCTAGGGAAAAATTTGCAAAAGCAGATCGGGGGGATGCCGACGAATGCGATGGATGGAGGGGGGCTATGATGGTGATGGAGGATGAATGGGTGACGGTTGGAACAACAGAAGTCTTATCGGTGAGCTAGGGCTTCATATTTTTAGGATTCTATGCTAGGTCTTCACCAATAATTCCTCTAGGGTGCAATGTCTAATCTCCAGGTTCTAGTTTTAGGTTTGAGCATTTGCAAATGCCCTTATTTTATAATCCAACCTAGGGTTTTCTTAGGGTTTTAGCCTTGCACTTTTAATCGTGTGGCTAAGATTAAATTAGATCCTAAGGTTGAGATTACTTTTTGAATGTGGCATGGATTAATGAAGATGGATGGTGGAGATTAAATTGAATCGGACGATTGTGGTTAATTGAGTTTATAAATACATATTTTATAAAAGTATACTATAACATAATATAAAATATTATATTAAATATAAAATAATATAAAATAACATTAAAATAAGCCCAATTGGGTTATGAAATGGCGAGAAAGGTGGAATTGGGCCAAATAATTGGCGGGAAAGGTGGAATTGGGCCAAATAATTGGCGAGAAAGGTGTAATTGGGCCAAATAATTGGCGGTAAATGTGTATGGTGGACAAGTGGGTGGTGGGATGGTTAGGATGGAGGATTAATGGCTATAATTTGGTGTCTACACACATCAGTTTTTGACCACAAAAATATTTTTTGCAGTTGTTCAATCTTGCAGCACATTGCCCAGGGAACTTTGAAGACATACAAGAAGTAAACAGGGATGCCTTGGAGGCAAGCCATAGAGAGAGTGGCTTTGGCAGCATGGGATAGGAGGTTTCCTTTCCAAGCAGCTAAAATTTTATGGATTCTTTCAATGACGTTGTTCCACATGGACTCCTTTGGATTATTGAAGAACAAGGGGAGGCCAAGGTAGGAGGATGGGAACGAGTCAATGGTGCACCCAAGGATATGAGCTATCTTGGTTTTATGGGCTATGAGATTATTAATGAAGAACACTTTGATTTTAATAAAATTTACCTTTTGCCCAACAATATTTTCGTAGAGGAGGAGGATATGCTTGATGGATTTGGCCTGAAGGATAGAATCTTGAGTGGATAAAATAGTGTCATCAATAAATTGCTGATGGGTGATAGGGCCGATGCCTGATGCAACTTGAATGTCATAAATCCTCCAACTTTGGCAAACAGCTTTAAGGGCTCTATGCAAAGAGTCATCTAGGATGATGAAGAGGATGGGCAAAAGTGGATCTCCTTGGCAGAGGCCTCTAACACTCGAGAACAAACTTGTTGGGGACCCGTTAACAAGGACAGAAAACCAGGAGGATGAATTTTTTTTTTGATGAGGTCGACCTAAGTCGAGTGAAAGCCAAACTTGAGGAGGACGTCAAGGAGGAAATCCTAATTGATCATGTCGAAAGCCTTGTTCATATCGAGCTTGAGGAAAAAAGCAGACTTCTTTGTGAGGGATGCAAAATGCAAGGTTTCATGAATAGTAATGACACCATCCAGGATGTTCCTACCTTTGATTGAGCTACCTTGACTGGGGTCAATGATGAGAGAGAGGATCATCTGCATTTTATTGACCATAACTTTGGTGAGGACCTTATAAAGGACATTACACAAACTGATGGGCCGATAATTGGACATGGACCTACAAGAGGAAGACTTGGGGATGAGGGCTATGAAGATGGCATTAATCCCATGGAGGATGGACTGAGTTGTCTGGAATTTTTAGATGGAGGTACACACATCCAAAAAAACGATGTCCCAAAAGGCTTGAAATAACTGGGGGGAAAACCATTCGGACTAGGGGCCTTGTTAGCTTGCATGGAGAAGAGGGTTTCCTTGATCTCTTATTGGGTGAAAGGGTTGAGGAGCATGGAGTTAGACATTGAAGGAACAAAGAGGGGGATATTGGCCAGAAGGTTAGACTTGGCTTGGTCATCACACCTAGTGGGGCTACGAAGGAGAGATTAAAAAAAAGAGAGATTCAAAATTAATCTCGAAGATATCCTTGGTGGTGGATCCATTGCTGTGAGTGATCTCCCAGATTTTGTTTGAGTCTCTATCTCAAGGTGGAAGCATGAAAAGACTTGGTATTGGAGTCACCATCTTTGATCCAGAGGGCTCTTGACTATCTCCATAAATATTCCTCCCTCGCTAGAATATTGTGGCACTCAACAAGGAGGTTTTGCTCTTCATTCTTGATGGTTCTGCTTTGTCTCTAGCTTCTATTTACCCTTTGATAGCTTGGAGCTTCTCTGCTTTGTCGAATATGTTTCCAAAGACCTCCCTGTTCCAAACCTTGAGTTTTTCTTTGACCAATTTGAGTTTTTGGGAAATTTGAAAAGAGGGAGAACCGGTGAAGGACTGCTACCACCAAAGGGAAACTTGGTTTATGAGGTCGGGGTGGTGGAACCACATTGAATCAAATCAGAAGGGGGACTTGAAAGAGGGAGGCTTGCTTGCTTCAAGGAGAAGGGAGCTATGATTAGAGCTAATATTAGGGAGGGCAAAGAGGGACACATCCCCAAAGAAGGGAACCACCTCTTTGGAAATGAGGAACCTGTCAAGCTTCACCTGAATGAGATCACTTTCTATTCTTTTGTTGCTCCAAGTGAGGTTGGCCCCTTTGAGCTGAATATCGAGGAGTTCGTTATTATTTAGGAACTCGCTAAAGTCCTCCATGATTTTGTTTATGGTATTGAGCCCTTCCCTCTTATCTAAAGGGTACAAGGGGGTGTTGAAATATTCAATAATGACCCAAGAGATAGTGTTGAAAGTGCTTCTTATTTGGCTGATCAAGTTCCACAAGCTTGCTCTTTCAAGGGGGGAGTTCGGGGCGTAAACATTGGAAAGGACCTAGGATAAATTGCTGGTTTTACAATGAAAATTATGTTGATGATTTTGTTAGAAGATGACAAGAGTCTCCCTTCGACCTTTGATGGATCCCACAGACACATGAGCCCTCCCGAGGATCCCTGAGCAGGGCTGCAAAGGACTTCTCCCTTGTTCTAGATTATTTTGGTAGACTTGAGAGAGGAGGCGTCATCATTTTTGGTTTCTTGAATAATGAAAATGGTGGGCTTACGCTCTTTCCTTAAGTTAGCAGCGAGGCGTTGTTTTTCTGCTCCGTTCAGGACTCTCACATTCCATGAGAGGATCTTCATTAACATTTTTTTGGGATTTTTTGCCTCCCTTCACCTGTTGAAGGGGAGTTTTGTTTCCTTTTGGTTCATATTTCTACAGATCTAGATTCCCAGAGAAGAGACTTGTTTGGGTCTCATTAGTTTTGTCTTCCTTAGTCTCTTTATTCCTTTGATTGACGATGGATGATCTTCCTCCTTTTTTGTCATAGCCAAAGTCGATGGAGGATTTTTTGCTTCGAGTGTTTTTCGGGCTGAATCTATCAGGTTGTTGGTGGTTAGCGAAAGGGCTTTCCATATCTTAAATAGGGAGGTAGTTTACCTCGAGAGGGGTAAGGGATGACCTTGATCTGGTTGGAGAGGGGATGGTGGAGCAAGGTCGGATTCCTAGAATCCTCAGTGGGAAAATCATCTTGGATACGATCATCAGTAACAATGGGAGAGAGAGGAGGTACCTGGACCTGATTAGGCTCCTCAGGAGGAGTGGACATTCCTTTACCTTTACCTTCATAGGCAACTTCCTTTCCTTGCATTGGGACATAGCGTTCCTCACTGCCTTAAGGTGTCATGGCTGAAGATGCCTAACCAAGGTCTCTAGGAGCACTCCTTGGGGGAGGAGGGTTTTGAGTTTGCTCCCTAGGAGGGCCTGCATTGCGCTTTGCACCCTTTTAAAGCCCTTTAAATGCTAGAGACTGAGCTTTTAGGGTGGGGTACTAGTTTCTTAGGTGTCCCTGGGAATGACAATGTACACAAAAAGCAGGTTTGTTCTCATATTCCAAAGGTTGGCACCTTCTATAGGAGGATCCGTAAATGAGGTTGACAAAGGTGGGAAGCTCAAAATCTAGGTTGGCGTTGATAAAAACGCGAGCATGGACCATCCATGACCGGACTTTGGTGGATGAATCAATCACAACTAGCTCGTCGATAGTTCTAGAGATTCTTCTAAGAACATCCTCATACCAGAACTGAAAGGGGAGGTTTGACAACCTAATCCATATTGGGAGGACATTGACATTTTGGGTGTCAAGGTCAAAATATTCAGCCCACCGATGGATGAAGATGCTCCTTCTGCCTAGGAACCAAGGTCCTCCAGTTAGGATTTTGCATGCATCCTCTTGATTGTTCAGTCTAATGGTAAAAAAACCCTGGATAGGGCAAAAATCTCCATGTTCCCACTTGTTCTCCAGTTGGAATAGACCCACTTCCTAATGGTCTCCATGTTTGGGCGACCTTCGATGAACTTGCCTACCAGAGAAAATTTTTACATGGTGAGGTAGCTTGACATCAAACTTTTTGGTATCACCAGATCCATGTTGTTGGGTACTAGATTATGGGTTGGGGGTTTAGGGAGGGGCCCTTGGTTGACTTTTTAGGCATAGGAAACAATATCAGATTTATCCGAATCGAAACCCTTCCCAAGGGTTTGACAAACCAGCAGGTCCCCTTTTTTCGAAGGCTCCTTTCCATGCGATGGGAAGGAGAAAACCCCATTGGTCGGATCCTTACCTGCATCGCTTATGTCATATCCTGCCATGGATCCTCCATCCTCTGAACTATTGTGTCTGCCTATACCTGCTCCCTTCGCCATCGCTCCTCCGCTCGCCCTCATTCAAGCCATTATAATTTCAATCTTTTGACTTCGCTTTTGTTTTGTAGATTTTGATCTTATTTCCAATGGCCTTCAATGTTTCTCCCTTCCAAAAATGTAATGGGAAGAAAGAAAAGACGAACCCATACTAGGACTTTGGAAGGGGTCTCTTCGAAGGGGTCAAAGTGAGGATTCCACATATTAATGTATAGAGTATACAGACCCATAAACCATGGACCAGATCTAAAAATAAGATTTTTTTCCTCCTTAAAGGTGAAGACAACAATAAAAAAAACCTCTTCTACGTAGTTTGATTTATATTACCCTTTTAACTTAGTTTTACATTCTTTGTCAATACAACATTCAAAGGTTTTCCTAAAGATCATGAACCAATAAATTGACATATAAGAGCCAACGCTGAGAGACCATAAATTTATTCTTTAATAGTTTCATTTGTTATCTCTATCGTGGGAACTTTTTCCCATCTTTTGACCATTTTCAAATCATCCCTAGCCTCTAAAGGTTATTTTTATGCCTTGGCTTTTGCTATTAAGGTTTCGATGGTTCTAGGTGGGACTACATTTTTTACATATAGGGCTTCTTTGAAGGAAGCCATGATTGCCATGATGAGCAGGTGAATTGTAGCTAGGGTTTTAAGCGCTCGACTCCACTATGAATGGAAGTTTAATTTCAATCCTAAGATCTATTTGTGAAAATCAAAAGACTGGATTAGGAAAACTTGGTTTTCTTCTACAGAGGTAGAAGTGTTGTAGTCTTGCTGAAGCATTGTTGGTCTTGCACACTTAGCTCCAACTTCTCCTCTCTCCACCTATTTTATAATGCAAAAAAGTGTTTTTTAACATTTTTTTGAGGGTTAATTTAAAGAGGTTTCTATTGGAAACCCTGCCCATGAAAGACAAAATAAGAGATGTGTATTGTTGACATCCATTGGCAAAAGTTCAAGCAAAAAAGAATAATACTTAGAACCCATTGTGCTAGATTGTCTAACCATGACCAACCAAGACAAGACAAAGACCCAATACATTGATGATAATATAAAGATATTAGAAGATAATGTAGACAATGAAAATATGTCCGAAGGACTCTTTAAATTTTTATAGTTGTAAATTGCTAACATTATAAGATAATAGATCCATATCTACATCCCATAATTCCATGTCATTACTATGAATGGATTTATATGACATTCAAGTTGAACACCGTATCAAAAAGCGTATCGACTACCAATTGGAAAAAAGAAAGCTTATTGACTACCTTATTACCTTCATGAATTGTACAATATAAGTCTTTGATTTTCAGTACACACTTTTAAATATTCTTTCATGAGAATGTTAAGTTTATAATTAACAAATTTTCCTTTTTGAAAGGATTCAATTGTGATCTTTAAGTTCCCTCAATAATTAACTCTTCAAAACCTTGATTAATGGTCACTCTCAAGTATATAATCAAATTAGCTATGTCTGCCTATTTTTTTTCAATAAGTTTACACAGGTTTTTATGAGGGATCTTGATCCCCTCGTACTGAGTGGGATTTGAACCTTGGACCACCCAAAGAAAGGCCAAAACCCTTACCACTGTAGCAAGCTTGTAGCTGTACGTTTGCTTAATTTAAAATATATGGTGAAAGACAAAAAGGTAAAAGATAAAGGTAAAGTTGTTTTTGATATCCACGATACCATAAGCCATATAAAACGATCCTCATAGAAAATATTATTTACCTACTATATTGATATTCAACCAAATTCCAACTACCAAAATATGAAATGTACAACTATATCCCATTGGATTTGAACCTTAAACCTCATATTTAGAGTTCTAAAGTTTTATAATTAAAACACTTAAGTTATACCACATAACAAATGTTTTATTACCATCTTTGAAAACACCTCTTATACATATCAAGCTAAGGTTTTTAGAACTCCCATTAAAATTTGTGATGAAAGATTTAAAAAAACAAAACCTTTGTATAACTAGTTTTCATGCAATATAAATAAATTTGATTTGTTTTTTTAAAATTTAATATTTTTAAAATTAAAAGGAAAAAAATTATAAAAAATCTTTATAAACCTTAATTTTTTAAATAAAAATAAAATCAACAAAACCATTTTAAAAAAACACTTAACTAAAACATTAAAATACAGTTAGCGACAGTGAAGATTCTTTAGAATTGCAAGACATAAAGGCTAAAAATAAATTTTAGACGAAACAAATGGTGAAAAACTTAAGCTAAATAATTTAACACGAAAAAATGGTGAAAAACTTAAGCTAAATAATTTAACACGAAAAAATGGTGAAAAACTTAATCTTCCTCTAAACAGAGATTTTGCAAAACCCTTGCACGGCAAAGAGTTTATATGCGCTATCATTCTAGCCTATACCTCATTTTTTTCTCTTTCGTCATCGAGCAACTCCTCCGACTGAGATCCAGAGTTCGCAGGTTTATCCACGATGCGTGTTTGTTGTTTTTTAATCAAACTATATACACATTGCATTTATAGTAAATATTATATCAGCGATTTTCATTTGCAATTAGGGTTTTATGTCGACTACACAGAATTTCTCTCTATTGTCTTTCTCTGTTGGTTAGTCTTCAGAGTTGAAGGTTATATATTGTTTGATGTGATTTCAGGTTGAGAAGAAGGCAAGATGAGGCCAATATTGATGAAGGGCCACGAGAGGCCTCTGACGTTTCTCAAGTATAACAGGGACGGGGACTTGCTGTTTTCGTGTGCAAAGGATCATACGCCTACCGTGTGGTTTGGTCACAACGGCGAACGTCTGGGGACATATCGAGGTCACAACGGTGCAGTCTGGTGCTGCGATGTCTCAAGTAAGGACTTCTAGGGTTTCTATGTTAACTTTTAGTTTTTGCAGTTGGGGTGGGCGGGAGGGGGAGTTCTGTGAGAGATTCAGAATTTTAACCTCTTTATCTTTTTGCACAAATATGGTATTTTTTTTGTGATTACACATAACAAATTTATATACAGTATAGCCCCATAACCCTAACCAAAATGTTTTTAATATCACATTTAACCGGGGTGGGTTGTGTGTTTGTGTGTTCTCGCATGTTTGTTTTATAAATGTAGTTTTGTTTGGAGAACCTGATTGGACCTCACTTGGGTATTTGAAATAGGAGGTTCAAGCTTGAAGGTAGATAACAGAACACAAGTGCCTCCTTCTATGCATAGTTAGACCTTGTGTATGGGGTGGTAGGTGGTAGGTGGTAGGTGGTCTGATATACATACTGTTCTAATACTTTAAAAAGTTATCATACGAATTTCGTATGACATGGTAGAAGATGGAACTGGAGCACATTCATTTATTGCTTCAGTCCGGATTAAGCTGCCCTCAAACTATAAAATGTGAAGGTAAAGGTGATTTTTCATAGTGCAGCCGAGCCGGCATGTTTCCTGGCCATATGGGACACTTATGTAGGAGTAAAGGGAAGCATTTGTACATCACATACACACATTTATGCCATCAATTGTGTACTGCTTTGGTTTTTAACGCAAGGTACAAAAATATAATATACTAACGGCTTTCTACGTTACTTACACATAGCTATAATAATGTTCAGAATACCTGCAAATCAAGGAGATATGTTTTTTCTCTTTTTAATTAGTTATATGATTGGAACAGCCCTCACCTATATTCAATCATGGCCGCGTTACTTTGCCAAGCAATATAGCTTGGCAAGATTTGAACCCTTGTGTCTGCCTTGAAAGTTGATGTACTTAACCAGTTAAGCTCTAGCCATTTGATGAGGAGATATGCTTGTTTGGCCTTCTTCTGCATTCACTTTAATGGATGGCCCTAGCCATGCCAGGAGACAAGGGGCATACATTACTTGGCCTGGTGCTTGAAATTTGATGTACTATCAACTTTCTAGGTTACTCACACATAGCCCTAATAATGTTCAAAATACCTGCAAATTAAGGAGATATGTTTTTTTTTTAATTAGTTATGTGAGATTGAAACAGCCCCCACCTATATTACATCATGACCGCATTACTATGGTAATTGACAAGCAATATAGCTTGGCAAGATTTGAACCCTTGTGTCTGCCTTGAAAGTTTATGTAATTAACCAGTTAAGCTCTTGCCATTTGATGAGGAGATATGCTTGTTTGGCCTTCTTCTGCATTCACTTTAATGTATGGCCCTAGCCATGCCAGGAGCCAAGGGTCATACATTACATGGCCTGGTGCTTCTCTAAATTCCAAACTTGGTCGATCATGTGATCAAGGTACCTCAAAATTTCAGATCAATCTCTCAAAGGCTGAAGATGTGCTTAAGACTTTGCTTTTGAAAGCAAGGCCTTTTTTGTGCACTTGCCTTGCACGGCTTTGGTAAGATATTGTTGCCTGGTGTTGAAGCTTGATGTTCCTTAGCTCAACTGCTCCTCGTTTACCAACACTGATGCAGTCTAAATACAAAAAGCCAACCTCTTATGCAAAGAACTTCAATCTATTTTTGTAGGTACTTAGCTATTCTCTTTTCCACCAAGAGGTGGAGAGACCTTATCAGGATGCAACATCTGAAACTTCAAAAGCTATTCCAATTTCTTTATCCATATTCAGTCTACCAAATTTTTCTTTCAGGCACCCGTTAGTGATGTGGATTTTCAGCAGTCGGAGCCGCCTTAACTGCATGAAGACAGACCTAGTTAAATAACCAGACTAATATCAAACTGGACAGTAACTCTATAAATCTTCAGACAAGCTGTACAAGGAATAGCAACTACAACCTGCAGATCAATTCTCCATTTTTCTTCTCGTTGCTTATCGCAGTTTATGATACACTGATATACAGGCATAGGATGATTGATGTTATTTCTTGATGCTAACATGATTGCCAACAGACCAGATGCTTTTAAGGTGGTCAGCCATCGACAACTTTTCTATTGGATTTAAATTGATTTGATCCTCAGTGTATGGTGAAGGCAAATAAAAGTGTCTGAGCTTTCTTCTCATTTCTAATAAACTTTCAAATTGATTAAGTTGTTAAATCGGTCCTTTCCAGCAAAACAAGAGATTAGGGTGAACAATTGGAAATCCAAAAGGGATTTAATTAATTTTATGGGTTTTATTATTGATGATTGGTCCAAATTCCTCAAAAATCCCTAGTGGTTGTTATAAAGACCTTCCCAATGCCGTTACAGGCCAAAGTCACTCCATTCAATAAAAGAGTTGTTGCTTTCTTAGCTCCTATTCATACGAACAATTGAAACTAATGTATCTGAAGTGATATATGGGCATAAATGCATCTTCCAACATTGCTTTTAAATCTCTAACAAGAAATTTGGTCATCAGGGCATTTACGATTAGCATAGATTTCACTTTAACCTCATTGATCTTGATATTCTTGTCAAGGACACGAGTGAGGCCCTTACTACTACAGCAGCCTGTGTTAGGTTGTTGGTTGCATTAGCATTACATAGCACACAACTAAAAGCTTTGTAACAAGCTATTTACAATTTTAATCTATAAAATTGGAATTTCATCTCAAATTTGAAGATCTACCGAAAATTTAATTAAAATCTTTAGAAATTGTTAGTTTGTGGGAAAACTTCAGCCAACCTGAGAAGCGAAAGTATTCAGGAACTTGTATGAGTTAACTTAGGTGGATATAAATAAAATGGTATGAGCTTAAGTGGTTAAGACGTGGACTTGCAATGCAGAGACTCATGTTGATATCTTCACAGACGATATATACATAATTGTCAAATAATACCACAATGTGTATTGTTGTAATGAGAAGCGAAAGTATTCAGGAACTTGTATGAGTTAACTTAGGTGGATATAAATAAAATGGTATGAGCTTAAGTGGTTAAGACGTGGACTTGCAATGCAGAGACTCATGTTGATATCTTCACAGACGATATATACATAATTGTCAAATAATACCACAATGTGTATTGTTGTAATATGCGTGGGGCCTATCAAATGGCATTAGCTCAACCAGTTTAATTCCTCATCTTTCAAGGAGGAAAGCCAGGTTTAAATCTTGCCAAGTGTGATACATGCATAAGAGTCAAGTTGTTATGATACCACTATGTTGTGATGATGTAATATGGGTGGGGACCATTTCAAATCCCATATAATGAATTAACAAAATGGGTGGGGCCCTTTTCAATCCCATATAACCATTTAAAAAAACATGTGTAGACATAAATTAGACATATGTTCCTGAACATTTCAAGTGTGTAATAATTAGTTTTAGTTTTGATACTTGTTTCCCCCCTTATAATTATCATATACGACGACCCTCTTATTTGGATATTTGTATCCATGTATCAGATACGGATATGATACTTCTTAGATACCATATCCAGATGTATCTGAATACATGGGTACTGTTTCTAGACATTCAAATACAAGCCCTTATTTGCACCATATCCGTATATGGCTTAGTCACACAATTTGGGCCATATCTAATACATCTGGATATGGCCTAGGCACATCTAGAGCTGTATCCATGACATGAGATTGAAAGAAAGATTTCGAATTTAAAAAAATAAATTTAAAATTTAAAAAGCAATGACAATTGTATTCTCAATTAGTGAAAAAACAATATGTTAGGGGTCTTAGGGGGGGGGTCTTGAGAATTTGCAGTATCTGCATCTGATGCTGTGTTCATATCAGATACCTAACCTGTTTCCATTTAACATAGGTCTTTTTTTTTTCAACTTAGTTCTCTGAAATTATAATATTTAACATGTCATCATGCTATATTGAAAAAAAATTCATGTGCTGAACTTTTTACAAGACTTATGTTCAAAATCTTGTTTTTTCTTATTCATCTAATTCTCTGAAATTATAATATTTAACATATTGTCTTTTCGCTAATTGAGAATACAATTGTCATTGCTTTTTAAATTTTAAATTATTTTTATAAATTCCAAGTCTTTCTTTTTAAATTCCATATCTTTCTTTCAATCTCATGTCATGGATACTGTGCCTAGGCCATATCCAGATGTATTAGATATGGTTCAAATTGTGTGACTAAGCCATATACGGTTGTATTAGATATGGTCCAAATAAGGGCATGTATTGAAAAAAGAAAAAATAAAAATTTCATATGCCGATTTCTGAACTTACATTTAAACATGAACGTTGTGTCTAAGATGATAACTGCATAGCACTTGCTAGCCCTTGTTTTTCTTTGAAGCTGCTGTTCTTGCCGAGTGTAGTATGATTTGTACATGGGTGTGTAATGTCATCTTCACTCTTAGAAAGCAAGGCACATAAACCCAATAAGTATTGAAGTTTTTTATATGGCTGTAAATCATAGAGTACAAGTAGCTTTTTTGGGATTTGGGATCATGAGCTAGAGTTGTTATCTTACTTTAGGATGGACTGTGAAGAAGGAAAACAACCATGAAACTTGAGGGATCAGACTGCAAGAACTAAATGACAGTATGGGGTTAACAACTTAGAAAGTGTTCTGGAGCTATGAACTTTTTATTGGTTTTTAACAATTGTATTTCTTTAATGCTTTCATTTACTTTCGATGAATACTTTATTTCTCATAGCTTAGTGAGATTATTTTTTTGAACATAAACTCATGTGGGTTTATAATGCCAGGGGATTCTACACGCTTAATAACTGCTAGTGCAGATCAGACTGCTAAATTATGGAAAGTGGAGAATGGAGGTCAACTCTATACTTTTAACTTTGACTCCCCCGTGAGATCTGTGGACTTCTCAGAGGGGGATGGACTTGCATTAATCACCAGTGATCCTTTCATGGAATTGACTTCTGCTATTCATGTTAAGCGGATCGAGAAGGATATTTCAAAGCGTAAGTGAAGAAATTCTTTCCTATATTTTGTACATTTCTCTTGTTACTTTCTAGGCCTACATGCTATGATGTGGCAGTTTGGAAGTGCATGTTATTCACGCTAGGATGTTGTGTCTGTGATCTGCCATCAAATCCCTATTTTTGAAGCATCCGATAATTGCTTAGTTTTTGTTTTTCTTTGTTTCTTAGAATTTTAATTAAATGCTTTTCTAGGCTGGTCCTCAACCAAGGATTTCACATTTGCATTTAACACAGACAGATGTGGAATCTAGTTTGTTGTAATGAAGGAATCGTCCTTGTCTTACTCAAATGTTCTCAACTGCAAGTCGGGAGATGATAGTTTTAGTTTCAAGGGAGTCATTTGTCAACCTATGCTGTTGAAGACATCTCCTTTGCTAAAAAGTTTTTATCTCATCTAGGAATTTTTGTGATGGATCATGGATGTCAAAATGTAAATGCTGACTTTAATGAATGTTCCACACAGCTCGGAAGGCCCAAACATCCATTAATATAGAGCTTGATAGCATTATTTTGTATTTGACTTTAGGGTATATTGTTATCTTAACTGATAGCATGATGAGATGATAGCAAATTCATTTAATCTGTCTCTCTAGGAAAGACATAATGCTTTGAAAATATATAAGCAGCTCGGTGCCTTTGCAGTAACATGCAAACAAATTACAAAAGATCTATTTCCCTTGTCATATGATGCAAATAAATTACCAAAGGTCCAAGCTTCCTTTTGACATAGATGCACAAACTATCAACGGTCTAAGTTTCCTTTGTCCATGTATACAGACACATTTTCAAAAGTCTGAGTTCTGCTCTTCCATTTTCATAATTTTGATGATGCATTACATTGCATCACTAATAATTTTACGTTGAAGTTTTTTTTTTTTGTAAAAACGGCTAAAATTTAATTATAAGTAAAGAACTGATTACAAATTGGTGTCTTGGTGCCTGCCTTTTTTGGCAAGCCCCAGAATACAAGTCAACTTCCTCTCTTTTCCATAATGGGTCACTAAACTCTCAGGTGCTGCTAGATGCCTCTTCAGAAATTTGCCACGTCTATCCTCCTCTCTGCTTTGTTTCTCTGGTCTCCATCCCTTTACTCACTTCCTTTTATTTCTTGTTATCCTCTTCCAGTAATTCCTTAGGATCAACCGTACCATCCAGTTACTGTTCATCTGAGGTTGCATTCCTTTGATAGTCCCCAAAATTCATACTCTCCAGTTTTCTCCATATTGCAGCTTCATCTTCTGACATATGGTTTTCCTCTGGGTTTTTAGCAAGCATTGTTTCAACCAGCTTCCTTTTTGTTGTGTGCTAGGTCCACTCCATTGGTTTGTATTCTTCCTTGAAGATGCGTCCATTCCTCTCTAGCCATATTTGCCACCATATGAAACCTGGTCCTAATGCCCACACAGTCTTTAAATATTTGGATTTGAATTTTTGAAGGTTCCAATAGTCCTAGAAGGAGTCCATGGTGAGGATTGGTCTCTCTCCAGGGTCGAAGATGCCATGCCATAGACTCCATATTCTTTGTGCAAAAGGACATTCAAGGAGGAGGTGGGACACTGATTCCTCATCCTGATTACACATTATACATCTATTAGGTCCTATGAACCCTCATCTGTGCATGTTATCCTGAGTAAGAATGCTATTGTGTGCCACCAGCCATGAAAAGCAATTTACCTTTGTCCATCCTTTGGGTTGCCATATTTTTAACCAAGGGACTTCCCTTAGTTGCCTCACTTGGGGGATGTTTGCTTTGAAACCTTATTTCATTGTATAGATTTCCAATTTGCCTTTCCCCCATGCTAATTTATCTGGTTCATCTTTTCTCGAACATGATCTGTTGTTCAAGATTGCCATTAGCTCTTGTTTCTGTTCTTCCCTACCATCAATCGACCAATCCTCCATGGGGTACCATTGTTGGCTATTTGAATCCTGCTGTGTAGATGATTTAATGTAGTGACAGATATGGGTCCATCCTTTCCTGCTTAAATCTGAGATCAGGTCTACTAGATGGGGGTAAAGAGAAACTATGGGTGGGAAGTGGTCCCAAGAATCTTCCCAAACTCTTACGCTTTTTCCATTCCCCACTCTCCAAAAAAGGCCCTGCTTTATAATACTAGCTCCTCTCTTCATAGCTTTCCAGATTTCAGATCCCTCCCCTGTGACTGGAAGGTGAGGGATATCTTCACTTGTATGCATTGGGTAGTATTTTGCTCCACATTTGGTTTGGGTTCGTTATCCATCTCCAGTACAATTTTCCATTTAGGGCCTGATTATTATCAGTCGCTGCACGAATTCCCAATCCTCCTTTTTCCTTTGGCTGGCATACTCTGTCCCAGCTGACCAGTGACCTTTTTTGCTCTCCCTTAACCCTGGACCACAGGAATTTTCTCATAATCTTGTCCAAGTCCTTCAATACACTTTTTGGGGCTGCCAGAACTGAGAACTTGTAGATTGGCATTGCTTGGAGGACTGATTTTAGCAGGGTCAGTCTACCTCCAAAACTCAACCAACGATTTGTCTAGTGTGTTAGCTTATCATGTAGTTTATCCTTGATTACTCTCCATTCTTTACTCTTTAAACTTTTAGTTGTGAGAGGTATGCCCAAATATTCTATTGGAAGAGAAGCCTCTGAAAATCTGAGTATTTGAGTGATTCTATCTCTTACTCTTTTTGTCACATTGAAGAATACTACCTTGGATTTTCCTTCATTCAGCAGTTGACCTGTTGCTGCTATGTAGCAGTCTAGAAGATTTCTTATACTCATTGCTTCTCTTAGTGATGCTGCTCCCCACATCCTTGTATCATCAACAAATTGAAGGTGAGTTAGGTTCATCTCAGGGCCCATTCTTATTCCTGCTAGGGTGTTTTCTGCTTTTCTTTTCTTTATTAGCCTCCCCAAGCCCTCTGCATACAGAATAAACAGATAAGGGGATAGTGGGTCCCCTTGCCTGATGCCTCTAGAGGTATGGAATAGTTGTGAGGGTTCTCCATTGATGAGAACTGAGAAGGATACCAAGGAGATACATTCCATGACCCATGTTATCCAGTCCTTCTGAAAGCCAAATTTTCCCAGAATCTTTGCTAGAAACTCCCAACTGACTCGATCATATGCCTTGGATAGATCTAGTTTCAGAAACATGCCTTTATTCCCTTTTTGATTGAGCGTGTGAAAAGTTTCTTGGGCCACAACAATCCCATCCAGGATCTGTCTCCCTTGTACAAAGCCTCCTTGTTCTGGAGAAATCACTTCTGGAAGGAGCTTTTTTAGTCGGTCTACCATTAACTTGGTCATTATCTTGTAGACCACGTTGCATAATGCTATGGGTCTGTAGTTGGAAATTTCTTTCGCTTCTCCTCTTCTGGTATGAGGGCCAGTAGGGTATGGTTAATTGCCTTGAGGATTCTTCCACTGGTTTTGGCTTCCTCCACTACTGCAGTCAGATCCTCTGCTATTATGTCCCAGAAGGCTTTGTAAAATTCTACAGGAAGCCCATCTGGTCCTGGAGATTTTCTTGTCTGCATACCAAACATTGTTGCTCTGACTTCTTCCACTTTGATTTCTTCTAGAAGCTCCTCATTCTGCTTCTGACCTATCAACTTTGGTATACTATCCAGAATTTCTTGTTGATGGTAGGAGGATAGATGTGTATCTACAGTGAATAAGGTCATAAAATAGTTGTTTGCTAAATCTTGCATACCTGAGGTTGAGGTTTGTTTGATTCCTTGGCCATTGGAGAGGGCATTAAGTCTGTTGTGGAGGCTCCTTGTTGTGGCTGAGTGGTGAAAGAACTTGGTGTTCTTGTCTCCTTTCAACCAGGTTATTCTTGCTCTCTGCTTCCAGAATGCTTCTTCTTTCTGATCTAATGCCTCTTCCATTTTTAGTAGGCTCTCTTCTTGATTCAGAAGATCTTTTGAGATAGGTCCAGATCTTATCTGTTCTGCCACTTATTGCATGCTTTGTGAAATGGATGCTCTTTGTTTTTGGAAGTTTATCCTTTGGGTTCTGCTCCAACTCTTCAAATTATTCCTTACAAACTTTAATTGAAAGAAAAATTGATATTGTGTTGTCCCATATGATGGTTTACCTTGTGTCCACCATTGTTGGATTAGGCTTGGGAGTTCCTCGCTCTACAACCAAAAATTCTCAAATCTGAAAGATCTTTTTGGAGAGACCCTTTTGGCGATGTGGAGGCTGACCGGGAAATGATCCGAAGGTAGTTGGTTTAGAACCTCTGAATGACATCCCCAGAAGTGTAAGACCTCTTCCCCTACCAGTATTCTATCTAGTCTTGATTTGATTGTTTGTTCTCCTTTCCTCTTATTTGTCCAAGTAGTGCTACATCCTAGGGGTGGAATGTCTATCAAGTCCAAACTATCAGTTTGGGCAATGAGGAGTCTATCCTTTTCACTCAATTGGGCCATACCCCCTTCTTGATCATTCACAAACATTTTTGCATTGAGGTCTCCTCCCACCAACAACAAATCTTTTGGATAAGCTTCCCTTATAGCTTGGACTGCCTTCCATTGGACTTTTTGGTCACGAACCTCCTTCATTCCATAGATGTTAATTATTAGCCAGATTGTATCTGATTCTCTATCTCTTAATCTGAGCATCAAGACCCCTCTAGCTGATGTCACTCCTATCTTCTGAAAAATATCTCTGTTCCACATTGTAGCCACTCCTCCTGAGAATCCTTGAGCGGCCTGTGCCTCATAGTCTCCATATCTCCAACATATTTTTGAGATAGTTTGCATTGCTGCGAGTGATGCTCTAGTTTCCTGTAGTAACACCACATCTGGGTGACTGTCCTCTATCATTCTTTTAACGACCATTTGTCTGGGGTGGTTGTTTAATCCCCTTACATTCCATGTGTTTATTATCATTGAGGTTCAGTGTTGTAGAAGTTGGCTATGGATTTGACCAACCCCGACTCTCTCATCTGTTCCCCTTGTTGCTGCATCTTTTCCTTATTGGTCCTCCTGCCAGCTCCTTGGGATCTTGCATTCTTCTGTCGTTTCTCCATTTGGCTTATCCCCAAGGTTGGCTTTTCTCTGTTCTTCTCTACTATTCCCATGATGACATCCTTTGATGTTTGTTGCTCCTGATTATATATTATTAGTGCCCCTTCCATCTCTGAGTGTGGTGGTCTATTGGGCTCTCTCATTTGCTCATGGACTGGTATGGTTTGAGGGTTTTTGAGATAGTTGTGGCTTTCATCTAGGTCATCCAATCCCTTTAAGTGTTGTTGTCCTTCCATTACTATGGGTTGGGGGGTTTGTTGCTCTCCTTCTGTAGGTCTGTCTGGGTTCCTGGCTGGATCTATATTCTGTGAATCTTCTCCCTCCATTGGATCATCTAACCTAAGGATCTCATATTTGTTGGATGAGGCCCTCCATTCTGGGTGTTGGTATGTGTTTCCTCCCTTGTTTTGACTGCTCCTCCTTGCCTGGGTGTTATTTTTTGCTTCTTTCCTCATAATTGTTTGGAATCCTGCTTCACTTTCTTTCTGTGGTGGTTGGTCTCTTGAGCTTGTGCTTGTTTGTTGTATCTCATCCTTGGCTAGTTTGGGGTAATCTCTAACCAGGTGTCCATACTCGTGGCATGCTCTGCATCTGAATGGAATTGATTCATAGTCCACCTGCTGTCTCCATATATTCCCTCCTACTTTGAGGTCAATTTCCATCGGGAGTGGCTTTCCCAGGTCCATCTCCACACAAATTATGGCATATGCAGCCGATCCTCCTTCCACTGATTCTCGCAACCTTCCTATATATGTTCCTGTTGCCACATTTTGCACGGGGTGCAATGTTTTCAGTTTTGTAGCAGTGCTGCTCTTCCTTTTCCCTCTTCCTCTCTTTCCCTTTCTTCCTCTCTCCTTTTCTCTCTCTTCCCTGCATTCTCTTTCTTCCCCCCTTTCTTGTAGCCCCTCAGTCGGATATCAAATTTGACAGTAATTGCCCTGAAAATTGGCTAAGTGTTGGTGCGAAGTCGGTCCGACTTCGCCCAGTTTTGGTGCGAAGTTCGTACTTCGCCCAGTTTTGGTGCGAAGTTCGTACTTCGCCCAGTTTTGGTGCGAAGTCCGACTTCGCCCTTCTTTCTGGGCGCACCTTGTAGCAGGCTGGCAGGAAAAATGACTAAGTGATGGGGCGAAGTTCGTACTTCGCGCGAAGTCCGAACTGCTCCCCCTTTCCAGGGCGAAGTCCGTACGGCGGCAGAAATCAGCTTTCACCTGTGCGCAGTCCGACTTCGCAGCGAAGTCGGAGTGCGCCCTTTGACAGGTGCGCAGTAGGGAAACAAACTCAGAATTTGACTAAGGCATGAAGGCCTTCCCGACTGCGCTGTTTTCTGCCTGCGCAGCCCAATGACGCTCATATCCCGGGAGAAGTTGGATAAACTGCCTTTCAAGGCAGACACGTGTCAAGCAGCATCATCCGACAAGTGTCCAGCTCCGGGATCTGAGCCCGGACGTGCCGAGCAAAAGGGCGAGCATGGGCTGCACTACCTATGCCAGTTGCCTCATTTAAAGTTGATTGGAGGTTCTACCGCTCCAACCGCTCGCATTCTCGCCGATAAGAAGTTCTACCCAACACGCCGCCACGTAGGCTGTCCGGCCTTCCGGGAAGACCATGCTCGCGGGTACAGTCCGGTCCGACAAAGGTCAACATTTGCAGCTCCTCCGCCGCTTTTGTCAGCTAGTGTTTGACTGGGACTTTGTGCCCATTAATGTAACGGGAGGGACTCGGGCTATAAATACCCACCATGTTTTCATTGTAAGAGGTGGAAGGGGAATGTTTGTTAGGGAACTACTGTAACCGTGCTTCTGCTTATAAATATAAAGTATATGCCTGGCTCTGTTCTACTGCTTTTATTTTTTATGCTGCCTCTCTTTTGCATGTTTGCTTTACGTTTTCCTGTACCACGGCTCGTTGATTCGTTTCAGCATTTGGTGGTCAGGAACACCTGAAGCATTGCTTGTGTCATGGCCTGTTGATTTACTTTGGCATTTGGTGGCCAAGCACTTTTGAATTTAATAGATTAGAGGATACATAGAATAGATACGGTATCAACGCACTCTGCACCAGCACTACATTCAGACTTTGGCCGGCAGCGCCATAGAGGACGATGAACTCTACATGATCCTGGACGGTGAAGCCAACTTTGCCCAACCAGAGGAGAATCTAGTGCCGCCCGCCAAAGAAGAAAAGAAGGCTGCAGATGCAGCCAAGCCTTTGCAGGTATATGCCAGAAGAGAAAAGGCGCAGCCCGGTGGGCTGCCACCATACAAGCGGCTTTGGCCCTACACAGCCCAGGAGAAAGCATCCAAAGATAAAGCTCCAGCCAAGCCTCCTCCGGCAAAGGCAGCCCCTGTTCCTGCCAAGCCTCCTATAGCAAGGGCTCCAGTTCCGGCTAAAGCTCCCGTACCTCAGCCTCCAGCTGAAACCAAAGAACAAGCCCAGGAGAAGCTGAAGTACCTGTCTCTAGCCAAGAGACAGCGAGTTGAAGCCACCCAACAGTACCGGACGAAGTATGAGCCGGCAAAAGAAGCAGAAGGAGCTAGCACCTCGGGCTACAACATAGTAGACGAGTTGAAGAGAACACCTGCTAGAATCAGCGTGTACGATGCTCTTCTGCTCCCAGGCCAGGTGGATCTGCTGCAGGAATCTCTGAAAAACATGAAGAACGGCAAGCGACATGCACCCGCTGTCCTGGTTCAACCTCCGACGAGCCTCAACCACTTGGGAAGAACAGATCGCCTCCCTTCTATCTCGTCTTTACGGATGCAAGGGCACATAGTACACAATCGCATGGTGGACTGCGGTGCTTCCACGACCGTGATGCCGAAGGCCGTCTCGCGATGAGATCAGGATGGAGTACACAAGGAGAAGCCAAGGCATGCTACAATTAGACGACACCCCTGTCAAGACAGTTGGTGTCATAAAGGATATCCCTATCCAACAGCATAAAGCTCTCGACATTATGGTCATCCAAGAGGTCGTGGTCGTTGACTTGGCTCCCTACTTCGGCATGTGTCTCTCTCGGGAGTTCACTGCGAAGCTGGGCGGGTACCTGTCTCTAGACTACTCACACATGGAAGTGCCCTTCAAAGGAAGGAGACTGAAAATTTTCAATGAGAAGCCTTCCACCTTCCTAGTAGAGAAGATACCCGGAGGAGAGTTGGACTGCATGGTCCAAATTGTCGGAGGAAGAACTGGTGACAGTAGAGCCGACGAGCAAGCCCTCGAAGTGCTACGGCACTTGAAGATGAGTTCTCTTTGCGGGATTTCAATGTCGTAATTGAGAATGAGCAGGTCGTTACTCCATTGTACAGCTCGAGAGGCTTGACAAGTCGACCGCAAAGGAAGTAGGACTCGCACCCGAGAAGTCGTGGAAGCTTTTCTTTGACGGCGCGCGATGCAAAAATGGCGCCGGTGCAGGGGTACTTCTGGTTTCTCCGAACGGGATCCAGAAGGACTATACCTACAGGTTGGCTTGGAGCTGCACTAACAACTCGGCAGAGTACGAAGCCCTGTGCTTGGGTTTGCGAAAGGCGGAGAGGCTGGGGATCAAGCACCTGCAGATCTTTGGAGATTCAGAACTGGTGTGTCACCAGGTTACGAACAAGTGCGCCTCCAAACATCACTACCTCAAGGCGTACCGCAATCGGGTGTGGGACCTGATGGAGTCGTTTGACTCGTTGAATGTCAAGGCGATATCACGTGAGAAAAACATACACACTGACATTCTGGCGTCTGTTGGAGCCAGGTACGTTTCGGCTGATGACGTTGTCCAGAAACCGAAGCCGGTTCGCACTATTTACAGGCCTTCTGTGCCTGATAAGGACACCCACTGGTAGGTGTTCGATTGTGACGAGGAGATCGTCACATTTTTGGTTAACGAAGTCGGTTCAATCGAAGGTAGACCCTGATGACGAGCAATATGAGGGGTTGATACAGTTAAAAAATAATCATGTCCCGAAAGGACTGATTACATTGGAGAGTCTATTTGATCAGAATGACAGAGCAATATCTCACAGGATCAAAGTAGACCCGACGCAGTATGCCGACCTGGAACTCGAACCTGGTAAAACTATCAAAGTCGGGACAGACTGCACTTCGAAGGAACTTGAGCAGATTAGATCACTGTGCCGAGAGTTCCCCGACATCGTGGCCTGGTGCTACGAGGATTTGAAGGGGTATGACAAAAATGTAATCCAGCATACCATTGAGCCAGAGGATGGCGCCAAGCCATTCCGACAGAAGCAGAGGGCCGTAAATCCGAAAATTGAGGCCATGATGAAAGCAGAGCTCTTGAAGATGTTGGAGGCCAAAATCATCTACCCCATCAAACATTCATCCTGGGTCGCAATTTTGGTGCCCGTGAGGAAAAAGAATGGCGACATTCGTCTCTGTGTCGACTTCAAAAACCTGAATCAGGCTTCCCTCAGGGACCACTATCCGCTTCCCCAAATCGACCAGATTCTACACATCGTTGCTGGAGCCCAGAGATTCTCACTTTTAGATGGATTTTCCGGCTACAACCAGATTTGGGTCAAAGATGAGGACCAGCATAAGACGGCGTTCACCACCAAATGGGGGACGTTCGCCTATCAGCGCATGCCTTTTGGCTTATCCAATGCTGGTGCCACATTCCAAAGGGCCATGGACCTGGCCTTCCGAGAGCTGCTCAATAAGATCATTGTTATCTACCTTGATGACATGACTGTTTTCTCTCACCAAAGAGGGGATCATGTTTCCCACCTGCGGCAAATATTTGAGAGGTGTCGAGAATTCGACATTTCTATAAACCCGAAGAAGTCTGTCTTCGCGGTAAAAGAGGGTAAGCTGCTGGGACACGTCATCTCCGAGAAAGGCCTCGCCATTGACCTTGACAGAGCAGAAGCCCTCCTTCGCTTGCCAGCCCCCATCGATAAAAAAGGGCTGCAGTCCTTCTTCGGTCAGATTAACTTCGTGCGAAAGTTCATTCCGGACTTCGCGCAAGTGATCAAGCCTATGGCCGAACTGCTGAAAAAAGATACAGCTTATGAATGGACTGATGAGAGACAGCAAGCCTTCGAGGAAATCAAGGCTTGAATTGCGCAAGCTCCGGTGTTGATAAACCCGGACTACTCCAAGGACTTCATCCTGTATGCGGTGGGAGAACCCGAAAGTTACGTTGCAGTCCTAACCCAGAAGGGAGACGATGGCGAGGAGCGCCCCATAGCGTTCCTGAGCCAAGTGATTCAGCCGCATGAAGAAAAGTACAACTTTATAGAGCGGCAGGTTCACGTTGTTATGAAATCCCTCCGAAAGTTCAGGCATTTTGTCTCCCAGAGCAAAACGACTGTCTTTGTGATTCACCCGGACGTTCGAAGCTTCATCATACAAGGAGAGCCGGGTCACAAGAGAGCAGGATGGATTGCAAAAATCTAGGAGTTCGACATCGAAGTGCGGCCCACCAAGCTTATCAGGGGCCGAGCCTTGTGTCAGGAATTGGCCCGAAGCGCTGTAGCCGGCATCTCCACCTGTAAGTGGGAGGACACAGCGACACTCATCTACTTAGCCAACTCCTTATCGGAGGGGAGTGATTGGACAGATGAACTGGTGAGATATTTCTGCACCGAAAGATGTCCCGATCACCTGAACGCCTCACAACGAAGGAGATTTCGGCTAGGTGCACTTAAGTACACTCTTCGCCCCGAGGGGATTTACTTCAAAAATATTGACGGCATCCTGTTGCGGTGCGTCATGAAATCCGATCAGCCCAGGGTCCTCTGAGAATTTCATTTCGGGATGCGTGGAGGTCATCATTCTGCGAGGCCTACGACCTTAAAAATAATTAGAGCCGGGTACTATTGGCCCACTCTATTTACAGACGCTTATGCGGTCTGTTCCAAGTGTGATCAATGCCAGAGGTTTGCTGGCAGAAACATAAAAGCACCCCTGCCCCTTCAACCGATTCAGGCCGAGACTCCGTTCCAGCAATGGGGTCTAGACTTCATTGGGGTGATTTCGCCTAGTTGCTCTGCCGGACACAAGTTTATTCTTACAGCCATCGATTACTTCACATGGTGGGCAGAGGCGATCCCGACCAAGAACGCAGACCAAGAAACGGTTATCAGGTTCCTTGAGAGTCTGATTACCCGCTTCGGGATTCCAGAGTCAATTGTGACAGACAATGGTTCGGGATTCGCAGGCGCTGTACTCACGGAGTACACCGGCAAACTTGGCATTTATCACAAGATATCTTCTAATTACAACCCGCAGGGGAATGGCCTTGCCGAGTCTACTAACAAGAACCTCCTGAAAATTATCAGAAGGACCATTGACAGAAACAAGCGGACTTGGCATTTACTCTTGAATCGGGCGCTGTGGGCGGACAAAGTTTCATTCAAGAAATCCATCAAGACGTCCCCTTATGCGCTCGTCTATGGTAAAGAGGCTGCCATGCCACCCACATTGAAATGCCTGCCCTATGGATGTTGGACGAAGATAGGAGCAGTGGAGACCCGGTGGATGACAGACTGTGCCAACTCCTGCAGTTGGAAGAAGACAGAGAAAAAGCATACTAGGCCTTCGCCCAGCACATTGGAGCCACTCAAGGCTGGTTTGCAAAAGGCACCACTGCCCGAGTTTTTAAATCGGGGACCTGGTGCTGAAGTGGGACTCATATAAGGCGAAGCCGGGCAACCACGACAAGTTTGATGCCCTCTGGGAGGGCCCTTATCAGATTGCCCGGGTGAACCAGTTCAATGCTTATGTACTTCGGGATATGGAGGGTCAGCTCCTACCTATCCCTGTTAACGGGTTCCACTTAAAAGTTTATCGCTGCTGAAGGTGCCCAATGGGTCCTTCTGTGTAAAAATTTCCCTTATGCATTTTGCTTTTTCAGCATGTACAGTTTCCAGCTTTCAGTTTTTTATTTTGTTTGAGCCAAACTGCGGCATGGGAGAGAATACAGACTTCGCAGCGAAGTCTGTTGTCGCCCCTCAGAAGGAGCGAAGTTCGTGAAGGGGCTGCTTGAGTGAAGAAAGCAGAAAAACGGCTAAGTGCTGGCTGCTGCCCGACTTCGCAGCGAAGTCGGGCTGCGCGCCAGCCAAAAGGCGAAGTCTAAAGAGAACTGCAAATTTGCGAGTGTTCGGACTGCGCTCACTTTTTGAGCGAAGTCCGACTTCGCGCGCGAAGTCCGAACACAAACGGCTTGCGCGCGAAGTACGAACTGCGCCCAGCTTGCGCGCGAAGTGCGAACTTCGCGCGAAGTGCGTACTTCGCCCGAACTTCGGGCGAAGTCCGAACGCGCTCCATTGTTTAAGCGCAGCTCGTGCACCCGATCCAAAGAGGCAGTAAAGTTCTAAGTGTTCGCCTCTCTTCCGAAGTTTGCAAAGGTCGGACTGCGCTCAACCCTCGGGCGCAGTAGGAAAAGGAAGAAAAACAGTCTCAGTGCAAGTGGCAGTTCGGACTGCGCTCACTTTTTGAGCGAAGTCCGACTGCGCGGGCGAAGTCGGATCGCGCCCAACCTTCGCGCGAAGTCCGACTTCTCCCTGTTGTCTAAGCGCAGCTTGGGTAAGTTTAAAAAATGAATAAAAAATTCTAAAGCTCCAAGCTGGGCCCAAGGCGTGTTGCGACGGTTTGAGATGGGTTTCCGAACCAAGGGGTTTTTTCTTGAGCAGTGTGCCCATATTGCGGCAGTGACGTCAGCCATGGCGCAACATTCGAAATACAAGTTAATGATTGCGCAGTCTTCAATGAAAGTGCAATCAAAGAAGCATGGCACGGCAGTCGGGGTACGTTTTTCAAAACATTCTCCTGCGCGGCCACCCAAGAAACATAACTCCTTCACTTGCCAGCCGACCTACCCCCTCCTGCGCGACATTAATGACGCTGTCATTATCTAGAAAAGGGGGTCTGATGCATCCAGACAGGCCAAATCGCGCAAATTATTCCTGTGACTGTGAAATCTGTTGCAGGCGTCCAGAAATCTTAGTTATTGTTGTTTCAGAAGGATGGACAAAAGAAAGTTGCCAATGCCAGCGCAATCCAGCGAAGGGCGCGAACCCGAGGATTTACCGCAGTCAAGTGTTTTCAGAAGTGAAACGCCGCCAAGTCAAAGTCCCGGCCAAAGAAAGTACAGCGTGGGCAAGCCCCACCACCTCCGGTAAATTACCTGGCGGGATACAAGGACGACTCGTTTTCCATGAGCCCAACTAAGCTGCGGACAAATGTGGAGAGTTGGGCTGACAAGGTTTCTCGCCCTCTCACCATTTCGGGGCGGCGTACAAGTCCAAACCTTTTCCGGTTCTTGTGCCCTCCTGTCCATTAATGCCCGGAGCTGGTAGACCTGATTGTCAGACATTACAGACCAGCTACCCGGCAGATTTGCAGCTCCAGCGGTAAACCCTTGTTCGCACTGCGCAAGGAGACTGTCCAGCCAGCTTTCACCCCAGGGTTGGAGTATGACTCCAGCACGATTGTCAGAAAGATAAATTTGGGCGAGCAAGCGGGACGCTTCATGCATACAAAAAGGATGAGGGATTTCCTCAATTCAGAGCTGAATGCCCCGCTTGCAGCTGGACAGTGGCCAACCGGCCCCATGCCCTTGGCGAGGTTTCAGAGCAAATACTTATACACCATTCTGGCGTGGGTCCTCGGCTGCGACTCTGATGAGCTGGTACAGCCGTACCAGCTAGCGTTGGCAGAATGTCTCCTGTGTGGAGAATCCTACGAACCAGCGGCGCAAAGAAGTGGAAAGCGCCCCATCTTTTTTCGACTGGGCGGACTGGCTTGCATACGCCATTCACTCCCGACTCGGTGAAGCTCCGAAGAAGCGATCCATTGAATTTCGGTTCAGTTCCTTCCTAGCTTGGCTTTGTTTGTATCATTTGCACTCCCGGATGCAGATCCCGAACCTGAAGAAGGTGAATGAGAAGGGAGAGCCACAACCCGTCTATGACTGGACGGATGACCTATACCGGAAAGGGTCTTACTACAAGTTCAACTTCAACTTTCTGGGATTGGTCATGTCAGTCTTCAGCGATGGCGAGATCCCTCGCCCCCCGCGGGAAATGACGAACTCTTTGCTGAATCAGAAGCTCGGGGACGTTTTTAGACTGACGCAGGGGATTGTGGTCAGAATCTACGGATTCAAGGGCAAACCTCATCTGCTGCCCTACTGGTGCATGGATCATCAGTTTGGGATGGAGGTTGCCCGACAGATGGACTTTGTTGAGGAGGAGTTCGGCCAGGGAAAGAAAAGGGGCCAAATCTTTCAAGATCCTCTTTCTTGGGCGAACGTTGAGATTTCTGAGGTAGGACAGCATGTCTACCTCGAGCGGGAGCTTTTTGACATTGGGCTAATTCTGCTGCCGCAGCGCTGGAAGTATGACCCACACGGGATAAGGGGAAAGTTTGCACATATCTGCCCCCGTGCGGATATAATTGAAGACAAATGCGATGTGGTCCATGTTGACCTCGACTGGGAAATTGACTTGATGGAAGCTTTGCCTCCGTGGCAGGATTTTTACTGCGAGGAGGTAGCATATGACCCCGAGCGAAACTCGGACCACAAATTCTCTTCTCCAGGGTTTAAAAAATTCATCTCCAAGATAGAAGGCCTTAACTGGCCAAAAGAAAAGATTATTGAATGCTGGAAGATGAGGTGTCGCATACAGCACGATAAATCCATCAAGAGAAATCTGGCCGTTGATGACGACTTTTCAGCTCTATATGACCAGCACCATGACAGCTGGCGACCGTTCGCATATCAAGATTACGTTCCCCGAGGTCCCTTTGAGGGTAATAAAGGGGGATCTTCCTCCCAACAGTTGTACACTTTCGCAACTGCCAGCGTGGGCCCAGCAGACATCCAAGTGGACCCAATGTAGCCTCGTGGCTTCCAAGGCGGCACCTGAAAAGGCGAAGAAATTAGTCAAGGCAACGCTCGAGGTGATTCCTCAGGCACAAAAGACGCCAGCGCCGCCAAAGAGCAGACCGGTTGCGGCAGACCTTCTGCAAGTCAAACCCCGGTACAAGTTTACCGTGGGAACATCAGTGCCTGTTGCACCTGCTTCATCTCCTTCCCCCGATCCAGCCATCGCTCCGGAAAATAAAAAGAGGAAGAGAGTTGAAAAGATCAGGCGACCTAGTCTGACAGTGCAGCAGCCAGTCGCAGAGCCGCAGCCGCGTTCAGCCGCTCCAGAGATTGTTTCTCTGGGCAGTCCCGAGCCAGCCGCCGGAACCAGAATCGCAGACATCCATCCAGCATCGGCTCAGGCGGAGCCCGCAGGTACGTTTGCTGCCCCACTCTCTCTGGTCTCATCTAGCCCTACTCCTACTCCATCTCCCGCTCAATCCGAGCAAGCCGTGGCCGCATCTTCCTCCCCATCTCCACATCCTTCTAGCGGCCCCCACTCTTTCGACCAGTTTGCTCAGGACCCCAACGCCTCCCTATCCCTGAGTCAAACCCCAAACCCTTCGCCTGTGGTAAGCGTTGAAGCCGCGCATTCACCGTTACATCCACCGCCTCAGCCGCTTGAAACCCTTCCAGCATCAGCCGCTCCCGTCTCCACTCCCCGGTCGCTCTCAGAAGCGGCCGCCCCTTCCAAAGTCCGTCCGGTTTCTCCTCCTTCCCTTCCCACAGGAGAGACGTCTTAGCAGAACCCTAGGCTGGGGGAACCGGACTTCATGGACGAACTCCAGAATACGGACGATTTGCCTCTGGCAACGAGAGCTGTAGAATACCCCATCTCTTTCCTCCAAAACCTGAAGCGGAGGAGACCTGAAGAGATAGCCACCCCGGTGAAGCGCACCAAGTTTAACTTCGAGAGGAGAGTGCTTACAACAGAGAAGATAATCCCGAAGGTGAAAAAGCCTCTCCGGGAAATGACCAAGGCGGACTACGAGCTCCAGACAAAGGAGAAGAGCTTTGATGATATTCGCTCGCAACACGAGATTCAGGGAATCCTCCGTAAAGCGGATAATCTCCTTGTCAAAAATCTGGAGGAACAGGAAGAGCTTTTCCGGTTGCAGGACAAGACAAGGCAGCTTGAAGAGGACCTGTCCAGGTCCACTGAGCAGCTGGAAGCGGCGCAGCAAGAAATAGATGAATTAAAAGCCCAGCTGGCCGCTTCTCAGCAAGAAGCCGCAACGGAAAAGCAGGCAGCCTTGGAGCAGATTTCTCAGCTCCAGGAGTCTTTGAAACAGGCGCAGTCGCAATCTGCAGAGAGAGCATCTCAAGCGACGGTCTTTTCAAAGAGCAAAGTTAAGGGGATGCGGGCTGATCTACTCGCGGGGATGCAAGCCCCACACGTATAAGGCTATGTCGCTTCCGGATTTCGCATCCGGAATTCAAGAAGTTTCTGCCTGGGGAAAGCCTGTGGTAGAGGAGGCCGAACGCTAGGCGAAGCAATGGCTGGACCTGGCAATAAATCTTCAAGAGCGCGAGCGCGATGGCCTCCAATTCTCCCCCATGTCCTCATTCGTTGCAGAATGGGCAGATGCAAGGGTAACCTTGCATAAATATTTTAAGAAAGTAGAAGAGGTGAGGGTTGCCAGACGAATGTTGGACGCATTTGAACATGAAAAAGACATTTGTATGGCTCCCTTTCACGCTCTTTCCGAACTAGGGTGCCCGGGCTTTGTTGAGAATGGTGAGTTTCTCACCCTTGAACAGGTGAAAAAGAATTGGTGGTCCTTTGAGGCAGATACAGCTGAAATTGATAGTTGGACCGAGCCAATTCAAGAAAGTCAGGTCACCCAGATGGTGTCCAAGTGCTGCAAGATCAGCTCCTATTTTCAGGAGCTGGGAAAAAGATACGAGGCGAGCTTGACACCCCTCGAGCCGCCAGAAATGTTGCCACATTTTGCACGGGGTGCAATGTTTTCAGTTTTGTAGCAGTGCTGCTCTTCCTTTTCCCTCTTCCTCTCTTTCCCTTTCTTCCTCTCTCCTTTTCTCTCTCTTCCCTGCATTCTCTTTCTTCCCCCCTTTCTTGTAGCCCCTCAGTCGGATATCAAATTTGACAGCAGTTGCCCTGAAAATTGGCTAAGTGTTGGTGCGAAGTCGGTCCGATTCGCCCAGTTTTGGTGCGAAGTTCGTACTTCGCCCAGTTTTGGTGCGAAGTCCGACTTCGCCCTTCTTTTTGGGCGCACCTTGTAGCAGGCTGGCAGGAAAAATGACTAAGTGATGGGGCGAAGTTTGTACGGCGGCAGAAATCAGCTTTCACAGGGTGCGCAGTCCGACTTCGCAGCGAAGTCGGAGTGCGCCCTTTGACAGGTGCGCAGTAGGGAAACAAACTCAGAATTTGACTAAGGCATGAAGGCCTTCCCGACTACACTGTTTTCTGCCTGCGCAGCCCAATGACGCTCATATCCCGGGAGAAGTTGGATAAACTGCCTTTCAAGGCAGACACGTGTCAAGCAGCATCATCCGACAAGTGTCCAGCTCCGGGATCTGAGCCTGGACGTGCCGAGCAAAAGGGCGAGCATGGGCTGCACTACCTATGCCAGTTGCCTCATTTAAAGTTGATTGGAGGTTCTACCTGCTCCAGCTGCCCGCATTCCTGCCGATAAGAAGTTCTACCCAACATGCTGCCACGTAGCTGTCCAGCTTCCAGGAAGACCATGCTGCGGGTACAGTCCGGTCCGACAAAGGTCAGCATTTGCAGCTCCTTCGCCGCTTTTGTCAGCTAGTGTTTGACTGGGACTTTGTGCCCATTAATGTAACGGGAGGGACTCGGGCTATAAATACCCACCATGTTTTCATTGTAAGAGGTGGAAGGGGAATGTTTGTTAGGGAACCACTGTAACCGTGCTTCTGCTTATAAATATAAAGTATATGCCTGGCTCTGTTCTATTGCTTTTATTTTTTATGCTGCCTCTCTTTTGCATGTTTGCTTTATGTTTTCCTGTGCCACGGCTCGTTGATTCGTTTCAGCATTTGGTGGTCAGGAACACCTGAAGCATTGCTTGTGTCATGGCTTGTTGATTTACTTTGGCATTTGGTGGCCAAGCACTTTTGAATTTAATAGATTAGAGGATACATAGAATAGATGCGGTAGCAGTTCCTTCAGTTGTGTGTTACGTTGCTGTCCGTAGTGGTGATTGATGCGTTGCCGTGCTGTTAGTTCTCCTTGTAGGGAGAATGTTTGCTAGGGGACCATTGTAGCCGTGCGTATAAATTCTCTGCATAACACATATACCTGGATCTGACATCTCTTGGTTGCTTTCTGTTTGAGTTACCGTACGTAGTGGTGATTGATGCATTGCCGTGCTGTTAGTTCTCCTTGTAGGGAGAATGTTTGCTAGGGGACCATTGTAGCTGTGCGTATACAGAAAGTATACTAGACTTTGCAGTTTCTGGCTATGCTTTGTACTTATAATGCAGTAAGTAGTGGTGATTGGTGTGTTGCTGTACTGTTAGTTCCCCCCACCCAACTCCAATCATATTTGTAAATTCTTTCCGCATTTTTATCTCTTTCCTGCACTCTTAGCTTAAAACCAAAACCCACAAGGAGCCGGCCTTCTCCGGAGATTGGCTCGGAAGGCATTCCTTCCTTCCGGCCTTTCTAGCTGGTGGGCGAATCTGGGCGCATTAACACAAAATCCTTTCCTCATGGCAGATTCGTAACCAACAGTTCCAAGATGGTTTCCAATCATTTCCTAATATCTTCTTTCCAAAATTCCAAAGGGAGGGAAAACAGTTTTAACCAGATTGGAGCTGCAGATGGTTCGATTTGGGGGTCAAACACTGGCCGCCAATGTTGCTTGAATAATCCTGCAGGGCCTATATTGTACGGACCTCCTTCAAAGGCCTTGTCCCTTTCAGAGATCAGTATGAACTCTGCTACAAAATATCCATTCGGTAGTGTTAGGATTTCCAACTCACCTTGTGGAGCCCAGTGTTTCCTAGCCCAAGTGTACAGGAACCGCGGGGAAGGTCGGAGTCCCATGAACTTGCATATCAGGGCATGTGTAGACTTATATACTTTATCATCTGCTATTAGTTCCTCCGCTATCTCCAATATTGGGATTGTTTTTGCTTGGGGTAGATATCCATTGTGTTTCGTTTGCTCTGCCTCTTTTTCCTTTCTCCTGCCTAGGGCTTGCATAATCTTCCAAGCCTGCACTTCTGTGTTTTCTCTGTTGCTATTGTTGCCCTTCATTACCTTCGCTAAAGAAAGCGTGTTGAGATTTTTTGGATTCTGTTTTATTCCCAGTGAGGTCCCCTGTGAGGGGAGCCCCTCAGAGGAATCTTCCATTCTTCCAGAGCAAGATCAATGGTCTTGCAGCTAGGGTTTTCCGTCTTCTTTTCCTATATCAATATCATATCAATTCTTCAATTTTACATTGAAGTTTAGCTTCTCTAAACACAGCATAATTTCCTCTATCAAAAGGAAAAGAGGACTATTATGATTTTGCATTAATTACAGTAAAGATGACACTTATGAGTACTATAACCTTGAATCACAGGGCCAATCAAATTCACACCAACTGAAGTGGGGTTTGGTATTGCTCTGACACACTTTACTTTGAGCATAGTGTTCCTGATATGGAACTGTAGCAAGTTACTGATGCATGTTCCTGATATGGAACTGTAGCAAGTTACTGATGCATGAGATTAAACAAGAAAGCAGTTTTTAAGTTCTACATAGTCTTCTTCATATTGTTTCTCTAACAGGCTGCACTTTTTATACTTATAATCTTAAAACTGTTTTCAGTTTTTCAAAAAAAGAACTCCAAAAATATTTTTTTATTTGTTTATCAGCTCAGGCTTCTCCACTATTTGATAAAGGCTTTGTTACTTATCGAAGTAATTTATTCAAGCTATGCTACTATGAGAACCCTCCAAATATATGGTATTCACCATTGTGATTTATATTATCCTTAATTTCTATTTCCTTGGGTTCCATAATCTCGTTAGTATATGATGACATTCTGCATGGTTATCTTTTCTTCTGCTATTCTATTGCAAACATATGCTCACCTGGTCCTGTACTTGAAATGAGTACTCCCTTTTTATTCTACACGTAAGACGAGCTCAGAATGGTGCTGAAAGAAAGTTACCTGGAAAAAACAACATGAAAATCAGGACACCTAGCTATGGTAATATAACAAAGATGGGTAGCTGCAAGATTTACTGCAGTGGTAAGGGATTTGACCTATCTTTGAGAGGTCTAACGTTCAAACCCCACTCAATATGAGGGGACCAGGACCCCTCATAAAAACCTGTGTAAACTCATTGAAAAAATATAATAAAGATGGGAAGACTGATCACAGAAGCATTGGGTATTATATACTCAGTTTTTCTAGGAGGATAGGAAGCTGTCTATGCAAAAGGTTATCTTTGATCATTTAGTCTAAGGGACCTAGCAAGTGGTTTGGTATTGTCATTTTGGGATGAAATTAGTCTAACATTGGAAAATATGAAAAGGAAATTTTACCCTGGCATCAATGGCTCTAGTTGGTTTGATGTTGATTTTTTATTTTTATTTTCCTTTTCACCCCCTTTATTTATTCTTGCTCAGGTACTTGACTTTCAGGATAGAGTTCCTAACTTTTTCTGGGCTTTGAATCTTCTGACTGCACTCTTGCTGTTTATTGTAGAGAGCTCTGAGTCAGTACTTACTATAACTGGACCCAAAGGAAGGATAAACAGAGCTGTTTGGGGTCCCCTAAACAGGACAGTAATTAGTGCTGGAGAAGATGCTGTTGTCCGTATTTGGGATTCAGAGGTATGTGCCAGGCATACATGATTATGCTGTTTTATTTTTTTTTGAAAAAAATGAAAACTTGTATTAATACAAAGAACAATTACAAACGGGAGAGAACACATCCCGACCCAGAGCAAAGAGCAACACAACAAGTGCAAAGCACAAAGGCAGCACTAACAACCACAGGGCAAAGAAAACAACAGGGCGCGAAAAGGCGACATGTCGCGAAATCGCGGCAGTCACCCCCGTCTCGACCGGGATTATGCTGTTTTATTAGTTTTGTAATCTTAGTATAATTGTTTCAGAGGATCAGTGAGATGATATTTGTTATTTATGAAAATGTTAGAAAGTATTTTTTTGAAAATCTTTCTTCTTGTTTGCTTAAATCCTATGTTCCATGGAGACTCATCCTGGGATTTGGGGACCATCCGGAAACGTTACCCAATGTCCCGACAAGGTGTCCTAATGTTCCACAATGTGTCTCGACATCCCAAAAAGCTGCCCTGCCATTCCTTTCCCAGAATTTCATGGAATATGGCTTAATCACTGAATTTTAATAAATCTGTTTGGCCTGTTTGTAACTTGCTGCTTAATTTCTAACATTAACCTACTACAGCTGAGTAAAGTTACATTTATTATTTGAACTTTGAGTAGGCATGAAATGGCCTAATCATTTTGTTCCTTGTCACTGATGGCCATTATTGACCAATGCTAAGTTGTTATAGTAAGATCAAAACTTATATCAGACCTGGGTTAACATGTCTGTATGGTATAGTTGTTGAAAAATTGTGATAAAATGCTGTCTGATCTGATCCTTTTTATAACTTTAGTTGTTTTTCAATTGTGCTTTTTCTTCCATATCACCTTCAGCTAATTTGTATAACGATTTTTTGAATCATGTTTCTCCAGTGGGTAAGATTGCATTTTGTGTCGCTCTGGTTTGTTTTTTTGGTTATATTTATCTTTTAAGCATTCCTGAAATTTTGATGCACATGTAACATGTGTCTAATAAAGCTTCACATGGGAAGAATTTTATTCAAACACAACATACCATGGAATCTTTAGATATTCCTGCGAATTATAAGCACAGTGTTATACTGCTATTATTTATCTCAAATTGAATGTCAATCTAGAAGAGTATCTATAAATGAGTATTAAATATGCAATATAAGTTCTGAATCTATGTTTGTTGCATTGATCCTAGACAGGAAAGCTTCTCAAGGAAAGTGATCCAGAAACAGGTCATACAAAGGGAATAACTTCGATGGCAAAATCTGCAGATGGCTCCTTCTTCCTCACAGGATCTTCAGATAAATCAGCTAAGGTACAGTCTCTAGAGACACATAAACTTCCAAAATTACTGTAATTTCATGGAACTAATTTTTCCTTCCTCGAATTTGTGTGATAGCTATGGGATATCAGAACCCTAACACTTATTAAGACGTATGTGACGGAGCGCCCTGTAAATGCAGTTGCTATTTCTCCTCTTCTTGAGCATGTAAGCATTTTATATTTTGGGAACATATTTTAAACTACAAATTCTTTAATTTTGAGACGTGTTGTGATTTATGGTTCCTGTTTAGGTCACATGTCAGTAGGTATATATTGCAACATAGTTTATCATCTTAAATATGTAAAGTAAATTTTCTATGGCAGGTCGTAATTGGTGGAGGTCAAAGAGCTGCTGAAGTCACTACTACAGATCGCCGTGCAGGAAAATTTGAAGCAAAATTCTTTCATATGGTATTATTACATTCCTTTATTCAGAAGCAATTATTTATTTTTTGGTGGCATTTAAAGCTATGATGAAAATTCCTATCCCAAATTTTGTTATTTATTATTCATGAAAAAAATGTTGATATGTGCTTTGTGAAAAATTAAGAGAGATTTTTGAAGAAATGCAAATAGTTAACCTCAAAAAATAGTACTTCAAAGGCTTTCTGTGGCTCATAAACCACTCAGGTACCACAACCGGGTCAATGTGGGATTATTAACACACACACACACTACACTAACTAAGTAGAAGAGGTATTATAGTGGAACGAAATTCCAACAAAGTTCAGTGAAAAATATTTCTAAAGAGGACAATGGATTGACCAAATTTTACCTGTATCAAAGGATAAATTGAAATGGAGTGTACCATTAGTCAGGCTCAAACAGCTTGTGCCTGGTCCTCTTGTTCTATGCATGGTAACAATGGCTTTAGACCATGATCACAACCACTCTAAGATTTTAGTGGAACTCATTCCGAGCATGCTCCTAATGCATGTAACAATGATTCTGTCATTTAGGAAGGCTGCTTTTGCAGAAACATTGTTCTCCAAGTTCAGAGTCTGCTCCAAGAATCCCTATGGCTCTTGTTTTCTCATCTTGGTCGCTGTTGTGTAAATTATGATGGTAATTGCTACATTTAGGTTCCATTGGTATGTATTAGAGACAAGGCCTCATGGGTCCACACGTTACTGATCTAAAATTTAGATGTGTTTTATTTATTTTTTACCAGTCTGAAAGCATGAACTCTATCATAATTTGAGGAAATTCTAGCACATCTAAATATGAGGATAAAAGATAATGAGGTGAAGGATTTATCTCATCACGTACATTTGCCACATGGGACTCATCTCATCTGAGCACATTGACTGCTGGTTTTAGGGTTATAGGTGAGGGAGAGAAATCTGTCACCTGGAAATCAGACTAGAGGTGCAAGGTCTTTGTGGAAATCAGGCAGCTTCAATATGATTTCTATCTTGGAATTCCTTATTCTTGTTGATCTTTTCAGAATCATAATATAGTCCTTACCAGGTTAAGGTTTTTAAACTTTCTGTGGTTTTACTGTACTGATCTTGCTTTGAGAGATAACAAGGTGCAGGATGATTATAAGCATGGAATGAATAACAGATGAAGGCCATATTAACATAGTCCAACTACTGATGCCAATTTTTTGCTTTTAATTTGGAAGACATTTATTTGTGTCTATTCAGGTGCAAATTGAAATGGTTGCCTGGTTATTTGTGTTATTTATGCTGGTAATTGTTAGATTTAGGTTCCATTGGTATGTATTAGAGAGAAGGTGTCATGGGCCCACACATTACTGATCTTAAATTTAGATGTGTTTTATTTTCTTTTTCACCAGTCTGGAAGTATGAACACTATCATAATTTGAGAAAATTCTAGCACATCTAAATATGAGGATAAAAGATAATGAGGTGATGTAACTCATCATGTACATTTGCCACATGGGACTCATCTCATCTGTGCACATTGACTGCTGGTTTTAGGATTATAGGTGAGGGAGAGAAATCTGACTTGGAAATCAGACTAGAGGTGCAAAGTCTTTGCGGGAATTAGGCAGCTTTAATATGATTTATATCTTGGAATTCCTTATTCTTGTTGATCTTTTCAGAATCATAATATGGTCCACACCAGTTTAAGGTTTTTAAACTCTGGTTTTACTGCACTGATCTTGATTTGAGAGATAACAAGCTGCAGGATGACTATAAGCATGGGATGAATAACATATGAAGGCCATATTAACATAGTCCGACTGCTGATGCCAATATTTTGCTTTTTAACTTGGAAGACATTTATTTATTTGTGTATATTCAGGCGCAAATTGAAATGGTTGTTTAGTTATCTCTCTCTCTCTCTCACACACATATATATGAAGGATTTAAAGATTTTTTTTTTTTGCTTTGAAATGAAGTGGGGGGGTTAGGAGATTAATATCTGGATGGGGTCAAAGAATTAACAACTATAACATGAGTTGTTAGGTCAAACTCCAGCATTTGGAGAGTAGGTTTTGGACTACAAACATTAGAGCTTGAAAATCACTTAAGATTTGAAAATTTTAGTAGTAAAACCTCATGGCTTCTATCTAGCACTACAAAGCTAAACTAACCACTCACTGAACACTGACCAGTGACTGAGGTGCACTTTGAGGAAAAATTGTAAGTCTTTAATCCTTTCCTTGGGCCCTGAGTGAAAGGTATGGAATCATTTCTGCGGGCAAGAAGCACAGAAGAGTTATGACCATTGTTTTGTTCATGTACAAGGCTTCCGATGGACTACCCAACCTACCTGCATTCAGCGGAGCAGCAGCAGAAAATGCTGGAGGATGGGCCGGATTTGAAGCTACAGCCTGAGTATGGTTGTATGCGGTTTTAGAGAAGCTGTGGCAGCAATGGCTACAAGAGGAGTGAAGAAGCTTGAAAAAGCGGAGTCAGAATGCATGTCACCTTCACCAAAAACATGCAGACCAATCTCAAAGGTTGATCAATTGGGCCCTACACAGAGATGGAGAAGGAGATGCTAAGATTGTTTTTGCAGTGGTATTTCATTAAAATCTACACTGTACTTGTTTAGTTTCTTTCATAGTCACATGGAGACTAGTCTTCCTCTTCCTAGTACTTGTTTTGGGTACGAAAAGAGAGGGAGAAGGACATGTTAAGAATGTTTTTGCAAGTGTATTTCATGAAAATCAACATTAGACTTGTTTAGTTTCTTTCATAGTCAAGTGGAGACTCATCTCAGGTACTGGCACTCGTCTAGGAGATGTCTCCTGATACTGAGAGATTCCCCTGATACCTTTGGATGTCTCCTGTTTGTCTCCACCAAAAGACCATGTTCCATGCCCCCCTCAAAACCCTGAAGTGTCAACCTGCTGAATCATGTTTTCAAATTAAGCTGTAGATAAAATTGATTGTGTTTAGCATATGATATTTTGTTTCCTTCCTTTCCTTCAAAGAAAATTGTTAGGGCATTTACAGGCATCCCTAAATGGTACCATATTATTAAATAACTATCTAAGAGTTCCTAAACAGTGGCACTAGCAGTAAACAGAGGCCTTAAACAGCACATATGTGCTCAAGAAAGCCTATTTGATGATTCTCTGACAGCCCTAAACTTATAAACATTATAAATTAATACAAACTTGAGGATTTCTTGGTTATTTAGCAGGTCGTCGGGAGGAGGGTTTACGACCCTTTAATAACTTATTTTGAGGACCTCAAATTATAGTTTTGTGCAGTTTGTATCTTTGATTATTTTAAGTTTTATTTATTATGTGTGTATTAGTATATTATAATTTTAAGAATTTAGACATTATTTATTCATTTATTTACTTTGGCATCTCCATGTACCTGTTGGCCACGGATCCGCCACCTGGGAAGGACTTGGTGTTGCAATGCGCCCTAGACCCGTAGACCAACATTGAAAGGACGGGAGGAAGGGATGCCCCCCGTGCCGATCTCCGGAGAAGGTCGACTCCTTTCCTAACCTACTTGGGGGTTTTAGATAAGGGTGCAGGAAAGAGATTAAAAAAAGGTAAAGGGAACTGGAAAGAGATTGAAAAAGATAAGGGAACAGGAAAGAGATGTAAATATCATGCGTTTCGTGTGGGGGGAGAACAAGCAGCACGATCGCAAATTTGCATCCTAACCAACAGCAATTAAAACAAAGCATGTAATAGAAACTGCAGCTGTTATTCTACCCTATGTATCCTTCTGTTTAGTATTCCAGATCCAAATAATCACCAATGCCCAAATCTAGAATTCAGAATTCAGACAGACAGACAGAAATATAATTGGACATGAAGCAGAAATACTTAGCAGAAGGCATCATAAAAGACAGAGACAAGAAGCAGAGCCAAGGATGCTTTGAATTAATTAGAAGGTGGTCCGTCACAGCAGAGTCCTCTAGCAATATGTCCCCCCTCCACCCTTCTACAATGAAATGAGGCTGCTATTTATAGCGCAATTCCCCCCCCTCGATTACATTTTGGGCACAGAATCCCAGACCTGACAAAAGCTGCAAAAGCTGACAAAAGCGGCTGATGTTGACCTCTGCGGGTAAAGAATGTACTTGCAGCAAGGTCCTCCTGAAAACGTGGCAGCTTTGTGGAAATCCGGTAGGTGGGAAGTTGAGTCAGTTTGAATGGGGGCAGATGCGATACAATCTGTCAGTTCACGCTCATCTGTCCGGTACCCTGGCGACACACCTTCTGTCACATCTTTGACTCGAATCTCGAGGTTGGACACCTGTCAGCATCTGATGGAGGGGGAAGAAATCGTAAGCTCAACCTTTGTATAAGCGCAGTCGGGAAGGCCTCCGTGCCTTAGAAAATTTCTGGGCAGGTTTCAACGTTCTTTGCCCGAGTGCGCATAGGTCAGTGAGCGAAGCCCGACTTCGCTGCGAAGTCGGGCAGCTCAACACTTAGTCGTTTTTCTGGAGATACCATGATGGGCTGCCCAACTATGCTCTTCTTCCAGGGCGCAGCCCGACTTCGCTGCGAAGTCGGGCAGTCCCAGCACTTAGCCGTTTTCTTCAAGTGAGCTGCCCAACTACGCACGAATTTGAGGGCGCAGCCTGACTTCGCTGCGAAGTCGGGTTGCGCACCCAACACTTAGACTTTTTTGGGATGTCCTTCACTGACAATGCCCAGGTGCGCACAAAACTGAGAACGCAACCTGACTTCGCTGCGAAGTCGGGGCTCGCTCAATACCTAGTCAAATTTTGGGCTCAGCTCTCTGCACGTCAGCTCCCCAAGTGCGCACAAAATTAAGGGCGCAGCCCGACTTCGCTGCAAAGTCGGGTTGCGGCAACACTAACACTTAGAAAATTTTGGGCCTTTGTATGAGCGCAGTCGGGCGGGGCCCGACACTTAGTCAATTTTCTGGCCTGAAATTGAGCTTCCTGGTCCTGCTTCCCGGGGCCATAACTTTTGATCCGCTGACCCGATCACCTATTATAATATATCGTCGGAAAGCTAGCGAGAAGATCTGCAATGATAAAATATCCAAAGCTCATTTCATCCATTTTATCGCCCCCGTTTATGGCCCACGAAAACCTAACACCTCCGCATGCTCCTTGCCACTTTAAAGCTCCATACTTAGGCCAAAGTTATCAAAAAAATTAATGTGGCAAAATTGCCAACAGTAGCCATCATCTGAAAATTGATGCCCTTGTCCCAATCCCTGTCTCTCATACCTGCCTCTATCATTTCATTTATTTAATTTGGCATCTTCATCTACCCATCATCTGAAAATTGATGTCCTTGTTCCAATCTGTCTCTCATACCTGTCCCTGTCCACATCTCCTGGTGGCTATGGTTTCTTTACACTTGAGATTATTGAGCTTAACAGAATAGCTGTCTTTACTGTACTGTAGTCTAGATTAAAATGTGTAGTGATTGTGCCTTTGTTTCAAGTTTAAAGCACCCTGCGAGGCCTTTGGAGTCCATTATATGCATCATGTGAATATCTTACAAGGCACATCTGATCTCTTACATGTTTTAAAATCTCTGTTTTGCTTTTTGTTACATTATTTTTTTTCAAATGTCATATTTAAATAATCAAATATTAACATTCTATATCTTCGCAGATTCTCGAAGAAGAAATTGGTGGTGTAAAGGGGCACTTTGGACCTATAAACGCATTAGCTTTTAATCCCGATGGCAGGAGGTCTTGCTCTTTACTTGTCCCTTGTCTTGTTTTCTAAGTTAATCATAAGCATGGAATAGATTGTCTGATGAGAAATCCAGTGATTTTACCATAGTTAACTTCGTTTCTGTCTTTCGAATGGTTGCTTGCCTTTCCAATTTAAGGCAACAACATAGGAGTCATCTTCTGGATCCGTTCTAGAATTATTTTCAAAAAGTTTTCTGCTTGCTTTTCCCTGTTTCCCTGTATGTCTTATGCACTTGTGTGTTTCTTAGATTCAAATAGCTTTCATTGTTAATGTTTTTCCCGGCTTGTAATTTAATGCAGGGATAATTTCCTTAAGAATTTTGTTCATTGTTTACAACCATTATGTTATTCTATTTTTATTTTAGAAATGTTCCCCCCCCATTATGTTATTCTATTTTTATTTTATAAATGTTCCCCCGCCCCCTGCCCCCCCCCCCAAAAAAAAAGATTGTCTTTTAGATCAATTTCTTGTAATTGAGTAAAATTTCTTTGTATTTTGACAGTTTTGCGAGTGGTGGAGAGGATGGTTATGTAAGATTGCATCATTTTGATCAAGATTACTTTCATATCAAGATGTAATGGCAGTCAGAAATGAGTTGGTTTAGTTATATCATTCGGAGCTGTTTGTCTTTGATGCTAAACAGATCAACGTTGTACCCAAAGGTTTTGAAATTTTCAGTAAAGTTAGGGTTTTATTAAGTAGAGTTCTTTAAATCCAAATTTTTACATTATAACACTTGGTGTTTGTTTACATATTTGTTTATATATTTTTCACTGTATTAGAGTTCTTTGCAGTAAAATCAATCTGCAACTAAGGATATATTTATTCAAGTTCTAGGTGAGAGCATTGTAACATCAAATGTTGCAGTTGAAGCATTTGTTTTTTGTTCCAAGGAATCTTTTATTCTATGAAAAGGTAATCAAACTGTTTGAGAATTAACTTGATTCTTGCTTTAAATACAAATTACAGTTAGAAAATTTGGAATACTGCACGAGGTTTGGTTGAATTCACTAAGAGCTTAAAAACCTTTAGAAGATGTTAAACAATAAATAATATGTAGAGGGCAATTTCAAATGTAAAAAATAAGTTAATTTTTTTCCCTAAATGTATAATTTTATACTGTAGCAGAGCATAAGTGGAGATTCATTGTGAATTTTGTTATTATGCCAATCATGTGTTGCAGAGTTAGGATACACCTATAGCAGTAAAAATATAGAAGAACGAAGGATGAGATCTATTAGTAAGGTGAATGCGGTAACTCTATTCACCAACTTTTATATGATGTGATACCTATATTTGGTTGAAGTGTTTGAAGTCCAATTTCTTCATCTTTAGAAGAGAAATTTAATGACTGATGGAGGGTTACCATGGGTTTTATCTCTTGTATCCGTTGAGAACTTTGAAAGCAAGAGCACTTAAATGGCAAAGCAAATCCTTCTTGTCATCTCTGGAATCTGATATTGGAATTCTGAATATTTACATAAGTGATAATGCAATCTATGTTTTTAAAGAAATTTCAATCAATTATTAAAAGAAATTTAATTTTATAATTATTATTAAATTAAGTAGGTTTTATTAAATAATATAAATTCAAATGATTAAAAATGTGGGTTTTTGATGGAGAGAGCTAGGAGAGAACGAGGTTTAGTCTTGCTGGACAATATAAAATTATTTGGTTCTTTGAAATACCTACAAAGATGGTGAAGATGGTGATGGTGGTATTGAATAAAATTTAAATCAGTAACATTTAAATTTTGTAAGGTTCAAATAAATAGTATTTTTTGTTTTTAAAAATTTTTACTGGTTCCATTTGCATCATATTATGATTATTATCAGTGTTTCAGAGATAATCATGTATATTTTGTTTAACAAGACTTGAAGATTGGCTTTGTTTTGGAAGATAAGGTGTTTAACTATATGGTATTATGTAAATTGATAAGATGATAAAGATTCATCAATGGTATTGGAACCTTTGTTTATGGTGCCATTCCCAATTGCTTGTCTCAAACTCCATGGGTTTTATTTGTTTGTTAATTGTTATTTTAGTTTAATTTTACTTAAATTGATATTTTAAAAGTCAGAATTATGTTTGTAACATCAATGAGGGCATATAGGCCATATGAGACTATCCTCGTGGGTTTGTGGTTATCTGACATAGTTTTAATACTCATATAGTGTACAAGCCTACCTCCTTTGGAAACGTAATGAAACTTTAAATGTTGCATTAATATATGTTTTTTTGAGCTTCCAAGGGCTAGGTGGATTGGTGATTGTCTGTTTGGCCAGACACTTACCAAGAAGAGACCTAAGTTCAAACCTTGGGGGCATGCTTGTTGCAAAGGCAGTAGTTTGATTTGAATCTTTTGAGTGCATGCTAGATCAGCGACAACGTACGAAACTCGAGCGATCGGTGGTTCCCTTCATATCGGGTCGGTGGTTCCATTCATATCGGGTCAACAATAACGAAGTGTTATAGGCTTGCTGGGAGCAGCCCTTGTGGTTTGAATCTTGCACTTGGTAGTTACTAAAAATAGTATGGATGTAACTAACTCCCCTATGTATCCAATATATATATATATATATATATATATATATATATATATATATATATATATGGGTTGAAATGAACTTTACTTGTATTGCATCATGACCACATAGTGGTATTACAACAATTTGACAATTATGCATGTATGCCTTGGCAAGATTGGGTCTACTCCTTGAAAGTTGAGGAATGTATCTGTTTGAGCTAATGTCATTTGATGCATTATTATAAGTTATTATTTTAATAACTAATTGATGTATCTGCGTGATGTGGTATATCGACAAGGACGTCACTTGCATTATCGATGATGTGATCTAGGTTCAATCCCCACGACGGATGTGTATAAGAAGTATTACTAAAAAAAATAAAAATAAAAATAAATGGTATCTTCAATTTTTTAAAATCTCATGTAATTTAAGGGTAATTATACTTCAAATTAGTTGTCAAACACTTTAGGGGCAAGCTTCTCAAATAGTGGGAAGTGAGAAACTTCACATTATAAGCCAAGGATCTAATCCAGTGTAGAGCCAAGAGGGTATAAGAGGTAGGGGTTAAACTTATGGCACATATTTCTCTTTTATATAATAAACCTCACATATAACATTAAGATAAAGTCTTTCATGATTGCTCATAACTCCCTACTTCTAAACTTGACACATCATCTATATAACCCACACTTACTAACAAGACACCTCATACTCTTAACTCATTTACATGACACATTCTCACACTTAATATCTTGACACATACTATAAACTCAAATATTAAAGACACACCCTGAATATTAAACACACCTTAATCTAAATATTTACAAGGTACCAAATGATGTAATACCTCCAACAACCCCTCGTAAAAAAATTATTGGTATGAAGACCTTTTGCCTTAATATACTCTCAGTAATTCTTGTTTTGGTTTTTTGGCTTTGGTTTTGGAACTCTTTCAAGCTTTGGTTTTGAATATGTCCCTTTATGCTATTCTTTGTGCTTGTCATGAACAAACCATTACAATAATATACTGTAGAATGTAACAATTCTTTTCTTTGTGAAGATTTCAAATCATTGATAATAATTTTGCAAACCCATTCTACACAAACACACATGCCTTGTGTATATTTTTTTGTTTATATTCAAGTCTCTTTTGTCATATGCCATATCTATTCCTTGAACAAGATCATAACTTTCATTTGTCTTTATAAGTACCACACAAAACCTTTATGATGAATTTCTTTGTACTTGGATTATAAATGAAGAACTATTGGTTGGTTTTGTGTGATATCATTGTTTGGAAATTTTCATGATGCCTTAGTTTGTTTCATGTTCAAATATGTTATTGAAAGGCATTTTGGAACTTCATTACTCTTGGATGGTATCTCATAATTCATCTTGAACATCAATACCATCTTTCCTTAAATATTTATCTCTTGCTCTTGATTTATCTTTAAGGTCTTCAAATATACAAAGTTCTTCAAATTAATTTCCTTTGATGTGGAATTCCTTATAACTCCAAAATTAATATTCAAGCAATTTTCTTCAATTTTCAATAATTTTTTCTTCAAGTAGAAATCTTTTTATCTCCAAAATTTCAATTTAATCTTCTTAAATTTTTAATCATTAAATTCTTTCTTCAATTTCTCTCTCAATTTCAATTCAATTCTTTTTTCCTTCTTCAAATCATCAAATTTCAACTTTAATATTTCATTCAATTATTTTCATTCATTCAATTCAATTTATTTCTTCTACTTATAACTCCTTTCTTCAATTTATCCTTTTGTTTTTCTAATTCAATTTCAAATTCAATATTTCATTTGTCAAAATTTTATTCTTCTGTCAATATTTCTTCAATATCTTTACTTTCAATTTTGATTTTTTTTTTTAATGTTTCTTTAATTTCCTTCACTTTTCAATTTCAAATTTCAAAATTTTCATAAACTTCTTATATCTCCCTTCAATTTCAAATTTAATCTTCTCCCAATTTAATTTCTTTCAAACAATTAATTTATTTTCCAATTCAATTTTCCTTTCAAACAATTTCTTTCTCCAATCTTTAATTAATAAATTTTCTTCTTCTTATATCTCCTGTTCATTTCATTCTTCACTTTTCAATTTATTTATTATTCACCTTCTTATATCTCCCAAAGTCCAAATAACCTAATTTTATTCAAATACAACTTCTCAAATCAAATGTGTGCCTGAATATCCAAATAACTTAAAGGTCAAAAACAACTTCATCGTGGATGGGCACTTATTTCAATGCTCCTTGAACTCAAGCTCACTGATCAATGACCAACCTCATTCGCTGACATGCATGCTTTGGAAGGCGTTGACACTTCATTTGCTCGGATTACTTTTTATTGCAACATGAGACTCACTGTTCTTTGCCTGCTCATTGCTGTGCTTTGGAGGTGTTGTTTGAGGACTAGGAAAATTGGTCAGGGATGGTTTTGTTTTGAGAAGACCGCATTTTGGAAATGGCGCTGGTGGGGTCTCTACCGGAAGGTTGTCCAGACAATGGCACTTATTGAGTCCTCTTTCCTTCATGTTGACGCCCTGGTTGAAGAAATTTTGACGATTCATAAAATGCTGTCCTTCATTCACAAATTCAAGGGCAACAACCCGGTCTTGTCTAACGAATTCATTACCTCCTAGGATAAAGACCGAGTGACTCTCAGAGGTCTCAAGTTTAAAGTTAATACTCCTCTGCTTGCGAAGGTGACTGAATTACCTATTGACGGTGATATCGTCCACAGGGACAAACATTCCCTGATCGAGGAACTCTTTCATTTCAGAGAGAAGGGCAAGTGCTTGGCTAGGGACAAATGTGGTATTGTGCAAAAGGGTCTCCCTGAGCCTTGAGATAGGGTGATGGTCCATATCATGGAATATTTCACCGTGGATGATATCAACTTACCGTTAAGGAGTTTTCACATTGTATTTTTGAACCACATGCATTCGATGGACATTAAAAACCTTGATTACCTATTCTGGTTGTTGGAACTCTTAGTATTGAATGTTAGGGATGGGTCTTCTACCCACCCCAAGCACCAGGACCTCCACCTCATTCTGTATCACCACGTGGTGCAGAAAGAATCTGTCACGATGACTCTTGATGTCATTGGTAGTCAAGAAGGGATTCCCTCAACCTAGGTCCTTAGCAACGTTGATTTAAAGGATGACTCGGCTGGCGAAACTAAAGGTAAAGCTAAAATCCCTGTTTGCGCCCCATCTCCAACGAAGTTTGGATCTTACCACCGTTTGTCCAGAAGTGGGGTCTTAGGTAATTTGGATGTGGACCAGTTGGACTCAACTCCAGAGATGACCCCGATGAATCCCAAGAAGATCAAATCAGAGGGAGGCTCCAATCAGACTCACTCCACGGATGCGGGGAAATCTTAGAAAAATATTGAACCTTGGGTCAGCAAGGTAGAACTCCTAAACTTTGCATCTTCCACGCTCCACCAGGCTGTAAAGATCCTCATCACCATGAATGACAACAGTACCCAAGGAGGGGAGGACGACCTCAATTTGACCCGGTTGAGCAGGATCATCCTGAGGAGTAAGCTAGGCCTTCGTGGCTGGTGATTTTTTGGTTCTAATTTCTGTTGCTTGTCTGAACCTTTCTATCTTTGGTTTGTTTTGTAAGGAAGGTTTCCCTATCTCCTCTTGTCCATTGGTTTGTTCAAACCATCTCTGGCATGTTAGTCTGTAGAGATGATTTCCTTTTGATCCTTGGTGAGATGTTCACCTTTTTGTTTCTTTTCAGTGTTTAGATGTAAAAGGTTTAGGGTCCCTTTCAAAACACTTTTTTCTATCTATAAAAAAAACTTAAAGGTTAAAATATTTACCTTAATTAATGGTGCATCCTTCGTATTTAGATCTCGTCATCACTTAATCTTCCAAATTATCTCTGCCATGAACATTACATTTTGGATTTGTTGCACTCTTTTGAGGTGTTACTTTGAACATTTTAATTATCTACGTGCTCCTCAATAAGAAACATCTCTATTTTGCTACCCAATCATCTCCGCCCGATGCTTCTCTTCAACTTTGCTAATACCTTCCTAAAGTTTAACCTCTAGTTGGTTATACTTCTCTTACGCATGAATTGTTCTTCTGCTCAAGCAGTCTACTTGTGCTGCTCTTCTACATGAATCATTCTAGCACCACTTTGAACCACTTTGCTCTAAGTTCTTCTATCATTTGGATTACCTTTAGAGTCCCACAACACCATTGTTTTTCCATATTGCATTTGTATTATGCTGTAACTTATCGTGGCTTCCTTCTCCTCAACACTATCTCTAACTAGTCTCTCCTTTATCCTGAATGTAGCTCCCACTTGCTTCAACTCTTGATATGAAACTTATTAGAATTGAACATCTCTTACCAATTGTTATCCTACTTCAAAATTCTTCTCTAAACAACTCTTTTTCTCCAATATCTATCATCTCTTCACTTCGTCTCTTTCTGCTATCTTCTCCATAATTGCAATGATCCTTTCTTGTAACTATCTCACTCAACGTGGCTGTTTCTAAGCACACTCAAGGTGGTGGCTCTAATACCATTCTTAGCAAAATATTTATTATGTTCACAGGTTAAACAATCTCCAGGATCATAAAACAAGTCAATAACATGCATATATACCAAACTCTAATAATGAACAATAAACACATTGAAAGTTTTATTGAAAATACTAAAGCAATGCATAAATGCAAAGCTTCTTCCAATTACATATTACCTAGCTTTCTATTCAATATATACATACATGAGACTCTTCATATTATATGACTCTTGACCTTTGCTCTCCTCATGGGAGAACCAACTCTTCATATTTTTCTTTTACATAATAAACGTCACGTATTGCATAAAGATAATCTCTCATGATTGCTCATAACTCCCTACTTCTAAACTTGACACATCATTCACATAACTCACACTTACTAACAAGAAACCTCACACTCATAACTGCTCACTTATTTACATGACACAATCTCATATTTAATAACTTGACACATACTATGAACTCAAATACTAAACACATACCCTAAATATTAAACACATCCTAATTTAAATATTTACAAGGTATCAAATAATGCAATAGCTCCAAAACTTTGTGTATTTGTTACTATGCTTGCTACTATTCAACTCGCCACTGCCCTTTTATTGAGGTTATTAACAATATTCAGCGAATCTCCCCAATTATTAATTTCTTAGCCCCAAATTGAACCACCATATTTATTCTATTTTTTAATAAGCTTTATGTGTCTTCTATTGTGGGCAATTGCCATCAAAAGAAAGTATTGCACATTTTGTTAGGTTAATTAGACCATATCCAAGTAAAAATTTCATGAGTTATTTTCAACTTGTCTCTCTAATAAAAACATCTCTACGTCTTCTAGTGAATACTCTTCTTCTATTAATTTCTTTATATAATTTATTAAGAGAGAATCTTCTTTGCATATTCACCTTTTAGAATTTGAGTTTTTGATAATATGGAAATCAACACCATGATTATCTAAATTATTTTCCACTCTATTTCCTTCTTTATAAATATTTAACATATTTAAGATGCCATCATTATCAATAAGTGGACATTGAGAATAAAATTATTGATTCAATTTCTACATCACTTTTTCTTGACAACACTAATAATAAGTTGTGAATATTGCCTTCAATAATTTAAAATCAAGAATAATGGTATTGTTGATTTGATCTCCACACCCATTTTTTGACAATATGAGTAATAATTTATATATCCCTGTCAATTGAAATATATCTTCATCTATGTTAAGAGATGTTGAGGGTTAAGATTGATTTATGTTTTGTTAATACTTCATTTAGGTCTTCACTTAACTTTCCTTCATATTCTATATTTTATAATATTTTATTGCAAATGGTGTTGATTCATCTCAATGATTGGGTGATCTATGACATCCATATGGATCATGTCTTGGTCAAATTGGTTATAATACACCATTCACCTAAACACTTGTATCATCTTTCATTATTCATCTGTTATATCATAAATTGCTTTATTCTAAAATAGATCATATTCTTGTCTCTTATTTTGTTATTTTATTTCTTTTAGCTTGTTGTAATGTTTGCTAATATGTTCATTGTTAGGCAAACTTATGGCTAATTACATCATGGTATGAGTTATAATGACAACACTCAAGAAATGGAAGATTTTTTAAATTATGTGGCACAAATATTTTTATATAAGTGAGCATGTCATGGGGTTCTCAATTTCTTAGAATTTTCAAGGCCAACTATTATTGGGTGGGGTTTTTATTTTTATTTTTGAGTTTTTTTGAGACAAAGCAATTTTGGGTAGGAAAAGGATTTTAAAAATATTTTGAATTTTTCTATAGCTGGTTTATGAAATGATTTTCCATTTAAATGCTATATATACCAACACTTTGAATATTCATAACAAAGTCATCCAAAAGTATTTACGATAATTTTTGACTCTATATATTTTTCATGTTTTATTAATCTATTGGGTATATTTTTCTTGAATTTGCTTCATTGTTGAAAAAAATATTTGTTATCTTTTTTATCAAGGATTACATCTTAATATATCAACTGGCATGAGCTCAACTAGTTAAATTCCTTGACTTTAAAGGACACCCAGGTTTTAATCTTACCAGATGATACATGCATAATGACCGAGTTGTTAAATTATCACTATGCGATCATAATGTAATATGGGTGGTGCTCATTTCAATTCCATATAACTAATTTTAAAAATAAATATGCCTTACGATGAAATAATGACATGTAATTTTGCCTAAATGGGCTCCATATTGACTTGTGTATAGAAGAGACTCATAGTCAAGCCCCATCTAAAAAGGATAAGAAGACAAAATGAAATGTGATAGTCACTAATATTGATCATGACTATCAATATATCATTGATGAGCACACAAATGATCCATAAAAATTACAAGTCAATTTATAGGATAAGTTTGGAAAGGCATATGAATATTAGGTCAATAGGATTAGGAAAGAAATCATAAACTTGAGATTACAAGATTTTGATAACATGGGAGATATGTTCAATAGGGTTTCTCACCTTCAAGCATTAATCAAGGTTTCAAATACATTAGAGACACCAGGGAACAAGATAGTGAAAAATATTTTTAACAATCAACCTTCCACCAAGCACTTGGTGTCATAGTTAAGGACCAATGTAAATATGGAGTATATTCTAAAAAAATTTAAATCTCAAGATGCTACAAAATATCCTTTAGAAACGGATTGATAGAGAGTGAACTAGTGGAAAAGGAAAGTCTCTTTTCTCCAAATAAGAGGGAATATCTCATCCAAAAAAGGATAAAGAAAAAAGGAAAACCAAGTAAGGAAAGAAGTAGGATAAGAACTAATTAAAGTGAACTTCCTATGGAAAGTAAAATCATATGGAGGATTTATGCTTCAAGATGTTGAAGTATTTTGAGGTAAAGTTAAAGGCCCTCAAGTCAAGGAGGAATCACAATTCAAAGAGGGAGTATTCTTCTAAAAGAATTTAATTTTCTCACACTCCTAATGAGAAGGTACAATATTGCATTGATAATGGCTTTTCATCATCAAACAATTGATATGTAGATCTACATGCTTTCGAATTTCAAAAAATAATTATATAGGATTAACGGACATAGGGCTCGCAAGCGATGTTCATTGTGGTGAACAACTGCATATAAACGGTGCGACCAAGAATATTGCCTGACGTCGACGAAATGGTGGATAATAGATTTTGCTGAAGACCGGGGAATCGAAGACATAGATTATTGATTTATAATTCTTCTTATAGCAGAACGGTTTGAGGGTGAAAGTGGCTACATCAGAGATTCATAGTTCCATTAGGGTTTACGGTGGAAATCTAGGGTTTCCTGCAACTTCATATTTTGGATCCTAGGATGGAGGGTTTCAACAGAGATACATGCATTAAGTCAAAAATAAATTTTAAAGAAGAAATCCATGGAGGACCACCTCAAACACGAGGGGAACACAATCAACGATTGCCAAGGAAACTATTGAGGATGCCAAAGGTCGATTCAAGAAAAACAGAGATGGGTTGCATGAAAGAAACTAATGGATCCCCAGTAGTGGAGTTGGAAATAACGGATGTTCAGGAAGGAATAGATGCGATTGAGAGGAAAAGCCTAATTTGTCGATTCATGGGATTCCGATCGACTCTTGCTACCTTCAAGCAATGGGTTGCCAAAAACTAGAGCACTAAAGATAAGTTCCAAATTTTTACTTATCCTAATGGCTAATTTCTTGTTTTTTTTGCTAATGAAGAAGATAGAGAGAACATTTTTCAAGGGAAGCCATGGTTTTTTGGTAGTGCAGGGCTCTTCATGAAGCCATAGCATACCAAGTTCAAATTTGAGGAAGAGATGCCATTAATTGCCCCTGTTTAGATCCGTTTATTTGGTCTTCCAATAGAATACTGGCATCCAAATATATTCACAACACTTAAAAATTCTTTTGGAGTTCACATGATGACTTATGATAGCATCCAACACTTAGAGCATATGATTTATACAAGGATTTGCGTTTTGATTGATTTTGAAAAACCACTTCCAAAGAAGATTACTTTACAATATGGGGAACAAATATGGGAGCAAGTAGTAGATTATGAAAATATTCCATTTAGATGCAAAATTTGTCATGAATATGGCCATCTAGCCAAGGATTGTCCACATAAGGTCCCTAACAAAGAGAAAGAGGATGGGGACTTGGCAGGGTTTCAAATCCCTAAATAAAAAAACACAGAAAAAATAGCAACAAAAGAGAAAACATTAATTTCACCTAACACATTTGAAATTCTCTCCACGTATGAGCAAGCAGATGATGAGGATGGTCAAATGGAAACAGTTATTATGGAGACACAAGATGAAGAGAGAGAACAAGAAGGATTTCATGATGAGAAATAATTAAAAGAGCTTGCCTTGATGCTGAGAAATAACAATAAAAGAAAAAAGTACAATGTAGAAAACCAACCCAAGTGCAAAACAAAAGGGTAGATTCAAACTACAAACAAAATGGATCCACCAAAGACCATACAAATTCTAATAGTAGTGTCATGGTACCAAGTAACCAACCTATAGTCCCAACTGGAATGAAGCAAGATACGAATAAAAGGATAAGGATGCCATAATCCTAAGGCTTATAGTCAGTCTCTTTATGGCAATGTTGGAAGCTTAAGCAATTTTTGATATTTTTGGTAATTTGTTAAGCTTTGGTTTATTTTTAGTGTTATCATTTTTTGTTTGTTTTGTCTATAGCTCCTTTGTGCTTTGTTTTTGTTGTATTTGTTTTTTCTGATTTTGTTTGTGGTGTATTTGATTCATTTTGTTGTTTCTGTTTTGGATTTGTTTTGTTATGTTGTTTTTGGGGTTTTTCTATGTGGTTCATGTCTTGTGGTTTTTTGGTTTGTGGTGTATTTGTTTCTTTTTTTTTGTTTTTTTTTATGGTAGTGTTTTGTTATGCTGTGTTTGTGGTTTTTTCTATGTGTTTCATGTTTTGGTGTTATTTATTTTCATCATTTTTGTGTGTGTGTTTTTTTATTATGTTTTGCTATGTTGTTTATGTGTTTGTTCTGTGTGGTTCATATATTTTTTTCTTTTTATTTGTGCATGTGTTTGATTGTGCTTTTTCTTGTCGACACACTCAAGGAGTATGCTTTATTTATTTTAGCTTTTTGTGTGTTTATGTTTGTGTGTTCTTGTTTTGTGTTGTTTCAGCTCCTTACATGTGTCAAAGGTGGTAGGCTAGGTGCGAGCCCTGGGCATTTTTGGTGGAAGAGATACCCATGCCTCCTTGGGTCTTACCCAAAAGTGGCATCCCTTCTAGGATGTTTTCCACACACAAAAAAAAATATCTACATGCTTCCTACTATATAACTATGCAAAAGGAGTCAGGTGACTAAGGCTAGTGAAAATGGTGAAGAGATCATTTGAACAATGAATAATGAAGGTATTAAAATGAGATGAACCAAAGATGTTCATAAAGGGAACTATATTTGAGATGTATATTATGTTCTAGATGGGTGTAAATTGGATCTTTGTTTACCAATTGGCACATGAACATAAGATGAAAATAGAATATGATGATGACAATATACTTCAAGGAAAAATTAGATAGCTATAAGGTGGTGGCTATAGGATTTTTTGAGGATAATACTAAGTTGTACAAGTTTGACATATTTTTTGAGCCAAAGGAAAGGATTTGGTTTCTATCATTGATGATAGCTTAAGGCTTTTGGCATTTAAATTGGGACACATGAAATATGGATCATTGAGTTTATGAAATAAAGAGTTACGAAAGGAGTTACTTTATTACTTTATCCTACTAGTAATATGTGAAATGGAAGTGTACTTGTGAAAGGTCATAAATATGTGTTTCAAAAGGGGAAAGCACATTGAGCTTCAATATTATTGGATTTAATCCAATTAGATTTATGTGATTCTACGAGTTTACCTATGGTGGATTAAGATACTTTCTAGCTTTCATTGATGACACTCTAGAAAGGTATGAGTCTACTTATTGAGGTTGAAGAGCGAATATAGTTGAGAAATTATGTGGGAAATCCATCAAAGCTCCAAGGACTAACAATGAAAAAAATTAAATAATTAATAAATTTGATGATTTTTACAAGTAAAATATGATCATTAATTAGAGAACTATGTCCATTGCTACCTTGTTAAATGATATGGCAAAATACAAGAATAAGGTGCTTGGGGATATTCTTAAGTGTATGTTGCATAATATAAGTCTTGATTTAAAGTTGTGGAGTAAAGCAATATTTATAGTAAAAAAATCTATAAATGGGTAGATATATATACTATAAGGACCATACAAACCCATACCATTCTTTTAATAAATCAATTTATAACATGATTTTTATATCCTATTCTAAGCTTATTTTTACTACAATTAGCTCCATTTTGATCAACCTCTACCTAGCCAAATATGATGTTTTGATTTATATCTATATCCCAAAACTCTTCCACCATTTTAGACAATAAATTACTACATAAATAAACTTCTAGCCCCAAATGAAGGAATCACATAACATATAAAGAGAGTTTCTTCTCCTAAAATCTCCATTTTCTTTATGTGCTAGTTTTGTCTACCAATTACCACCACCACCACCACTCAAAGTTTTCTATAATGTCCTTCTTATATATTCTACACAATAATTCTACTATCTCATCTACCAGGTTTCCACTTACCTTGAGAGCAAGGTGATATTCAATATCGACTATCAAGGTCATCAAATCACTCAAGCAAAAAGATAAAGTCAAATCACCCAATGTAAGTATACTGATCAAGTATAACCACCTTTAAGGTTAATACCTTCAGTGTTTAGTACAAATTGTTTCTCCACATATTTTATTCTATTTATCTTATTACATCTAAGTACTTCCTTTATTGCATTCCTAGTAGATTGCCCTCTTACTAGTTAGATATTGCATGTATTCTTATTATATTCCTAGCTTCTATATCCTATAGCCCAAAATAACTTTTACCACTTATATATTATTATTTAGAGTTCTTAATTAACTTAGATTAGTTATAGTGATCCATTAACTTATTGGGTGTATTATCCTCCTTAGCTCGTTCAAGTTAGGTAAAATAGTTCCCAATCAATGTGTTTAACTTGTGGGAATCCAGGGCCTATAATCAATAATTGTAAGTATAGTACATTCCCTCAAGGTTCTTTAAACAAGAAACCAAAGTAGACATAAGGAGAAAACTAGAAAGGCCTCACTAATACAGAAACGATGCTTCACAATATCAACATGGAAATATTCTCAAAGATTGAAACTTAATGATAAAGAGATTCTTATGTTGCATAGTCACATGAAGAGGCTTCACAACCTAGCCTATTTTGGTATGCCAATTCAAGGTCTACCAAACTCATGATCAATTAGAAGGAATTGTTTGCTTATTTCAATTATTCCTCTTATTATGGGTGGGTAACACTTGTTATTCACCATTATAGTTATGATAATAGTATCTTTGCATACCAATTCATATTCTTGTTACCTATGAAAATTTCTTTATGTACCAATACCCATAAAGGAATTGCTACTAGTTGATCAACATTTGGAGCATTACTTGAAAGTGGAATTTGATAGAATAGGAGATCAAAAGTATTTTTTCATACGAGACAGTTATTGGGATTTTATGACTATCCCTTATGCCTTAGGTATTGGAAATATTTTTTAGTTTATAGTTGTCCATCATGACAACCATACTTTGGTAGTGAGGACTAATGATGTTGCCACACTTTGGCATCAAAGATATGGGAACTTGAGCTTTGGCTAATTGAATGCAGTCTACAAACATGACATGGTGAGAGGCATTTCCTTATCCAACAAATATAGTTATATTTTTTTAAGTTGTTTTATCAAAAAACAACATTAAGCCCCATTTGGCTCTAACAATAATTAAATGACTAGTCCTTTAGACCTAGTGTATATGATTTGTGTGACCTCATGGATATTAGCTTTATGGAGCACATGTAATTTTAGCTTTTTGCTGAAGATAACACTTATAAAGTATGTATGTATTATTTGTAGGTCAAATATAATGCCTTTCACTTCTCCAAAGAGTTCTTGTGGATAAATTATTTAATTGTTAAATCAATCTTCATTGCTCAAATTGTGAGAATACATCAATACAATTTTTTATTTTTCTTAAACTAGAATGACATCCAATTATAACTAATGACTTCTGATATACCTCAATAAAATGATGTTGGAATGAGATTTAATCATACAATTTAGGAAATGGTGCATCTTGTGCTAATCGATAATTACTTGGAAACAACATTTTGAATGAAATTTGTACACAAAGTGGTTTATTTATTGAATCACACACCCATGATAACTTTAGATGGTGTCACTCCAAAATAAGCATGGGTAGGGTTAAATACCCAATTTGACACATCCAAGTTTTTGGATGCATAATTTTTGTGCGTATTCCAAAGTAAATAAATATGAAGCTAGATGAAGAAATATATCTTACATGGATATAATGATGACTCGATAGCCTATTGACTCATGGATCCTTACACCAAGAAATTCAAATGCTAGTAGAGATATTGTATTCAATAAGTAGAGCAAATCCACCTCACCTTCTAGTGAACCACATGTTTTAAAGAAAGATCATATTATTTTTTATGTGGATGAAGTTGAAACCTATGATAATGAGGTTGATGTTGATGTTGTTAATCCTGATGGTGGTGATGGTCAAAATAATGATCATAGTCAATCAAAGACACCATATTTGATTTCCGCATAGTGGAACAAGTGGAATCTTAGTATAGTTTGAGTTTTAAAATTGAATGGATTCTTAGACATGTCAACTTCATGGTGGATGTGTTAGGGTAAAATAGGTAGTATATTGCATTATACTACATAGGTTATTACATTTACTTTTTTTACTGCATTACCATTTAGATATTTACTGTTCCATAATATCTACTGGTTAACCTAGGTTAGATACCTACAATATCCTAGGTTAGATATTTTAGGTTAGTGATTAATTCATGATTCGCTATCCTAGGTTAGTTGTTAGCATCACGCATCTTCAGCTATTGTTAGCGTGATTTGTTAGCATCATTAGCGTAGGTTGTTTAATATCCTATTTTGTAATCTATTTAAGACCTACCTATCCTAAGGTAAGGCTAATGCTTGATTGGAAATTATTGGCTAATCATTTGCTCTCCATTTTCTTGCATCATTGGTATCCGAGCCATACTTTTTTGCCACCATACTCGGCATATGGTGGTAGGCAATTCTCGCTTCACCCTGGCTAGGTCAATCTGACCTACCAGGGCCTAGGAGGTGAGTCGACTGGCCAGGCTAGATCGACATCGGCCTATGTGGACAGGCAGATCACTTTTACGTGATCGTCGTCCTGGCCTTCGCTGTGGGAGCCCACAGTCGACAACAACATTGTTGACCGGCTCCGCGGGCCTACGCAGACCACTACGGCCACGCGGTGGTAGCTAGAGGCTTCCCGCCTCGGCTCCCGTAGGCCCATACGACCCGCAGACCCACGTGGGCCCAGGAGCCACGTGGTGGCCGCTCGAGAAAGCTACGAGGGCAGGCGTGCCCTCTCTTTCCCAGCACGCCACGTGGGTTAATCCCCATCGGGATCCGTGAGGGTAGGAGGCCCTCCGATCCCTGACCTCTGCATGAATTTTGAGGTGAACCCCGAGCCGACACGTGGACCGAGCGGTAGGCGGCCCTCATGAGCATGCATCTCGAGGCATCCATTCTAGCCCTCACGAGGTGACACATGGCACTCTGGGCCACGTGCCACCCGGACTCCACCCTGACACGTGGCGGACTACCACTGGATAGACGCGATGACTGGACAAACCCTTTGGCACCACGTGGCGATGACCAAAAAGGGTGGACGCTCTAACGTGGATTGCCCGTAGGCAATCGACCACTTAAGGGAGGGTTCAGGCTTATAAAGCCTTTGCATCCCGCAATCGGCTGCATGTGGGATTAATCCCATGAACCTTCCACTGCAGCGGGCGGCTTCGATAACACCAAGCACCGTGGCTTAGCTTCCAAGCTAGGCGACAGCTTGGTTGGCCAAGGCGGCCGCCTTGCGCCCACCAGGTCGCGAGATCGACCCCGAGCGCGTCCCATAAGCAAGGTTTTGCTTATTTTACAAGGTTTTATTTATTTATTTTTAATTTTTCATGTTTTCTAAAGTTTTTTATGGTTAAAATTATATGTTTTTTAGTATTTTTTTTATAATTAAGCATTTTTTTTGGATTTGAAAGTCAATCTATTTTTTTTCCAAAAATTGCTTTATTATAGAATTAATTTAACTATTAAATATATTTTTTAGCATTTTAAACTAGGAAATTTGAGAAATAAGAAAAATCAAAACCTTCCTTTTTTTTGCAACTATAGCCCAAATTTTCATTTGTTTTCTTCACACATGGAGATAAAGAGACAAAGAAACAATTTTTAGGTTGCAAAACAAAAGGATTTCTTCAACACATTTTTTTTGCAATATAATCCTCAAAAATTTCTATAGTTTTCTTCACCCATTTTGGAGATAAATAGACATAGAAACTCACAAATTCTATTGCAAAACAAAGAGCAAGCCATCATTGAGGGAGCTTAAAAGGAAGTCTCATTTTTCCCAAAACAACAAATTTTGCTTTTGTTCTCTCCTTCACGAAAGGAGACATAAAAACATTAAATAGCACATTTTTTTTGTTGTAAAATTTGAGCTCCATCAAACCAATTTTTGCTCCTCATGCTAACCTGTTGAAGACAAAACCAAAGTCGTGTGTCGACTGGTCTGGAAGCCTTTCAAACGCGGGTCGTGTGTCGACTTGTCTTGAAAGGAGTGCTCTAATTTTTCAATTTTGTAAAAATTAAAGGGGGGATAGAAGTCATATCTTGTGATTCTATTTTTTTTGCAAAATTGTAAAGAGAAAGGGGGGATATTTCAAAGCAAGAAAGGTGCATTCTCGATTGTACTCGACACCTTCTTTTAAAAAAAAAAAAATTGACTATTCTAGGTGCATTTTCGGTTGCATCCGACACCTAGAGTGATAAAAATTTGGGTTGCTCTCTTGTTTTTTATTATTGCACTAACAAATCATGTTTTTCATGTGCAATTAAACAATCAGATAGAACATTGAAGAAGCATTTCACAAAACCCAAACTTCACTCCAAATCGTGCTACACCTTGCACAAGTTAAAAACAAGTCAATTTTATTCCCCATAAAAAGGTCAAAATTCAAAACACCTTGATTAACTCTCTTTGTTTGGCTTAATTTCCTCAAAATTTCCATCCTTCTTGAAGGGTGTTAAGGCAGGTGCCATTAAATATCCTAGAGAGCATAATCAGAAGTCTTTCAAAACCTACCCCTTTAATTTGCTCTATTTGTTTGGCTTAAAAACCTCAAACTTTTCATCCCTTGTTAAGGGTGTTAAGGCAGGTGCCATTGAATATCTTCTAGAAGAAAATTAAAACATCTTCCATATACTCTTTTGAGGGTATAGTGCAAGATACAACCATCTTAGTCCTATCAAATTTGAAACCTTCACCATGGCCATGATGCACAAGTATCTCACTGAGAGCCAACTGCTCAAAGGTTCAAATTATTCTGCATGGAAGACTAAGATGAAAGCTATCTTAACTATAGAGGATCTTTGGTCTATAGTGGATGGAAGTGAAACTAGACCTCAATCGATTAGGAGCAGATCAAACAACATTTGATAAAAAGGATAGAAAACTATCCTTAATGATCTTGCTAGCTATTACTGATGATATCCAACCTCATATCAGTGAAGCTAAGAATGGTAAGGAGGCATGGGATGCCTTAACCACCATATTTGTGGGGAAGAATCAATCAACCATTCTTCACCTCCAAACACAACTTCATACTCTTCATATGAAATCAGGAGAAACAATAGAGCTATTCCTCTGTAGAGTGGCAGAATTGAAAACAAAACTGCAATCCTTAGGAGAAAAAGTGGAAGACCAAGTCTTGACCTCTATCATTTTGAGGGCTCTTCCCGACTCCTACAGAATGTTGATAACTTCATTACAAGTCTCTGGAAGGACAGTGACTTTTGTCGAGTTGGTAAATATGCTTCAAACAGAAGAAGCTAATCAACTCCAAAGAGATGAGGCATCCAACAATGCTCTTTTCTCAAACAGACAAGGTGGTAAGAAAAAGTGGAATCAACAGAAAGGTTCTTCTTCTAATAAAGACAAGGGTAAAGGCAAAGAGACTCAGAAGAAGAAGCAGTATTGTAAGATTTGTGACAAGGACACTCATGAAACCAAAAGATGTTGGTTTAAGAACAAACCGCCCAATGAACAAGGAAACAAAAAGGGCAAAGGCAAACCAAAGAACAAGAATAAACAACAACAGGGACACATTGCAGCTGAAGATTCTAGTTCGGACTCTGAACGAGCACACAAAGTGCTCATGACACATACATATTCCCCTCACAAGGACACTATGTGGTACATAGATTCAGGCGCTAGTAAGCATATGACTGGCGATAAGTCCTGGTTTGAGACATTTGAGGCTCGAGAAGGTAGACCGGTCACCATTGTTGATGATCAAACCTATCGAGTTCAGGGAGAAGGAAGTGTTTTTGTCTCCCTTCCAGATGGTGAATGTAAAATTCAAAAAGTTCTTTATGTACCAGGATTGAAAAATAATCTCTTGTCAGTTCCACAAATCCTGGACAATCACATGAATGTCAATTTCAAGGTGGACAAAGAAAAGAAACGTTGCTTTATCACCAAGAAAGGAAAACAAATAGCAACAGGTTCATACAAACATGGTTTGTTTGTCTTAGATGCAATTACCTCAACCCATACTGCAATGGTAGTAACCACAAAAGAGGCCACATCTCTATGGCATAAGAGATTTGGGCATTTAAGTTCAGGATATTTACTTGAGCTCAGTAAATATCAAATGGTGAAAGGACTGCCTACTCTTTCATCTACTTTGCCAGTGTGCTCAGATTGCTTGTCAGGCAAGCAACACAGAGTGCCCTTTGAACCTAGCTCCTTTCGAGCTAAGGGACCTTTGGAGTTGGTTCACACATATTTGTGTGGTCCCATGTCTACTAGTTGTGGAGGAAAAAGGTATTTTCAATTGTTTGTCGACGATCACTCACGCAAGATGTGGGTCTTCTTCTTACAGTTGAAGTCTGAAGCATTTACCTATTTTCAACAATTCAAAACGCTTGTTGAGAAAGAATCTGGATGCTTCATCAAGACCCTCCATTCAGATCGAGGGGGGAATACACATCAAAGGAATTTTCCTCATTTTTACAGACTCATGGGATAAAAAGACAGTTAACCACAACCTATTCTCCTCAGTCAAATGGAGTTGTTGAGAGAAGAAATCGGTCCATTATGGAAATGGTTCGATGTATGCTTAAGGGAGCGAATCTTGAGCAAATATATTGGGCTGAAGCTGTTCAAACTATAGTATATCTTCTAAATAGAGCACCCACAAGGGCTCTTGAAGGTATGACTCCTTAGGAAGCATGGAGTGGAAGGAAACCCTCCATATCTCATCTACGAGTATTTGGGTGTAAGGCTTTTATGCATATACCTAAGGAGAAAAGAAAGAAATTAGATGAGAAGTCCCTACCATGTGTTTTTCTTGGATATGATGAATTCTCAAAAGGCTATCGATTGATAGACCCATTTACCAAGAAAATACATATCAACAGAGATGTAGTGTTTGATGAAGCTTTCACACCCAACACTACATCAGTATACCTAGATGATGAGGAGCAACAACCACTTCCTTCTCCACAACAGAAAAATCCTCCCAAATGGTATACAAGCACAATGAAAGATTCCAAACTCACTTCCCCACCTGATCTTACTCTCAATCGTCCAAAGACACGAAGCATGACTCAACAAGAAAAGACTGAAGCATCCACTTCAGTTGATGATCTTTGTGCAGATTTTCAAGACCTTTCTGTTGATAGAGAGCTAGCAAGGGAAGATGATATGGAAATAGATGAGGAGAGGGTTTACTTGTCATCATTTGATGAAAATGAACCTTCTACAGTTGATGAAGCACTTAGACTACCTCAGTGGAAGGCAGCTATGGATGCAGAACATAACTCCCTCATCAAGAATAAAACATGGAAGCTGGTAGATTTGCCTAAAGGAAAGAAACCCATAGGCTGCAAATGGGTTTACAAAATCAAATATAAGGCAGATGGTACCATAGACAAGCATAAATCCCATCTTGTGGCAAAGGGCTATGCTCAAAAGGAAGGCCTTGATTATGAGGAAACCTTTGCACCCACTGCAAGGATGACCACCATTCGAGTTCTTTGTGCTATGGCAGCACAATTCGGATGGAAATTACATCAAATGGATGTAAAAAGTGCCTTTCTAAATGGTGACTTAAAAGAAGAGGTATACATGACTCAACCTCCAGGATTTGCTGAGGAAGGCCATGAGCAACAAGTTTGCAAATTGGTCAAATCATTATATGGGCTTAAACAAGCCCCAAGAGCATGGTACATTAAAATGGATAGTCACCTATTGCAACACGGATTCAAGAGAAGTCCATCTGATGCAAATCTCTATATCAAGAACACAGGTTCTGAAATAGTGATTCTTGTATTATATGTAGATGATCTGATCATCACTGGAAATTCAGAGAAATTGATTAAAGCCATGAAAGATGACTTGAAAGAGTCATTTGATATGACAGATCTAGGACTTCTCCACTACTGTCTTGGTCTTGAGATAGAACAAAAAAAGAATCATCTTAGGGTGACTCAAAAAAAATATGCCAAGACTTTAGTAGAAAAATATCGTATGACTGAATGCAAGCCCAAGGCAACACCGATGGAATCAGGGCTTCAGTTATCATGGTATGATGACTCACCATAGGTAGATGGCATGCTATACAGACAGATGATTGGAAGCCTTATCTATCTGACCAATACTAGACCAGACATTACTTATGTTGTAAACTATCTTTCTCGGTTCATGCAGGAACCAAAAGTTTCTCACTGGAAAGCAACTAAGAGGGTTCTTCACTACATTCAGGGTAGTGTAGATTATGGTCTAGAGTATAAGAAGAATAACTCATTCTTCTTATAGAGTTATACTGACTCTGACTACTTTGGATCCCTAGATGACAGAAAATCAACATCAGGATATGTATTTCATCTTGGATCTGGTCCTGTCTCATGGCATAGTAAAAAGCAATAGGTGGTTGCTTTATCTTCAACAGAGGTAGAGTATCGCGCTGCACGTGGAGCTGTGTGTGAAGCGATATGGTTAAGTCGCATCTTGGCTACAATGGGCCTACCAAAGAAACTTCCTATTCACATGTTTTGTGACAACTCAGGTGTTTTGAACTTGGTCAAAAATCCAGTCCATCATGAACGCACAAAGCATATTGACACAGATTGTCATTTCATTCGTGATGAGGTTCCTAAACACAACATCAAGCTCCAATACATTCCCACTGACGAACAGGTTGCTGACATCTTCACAAAGGCACTTGGACGTGTCAAATTTGAGCTATTCCGAAATAAACTTTGTATATCAAAGTAATGTAATAAAGGGGGGATGTTAGGGTAAAATAGGTAGTATATTGCATTATACTACATAGGTTATTACATTTACTTTTTTTTACTGCATTACCATTTAGATATTTACTGTTCCATAATATCTACTGGTTAACCTAGGTTAGATACCTACAATATCCTAGGTTAGATATTTTAGGTTAGTGATTAATTCATGATTCGCTATCCTAGGTTAGTTGTTAGCATCACGCATCTTCAACTATTGTTAGCGTGATTTGTTAGCATCATTAGCGTAGGTTGTTTAATATCCTATTTTGTAATCTATTTAAGACCTACCTATCCTAAGGTAAGGCTAATGCTTGATTGGAAATTATTGGCTAATCATTTGCTCTCCATTTTCTTGCATCAGGAGGACTTGTAGCAAAGTCTACAACAAAGTGAATTTGGATCTTATGAGCACCATAGTGTAAAAATTTAAACCTTGATTTTTTTTTAAGTCCTTGCATTACAAATATAGAAGAATTATATGGATTTTAAATATTAGACATCAATGAAGAATCACACATGAAACTTTATTGATATTCCACTTGGTAAGAAATCCATAAATTATAAATGGATATGAAGAACACAGGCTTATACTAAGAGGGGGTGAAAAATATAAGACCAACTTTTACTTTTCTTTCCCAAACAATATTATACAATATTATCAATGGCAATATTAATAGCAGTAATTAAAGCAATGCACAAATCATCACACACAAGGACATAAATTTAACGTGGTTCACCCAATGTGGTCTAATCCATGGAGAAAATATTTCTTCTAAATTTTCTCAATAAATATATTGGGAATCAATTCCCTATTACAATATTTATGGACCTCTGTCCAAAGGAGACACCAATTCCCTATGCCCTAATTTGCGGATCTCTTTCCACAGGAAAACTCTTTCCCTTTTTCTTTGGTTCGTGGATATCTCTCCACAGGAGAACTCTATCCCCTTGCTCTAGTTCATGGAACCTAATCCAGGAGAACTCTATCTCCTTAATTGGTTCATGGATATCACTCCATAGAAGAACTCTATCTCCCTAGCTGGTTCAAGGATCTTACTCCACAGGAGAAATCTATCCCCTTGCTATGGTTCGTGGATCTCTATCCAAAGGATAACTCTTTCCCCTTGCTCTGGTTCATGGATATTTATCCACATGAGAACTCTTTCCCCTTTCTATGGTTCATGGATCTCTATCCATAGGAAAGATCTTTCCCCTTTGCTATTACTAGTGAAATTCTATAAGAATTTTGCCTACACTGCTATGGCTTGTGCATCTCTCTCCACAAGAGACATCTATCCCCACTGCACTGGATGATGGATCTCTATCCACTAGAGACTATTGTCCTATTTGTTCTGTCACCTCCAAAACATAATATCAACTCTATCTCAAATCTACACCAAACTCTATCTCAAATATGCACCAAAATCTATCTCAAATTTACACCAAAATCTGTCTCAAATTTGCACCATAATTTTGTTATAGGTCTAGCACAAATATGCTCTAACTCTACTCACAAATCTACTTTAATACTATCTCAAATCTAGCCCAAGCCTTAACACAAAGCTTGAACAAATCTGCTCATAATTCTATCCCAAATCTATTCTCAAGCCTAAACACAAAGCTTGAAAAAATCTACTCTCAATTATGTCCTCAAGCCTTAACACAAGACTTGCTCAAAATGCCTTCAAGCCTTCTCAAAAGACTTGCTAAAAAACATAATTTAAATCTCTTTCAAAAAATTTCTTCACACAAACAAATTCTACTTAGAATTCATTTAACCTCTGGAACATATAGAGAATGATTTGCTCTATTAAAACTCAATATGTTTCACACTCACAAAACTTGTACTCAATCAACCAATCTCTTTCTCTTGCCAATACCTTTCAAATCAAATCAATCTATAACAAAAATGGTTTATTCTTCTTGCAAATCTCTCTCAAATATCAATCACATCAAAAAATAATTTCCCTCATAAAATTGATCTCAAACACTTTCACAATTACAATTATTATATTTCAAACCAATGTTTAAAATAATTTCACAAAGATATACTAACTTGTCTTCAACCCTAGCACAAGTAGTTCAAAATATCTAGCACAAATATCTCAATCTCTTTCAACAATGAAAGCACAACTTGTTCTCAACCTCTATCCCAAATATTTCCAAAATATTCAATAATGAAGCACAAAACCTCACTCAAATATTTCCAACAATGCTTATCAAACAATCCTTTTCACTCCACCTTATCTTCTTGACCTAACCACGGAGCGTGCACCTAGCTACTGTATTGATCTATACCATCATGAAAGCATAAATATTCACACAAGTACATAAATTGAACAAAAACAACGTAAGTAAGGTTTCTTGTATTAATATTTGAATGAGCTTTGATTACAAAAATGCCCTCTTAGGGTCACTTGAAAGATGATACTGATATTACAATTGCCAATGCCCTCAATAGGGTAGGCGCACTTATAGTGCTCTATTGATTAGTCACAAACTGCCTTGGGGTGGAGCTGACCCCCTTCTTCGCGATGTGGAAGGATTATGACATAAGCTCCTCTTGCACCTGTCTCCCTACGAACAAGAAACAACAACACACGATTAAAAATATTGATAGCCTCTCGTGATGAGGCCCTTTAAGGAAATATGTATGTAAATGCCATTAAACTAGTAAAACAAGAAAACATAAAGAAAGACTTTAAACTATTCTAATTTGATCAAGAATTATACTACAACATGAAGGACATGAATAAGCAAATGATGCATGGATCAAATATCAAGTTAGGAGCAATAAAGTGCATAAAAGATCCAATATAATCCTACTTAATACAATGCATGAAATGACTAATTCCTATGGTCAAAGTTTCTCTAAAATGCAATTAAACCTATGAAAAGACTAATATAACTAATCTATGCGGTCAAAAGCAAAGCAAGTAAGGTGATCAGTCACCTGTTGCAAACCATAGCTATGGTGGGCGGTCTGCACTGTGAACCATGGCTGATAGCCATGGTTTGACCTCTGATAGGTTTACCCTCAGAATTAGGGGCAGTGGGCTTGACCTCCTTATCCAAATTGATGTTCAAGGGTCGCCTTTGTTGTCCTCTGATAGATTTGGTGGTCAAATCACTGTGAAGGGCCTTCGTTTGCCTAGATTTGTGTTTCTTGAATCTCCTAGGCACCTAGGGCATCCATGGCTAATTGGTCTTTAGGTGAATAGCAAAGGGGCTCTCAAATGCATAGATTCAGTATGCAATTTGATAGGGCTTCACTGCTCTCTTGATCAATTAACTCTCTCTATTTTTCTCCCCATTTGGAGGGGGTATTTATAGCATGCCCCTAGGGCTAGGGGTGGCTTCATGGAGAAGCCAAGACCAAGAAGGGTGGTTAGGACAGTTGGGATGGAAGCCTCTGGAATATTTCATCCTTCAACTGCCTCCTTCTAGATCTTTTGGCCGTTCCAACCGATTTGGCTCGGATGGAAGGCCTAACTGAACTTCAGTTAAGACCGTAGGTCACAGTTGTGGTCCAGACTGCAGACCGTAGGTGTCAACCATGGTTTAGACTAGAGACCATAGGTCTGGGCTGCGGTTCAGACTGCTTAGGCCAAAATGCCTAAATTGAGTGGTTAGAACCATTGCTCTATCTTGGAGTCTATCCAAGATCCTCCATATGGTTTTGTAGCATGTCCATATGAGTAGTCGCCCTCGACATGACGCATTTTAGGTGTCTATAGATGCCCCTTTTGAGATGCGTTGTGAGATCGAACAACGTTGAGCAAAAATATACATCCTAAAATGATGTCGAAGGTTCTATGATGATCATTAGTCTGATCAACATTAGATGCCCCAGGTCCAGCAAAAGGATGCGCATCCTGGAATCATTGCTTCCAACTTGGAAAGGCTTACATTTGAAAAGTCTGCACTCGCCATCAGACGTTCGGGTAGCTTTGGTGCTACAATAGGAGTTAGGCCTATATAACCGAAGGATGAGAGTTACAAACAAAATTTCATATTTGCTATTTACCCCAAGCAAAGGGGGAAGCTTATGATAGCTGTTAGCAATGATTCACAAGAACGAACGCAATTTTGACAAGATCAAGGGATCTACGATCTCCGGGATCTTCTATTGATTTTGATTATGACATGAAATTATGACTACCCCCTCAAGCGATGAGTCGATGAGGGTAATGACAATGTATGAAGCGACAAAATCGCTTGACCATAATGAATGATCCTGAACAACTTTAGATTCGAGCCTTTTAATGCCTTGGCTAGGCCTGGTTCAACTTATGATTGCAACTCTTAGTAGTATTTGCACATCTCTATCCCATGGAGCAGTCAAGCTACGATAGCCATCTTAGGGAATCAAAATAATACAAATGCAATTAGACTTGTGTTGAATCATATTGTCGATGATTTGCTGAAAGATGTCATAAAAGAAATGACAAGTTTACCCCAAATGTCCTTATGGTGATTTACTCATCTTGTCGGATTGCATGGATCGCAAGTCGTTGCAACCACCAATTTTATAGGATAAATCACTGAATACGAGGCGCATTTGGTTTTTCATTATTTGATTTTTTTTGTTTAATTTTGCATTTATTTGATTGATCCTGGTGCTTTTAACATCACCAAATTTGCAATTTTGATCATTGATTTTGAATTTTTGTCCAATGGGAGTCATTAATTTGTCTTTTTAGACCTTCCCACGGTGGGTTTTGAGTGCATTTATTGCTAGCTACGGACCGTGGGTACGGTCTACGGTTTACATTTCCAAATTTTGGGAACCATGGGTCAGACCTATGGGCGGAAAACCCTAGTTCCGGAACCGTAGGTGTCAGCTGCGGTCCACGGAGACTAGGAGGACCTATAAATTGAATTCCCATTTGAAATTTTCATTATTTTTCTTGCAACTACTAGCAATTTGGGAGCTCTGAGAGAGAGAGAACATTCCTCGATCCGGAACGCTGCCAAACTCTACCGCAATTACACTCATCTACCTCGATGGTGGATCTTGATCAGCCATCTACTAGCCGAGGCCAGGGTGCGGGCAAGGTAACTCGAAACTGAGACCACACACTCAATACCAGTAAAATGAACTACATTAAGTAATGCAAAAAATGAACCTCACTAAACTGCTGGTAATGAACCCCACTAGTTTAGGCTAGCTGTAGGATTTAATTTTATGCCTTAGTGGTCTAGGAGGGTACCCAAAATGGGTGCCGCTCCTAAACCACAACTGGTAGCTACGGTTCCCAGTTGGCAAATTGGGGACCGCAGGTTTCAGCTACGGTTCCCAATTTGCAAATTGGGGACCGCAGGTTTCAGCTACGGTTTGCTATTGCTATTTTTTTTTCTAGGTTGTCTAATTAAATTTTTTAATTTTCTTTAGCTCTGCTTAGCTAGATTTAGCTTACATTATGCTTTTTGTTTTTAAAAGTTAACTTCTAGAGCGCGGGAGCCTGACCTTATGAAGACTCTCCATGAGGCTTTATCTGATGATGACCGAGCTTGGTTTCGAGCTGTCGGGTTTGGTTACATCATGGATCTACCCACCATTAGGGTAGATCAAGCCTATCTTACTGCATTGGCCCGACGTTGGAATGCATGGACCAACACCTTCCACCTTCCTCCCGATGAGATGACTATCACTCTAGAGGATGTCTACAGGATCTTCAGGATCCCCATCGATGGTGAGGCTATCATCTCCTCTACCTCCATGACAAAGGATGTTGTCTTTGATGCCATCTTCGGTGACCAGAGCACCGATGCACAGGATGATGCTGACCACGGAGGGGTGCACATCGGTGACTGGTATCATGATGATGTCTTTTCTATACGAGAGGCCCTCTTCATGCATCTCATTGTGCAGATTGTCCTTCCAGACTCCTCGGGCGTGAGGATTCCCTGGAACATGTTAGCCATTGCTTGGAGGGTGCTTCAGAGCTCTACAGAGGAGCCACTATGATTAGCTTGGGGGAGCACCCTATTATGCCAGCTCTACAGGGAGCTATACCAGATCATAGAGCGTAGCCATAAGGGCATCAACTATAGTCTTTTGTTATAGATCTGGGGGTGGCAGCACATCCGGATCGAGCATCCTATGGAGCTACCACTATGCATCACCACCATAGATGTCGACCATCAGTGTTACACCGCATGCTGGCCTCATGCTGAGGAGGGTATCCATAGTAGGGCTCATGCTGGGAACACTAAGCACTACATCATTAGGTTTGCATCACTTGGGTCGGGGGACATTGTCTGGCGCCCCTACATGGATTGCCCTGCATGGCCTGAGGTGGACGAGTGGCTACGATGGGCCCATCGAGATAGATGGCTTATCTGGCATAAGCCAGAGGTCAGAGAGTATCAGTTCTTTTCTCATGTCCTACGATAGTTTGGCATGGTGTAGGACATACCAGAGATGCCACTGAGGTACAAACACCTGGCTCTAGAGAGGGACCTCCCATTGATAGTTCCTCCACCACTAGGAGATGCACCCGATGACTTCCAAGAGTCAGGGGTTGAGACAATTGGGACCATGCTAGACTATGATGGGTGGTGGTCCTTATTCAGATGGCATGGGATAGGGCCTCTAGGCCGAGAGCCAGCTCAGGCAGAGGTAGAGGCAGATCCTGATGGGCGTAGGGTGCGCCAGCGTACAGAGGGTGGTTGGGGCGCAGAGGCCACCATTGAGGATATTCTAGAGATTGACCCTGAGGAGGATACTCTAGAGGAGGGTGAGGTCCCTCCTGATAGCGTAGAGGGATGACTACTGGCTCAGGTGGCTGACTTGTAGAGTCAGCTCGGGTGGTTTCACACACAACAACTCGAGAGAGACACTACCATCACCACTCTAGAGGTGAAGGTGGCTGATAGGGAGTGGCACCTGACTGAGGTGCAGGACCAGGTACAGGAGCTCATGACTCGGGCCATAGATGTAGAGGCCCAGGTGTAGAGACTACAGACTACCTTGGAGTTAGCACAGGCATAGTGGACTATAGTAGAGGTAGAGTAGGATCTTGCTCGAGCATCGAGGGGGGCTATGCCACCTCCTCAAGTGACTATGGGGCCTCCTACAGCACCAGTAGTAGGTACAATAGCTACACAAGATCCGACGACTAAGGTAGAGTGACTGCGTGGTATGGTCATGAGGACCAATGAGATGCATGTAGCCTAGCTTGCTCGCATTGATCAGCTAGTCGGTTACATAGAGATGCATGGGCTATAGGTTCTAGAGGATCCTTTCTCCTTAGAGTCATAGCGTACCAGGTCTAGGACCTCAGGGCAGTCTACAGTGAGCTCGAGTCATAGGACTCACAGGACTGAGAGGATGCATAGGTCCTCTAGCACACACATAGTGAGATCATAGGCCAGGACTAGAGATCCAGGGCAGACATCAGGGGCCTCCAGTCAGAGGACTAGCCTGCTGTAGTTACCAGTTTCTCATGTGTTGGGTGCTTTAGGCTTTGGAGGTAGGCAGGATCCACAATAGGATCCACCATAGGTGCCAGGTCAGCCAGGAGAGCAGGCTCTAGAGCATAGCGTTGAGGGAGGCGACGAGAGCTCCAGTACGAGGGGAGTAGCCTAGATCTGAGTTATAGCAGCTATCGACTACATTTTTGATATATCATTTTGTGTGTAAGGTCGAGGACCTACACAGTTGTAGCCTACGGGCATTTTGTACTCCCTATGTACTCTTTTGGACACACACACACACATATATATATATGATATGATATTTTATGGCTCATTATGTGTACATGTTTATTTATTTGTTTTTGATTTTATGTTTATTTGATGCACATGGATGCAAGGCTTATGTAAATGCTATGTTTATATGATGCGATGTATGGATGACATGCACTAGATAGCTATTTTACTTTATGATGATGATATGCAATGATCTAGATGATTAGATGTGCGAGATATGATATATGCATATGGATGCGATGTTTATTTTTAAACGCATATTTATTTTTGCTTTGTGGGCATGCATTTATTTTATGCAGTTTATGGTATGCTATGCAATGTATGGTAATGCATTATGTACATAATCATAATCTAATGGAAATGAACCTGTATGCTTTAATCACTTAAAACATAAGGAATGAATGTAAACTGTGTATATCAATTTTTAAAATATGACACCACAGAATGTATAACAATCATGCAAAATAATTGATAATTCTCATTACAAGAACTTAATCAATTAATCACCCATATATGAAATGCAGTGAAATGGATTGGTATAATGCTAATGAATGAATATGTCATTTTGTATATTTCTTCTTTGCTGCACTAAATAGTCAGTGGTCGTCTAAACATCATTTCTGATATTCATGCGGTATCTATCCTATATGTTTGATTGTGCTTTGTAAAATGCATTCTGATGAATGAATGACTCGTATTTCTGAAGTTTAATGATATTTGGTATCTTGTTGCTATTGGAGAACTTTTTGGGGTTTTCCTTGAGACTCAAACACCCTAGTAGACTTCTCCAAAAATCACATACTAACTGTACAAGGCTTATATTGGACAAGGCTTTTGCCGTGATAGACCCAACTATTCATTATCCCTGTGTGTGCATGTGAGTATTTTTAGATAGATCATAAGCATACCCCGTATGTCAGTCGGGACTCTTTCAACCCATATGTGAGATAGGGTTCCTCATACGATCGTACCATCCTTGTTTCAGCTTTGATTAGACTTATACAACTAGACAATCCTAGGTACCTAGAGCTAGCTCATCTTGCAAATTGATCAGGGCTACCCCTCCAAATGCAGGTGGGACTCTTTCAACCCATTGCTATGTTTGGGGATCACCCAATAGAACTACCCCTCCGATTGTAGGCGGGACTCTTCCAACCCATTGCTGTGATCGGGGATCACTCTATGGCTTTCAAAAGGTGGACAATCCAGGGATTCAAGTTCTCACCCTTCTTACTTGCTCATATGTAGTGATAAAAATCACTGTTAGTCCACGTGTTACCATTTTCTTTGAGCAAGGGATTTTTATAGTGCTTTTGATTCACTATGTCACTTTACATTTTGAACTTGAAATTTGTACTTTTGCACTTTGTAACTTGGGATTTAAACTTTGTGACTTTGGGATTTATAGGGGAAAATCTTGTCCTTTTGCCAAAGTACACCTTTCTAGACCGACTATTTGCAAGATAAGCAGGTCGTGAAACCCATCTCTCTAGATACCTAAGACTGCTTTCGTAGCTTTCATCCTCTCTTGTCTTAGCAGGATTTTATATTGTTTTGCTTAGTGATGGGATTCTGATATGTTGAAGCACTATCCCAACTAATGACCTTGTCTATAACAGCAAAGCAAGCTTTCTACAATATCTGAAGAACCCACTAGGTATGGCTGAGTGACTGGAAAACTTAATATACATACATATTTCTCCGCAACAAGTATCGTGTATGAATGCAATGAATTATGATAAATGCAAGGGTGCATGATTGAAACACAAACGTGTGATCGTTTGTAAGATTTTGATATACACATTATGCTCTACTGTGGAATGCAATGGATGACAAATGCCTAAATGCAATATGATGATGTGAATGCATGTATGAAAATGCAAACTGCAAAAGCAAATGTTTTTGGATTTTATGCTTTACCAATTTTTTTTTTGGAATTTTATATATTTTCAAATTTTTATGCATTTTTGAGCTTTCATATTTGACCAAACGATGAGTACATGTCCTTGGAGCTTTTAAGGATGACCAAATGGTGAGGAACTGCCTTTGGAGCTTTTACTTGACCAAGCTACTCAACGGAGAGCTTGGGGCATTTCGGGATGACCGAGCGGTTGAGACAAAACCCTCGGAGCTTTTGGGTTGACCAAAGGGCTTACAAATGCCTTTGGTGCCTTTACTTGACCAAGCTTCTCAATTTGAGAATTCGGAGCCTTTTGGGATGACCGAGTGGTTGTGGACAAACCCTCAGAGCTTTTGGGTTGACCAAAGGGCTTATAGATGCCTTTGGTGCATTTACTTGACCAAGCTTCTCAATTCGAGAACTCAGAGCCTTTTGGGATGACCGAGCGGTTGTGGACAAACCCTCGGAGCTTTTGGGTTGACCAAAGGGCTTATAGATGCCTTTGGGGCCTTTACTACACTCTCAAGCATAGAACACCTTAAGATGGATGATATTGAGAGGCTCAAGCTCTTCCACACCCTCTAGCGACGTTAGGCGATAGGTACCTAGACCAATATTTTTAGATATGATGTAAGGCCCTAGCCAATTAGCCATGAATTTGTCTCGCATATCAGGTGGCAAATTCGAGTTCTGTTGGTTCTCTTTCAGCACAAGATCCCCAACTTCAAAGTCTCTCTGGTGGACTTTGACATTGTAAGCTCATTTTAATCACTCCTGATAAACGCGGAGATGCTCGAGGGCATTCACGTGACGTTCATCGAGCAACATCAATTGATCGAGGTGAGCTTGTCGCGTGGTGTCGTCATCGATGAACTCTTTCAATGCGACATGCAATGTTGGAATTTCCAACTCTAAGGGCATAATGGCCTCAACGCCATATACTAGTGAAAATGGCGTTGCCCCAATGGGCATCCGAATGCTAGTCCTGTAAGCCCATAATGCAAGGGGCAACTGTATATGCCAATCCTTGTGGTGTTCTTGCACTGTCTTTTTCAAGATGGCTACCACAGTCTTGTTTGAGGCCTCAACTTGCCCGTTTGCTTGTGGATAGTATGGAGTTGCAAAACTATGTTTAATGCGGTATTTAGACGTTAAAGCCCACATAGTTTTGTTCTTAAAAGAAGTTCCATTATCCAAAATTATTTTGGATGGTATCCCAAAATGACATATGATATGCTCGAGAATAAATTCTGTGATGCGAGCTCCAGTGGTCATTGTAAGGGGAATGGCTTCCACCCACTTTGTAAAATACTCAGTAGCCGTGATAATGAATGTATGTCGACCTGACGATGGAGGAGAAATCTTGCCAATAAGATCTAGTCCCCACTGAGCAAATGGCCAAGCCACTTGAATGGGTTGTAAGGCCTGTGATGGCAAGTGCGTAAGATTAGCATGATGTTGACATTTAACGCATTTCTTGACATACACATTGCAATCCTTCTCCATAGTGGGCCAATAATAACCCATGCGAAGGATGCATTTGATGACAGCCATAATGCTAAAATGGCCATCGCACGTACCGTCGTGAGCTTCTAAAATTGCCCAAGATGACTCTTGGGGCTCAAGACATCGAAGGAGAACTCCTTTGTAGTTGCGTCGGTACAAAATGTCTCCTATCAAGACATACTTAGTCACTTTATATTTGAATGTGCATCTTGCGACACACGACAATCCCTCTGGGATCATACCAAGTTTTAGGAAGTCTTGGATTTGCAACATCCAGCTTTGACAAGCCTCGACTTTGATTGCTAAGAAGACTTGCTCCCCCTACGTATTTAACTTTGTAAATGCAGACTGGGAAACAACCTTATGGTGAATGGTAGTACCACTCCCCGTAGGACTCTAAGAAGTCAATGACTCCCAGGGTGCTTGCTTAAGAAAGTCTTCTGCTCTACGAAACCAATCAACTATTGGTTCCATGACAATCATGTTGACTGACTCTTTGTTATCAAAGGCTGCATGCTTTGTTGCTAGGTGCGAGAGCGTTCTAACATGGATGGTAGTAAAATTGGCAGACAAATTCTGAGGGATCAAGGACCCTGTTGTGGCTGCTCCACAACTTACCCCAAAATTGGGGACCCACCTTTTTGTTTTTGGTATTTGGGTGTTTGCATGTTGGTTTTGAGTGTCTAGTGCTCGGTTTGAAATGGTTTTATAGGTCATTGTCCAGTGTGTTTGTGTTGGTGTTCTTTTGATCAATTTTGAGTTTTAAAATAAGTCAACTCAAAGGATTAAAATTGATTAAATAAAAAAAAAAAAAAAAACAAGAAAAGATAATAAATAATAAAAGAATATAATATAATGTATATTATATAGTATATAATATAATATATTATATATAATATGTATTATATTATATAAAAGCAAAAATATGAAAGAAAATAAAAAGAAAATTTATAAATATGAAAGAAGCCACTTGGCTTTCTTTTCATTTGAAAGTAATGGATTCTTTTTATTATAAGTGCCAATGGTAGGAGTTTAGTTTAGAGTATATTAGCTTTAAATGTTTTAATAAATAAATGACACTTTATGCAATGATTTAATTTTCGGTTCATTTCCTTGCAGGTGGGAGATATGGACAAAGTAAAGCTAGGCCATGCTTTTGTTACATGTCTTATTGTGAAGCTTGGGTCGTGGGCTAGTTTTGCTAGCGAAGCAAAGGGTTTCATTAAAGGACGTAGCCATCGATAGCAAACGATGATTCGGACGTAGAGAGCCTGATGACCTGCCTGCGTGGCATGAAGACAGCCCCTTTGGCAAAACCCAAGGGATAAGGTGGCCAGTTGACGCAGCCCGAGACCATGCACAATAAAGACAAAATTAGCATGTTGGAAGGATGAAATTGGAATTATAGCATCGACGATGACAACGAGTTTCACTGAATACTGATTGAAGATGACGACATGGGTGGTAGCATGGATTTCATGTATGGTGACGAGAATGGAAGCTATCAAGGCAACATTATCCATTTTATTTTGGAAACAAAGCATAGACTGTCAGCTTGGATGGACGAATACAGTGGGTTTTTCGTCGATAGATGTAGACTTCTAGTCTAGCCATGATACCTAAGAGATACATCTCGACAGTGATAGCATGGGTGAATAGGCACTTCCCATGCGACAACTGAGCTTGATGATTTGGGCCTCTCACAGCCATCATCGACAACGTAGATGGGGTCGTCAGCGTAGTTCGAGGGGATCTTGCACAGTCAACTTGAATAAGGCAGGAGTTGACGTGGATTCTGAAGATAGAATGTGCTTCCCAAACCAACGTCAGCGATCGAGTTGGAAGCAAGAGGATGGGCTATGGAAAAATTTAGGAAATATCATGCATAGTAAGATTTGGCATTCACGAACAACCATGTTAGTGCAGATAGTACAGAAAAGAAGGCAATCGATGACAAAGAAAGGCATAAAATTGATGATATTTGCAGATAGAAAGTTTTAGAAGTTTAGTGTCATGGTGGATAAACATCATGTAGAATTCAGGCTTGGGCAGAGAAGCCAGTTTGGCAAATGATGATCTCATAGTAAACGACCAGAGCTAGAGACCATCAAAGGGACCCATCAAGCATGTCAAGGAGGTTGGTTTGATGAGGGCTTGCCAAATACAGTGAAGATATCATGTTGTATTCTCGGTGCAGACAATCACGGTGGCCTCATAGGAGTAATTATCGATGGTAGTAGCATTGGCGGGCAAGCATCTTTAGCAAAAATGGATAGGAATCACCAGATGAATACCTCATTGTCCAGAGCAATACATTGTGAATGAGCTTCAACAGATTGATAGTGCGATGTAGTTTTTAAGATATGACAAGATCACCAATCAATAATGGACGTGGAATATATACTAAGAATTTTGCATGGATGTAATCTACCAAGGATAATGGGTCCCACAATGATATGGACAACAATGGTCGAAATAATGAGCAACACACCAGGAAATGCCTGTGTACAAACAATGATACCCAGGCCTGTGAGGATCATCCATTAATTCGTGAGGATGAAGGTGAATAAAGGGATTTAAATTTATATGCTTGGAATGTATAAAAAATTGATGGGTTTGAGAACACAGTAATAGAGAGGCAAATTATAATAGGTTTGCTCCTCGCTCAAAGATAACGTAATGCCCGATAGGATGTCACTAGGCACAAGGGGATAACATCCAGGTGATATTGTTCGATGCAATACAAGGTAGCCGCACAGAATCATGATGTGAATCTCGCAATGGAGACAGTGAGGCAGCGACGCTGTTTAATAGAGATGCAGTGGTTATCAAGAAAATCCAGTCGGGATGGACATGTGGCTCAAGAAATGGAAGACTCGAAGACAGGTTGGTGTTGGGTATATGTTTAAAATCGTGGTTAGACCTCACTATAGTTCCGCGGGTGGTGAAAAGATAGGTGGTTAATATCATCACCCACACATGTTACATTACCCACGCATGAGGGAAGTTTCATACTGATAAAATCATTATAGGCAGTCGTGTGAGATATTTCAAGTGCAATGAAATTTCGTCTTTCATGGGTGCCTTCTATTCCTCACACAGGCCATGTAACGGAGGTTTGAATAGTAAGAGGGCATTCTTTATGTGTTTAAAATGATTTTATTGGAATATAATGATTAATACCAAATGGCCATTATTAACGCATGAATGGAGAAGTTGGAAACAGAGTCAACGAACAGAAAGAAACGAAGAGTTGAAAAAGAGGAAAATGGAAGGTCAAATGAAGATGTAAAGTTTTTAAATACCTCTTTCAAATAGGAATAGAGGGCTAGAAAACCAGAGGATGAGAGGGTTGTCATTTTTTTTGTTGGGTTTTGTGAATGTAATAGCTCAAAGGGTGCACCTTGTGAGCACTTCTAGAAGAGGTTACAGGGAATAAGATCTTAATGAAATACGTTTTTTTACATTGCATATTTTCTGACTTATATCTAATTTTGATGCTGTAACAGGGTTAAAATTACGTGAATGTTAGGAGATGCAAATTTTATATAATTCCTAGAAGCTAGCACTTGCTTTGTTTTAAATTATGCGTTTGCAGGTTTAATCAAGGCGGGTTATTACCTGGTAGACCTTACTAAGTTTGGAATTGCTGGGCGGGGTAGCATAGATTTGCGACTTTACATTCATTGTCCAGTATTAGTTAGTTTCCATGTTTTGAATTCTACTTTACAGATTTATGTTCTGATTTCAGTTCATTTTCTGCAAAATATTAAAAATTCGGACTCAAAATCAGAAAGGTTCTTCTTTTCAATAAGATTAACCTCGGATTTTGGAGTGCACAAATTTTCGGATGGCAAAGAGTGACTACTATTTTTTTGGTTTAATATGCTATTTGGAAAACATTTACAAGTAAAGAAAGGGCCCACAAAGCACATATTTGAATAACCGAAGATAAAATGTATTTTAAGAAGGGTTTCTAACTTCAAAGGACATAAATTTTTAGACTAAAAGGAAGTGGGCAACCACAACATTTTCTTTCTGTTTCTTCATTTAGAATCTCAAGATAAAAAGAACATGCTAACGACTGACCTACAATCTCACATTAAGGTCAGATAACAAAGAAATGCTAACCAGGATAACTTTACTAACCATGCTAACTTTACTAACCCCACTAACTTAACTTCAGTAAGACACATAAATCTCAGATAAAATGAACCCACTGACTAAAAAAAAATCAATCTCACATAAAGGCACATTTTTTTAAAAGGAAGTGGCATATCCACAATATTTTCCTCATTTGTTTTGATCATTAAATTTCAAGATAAATAAATTGGACTGACAGGGTTCAAGGAGATCACATTAATGCTATATAATCAAGGAAAATCAATAGTGGCACAATTTCAATTCCACTAGGACAATGATTCATCACAGGCCCCTTGTTTACATTCACTTGCATCCATGAATTCATTTCAGCACTATTTTGGATTAACGTCATCTTAATTCTTTACATATGCATTGCTTTAACGTGAAACCTTGGAGAAACATTGAATTTCTTTGCAAGAGAGGGAAAGTTTCACCAATTCCCTAACTGTTAGTGTAATTTTACAATTGGGTGAAATTATCACTCAACAGACCTCAAAGATGCCATGGTGTCTACAAATATATTTGATGAATGAGGGATTGCCTCGATGTCACACCATTCAAATTTAGCTAGATAAGTGGCAACAAGATCTTTGTAGGCTTTCAGTATGGGACATCAACATTGAAAGAGCCCCTTAACTTGGTTAACTATGAGCAGAGAATCACCAAAAATGTTTAATCTTTTAATACCCATGGTGATGGTTGTGTGGAGGCCCAAAAGTAGGGCTTTGTACTCAACATTATTTTTGGTGCACAAAAAGTCTAACTTGAACGACAAGGGCATTGGAGCTCCTTGTGGCATGAAAAACACTATTCTTGCATCACCCCCTTGCTCACACTTCAAACCATCGAAGAACAATGTCATATCAGCATTATTATCTGGTTCTTAGGGTTCAGGAGCTTCAGATATTATGAAGACCACATCATCTGGAAGCTCAATGGTTATAGGCCTACTATTGGATAGTGGTGCCTCAACCATTTGATCTGCTATGACTTGTCCCTTGATGGAATTTTGGCTGATGAATTGCAAATCAAATTCTGTCAATAGCATGATCCACTTTGTAGTACATGTGTTATGATATGTCTTGCTCATCATATACTACAAAGGATTCTATTTCGATATAACATATGTTGTATGACTTAGCATGTAATGCCACAATTTCTTGGTAGCGAACACCACTGCTAAACAAAGCTTCTCAATATATGCATATCCTGACTCATAACTCACCAAGATGTGACTGATGTAATATACAACTTGCTATTTGCCTTGCACGTTATTTTGGGCTAACATGGTCCCTAATGCAAAGTTGGTTGCCGATATATATAGAAAAAATACACATCTGGTCTTGGTGGAGCTAGTACTGGAGGCATTTCTAGGTATTGCTTAATATTAGAAAAGGCTGCTTGGCAGTCCTCATCCTAATCAAATAGGACCCCCTTGTGTAGCATTCAATTTATGGGTCGACATTTATCTGATAATTGAGCAATGAATCACTTTATGGACACTACTTTGCCCTGAAGGCTTCTTAGTTCTTTGATATTAGTGGGAGGATGCATCTCTAGAATAGCCTTGACCTTTGTTGGGTCTACTTTGATGCCTCATTTAGAAATGATGAATCCCAAGAGTTTACCTGAAGTTACACCAAATACGCACTTCTTAGGATTCAACCTAACATTATGCTCTATCAAGCGATCAAAGACCTTCCTTAAGACCTCCGCATGCTCTGCTCATAGCAACGACTTAGCTAGTAAGTCATTGATATAATAGTCTAAGATTTTATGCATGTAGTCATGAAATATATATGTCATTACCTGCTAATATATGGCACCAAATTTTTTAAGACCGAATGGCATAACTTTGTAGCAAAATATCCCCCATGGCGTTATAAACGTGATTTTATGCTGATCTTCGGGTTTAATTCGAATATGATTGTATCAAAAAAAATTATCTATAAGGGAGAGCATTTCGTGACCTGCAGTAGCGTCTACCAGAGCATCGATATTTGGCAACGAAAATGAATCTTTGGGTGTTGCCTTATTGAGATCTCTAAAATCCATACAAATACAGACCCTTCCATCTGGCTTTCCTACGGGCACCATATTAGACACCCATTCTGGATAGTCGATGGAGATGACAAACTCTACATCCAATAGCTTTTGCAACTCATATTTCACCATTAAGACTATATTGGATGCATTTTTCTAAGTTTTTGGTTGACTGGCTTCTTTGACAGATCTAGCAAAAGGTTATGAGTAACCAATTTTGGATCTAGACCCGACATGTCTTTGTAAGTCCAAGCAAATAGATCAGGTCTCTCTTTCAATAGAGGGATGATGCTATCACACTCATCCAGAGTGAGACTCTCTCCAAATCTAACCTTCTTTGGATTTGTGGGATCTTTACTAATATGCACATCGAATGTTTTCTCTACTGACATATGTGATCCCTCCTCAAGCTGGTGAGGCGTAGGAATCATATGGATGTCATCAGTCGGGTTCACATGTTCCTCGCAGGAAGCACCCTCAGTGTGATAAAAATCATAAGCATAGCCTAGTGCAAAATGAAATGGTTGCAGCATTTATTCATTAGGGAAGAAATCTTCAGGCTGGACTGGCGAGTTAGCGCGATCCCAATCGATAGCATCCATGTTTAGATGCAGTGGTTTGGACAGATCTACTGGATTACGGAGTGGAGTGGTCAAATCAATGGAGACCATACTGATAGAATGGAATTGATCTCCAAAACCACATGGACAAAACTCTATATCTAAAGCATAGCTTATGTACCCAAGATCTGGCTCAGATGGTATGGGCATAAACAAATCCTCTCTATGGGATGTCCATATAACTAGATCTTCCCAATGCACTAGCTGCAAATGGGATCTCTCAGCTCAAGGAGCTCCACATACATAGGTGGATGGGGAAAGAGTTCCTGATACCTCTCTTTGAGCTCTCTTATTTTCCTCTGGTTGCAATGGAGATTGATCTCCTGACGCAAACCTGTAGTTGTAATATGTTGGGGACCTTGAGGTAGAGGCCTATTATGTAGGTGATGAGGTACCAAATAGGCATCTCCAATGAATCCTCATCATCACTGTACAAATACAATTCGTCACTTCCCTACTCTTCTAAGGGGTAATCTGCCAGATGTGACCCCACGTATCTGATTCTATGGTCACTATCATCACTATCCGGATAAATCTGATAGAACAATCGTATATATGATACTACCGTGTAAACTGACACTATTCCTTCCTCAGAGCGCTCAGTGTTGGGAGGGACTTCCTCCGTAACATGCTTTGATTTCCTAGGCAATAGATATTGTGGATACACGAGCTTGGAATCGATCCTCTCATCAACATCACTGTGGTCACTACCATGGATGGACCACTCTATTGTGTCTATGCATAATGGGATATTAGCTGGGCGAGGCCTTAAATATGCCTCATCTATTTCATATTTATAATCACTATCGACTATGAAGCTCTCATTCGTCTCTTCCACTTGTTCCATAGGAAGCATATGGCGTATAAACATTGGACCTGGAAAGGTCGGCTTAATTTCCTCTTCAGATTGATCATCATTTGAGGACTCATCATCTGCATCATAACTAGGTCCACTTGATGAGGCCTGAAAATGCCTCATTTTTACACTATGTTTGACATATAAAATTTGTCATATTATTAAGTTAAATGCCAAATAGTTGATTAGAATATATATTTGTTAAGTGTTTGCATGATTTTATGTTAGGATCATTATATCTCTATTTTTGACTATTTTTAGCATTTTGTGACTACTTTTGCTTGATTAAGTAGCAAATAAAAATATGCATTTCAAATAGCCAAATGTGGTATGCTGATATCCATTAACTTCACAATGGTTTATGAATGTTTTCATGCCCTTCAACTTGTTTGAAGTCCACATTGAAGCCAAATTATTAGGACTGTCATAAATCTAAAAATCTGAAAAAAATAACCATATAAAAATCAGCAAGCTGTCACTTTATAGGAACACCTTGAAGTTGTCAAGCAAAGCATGAGGATATGGATGGAATGAGTTCAGAAGGACTACAGAAGACATCTGACCTATTTAGAAGCATTTCCACATGGTCTAAATAGGTAGCAACAGGGTATAACAGAGCAGGGACAATTGTGCAACATTGTTGCACTATTTCAGCATGGTTACTTGGTGAATGAAGTGTATAAATTCAGTAGCAACTTGATGTACTCCTTCATGTTGATATTTGAATAATTTTTCCATGTTCTAATTTGTTTGAATTTGCAAGAAATGCCAATATTTTACAACTGTGCAACAGAGTTGGAAAATGCAGTAATTTACCATTTAAATTCTAGCAAGCTACCAATGAATGGCAAGGCATGGAATTAACACATGGAGAGGAATGAAGGCTATTGTAATTTGATCCTGAGGGCTAATCCACCTGAGAAATATAGCTAAAATCACTTGAAGAGCACACAGTTGGTCATTTCAAAGATCTTCGGATTGAACAAGTATCTTCGGATTGAGAAATACAGTCTCTTCGAATTGAGAAATACAGTCTCTTCGGATTGAGCCACTTAGCTCCGGATTGAGAATAAAAAGTGCTTTTTGACTTTTTGACTATTTTTTGATGGTGGAAAAAGGGAAAGAATGTTGAGAAGGTTAAGGGAAAATATCCCCTAGTTGTCTTTGTCGTCCTTGCCATCCAAAGCCACCATTCATGGAAAAAGATCAATTGATCCTCTTCTAGGATAAACCCAGAAATAACTGCAACATAATAGGAAGTTGTTTGCAAGATAGAAATGACATATTATGAAGTGGAGAAATATGTGTGAGATATTTCTAGACTCCTCCCATGTACTCCCACCACTGAAGATGCTTTCTAAGGGCCAATGACTACTACTACAACACAAACTGTCCAGATTTGCATTTATTTCAGATCCAGAATTATTGGCAAATCACTGTAAAGTAGCACATAGGCTGATTTGAGCATGGGATATGTTGTAAATATTTATATAAATAACACAGATCCCTCCTTGGTTGAGCCAATTAGGAATTAGAATAGAGGAGAGTTTTCAATAGCAACAATTAGGATTGTACAATAATTTTCTGTAACAGTTTTCAGCATGTTTTGTCATCAATAAAAGTGCAGTTATTTTATCATTTTTTGTTCTGAGTGTTAATTAGTTAAGGAGTGATTTTCACCTCCTTCTAGATCAGGAAGTATGGGCCCACTTTCAGATCTAGAAGGAGGATTTTTATGGCAGGTTTTAATCTATAATTTTGCTATAGCAGAATTAATAGATTACTTGTCAAGTTTACTTTTCTTGTTTTAAGTTTGTATAATGTTCTTTATGTTTTCTATTATGTTTGTGTACAAAATTTATGTGTGTGTCAGCTGAAAAATTATATTAAGCATTTTTCCTTTGCTTTCCATGTTTTCCCTACTTTTCTATTTTAGCAACTTTCCATTTTCAGCATATTTCATTTTGTTGTCAATTCCTGTAGCAGAAGCTTGATGACCTTTTGTGGCAGGACATTGACAAGTGTTTTTAGCATAAGTTTCATTTACAAGCATCATTTAAATTATGCAAGAGTAACTAGGTTTCAATTATGCAAATGTAACTTAGGATTTCATTTCAGCAACATTTAAATTCAACAATTTAAATTATGTTATTTTAATTCTGCAAAAGTAGATTAGACTTTCAATTTAGCAATTCCAATTCCTGCAATTGTAGTTAGATTTCAATTCCTACAACTTAGAATTAGTTTTTAGTTCCTGCAAGTTTCCATTCTACAGATTAGGTTTAGTGTGACACCAAAAGGCTAAACCAAATCTATCTCACCCAATAAATGCTTGAAATTTGAATGCCTGAATTGTACTCTGCCCTAGCCTTCTATCGTAGACAGCCTTGGACACCACCTCGGATTGATAAGATCTTTGAGATTTAATGATGTTCTTAATGACAACGCATCATTTTGGCACCGTTGCCAAGGAACATGGTGTTGTTAGAGGGTAAAAGTAGCCCAATAATTGTTAATTATACTAAATTGTGAACTTCAGAGTAAAATCTGGATAAATGATTGGTATTAATAATAATTTTTGGTAAATTGCATTTCAGTCCATTTAGAAAACAAGCAACCACAAGGAGGTGATCTTCACACCTAGGGGTTAAATTGCTTATGTTTGAAATTCTTGATAAAAATTGAAAGAATTCATCATCCTCATTATCAAGAAACATAAGATCTCTTAGAGGAGCCATCTGCTAGTACTATCATTTTTATATCCATATCATCAGGGTAGTATAAAAAAATTTGTACTAGGTGTTGGGAAGACATCATGGAAGATATACAAGACTATCCCTTGAACAAAACAATCATATCAGCTACTTGTAGCATTTGTTCACAAGGACATATCACTGATAAATGCCATTTACTTCCACAACTCAGAGATGCAAAATTTGTTGCCTAGTCTAAATTCTTCTCAAGGGAGATCCCAACAACAACAAACAGAGCAAGTAAAACCACTACCTCTAGCCCAACCTATGGTCAATCTTAATAATACAGGACATGTAACCCCTATCTATGTAAGCTGAATCTATTAAAAAAAAAATCACAAAACTTTTGCATAATCAAAATAGGAGTTTACAACTTAACGGTGATCCTAGAGTTTTCCATTATTACTTAAATATTGTTAGGATTTTACCGTGCTAAACCGCAACCTAGCAATTCTTAGCCTACATAGACAATAGTTGATCTCATTAGAGGTGATCCTACATGACAAGTAGTTGATCTGCTAAAGTTGTACACTTCTTGTCTTATTGTGCAAACCAAAAATATTTCTTTTTTAGCCCAACCTGTGATCAGTCTGAATAATACAAGATAGGCAACCCCTATCTATGTAGCTGAATATGGTAAAAAAAAAAAAACTTGCAGGAAATGTTATTGACTGCAACAACATCCAACTGTGCTCAAACAATAACTTACTTGAGCTTGAAGAGACAAAAATCAATGGAGATACACAGAAAACCTTTAGTCCAAACACACAAAAATTAGCCTTGGATAAAGGAGAAAAACTAGAAAAACTGCACATAGAAAATTTACTTCCATTGAACTCCTTAGTAAGAAATTACAAAGGGGTAAATTCTGTCCTCCTAGGAATGAAACAAATTGAAGTGCAGCCAAGAAAATTCTTGAACATTATTAGCTGGCTGACTTATAAACAAAAAGCAAAATTGTTGCTATTTTGAAACAATATTTCAATCCCTTTACATGGAATTACAAGGGTATATCAAGATTTTATCTTGATGTAAGCACTTAACATCTTTTGGGAATTGGTATTTAATTGTTTCAAGTATAGATTGACAAGATTTTGCAGACTAGGAGGCATGGACAACACTTGATTGAAGAAGTTTTCAGATATGGAGTAGTGCTTCTTTCTCCCATTGGTAATTCATGGAGGATGTTAGTGGTGAATGGACATTGCCTTCGGGTATACCATGCACCATTAACTAAGGAGGAGTTCTTGAAGGAGATTCCATTGGATGTACACATAATGGAAGAGAATTTCTCTTCAATATCAGATTCGGAGTGATGATAAAAAGTTTTGACAAAAAAAAAAAAAATACAAGAAAAGCAAAAAGAAGAATAGTCTTGTTTGTGAAATTCCTTCTTGGGTACAAGAAAGACAAGAAAAATTAAAAAAAAAAAGAAAAAAAAGAGAGAGAGAGAAAAAAATTACAGCAAAGGCATGTCCCAAAAAATGGGGATACATGAGGACAAGCATCAATTTTAGCAAGGAAGAGGAAAAATGGAGCCAAAACTTCCTTTCCAGCAATAAGGAGGCAATTATGATGTAAGAAGATTCTTACTGCTCATCTAGAAAGGAAGGTTGCATCAATGTTGCAGGTTTCAACAGAAAGAGATGGTGTTTTCATACAAATATTGACATGTTTTTGCAGAATAAGAATTGGTCTTATCCAAATAAGAGTGAGAGACATTATCTCTCATTGTAGCCTCATGAGAGATACTCTTTTATTGAGGCACTTGAAAAAAAAAAAAAATGACAAAAGTTGGTTGAAAACCAAAAATGGCAACCTCTTATGATGAAAAAAAATGAAAAAAAGAGAAGAAAAAAAAAAGAATAATTTAGTAGTGAAAACCTCCTTGAGGCACTGCTGAGTTGTCTTGCATGAAAACCGGTTTTATGGCATGCATTGCCTTGTTGATCCACCCATCATTGTTCCACCATTGTACAAATCTCACACTGCTCATGTGTATATTTATGTTTTCAGATTGCTTGCTAACAATCATCAAAAGCAGCTTGTAAAGTGCATGATTAATTTTCAGGACAGTAAGGTATGTGTTTCTTGCATTTAAGTCAGTAAGCATTTAGCATTAATGTATGATAATCAGTATTTGGCATAAACTATTCATACAATATTGGTAAGTTGAAAATGGAACATGATCAAAATGTCAAGAAACACCCCCTTTTGCCCTTAGTTGCATGAGAATTTCAAAACTATACAAAAACTTGATTTTGGGACAAACATGGCATAAATTCTATCTCAATTAGTAGGGCAGGTTTTAGAAGTAGGACTTCAAGTTTATCTCACAATTGGCTCATAAATTTGAGGAAGAAAATCTGGAAAATGCACCTAAAGATTCAATTTTACTACTGCTGCAATAAAATAGCAATATACAAAATGAAGAATAACATCTAAACAAAAGGATAGAGAGGGGATTTTTGATGTTATGGAAGGCTTATACACACTAGATATGGGCCCTCAACATAATTTGTAGCTAACTTTTGCATATGAGGTCATTTCTGCATTTTTTGATGCATCTTCGGAATAAGCAGGATATCTTCGAAATGAGCAGGATATCTTTGGAATGAGAAGGATATCTTTGGAATGAGCATAAATTGTACCAGAATTGCTGAAAATACTGCAGAATAGCAAAAAAATTAGGGTACATCAAATATTGAGGTTCCTAAGGCTATACCACATGTAAGTACATCCCTCAAGCATTTCAAAATCAAAATTTTATCAATTTTGTTCAAAAGGTGCAAAAAACAAGAATAGGCATTCAAGCTGAAATATTGTTAAGAACAGAAAATTCCACTAGTAGTAGTGCATCTGCCAAATATGGTTCCACAATAAGGCTATTGTAAGATGATTCACATGATACCAAGTATTTAAGAGGTACCTTGCAACACTAAAACTTGTAGAAGGGCAGAAAAATAGTTAAAATTGTAGTAATTGCAGAAATTACAATATTGAAGGATGAAAGTGTAGAAGTAAAAAAGTTACAAGTTGCAAATAAAAAAAAATGCAAGAAAAAAAAAAGAGCAGAATAAAAAAAAAATTGAAAAAAAAAAATTTGGCAAACAGAGATATAATGATCCTAACATAAAATCATGTAAACACTTAACAAATATATATTCTAATCAACTATTTGGCATTTAACTTAATAATATGACAGTTTTTATATGTCAAACATAGTATAAAAATGAGGTATTTTCAGGCCTCATCATTCCCCCCAGCTTGAACTGATGCATGTCCTCATGCATCCTAGTAGGCCATAGTAATATGTTGGTTTTATCTTTGTGAAAAATATCCTTTGCCCTCTACTACTTGATAAATTGCTCCTTGCTGCACTACACCAAGTATTTTGCAATTTTAAGCACATGTATTTCATTTTTCTACAACCTTGCAAATTTTTTTTTTCAATTTTTTTTTATTCTGCTCTTTTTTTTTCTTGCATTTTTTTTATTTCTTGCTCTTTGTTTGATTTTCAGATTTATGACAGTCCTAATAATTTGGCTTCAATGTGGACTTCAAACAAGTTGAAGGGCATTTTTTTATATTCTGCTCTTATATGGCTATTTTTTTTAGATTTTTAGATTTATGACAGTCCTAATAATTTTTATTAGGACTGTCATAAATCTGAAAATCTAAAAAAAATAGCCATATAAAAATTAGCAAGCTGTCACTTTATAGGAACACCTTGAAGTTGTCAAGAAAAGCACGAGGATATGGATGGAACGAGTTCAGAAGTACTACAAAAGACATCTGACCTATTTAGAATCATTCTCACATGGTCTAAATAGGTAGCAACAGGTATAACAAAGCAGGGACAATTGTGCAACACTATTGCACTATTTCAGCATGGTTACTTGGTGAATGAAGTGTATAAATTCAGTAGCAACTTGATGTACTCCTTCATGTTGATATTTGAATAATTTTTCCATGTTCTAAATAGGTCAGATGTCTTTTGTAGTACTTCTGAACTCATTCCATCCATATCCTCATGCTTTTCTTGACAACTTCAAGGTGTTCCTATAAAGTGACAGCTTGCTAATTTTTATATGGCTATTTTTTTTAGATTTTCAAATTTATGACAGTCCTAATAATTTGGCTTCAATGTGGACTTCAAACAAGTTGAAGGGCATTTTTTTTTATTCTGCTCTTATATGGCTATTTTTTTTAGATTTTCAGATTTATGATAGTCCTAATAATTTTTATTAGGACTGTCATAAATCTGAAAATCTAAAAAAAATAGCCATATAAAAATTAGCAAGTTGTCACTTTATAGGAACACCTTGAAGTTGTCAAGAAAAGCATGAGGATATAATGAGTTCAGAAGTACTACAAAAGACATCTGACCTATTTAGAATCATTCTCACATGGTCTAAATAAGCAGCAACAGGGTATAACAAAGCAGGGACAATTGTGCAACACTATTGCACTATTTCAACATGGTTACTTGGTGAATGAAGTGTATAAATTCAGTAGCAACTTGATGTACTCCTTCATGTTGATATTTGAATAATTTTTCCATGTTCTAATTTGTTTGAATTTGAAAGAAATGCCAATATTTTACAACTGTGGAGCAGAGTTGGAAAATGCGATAATTTACCATTTAAATTCTAGCAAGCTACCAATGAATGGCAAGGCATGGAATTAACACATGGAGAGGAATGAAGGCTATTGCAATATGATCCTGAGGGCTAATCCACTTGAGAAATGTAGGTAAAATCACTTGAAGAGCACACAATTGGTCATTTCGAAGATCTTCAAATTGAACAGGTATCTTTGGATTGAGAAATACAGTCTCTTGGGATTGAGCCACTTAGCTTCGAATTGAGAATAGAAAGAGCTTTTTGAATTTTTGACTTTTTTTTGATGGTGGAAAAAGGGAAAGAAGGTTGAGAAGGTTAATGGAAAATATCCCCTAGCTGCCTTTGTCGTCCTTGCCGTCCAAAGCCACCATTCATGGAAAAATATCAATTGATCCTCTTCTAGGATAAACCCAGAAATAACTACAACATAATAGGAATTTGTTTGCAAGATAGAAATGGCATATTCTAAAGTAGAGAAAGATGCGTGGGATATTTCTAGACTCCTCCCATGTACTCCCACCACTGAAGATGCTTTCTAAGGTCCAATGACTACTACTGCAACACAAACTGTCTAGATTTTCATTTATTTCAGATCTAGAATTATTGGCAAATCACTATAAAGTAGCACATAGGCTGATTTGAGCATGGGATATATTGTAAATATTTATATAAATAACATAGCTCCCTTCTTGGTTGAGCCAATTAGGAATTAGAATAGAGGAGAGTTTTCAATAACAACAATTAGGTTTGTACAATAATTTTTTATAAGAGTTTTCAACATATTTTGTCATCAATAAAAGTGCAGTTATTTTATCATTTTTTGTTCTGAGTGTTAATTAGTTAAGGAGTGTTTTTCACCTCCTTCTAGATCAAGAAGTATGAGCCCACTTTCAGATCTAGAAGGAGGATTTTTATGACAGGTTTTAATCTATAATTTTGCTACAACAAAATTAACAGATTACTTGTCAAGTTTATTTTTCTTGTTTTAAGTTTGTATAATTTTATTTATGTTTTGTATTATGTTTGTGTACAACATTTGTGTGTGTGTCAGTTGACAAATTATATTAAGCATTTTTCCTTTGCTTTCAATGTTTTCCTTGCTTTTTTATTTTAGCAACTTTCCATTTTCAGCATATTTCATTTTGCTATCAATTCTTGTAGCAGAAGCTTGACGACCTTTTGTGGTAGGACATTGACAGGTGTTTTTAGCATAAGTTTCATTTACAAGCATCATTTCAATTATGTAAGAGTAACTAGGTTTCAATTATATAAATGTAACTTAGGATTTCATTTCAGCAATATTTAAATTCAGCAATTTAAATTATTTTATTTTAATTCTGCAAAAGTAGATTGGACTTTCAATTTAGCAATTCCAATTCCTTCAATTGTAGTTAGATTTAAATTCCTGCAACTTAGAATTAGTTTTTAGTTCTTACAAGTTTCTATTCTGCATATTAGGTTTAGTGTGTCACCAAAAGGCTAAACCAAATCTGTCTCACCCAATAAATGCTTGAAATCTGAATGCTTGAATTGTACTCTGCCCTAGCCTTCTATCATAGATAGCCTTGGACACCACCCCGAATTGATAAGATCTTTGAGATTTAATGATGTGCTTAACGATAATGCATCACCACTCATTTCGAAGGTGGACTCCTCTCCATCATTATCATAAAGATATCCTAACTCGAGATTGCCTGCAGTAGTGGGGTTATGCCCCTACATACCAGTGTCATCGGTAGCACTATGAATCTGGTTACCCAGGTTGCCTTTGGGGTTGTACTCTAAGGGCCCATCATGATATGAATCAGGTGGCCCTATGGTAACAAACAATACCGTCTGGTGAGTCCTCCAAAAGTTGGAAATATTAGGGTGATATAGATTAAAATCCACATCGTCCCCCAGACTTAGGTACATGCAATCTAAGGATGCGGCAAGCAAATCATCATGATCCTATACCTGTAACCCTAACCCAAACCTATCAATAGCTAACTGATAATGAGGTTTGAGCAGAGTCCTATGTCCTTGTTTGAAAATACCAAGGTCATGCCCATGCCAATGATATGACTTAAAAATGCGCATAGCATATTTCAAGTTCGACAGATAGCGCACATTCATAGAGAATGGCTCGTCATCATCCTAATATATGGAAATTTTGGTGGGCGATTGATCTAGCCCTACGTAGATGAAGTTTGTTTGGTTGGGTGGCTCACCCAATGACACTACAGATCCAATAAAAAATTGATGGGTGTGCGGTCGGCCCATCTCTTGTGCAGTCTTCAGGATAGGTTCAAAAGTGACATTTTACACAAGATACTCATCCAACCTTATGCTAGCTAGATGAATAGTCACCTACGATGTAGATGACCCTGTTGAAGATGTAGGTGAAGTAGGCTAAGGTGCCTCCTCGACTTTATCTTGAGGTTATTCCACATCCATGGGAGTGGGAGTCTCATTGGTGACTGGTTCGGGCATATGATCTTCTACTTTCTCATCTAATTTTACCTTTAGCTTATCATCTTGCCAATGCATTACTGATGTAGTCGATTTCAGAGAAGTTGTAGTTGTATGCTCAGATCTGCATGACACAGATGTCGATGATTGAGCACGGGCTGTCAGTTTACCTCTTGGAATATTAACTGGCAAAGCAGGTTGGATATCCAAGTCCATCGATGGGAGTACAAAACCCCAAAGAAAATCTGCTGAGTTCACGAACTTGAATGGTTCTTTGTTCGAGGATACTACATGAACCTGTCCCTCATGAATGTACTTCATGCATTGATGTAAGATCAAGGGGACACAAAACATTTTATGAATCCAAGGCCTTCTGAGTAGAATGTTGTACTGCATGACACCCTCTATCATGTGACACATCACAGAGATGGTCTTGAGTCCCACCTGAATAGGTAGAACAATTGTACCAACCATTGAGCATAGTGCATCGTTAAATGCTCTCAACGTAAAGGTGGTAGGCACAATGTGTGATTTGGGTAACTTGAGATGGCTCAATGCCTTGGTCATAATTATATTGATCAAAGACCCAGTGTCGATCAAGACACTTTTGAAAGGCATGTGGTTAACACATGCGATAATATGCAGTGACAGGTGAACCATAATAGTAGGAACCATATTCACTTCATGATCATAAAATTGTATTATGGTTTCCTGAAACTATTGTACATGTCCCACGAAATTTGTAAATGCATGCACATCTTGGGACTATACCTCAATGGACCTCAAAATGTCTATAAAAGTCTCCTTGTGTCTAGGTGACTGCTAAATAAGCTCATTTATTAACAACTTTGTAGGAGTTATTTGCAGGTTCTGAACTAACCTGCTCCTTATGGTCACCATCGGTCTATTTGGTGGGCCTGGAATATTTTGAGCTGGCTGTTGATCTGGAATATCTTGTATTCTAATGGGAGCATGAGGTTGATTGTACCTCACATGTATAGTAATAACATTGACCATACCTACGAACCCCCGGGTAGGTGGTTTGATTCTCACTTGTTTGACCTGGCTAGCGTTGTTACGAGGTGCCTCATGATTAGGTAGTGGATTCTTGAAAATCCCCATGTTTTTATTATCGAGTGCCTATGGATTGCCTAGTACTACAAGTTCTCCTTTTTCTATCATGTTTTGTACAATGTGTTTTAAGGACCAACATGTCTTGATGTCGTGGCCTTTCGCTCTATGGAATATGCAAAATAGATCGTCTTGATGCCACTTTGACTTTGGCACATTCGGATCTATTAATTTGACCTCAAGCAATCGTATGGACTTGGCCTCGCACAGTTGATGGAAAATCAAAGTCATCGATTCCGTCAAAGGTGTGAACTAGTGAGGTGGATGCTCTTCTCTATTTTTGCCCTTATAATTGTTTTTGCATGTCTCATAATGTGCAGGAGGAGGTTGGGCCTAATAATTAGGCTTTTGCTATCCCTTGTCCTCTCCTCCAAGATTTAGTACTACTTGATTCACGTGGGCCTGCTTGCCCTATTGCTTTGTAGTACTCTTTTTAAACCCTTCTTTCCTAGTCTTGAGCTTCAAGTTGCCTTCTTGCAACTTGATGTCCTCGATCACCTTGGCTTGCACCACAACTTCCTCGAATGTAGCATACTATTGTAGCTGCAATAATAGTGATATGTGCTTGGCACAACTCTTTGTAAACATTTGGGTCAATTCTGTTGTAGGAATAGGGAATGGTAGCTTTACCATTATTCTATGCCATATATTTCCATATTTCTCGATGGGATCATCGTCACGTTGAGCTAATGCAGCCAAATCATAAAGGTTGACCTATTTCTTGATGCCAAATGAATAGCATTCAAGAAATGCATTAGCTAACTGCTCAAAACTAGTAATACTGTGTTCCTTCAGCTGGTTAAACCACTCTTAGGTTGGTCCAAAGAGTGTCATAATGAAGGTACGCAACAACAAGGCATCATGACTCTTTATCTAGAAATAAGCATCCAAAAAACTCATAACATGCTCTTGGGCATCCTCATCACCCTTGAATTTTTCTAACCTGGGCATATCAAAATGCTTGAGATATGGAGGTGTAGGCACCGAGGGGTCTAGAGGTTCATTGTGTATCTTCCTCAGTGTTAGCTTTTGCATAGCCATGCCTTGCCTCTCTATTGATTTGACCTTATCGACCAAAACCTTATATGCCTTAGAAGACAAAAAGTCCTCCTCCCTAAGCTGACATGGAGGTGGTTTAGGAGGTAAGGTCTTCTTCGAGGGAGGTGGAGGATGTGGCTCTTCCTCCTCCTCAACTCGGTAACTCTCAGGATACTCCTGATCGTATCTATCTACATCTACATGTTCATGCTACCTCTATCTAAGATCATTGAGTGATGATAATTGCTCCCTCTGTTGGGCATTGACATGAGTACGAGCATCTCTGCGCTCCTCATGCATATCGGCTAGGGACACATCCCTCCTATGAACACGCTCTCTATGCTCCTTGGGAGGGTATGGGCCATCCCTGGCTAGCCAATCCTCCTACTCTATGTGCTCCTTCTGAGCTAGAATACGCTCCTCATGCATGCATTGCTCATATAACCTCTATCGTAGGAGCCTTTGTGCTTGAATATTTTCATCTTCAATATGTTGCCTCTCTAGGCGAGCATCCTCCAATTGATCTTGGAGGAGTTGACATCTTTGCTTAGACACCAGTCTATGTGATCTGTCGATCTGGTTGACCGTGGGAGGCCTCTGGTGTGTATGCTCTGTGCGAGCTACCTTATGGGTTCTGTACCCATCGGACAAATGTGTTGATGGTGAACGTGTGACATGAGGGTGCTTAGAAGCCTCTCCATGCTCTCTAGTGATATTGATACAACTATCGCTACGCTCACTCGGAGCATGAGTGGGCAAAGTTGTAGGCTTGTAGCCTAGCTGCTCAAGAACACTACCTAGACCATCTAACTGTCTAGACCTCCACCGCTCATGTGGTGGTGTTCCATTAGCTCCCACATTTGATATATCAATGGTGATCTTGCGTGGTGGGCCACGTGCGAGAGTATGGGTGGACCTATGCTCGAAAGTGAGCCTATCCTCTTGCCCCTGAATGGGCGGATCTCTAGCTCATCTATATTCTGACTGTGGAGGGTTAGAACCTCCTATGGACCTAGTACGTATGGGAACCAACTTGGTCCCCTGCACAACATATTCCTCGGTCGATCTTGTGGATGCGCGTGTAGTGCGGTCTCGGTAATGGCTTTGGAGTAGAGCATCCTCATGTTGAGAAGCTCCACACTCAGTCCTATGCCTAGAGGAGTGTAATGAAGCTCCTCTATCGAGGGTCTACTCAATGGGATCTCCTCATGTCGAGTTGTCGCCTCTAATGCTCATCGAACATTGTTTGGTTCGCTCATGTGTATGAGGACTCGACACATGCTGTTGTGAACCAGTTGGGGGTTGATCATGGACATCGGTACTAGACCTTTGCTGGTCACCCTATGTGTTCACCATTTGTGTACCTAACGTCTAGATGTGTTTTATTATGCAAACAAGGTATACAAATGATGATTATCTCCTTTTAAATTTTTATTGTGAGCCCTAAACTGTTTGATATTGTTTTTAGATGTGTTGTATCAGTGTTAGAAACTCTCACGTGTTTTGAAATATTGTTGGATTTTATACTCAGTTAAATTGGCTTTCACCTGTATACCCGTAGCTCGACAACTTGGCGATGAAACCCAAGTCACGTAAACCAACCTATAATGTGTGGAAGTGAAGCCCACACACGGTCAGGGGGCACAGGTCCTCCCAGTTCCTCACCCATTTTCCCCCAATCAATGTCATACCCTCCGAAGAGGAGTATATGCAAATTTTTTAGGGTACGAAAGGATCTTGGACCCGGTATGGTCTAGTAACACAAGGTACATGGGATTTGGGCCAACGGATGGAAATTATGCCCACCGTCGTTGAACCCTACTAGTGGTTGGAGATGAAGCCCAACTCACTAGCATTTAAGTGCCAGGTGGTGTGTGTGGTTCCTTTTACTTTGCAAAAATGACAAATGCATAGAAGAGCATAATGATCATTCCTACATGATGTGCATGAAAAGAAAGGAACATTTCAAATTAAGAAAGAATGCATGCTAATGTCCTATATGATATTTTGACGATGCAATTACAATGACATGGCCACTAATTGGGCCTCAAGCATACAAAGGACATGTAATCTCTATCAAGGTCACTGTATTTAAGGGCAAAATTTACTCAGAGGTCCGTTGTTCCCAACAACAACTTTCTAATGAAAGGAAAATGAAAATAAACTAAGACTTGTTCATTGACTCTTTTTTTATTTAAGTTCCTAGTTTGCAACAGTTCAATGCTTTCTGGAAAAACACAGAGCAAAAAATTCAAAACAGATAGTGAAATTGGGGCCTACCTTAGCTCTTGCTCTACTACCCACTGAGTTTCCTATTGTCTGCTTTTTCCTCTATTAACCGTAGGTCCAATCTGCGGGCTGCAATAGTGACCGCAGGTTACAATCGTGGGCCAAAAAATAACCGTAGTTGAAAGCTGCGGTTAGCACTTGAGATAAGAAAAAGCCAAGAAAAGTTAGAACTCAGGGCTAAAATTATGGAGTTCCACCATGATCGCCATATGACCTAACCACGGAGCGTGCACCTAGCTACTGTATTGATCTATAACATCATGAAAGCATAAATATTCACACAAGTACATAATTTGAACAAAACAACATAAGTAAGGTTTCTTGTATTAATATTTGAATGAGATTTGATTACAAAGATGCCCTCTTAGGGTCACTTGAAATATGATACTGATATTACAATTGCCAATGCCCTCAATAGGGTAGGTGCACTTATAGTGCTCTATTGATTAGTCACAAACTACCTTGGGGTGGAGCTGACCCCCTTCTTCATGATGTGGAAGGATTATGACATAAGCTCCTCTTGCACCTGTCTCCCTACGAACAAGAAACAACAACACATGATTAAAAATATTGATAGCCTCTCGTGATGAGGCCCTTTAAGGAAATATGTATGTAAATGCCATTAAACTAGTAAAACAAGAAAACATAAAGAAAGACTTTAAAATATTCTAATTTGATCAATAATTATACTACAACATGAAGGACATTAATAAGCAAATGATGCATGGATCAAATATCAAGTTAGGAGCAATAAAGTGCATAAAATATCCAATATAATCCTACTTAATACAATGCATGAAATGACTAATTCCTACGGTTAGATTTTCTCTAAAATGCAATTAAACCTATGAAAAGACTAATATAACTAATCTATGCGATCAAAAGCAAAGCAAGTAAGGTGATCAGTCACCTGTTGCAAACCGTAGCCATGGTGGGCGGTCTACACTGTGAACCATGGTTGACAACCACGGTTTGACCTCTGATAGGTTTACCCTCAAAATTAGGGGCAGTGGGCTTGACCTCCTTATCCAAATTGATGTTCAAGGGTCGCCTTTGTTGTCCTCTGATAGGTTTGGTGATCAAATCACTATGAAGGGCCTTCATTTTCTCGAATTTGTGTTTCTTGAATCTCCTAGGCACCTAGGGCATCCATGGCTAATTGGTCTTTAGGTGAATAGCAAAGGGGCTCTCAAATGCATATATTTAGTATGCAATTTGATAGGGCTTCGTTGCTCTCTTGATCAATTAAATCTCTCTCTTTTCTCCCCATTTGGAGGGGGGTATTTATAGCATGTCCCTAGGGCTAGGGGTGGCTTCATGGAGAATCCAAGACCAAGAAAGGTGGTTAGGACAGTTGGGATGGAAGCCTCTGGAATCTTTCGTCCTTCAACTGCCTCCTTCTAGATATTTTGGCCATTCCAATCGATTTGGTTTGGATGGAAGGCCTAATTGAACTTCAGTTAAGACCGTAGGTCACAGTTGTGGTCCAGACTACAGAACATAGGTGTCAACCATGGTTTAGACTGGAGATCGTAGGTCTGGGCTGCGATTCAGATTGCTTAGGCCAAAATGCCTAAATTGAGTGGTTAGAACCACTACTCTATCTTGGAGTCTATCCAAGATCCTCCATATGGTTTTGTAGCATGTCCATATGAGTAGTCGCCCTCGACATGATGCTTTTTAGGTGTCTACAGTTCCAAAACATTCATTCCAATAAACACCTTAAACAAGGGATGATGTGCCTATACCTCTTAATTGCTCTTATGGAAATATGTCTTCAAAAACTATCTCATAAATGACTAATTTCTCTAATGCCACTCTAATGGTTAGATTGCAATATATTTTCTCAACACATCCACATGAATTTTCACTTCAAAAGATATTTCACTATACAAATATTACAATAAAATATCAACCACTATAACATATTATTACTCCTATTCTCTTATGTAAAATAATTCTTCAACAAAACAAACCAAAAATTACACATGAATTTCACATATACACCTTATACCTCCTTATGAAAACACAATAATGCACTTAAAATTTCAATAAGACAATAAATTATTACTTCATCTCATGCATCCACCAAGCACTAACAATCTAAAATTTCACTTATAAACCCTTTCTAAAAAAAAAACATCAAATCACTTTACTATCGTTATGGCTCCCTAACCATTTCACATCAACATAATAAAACTTAACTAACCCTTATAACTCTCTAACCAAGATTAAAGTGCATACCTTTTAACAAAATTTAATTTTACCCTCAAGCACTATCGTCGTTGTTTGAAACTGTGACCTCGCTCACCCTAGCACAAGGGCAAACACCATGTGGGCTAGCCGTCCATAAAAACCAAAGGAGCACACACTCCTTATCCTTAACTGTCGACGCAAAAGACTTTAACATGTAAAAACCATCCGTATGAATCAAATGCGAAACCTGCTACCAACTACGCACTTCGTAAGCCAAGCTTGCCAGCTAGGCTACCATCCACCATCGAATGGAGTTTGGACACCCTCGACATTTATCTCCGTGCTTCCTCAAATTTTGTAGACTCTTATTTCATAGTTTGTATTATAATATGCCTTCACCCCTTTGCCTAATAAATCTATTTGTTGTAGAATCTATTATATATCTGTTATTAAAGATATTTGCCTTCACACCTTTCCTCGAATTTTGTATAATCTATTTGTTGCCTTCACACCTTTGTTGTTATTAGTTTAGATAATACAAACTATGAAATAAATTTCTATTTGTTGTGTGAAGGCAAAAAATAGATTTTGCAAAATAGAATCTGCCTACATATATATTTAATAACAACAAATAGATATTTCTTTCATAGTTTGTATTATCCAAACTAATAACTTAAACCATTTGAAAAAATTAGTATCAGACTTATGCTCACAAAATAGTCGGCCCAATTTGCATAAAAAAATATCTATAACATAATAGGGGATCTAGAAAATAATGAATGCTAATCTGAATAGTACCACTAATATAGCATAAAAACCTCTTGACCACCTTCCAATGAATCTAATGAGGTGCCTACATATATCTATAATAACAACAAATAAGAAGTGCTATATCTAGTCAAGTCTAAGTGAGGCAAAGGAGTATCCTACCTCACAAAATATTGATAAACAATAGTAGTGGGAAAATTAGCTTATAGCTTCAACTCAAATGGAAAAGGGTGCAAGCTAGCTTATAGTCCTCATATCCAAAAATATTTTAAAATATCCAAAGGATAATGAGGTTGGAAAAGAGAAAACCCTATGTAACCAAAATGCCCAAGAAGCAATGTAAAAAGCCTAAATATGTTGTACCAAAGGAGTATTAATTCCTTATTTTTGAGCTCTTAATGATTAATAGAGTAGAAACATATAATTCAATGATGAGAAATTGACCATAACAATGTTTAACAAAAATATCATGCAATGTCTCACATCATTGAAAGTGATAATTGAGGAGGAACAATGATATTTCATTTATTGCATTGAATGTATGATTTGATAGAATTCAAATTAATGCATAATGATCAAATAATACATATGACTTGTGTAACATTAAATAACATGCTCAACAAAATAAATATGATCTTCCTCTAATATGGCCATGCATGGGATGGTGCGCCACTCACACACTCCACTAAGGTAGGTAGTTTGAATGCACTATTTGATAAGTGACAAGTATTAACAAATATATTTATCATTGCAGCGGGGTAGATTGAGAGAAACCAACCTAAGACATGTACAAACATAGGTATTTGACCTCAATTCTAAGATAAACCAAAATATAAACACAAATAGACACTATGGTAGTCTATCATGTTCACCCACTGCTATGGTGGGACCAGGGGATACAAACCTACTCTACCAATGATATACAAGTATATGTCCCCAAATCCAACTCACATCTTGTTGCTAATGATGGATGTGTTGCATGGTAAGATGTGCCCACCATGACAGGAGGAGAAGAAATATAAGAACAAAAAATGGGTGGGCTATGTACATGTTGTAGCTCACTTTAGAAGAGGAAAATATAATGGAAGTGAAATTCATCATACCTCTATTGCAATGGGGTTTGACACTACAGTATCTAGTCAAGTGCATTGTTTAAAAAGACACACTTGCAACTATAATGAGACACCAAATGATAGAAGAGGTCAAATATGGGATAGATACATGCTTCAACTCGCTCTAGAGGAGGATGATTTTGTGGAAGGAAAAGTCACCATATCCCTATTGTATAGGTCTTTTACTATAGTATCCAAACAAGTGTGTTTTTCAATAAGACACACTTTGTTAAATTTTGATGCTATATATTTAATGAAAAACAACCATAAGATCTAAAATGAGCATGCAATACTAAATATAAGATAATGGCAATATACTAAGCATGTAAAACACATAATATACTTCTACAACTAATCATAGAATTGCCATTAATGAAAGATCACAAAAATAGGATTTTTATACAAAAAAGTGGAGATCTCAAAAATTTCATGCTTCATACAAGCTCTACATTGTATCTTGCTCGTATTCTACTTCTCTACAATGTGTCTCTAAAAACTCTCTTAAAAAGTCCGTGGGTCTAGGTGGATTGGTAAGTTGGGGCGCTTATCGATAGGAGACCTAGGTTCCAATCCCACGGGCTTGCCCATGCACAGACAGTAGCCCAGATCCAATTCCTTTGAGTGGTGCGCCAGATTGATGATGACGGTGCAACCCCTGTGTGTCCGACGGTCCCCATCTCACGTCGGGTTACCATGTACCGAGATGGTAGAAGTCCTGGGAGCCTTCATAGATAGTTTGAACCCTATCAGCTGTGCTGGTAGTTACTAAAAATCGTGATTGTAACCATTGCTTCTATATATCAAAAAAAAAAAAAAAAAAACTCTCTTAAAAATATCTTAAAAATTTCTATTCATATGCTCACACAAAGGCCTATATATAGTAGAATGTGACTCTTGGCCTTCCATCTTCCTATGACTCTTCATCTACCTATTCTATGGACTCATGTGCACATGGACTAACATGCACATTTACATTATTGAATACTTTACATATTCTAATAATACTTGTGCATTTATTACATTGCATAAAGTAAATACTCAAACCCTAATATAAGACATACTCCTAATATAAAGATGTACCCAAGGTGGTACATTAGCATGTACCAAATAATGTAATATATTCCAACACCCCCTATATTACATTATTTGGTTATTTAAGACTTTAATATTCAATATGGATCTTCATATTTCAACTCACTTTGCATTGTATGCCTCCTTGATTAGGTTCTTTCTCCTTTTTCTTATCTTCATAATTGATGTTTGTCTTTATGGTTTTAGGAGATATCACATTGTTATTAGATTCTTGCAAAATTATTTTCTCTTTGCCTTTGTCATTCATACCATAAGTCTTTTTTAGTATAGAGCCTTATGAGCATTCACTTATAGCATCACGGTAATATTCTGAATTAGATGTGCTTGAGGCATCAATATTTTTTTTTGGTAAGTTAAAAATAAAATATATTGATGCCTCAAGCACATCTAATTCAAAATATTACCGCGATGCTTGAGGCATCAATATTACATGAAGAATAAAATAATTTTTCTAAAAATGATTCATCCACTTTTTATTTCTTCTTGAGAGATTCAATCAACTCCTTTTGTTTCAAGTTCTTCTCTTTGAAATGTTTAAGTGTAAGTATATGGTGTGCTAAAATTTGACTTGCTTCTCGTGATTCTTCTCAACTCTACAACCTGCTCTCTTAAAATGATCTTCCTTCTTTGCAAGGTATTTAATGATCCTTATTAACACTCATAAAATTATATCTTCAAGAGTTTGACTCTCTTCTACGTCCCATTTTCATCTCTTCTTGCAACACTTATATTTCACAATCTCTATATTAAGTAGCACTCTGACCCATGTCTTTATTGCATGTAAGATGACATTACTATCGTGGTGGCTGTCACTCCTCAAGGACACTTGGTATTCAATATTTCAACTTCAAAAATTGGTGCTTCTTCCTCATGAGAGTTATAATATTCCTGCCATGAATGTTCTCTTGCAAAAATAATTGTAGAAAAACTAGATCATTCTACCTCCTCTTCATCTTTGCACCTGCGTCTTCTTTTTAATGCTCTCCTAAGATTTATGTTACCAATTGGTGCTCTAATATGCTTTAGTTCTTTTCATGATGGTTGGTGTTAAATTTTTGATGTTCCAAGTGGCAAATAACAATCTTACTACTTCAACTTACATAACATATGAGTCCTTTGATTCTCCAACGTCCTTCTTTACTATGTAATGCTTAGTAATAAGTAGTCTTCAACCATATTTGGAACTCCTCCTTCTATTTCAATAGGTGGCACATATTTGAGAGTGTACACATTAGGCTATGTGCCACTCAATTGTTTCACATTAATCTTGTGTTGAATAATAAATATTACATCAAAAAACTCCTCTAAATAGCATGGGTATTGATTGGCACTTTGATGTCCTCTTTTCAATGACCAAAACACTTTGTATGCAACCATTCACCTTCCTGTCTTCTTTGTGACATCAAATAGATCTTTCTATATTACCAATGATCTTGATATTAGCTCTTCTAAGGGTGGTTGGCTTTACTTTAGCAATATAGCTGTTAATGCTTATCTAGTGGCGGTGCTCTACCTCATCTTCGCTCTTGATCAAGTGGTGATGGTGGCTATTTTCTCCAATACAATGGTTTTACCACTTCTTTGGTGGCTTCCTTTTACCATGTTCTTCTTCAAATTTTGTAAATTATTTTAGTGTATTAAAACACCTTCATCCTTACCTAAACTTGAACTCTGTTCAGCCTCCAAATGATTCTATAATATTACTTTGTTTTGAATTTCAAAATACAACATTCACTATGTTATAAATATTTTTTCCTTATTACTTCTTTCAAACAATACTTTTAACTCCAATATTTACTGTTGTGTTTTGCAAATTTCAAGATGATAATTATGCCTCCTTCCTTGGATTGGAGATACTTGACTTAAACTAGATTTTTCTCTTTAAATATTCTAATATGGTGCTTTCAAAAACCTTATAATGAACTACTTTTAATTCTTAAATAATGAACTTTCATAGAACCACTATTACACACCTTTCTGGAATCCTTTTGTAGCTAGTATCCTTGGTAATTTTATTCACCTATTTGCTACCCCAAATTTGTAAAATTTGCAGCTTAAATTACTTTTTATTTGCTATCCAAATCTCTCTCAAATATTCCCTTAAATTCTCTAAAACACAACTTTATTTTCTTCTTCTAATGCTGCCCAATTTTGCAGTCCAAATCTCTTAATTTGCTGCTCCAAAATTCTGATTTATTTTCCTTTATCTTGCTGTCCTAAAAAAATATTCAATTCCTAAAAATTGCTGACTTATTTTGCTGTCAAGCCTTCCTTAAATTGGCTATTCAAGGGCACTTTTAAAATCTGTCCAATTCTTCTTTAATTTGCAGCTCTATGTCACCTTCAGCTTGCTATCAAGTGACTCTTCAAATTCTGCTACAAAATCGACAATATTCTCCTTTACAAATCATCCTTCAAAATTTTAATGGTAATCTTCAAATTTATCAAATATGTGGCTTCTTTTATCTCCTTTCTCCTCCTTGGCTCTTTCTAGATTTTATCTTCAAATCTGACCTCTTTCACTGGTATCTTCCTCAAGAATATGAATTTCTTGAGATCTTCAAAAAATTATTTCCAAAAATTTGACAAAATTCTTGCCAGATCCTTTTTCCTTTTAAGCTTGTTTTCGAATGGCGATAATGGTCCCAAAATCTTATTTTCAAAAGCTTATATTGCTTGTAATATTCTATCTCGAGCTTTCTTCAAATCTTCTCCAATGGCCACTTCTTCAACTTCTTCAATAGGGCTTCTCTATCCTTCTTCTTCTTTCTCCTTCTAAGTTTTATTGAGACCTCTTCTCTTGGGTCTTCAAAATATGCAACTTCTCAAATATTCAATAGGAATTTTTCTTAGTCCTCATCTATCTTCAATATTCAATCTTCTATCTTCCAAATCTAGAAGTTCTTCAATGGGACCTCTATCTTGGGTCTCTTCCTTCTCAATCTTCAATAGAGTTGCTTTCTTCTTTCTTCAATCTATAATATGTAGTCTTCAATATTCTATGGGGACCTCCTTATTGGATCTCCTCAATATTCTATCTTCAATCTCCAATGGGGCCTTTTTCTTGGACCTCCTTAATCTTCAATATCTACTATTTTGCTACAACCAAAAACTAATCCCTACACGAGGAAAACACATAGACTTTCAGGAAATTGAAGATGAAATCATTCTCTATCCTTGTAGGAAGATTCTAAAATTCGGAGAACTAATTTTTTACATAAAAAATTAGACAACAACAAGCAAACACATGCAAATATCTAGATCTCTAAAAATCAATAAACTTCACTAGTTATCCTTCAATCTAGTGGAAAGTGATCTATGCTGAGTCCTAGTCTTCACGAGTTTCCTGCAACCCTATGGAAATAATATAGCCAAAAAACAACTTTAAATTTTTTGAAAATTAGATCTCCCTGTATCCTATCAATCTCCATTATGGCTTTTCCTATCTCCTATTAATCCCCCTTGTGGATTTGATACCACTGTTAGCTTTTGATGCTATATATTTAATGAAAAGAAACCACAAGATCTAAAATGAGCATGCAATATTAAATATAATTTAATGTAAATATACTAAGAATGTAAAAATCATAAGAAAATTCTGCAACTACTCATAAAACTACCATTAATGAAAGCTCATGAAAATAGGATTTTCATACAAAAAGTGGAGATCTCAAAAACTCCATGCTTTATATAAGATCTACATTATATCTAGCTTGTACTCAAATTCTCTACAATGTGTCTCTAAAAACTCTCTCAAAAGTATCTTAAAATTTTCTCAAAGATCTCTATTCATATGCTCACACAAAGGCCTATATATAGTAGAATTTTGCTCTTGGCCTTCCATCTTCCTATGACTCTTCATCTATCTATTCTATGGATTCATGTGCACATGGACTAACATGAAAACTTAGATTATTGAATAATTTACACATTCTAATAATACTTGTGCATTTATTACATTGCATACAGTAAATACTCAAACCCTAATCTAAGACACACTCCTAATCTAAATATGTACTCAATGTGGTATATTAGCATGTACCAAATAATGTAATATATTCCAATACACTTGCAACTATAGCGGGACATAATGATTGATTTAAAAGGTTGATTAATGTTTTGTTTTTGCATTAAAATTTTAAGAAATATTATCTCAGTGTTCTGAATATGTACCATATAGGAGATGGAATAAGTTGAAATAATATGGTTTGATTTATGGAACTTAAAGTAGGGTACTAACATGAGGAATAATTTGAATACATCATGGTACCTCTTACAAGCAAGAGTGATGCTATGCCAAAGGTAAACAAAGCACAAATAAAGTTAATAACAATAAATGCTAATAAAAATGGACAAAATATACCAAGAAAGGACACAACAACAAAAAAATAAACCAAAAGTAGAAATAAATAGAACCAAAATGTCAAAGCAATTAGGATAACCACTTTAAGAAGTGGTCAAGGTAAAGTAAAAGAGACCACTCAAAACAATAGAGTCAAAACTATCAGAAGGTATTTGAAAACTTGATAACTGGGATTGACTCTTTAAGGGGCATTCATGATCATGACCAAAAGAGATTTAAAAAAACATATAGAGATGTACCAAACTAAAGAATGTATAGGACTACCACTCACAAACAAATAGTCAAAGTAATCAAAGTAAAAAACAAGGCACCAAAATCAATATCCAAACCAAGAAAACAAAAAAGACTATACAAATGGGTTGGAAGAGGCTATACATAAAAGAGTTTAACATGAATGGAATTGGTGGGCTCATCCAACTCAAATCCATCCATTTTTTGCAATTTCAATACCCTATACCCAAAAAATTCTTTGATAATATATGGACCAAGCAATTTCTATATAAATTTGCCCTTGCATTTCTTACTCACATTATCAAGCTTGAGGTCAAGATCCCCAACTTTAAAATCATGATGATAGAATTTATTATTATATTATTTGGAAAAATAACTCATATGGAATATATTATACTCAAGAGCATGTAGATTCCTCTCATTAAGAGTGGCAAGTTTAACAAGACAAACCTACCTATGCTCCTAATGGTACACATCATTACTCAACAAACTTTTCAAGAAATATGGAAATAAGGAATTCAATTTCAATTTACAAAACAACTCCAATACCATAGACCAAAGAAAAATGGTTTACCCCTTAGATTTTTGAATACTAGTGTGGTACATCCACAATGCAAGATACAACATTAAGTGCTAATATTTATTTGATTCTTTAACGATCTTTTCAAAATACTAACCAATTTTTTTTGCTAGTTTTATCTTGACCATTCCCTTGTGGATAGTAAGGTGTATAAAGATAATGCTAAATCCATAATTGAGAAGTCAAATATTGCATTTTTTTTGTTTTTGAAAGGAGTATCATTATCTAAAATGAGAGTAGACAAGACACCAAAGTGACACACCATTTGATTAAAAAATAAATTTAGAGATATGAGATCTATTTGATTCGTTAGTGGCATAACTTCCACCTATTTTGTAAAATATTATGTGGATATAATAACGAATTTGTGCCCATTAAAGGACATGATATAAATAGGTCCAACAAGGTCAATCCCCCAAGTGGAGAAAGACCAAGGAGACTCGATTGGATGAATAACCTAGGTAGGAGGATAAGTTTTATCTTTATGGAATTGAAACTTATCACAAGATTTAACATATTAGAATTAACTTCAATGGTTGGACAAAAGTAACCCATTATTAATAATTTATGGGCTACAAAATGACCATTAAATTGCCCTCCATAGTATCCATTATGGACATAAAAAATAGCATTGGGCACCTTGACTTCTATAAAGTATTTCAAGAGAAATTTGTTTGGATTATAGTAGTATAGAACTCCATTGAGAACAACATATCTAAATGATCTCTTATGAATATGAGACCATTGCTTAGCATTATCTATGGGTGGGTAGGATTGATCATCAAGAAATCATAAAATGTTGCCATACCAAGGATCATCAAGAGGAATTTGACAATCAATAGCATTGACCTCAATTATATGCACATCCATCAATCTATCAATAACATAAATAATAGGTTCATCATGAAATTTAACCACAAAATTAGTTTAAAAAATTCTTTCATGTGGTACAAATTTACTAGTCAAAGTGTCTAGGGAGTTAGCCTTAACATTATACCCCTAGGAGGAATGCATGATGGTAAAGGACTCAAAAGCATCGATTAAATTACTAGCCACTTGGTGATAAGGAATAAAATGGGGAGATATTATAAAATATTCACCAATGATTTGATGAATGAAAATTTAAGGATCATATAATATTTTAATGTGTTTAACATTCATATATTAGGCAGTCATAAGTCATTAAATTAGAGCCTCATATTTCATAACATTATTAGTAATGACATAAAAGTTCAAGCAAAAGGCCATATGAACTACTTGAGAATAATACCAGATCCTATTCCAAACTCATTTTTTCTGCATAAAAGTGAAGGATTCAAGTGTTAGGATGGAGGTTTTTATCAAATTATTAAGAAGAGGAAGATGTATCAACTTTGGATTTAACTTGTGTTTCATGACACCTCTTGAAAGCCTTACAAGACTCCAAGAGATATTTTTCATTCTCAGTAAGTTCAAAGAGAGAAGACCCTTGACTAAGGCTAGAGGTAATGGAGGAAGGAAATATAAAAAATCCATGAAGAACACAAGATATAAGCATTATGTACTCATCATGCAATACCTTATTTAAGGGTTGTTGTATTAGGTTAGGAGCTACTACCAATTGTGTTGGAAATTTTGAGCAGTTATGTTATCATTGATGTCAAGAGTCAGTGTTAGTGATGTCAAAAGCCAGTACAAGGAATTGACAAAAGGAGGGTTAAAATATTTATATTTTAAGCCCAAAATATTTGGTTTAAAGCTTCACATGATTGGTAAAAATATTGTCTAAATACCCTTAAGGAAGGAGATACCTAGGCCCAAAGGAAATAATATTATAATATTTATTATTATAATATTAAAGTTGTTAAAATAAGGCCTAAACTGAAGGAAGGAGATACCTAGGCCCAAAGGAAATAATATTATAATATTTATTATTATAATATTAAAGTTGTTAAGATAAGGCCTAAAGTGAAGTAAGGAAATACCTAGGCCCAAAGGAAATAATATTATAATATTTATTATTATAATATTGTGTTAAAAGAAAAGCGTAAGGTTACTTATAAATTAATTATAATATTTATATTATAATAAATTTATAACCCTAAGTAAGGGGTTGGCACAAAAAATTAAGTTTAAATGTTTATTCCCACCAACGTTCAAGCAAGGAAGGAATATGGTATTTATACCATAAGGTTTGAAGACATAATGCAAGTCTCCGAATACACATGCAAATATTAAATTAATCTGTTGATGTGAATTCGTGAGCACAAGAGGACAAAAGAATTTTATTTTTTAAAAGTGAAGTGGATCACGTGGAAGGATAAAGTGGCAAGGGTTCATGCCCCTATCACCAACCACATGGTTGGATTAGTGGTAAAGTGGCAGTGCTAAGTTATTGGCAAATGGTAGGTCTCGCATTCGATTCCCGACAATAGTAGAGTGGAGAAAGTTTTTTTGTTTTATGCAAGTTGAGTGCCAGCGAAAGGGACAAAGAGGTCTTGGTACTTTAGAGGTTTTAAGTGAGCACCTAGCTCACATGACAGTTAGGCCACAACTAAGGCGCAGGCGACAACGCAACAGGGGATCGAATCCCACGGGAGGCAACATGCAAAGGTATTTATTTTGCATTAATAAATTTTATGCCTATGGTTCTAAGTTGTATGGTGTGTGCTCTCATGGAGGTATAAGGTGTTAAAAATAATGTTTATTTTTGCCATATAAAGGGTGCTGAAATAATCTGAGTTGTGATTTAGTAAGTGCATTGAAATATTTTTATGGTGGTTATAATTATTTTGAAAATGCATATTTGATAAATGGGATATATAAGGGAATAATTTTTATTATTCTATGCATTTAAATTATGAAGGAAGTTATAGTGAATTATTTTGAAAGTGAATTATTGAAGTCCTTGCTGAGTGTGTTAAGGAGTTAAAAGGTGTATAAGGTAATTGTGACTATTTGTATATTTTGCTAAGCATTTCAAAGGGTTTGATTATTTGAGAGTGGTTTGGAATTTAATTGGGCACATTTTGGAAGGAATACTTTGTGGATGTTTTGAAATAGATTATTGCTATTTAAAATTTTGAGTGGCACAAGGAGAATTGATTGTAAAACAAATTTTGAAGACATATCTCCATCAAAGTAAAAAGGTATGGGCACATTATCCTTTTATTGAAGTGTTGTTGGATTAAATATTGTGAAATATAAGGTGGAGTGAAAAGGATTGTTTGATAAGCATTGTTGGAAATATTTGAGTGGGTTTTTATATGCATGATTGGTGAAAGTTTAGAGAACATTTGAGATAGAGATTGAAGATTATTTGAGTTAGGGTTTGAGACCCACATTGTGCTCTTTGTTTTAAAAAGTATGAAAACACTTATTTAGAGCTTGTGAGCAAGTTGTGTTTCATTTATTGAATGATTGAGTGAAACTTGAGCATTGGTTTTGAGTGATATTGAAAGTGAATATGCAAACATTAGAAACCAGATTTGTGGAAGCAATAAAATTAATGATTGAGTAGAACATATTGAGTCTTTGATAGAGTGTATCATTCTCTCTATGTTCCAGAGGTTAAAAAAATTCTGAATAGAATATGTCTAAACTGCTTCAAGTTAAAGGAATTACTTTGAAGATTAGACAAAGCAATTGATAGCATTGTGTGCAATATTTGAGATTGATTGAGCATATCTTGTGAGTTGTATTGAGTGTATTTTTGTGCATATTTAAGATAAGTCTTGGTAAATACTTGAGAGAAGATTGAAAAATTTCTTGAGAGAACTTGAAGGTAGATTTGAGGTAAGTATTGATGAATACTTGAGAGCAGATTGAGCAAGTTCTTGAGAGGACTTGAAGGCAAATATAAGGTAAGTTTTGGTGAAGACTTGAGAGCAGATTGAGCAAGTTCTTGAGAGGACTTGAAGGCAGATTTGAGGTAAGTCTTGGTGAATACTTGAGAGTAGATTGAGCAAGTTCTTGAGAGAACTTGAAGGCAAATTTGAGGTAAGTCTTAGTGAAGACTTGATAGCAGATTGAGCAAGTTCTTGAGAGGACTTGAAGGTAGATTTGAGGTAAGTATTGGTGAAGACTTGAGAGCATATTGAACAAGTTATTGAGAGGACTTGAAGACAGATTTGAGGTAAGTATTGGTGAATACTATTAGGATATTATTATTGTTATAATGTGCACTATGCCTATAATTGACAGGTTGACATTTGTCTTCTGCCACTTGTCCTTGTCTTCAGTTTGAGTTGGAGTGGTGTCTTCTGAAAGACACTTGGAGTGGAGCTTATGACACTTGTCATATCTCCCTCCTAAGCTTGATGCTTATATATTGTAAGATAACTTGTAAATAAAGTGTGCCTTATTTTTCAGTCCCAACATCTGGTATCAGAGCGGTGAAATCCGCCTATGGGGACCCTTAGGGTTTGAGAGTTTTTTTTAGGATTGAATTTTTTCTCCGAAGTATCCTCTTCACTTGCTAAGTTGATCCTGTGAATGAGAAACAGAGAGAATTTTTTAAGAGTTTTGGCGATTCTGGCAATGTGGGGCTGTTTTTTTTTGCAGGGTGAAGGCACATTTAAAAAAAAAAAATGTCACATTTTGCAGCGGCGAATTTTTTTTTAGAGCAGTCATCTTCAGAATCTGAGTACACCAGCACGTATATCAGGAGGAGTACTACAAAATCGAGTACTCGCACGCAAAAATCCGACAAGAAATGAGCAAGATATGGTTGTTTGAAGACGGACTGTTGCAGCTATTTTTTTCCTGCGCGATTTTTTCCGAAACGGAAAATTTTTTATTAATTTTTTTAGCAGTCCTTTTCCTGATGTTTTTGCACCATCATATAGATTATGAGAAGTACTACAACATCAAGTACTCACTTGCTTAATTCGGTAATGTATTGAGCAAGTTACAGCTGCTCAAAGTTGGTTGTTTGCAGCAGTTTTGGGACTGCGGAAAAATTATTATTATTTTTTTGTTAAGGCACATCAGTTGCCAATTGTTGGATTGAGAAACATCTACAGCTGTAGTAGGTAACAATAAGCTAGATTGCAAATTTTTTAGTCATTCCCTCCAAAATTTCCTGCTCGGTCATTTCAAAATTTTCCCGCTGAAATAGTTTCAAGCCAAAATTTCAAATTTCAAATTTGTAGAGGGCAATCTATCCTGTTTTTTGCCTCTAAGAAGTCTTGTTGTATTTTCTTAAAATCAAGGGTCAAATTGTAACCGACTATAGCCTTATATATAGTCGTTGGAAAGGATTTTTTGAGGGGAATCCATTGGTGCAGTTTATTTTTAGTTTTGAAATCATTTAATATGCTAAATTGAAGTTTGAAATTGACATTGTAATTTGGAGTGCATTTTTGGTAGTATCCGACACTCCTTGAAAAAATATTTGGCAAACTTGTGGGAATCTCAATTTTAAGTCTTTGGGGGGACATTATGCCAAGTCATTCATTGAATTTGGCAAGTTTGAAGGCAATCTTGTAAAAGGAGGCATTGATATTGTCTCATCTTTTGGAGGCACATTTGGGGCTAATTTGTTTTTAGCCAAATACAAATCATCAACTTAAGGGGTGATTTAGGGCCCCTTGTCCCTTGTCGGTGGATTCATTTTGTGGCACTCTCTTGGCCACTAGGTGTTTGTTGCTTGCATCTTCTATTTGGGCTTTGTCTACATTTTATGCTTGCTATTACCCTTGCATGACTTTGGGTTTTATAATTGTAATCAAGTGTAGTTCCATTTCATACACACTTGACACTAAGCCATATACAAGCAAGCAAACACATACAAGCAAATTCTTATAAAGCAATAATACATTGGCACATCTATTGTAACAATTCTACAAAAAGCAAGCATCACATTTTTATAACCGCCTATGTTCCACGTATCAACTGCTCAAATACTTATAGTCTCCCTCACGTAAGGGTGGGTATATTGAGTAGTTTGGTATAAAGGTCTGGCAGGTTATTCCCTTTCAGAATCGCCTATGTTCCACGTATCAACTGCTCAAATGCTTATAGTCTCCCTCACGTAAGGGTGGGTATATTGAGAAGTTTGGTATAAAGGTCTGGAAAAATTCTAATTCTTACTCTCTTTGGATAGAAAAAGGCACTTATGTTCAACTTAACCCTCCCACTGTTGGAATCACTTGAAGATTCAGAGTGGAAAAACTAGGTGAACCCTCCTCTAGATCTTCAGTGGTGTACCCTAGATTTTTTTGAGGGCTCTAATTTGGCATTTGTCATTCTTACTTCATCCTTTGTTGAGCTCCCTTTTCTTTTGATCCTTTTCTAAATCATGGCTACTACAAATCTATTAAGTGGACTTACAAAGAAACTTGAAGGAGCACAAACTTTTGCAAATTGGAAGTATGAGATGGAATCAATATTAATGATGAATGACATGTGGGACTTTGTGAAAGATAGGCAGGCTAATGAAGACCCACTCACTGCACCTATAGACCCTAAAGAAAAAGCACAATTTGAGAAGAATTCCAATATAGCTTTAAGTCTAATCAAGCTAGCTACAAGAATTCAATGCAGAGAAACTATAAGGGCTGCAAAAACACCTAAACAAGCATGGGATGCTCTCAATAGATTGTTTGATAGGCCAAGTCAAGATAATATTTTGTATCTCAAACAAAAATTGCACAATCTATGTATGAAAGGCTCACTTACCGATTATCTTATGGAAGTCAAGTCTATTAAGAATGATTTCTTAGCTGTTGGTAAAACCCTAGATGATAATGAGTTAATTCCAATAATGTTGCATGGTCTTCCTTCAAAGTTTCACTCCTATGCTACCATGTTAGACTTGAGTGGTAAAACAATGAATTCCACACTTGAGGATATTGAGATCCTACTTAAGAAACATGAGCAAGCCCTAATCAAAGATGAAGAAATTGAAGCCACATCAGCAACTTTTGCCACCAAGGCAACTTTACAGCCTAAACAAAACAAGGGTCAAAATCAGCATAATCAGAATCAAAGGGGTAGACAACATCAGAGATACACACAATACCAGCAACAACCAAATCAGCAGTACCAACAACAACCAAATCAGCAGCAGTACCAGCAGCAACCAAGATGGCAAACAAGACCTCAAGGGGGTCAAAACAACAATCAACAAGGGTGTGAATATTGTGGAAAATGGAATCATAATGTTGCTAATTGCTATAAAAGGCAAAGAGAACAGGGAGAACCACAAAATAATAATCTGAACACATTGTATGCAGCCAACCAAGTTAATGTTGAAGATAAAGAATGTTGGTATATTGATTCTGGAGCAAGCAAAGCACATGACAGGAAGGCAAGATTGGTTGACCAAGGTTCAGCCTACATCAAATCAATTCATTACTTTTGGTGATGAAAGTGCTCTACCCATTGAAGGTGTTGGGGAGGCACCACTTACTTTGCATGATGGTAATAATGTTCCTGCAATAGATGTTTTGTATGTGCCTGGTCTTAAAAGGAGTCTTCTTTCTATTGGACAACTTACTAATAAGGGCTATAATGTCTATTTTGAAAAAGACAAATGCTACATTAAGGAACCCAATGGCAATGTCAAGGCCATGGGAGTGAAAAAGGATGGTGTTTACTACCTCCTTACAAAATCTGTAACACAAACATCTTTGCATACAACAACTACTTTCTCTTTGGAGTACATGTGGCATGAAATATTGGGACATTTAAATTTTAATAATCTTCAAATGATGGCTACAAAAGGATTAGTTAAAGGACTTCCACATCTTAAGGAGTCAAAATGTTTTTGTGAGCCATGTGTAATAGCCAAACACCATAGGCAACCATTTGAAATAGGAAAGGCATGGAGAGCCAATAGACCTTTGCAATTGGTTCATTCAGACATTTGTGGGCCAATGTCTGTTCAATATTATACTGGGGCTAAATACTACATCACTTTCATTGATGATTACAATAGAAAGGTATGGATCTACCTAATTCAATATAAGTGGCAAGCCCTTGATAAGTTCAAAGAATTCATCGCACTTGTTGAAAGAGAAAGTGGCTATCAAATCTCCACCTTAAGATCAGATAATGGTGGAGAATATGTCTCCAATGAATTCTTTAATTTTTGTAAGTATCATGGGATAAGGAGGCAATTCACAACCCCTTATACCCCGCAACAAAATGGAGTTGCTGAGAGGATGAATCAAACAATCACAAATAGGGCAAAATCAATGTTACATGCTGCTATATTACCTAACTCATTTTGGGGAGAAGTTGTTCTTACTGTTGCATACTTGACTAATAGGTCATACACAAAGGCCTTACATGAAAGAACACCTGAAGAAGCATGGAGTGGAAGGACGCCCTATGTGGGCCATTTGAGAATCTTTGGATGTGATGCCTATGCTCATATTCCTCATAAGAAAAGGAAGAAGTTTGATGATAAGAGCCAAAAATGCATCTTTGTTGGCTATAGTGATAGTGCCAATGCATATAAATTATATGAACCTATTTCCAAGAAAATCATTTTATCTAGGGATGTTACCTTTCATGAGTATCCCCCATATAATCCTCCTAAGGCCCCCACTTTAGAAATAACTAATGAAATAGTTGCTCCATTCATGCATACAATATCATCTAGTCCTTCTCCTTCACTCATAAATCAAGAAATTCATCCACAAGAAGAACTTCCTACAAATGATCCATGTCCTCCATCTCCTCCTCCTAATGATCAAGAAACATCATCCAATCCTTTACCCAAGTGGGTTCAAGCCACAATAGATGAAGCCCAAAATCATTTGCCCACCTATACAGGTAAAAGGCCTTCGACCCTAAGACACCAAGTGAATTATGCCCTAATGGCCAAAGTCCTTAGCCAAACTGAACCTTCTAATGTCAAAGAAGCACTTGGTGATCCTAAATGGGTTCATGCCATGGATCAAGAATTAGATTCCATTGAAAAAAATCACACTTGGGAGTTAGTTGATTTACCCAAAGGAAAATATACCATTGGCACAAAATGGGTATACAAAGCAAAATATAAAGCGGATGGCTCACTAGATCGCTACAAGGCTCGCCTAGTAGCTCAAGGCTATAAGCAACAAGAGGGAATTGATTATGAGGAGACCTTTGCTCCTGTGGCTAAGATGACTACAATCAGGACAGTTATTGCTATGGCAGCTCAAAAACATTGGCCAATATATCAAATGGATGTCAAAAGTGCATTTCTCAATGGTCATTTGAAGGAGGAAGTGTATGTGAAACAACCACCAGGGTACACAGTTGAAGGCCAAAACAACAAAGTCCTCAGATTAAAGAAAGCTCTATATGGGTTGAAGCAAGCACCCCGAGCTTGGTATGCAAAGATTGACTCCTATTTTCTCAACCTTGGTTTCACTAGATCTACAGCAGAATCTACTCTCTATGTGAAACATTGGAGGAACCGCATCATTTTGGTTACATTGTATGTGGATGATCTTCTCATTACAGGTGATGACATAGAAGGAATAAGGTTGCTCAAGGAGAACTTATGCAAGAACTTTGAGATGACAGATTTAGGCCTCCTCCACTATTGCTTAGGAATAGAGGTATGGCAACAACACTGGTAAGATTTTTATCTCACCAGGCTAAGTACATTCAGTCTATTTTGGAGAGGTTTCGCATGGAGGAGTGTAAGCCCTCTCTAACTCCCATGGAAACTAGATTGAAATTGGTAAATAATGATGAAGAAGAAAGGGTTGATGGTACACTTTACGAGGCAACTAGTTGGAAGTTTGATCTACTTAACTTCAACTAGACCAGATATTTGCTATTCAATTGGCCTTATTTCCAGATTCATGCAGGATCCTAAGAAGAGCCATTGGATAGCAACTAAGAGGATTGTGAGATTCCTAAAGGCCACACCTCATCATGGCCTTATGTATAAATCAAGTGATAATTTTTCTTTGATTGGATACACAGATTCAGATTGGGCCAGTTGTCCTGAAACTAGAAGATCTACATCCGGTTATTGCTTTCAATTAGGCCAAGGCTCTATTTCATGGAGCACAAAGAAGCAGAACATAGTTTCACTATCTTCAGTAGAAGCAGAATATAGAGAAGCAGTTGAGGCAACTAAGGAGGCAATATGGTTGAGGCAATTAATTCAAGATATTGGGCTATTCATACATGGTCCAACATATATATATTGTGACAATCAAAGTACCATCAAGATGACCAAGAATCCAGTTTTCCATGCTAGAACAAAGCACATTGAGATCCATCATCACTTCATTAGAGAAATGGTCCAAGAAGACATTATACACATGAAGTATGTACCAACTCAATATCAAGTAGCAGACATCTTCACCAAGTCACTTGGGAAAGACAAGTTTTCTCAGTTTAGCAATTTGCTATATCTATGTAAAAGAAGTCAACATTAAGGGGGAATGTTATCTAATGTTGACTTATCTTTTTAGGATAGTGCACATTAAGGGGGAATGTTAGAATATTATTATTGTTATAATGTGCACTATGCCTATAATTGACAGGTTGACATTTGTCTTCTGCCACTTGTCCCTGTCTTCAGTTTGAGTTGGAGTGGTGTCTTCTGAAAGACACTTGGAGTGGAGCTTATGACACTTGTCATATCTCCCTCCTAAGCTTGATGCTTATATATTGTAAGATAACTTGTAAATAAAGTGTGCCTTATTTTTCAGTCCCAACAAATACTTGAGAGCAGATTGAGAAAGTTCTTGAGAGGACTTGAAGGTATATTTGAGGTAAGTCTTTGAGAAGACTTGAGATCAGGATTTATTTGTTCAAGCTTTGTGTCAAGGCTTGGGGAAGATCTGAGCATAGTTGATTGATTGATTTGTTCAAGCTTTGTGTTAATGCTTGGGGCATATCTGAGTAGAGTTGATTGGTGATTGGATCAAACTTTGTGTTAAGTATTGAAGACAAAGTTTGGTACAAATTTGAGAGTAGATTTGTGCTAGAACTAAGATAGAGATAGAGTAAATTTGTACTTTACTTGGAATAAATTTTGGTGTAGATATAAGATCGAGTTGAGAGCAAGCTTTGGAGGTGATAGAGTAGAGGATAATAGTATCTAATGGGTAGATATCTATTAGCCAGGGCAATGAGGATAGAGATATTCTATGGAGAGATATCCACAATCCAAAGCAATGGGGGCAGAAGTCTTCTAGAAGATCATCAGCCAGAGCATAAGGGAAAGAGTTCTCCTATGGATAGAGATCCATAAACTAGAGCAAGGAGAAAGAATTATCTTGTGGAGTGTGATCCGTGAACCAGCTAGGAAGATAGAGTTATTATGTGGAGAGATCCATGAACCAGTTGAGGAGAAAGAGTTCTCATGGATCAAGTACCATGAATTAGAGAAAAAAGAAAAAAGTTCTCATGTGGATAGAGATCCAAAAATAAGAGCATTAGGGTATTGGTGTCTCCTTTGGATAGAGGTCCATAAAAATTGTAATAGGGAATTGATTCCCAAGAAGATTTGTTGAGAAAATTTAGTGGAAATATTTTCTTCGTGGAGTAGCCCACATTGGGTGAACCACGTTAAATTGGTGTCTCTATTGTATGTGATGATTTGTGCATTGATTTGATTATTGCTGTTGATATTGCCATTGATAATATTGGATAATATTGTTTGGAAAATAAAAGTAAAAATTGATCTTATACTGTTCACCCCCCTTTGCAGTATGAGCCTGTGTTCTTAAAATTGATCAACAATTACCTAAGCTTCAACAAATTTTAGTGTAACACTATGAAGATCAAATTCTTGCATCATAATGATCCACTTTCCATATTGTGTGTCACTAGGGTTGTAAGGATTTTGTAGTAGGTGTATCAAGAGGTTAGTTTTAATGATAATACATGTAGTCTATTACAACATATAGTACATTAATTTCTTAAATGTAAAATAAATAGTTAGACAATATTTTTCTAAGGGAGTGTACTAAGTTTCTACCAGAAAAATTGTTCGATTAATGTATTACATGGCATACTCTTTATTGTTATCATCTAATTGAGTAGGAATAAATCCAAAGCAAAAATATGTAGTTGAGGTATACAATATGAGCTACTTATTTGGGTTGGGTGGGCACAAAATTAGGGGTTGTCAAAGAAATTTCTTGAATTCTAGAAAGATCTTGTTACAACTTTCATCCCACGTGAACTCAACATATTTTTAAAGTAAGTGATTCAATGGATAATATTCAAAGGCTAAATCTAGGATAAATTACTTAATAGCTCCAAGCTTCCCCAAAAAGGATTTAATATCTTTAACAATTTTAGGGGGAGGCATAGCATCGATGGATTTGATATTGTATTGATCAACATCTATACCTCTATGAGACACCATAAATCCTAGTATATTACCACTAATAACACCTGATACACCATTAAAAAATAACATGAAGGTTAGCTAGGTGGTCAGCTTACTTTTTACACTTATCCGTGAAATAATTTACATAAGATTATACTATATTTCCCATAAAGTCATGAAATATTGATGTTATAGACCATTGATAAGTAGCATAAATATTTCTTCAATCCAAAATGTATAACACCATAATAAATATTTTTCAAGGTGTAATAAAAGTTGTTTTTGTTTGATATTCATGGGCAATCTAGATTTAGTTATACCCTAAATAGCCATCCATAAGGACACCATTTCATTCCCTATGGTAGATTCTACAATAGAACCAATATAGGGCAAAGAAAATTAATGGTAGATCTAGATAACATTATTTTCTTTGTTTTTACAAGTAAAATGTTAGATATCCAACCCGAATAATCAATAAGTTTGATTTAATTGAAATATAACAACTTTTGAATTTCAATTTTGCATAGGTCTTGAATGAGGGAAGAGAATATACTATGCTTCTCTTAGATGGAAGTGGCATCCTCATAAGTAATAATGTTATGGACAACCAAATCCTCATCCATTCTAGGCATGTTAGAATATTCCCAAGAAAAGACATCCTTATACTCTTTAAGAAAAGAAATAAATATGGATTGATCTTTAGTAGATAGGACTACCGCTATTTTAATTAAGTTTGGTTGCTCAAGGGTTCCCATGCTAACATTGATGGTAGGCTTGACATTCATGACATTACCTTCTTCAAAATGCTCTAGAGAAGGGGGAAGATTCTCTAATTTAGGATTAGTATCAACCTAGCAAATGTAGTCAGACTATTTATGCCTTCCCCATTTATGATTAGGTTTTTTAAGTAACCCTCTCTTATCATATTGCTAGGGATGCCTTTTATCTTGGACATATAATATTTATAGAATAACTTAACCATTAGTCAAGGATGGAAGAAATATAAAATTATCAAGAATTTGGATTGCTAGTTGTTCTACATGTCCCTTGATTCTAAGCCTAGAGAAGATGTGAGCATGAGATTGAGTATTGAGAAAGATAGGAATATGCTTAGCAGGGTATGTTCTTATTTTCTTGTAAAATATCATTAAAGCCTTTATGAAAACCCTAGCTTTTAGCTCTATAGAAAAGTAAGATTTGATCAAATGCCTTTCCAAATAAGATTGTGTAGGATCAAATACATCATCATGCCACTTATCAAATGATTTATCTAAATAGAAAAATGTTTCCATGTTTTTAAATACATTGGTAGGAGCACAAATGAACAACTAGATGCTCTTTGTTTCCCTCAAATATGTAGGAACTAGAATCATGACATTTTGGGATAGTCATGGTTTCCAAGAAATATCCTAAAAGCTGTCAAACAATATAGGCACAATAGAGTTTCTATAGGTTAAAAAATCATTAGGGACTATCAAAATAGTATAAGTAGGCCCAAAAATAAGAGAAAAGTTAGAACTGGCCGTGATCACCACTTTTAGAGGTATTCCTAGCACATTTAGAATATTTTTTAAAAGACAGTGAACCAACATGATGAGGACACTACATAGCCTAGGAATTATTATTTTTATGTACTTCTTTAGTCTTAGTATTAGGATTATTATTTTTATATTATCCTATGTAATACGTGAGATTCTATAACTCATGTTAGTTTTCTAGATGTAGGCTATTAGAATGAGTTTGTTAGTAACTACTTAAATTAGCATGTTGTATTTCTAGAGATTGGTTCTAGTTAGCTTTAGTTACCATATTGTTTTTTTTTATTTTTTTATAATAAGCTATGCATGGCTTCTATTGGGGGCCACTCCCATTATGAAAACAAAACATTACATTATTCTCATTACATTTCTAACAAGTTAATTAAAGCATAACAAACTTTGTCTTTCTATCAGAGATATTCTTCATCTTCCTCATACTGCTAAGTTTCCACAACTCTTTTTATATCAAATGCCTTTAAAAATTTAAATTTTTTCAAGATGAAATTCGACACCGTGAATGGCTAAAATATTTGTTGCCCAACTTCTATATCTAAAAATATATTATCTATAACAACCTCACAATTTCTTAATACCTTTTTTTAGGGTTCTTATTCATTCTCCTAATATTCCAATATATTATTTTCATTGTTATTTTTTTATTTTATTTGTGGGTTTAGCCCCACTTCTTGTTAACACTTGTAATATTTGCTTCTATTTTCCTATATCAATATCCCTTTGTATTTATTTTTCTCTTTGTTTTTTCTTCTTGGATATTTCTCTCTTTTTTCATTCCCAACAATACTTTCATCTTCATAAATATCTTCAATCTTATCACATTGCTCATAGTAAGACTTATCAACTTTAGGTTTGCCTTGTTCTGAAGGATATGAAGTGCAAGGAATAACCTCAAAAGCAAAATTTTCTTTATGTTACCTTGCAAACCCTAAAATGCAAGGATGATCTTTTATAGCAATTACCTTCTTATTCTTCCCTAAAAACCCTAAATTGTTATGGGTTTCCTCCAACCTCATTTCTATATTATTCTACTCTTGAAACCTTAAAGTGCAAGGGATAACATCTTCACCACTTTCACTTTTATTACCTAAAGAGGATTCTATACTACTTGAAAAAAATAAAGATGATTTACCTGGAATAAACTTGACCTATTTTGTTGTCTTTGTTTTAGGGTTTATCTCCACATATTATTTTGCACCTTTAGTTCCTTCTAAACATGTGAAATGATATTGTAGATAGGCTTTCTTTACCTCTTATTTTTGGAGTGGAATATACTTCATCTGATCTAGCTTCTATTATTGTATGATTTTCTTGCTTTATCTTGAAGTTTATCTCATGGCTATAATTTTTTATCTCTTTTTTCATAGTTTTCACTTTGCAAACTCTTGCCATGTGTCCAATATCATAATAATTGTGGTAACGAAATGCAATATTTTCATAATCTACTTGTTGATCCCATTCTCTTGATTCAGATTTAATTTTAATAGATTGTGGTAAAGGTTTTGAAATATCTATAGCAACACATATTCAAGTATATATAGCATGATTTCACTCCTTAGAAGTTGGTACTATTTTGATGAATTTCCCTAGGGTATTTCTAATATTCTTCAAAAAATCCTTATTTACAAGCTGATATGGAATTTAAAAAAGCCTAACCCACACTAGAAGCTTCTTAATAGTTTCCATATCAATAAAACTATTTTCATTCCATGGTATCAAATAAAGTGTATCTCTTCCCCTAAACCATGGACCACCAATCATTATTTTTTTTCTAAATTTCTAAATTAGAAAAGATGATGAGGAAAAAACCTTTAGGAAGAAATATTATAAAATAATTTAAACTCAATCCCCACTTCCACTTGATATAATTTTAAATCTCCAAAAATCTAGGCCATGATATATGGAACTTACATATCAACCCTCTAATTTTAAGAACCATTATATCATGCTCAATCATCTCATTCTTGATACTTACTTTTGATGCAACATTTGCTACCTGGATCAAGCTTACCATGTATTTTCTCTTCTACTTATCCTAAATTGGACCTCCATACTTCCAACTAGGACATTATGATTTCTAGTTAGGGCATCTTGAATTCCCATTAGGGTTTTCAAAAATAATTTTTCTTCCACAATAGCTAATGGGGCTCACTCTTGGTTTGTTCTCCCTCTCAACTCACACTTCCTCCTAGCTTGCTCTCTCTCCTACCTCACACTTGCTCTTGACTTGCGCTCCCTCTTGGTTCATAACTGCCTATGCCTCTTCTTTTCTTGATGTTCCTTCACTTCAATAATTTTTTGGAAATAATATTCCATGCATTTATGGTAAGGGTTTGAAACATTGATACACTCTAAAAGAACCTGCTATTCTTTTTCATATTGAATCTTGGCTCACACTCCCTCTTAGTTTGCACTCCCTCTCAACTTGCACTCGCTTCTTACTTGCACTCACTCTAGCTTGCACTCACTCCTAGAATGCACTCTCTCTAGCTTCACACTAAATCTTGGCTTGAACTCTCTTTAGGATCACAATTACCCTTATATATTTTTTTCTCAATGTTCCTTCACTTCAAAATTTTTATGGAAATAATATTCCATGTATTTGTGGTAAGGATTTGAAGTATTAATGTACTTTAGATGAAACTATTGCTCTTTTTGCATGACTAAATTTGGGCTCACACTCCCTTTTGGTTCAAAATCCCTCTTAGATTGTATTCATTGTTGGCTTGCAATCTCTTGGATTTTTGCACTCACTCACACTCACTTCCAGTTGCACTTACACTATCTTTTTGTTGCAGTCACTCCCGAATTATGCTCATTCACAAATGCATTCACTTCCACTTGTTTTTGGCTTTAGTTAAACTCACTTTCTATTGCACATACTCCTAGCTTGTGCTTATACTATCTACCACACTCACTGCTACACTCACTCCCAACTTGGCTCGCACTCAAGCTCACTACTGCACTCACTCCTAGCTCATGTTCGCACTCACGCTCACTACTGCACTCACTCTTGGCTCATGCTCACACTACCCAAACATATTTAGCTATCTTAGTTATTAACATATTGTTATTATCTACCTTATTAGCTTTTTGTTGTATATCTTTCAAATATTTCCTCCATTGTGATATGAAAGATCTTTAGTTATCTAATCCTTTCATTTCATACTTATTTAAGCATAGAGTTTCAATGCAAACAACAGTTGGATTATTACCACATTAGTGGTATCAAATAAGTATAAATACTTAGTTAGGTTCTATTTTCAAGCTTCAATTTCAAAGGGAGAGTTACGACATATTTTTTTTGATGTATGCTAAAGAGTGCAATCAAGATATTTGCATCTATCTTCCAATGCAGTCTAAGTTATAGACTACTAACATGGAAAACATACTTTTTGGAGCTCGTTGTTGATGCTAAATTTATAATGAGGTTCTATTAGGTGATATCCATGCATAACTTTATTTTATAACATAAACCATTTACCAATATGCAAAAATATCAAATCATTCATCCACAATACATTATCCACAATAACAATCCACAAATTAGAGAGAGATAGATAATACCCTTAAGGTAGGGAAACACCAATAATAATCCTTAAGGAAGGAATAACTCCACAAGATCTCCCAAGATGAGAGGCCACTTCATGGGCACGACGATTACATAAGATTCTTCTTCAATGATATGAATGATTACAATGACAAATATCTCTTCTTTATATATCCATATTCTTATTCTACTTTGGGGAGCCTACTACTAATATAATATATTTTTTTGGGTAGATAAGATACTATAGCATTAATACCGAGTTTTACAGGTTCACCCAAAACATTTTACAAAAATCAGCCCAGGGCTGTTGATGAACATGTCCTTACTAAGGATCCTATATATGTAAAATCTACATGCCACCAAAGCCATTACATCCAGTAAGGCACATAGCCTATTATCAAAAAGAAAATTCCCATACAATATTTTGGGTATACCCCAAGAAAACACACCTGCATAATAATTACAAAAAAATAAACAGACACAAATCCCTTCCTTGAAATAGTGGAGAAACAAAAATTTGCAGACACACATAGCAGAGTACTAAAAAAAACTCCCACAAGCTCTGTATTGATAATTACTCTTAATAATTCTTTGGTAATTACTTTCTTCCATATATGACATGCTTTGGGACCACATCCCATCTTGGCCAATCAACCTTGGAGAAGTGAACCTGCTGGCTAGATTTATGGTGGTGGCTATCTGGTGGTCCACGTGGCTCTGGTTTGAAGTCTTATATTGCCATTTCTTTCCTACCTTGTTATTATCAACCAACCTAAAATTACTAAGACGAATAGGAGCCATGTTATCTAACATGTAACTATCCCCATTAGTCTTTGTGGTATTTCCAAGCAACATCCACCAAGAATGACAACTCGGATAATTTTTATTGTGAGTCCATTTCAAAAAAGAGACGGGAATACTCATAGCCTTCGAAATTACAGTGCCTTCCTTGTTGGTAAATTCGACTATCATTCTTGGAATTCTTGTTGAATAAGCTCCTCTACTTCACTTGGGACATCGTGTTCCCATTTGAAAATTCTGTTACCATCGACACCCAAATTGGCCAGCTTATCAACAACTTTGTTAGCTTTTCGAAAGACATGTTGGGCTTTTCTGTCCCGTCTTCCCTGGAAAAGGATCCTAGCCTCTTAAACAATTGTTTTAATCCTCCAAGGAGATGTTTTCCAATTATTGAGAAGATTTATAACATGCATAGAGTCTCCTTCTACGATAAAATTTCCTTCTAAGTCTTGAGTCATTTGAAGGCCTCTCCACATAGCTCTAGCTTTAGCTTCATTGTTCGTCCTTGTTCCCAAATATTCAAAAAATGCAAGCATCATATTCCCATTATGATCTTGCATAATGCCGCTAGCACCTGCTCTGCCAGGATTTTCCTTAGCCACTCCATAAAAATTAAGCTTAAACCAACCCGTAGGAGGTGGGGACCACTTAACATTGGCTCTGGGGTTGACTACCCTAGGCACAAACTCATATAACAAGGTTAAGCTTAAATATTGAGCAATCATGGTCTCCTACAGATGAGGTTTATGGATATCAAAAGGGATAAGGTTCACATTCTTGTTGGCAAAGGATAGGATCCTGGCAATGATAGTTTTATGATCATGGATAGAATCATTAAAGACTCTATGGTTCCTTTCTAACCACACCTACAAAAGATAGTTATTGAGACATATTTTCAACATGTATCTAAGTATTTGGATTGAAAATGGGTAAGGCCACTGGATGAACAAATCAAGTACGATGGTTGGTTTAACCCAAGAAATATTGAAGGTCTGAAAAACCCCACTTAGGATAGTCAAGGAAAAAGGGCACTCAAGGAAAATGTGATAAATGGTCTCCCAATTAGCCCTACACAGATAACAACGATTAGTGATACAAATACCTTTATGCATCATATTATCAATGGTTAGAATTCTTCCTTGGATAACCAACCATGAAAAGACTACAATTTTTGGAATTAATTTTTTTATCTAAACTAAGTCCTTTTGGAGGACAAAATCCTCGTCATCAAGCAGAAGCTTGTAAGCTGATTTAACAATGAACTGCCCATTTTTCGTAGGAACCCAGGTCACTTGATCTTCCTTGGGTCTCATGGGGATAAAATGTTTCCCAAGAATTTTACAAAGATCATTTGATTCCACTTAAAATACCTGAATCCTTATTTATTTCCACTTCATTCTGCCTCTGTCCTCAACCATATAATCAGAGACTTTTCTGCCAATGAGTTCTTCCGTGATATATTTGATTCGAGCTAAGTTAGGATATTGTGTCAGTGGTTCGTCCTTAGCCCACCTATAATTTTAGTAATTTATCCTCTCACCATTGCCTAAAACCCATTTAAAACCTTTTTTGATGATTTCCTTACAAATGAGAATTGCTTTCCAAAAAACAGAACCTTTGATTGAAACGAAGTCACTTAGAAATTCCATATTTTTAAGATACTTTTGTTTGATGATAGTTGTCCATTCATTTTCTTCACCAGAAATGAGGCGCCACACCTTCTTAGCTAGTAAATCTAAATTTATATGAGCAATTCTCCTCAGACCTAAGCCCCCATTTTCCCTGGGTCTACACACTTTGGTCCATCCTACAAGGTGTATCATTTTTTTCTCCTTTGTTCCAGTACATAAAAATTCTTTTTGGAGTTTCTCAAATTTCTAGAAAACCTTCACAAGGGCTTTGAAAACGGAGAGGAAATATACTAGAATGCTCTAAAGAGAGGCCTTAGTGAGGGTCAAATTTCTTGCTTGAGATAGAAGATGACCTTTCCATCCAACAAGTTTTTTTTGAATTCTTTCAATAACCCTGTCCCACATTGACTCTCTTGGAGAACCAATGAAAAGAGGGAGACCAAGATACAAAGTGGGGAGGTTTGCTATATAACACCCTAAAATTTATGCAATCCTTCCTTGCCTCTGAATAGGGGTGTTCAAGAAATATAACTTGCTTTTACTGAAATTAACTTTCTGACCAACATCTTTGTAGAGTTGCAAGATGTATTTAATTCTTTTGGCCTCAACCGTCGATGCCTTAGTCAAAAGAAGGGTATCATCGATGGATTTTTGGTGAGAAACAACCCTAGTGAGAGATGTTACCTTTATTTATGATATTAGCCTTGAACTACAAGCGTTTTTTATGGTTCTACCTAAAGCTTCTGCCATAATGATGAATAACATGGGGCTGATAGGGTCCCCCTGCCGAATTCCTCTGTGACTTTGAAAGTAACCAACAGTTGTTCCATTAACCAGAATCGAGAACCATGCTTTAGAAATGCATTCTTTGATCAAATTAACCCATTGGTGGTGAAAACAAAACTTAAGGAGGACAACAATCAAAAAGTCCCAATTTAGCCCATCAAATGCTTTGTTCATATCAAGCTTGAGGGTAAAAATAGACCTGTTAGTCTTATGAGCAGAGTGCAGAGCTTCATGAACTGTGATAACTCCATACAAGATTGACCTGCCTTGGACAAAGCTTCCTTGGCATAGATCTATGATGTGGGGTAGAACATCTCTTATTCTATTTGCAATGGCTTTGGTTAGGATCTTGTAAGAAATATTGCACAGATTTATTAGCCTGAAGTAAACCATATATTCAGGGGTTTGCTTCTTAGGAATTAGAGAAATAAAAGTAGAGTTGAGACATTTTGGGATATGATTGCTTGCTTGGAATTATTTGACAACATAAATTACATCCTCACTTACGATTTCCCAAAAAGCTTAATAGAAATGAGGGGGAAAGCCATCGAGTCTCGGGGCTTTGTCTGGCTCCATGCTAAACAAGGCTTCCTTAATTTACTCATCAGAAAATGGAGCTAGAAGCTTAAGGTTTATATCCTCATTTATTATCCTAGGAATGGATTGCAAGAGAATATATTTTGCCTCCTCATTACACTATGATTCCTGACCAAGGATAGAATTGAAATAAGTTACTGCCTTCTTTCTGATTTCTGTTAAGTCCTGAGTAATAAAACCATCTATTTTTTTTTTAAATTTTTATCTTGTTATTGCTTCTGTTTCTAAGTGTGGTGACGTGAAAAAAATTGGAATTTGAATCTCCATATTTGAACCAAAGAGTCCTTGATTTTTGCCTCCAATATATTTCCTCACAGGCCAAAATGTTATGAAACTTTGCTAGTTTTGTCTGTTCCTCCTGCCTAGTATTTTCATCAGCATCACCATGTTGAATCCTCTGATCAATTATATTCAAACTTTCAACAATCTATTTTTTATTTTAAAAGAGGTTCCCAAAGACCTCTTTGTTCCATGTTTGAAGCTTTTACTTAACAAACTTTAATTTTCCAGTAAGTTTAAAAGCTGCACTACCCCTGGTAAGTTTAAAAGCTGCACTACCCCTGATAGGCTGTTGCCACCACTAAATTAAGTTATCTCTGAAACTGGAATGTTTGATCCACATAGATTGAAATCTGAAAGGTTTCTTGAAGGACAGAGAGTTAGGGATCTCCAACAAAATGGGATTATGATTAGAGGAAATTTTAGGAAGGGCTTCCAGGGTAGAATCATCGAATAAAGTTGTATCCTCCTTTGATAGAAAAAACCTGTCAAGCCTTTCTTGAATGAGATGACACCCTATCCGTCGATTTCTCCAGGTATAATTCGCTCCTCTAAGTTTTACATCCATAAACATGTTGGAGTTCACAAAGTCATTGAACTCATCCATGCTCCTGATAGGTGGTCCATTTCCACCCATTTTGTCTAAAGGGTAAAGAGAAGTGTTAAAATCCCATGGGGCTTACAATAATTTCAGCATTAGGATTTGAGGATCCTGACTTGGATGGGGATTCTAGAGAGTCAGAAAGGTTAGCCTGAAGGTTCTCGCCTTCCATATCTTCTGATAATCCTCCTACTCCCATATTAGATAGAATTGAAAATTTATTTGAAACTAGAGGATTGGAACTTACTTGAGTATTTTGGTTACCAACAACCTATTGTTTTCCTTTGTCTTGTTGGGACCCTGCACCATATCTTTTCTTTTTTTGGTAGACATAGTTTGCTTTATTGAAATTGCCTCTACCAGGGAAACTCCTCAAATTTCCTGTGTCTAGCATTCCCTGCTTTTGCTTTTCTCTATTCATTGCTAGGTTAGGGCACTGATTGCATAGATGTCCTTGATTTTTGCATTTTGCACAGAATTATGGTATGCTCTCGTATTCTACCAGCTATTTTTGATAGTATTCTCCATACTCTAGCTCCACAAACCTTGGCAATTCATTATCCAAATTAGCATTTACGCAAATTTGTGCATGAGTCATCCTTGTCCTGGTCAAGGTCGCATGGTCAATGGAGATCATGTCCCCTATAGTTATGGCTATGCCCTACAACCAATATTCATTGAATAACTGGGTAGGTAGACTCGGGATACGAACCCAAATAGGGGTAATGTTAATATTTTACTTTTTAGGGTCAAAATATTCACCCCATCATTTGAGAAAAAGGTTCCTTTTACCCAAAAACCAAGGACCTCATGTTATAATGCGGTTAGCATCCTCCATATTGTTAAAATGGATAATGAAGAACCCTCGAGTTAGAGCTACCAACTCCAAGCTACCTACCGGTCGCCATTTACCCGTCGCTCAAGTCCTGATAGTTGCCATGTCTAACCTACCTCCAACAAACTTGCCTACCAGGGAGAATTATTCCATTAAAAGAAAAGGGCTCATGGAACTTGCTGGTGCTAAAATTTTATTGTTTACAGGAACCAGGGGCAGAAGAGAGAGAACCTCCTTTCTTTTTCCTCTAAGAGTCTCAGAAAAAGACAACCACTTCTTGGGCCTCGCATTGTCCTTCGTATCTTTTTTATCAGGGTCTTTCTAAGGAGGGTCGGGCCCTCGCATGATGCCCGTATCCAAATATGTTGTAGCCTGACCACCTTCCTCTAGATCCTCATTTGATCCATGCTCGAGGTTCCCACACGCCCCTTCCATACCTGATCTACCTCTGTCGCCTTGGATGATATTGTTACCCAAAAAATTCAAACCCTCACTCCGGCCTCACCCGCTAAACCTCAACTCACTCATTCTTGATGATGTCCTAGACCATAGGACTACTAATATAATATTATATTATAATATAATATAATATTATAATATAACATTATAATATAACATTATAATACAATCAACCTTGGGTTATGTGTGGCCCATGCCAACCCTTATACAATATAATAATATATCCCCAAATATCTATTCCTAGGTACCCTTCCATAATATAACCCCAAATATCTATTCCTAGGTACCCTACCATGACAACTACTAAATCGATGCTATAACCCTTTCAATGAGTTGCTCATCAACATTATCTTGATCTCTCCTTTCTCTACTCTATGGATTAGTGGAGGATTTAACATTTTGCTACATGGTGGTATAAAAATCTCCAACATCTTGATGAATCTTAGATATATAATGATCACTACATAGACATCCAAAAAATTCCATTCAACATCACTATGTGGAACTTCCTTGGCCTTGCCATTCAAATGTAAACTTTAACTTGCATAGTCATCAAAATACATTCACCAAGCCTCTCAAGTTCATTATCGTAAAGGTAGTGCTAGTGGTTTATTCTAACTTTGGTGCATTGATGTTGCATCAGCTATCATCCTACATTATTTGAAGGCCATCCATTTGCACACAATCCTTAACACCATATGAGAACCGTTTGAATATGAGCATAAAAATGTATATAGGAATTTCTTGCCTTGTATGCCACCCTCATAGACTTGGTATCAAAAACTAATGTTATATTGTCCCACATTGACCCAATACTTTTTGTTGATGTTATTATCTTTTTTGATGCCACCTTTCTAATCCATTTTTAGAAGGCTCTTTCCCTAATCAAGTCACGTGTATGTGACTTCCTAGCAACATGAAGATGCATCATTTCTATTATAAAAAAGTCATGCTAGCTTCAAAGGGCTTTGACATGGACTTCATGAACTCACTAATATGGATCCACTATCCTATGAGCATTCGTGGTTGCTAAATCCTAAATATGACACAAAATCAATTATAGAAATATTCCATGTAGCATGGTCTAAACACAAGACAATCTCTAACCCTAGATAATGATTGTTTGCAAGCCGTGAACATGACCATTGGACAAAGGAGATTCATCCAACGTAACCATTATATAAGGGATCTAGTTTAAAAATTTGACCATTGGCACCTTGATCAATACGTGTTTATCAAAGACTTGCCTTGATTAATAGGTAAAATTACAAAGGTATAATGATTTAAGTGTTAGATTAGTTATTTTTATTAATTTAATACTTTACTATTAATATATTTAATGTAATAATTAATTTATATTACCTTCCTTTGAGAAATAATAGAAAATATATTGTAATTACTTGGTCAATAGACACATTTAGCTTTCACTTATTCTACCAAGAACACCAATTTAGCAAAACAAATGACTAAAATATACAATGTAGTGAGTGTTTTGGCCAATAAGGTCAATGGCATAATTGTTCAAAATATACCAATTGATATAAAATTTTAAAATGATAAACCTCACTTCAAGGTTAAGTGAGAGGTAAAATTGTATAATGGCTCTAGAGATCTATATATCTTGAGTATCTAGATACTTGATATGGATACATAGTTCTCCTATATCCAAATTTCTAAAGAGAAGAAAGTCCCTTTTGCAAAACTCAAGCTTTCTAGGTTAGAAAAAGTTTTGGTGATGGAACATCAGGAGAGTTAAAACCCACTTCTATTAAGGTTCTAAAATGGAACCACTATATTTATTAATTTACGAGGCTTTAATAGGCATCCAAGATGCACTATTTGCCATATCCTCACAAATGCTAATAATGCATGATTTGCTAAGATAACAAAATCTATTAAAGCTAATCTAAACACTAACTTAAGTGATAGCCTAACTTAGGCTTGTCTAGAAGCCCACGTGAGCATAAGGCTCATGAATTATTAAGAAAAAATAAATCTAAATAGAAACCTAAAGGCTAATAAACTATGCCTAGAAACATATGAAATATATCTAGGTGAACCCTTATCCACTTCACACTTGGGAAGACCTCATTAAGGTCTTGAAGGTATTTTTTTTCCTTCCAATTATGAGTAGGATCTCATTATCAAGTGGTTTTTATTACAATAAAATAATAACATGTTTATGTAGGATTAATTTTTCCAATTCAATAGGTTGTGAATTCTACTTGGTGTAGCATACATGACTCCTGTTCTCATAATCAAGTTCGAGAGTGACTTACAACAACATCAATATAGGAAGTTGAAATACATTCCCCTTGCCACACTAGATGTTTCCTTCAATCATGCATAACTTGAAGAGAAACATGTTCAATCGAGGGATACTCTATATTCATTTTATGTAGGAACTTTCAACTCTCAACAACAATCATTCAAAGCCAAAAAGTCTTTTTCTTCTCCAAAATATTTCCTTCATTTAGTCACAAAAACAATTGTACTTATTGTAATAGTAGAGGTCATGAAGAATCTATATGTTTTAGGAAGAAAAAGAATTTGGCCATAAAATCTCAAGATAAGGAACCACAATATGTTCCCATTGAGGTTATTGGAGAAGATAGTATACGATGAGCTCAATGACGAGTTTTATATATGCCTCACTTTAATTTATTATCAACTTTGAGGTGGTGTACGAAGGTTGTATGTGCTAGGAATGGTTTAGTTAAGGTTAGGTCTTCTACTCTAAAGCATCTAAAATACAATAAGAAAATATAATCTAGTAGGAAAGATAAATGATTATGCTAAGAAATATCAATGCTAGAAATAAAAGTGATTACAACATAAAGAAAAGAAAGTGCACTCTTAAAATATGAATATAAAATAATGTATTCATTAACAATAATTATATTTTTCTTTTCTTAAACTAAATTAATATCTAGTGTTCATGGGAGATAAAATCATATAGCTATTTTTATCATAAAGTTCAAAAAATAAAAGCAATATAATTTATACTATAGCTACAACAAATAGAAAATGCATTAAAGAAGTACCTTCCACCTCGTCTAGAGTGGGCCCTTGCTTTGTAGTAATGTGAAAAGGAAACGTCTAACCCATCTCATACCAATAAATAATTTTAGAAAGTTCAAATTAACATTTCATTGTAGGTTTACACAATAGCAAAATATCTTATAAATTACAATAGGTAATAATCATAGTAAAAATAGTATCACATTGGCAACCAACCTTGTACATACAATTATATCTCTACTTATAGGTGAGGAGGATGAGACCCTTCTATTTACTCCATTATTAGGCTATTACAACAAAAATAAACTTGGAAGCTTCTCTCTAGTAGGTATGGACAAAATAAGGTATAACAAATTTTAATCCATCATACCTGTCTTTGTTGAATCTCAAATGCCATAAGTACAAGGTTGAAAATAGGATATTCTAGTTACATAATAGTTTCACCATGCCCATTCATAAATTTTTTTTATCTTTACCCAAATATGGTTGCTAACTATGTTGACTCAGTAGGTAGTTTATTGTCTACTAACGTAATCACTAGGTGGTTGGTAAAGCTATAAATCATTGGCTAAAATGGTAGGGATATGATTTTTAGGTATATAGTTCCAATAGTCTTTAACCACGTCCTCTATTACCTTCAATTACCATGTTTTGGGCCACCCCATATTCCCAATATCTAGTTCCAATAGGGCACTATCATATCCGATGCTAATCAATTACTATCACGTCCAATGTTGATTGTGTAGTGCTGCATCTAGTACCTATTATAGTCTTCATTTTCAATGCTAGATGGAATGTTATCTCTAGCACTAGCTTCCATGCTATCCTATATTATCCAACCACTATGTCCCAAACCTAAAAGCTCTCTTTTATTTCCTTAAGCTTGGTATTAATCAACAAAATATCCCTTTTTATTCCTCTTAATATATGGTATCATAATTTCTATCTTAAATATTGTATTAATCCTAATTACTACATTTAATTAGGCACTAATGCAAATGACAAAGAAAATCATGGTAAAATAGTGTAAGAAGAAAATAAAAAAGCTATACAAAATGAGGCATTTCTGAGCCTCATCATTCCCCTAACCTATTGGGACACATATCCTCATGCATCAAATGGTTTCTTAATTAAAAATTATTTCTGAGGCTCATTTCCTATTTCTATTTGTTGACCTACATTCCTTACCACTTGTTCTAAGGTATGTAATGGGGACTCCTTAGAAGATCCTCTAATTATTTATTATGAACCTTGTAGTAAAATAAAAGCACATCCATATAATATAATAATAATAATAATAAATAATCTTGAAATTAACAATATTGTAAGATGAAATGGAAATGCAACATATTATATTGCAAAAAATAAAAACACATTACATAATTGTAGGTCTCTTTAAGAGGGAAAACTCCTTAGAAGCAAAGCTTCAATACAAAATATGAGAGATACTTTTATCTATGCCTTCTTTCCTTTTTAAAGAATTTTTATAACCCTAAATATAATGCTTAAGGGTTGGCTTCATATTCAAGTGCCCACCTAAGCTATAATATTCTACCAAACAAGCAATTACATTCTTAATAATACTTACATTAAATGACCCCAATTGTCTAGGTGCCTCAAATACCAAATACACATTATAAAACATTACATAATATTATTAATATGGTGTCTTCACATTAGGAAAGGAGTAATTACATAATAAGGTTAGGATGGGGTCTTAACATACCCTTCCCATTCAAAATTATTTGGCCAAAAAAGCTAGAAATGAGGAAATTATTGTTGTAGTTTTTGGAGAGGCTTCCATGTAGCATCTTATGGTTGTAATCCCTACCATTGGACCAAGACTTTAGTAATGGTGTAGTTACAGAGAGTGCAGGTTATTTAGTCTAAAATGCTATTAGGATCCAAGATGATTGAACCCTCTTAATCTAACTCAAGGAATGTGGACTAAACTTGAATGTGATTGTTAAGTACCTTCTTGAGTCAAGAGATATGGAATACTGGATAGATCTTGGAAGAATGTGGTAATGTAAACTTATAGGCAACTTTTCCAATCTATTGCACTATTTGATAGCATCCATAAAATCATGCTTCCAATTTTTAACAAGATTAAACTTGCATGAAATATTATTTATAGGGTCAAAGTCAAAGAAAAACCATATCACCTATATTGAAGTTGTGCTTAGAACGATGTTGGTCAGTCTGCTATCACATCTAGTTTTGAGCTAACACCAAATTCTCTTTTAACTGCTATAGAAGTTGGGTATGATTCTAAATAATGTTATGAAAATTTATCATCATTAATATAAATTATACACCAATATGCAAAAATATTAAATTATTCACCCACAATAATAATCCACACAATATTAAATTATTCACACCAATAATACTCCTTAAGGAATAACTCCACAAGATCTCCAAAGATGAGGGAACCATTTAGAGAGGGAAAAAGTCCCATAATCCACTTCATGGACAAAGAGGATTACATATGATTGGTCTCCATGATGATTACTATGACAAATACCCCTTCTTTATATACCCATCTTCTAATTCTACTTTGGCAAGCCAACTACTAATATAATATAATAAACCTTGGGTTATGTGTAGCCCATGACAACCCTTATACAATATAATATCATATCCCCAAACATTCCACCCTCACAAATATTTCATCCTTGAAACTTATTTTTTTTGGTAGATAAGATACTATAGCATTAATACTGGGTTTTACAGGTTGACCCAAAATATTTTACAAAAATCAGCCCAGGGCTGTTGATGAACATATCCTTACTAAGGATCCTATATATGTAAAATCTACATGCCGTCAAAGCCATTACATCCGGTAAGGCACATAGCCTATTATAAAAAAGAAACTTCCCATACAACATTTTGGGTATACCCCGAGAAAATACACATGCATCATAATTACAAAAAAGAAATAGACACGGATCCCTTCCTTGAGACAATGGAGAAACAAAAAGCTGTAGACACACATAACAAAGTACTGAAAAAAACTCCCATAAGCTCTGTATTGACATTTAATATTAATAATTATTTGGTAATTGCTTTCTTTCGTATATGACATGCTTTGGTACCACATACTATCTTGGCCAATCAGCCTTGGAGAAGTGAACTTGCTAGCTAGATTTATGGTGGTGGCTATCTAATGGTCCACGTGGCTTTGGTTTGAAGTATTATATTGTCGTTTCTTTCCTTCCCTGTGATTATAAACCAACCTCAAATTACTAAGATGACTAGGAGCCATGTTATCTGACATGTGACTATCCCCATTAGTCTTTGTGGCATTTCCAAGAAACATCCATGAATACTGATAGCTCAGATAATTTTTATTATGAGTCCAATTCAAAAAAGAGACGGGAATACTCCTAGCCTTCAAACTTACAGTGCCTTCCCTGTTGGTAAATTTGACTATCATTATTGGAATTCTTGTTGAATAATCTCCTCTACTTCACTTGGGACACCGTGTTCCCATTTGAAAAGTCCATCACCATCGACACCCAAATTGGCTAGCTTATCATCAATTTTGTTAGCTTCCCAAAAGACATGTTGGGATTTTTTTTCCTATCTTCCCTGGAAAAGAATCCTAGCCTCGTCAACAATTGTTTTAATTCTCCAAGGAGGTGTTTTCCAATTATTGAGGATATTTATAACATGCATAGAGTCTCCTTCTACGATCAAATTGCCTTCTAAGTCTTGAGTCATTTGAAGGCCTCTCCACATAGCTCTAGCTTTAGCTTCATTGTTCATCCTTATTCCCAAATATTTAGAAAACACAAGCATCATATTCCCATTATGATCTCGCACAATGCCACCAGCACCTGCTCTATCAGGATTGTCCTTAGATGCTCCATCAAAATTAAGCTTAAACCAACCTATAGGAGGTGGAGACCACTTAACATTGGCTCTAGGGTTGACTACCCTGGGCACAGACTCATCTAATAAGTTTAAGCTTAAATATTTAGCAATCGTGGTACTTGAAACATATGAAGAGACAAGATAATATGATTTGCTAAGCAATATTAGCAACTGGTACCAATCTCGATCATCCATCCATCCTAGTAAATCATTGATGGGTGGTCGTCTTCATTGATGCTAGTATGCCATTTTTCCACTTGAGTATCCAAGTCCTCTTTGTTGGGTCCATGCTTTTGTTGCTTATTTTGATAATTTGAATAATGGGTCCACTTGTTCCTTGATGCTGATGCACCACTCTGAAAACTAGGAACACTATGCCTTTTTTCCAAACACTACCATACTTGGTGCCTTTTTGATTCCATGTAGAACCATAATATTTTTGCCTTGAGCCATACATCCAAGATTATTTTTTCTCATGGTGATGCGAATGGTGATATATGTTAACCTTAACTTGATGTTCTACCCTCTTTGACTCCTAAAAATTTTGCTCCACTATTTTAAATTCTTCTACATGTTCTGTCATGTTCCTTTTGTTTGGTGTGTCCTTGTGGTCTTCTATCAAAGCTTTCTTGGAATCTGCTACTGTTATTTCCAAGGACTCTATTGCTACTACTTCTTCCATGGAATCTATTACTACTACTACTACCTTCTTGGAGTCTATTTTAGGTTCTTCACTCTATTTATCTATAACCACTTCTTGATTTTTCTTGGATCCTTACTCCTTATGTTAAGAAATATCCTACAATGTTATCTTCTTTTTCCTATACCATAACTTAATAAATTTCTTCTGTACATTAGTGCCAACAGTATCTAAAGAATTCAACTAAGGATAACCTAAAATAATATCCATATTATCCATCACAATAGTATGAAAATTTGAATATAAAACATATTTATCCATGGTGATCTTCAAATCTTCAAAAATTCAAACATTCTCACCCTTAAGATACATGTCCTTTATTTTTGTTGCTTGAACCTATCTTAGCCAAAGATATATTAATGAAATTATATCTACTACTAGGGTTAATGGAAATAATAACTTATTCCTTTTGAATGCTTCCACGAACATGCAAAATAAAACTTTTAGATGAATTTAAACCCTTTTGGTCATTCTCTTGCTTTTGTAAATTCAAATATGTGGTTTCATTTTTATCGCTATCTTCCTCAACATTTTATATTTCTTTCTAAGTGCACTTGGGATTGTTTATAACAAAGCTTTCTATCCCTTGTAAGTCTTCCCCCAAAAAAATGATGAAAACCAAAGCGTAACATGCTTTCACCATATTGAAATTTTAATATTTTCAACCACTCTCTCACATCAATATCATTTTATCTAGAAAACATTTGAAGTGCCATGAGTTCAAATCCACAAAAATGATAATGCAACTAGGGTTTACAAAAATATATATCCTCACTAATTTGTAGCTAAAATTCCACATAAATAATTAGATCTACAATTGTTTTTAAAACAAAATAAATTGCAACTAATTTGCTTACCTTGACAGACAAATTTTGTCTTCAAAAAAATCATGATTTAAAAATTTGTCACTAGGATTGTTCCATATGGATGACTTCATAAGGTCGTATCCCCTCAATACTGCTCAGGTATCTTCATATAACCACTCATGTTAAAGATCTTCAAACTATGCACAAAATAATATAAGAATCATCTAAATTGAACAAACTTTCAGAGAGATATGGCTCCTAAAAGATGAGATGTTTTTCCCCTTAAAACATTTTCTCTAATTTTGCAATCCACAAAAAAATCCCCACTTTGCCATAATTGTTGCTCTGATATACTTACGAAACTTTATTTTTATAAATATAAATCATTTACCAATATGTAGAAATATCATCCACAAATAATTATCCACAATTATAATCAACACAATGAGATAGAGATAGATAATACCCTTAAGGTAGGGCAATACCAATAATACTCCTTAAGGAAGGAACAAATCCATAAGATCTCTCAATATTAGAGCACCACTTAGAGAGGGAAAAGCCCCATAAACCACTTTGTGGGCAAAGTTGATTACAAATGATTGATCTTCATGATTACAATGACAAATATCCCTTATTTATATACCCATATTCTAATTCTTCTTTGGCAAGCTACCTACTAATATGATATTATATTATAATATAATCAACCTTGGGTTATGTGTGGCCCATGATAACCCTTATACAATAGAATATCATATACCCATATATCTATTCCTTGGGTAGGGTTGGAGTCAAATAAAAACCATATCACCTATATTGAATCTATGTTTAGAACGATGTTGGTCAATCTACTATCACATACAGTTTTGAGCTAGCACCAAGTTCTCTTTTAATTACTATAGAAGCTGGGTACACTCTTGAAGAGTGGCATCCACTACTTGAACTTTGGAGTGGTCAAGAATATATGAAGAGGGTGATGGAGGTGGGTACCCATACATTGCCTTACAAGGAGTCATTTTTGAGGCTATGTGGAAGGAAGTGTTTTACCACCACTCAGCCAAAGGCAACCACTTAGCCCACTATGTTGGGTGCTTAGAGGTAAAACAATGAAGGTAGGTTTCCAAGCACTTATTAACAATTTTAGTTTACCCACCCATTTATGGATGGTAGGTTGAGCTCATTCACAATTTATTGCCCTATAATTTAAATACTTCTTCCCAAAATCGAATAGTAAAAGTGGGATCATAGTCAAACACAATGGATTTGGGTATACCATGGAGTTTGAAAATAGATTCCATGAATATTTGAGCAATGATGGAAGCATGGTAAGGATGGGTGAGGGAACATAAATGAGCATACTTTAAGAGATAGACCATGTTGGAGAATATTACATTATTTAGTACATGCTAATGTACCCCCATGGTACCTTTAGGGTACAAACTGTAAATATGCAATAGATTAGGGAGTGAGTCCATAGTTTAGGAGTGTGATTTCTATTTCCCTTTTATGTAAGTGTTTGTGTAGGATGTGCACAAGTATCATGCAAAGTGTGTAGGAGTGTGCAATGTGTCATATAGTAAAGTGTGCAAGTATGCAAGTAGGAGTGTGCAAACATCATAGAATAAAGTGTGCAAGAGTAAATAAAGAGTCAAGAATCATGTATACAAGTGGAAATATGAGAAGCCAAAAGACACAAGAGGATTTTTCTTATCTATGGAATAGGAAAAGATGCATCTCCCATATATGTGAGGAGAAAAATAGAAAAAAGAGTCCAAGAGTCACCTTTCTAAGGTTATATTATGAAGGCAAAGCTCCTTGTAATTTATTGTCAAAGTATCTCATATAACATTCAAGCATTAATAATATGGAATATTATAAGCATATTTTGAACAATTATACTATAATTTTCCTTCATGTTATTGCACGAATGATATTGGCCATTTTATTCATATATTCTTTATTTTGGCCATTTAATATAGTGATTGCTCTAATATTTGAGAATACTCAAGATCTTGGATATTAGGACTTGTGATAATCTAGCTAAAAAGTTAACAGTGGTATTATAGCCACCACCATACTCTATCCCTTTTTGGAAGAGTCATATCTAAAGATTTGAGTAGTCTCTATTGCTAGCATTAGAAAAAGAGTTTTTGGTACGAATTTAAAATTGAAGCTTTTTTAGAGATGTAACGACCCTAAATATACCAACCCATTTTTTTAAAAAAGCACTTACAAATCATAGGCTATCAAGGGGGACACCCTTATTAATTTATTTTAGCATACAAGTCTTTACCACATTTGAGTTTCCAATTCATTGCATATGACACTCAGTGGATAGGAGAGGCCAAATCCCACAACTTTTGGGGTTCACCTTACTAAATCTACATGTTTATAAGGGCACTATAAGTGGTCCCCCCATATTTCCTACACTCTAGTTAGTATAGGACCATGCAACCACAACATAGGGATTACTATTTAAGGCCCATATCACTTAAAGGGAACACCAATTCCCTAACCTAAATCTAACTCCTTCTAGATAGGTTATTCAATGTAGAGCCTTGGTGCTTAGTTACCATACCCTTGTGGCTAACTAAGATTATTACCACTTTGATGATAACTAACATGACCTCTTGATCCTGCATGGTCAAGGAGTCACCATTTCTACCTTGTGAATAGGTTTACCCACATCCTTGATTCTTCTTGATCAAGGTGTAACTACTCACAAGTACCTAGCTATTGTATACACACAACTCCTAGGTTCATGAGATCCTAACTACTAAATTCTTGCAACTCCTTCAAGGACTCTCAGCTACCTAGCTATTACATTCATGCAACTCCTTCTAGGATTTGGTTTATACGGTTTACAAGAGGAAAATATACCCACTGCAAGGATAGATAACAACATAACCATACCTTAAGGCTAAACCAACATATTAAGCATATACAAGCACATTGCATTGTTCATCTCAAATGAAAGCGTAAAATGCATTCCTCTTAACCATAAACTAAACTATGCTCTCATCAAACATGTATTACCAATCTACCCTTTAACACTTACATATTAATTAAATAACTCATAACTCTAACATAAGTATACATTGCATAAAGTTAAGGTAAACTCATTAACAACCATCTATAGATATTACTTAGGAGTTAAGCTCCAAGTTAACATTTTCACATAACAACATTTAAATGCTTAGCTTAATCAAAATTAAGACACCATTAAGAAATATTAAAGTAACTCTTCAATGCATAAAGAAGCATCAAATTATCCTTATAAACAAGAGTCAAGATTACAATTCTTTCAAGCAAAACAAGTCTTTTCTATTTACAATAGTATATTTTTAAGGAACTTACAATCTTCTTCCAAGGTCTTCTTCCAAATAAGTTTGCAAGCTTCTTGATGGAAAAGCACCCACTAAGATGAAGTTTACTTAGGTATCATAACAACTCTACATGCAATGAAACTTAGCTCATGCCTTATGCTATTATGCAATCAACCATGCATAATAAACTATAAGAGGAACAAACATTCTTTAAACCAACAAGGTTACAACAAGCCACATCAATCAAGAGAAGCCCATACTTCTCTTTATAATGATACCTTAATCCACATAAATTTTAGGAATCATTATAAATACTTTCTCATCCACTACTAGATACAATATTTCAATCATTCTAATAGAAGCCCATACTTCTCTTTATAATTATCCCTTTATCTACATATATATTAGGAAACATTATAAATGCTTTCTCATCCAACAAAAAAAATACAACATTCTAATCAATCTAAGAGAAGCCCATACTTCTCTTTATAATGATCCCTTTATCTACATAGATCTCAGGAATCATTATAAATGCTTTCTCATCCAACATCAAGATAGAAGTTCACTAATTGTTTTAAAGCATAGGTAAAAAGCTTTCAAAACAAGTATACCTTTTTAATGATGACTCACATTAAAAGGCTTACAATAAAACATGAACTTCAAAGCATATTTAATATTAACCAAATTACATTATCCACATTTACAAAGTACTATATTATTCTATTGTCCATAAGAGTCTTGAAAAAATAGCTATACATATTTTTCCTTCATAGCCATCTAAATATTGAAACCTAAGGAGCTACCTCTCTTGGCTTTTCTTTTCTTCCCACAAAAAACACATTTAGGTTAAAGAAATATAAGATTCTCATTTGAAAGGAAGTCTATAATTTTAGTCAGTAACAACACAAAAAAAAACCTCTAAAACTTTTAGGGTAAGGCTTTAATCCATGCCAGTGCCAACCACCTTCATTAGCTCTTACTGATAGAATATGGTACTACATGAGTCATAAAATTACAACATAAATATTTTAACAATATATAAAGCTATGCATTTAATAGAATGAGTGTAGAATAAAATGATCAGCCAATCACAAGTATAAGAACAACCTAGATACTGTTGACATTTTTGTCACATTGCACAATGGGGTAGAAAAATCAATTTTTTTGTAAAGTATTTCTTTCAATTTCATGAATTTGTTCCCTTGCTTTTAGAAACAACATTTTCAAGTGTTGCAACAATTTTGGCTTTCCCTGTCATTCCCCTTGTACATAAAATGAATATGAAAGAGCTTCACTGATGAACAAACCAAAGAAGATAGCTTCGGGCCCGAAGTCTTTCAAACAACTACTTTGGGAGAAAATATTGCGAAGCGGCGTTGCTGAAGAAAGAATTCAAAGAAGGCGTAAAAAGAGCTTCACACCGGAAGCATTTCCAGCAGCTACTTCAGGCGAAAGTTTTACGAAGCGGCATTTTAAGAAGACAGCTTCGCTGAAGAAGGAAAGTTTGCTTTGTACCCGAAGCATTCCTGGCAGCTACTTCGGGCGAGAATTTTGTGAAGCAATGTTGTCGAAGAAAAAATACAAGGGAAGAAGGATGAAAAATACTTCGGGCCCAAAGCACTTCAAAAGGCTACTTCGGGTAAGAAACTTGCAAAGCAGGATTTGAAGGAGCGCAACATTGAAAATACTTCGCCAAAAAACCGTCGAAGCACCCACTTCGGGCCTCCCCGCCAGCGAAGCATTTCTACTTCACCTAAAGTTGTTGCAAAGCATCTACTTTGGCCAACCTTCGTGCGAAGTACTTTCACCTGAAGTAGAAGTAGTCAAAGCATTTTTTAAGGTAAGAATGCGCTTCAGCCAAAATCCTCCCGAACCACAATTTGAAAGAAGATCGTAGTGAAGCATTTTGATGATACATCAGCGAAGTAGTTTTGGCACGTAATGAAGGGCCTCACCTTGAGGAGGAAATATGCTTCGGCACCCACCATCCCCAAAGCCGTTATGCGAAGCTCCACCATGCAAAGTGTAAATCAAGGAGGATATGCTTTGGCACGAGTCCATTGCGAAGTAGAGTTGCGAACAAAGATCTAGCAAAGTGCTTCAAGGGCACGCGCTCCAAGCCGAGTATTTTCCTGAGGCGATCAAGTACCTCATAAATACATTTTTACATGCCCGATAAGCTTGCTACTCATTTTTAGCAATTGAAAATGAAGTATCAGTCCCTGAAGAAGAGCCTAACGAGCATGGCGACCACTCGAGAACTGCACCCAGAGGCCAAGGACGTTCATGTCAAGTGGAACGTCAATATTATTGATGACAAAGACTTATTTATACAAAGCTTTAGGCTAGGAATAGCCTAACTCGTTACCATGAAGATAGGTAACAAACTAACACTAATATACTAACAATATATGCGCTAACACTATATTGTTAGCGTAACTAACCTAGGATAGGAATAATAACCAAATAGGGTAATATAATAGTTACCATAGAATAGTAACTCTAACATCCCCCCTTATTACATTATTTGGGTAATTAAATAACTACTAGCTACACTATCATCCCCCCATACAACAATATTTGGGTAAAGTATATAACTGCCCCAATACAGTGAAAGAAGAAGAGAAATGAAAGAATGGTGGCTCGTGCTTTGTCTTCGGCTCTGGATCTAGCTCATGGATTTCGCTCTGGCTCTAAGCATACCTCTATAATTGTACCTCTGGGTCTATCTCAGGATCTTCCTGTGAATCTGCCTCTAGATCATTGCCTCTATATATGCCTTTGGAACTGTGTCACTGGGTCTGTATTTAGGTTTGTCTCTGGGTCATTATCTCTGGGCTGGTCCTTGTCTAGTCAACAGATCAAGCATCTGTCCAAGTCATGTCTACGTCGAGTCTGCCTGCTTGAGCCTAGGGTTGTCACGTGTCCATTTAGGGTCAGACATATCCAAATCGGTCCCCTAGGTCTAGGTCAGCTTAGTCCGCCAAACATAGTCCGATCAGCTCCACAGGCCCGATCAGCTATATCCAGCTGTTCACCAGGTCCACAGTCCTCCAGATCCCCTGTTAGTGTATAATTTAGATCTGATCTGTTCTGTGTCAAGAAATGACTAGGCACTCAGAATCCAGCAACTCACTATGATTAAGCTACAATCTAGGATTCGGGGCATATGTCGACCAGTCAATAGGGCTAACTGACAACCCAATACAAACCCAAATTAGATTCGTGGAGCGGAGCGGTATTCTCGCTCTGATACCATGTCAAGTGGAACGTCAATATTATTGATGACAAAGACTTATTTATACAAAGCTTTAGGCTAGGAATAGCCTAACTCGTTACCATGAAGATAGGTAACAAACTAACACTAATATACTAACAATATATGCGCTAACACTATATTGTTAGCGTAACTAACCTAGGATAGGAATAATAACCAAATAGGGTAATATAATAGTTACCATAGAATAGTAACTCTAACAAGTTCAAGTGGCTCATTAATGCATATTTCCTTGGCTGACCTGATCATAGTTTCCAATTTTGGTAACAGATTTGAGAGCTCAGTCACGAGAGCCATGAGGAGCCGACTTCTTAGGTTTTGAGGGTGTACTCCTCAATTTTGTGCATTAATGGCTCAGAGGGTCGGGTCCTCTATAAAAACCCAGGCATTATAATGTAAAAAGGGGGGAACTTTCTGCTAGAAAGCTGCTGTAACTTAGATTCCTACGATTAATACTAAAGAGCTTTGGACTCTATTTCTCTCTTTTATGCTACCTTCTACGATTATTTCTTTTATCTTTTCTTCATTTGCATACTATAATTCTGAACTCTGGATTTAAGTGTGTGATTGGAGTGGAACCCTGAGATTTTCTCGAAGGATACATAGGAGAGGAAAACGCTGTGTTGGCTTTCTTTTATGCTGCCTGTGGATAGTGTTTCTGTTATATTCACTTTTCTTAATCGCCGTTACTCTGAACTCTAAATTTTGGTGAAAGGGAAAGGAGAATCCTGGAACTCATCCAGAGGATACATAGGAGGGCTAATACTGTGTTCATTTCATTTATTCTTGGTGTTCTTTGCTACTATTTCAAGTTATTGGCTAGTAATCGTGCTTCTGGTTCTTTCCCACCATTAAACTACTAAAATTTCTTCCCTTACTCTTTTATTTCTTTCTTGCACCCTTACTCTGTTTATCTCTTTCCTGCACCCTTATCTTAAACACCAAAGTAGTTTAGTATAGGAGCCGACCTTTCTTCGAAGATTGGCATGAGGGGCATCTCTTCCCTTCGGCCTTTCAATGTTGGTCTAGGTCTAGGGTGCATACACTTACCCAAATCCTTTCTTGGGCAGATTTGATGACCAAAAGTTTTTGGCACGCCCGGTGGGACCCGATCAGTCTCACCTTGTGAGTGATAGTGAGAACCGATGCTCTCATTACCAAAAGACTCTTAGCATCTGGCGACTCTATTTACTCAAGAATATTTAAGTCATAGAGACCGGTACCGAAGTCTATGCCTTCATGCAAACAAGATGGAGAGTTAGGAATAGAGGAGAGGAAACTGAGTTCTTTGAGCTAGATATTGATGCCTTTGGGGAACGATCTAGGTTAGTTACCCTCGAGTCTCTATTACGTGGAACATCCTCGCAAGAGGCCGTTGTTGACGAACAAGGCCTAACTTCTGATAGCACAATGGCTAGCTTTCCTCCTAATCCTCCCAACTCACCGAAGCATCCTAGTGCCTCCATTCCTATTGGTCATCCTATTAGCAATCAAGGAGGAGCTTCGAGAATTCCTATTTCTCAAAATCCAAGAGTAAATATGGCACAATAACAACAACAACAACAAAAAATGCAGCAACAACCACCACCTAGATTATTCCCAGCATGGAATTCTTCGGGACCGCTAAATCTAGCGAGACAAGGGCAAGTGCCGCCTATTGCTATAAAGAAGATCCCAACGTTCGATGGAACTGGGAAGACTGCTCTGGAGCACATCCAGGACATAGTTTCTCTGGCGGTGATCCATGACATCATAGAAGAGCGGGTTATGGTAAAGCTTCTGGTTCTGTCTCTTAGAGGGAAACTCCTCTACTGGTATAGATATTTACCACCCGGTACCATTACGGGATGGGACCAGTTAGCCAGACAGTTGATGCGAAGCTTCAATGAGTCCGTCGATCCGACCTCTCTCCTGCATCAGTTCACAATGATCCAGAGACATCCACAAGAAGAGATCGTAGACTTCAATGTTAGGTTCGCTCAAACCTGGCAAAGAATACCAGTTGGACTTCGGCCAATCGATGAAGCTACAACGTACTATTTCCTTTGGGATTTCAATCCTGATATCAGCGTCATGGTGAGGTATTCAAATATCAATACCTTCCCAGAGTTATATGAGTTAGCCCAAAAAGCGGATATGGATCTAATAGCTATGGGTAAGCTTCCCCAAAGGATGTCGATGCCCATACTTCTCGATTTCCATCAATCCCAGTATGCGAGCACAGCTGCTTCGCAGATCTCTGCAACCCCTGCATACCCGATCTCATCTTGGAACCCGAATCCCATTGTATCCCAAATCATCGCTCCATAGATTCATTTTCCCACTTTTTCGACTTCGTAGCCCATGGTCACTTCGGCATTCCCTGTACTGCTAGCACCACTTCAACACCCCGCCCTACCTCCAATACCAACAATGGCTCCATTGCCACCCATTCCTAAAACCGATGACATGCAAGCCAAAATACTGCAAGAAGTTCAGTCCCTAAACTCCACAGTGTAGACCCTATCTAATGACATGACCATTATGAAGAAGAAGCAAGCACAACAAGATTTTCTATCGAGAAGATCTTATCCTACACCTACGCTTACTAAAGATCAAGCGGTCCAGCAAGGAAGAGCTTCGGCAAGAAATGCTGCAATAGACGAAGCCCCGAGCACTTTCGATTATATACATTGGTGCTCCACGTGTAATGACCCTCACGAAGAGAATACCTGCATGCTGCACCAACACTATGTACAAATGTTGGCGAGCAGTAGTCATGGCGGTCAAGTCAACGTCATCAGGCAATTGGATCAGAACCTGGTAATCGGTGAAGAAGAGCCAGTTGTAGTCCTTACCAGAGGAGGAAAGAAGTCGATAGAGGTAGATGCTACTCAAATGGCTCCTTTAAAGGTGCATGCTCATCATGAGAAAGGACAACAACCTCCTCTAGCCCCGAACGAAGCTCGACAGCCTACACCAATCAAAGAGAAGGCCCAACAAGCCCCTGCAAATCCACCACAGGTGGAAACTAAGGAACAGGCTAGAGAGAAGCTCAAGCTTCCTTCGTTGACCAAGCGACAAAGGGTCAAAGCTACGAAATAGTATCACACCAGATATGAGCCGAGAAAGGAACCTGAGGTGCCCAATTCCCTAGCGTACAACATTGTAGATGAGCTGAAGAGGATTCCAACCAAAATCAGTCTATACGACGCACTACAACTACCTGGACAAGTGGACCTATTGCAAGAATCATTGAAGATAACCAAAGCAAGAAAGGCAGCATCGCTTGCCCTAGTGCAGACCCTATCCACATCCATTATAGGGAAGAATAGGCCACCGTCGTTCTACATGTCTCTACAGATGGAAGGGTATGTTGTACATAACTGTATGATTGACTCTAGAGCCGCGACAACGGTCATGCCCAAAGCAGTGTGCAAAGAGATAGGGATGGAATATACGTGAAGCAGTCACGATGTGCTACAGTTGGATGGTACTCCTGTGAAGACTGTAGGAGTGATTAAAGATATTCCTATCCGACTACACAAAATGCCTCAGATCACAGTTATACAAGAGGTGGTGGTCGTCGAACTTGAGCCATATTTTAGTATGTGCTTGTCGAGAGAGTTTATGATGAATCTGGGAGGATATCTATCTATGGACTACTCACACTTGGAGATTCCATTCAAAGGAAAGAAGATAAAAATCTACAATGAGAAGCCTTCTACCTTCCTCGTAGAAAAGATGTCCGAAGGAGAGAGCATCGATCCTGTGCATGCGATAGTGGAAGGGATAGAGCAGGTGGACCTGGTCGAGGAGTCCCTCACACAGTTAAGTTGTGAAGATGAGTTTTCATTGGCAGACTTTAATGCCATGATAGAAACCGAGATGGGATGTTATGCCATCGCCAAGCCTGAGAAACACATCAAGTCAGAAGATAAGGTCTTCACCCAAGGATTATGGAAATTATTCTTTGATGGTGCCCGATGCAAAAATGGCATTAGGGCGGGGATTCTTTTAGTATCACCTTCTAGAGAGCAGAAGGAATATTGTTATCGGTTGGTGTGGAGTTGCACCAACAATGCAACAAAATATGAAGCATTATGCCTAGGACTCAAGAAAGCAAAAAAGTTGGGCATAAAGCATCTCCAAATCTTTGGAGATTTTGAATTGGTATGCAATCAAGTCACAAACAAGTGCACTTCAAAGAAGCACTATCTCAAGTCATACCGAAACAGGGTATGGGACTTGCTCGACCAATTTGAATCTCTCAATCTGCAGTCTATTCCAAGAGAAAAGAACCGACATGCCGATGTTCTAGCATCCATCGCAGCCAGGTATTCTCTAGCAGAAGATATGGTGCATAAGCCTAAAGCTGTGAGGATGATTTATAGGCCCTCTGTCCCAGACAGAGATCTGCATTGGCAAGTTTTTGACAATGATGAGCAGATTGTGAATTTCATGATTCAAGAAGTAGCCACAGTTGAAAGCAGAAGCCCTGATGAAGAAGAATATGAAGGGCTAGTTCAATTGAAGAATAACCACATTCCCAAGGGATTAATTACTCTTGAAAGCCTCTTTGATCAAAATGATTGAGCAGTTTCTCATAGGATCAAAGTTAATGCAAAGCAGTATCAGGATTTAGATCTTGAACCTAGAAAGACAGTAAAAGTTGGAACAGATTGCACTTCGAAAGAGCTAGAGCAGATCCAATCTCTGTGCAAAAAGTATCCCGACACAGTGGCTTGGTCTTATCAAGACCTAAAGGGATACGATCGACAACTGATCCATCATACAATTGAGTTGCAGGAGGGGATCAAACCCTTTCGGTAGAAGCAAAGGCCTGTCAATCCGAAGATCGAAGTCTTGATGAAGGCCGAACTCTTGAAAATGCTCGAGGTAAAGATAATTTATCCCATCAAGCATTCTTCTTGGGTAGCGAATCTAGTCCCAGTTAGAAAGAAGAACGAAGATATACGATTGTGCATGGACTTTCACAACCTGAACCAGGCTTCTCTCAGAGATCACTACCCTCTCTCATAGATCGATCAGATCTTGCATTCGGTGGCTAGGGCTCAACACTTCTCCCTACTCGATGGTTTCTCCAGATACAATCAAATCTGGGTCAAGGATGAAGACCAACATAAAACCACATTCACTACCAAGTGGGGAACATTTGCTTACCAACGAATGCCATTCGGCCTTTCGAATGTAGGGGCCACTTTCCAGTGGGCCATGGATCTAGATTTTGGTGAACTCTTGAATAAGGTTATTGTTATCTATCTAGATGACATGACCATCTTCTCCCGAAGAAGGGAGGATCACCCTTTACACTTACAACATATTTTCAAAAAATGCCGAGAATTTGGCATTTCAATCAATCCGAAGAAATCCATATTCGCAGTCAGTGAAGGGAAGTTGTTGGGACATGCGATATCAGAGAAGGGTCTCACTATAGATCCTGATAGAGCTGAGGCTCTGATGAAGCTCCCACTCCCAATAGACAAGAAAGGACTTCAATATTTCTTTGGCCAGATCAACTTCATGAGGAAGTTTGTCCCAGATTTTGCCCAAGTCATCAAGCCGATGTCCAAACTTTTGAAGAAAGGTGCAGAATTCATCTGGACGAAGGAGAGAAAAGAAGCATTCGAAGAAATAAAATCCCGAATTGCTCAAGCACCGGTCCTGACCAACCCTGACTATAATCGGGACTTCATCCTATATGCCATAGGAGAACCCGAGAGCTATGCTTGCGGTCCTGACACAAAAGGGGGAAGATGGCGAAGAGCGCCCCATCGCGTTTCTAAGCCAAGTGATAAACCCTCATGAAGAAAAATATAATTTCATAGAAAGGTAGGTGCATGCAGTAATGAAGTCTCTTAGGAAATTCAAGCAGTTCATCTCCCAAAGTCGGGTTACAGTCTTTGTCATTCACCCTGATGTGCGTAATTTCATCATCCAAGGAGAATTGGGTAGTAAAAGAGTCGGTTGGGTCAGCAAGATACAAGAATTCGACATCGAGATCAAACCTACAAAACTGGTTCATGGTCGTGCATTGTGTCAAGAACTGGCGAAGAGCGTAGCGGCCGAAGCTATAGAATCTCAGTGGGACGACTCACCAGTAGAAGAATGCTTCGCAAACCAGGAAGAGGACGAGAAAGACTAGGTCAGTGAAATAGTCGAATACTTCAACACCGGCAGATGTCCTTTACATCTAAATGCTTCACAACGAAGGCATTTCAGGATGCGGTCCTCCCGATATACCTTGCACCTCGAAGGCCTATTTTTTAGAAATATTGATGGCATCCTTCTCAGGTGCATAAAAGATGATGATAAAAGGAGAGTCCTGGGAGAATTCCATTCAGGATTATCTGGAGGTCACTTTGCGGGAAGAACAATGGCATTAAAGATCATCAAGGTGGGTTATTATTGGCCTACACTCTTTGTCGATGCCTTCGCAGTTTGTCGCAAATGTGAGCAATGCCAGAAGTTTGTAGGCCAAAGCAGGAATGCTTCAATGCCTCTCCAACCGATACAAGTAGAAATGCCTTTTCAACAATGGGGGCTGGATTTCATAGGGGTCATATCACCGAACTCCTCTGTTGGGCATAAGTTCATCCTGACCACAACTGATTACTTCACCAGATGGGCCGAAGCAACACCCATGAAGAATGCAGATCAAGAGACTGTCATCACTTTCCTAGAGGGATTGATCACACGATTCGGCATTCCAGAAGCAATCATCACGGACAATGGTCCTGGCTTCATAGGCACCAAAATCAATGAATTCCTCTACAGATATGGGATATATCATAAAGTATCCTCCAATTACTATCCACAGGGCAACGGATTGGTAGAATCCACCAACAAGACCTTGTTAAGGGTGCTGAGAAAGCTCATAGAGATGAACAAAAGGACTTGGCATCTCCTTCTAGATTGTGCCTTGTGGGTCGATCAAATTTCTATCAAGAAATCAATCAAGACTTCACCTTATGCCCTGGTCTATGGAAAGGAGGCCATCTTACCTACCCACATAGAGATCCCTGCATTGCAGTTGTTAGACGAGGAAAATGGAGTCAATCCTATGGAAAACAGACTGGCTCAACTGTTACAGCTAGAGGAAGATCATGAGAAAGCCTACCAGAGCTTCGCTAAGCATGCTCAGATCACCCGAGATTGGTTCAAGAAGAAATCCTCCGATCGCACTTTCAAAGTGGGAGATCTAGTATGGAAGTGGGACTCCTGGAAGGCCAAGCCTAGGAATCACGACAAGCTGGATGCTTTCTGGGATGGACCATTCAAAATCATGAAGGTAAACTCGGCCAATTCTTTCATCCTCAAAGATGCAGATGGCCAGGTGTTGCCAATCTCTGTCAATGGTCTTCATTTGAAGACTTTTCATCATCGAGACAACAAAAACAAAAAAAAAAAATGTGTATCAAGTTTTACTTTTGTATGTAAAATTGTATCTTTGTATATACTCTGTTCCAAGATTACAGGGAGGTTAAGTATCACACCACCGTAGTGACAAATTCTAGCTTTGCTGGACCTAGCAAGGATCTCCTTCGGGGATTTTGTGTGCGAAGTAACTGATGTGATATGCTTCATGAAGCACTCCGGCTTCCAAAAGGTCCTCGAAAGACCGAAGGCATCATCAAAAGGAAAAGGTAGGGATGAAAAGAGCTTCACACCCGAAGCATTTCAAGTAGCAATTTCAAGCAAAAGTTTTGCGAAGCAGATTTCAAAAGAAGCCTAGCGAAGCATTTTCCAAGGAAGACAAGCTTTGGAGGAGCCAGCCTTCCACGAGGCAAAGAAGTGATGCAACGAGGGAGAACTACTTCGGGCCCGAAGCATAGAAAATCTATCCACATCGGAGGTTCACTGCGAAGCAGTTTTAGCATCGGCATCATTTCGCCCACCCAATGGACAAGGAGCATTTAAAACGTGTCTTGGGGGACACGCCAACGACAACCTAGGGGATTGTTCGGGGCAAATGATTTTAATGCAAAGGTGGTAGAACACATCTCGAGAGGATTCGGTTAGGAGAAAATCTCGTTCCCAAGTACGAGGTGGTAGCAGGTTGTGTTTCCAATGCAAGGCATAATCATCGAAGCGCGTGGTCCCGTGTACTATGCCACTATAGAGCCAATCAAAGAGCACGACAACCTCCTTCGTTCGAAGTGTAAATTTAATTATGGTAGGTGCCATAAATTGAGGTAGTTACCTTTTAAGGCTATAAAATACAAAGCCCTAGTGGTGAGAGGGTTATTCGCCTATCATTTCATGCAAGACTAAGAGCCTTCGTGGTTACCCTACAATTCTCCCGCCCTTTGCATCGAAGACCTTTGCATCGAAGCCCTTTGTATCAAGGACTCTGCCATCGCCCATTTTCACAATGGGAAAGAAAAACTCTAAGGAGAAGGGGAAGGAGCCTGAGGTAGCAGCCCCAAAGAAGAGCAAAGAAGAGAAAAAAACATACACCTAAGAAGATCAATCTCACCCCTCACCCAGAAAAGCAGCCGATGGAAGAAGGAGAGGCCTCTGAAGAGGAACAACTTGAAGAACCACCAATTGATGGGTGGGAGAAAATTAGAGACACAGAGCTCTCAAAGGGTGTGGCTGACCTCCGACGCACTATTGAATTTATGACAAGCAGACTCACCCCAGAGAACAAGAGAGCTGCTACATATTACTCTCAGATTTATTGGTATTTGACCCCGCCCGCTCACCACTGTCCCAAATTAATCTGTGCTATCACGCAGAACTACCAGCCTACCTCCAGGCAAGTGTTGGATGTTGCGGGCCATAAGTTGTTTTCAATTCTGAAGGAAGATGTGCAAGCAGCCTTCGCACCACAACAAGGGCCACCCAAGGGCTATTCCGTTCGCAATGTCATCCTGAGCGAACAGATGGAGAGGTTCACCTCCAACAACTACATATTGAAATTTTTGCACAAGAACCTCAAAAGTGGGCTCCCTTCAGGAAAGCTGCCCCAAATGCCCTTACCCTTGGCGGCCTTCAAGAACACCGATATTTTCTCTATCATTGCATGGGTGGCGGGCCTGTCGACAGATGCTTCGGTGCAACCCTGGAGGTGTCTTTAGCCGAATGTATTTTGAGAGGGGAATTCTACGCCCCTGATGCTTCAAGACCAAACACCAACCCAATTTTCTTCGATTGGGAAGAATGGGTGGCCCAAACCTTGCACACGCGGCTTACCAACATGAAGAATTTGGCGACGGGCCAGTACTTCGCACCCTGTTCTTTCCTTGTTTGGTTGTTTTTCTACCATGTACATAAGAAATTCCCCCACATTGCCATTTCTCCGAGTGGCAAGGATGGAAATCCTCTGCCTGTGTACCAGTGGACTCCCCTCCTATTGAGGACAGAGTCTTATTATTCTTTTAATCAATAGTTCTTGGGACCTGCTATGCATTTGTTGAAGGGCTCTTGCCCTCGGGTGCCCCTTAGTTTGAGAGATAGAGTGGTAATGGAGAAGAAGGGAGACATATTTCAATTGACACAAGGGCTGGTGATTCACCTGTTTGGCTTCATAGGGAAACCCTTCCTATTGCCTGTCTTCCCCTTCGAGTACCAGTTTGCATTGGAGGTCGCTCGGTAGAGCGATGTAACAAACGTCGTCTATGACCACGATCGGAAATGGGCACATACCTATGACTTCCCCTTCAAGATGGGGGTAATTGAAGTATTTGCCTTGAAGCAAAATGTATTCCTGGAGGAAAAGCTTGCCAATTTTGGCCTACTCCAGATTCCTCAACAATGGCTCTATGATCCCTTGGGAGTGATGAGGGATCACCTAAAATTCAAGAATTTTCATATCTGCCCCCACCCTAAAATTGTGGAGCAAAGAAATAATCCCAATGGGAAGGATCTAGAGTGGCATTTAGAAAGGATGAGGACATTGCCTCCCTGGCATGAATTTTACCCTATGGAGGTCGAGTTTGACCCTGACCAGCATCCCTTCCCAACTCTAGACTCCACATTTTGGAGAAAGGTGAAAGACAATTTGAAGGAGGAATTGAAGAATTGGGGCGAGGAAAAACTAAGGGAGTGGTGGATAATGAGAGTCCATCACCAAAAGATGAATTCCTATGGACTCTTAACAATGGATAAGGACTTCGCAATTGTTTACGAAGCCAATGTTGGAACTTGGAAGCCCATATCCTTCATCGACTTTGTTCCTCCAGCTACCCCAGGATCGGGCAAAAGCCCAAGAGGAGCTGACGATGCCTCGAAATAGGAAGAGGAGGAAGAAGCCGAAGCCACACCAGAGGCACTACCACAGGGACATTTGAAAGGCCATGACACAAGTGCCGGGGGGTCGGCACAACAAGCAGAGAAGAAAAGGAAGAGGCAAGAGCAAGTTCAAGTGCCTTCGAGCCACCCGAAGTGACCCCGCACGAAGCTTCCAAGTGCTCCTACCGGACAACCTGCATCAGGCCCAGTCGAAGCAAATGTTGAGAGTGTGGTGCCACAAAGTACCGAGGTAGCCCCTGATATAGACATCATTGATGTGGAGGAACTCCTCCAACAAGAGGGAGGCCTCAAAGTAGAAATCATGGAAGTCAGGAGTGTCGAAGCCAAAAAGAGCAGGAGTCGATTACATAAGAAGTCACCATGACCGCTCTGCCAGGAGGGCATGCAGGTACGCACTCTCCACCCTTTTCCTTGGTCTCTCACATGACCACTATGATCCCGACCGAAGGTTCTCATCAGTCTCTCCCACCCATGCAAAGTCAATCACCTCCTCGGGTGTTGCCCGTTGCTATTCCAACTCTGCCTCGTGATCCCGCTAACCCCACTCCACCCGAGTCATCTAGTCGGGACAAGTTTGTTGATGCTACTTTGCCTTCCCATGCAACCATTCCTTTGGTCCTTAGTCAGGGTGAAGATAGTACTCCAATGCTGAACCCCGTTCCTCATTCCCCTGCCTCACATGGCATTGTTGCACTCGTCGAAGCTCCCGTCACACCCATCGCCGAACCTTCTGGTGAGGCATCCCCCATTCATTCTTTGTATTTGTTTACCCCTTCAGCTGGAGATCCAGCCTTATTTGAATTAGAATTGTCCTTGATTAAGGAATGCCCCCTAGCTGAAAAGCTACTCCAAGCCTGACAAAACACAGAGAAAATGCTGAAGGAGGCGAGGAAGAAGAGAGGGCGCTCTGTGGCCCAGGTGGAAAAGTGCGCTGTCTTTGATTTGAAGGCCGAAAAGTTGCACAAGGTAAAAAATATTCCGAAGGTCCAAAAGCCCCTGGATGAAATGACTCCAGCGGACTATGATTATCAAGATAAATCCAAGGACCTGGAGCATTTAAATGTAGATAATGAATCTGCATCTATGCACGTCAGGATTGAAACTTTTCATGCACATGCAAACATCGCCAATCAACATAGATTTGAAGCAGAGAATGCCAACATCAAGTTGGAAGAAGAGCTAGCTAGAATCCACTCCAATCTAGAGGATTCAGAGGAGTAGTGTAAGCTGATGAAAAAAGAAGCACATGCCCTGAAACAGCAAATACTACAACTACAGAGTGTACAGCTGAGCACCAAGCACAGAGATAGGCCGAAAATGATCTGAAGGCCAAGGAATTTGAAAGCAAGATCTTGCAGCTATAGCAGTAGTTGTACAAAAAAGAAAGCCTGGAGCTATTTGACAGAGGCAGAATCAAAGAAATCCGCTCACACTTGCTCAAGAATTTCAAGTCTAGGGCCTCAAGTGCCCTATCAATTTTAACTTACATCACCGAAGCACAGCATGTCACTGCCGAAGGAGGGCCGATCATAGATGAGGTCACTCAGAAAGCTAGAGGCCGACTCAAATTAGCCTTTGATGTCCAAAGCACTAAATATCAGGACTTGTAGGTCGCTGCGATGAGTCGGACGGCTAGGGATTGGTCTACAGCCCAAGCCATAGTTCATGCCTTCTTTTCCAAGGTGAGGAAGGCACAAAAGGTGAAGGACCTCCTGGATGTGTTTGAGAATGAGCAGCGCACATCGCTAGGCTATTTCCAGGATCTCTCTTCCTTAGGTTTCTCGAGCTTCACGGATGATGATGGGAACCTTCTAACCAAGGAAGAGCTTAAGCCGGCATGGCTTCATTTTGAAGGTGACATCTCGAAGATAGACGAATGGGCAGAGCCGATAATAGAAAGGCAGGTCATAGATTTCATTCTGAGACACTACAAGATTGCGACTGCTCGAACGATCTATACACTAGGGCCAAACATGTTGATATCGAGCAGATTGATCGGTTCCATATTTTGGTTAAGGCATTGCAAGATCAAGAGCCTTTCTCGAAGGGTGCCTGGGCTCATGTCCGTCGAACCATGAAGCGCATCCGCGATCGCCTTGCCCCATCGCCGTAGCAGGAAGCCACGCTAGAGGAAGAAGAAGAAGAAGAAGAAGAAGAACAAGCTGTGGAAGCGCCCCGGAGATAGAAAAAGGAGAAGGGTCTGGAGGTAACTCTGGCCCAACGGATCAAAGCTGAGGGTTCTCCCACCGAGATGAGCTCGTTGCCCTATGAGCCACCAAGAATGTTGACAATTTTGTCACATTGCACAATGGGGTAGAAAAATCAATTTTTTTGTAAAGTATTTCTTTCAATTTCATGAATTTGTTCCCTTGCTTTTAGAAACAACATTTTCAAGTGTTGCAGCAATTTTGGCTTTCCCTGTCATTCCCCTTGTACATAAAATGAAGATGAAAGAGCTTCGCTGACTAAGCGGACTAAGGAAGATAGCCTCAAGGGAAGAAATGGAGGATGAAAACTACTTCGGGCCCGAAGTCCTTCAAACAACTACTTCGGGCAAAAATATTGCGAAGCGGCATTGCCAAAGAAAGAATTCAAAGAAGGCGTAAAAAGAGCTTCGCACCCAAAGCATTTCAGAGCTACTCGGAGAAATTTTGGAAGGATTCAAGAGAAGCCCGAAGAAGGAAAGCGCCACACCCGAAGCATTCCAATAGCTACTTCGGGCGAAAATCTTATGAAGCGGTGTTGCCAAAGAAAAAATACAAGGGAAGAAGAATGAAAACTACTTCGGGCCCGAAGCACTTCAAAAGGCTACTTCGGGCAAGAAACTTGCGAAGCGGGATTTGAAGGAGCGCAATGTTGAAAATACTTCACCAAAAAACCGTCGAAGCACCCACTTCGGGCCTCCCCGCCAGCGAACCATTTCTACTTCGCCGAAAGTCATTGCGAAGCATCTGCTTCGGCAAACCTTCATACGAAGTACTTTCACCCGAAGTGGAAGCAGTCAAAGCAATTTTGAAGGCAAGAATGCGCTTCGGCCAAAATCCTCCCGAACCACAATTTTGAAAGAAGATCGCGGCGAAGCATTTTGATGATACATCAGCGAAGCAATTTTGGCACATCTTCCAACGAAGCAGTAATGAAGGGCCTCACCTTGAGGAGGAAATATGCTTCGGCACCCACCATCCCCGAAGCCATTTTGCGAAGCTCCACCATGCGAAGTACAAATCAAGAAGGAGGATCTACTTCGGCATAAGTCCATTGTGAAGCGAAGTTGCGAACAAAGATCTAGCGAAGCGCTTCAAGGGCACGTGCTCCAAGTCGGGTATTTTCCCAAGGTGATCAAGTGCCTCATAAATGCATTTTTACGTGCCCGATAAGCTCGTTGCTCATTTTTAGCAATTGGAAATGAAGTATCAATCCTAGAAGAAGAGCCCGACGAGCATGGCGGCCACTCGAGCACTGCACCCAGAAGCCAAGGACGCTCAGATGGCTCATTAATGCTTGTTTCCATGGTTGACCCGATCGTAGTTGCCAATTTTGGTAACATATTTGAGAGCTCAGTCATGAGAGCCATGAGGAGCCGACTTCTCAGGTTTCGAGGGTGTACTCCTCCATTTTGTGCATTAATGGCTCAGAGGGTCGAGTCCTCTATAAAAACCCAGGCATTGTAATGTAAAAAGGGGGGGACTTTCTGCTAGAAAGTTGTTGTAACTTAGATTCCTGTGATTAATACTAAAGAGCTTTGGACTCTATTTCTCTCTTTTATGTTGCCTTCTACGATTATTTCTTTTATCTTTTCTTCATTTGCATACTGTAATTCTGAACTCTGGATTTAGGTGTGTGATTGGAGTGGAACCCTGAGATTTTCCCAAAGGATACATAGGAGAGGAAAACATTGTGTTGGCTTTCTTTTATGCTGCCTGTGGATAGTGTTTCTATTATATTCACTTTTCTTAATCATCGTTACTCTGAACTCTGAATTTCGGCGAAAGGGAAAGGAGAATCCTGGAACTCGTCCAAAGGATACATAGGAGGGCTAATACTGTGTTCATTTCATTTATTCTTGGTGTTCTTTGCTACTATTTCAAGTTATTGGCTAGTAATCATGCTTCTGGTTCTTTCCCACCATTAAACTACTAAGATTTCTTCCCTTACTCTTTTATTTCTTTCCTGCACCCTTACTCTGTTTATCTCTTTCCTGCACCCTTATCTTAAACATCAAAGTAGTTTAGTATAGGAGCCGGCCTTTCTCCGAAGATTGGCACGAGGGGCATCTCTTCCCTTTGGCCTTTCAATGTTGGTCCAGGTCTAGGGCACATACACTTACCCAAATCCTTTCCTGGGCAGATTTGATGACCAACAAGATACCATACACAAGCTTAAACAAAGCACTCAGCCACCCAAAACCATGCATGTGAAGAATACAAGGATAGCACATAGGGAAAAGGGAGCACAACACAATAAAAAAATAGCCCTAAAGGGTGACGTAAGGAATATGAAGGCCAACCCAACAATAAAAAAATTAGGGTTTCTAGGGAATGATATTTGCCATCTTACAAAATAAAACAAATTAGGTCAATGCGAGCAAGACTACCTCCATGGACATAGGGTGATCCAAATGAGTGAAACAAACACAAAGCACCATAGGGGTAAAAGTATGAACACAAAAAGTTGTCATGAGTGAACAACTAGAAAAACAAGGCACACACCACACATGGAAACAACCAACAAGATAAAAGAACAAGGTATCATGGAAACAAATCTGATCCTCTAAGGCCACATATGAACATAAGGGTTGAAAAACATGAGGTCAACATTGAACAAACCATGAACATCAACCCAAAGCAACCAATGGAATAAACAAAGCAAAAAAATAAGGAAAGGTTCAACCACATCGTAGAACAACCAAAATGGAGCAAACATAGAAGAGAAAAGCACCTACACCACAGGTTTTGTTGCTACCCAAATATTTTCTTTGAATTTTGCTATATTATCCTTCCTTCTGCTTCCATCTCCAATAATTCTTCAAGTGCCCATTACCCCTTTTACACTCACCTTCCTCTTGATTAAAAAGAAGAGTTATATCTAACATGGGTGCACGTCTCCTCAAGCACCCAAGGAGCGTTACACTCCATGCACTCTAGTTATTTTCTTGAGAAAAATAGGAGAGTCCATTTATATTCCAAAGGTGGCTTAGAGAGAATAACACACAAGAAATAATAAACTCCAAGGTGGTTTAATGCTTGGTGCTTGGAATTAAAGTCAAACATACAACAAATATATGTATAAAATAAACCATACAATTCTTGATTTAATAATTCAAATTAAGTTGCCAAACAAGCAAACAAGAGTATTAAAAAATTTGCTAAGCCAACATAACAATCATTCTTGCCCTCAAAGCAACTTAAATAAACAAGGCATCATGTCCACCATATTCTACACCAATGTTTTATCCCCAAGTAGGTGGCCCTTTTTATGATAGTCTAAGCTATCACCACTTCATTGAGGAGGCTCATTGCAAGCAATATCCTAGCCCAAAGGTGCAAATGTGGAAATAACAACAAAATGATATGCATCTACATGAAGGTAAATTTTCCATGTTTACCCTAAGCTATCGATGAATGAATCATCATCATAATTTCCCTAGGTATTCCTCATGGTAGGTGGTTTACCCATAGCCCCACCAAGGAGAAGGTACCTAATCCTGCATCCACAAATACATCAGTAGTACCATATTCCATGCTTAAAGAAAGCAATCATTCTATTATTAAATCATGCTGATAAAAACTATGTCATTACATAAACACATTAATACATAGTTCATTGTCCATAAATGTTCTACCAAGGAGGGATGTTACATACTTCCCCCTTGGACTAAATACAATCCTCTATGTTTTATACAAAAAGTAGTATATAAAAATTTATTCAAATAAAAATGGAAATTTTTGTCTCATCTCATCAACATTTTCCCATGTAGCACAATTCTCTGAATATTGGTCCCACTAGACCTTACACTATTCTAGGGTTTATTTCCTTAGCACCTTGGAATGAAACCCTAAAATATTAATTGGCCACACCTCAATGGCTATGGGATCTATCATCTACAATTTAGAAATATTCCACACATGAGTAGGATCAACAACATACTTCCTAAGCAAGGATATGTGGAAAGTTTCATGGATTTTTGATAGGTTGGGTGACAAAGTGAGCCTATAGGCTATTGGGATAACCTTCCCAATGATCTCAAAGGGCCCCACATAGTGAGGATCCAACTTTGTTGACTTGATGGCACTTTTCATGGGTCTAACCCTTAAGAAGACTCTATCTCCCACAAATAATTCTATTGGTGATATTTTGGTGATCAACCTCTTACTTAAGCCTAATTCCAATTGCTTTGATCTATTCTTCCATCCTAGATAGTATTGGTTCCAATCGCCACCCAATCCTCTATATTATCCCATGATAGAGGGGTTATACATATTCGGCCATACAAGGATTCAAAGGGGGCCATACCCAATGATGCATGGTGTCCATTATTATAGATGAACTCCATGATATGCAAGAAGTCTTCCCATTTAGACTTATGGTCCATGCAGTACATACGTAACATGTCTTCCAAAACTTGTTTCCTCCTCTTTGTTTTATTATTTGTTTTAGGATGATATGTAAAAATAATTTTTAGCTTAGCGTCCATGACACGATAAAGATCTTGCCAAAATTTTGATGTGAATAATAAATCCTTTTCATATATGATTACCTATGAAAACCCGTGTACTAAATTTGTTTTTGTGGTAAACTTATGTGCCACCATTGGTGCATCATCCTTGATATTCCTTGGTATGAAGTGTGTAACCTTGGTCAACTTATCAACCACTACCAGGATGACATCATGCTAGAACCTATTCTTGGGTAATCCCACAATAAAGTCCATAGAGATTACCTACCATTTTTGCATAGGTATCTCATGTGGGTATAATTTTCTAGTTGGGTGATGATGTTCTGCCTTTACTTTCTAGCATTCCAAATATCTTGATAAGAATTCAATGATATCTTGATTCATCCTAGTCTAGTAGGTATTTTTCATATTTTATCTTATTTTGACCCTCTTGGATGAGCAAAATAGGGAGCATGATGTACCTCTTACAAGATCAATCTCCTCAAATCATCGACTTTGGGTATAACTACCCGATTTTTAAAATATAAAAGCTCATATTTTATGTTGAAACCCTTGCTTTCTTCTAAGTTTCCTTCTATTTTTCTTTGAAGTTCCAAGTAATATAGATCTTGTAGTTGCATTTTCTTGACCCTATCCATTAAGTCTACATGGATTTAGGTTAAGGTGGTTATGTGCCTTCTCTTGCTCAAGGCATCTACCACCTTATTTTCTTTCCCTTTGATGTAATCAAATACCAAAATCATATTTTTCTAAGAACTCTACCCATCTTCTCTATCTTGCATTTAGCAAAGGTTGGGTAAAGATATACCTCAAAATTTGATGGTCTATCCTTAGCTCAAAATGTTAGCCCAACAAGTAGTGCCTCTAAACCTTTAAGGCATGCACAAATGCTACCAATTATAGATCATGAGTAGCATAGTTTACCTCATGCTTCTTGAGTTTCTTGGACTCATATGTTATTGTAAGTTCTTCCTAAGACACAACTCCCCCAAAACTTTCTAGAGAAGCATTTGTACACAGTGAACTTTACAAGGGGGTCCAATATCTTTAGAATTAGTGTCGTTGTCAATTTATTCTTCAGAGTCTCAAATATGGCCTCACACTTATTTGTCCATTTGAATTATTTTCCCTTTTTTAAGGTTGGTGATTGGATAGGCAATTTTAGAGTAATTTCTCACAAAATACCTTTAATAGCTGATGAGAGCCATGAAACTCCTGACTTCTATCACATTTGTAGGTGTAGGTCAATTTAGTATAGCCTCGATATTTTGTGGATCTACAATAATGCCTTATACTGAGATAATGTGCCCCAAATACTATACTTGTGGAGTATAGAACTCGCACTTGGACAATTTCCCAAAAAGTTGGTTCTTCCTTAGCACTTCCAATACTAATATGAGATGTTGATCATGCTCTTCCTTAGTTTGAGAATAGATTAGTATATCATCTAAGAATACCAAGATGAATTGGTATAAGATAATGTTTGAACACACCATTCATTAGAATCATGAAGGCAAATGGTGCATTTGTTAACTCAAATAGTAGCACCATGAATTCATAGTGCCCATATCACATTTTAAATGTTTTCTTATGGGTATCTTCTTCTTTTTAAGATCTATTTTTGAAAATATGGTAGAATCCTTTAGCTAGTCAAAGAGATCATCTATACGTGGTAGAGAATACTTGTTCTTAATGGTTACATTGTTCAATATTCTATAATATATACATAGTATCACGAAACTATCCTTCTTTTTCACAAATAATACTGGAGCACCCCAAGATGACACACTTAGTCTGATCAATTTTTTTTCAATAAGTCTTGAAGCTGAAATTTGAGTTGTTGTAACTCAATAGGAGTCATTTTGTAAGGTGTCCTTGAAATGGGTTCAACTCTGGGTATTAATTCAATAGTGAAATCAAATTCTCTTTGAGGAGGTAGACCTAAAATATCTTTAGGAAAAATATTTCAAAACTCATGGAGAATTGAATGCTTCTTAAAAACTTCCTCATCTCCTTTTTCTCTAGTCTTACCATTGATCTTCACTACATAGAGTAAGCTACCTCTTTTGATTGCTTTCTTTAATTGCATAGCTAAAAGCAAGTGGGGTTGAAAATAACCTCACCCACTTTGAAATATTACTCTCCTCTTATCCTTTTTAGTGTAATCCATCCATCTATCTTGAAAATTGATTAAGGCTCCATGTACCTTCAACCAATCCATCCCTAGGATAATATCAAAAGCATGAAGAGGTGCCACATATAAGTGCCATACAATAGATACTTTAGGTAGGGTTATCTTTTCTATAGGTAGACATTGGTCCATTGAGTAGGTTTTCCCAAAACCATACTTAATCTTCCACACTTGTGCCAAGAATCCAAGGTCTTTCTAGCATATCCTTGATAATACTAGTGGAAATAAAACTATCTGTGGTATCACTAACTATAAAAATATATGTCTCTAGCAAAAAACTTACCATTTAGTAGTATTAGTGTTGCTTGACCATCTAAGGTATAATTTTTAGTGACAAAATAAATTTGATGTGATGAATCCTCCACAGTGTGGCTTGACTCTATTCTTTGAGGGTATTTCTTGGTATAGTGAGGACCTCTGCAGGTGTAACACCTTAACTAGGAAAAATAGTTTCTTGATTTATACCTCTTACGAATTTTAGATCCTTGTTCAACAATTTTTTCTAGTATCAATTGATGTTGACCCATTTGGTACCGTAGTGACCTCACTATTGACTTCAACTGCTTAATTTCCTTCTACAGTTGCTAGAATAGGGGTGTCCTATAGGTAATACCTTTAATAAGGTCCTTGTTGGATCCCTCCATATTCTCAAATTTTTTTGTGGGTATATACAATCTCATTCTTTTTTTTTCCATAGTACCTCTTAAAACTAGATGCTTTCTAAGAGCTTACCTTGGTGTCCTTTTGAAAAAGTAACCACACTTTTCTAAAGGACCTCAATACTGGTGCCATCTCCTATTCACATAAAAGGAGTTAGGTAAGCTAAAATTCTCTCTCAATTGCACTTATATGTATTAGCTTCATTATAATAATGAACTACCAATATCCAATATCATTCTAGGGTCACCCTTTCCTTCTTGCAAGGTGTATAACCCAAAGTCGCACATCAAGTCAAGGCTCAACCTAAGCACACTCCATGGAATATTCTAGTCCTATGACCTAGAGCTCTGATACCAACTATAACAACCCTAAATATACCAACCCAATTTTTTTTAAAGAGCACTTAAAAATCATAGGCTCTCAAGGGGGACACCCTTATTAATTTATTTTAGCATACAAGGCTTTACCATATTTGAGTTTCCAAGTCACTATAGACGACACTTAGTGGATAGGAGAGGCCAACTCTCATAAATTTTGGGGTTCACCTTACTAAACCTACATGTTTAGAAGGATGCTATAAGTGGTCCTCCCACATTTCCTATACTCTACTTAGTATAGGACCATGTGACCATAGCGTAGAGATTACCCTTTAAGGCCCATAACACTTAAAGGGGGATGTCAATTCCCTAACTTGACTCTAGCTCCTCCTAGATAGGTTATTCGATGTAGAGCCTTGGTGCTTAGTTACCATACCTCCATGGATAACTAAGGTTACTTCCACTTTGATGATAACTAACATGACCTATTGATCCTACACGATCAAGGAGTCACCACTTCTTCCTTGTGAATAGGTTTACCCACACCCTTGATCCTTATTGATCAAGGTGTGACTACTCACAAGTACCTTGGCTATTGTATACACACAACTCCTTCTAGGTTCATGATATCCTAGCTATTGCATTCTCGCAACTCCTTATAGGACTCTCAACTACCTAGCTATTGCATTCACACAACTCCTAGGATTGGGTTTTTATGGTTTACAAGAGGAAAATATATCCACCCCAAGGATAGATAACAACATAGCCATACCTTAAGTCTAAACCAATGTATTAAGCACATAAAAGCACATTGTATTATTCATCTCAAATGAAAGCATAAAATGAATTCCTCTTAACCATAAACCAAACTATGCTCTTATCAAAACTTGGATTACCAAGCTATCCCTTAACATTTATGCATTAACAAGATAACTCATAACTCTAACATAAGCATACATTGCATAAAGTTAAAGGAAACTCATTAAAAACCATCTCTAGAGATTACTCAGGAGTTTAGCTCCAAGTTAACATTTAACATAACAACATTTAAATGCTTAGCTTAATCAAAAACAAGACACCATTCAACAAGATTAAAGTAACTCTTCAATGCATAAAGAAGCATCAAATTATCCTTGGAAACAAGAGTCAAGATTACAATTATTTCAAGCAAAATAAGCCTTTTCTTATTTACAACAATATCTTTTTGAGGAGCTTACAATCTTCTTCCAAGATCTTCTACCAACTAAGTCTACAAGCTTCTTGATGGAAAACCACCCACCAAGATGAAGTTTACTTAGGGATCAAAACAAATCTAAATGCAATGCAACTTATCTCATGCCTTATGCTATTATGCAATCAACCATGCACAAGCAACTATAAGAGGAAACAAACATTCTTTAAACCAACAAGGTTACAACAATCCATAACAATCAAGAGAAGCCCATACTTATCTTTATAATGATCCCTTAATCCACATAGATCTTAGGAATCATTATAAATACTTTCTCATCCACTACTAGATACAACATTCCAATCATTCCAAGAGAAGCTCATACTTCTCTTTATAATGATCCCTTTATCTACATAGATCTTAGGAATCATTATAAATGCTTTCTCATCCAACAACAAAATACAACATTCCAATCAATCCAAGAGAAGCCCATACTTCTCTTTATAATGATCCCTTTATCTACATAGATCTCAGGAATCATTATAAATGCTTTCTCATCCAACATCCAGATAGAAGTTCACTAACCTATTCTAAAAAGATTTCAAAACAAGTATATCTTTTTAAACATGACACATTCAAATGATTCAATAAAATATGAACTCCAAAGCATCTTTAATATTAACCAAAGTACATTATCCACATTTATAAAGTACTATATTATTCTATTATCCATAAAAGTCTTGAAAAATAGCTATACATATTTTTCCTTCATAACCATCTAAATATTGAAACCTAAAGAGCTACCTCTCATAGCTTTTCTTTTCTTCCCACACCAAACACATTTAGGTTAAAGAAATATAAGATTCTCATTTGAAAGTAAGTCTATAATTTCAGTCATTAACAACACAAAACAAGCCTCTAAAACTTGTAAGGTGAGGCTTTAATTCATGCCAGTGCCAACCACCTTCATAAGCTCTTACTAATAAAAGATGTTACTACATGAATCATAAAATTACACCATAAAGATTTTAACAATATATAAAGCTATGCATTTAAATAGAATGAGTGCAAAATAAAACAATCAACCAACCACAAGCATAAGAACAAAATTATTTTCACACAAGAGCTTAAACAAAGCACTTAACCATCCAAAACCACACACACAAAGGATACAAGGATAGCACACGGGACAAAGGGAGCACAACATAGCCAAGAAAATAACCTGAAAGGGTGATGTAAGGAACACAAAGTCCAACCCAGTAATAGTTAAAATTAGGGTTTTTAGGGAATGATGTTTACCATCTTACAAAATGGAAGGAATTGGGTCAACACGAGCAAGACTCCCTCCATAGACGTAGGGCGATCCAAACTAGAAAAATAACCACAAAGCACCATAGGGGTAAAAGAATGAACACAACAATCTCCCATGGGTGAACAACCAGAAAACCAAGGCACACAACACACATGGAAACAACTAGCAAGAGAAAGTAACATGGCATCATGGGAATAAAATTGATCCTCTAAGGCCACATACAAACACAAGGGTTGATGCAACATAAGGCTGATGTTGAATAAACCATGAAAATCAATCCAAAGCAACCAGTGGAACAAACAAAGTAGAAACAATAAGAGAAGGTTCAACCACATCATAGGATAACCAGAATTAAGCAAACATAGAAGAGAAAAACACTTTCACCATAGGTTTTGTTTCCATCCAAATATTTTCTTTGAACATTGCTATACACTCCTTTCTTCTACTTCCATCTCCACTACTCCTTTAAGTACCCATTATCCCTTTTACACCCATATTCCTCATGATTAAGAAGAGGAGTGATACTTATGTGGGTGCATGTCTCCTCAAGCTCCCAAGGAACGTTACACTCCATGCAATCAAGTGGTTTTATTAAGGAAAATCAAAGAGTCCATTTATCTTACAAAGGCAACGTAGAGAGCATAACACATAAGAAATAATAAACTCCAAGGTGGTTTAGTGCTTAGTGCTGATAATTAAAGTCAAACATACAAAAAATATATTCAAAAAAGAAACCATACATTTCTTGATTTAATAATTCAAATTAAGTTTCCAAACAAGCAAAAAATAGTATTAAGAAATTTTCTAAACCAACATAACAATCATTCTTACCCTCAAAGCAACTTAAATATACAATGCATCACATCCACCATATTCTACACCAATGTTTTTTTAATAAGTTATGCATGGTTTCTATTGGGGGCCACTCCCATAATGAAAACAAAATATAACATAACTCTCATTATGTTTCTAACAAGTTAATTAAAACATATCCAAATTTCTATTTCTATCTAAGATATTCTTCATTTAGCCTTCTATCAAAGATATTCTTCATCTTCCTCAAACTACTAAGTTTCCACAATAAACTCCTTTTATATCAAATGCCTTAAAAAATTTAAATTCTGTCAAGATGAAATTCAGCACTGCAAATGGCTAAAATATTTTCTACCCAACTTATATATACAAAAATATCTTGTCTATAACAACCTCATAATTTATTAATACCCTTTTTTAGGGTTCTTATTCATTCCCCTAATATTCCAAGATATTATTTTCATTGTTATTTTTTTAATTTTATTTGTGGGTTTAGCCCCACTTCTTGTTAACACTTGTGATATTTGTTTTTGTTTTCCCATATCAATATCCCTTTGTGTTTCTTTTTCTCTTTTTTTTGCTTCTAGGGTCTTCCTTCTTTTTTTTTCATTCTCAACAATACTCTCATCTTCATTAATCTCTTAAATCTTATCACACTGCTCATAGTAAGACTTATCATATTTAAGTTTACCTTGTTCTAAAGGATCTAAAGTGCAAGGAATAACCTCAAAAGCATAATCTTATTTATATTTTCTTGGATACCCTAAAGTGCAAGGATGCTCTTTTGTAACAATTACCTTCTTATTCTACCATAAAAACCCTAAATTATTATGGGTTTCCTCCAACCTCATTTCTATATTATTCTTCTCTTGAAACCTTAAAGTGCAAGGGATAACATCTTCACCACTTTCACTTTTATTACATGAAGAGAATTCTATACTACTTGAGGAAAATGAATATGATTTACCTAGAATAAAATTGACCTTTTTTGCTATATTTGTTTTGGGTTTTATCTCCACATCTTATTTTGCACCTTTAATTCCTTCTAAACTTGTCAATTGATATTGTCGATAGGATTTATTTACCTCTTCTTTTGGAGTGGAATATCCTTGTGATCTAGCTTCTATTATTGAATGATTTCCTTACTTTATCTTGAATTTTATCTCATATATATAATTTTTTTTCTCTTTCTTCATAGTTTTTACTTTGCAAACTCTTGCCATGTGTCCAATTTCAAAATAATTATGGCAACAAAATACAATATTTTTATAATCTACTTGTTGATCTCATTATCTTGATTCAAATTTAATCTTAATGGATTGTGGAAAATATTTTAAAATATCCATAGCAACACATATTCAAGTATATATAGAATACTTTTGCTCCTTAGTTGTTGGTCCTTCCTTGATGAATTCCCCTAGGGTATTTCCAATATTTTTAAAAACATTCTTATTTATAAGTTGATATAGAAGTCCAAAAATCCTAACCCACACTGGAAGCTTCTTAATAGTTTTTGACTCAATGGAAAAAAATTTGTTCCATGGTCTCAAATAAAGTGCATCTCTTCCCCTAAACCATGGGCCACAAACCATTATTTTATCTCTAATTTTTGAACTAGAAAATATGATGAGGAAAAAACCTTTACGAAGAAAAGTCATAGAATAATTTGAGTTCAATCCCCACTTCCACTTGATCCAATTTTGAATCTCTAAAAACCCTGGCCATGATCTATGGAACTTACATATTAGCCCTCTACTTTTAAGAACCATTATATCATTCTCAATCATCTCATCCTTGATACTTACTTCTAGTGTACCATATGCTATCTAGATCAAACTTATCATGTATTCACTCTTTTTATCTCCAGCTTGGGCCTTCATACTTCCAACTAGGGTATTTTGATTTCTAGCTAGGGAATATTGACTTCCCATTAGGGCTTTCAAAAGTGACTTTCCTTCCACAATAACTAATGGGGCTTGCTCTTTGATTGCACTCTCTCTTAGTTTGCACTCCCTCTTTGCTCGCACTCACTTTTTTTCTAGCTTGTGATCTCTCTCGCCTTACACTTGCTCCTAAATTGCACTCCCTCTTAGCTCAAAATTGCTCGTGTATCTTTATTTTATCAGCATTCCTTCACTTCAATTTTTTTGAAAATAATATTCCATACATTCGTGGTAAGTTTTTGAAGCATTGATGCACTTTGGATGAACCTGTTACTCTTTTGCCATGATTGAATCGTGGCTTGCACTTCCTCTTAGTTTGCACTCTATTTTGGTTCACACTCCCCATACCTCACATTCACTCGTAGATTGTACTTCCTCTTGGCTCACAATTTTCCTTGTCTCTTCTTTTTCTTGACATTCCTTGGCTTCAACAATTTTTTGGAAATAATGTTCTACACATTCATGGTAGGGTTTGAAGCATTGATACACCTCAGATGAACCTGCCACTCTTCTACCATGAATGAATATTGGCTCACACTTCCTCTTTAATATCATTTGATCTTGGCTTGCACACTCACTCCCAGCTCACACTCGCACTCACTGTTGCACTTACTCCTAGATTGTGCTTGCACTCACTTTTAGCTACACTCACACTCACTTTTGGTTGCACTTACTCACACTTGCTATTGCACTTACTCCTAGATCATGCTCACACTTTTTGTTGCACTTACTTCCAGTTCATACTTGAACTCATTTCTACACTTACTCCTAGCTTGTGCTCACACTCATACTCATTGCTGCACTTACTCCCAACTTACACTTTCATTAACTATTGCACTTACTCTTGAATCACACTTGCACTTCTATTCTACACCAATGTTTTATCCCTGTTGGCCATATCTAGGGTGCACAAACACAATACTTGTTGATTAGGCAGATATTTGACCAACATTGAAAGGCTAGAGGAAATAAATGTTCCCCATGCCAATCTCCAAAGAGGGCTGGTTCCTAAACTAAATCCTACACTGGTTGAAGACTAGAGATGCAGGAAAGAAATCAGAAAATACAAAAATAAATGGGAAATATGGTCATAGGATGAAAGTGTAGGACTTGGATCAGACTAACAATATGAAATTTACCCAAGCATAAAATATCATCTAACAAAAGAGAATCCACAAAATTTACTTATAATATTATGAGAACAACCTTAAAATAACACTCCAACACTCACTCCCTCATCAGCAATATTCAAATTCAGATGCAAAATTTAAATCTAACAACAAATAAAGAGCTTAAGCGTAAAATAGAAGTGTATAAAAGCAGAATAAAATCACACAATATCACTTGCAAATCTAGAAGTTGGTGTCTTCTATTAATGCAGAGAACTTAGAGAGATTTCTTGCAAAAATGTCTAACCTCCTCTCTAAAATGGAAATTTGATTAGTATTTATAGAGGATTTTGCCTCTTTCATTAAATGTACACAAGAACAAATTGATCACAGATAAGAAACAGAAATGAGGAAATTCCTCCTTGAAATCATTCAAAACCTCTTCCTTAAAGACAACAATCCATCCTTCAGGGGAATCTTTTTAGGAAATCAGCAATGCAGGCATTGGTGCACAAATAATTTGGAAATATTGAATGCCTTGGAAACCTCTCTATACTTTGGAAATCATAAAAATTCTCCTGATATTTTCATTCATCTTCTCCTATGCTCGGGATCCATGATTTGAGTTACTCACCACCACCATTATTTAATGCTTAAAATCTTGCACTATGAAATTCTGATTATAATCAATTTCACCCAAAAATATATTTATCCTTAGATAAAATCATCTTCACCTGATAATTCTCTACTTATCATATTCACGCGATAGTCCTGTGAGAACACGTTCACCCATGGGAGGGTCGAACGAGATGTTCACCCCTCTACTGGGATGAATGTGAATGTATGGTGATTTTGAAGTATGTTCACCCATGGGAGGGGTGAATGGGATGTTCACCCCTCACATGGGGTGAATGCATTGCATTGCATTTTTTGTATGAATGCAATTGCGTTCCATCATTTGAGGTGCATTCACCCATAGGAGGGGCAAACAAGAATGCATTGTGTTGCACCTTTTCCCTAAATTCCTTTGCTATTTGCCCCAACATGAGGCACATGGGGCATTCACCCCATATTTGGGGTAAATGCACTGACACTTATTAAAATTCAACTTGGAATTTCATTATCTTTTATTTTTTACAACCTTAAGCACACCTTCATTGTTTATGTATTCATAACAGGGCGAAATTTGAATCCCACATAAAACATACACACAAACACTTATAAAACCGATGAAAAGAATACATAAGTGAACAAATCAAAAGTATATGAAATTATTTCTAAAAAAAAATTGCCATATACAAATTGAAAACTTCATCAAAATATTGCATCAAAATATTCTAGAAAAACTCCCAATGTGGCAAGGTGCAAAAATTGCCAATATTTCTAGGTATTCACAAGGTATCGAGCTCGCATGGATGTATGCGATCCTAGGCCTTTATTCATTGGACTACGAAGTTTGTTTTTCCAGTCGCTACGGTTGATGTCTCTACTGATGCAGATGCTTCCTGATGCACCTCTTCCTTAGTGCACTCCCTTTGCTCCACTTCCTCCACTACTCTATGTACTTCAGCCCACTCAAATTATTTTATTTCCTTTGCTTCCACTGCGTGCTCAACCGCTGCTTACTCCTATTGCTCTTGAATAGTCTCAAAAATGACTTCATAGGCATGAACCACCTCATCCCAAGTATGAGTAGTGAATAGGCAAGGGACATTGAGGGACTCATAAACAAAGTAAATATTTTAAACATTTGTTAAACTAAGGCGCTTTGCTCATTGAGCCAACTCGTACAAGGATAGCTCCAAGTGTGTGTATTTTTGCATTAGGGAAAATACCTATGCTTCTATGAGGGGCTCATCCTAGGCGTCGATTTCAGAGGTATCTTCAACAAAATTCCTCCAGAGTTCTTCCAGTTGTTCGATCGGTAAGGGTTCACCCCACTCATCTATGAAAGTCTAAAATTCTAACTCATTAATATTCTCAAAATGAGACATAGAAATGGTATGCTCATGCTCGATAGTGTTGAGAATGACCCATCCCTCTCTTACAAGGTCCATTCACTAGAAATAAATATGCAGAGTGAATTTGGCTTTGGACCAAGCATTATCTATTTCATTGAGTGGGTCAATATTTAAATGAGGATTAGCTAGGACCTAAATTTTTACTACCACCTCCATGTGTGGTGGTATCATCTCTTCCATGGTATCGATCAACTGTTGCCCTAATTGTATCTATATTTGCACCACCCACAAATAGTATAATACCTTACCAACTTGTGCATCCAACTTCTTGTAGTTTTATGCAAAGTGAATATGGGTAAATTTGATGCTATCTAGTGAAAAACCACTAGCTTGTACTAATTTATCAACTACCTGCTTCTTCATCTCCTCAAGCTGCTGCTAGAGCTTGTGCATTTCAATCCTGGCAGCATCGCACTCCTTCAAGTGCACCTTGACCTATTGGCACAAATATTCATTTTCTGAGGTCATCTTCTCCTCCTGGGCTCTACTTTTAGCCAGGGCATTTTCAAGCTCAATAATCTTATTTTCATTTTCAAAATACTTTTCTTTATAATACGCACCATGAAAATATATTGAACTCATGTCCACCTATATTTGGCCCATATTTTCTATTGAACTTATCCTGGTGAGGTCCTCCATGATAGTCTCACTGACATAGTCACTTGGAAACATTTCCCCTTGTGTCTTCTAAACCAAGGGTGTGAGCTTAGAATGGTGAGCTTCCATGGCAATAGGGTCAAAAGTGACTTTCTTAATTGGTCGAGCTAGAGCCAAGGCCTCTTTTCACCACATGCTCTTCAACCACTATGAATAGATCAAGTGTGCCTAGTTGATATTTTCCATGTCGGGTTGCTTACGGGCCACCTATACATCAGGAATTATATGTAACTCAAAAAAAGGAGTGAAAGGAACCAAAACATCTAAGCGACTAGGACCAGTGAAAGTAGATGTTATAGTCAAAAGGTGTGGAATAGAAACGGTGGGTGGAATAGAAATAGCAGACATGGTGGATAAAATAGGTTCGATTGTAGTTATTCTTACTCTAGGGGGAGATTGCATACTTACAACCTCAATGGTAGTGGAGGTGATAATGAAAGGGGAGGGGTGTGAGGAGGGATTTGGCCTTGATGCATACGAATTGAAAGAAATGGAAGACATAGGAACAAGAATAGAAGAAGGAGGAGTAGTGACTTCAGGGGCAGAAGAATATAAAATAAAAACGAACATGGAGGGCATACCAAAGGGCAGATAAATGGGTACCAATGATGATGGAAGTGAAATAGATGAAAGTGGAGCAGAAATAACTGCTTGCTCCAAAGAACAAGAGGGGAAAAAATACGTACCTTTAGGCATGAGCACTGTGTGATGTAGTGATAAGGATGGTTGGGAAACTATTTCTTCTTGATGCACCTCTACCCTTTAACTTCGATATGAGAACTCTTCGACTGATGATATTCCACGAGTGATTGAGCCATAGAAAATGCTTTCATAACTTTTATCAAGAGATCTTCCATAGGTGAAAGATTTACAACTATCATCAACACATTAGTAACCATGGTAACAGTTACAACTAGTGCTATGGAAACTACAACAACTAAAACTATGGGGGCTGCAATGGTAGAAGTCATAACTGCACTTGTACTAGGCCTCTTTGCTGCCTTTGGAAATGGAGGTACCTTTGGAAAATTTTTCTTTTTGGGCATGGGTGTCTCCTCTACCTATCTCTTTGTTCATTGAGATCTCCTTTTAAATACATATTGTTGTTCCTCTTCTTCTAGAGTCTAATCTTCAACATTTGGACATTCTTGCTCAGTTTTATCTTTTCTACTATCATAGTGTTGGAAGATTTGTAGTAAAATATTGGCAAATATGACAGGATGATACAAGTCTAAAAACTCGTCATAAGTGTCTAAAAATTGCTCATCCAATTTCAACCCGTAAGGAGTAGTCATATTCCCACGATGAATGCGTATAATCCACTAATTCATTATTTTTTCTTCAGTCCAGTCGGGTTCGCTTTCTTTGATAGAACTAAATAAACCCGGTGGAGGAATTTGGGTCTTATTTTTGGCCAGATTATATTCTGCCTCCTACTCATAATAATCATGCCATGGTGGGAGGGTCATCATCTTCTCAATATACCAGTTCATGTCCGGCCCATCAAAATTATTTCTCTTCTTTTGGATGTCTGGTCGTGGGCAACAATGAAATGACTTAGCTTTTACAATAGCTAAAAAATTACTAAGAGGATCATATCTCTAGTGCTACGGTAGTTCTATCAAACCTAAATATTGCATTGCCCTTGTCAAGAGCTGATTATCTCCAACCTGGATCACTTCTATGCTGTTGAATTTGAATGGCATATGAAATGTGGTCTTCTTCTCATACCCAACTCCATATATATCATTCACATAATCAGTCTGGCTTACAACCTCCATAGAAAACACATGCTCTGTGGAAAAATATGGCAATAAAAATGGCTTACCCATGAAACCAAAAATTCACACAACCACACCCTGGGTAAGTAGAAAAATATCGCCATTCTCCTATGTAACAACTACGTCCCTCAAATTCCATGACACTCTCTCACAACTACTGCAAAGCAATTTTATTGCAGGATAAAAAAACCAACTATTAAGTTGTACAACTCCCTCCTTGATTAAATAAGAGTCCACAAATAAATGGGTAAGGGTTTGTTCTTCTTGCCCACCTGTGATACTGCAATGAAAGATAACCGTTGTTGTAACTAGAAGAAGAAAAACCACACCAAAAATGATGTATGCAGAAAGGACCTTGACTCCCTAGTTTGAATATTTTCCAATTGAAAGTTCATCCTCTAGGAGATATAATCAGCCTAATCAAATAAAATAGGATTGTCACCTTGCCTCATGGTTGAGGGAGAATAAAATTCAACTTTACAAATACACTGTGCCATGGATGCCTACCATTTATGCACCATTTCATCTGAAGGTAATCCGGCTACCCATGCCAACATGGAGTATATATCTTGGTTCTTAAAATCTAACAACGACTTCGACAAGTTGGGAAGCTTCCCCATCTATGGCTCTTTCACCAGTTGAGTCTCCATAAATTGATGCATAGTCATTATAGATACATATCTATCCTATTGCTCATTAGTATACAACTTCTTATTAATTGTGTAAGATGGGGGCTTCAATGCACAATCAAAAGCTTCTTGAACTTCATCTAGAGTGATGGTAAATAATATTTCTCTTCTTGCATTTCTAACAACCCTAGTGAATGGATCATAATATTGAGCAATGAGTTACACCAGCTCAGGGTATAGATGAACTGACATACACAAATACTACGACAATTGTGAATTGTAAGGTATTGTTAGCCAGTTGTTCGTTAAGGCTCTCTGACTCACCACCTCTTCTACATCTTGTATTAACCTTTCTATTCATTTTTATGTGATAAATTAGTCTCTAATTTTTGCCATAGTGTCTTCATATGGTTCCAAATCCACATAATCATTTTTTGAGCCCTTTTGGTTATAGAACCTCCTTCCTTTTTTTTGATTTATTAAGCTTTGTAGCCTCTGTGGCATATTTAGTATCCTTACTATGTTTCCCCATTTTTCTTCTCTGACAAATTCTCTGAGTAAACTCTGAAATATTTTGCAGCTACAATGTGAATTACAGCAGTAAAATTTTTTAAAAATAGAAGGTAAAACTACAAGCTTTTACCTCACGATTTTATAGACCCATATCACAACTGCTGCAATAAATGCCAATTTAATGTTTTGGGCACTTTCGAGAGGAAAAGAGTATCGAAATGCTATTCTGGAACCATTTCCAACGTCCCAATGAATTTCCTTCGATTTACGGCTAGATCCTCCTAGAAAAGTGTACCATTTTTATCGTGTAATCTCTGTTGAAAGATGCACCCTAATTCCTAAAGCTTGCTTGGGAAGCTAAATCAGCTACTTAACAACCAATCGTTAATATTTTTTGCTCCTTGGGAAATAATACTTCACTGCTGCACATGTTTGATATTAAATTTCCTCTTCCTTTCACTTTTTCCCTTCAATTGCTGACATGGAACCAAGGGGCACAACTTGTTACGTGGCGTGCTTCCGAAACTGTTGCAATTACTTCCTCCTTCTGGTGAAATCATTTTGGGCACTAAACAATTTTCCCTTTTTCTGGTACCTTCAAAATTCAGAGCAACACATCACGTTTCCTTATTTTCGAGCAACTTCGAATTGTTTGAAAGTGCCATAGCGAAGTCCCATTTAAAGTGTTCATTCGATTTTTGCTTTTTTTCACTCATATTTAGAAAATCAGATTTTCTAAAAAAACTTAAATTTTTATTTTCTTCCTTTTTAAGCTTTATGATTTTTCTATTCAAAGGCACTCATAAATTGTAAAGATTCAAACTTTAAAAGCATAATATTTTTCCCCTATGAAATTTTAATAAACCCCTTCTCTCATCTCTTTATATATATATATATATATATGCCAAGGGAAAAATAAGTCTCAGTCGTTGTTCGTGTTGCATTCGCCCAAAACAAGGGTGAACGACATGTTCATCCATCATTTGGGTCAAACGCGATGCCAGTATCAAACTTGCTTTCACGGCCCCACAAATAAAAACACCCAACAAAAAAAACCAGGGAACAAAAAAATCCCAAACACACTCATTTTATATTCACCTTATTTCTTAATTCTTCTTGCAGTATTAACATTGCAAATGATTTTAACTCCTTTCATCACAGTGTTGAGTCACCCCATCCTTGGGGTGAATGGCCCTCTCACCTTTACTTGGGGTGAACGAGTTTTGTACTTAGTGTATTGTTTTGTTCCTTCACCCAAATTATAGACATTTATTTAGTAAATGTGTTCATCGCTAGGGCGATCACGTACATTAGAAATTTATTTCACTTCTTTCACTTCTCTTTTTTTTTATCTTTTTTATTTTTTGATAACTATATAAAATAGCAGCATGATTAAAAAATATCAACAAACTAGAAAAACTATTTACATATGTACAAAGTGATAACTCACTTGGAATATTATTATTGAATATAGGCCTTCAAATGAAGACTGTTCACAAGTATGGGGAGATCATAACCCTCCATATCGTGAAGGTGTTAAGAAATTATTGAATTGACTACAAATATTTTAATAGGACCCTCCCATATAGCATCAAATTTGTGGTGATTCCCTGGGTTGGCCTTCTTCTCATTCCATTTCAAAACCAAATATTCCACCTAGAAATTGTGCTCGATTTTTTTCTTTACAAACCACTTCTTCATCTCTTTAGTGTGCTTAAAAAATACTTGATAAGCCTATTTGCTATCCTCCTTTAAATGCAGTAACTGTTCTAACCTTACACTCATAGCATCATATTCTTCATTTTTATCCTGGAACAATTACAGTGTTTGAAGTACCAACAACTCGATATGAGTGGGAAGAACAACTTATTTCCCGTAAACCAAGGCATACAGGAAAGTCTTGATGAATTTCTTGATAGAGATACGATATTCCCAAAGCATTTCATTCAAAAACAAATACCATCTTCTCTTGTTACTACCCATCATTCATTTTAAAATTTGTAGCAAATTTTTTTTGGTAGACTGAGCCAACCCATTCCCTTGTAGATAATAGGTAGATGATGTCTTCAAATAAATACCATATTTGCTAGCAAACTCTATGATTTTGGCCAAATGAATGGAGTACCATTATCAGTTACAATTGAATCTAGGATGCCAAAACGAGTAATAAGCCTCTATAGAAAGGATATAACAATAGCTTGATTAGCCTTCTTGTTCGGAATAGCCTTCATCCATATGGTGAAATAATCAGTCATCATCAAGATATACTTATGCTCCACAGAAGAATGAGGATCAATAACTCATATGAAAACAAGACCCCACTACTGAAAAGGTACCTCCAGTTGGATTCGATACAGGAGCAAAGCTCCTTTCTTAGTTATGCCAACATATCGCTAACAACTATCACATCTTTGAATTATATCATGAGCATCGACGAACAGAGTGGTCCAATAATAACCCACTCAGATAATATTTAAATCCATAGACCTACCTACATAGTGACCTCCCGATAGCCCAGAATGAAATTATTCTAATATCTTCTCTTTTTTGGACTTTTTTACACACTTGATAAGAAATCTATCAATGTTCTTATGATACAATCCATTGGGCAACAATACATACTTGAGCACATGCAGCCTGAACCTCTGATATTGTGAGGCATCAAGAGGAGCTAGACATATCCTAGAAGTAAAATAGTCAATCATTTATTCTATCAAATCTCGGTCGCTCATAGTATGATTTACGCAGATTCTTTCACTTGTGTCCTCTTCATATGTTGCATCAAATATCTCGGAGGTAGCACTCTTAGCTAGCTCCTGACATAAAGCTCACCCACAAACCAGTTTTGTTGGTTGGATCTCCACATCGTATTCTTGAATTTTCAAGACCCAACCTGCCATTTTATCTCCTAGTTCTCCTTGGAGTATAAAATTTTGAACATTAGGATGAATAACATAAACTAAAGTCTTTCTTTGAGAAACAAAGTGTCAAAAATTCTTCAATTATTTCATCACCGTGTACACTTGCTTCTCGATAAAATTGTACTTCTCCTTATGTGGCACAATAACTTGGATCAGGAAGGTAATTATATTCTCTTCTCCATATTCTTGTTTTTGAGTCAATAATGTATCATAGCTTTCTTGCTCCTCAAATGCATTGAGAATGAAATATTTAAAATAGTAAGGATTAATTAAAATTGGATTTTACGTGATTCTTTCTTTGATTTCCTGAAAATCTCTTCTCTTGAATTTCGTCCACTTAAATTCAATATTATTTTTCAAAAGCTCAGTGATGGGCTTCACAACCTAATTGAAATAGACAATAAATTTGTGAATGAAATTTATTTTACCAAAGAAATATTGTAGGTCTTTCTTATTAGCAAGAATTAGCAATTTCATGAGCACTTCGGCTCTTGCAGGATCAATCACTAATCCTTCCTGTGAGATAACATGACCCAACAACTTCCCTTATTTTACAACAAAGATCAACTTCTTTGGATTAATAGAGATCCCGAATTCGTGGCACTTCTCGAACACCTACCTTAGATGAGCAACATGATCTTCTCTACGATGTGAAAACACAGTCATGTCATCAAGATATATCATAATAATTCTATTTAGTAACTCATCGAAGGTGATGTCCATGGCTCTCTGAAAGGTGGCATTGACATTTGAGAGCCCAAAGGGCATCCTCTGGTAGACAAAGGTGCCCCATTTGGTGGTGAATATTATTTTATATTGGTCCTCATCCTTCACCTAGATTTTATTATATCCAAAGAAACCATCTAATAGTGAGAATATTTGTGCACTAGCAACCACATGAAGAATTTGATCAATCTGGGGTAGAGGATAATGATATTTAAGCGATGTCTCATTCAAGTTGCGAAAATCGACACAACCGAATATCTCCATTTTTCTTTCTCACTGGGACCAAGTTTGCCACCCATGTTGAATGCTTGATCGGATATATTATATTTACCTCTAGCATATTTAGTAATTTTACCTTCATAAGTGCTTCGATTTTAGGATCGACAAGGCACTGCTTCTATCAAAAATGCTTTACCTCCTCCTACAACTCTATAGTATGATGGATCACATTCTTGTCATATCCCTTTAAATCCTGGTAGCTCCATGCCACAATGTTGGGGTATTCGTAACATGAATTTTTAGTACCTTCAAATTCATCTGACACACAATTGATCCCAATCTTGATATCATTTAACATCATTTAACTATTATTTAAATGAAATTACATTTATCATTTAAAATAATTTAACTTTTATTTGAAATGAAATTAAATTTATCATTTAAAATTTTTAATTTTATTTAAAATAAAATTACATTTATCATTTAAATATTATCCTCTCTTTTTCTATAACACAAATTTTTTTTTCTATCTAATACCAACATCATGTCAAACATGATTCAAGTAAATACAAGAAGTTTTCAAAGGCAATCAAATTATGCATGCTTTTTTTCTCTTTTTCTTTTAAACTATTGATGCAACCAGTGATGAAGTAAGAGATAAATCAAACATATGCACAAAAAAATACGGACTATTTCAATCAACTGAATCACCCTTCGCAGCTGGAGGATTTATGATAGCTACTAGGCTATCAACTAAGGGTCAAGGTGGTTAGCGTATTGATGATTATCCCTACCGATAATGCATGCCTATATGAAGGTATCTATCCATGTTACCCTCGAGTTGCCTTAATCATCATTTCCACAATATCAAATACCCCGCTTCTAGTGGATGATCATACTTCTTCCACCTACAAATGTACCTAATCCTACACATCTTGGCAATATGTCAACAGTACCATGCTCTTTCAAAACAACTAAATATTGCATAGTTGGTTCAAATGCTCAAGTTAGGTATTAAAGTATCATAGATTAATACATTGTTTCTTTGTGCTAAAAAGTCCTCCAAGGAGGATCATGACATCCTACCCCCCTTGGACTAAACACCATCTCGGGTGTTTCCAGTTTTTCAAAATAAAATTATTACATTATTTATTTTCAAACAAAAAGAAAAAATGTTTTTTTATTTCATCAACTTTTTCCCAAGTGGCATTTCTTTCAAAAAATTGGTCCTAGTGGACCTTACATTGCTCGAGAGTTCTATTTTGCATAGATTTAGAATGAAAATCTAGAATATTTAACAACATTATTTCAATACCTTCTAGATTTTCCATCTACAAATTAGAAACATCCCACACATGTTCAGGGTTAGCAACATATTTTCTAAGCAAGGATATGTGGAAGGTGTCATGGATGTTAGATAGGTTAGGTGGTAAGGCAAGTCGATATGCAACCATATTGATCTTTTCAGTGATTTTGTAGGGTTCCACAAACCGTGGATCCAACTTTATGGATTTGATAGCACTCTTCTTCTGTTTAACCCTTAAAAACACCTTGTCTCCAACAAAGTACTCTCTTGGAGTCCTTTTTAGATCATCATAAATTTTCTACCTATCAATAGCTTCTTTAAGTCTTTGCATAATTACCTTTAGATGATCCTCCATTTCTCTAACCATTTCTAGCTCAATCACAACTCGGTCCTCTAGGTTATCCCAAGACAATGACATTCCATCCATACAAGGCATATAAAGAAGCCATTCCTAGTGAGGAGTGATGTCCATTATTGTAGGTGAACTCTACAATATGTAGGTAGTATTTCGAATGAGACTTGTGATCCATGCAGTACGTGTGGAGCTTGTCTTCTAGTACTTGGTTTACCCATTTTTTTTTATCATCTGTATCAAGGTGGTATGTTGAACTCATATTTAGTTTCGTGCTAACTGCACTATGAAGGGCTTTCAAAAATTTAGAAGTGAATTTAGAGTCCCTATATGAGATTATTACCTTAGGAAACCCATGCAATCAGAATATCTCTTTGGAAAATTTGTTAGCCACCACTTGAGCATCATCCTTGATGTTCTCGGGTATGAAATGTGTAACCTTAGTCAATATATTGACTACTACAAGGATTGCATCATGTTGATATCAGGTTTTGGGCAAACCTACTATAAAATCCATTGATATAATCTGTCATTTCTACATAGTCACACCATGTGGATACAATTGACATGTACGATGCTTGCATTCTTCCTTAACCTTCTGACATTCAAGGTATCGAGCGATAAAATTGGTGATGTCCTTCTTCATTCCTACCAAAAAGAAGTTTTTTTCATGTTTTCCCTCATTTTAGCCCCTCCAGGGTGAGCATAATAAGGTGATCTATGGACTTATTGCATTATTATATTCTTTAAATTGCCCATTTTCGGTATGATGATCCTACCTTTATAGCATAAAAGGTCATCAATCATCCCAAATGCCTTGTTACCCTTAGGGTCTTTGTGCATTTTAGTTCGAATTTCTTGGTAATACTCATCCCGAGATTGCTCGTCTTACTTGATCCATAAATTTCATGTGACTTCTGGTTATGGATACTATGTATCTCCTTCTACTCAAGGCATCAAAAACCTTATTCTCTTTCCCTTACATGTACTCAATTTTGAAGTCATACTTGACGAGAAACTCGACCCATCTTCTCTGTCTCACATTGAGTATCGGTTGGGTAAATATATACCTCAAAATTTGATGGTCAGTTCTTAATTCAAAAGGCTTTCCAACCAAGTAGTGGCACTAGAATGTTAGAGCATGCACTACAATAGCTAACTCTAAGTCGTGAGTAGCATAGTTAACTTCATGCTTTTTAAGCTTCCTTGAAGTATATGCTACTATTGACTCTTGTGAGAGTACTCCTTCTAACCCTTCCAGTGATGCATCCGTACATATAAAGAAGTTTCCTTGAAGGTCTGAAATTGTAGACACCAAAATCTAGACACTTGTCATCCATTTGTAACCTCTCACCACAATTATCCACTATTTATATATTTATATATATTTGTTTAATATATATTTAAATATTAATATGTTATATATTATATATATATATTTAATAAATAAATATATATATTTATATGAATTAATCCCAACAATCCATCATGTTTTAATCCCAACCATCCATCCACATTAATCCATGCCACTTACCCAGATTTAATCTCCACCCTTCCTCATGTTTTAATCTCGACCACTCAAATTGTGTCGTCGAAACCCTAACATGTCTAAGGGAAGATTATAAAGAGGATTCATTTTGATGACTCAACCCTTGAGTATTCAAATTTTTTGAGTCCCTAACACTTTTGAGTTCCCTAAGCTGCATTTAGTAGTTCTGGAATCCTAATCCTTCCTAAGCCCCTAAGATACCTAAGTTCCTCTTGGAGGTCTTAAATCCTAGCCTTATCATTTTTATCCTCGCCCCCATCTCCATTGTTTGCATATTCTACATCCACCATCGTCCACCTAACACAAACCGAATATGGTTCTGCAACCCTTCCCTCAGCCATCAAAATTCCTCCAGAGTCCATCGAGCACCCACCAGAGCCTACCAAGCACTTACCAGAGCCTGCTAAGCACCCACCAGAGCCTTCAGAGCACCTTTGGATGTTTCTAGTCATCACCGAGCACCCACATGCATTTCCTATTCCAGATATACAACCCTACGGCCCTGGGGTGCCATCAGGGCATCTATGTAATCCTCATCTACATTATCGATGAAGACAAAAATAATAGGTTAGCATTATTTGACAAGGTAAACAGTTTTATGCACTTTATTTCATGTTCTTTTGCTTTGTTTACAGTTTTCATTACAATATTAGGGTTTAGTCATTTTATTTCTTTTGAGGGTCTCATGTAGTGGAGCCCTCACAGATATTATTGATCCTTGTTATTGTTGGTTGTGTGCAGGTGTAAGAACTACATTCGTTGGAAGTTGTTGAATATTGGGTGGCCCTACTCAAGATACACAAGCCCACCCACAAATATTTTGGGATCAAATCAAGCACGAAGACACCACCATTATTTTCAACTAGGGTTTCAGAGAACCCTAGTACTCTATAAGTATGTATCAAAAATAAGTATTGTAAAATCTCATATTTTGGGCATATTTATTGTAACACTTGAGATCCACCGGCAATAATAAAAGAGCTTATCTATTTTTGTGCAATCTTTATGTGTTATGGTGTTTATTTCCATTTCATAGTTTGTATTGGTGTTGCTTGATTTTTTATTCATAAAAATATTTAGTATTGGTGTGATAGTGATTTTATGTTTTAGTAATGCAAAGGTGGTTTCACATTTTTCCAACCACTTGAATTCCTTCCCCTTCTTGTGAAGGTTAGTTATTATCATAGTAATCTTGGAGTAATCCTTTATATAACATCTATAGTAGCCCGTTAACCCCATGAAGCTTTGCACTTCAGTCACATTAGTAGGGGGTGGCCAATTCAAGATGGTCTTTATCTTCTCTGGATCCACAATAATTCCTTCTGTTGATATGATATGTCCAAGATATCATACCTCAAGAATGTAGAAATCACTTTTGACTAGATTCCCATAAAGTTGATTTTCCCTCAACAATTCTAACATGATCTTGAGATGTTTATCGTGATCTTCTTTGTTCTGAGAGTATATTAAGATATAGTCTAGGAATACAAGAACAAACTGGTCCAAGTGTATTCTAAACACACTATTCATTAGGTTCATGAACGCAACTAGGATATTAATCATTTCAAAGGGTAGAACAGTAAACTTGTAATGCCCATACCTAGTCTTAAATGTCATTTTTGTGAGTGTCCTCCTCACGTATTCTTAATTAGTGATACCCTAATCTTAGATCGATATTAGTGAATACCATGGCATCTCTTAGTTGGTCAAATAAATCTTTGATCCTAGGTAAAGGATATCAGTTCTTGATTATAGCCTTATTTAACATCTTGTAATAAATACACAATTTTAAAGAACCGTATTTCTTTTTCATAAATAAAACAGATGCATCTCATGGTGACACACTTGGTTTTATCAATCCCTTTTCCAATAACCCTTGTATTTTTTATTTTTTTAAAGCGAAAAACCCCTTGCGGGGGCCGCCTTGGTCTGAGAGACCACGAACAGGGGGTTCTACACCGTCAAAGTCACCCGAGAGTCGCACCCGACCTTGCTCGCACCAACATTATCAATTGGATTTTGGATACCCAATTCAGCTTTTTGGTAGGGTGGAGATTTGAACCTGGGACCTCCCTTGGAGGATTGCCCTCTTCTCTTCAACTCACATACAACACCCGGGTAATAACCCTTGTAGTTGAACCTTTAGTTCCTACATCTCTATAGGATTCATCCTATATAGAGATCTATGAATAGGTTTTGCTTCTGACATAAGATAAATTGTGAAGTCAAATTCTTGCACAAGAGGAAGTCTAGGTAAATCCTCTCGAAATACATCCTTAAAATCCTGTAAAATTGGGTGTTGTCCTAGCACTTCTCTCTTTTTATCATCTCCTACTTCATTAAGGTTTACAACATACACTATCCCTCATCTCTTTAGAACTTTATTCAATTGCATAGCCAACATCTAGGGTTTGAATGCCCCTTGTTTGCTATGAATTATTAGTCTCTTACCACCTTCCTTTGAATACTTGATCCATCGATATTGGAAATTGATCAAGGCTCTATGAGCCTATAACCAATCCATCTCTAGTATTGCATCAAAGACATGAAGGGAAGCTACATATAAACAACACCCCGTGGTTCCACTAGTTAAAGCAATTTCCACCATTGTATAACACTGGTTTACTAAGTAGGTCTGCCCAGAACCATACTCAACCTTCCACCCATGGGCCAAATATTCTAGCCTTTCTAACATAGTCCTTGCTAGACTAGAAGAAATAAAACTATTAGTGGTCCCACTACCTATAAAAATATTTACTTGCTTGTTAAAAATCTTACCTCTCACAAGAAATGGGATGGTTTGTCCCTCTAGCTTTTGTTTCCTAGTTGCGGTGTAGATATGATGCTTAGGTTCCTTTCCTTTGGCATTGGAGGTGCTAGGCCCTGGTCAGTGTGGACACTGGTTAGAAAAATGCAGACCTCTATAATGGTAACATCCATCCTTGGGTTCTTGCCTCTTTTCTAATTTCTACTTCCCTACTTTAATTGCTGGAGTTGAAGTTTGTGGTTTCTAAGGGTGAGGTTTTGCATTGTTGGGATTATTGTTGGTTTTCTTTTAGAAAATTTTGTTGAACTTTCCATTTCTCTCATTATTTCTCTTCTCCAAATTCCAAGGTTTCTTGGTCTTTCGATCTTCTTCCTCTTCTCATTTCAATAAGCCTTGACTATTCCTCTTCCACAATGCTTGTCGATCTTGCTCGGATAGGGTGGCATAGTTAAATTGGAAGTTCAAATCTGCTTTCCTTGCCAAGTCATACACCTTTTGCAACAATTTAGGCTTGTGGATGTTCACATCATGCTTTACTCTATATTATAACCCATGGATAAAATTATGAACCCTCTTTTTTCATTATAGGTAGGTACATACTTAAGTAACTGTACCAACTTCTTATAGTATATTTCCACTATCTTGGTTCCTTGCCATAGGTTGGCAAATTCTTCAAATTTCTACATAAAAATGCTTTTTTAGGAACCTTTTCTTGAAGATAACTATGAATTATTTCCATGGAATATCAATAGGTTCAATATTAGTCTTCTCATAGTGGGTTTCCCACCAATCTAGAGTAGCTCCCTCTAAGTTGATCATGGCCCAAACCATTCGGGTTCCTAGGGAATAGCCTTTTACCGTGAAGTAAACCTCTAATTCTCTCAGCCATGCTTCAACTGCATCCCCTTCACCTTCTCCACCAAAATTGGAGATACAAATGTTTTTCAGATCCCTAGTCGTTTCCTTTTCTATAAGGGCTCTAGCTTGCAACTGCTCTACAGTTAGCCCATCAACTTGGCCAACCTCTAAGCCTCTAGTTTGCGAGTTCTAATTCACAACTGCTTCCAACTCTTATTTCATCTAATCTTGTATAGTAGCAACCATAGTAGTGAGGTCTTCTACCTCTCTATTAGGGTTTGTTGGTGTTAGGGTACCTAGGAATAAATATTTGGGATATATTATTATATTGTATAAGGGTTGGCATGGGCCACACATAACCCAAGGTTGATTGTATTATAATATTATATTATATTATAATATAATATTGTAATAGTAGTAGGCTCTCTATAGTAGAATGAGAAGGTGGGTATATAAAGAAGAGATATTTGTCATTATAATCATCATGGAGATCAATCATATGTAATTGTCTTTACCCACGAAGTGGTTTATGGGACTTTTTCCTCCTTAAGTGGCTCCCCAAATTATAATGAGAAGGTGGGTATATTAGTAGTAGACTCTGATACCACTTGTTGCAAAATTTCATTATCATAAACATAAGTCATTCACCAATATACATAAATATCAAATCATTAATCCACAAATAATTATCCACAATAACAATCCACAAATGAGAGAGATATATAATACCCTTAAGGTAGGGAAACACCAATAATACTCCTTGAGGAAGGAATAACTCCACAAGATCTCCCAAGATGAGAGAGCCACTTAAGGAGGGTAAAGTCCCATAAGCCACTTCATGGGCAAAGACGATTACATATGATTGATCTCCATGATGATTACAATGACAAATATCTCTTCTTTATATACCCACCTTCTCATTCTACTTTGGGGAGCCTACTACTAATATAATATTATATTATAATACAATTAACCTTGGGTTATGTGTGGCCCATGCCAACCCTTATACAATATAATAATATATTTCCAAATATCTATTCCTAGGTACCCTAACAATGATACAAGGTTATGGGGAACAACATCAATAAGAGAAGCAATGAGTATAAGAAATCTTCTAGACCGCTAAATAGCAACAACAAGTCAATTGTTGAATGAAAGAAAATCCAAGGTAGTATTCTTTAATGTGACAAAAAGGGTAAGATATAGAATCATTCAAATACTCATATTTTCAGAGGCTTCTCTTCCAATATAATATTTGGGCATACCTCTCACAGCTAAAAGTTTAAAGAGTAAAGAATGGAGAATAATCAAGGATAAACTACATGATAAGCTAACACACTAGACAAATCGTTGGTTGAGTTTTGGAGGTAGACTGATCCTACTAAAACCAGCCCTCCAAGTAATGCCAATCTACAAGTTCTTAGTTCTGGTAGCCCCAAAAAGTGTACTGAAGGACTTGGAGAAGATTACGAGAAAATTCATGTGGTTTGGGGTTAAGGGAGAGCAAAAAGAGCATTGATCAATTGAGACATAGTATGCTAGAAAAAGAAAAATATGAATGGGAATTCGTGCAACAACTGATAATAATTAGGCCCTAAATGGAAAATTGTAATAGAGATGGATAACAAACCCAAACCAAATGTGGAGCAAAATCTTAGAAGCAAAACACCACCCAATGCATAAAAGTGAAGATATCCCTCGCCTTCCAATCACTAGGGAGAGATCATAAACCTAGAAAGCTATGAAGAGAGGATCTAGTATTATAAAGCAAGGCCTTTTTTGGAGAGTGGGAAATGAAAAAAGTGTAAGAGTTTGAGAAGATTCTTGGGACCACTTCCCACCCATAGCTTCTCTTTACCCCCATCTAGCTGACCTGATTTCATATTTAAGAAAAAAAGGATGGACCCATATCTGTCACTACATTAAATCATCTACATAGTAGGATTCAAATAGCCAACCATGGTGTCCCATGGAGGATTGGCCAGTTGATGGCAGGGAATAACAAAAGCAAGAGCTACTAGTAATCTTGAACAACAAAACATGTTCCAGAAAAGATGAACCAGATAAATTAGCATGGGGAAAAGGGAAATTGGAAATCTATACAGTGAAAGAAGGTTTCACAACAAACACCCCCCAAGTGAGACAACTAAGCGAAGTCCCTTGGTTAAAAATCTAGCAACCCAAAGGATGGACAAAGGTAAATTGCTTTTCATGGCTGGTGGTGCACAATAGCATTCTTACCCAAGATAACATGCGTAGATAAGGGTTCATAGGACCTAATAAATGTATAATGTGTAATCATGATGAGGAATCAATGTCTCACCTCCTCTTTGAATGTCCTTATGCACAAAGAATATAGAGTCTATGGCATGACATCTTTGACCTTGGAGAGAGACCAATCCTCATCATGGACTCTTGGGACTATTGAAACCTTCAAAAATTCAAATCCAAATATTTAAATACCATGTGAGAATTATGACCAGGTTTCATATGTGGCAAATATGGATAGAGAGGAATGAACACATCTTCAAGGATGAATACAAACCAATGCAGTGGACCTGGCACACAAGAAAAGGAAGTTGGTTGAAACAATGCTTTCTAAAAGCCTAGAGGAAAAACATATGTCAAAAGATAAAGCTGCAATATGGAGAAAATTGAAGAGTATGAATTTTGGGGACTATCAAAGGAATACAATCTCTGATGAACAATAATTGGATGGTAAGGTTGATTCTAAGGAATTATTTGAAGAGGAAAACAAGAAATAAAAAGAAGCGAGTAAAGGGATGGAGACCAAAGAAATAAAGCAGAAAGGAGGATAAACGTGGTAAATTTTTGAAGAGGCATCTAGCAACACCTGAGAGTTTAGTTACCCATTATGGAAAAAAGAGGAAGTTGATTTGTATTTTGGAGCTTGCCAAAAAAGGCAAGCACTGAGACACAAATTTGTAACCAAACTTTTACTTATAATTAAATTTTAGCCATTTATATCAAAAAAAAAAAATTCTAACTATCAATTTTAAAATAGGTTTACAAATGTGTTATAATCTAATAGTTAATATATGTCCTTATGGGGACACCCCAATGGTATGTTGGCATTTCATCTCGATGAGTTGAGTTCAGATCATGGGGAGGAGGTCCCGAGATTGTGGCCCCCAATTTTTCCACCTGTTGAATTTCACGTTACATTAAAAAGAAGTTTATATATATATATATATATATATATATATATATATATATATATATATATATGAGATTGAAATGGGTCCCACCCGTATTACATCATCACCAAGTGGTATTGGTATTACAACACAACTTGGATATTATTCATGTATTTCTTAGCAAAACTCAAACTTGGATCTCTTCTTTATGTACTTCATAACATTTTTCAAAAATATCAAAATTTCACTACTGTCTATAGGTTTTTCTTGCAACAACCTTCACAATACCAAAACTCGACCTCTACTTCGTAATACTAAAACCCCACTTGTACTAATTACAATTTATATGAACTCTTAATTTTCTTCACAATTTATATGACCCACAAATTTCTTCACAATTTATATGACCCACAAATATTCCTCTGTTAAAAAAAACAGCCTCCATTAACTCTTTGATGTCTTCAATACTGATGCTCAACATCTTTTGCAAGAACATCACAAGAGAAGATCAGGGCAAAGGGTTTGAGATGGATGAGCATCACTATGACTATTTCTCCTTCCCAAGTCTCCATCCATGCACATAGCAACAATAAAGCAGTAGGCGATGCTAAAAGTAGCGCAGTCATCACGACACGACCTCTTAACCCCACCAATATTGACATCGATCCAATTCCTCTTCCAAACCCTAACAACATAACAGGCATAGGTACTATCTATCGTTCCACGTTCTACCGTAAACGAACAACACAAGCAACACCTATACCATGATGCCACTATTGGGCCTGTAACCTTAATTAGAGTTTTTTTTTTTAAATAGATTCCCCTTGTGTTCTGAGTCAACTGTTTGTCACTTAGGGAAAGCCCCTTGCAAGGGGGCGCCCTGCATCCGTCGCCTGACTAGCACTCAACGGCTCACCCTCGCCTTGGTAGCAGCTCAGGCAGACTACGAATAACAAACGAGTTCGAAACAGTATCTAAATAATTTTATAAAAATATTAATTAATTATTAAAATTATAACGTTTAAATATTAATTAGTAATAGGTACATTGATTAAGCTTTTTCAAACTATATTATAATAATAATACAGTACAAATAAAATATGTTTCAGTATTGCATTTTGCATAGCCCATTTTTAAAAATTAATACACAACATTTTCCTTTAAATTTCAAGGAAGTTAAAATGTGTATGTGGGTGCTTGCGAACTAAATCTAAATTATCAACAAAATCAAAATGAGTTATAAAAAAAATAAAAAATAAAATAAAATATAATATGAAATGAAAGATTTTAATTATGTTTGTCAGATTTAATATATGGTTTATGGGACTTCAAATATGGAAGTACAACTACTTAAATCATATCATATAATGTTTAATATATTTGAGAAGGTTGTTTCTTCTACTATTTGGTTAGCAATTTCTCAGCTTTTTTTATTTTATTGTTTTCAAATAACTCTACTGGAAACCAGTTTCGAAATGTTTCTTTGTATTTGCCACAAATACCTGAAAAGCTCCCTCATTTATAAATAAAATCTTCCTCTATATAATGATCTCAGTCCAAAACTCTATATTTGTCTGAGCAAAAAAATAAAGAAAAGAAGAGACCAAAATGACTGAAAAGGGATCTAAAGGACCCCAGCCATCACTACATACCCAAAAATAATGAAAGCAATATGCCACTATTATATACTTGCCCTGGTGGCCTTTTAAAATTTGCTCATAGTGCACAAACATCTAAGGGTGGTCCCTTCAAATCATGTAACCAACTACCGTTTTCCAAAAAAATTCCCACCTTAATCAGCTTTCATTATATTGAAACATTTTAATCCTTGTACTCTACTCTTTTTCAGTGCTCGTCTGAAGTCTAACACCGCCTAAACTTTATTCTGGCAACTTTTTTTCTGTGCAAATCATACAAACATACATACAAACTACGACGTACTCTGCTTTAGAGGTGTTTTTGGCTGGCTGGTTAGCTGGATTGTGACTGCCAGGGCCACCAGATTGCGTATTTCTTGCCCCCCAACTGCTCTTTTCCACCATCTTAAAAGGCCATCCTGCTTACATCTTCTTGTATTGCATTGTTGTGCATTGGAAGACCTCTGCTGGTTTTGGTGCAGCTTAGATTTGGAGAAGCAGAGCAATAGAATATAAAAGAGGTGAGCACACCTAATTTGTTTTGATCTTTATGTTGTTTAGTTTTGTTGCTTTGGGACAGCATCCATTGTTGTATCTGATTGGTTTGATCACGTTTCATAACTTCTTGAAGTGCCTGAAATTGTTTTAGTGCATAGATTTGAATGGGGTCTCAGTTCCTTTGAGGGTGGATATGATGGGATCGGTCAAGAATTGGGTTATAGCTGATTGATTTGTTCAGATTGTATGTTTTATGAAAAACCCAAAGAGGAATTTTTTATAGTTTTGTGTTAAAGTTGAAGTGGGTGTCAGTTTTCTGATTGTATAGATGAGATTGGATGGGATGGGTTAGGGATTGTAGTCTGGCTGATTGATGTCTTCAAATTGTATGATTTTTCAGTTGGCTAAAGAGAAGTCTTCATGGGAATGGATCACGAATTGGGTTCTAGCTAATTGACTTGTTCAAATTGAATGTTTTGTGGTTCCAGCTTTCTGATTGTATGGGTTGGGTGGAGGGTGTTAGGAGTTGGGGTCTGTATGTTGTTTGGATATACATCGCAGTTGGTCTGATTGATTTCTTCAGACTGTGCGTACTTTGAAATGTCTGAGAGTATTTTATTGCGATTTTGGGTGTGGATTTGGACTGTGTTTGGTAAAGTGGAATTGGATCCGACTTAGACTTTATCTATTTATTTTTTAATCTTTCACGTGGATTGAATTGTAAGGGTTAGGAGTTGGAGTCTGTGTGTCGTTTGGGTATACACATTGATCAGTGGAATTGATTTCTTCAGATAGCCTGTTCTTTGAATGCCTGAGATCGTTCTATGGTGATTTTACTTATGGATTGGAATCTTGTGTTCTGGGTAGACGTGAACTGAGTCTGAGCTTTTTGACTATATAGATTGGGTGTGAAGGGTCACTTATTGGGGTCTAGAAGTGTTAAGAATTGGGGTATGTATATAGTTTGGATATACATAGTGGGTGTGACTGAGTTTTTCAGATTGCGTGTTCTTTGAAATGCCCGAGATTTGCGATGTTGGCTATGGATTGGAACTTTGTGTTTTGGATAGGTTTGAACTGGGGTTGACATTTCTTGCATGGAGTGAATGGGAAGGGTCAGGCATTGAGGGCTATATGTGGGTTTTTTATACATACTAGGCCGTCTGATTTGGCTCAGGATTTGAGGTCCATTGTTGTATGTATGGACAGGTTCCTTTTAATTTGCAGTGAGAATGGCTGAAGGCGAAGAAATCCAACCCCTTGTTTGTGACAATGGATCGGGAATGGTTAAGGTTGGTGTTTCTTTACCCTTCTAATCTCTATATTCTACTAAAATACTATTTTAAAACCCTATTTGTGCATCAGACCTTATTTGATTTGATGATTTTGACAAACTACCTCTGACCTAGGATCTGTGCTACTACATTCCCTAATTCAATCACATTGTGATAGTCTGCTATCTTCTTCTTGTAAGCTAGGCAATAGAGCATTCTTGTTAAGCCTAGGATTTTTTGAAATATAAATAAGATATTCTTCAATTTTTTGAACTATATGACTCTATAGTGAAATTATCTTGATCTTCCTCATTCCTTTTCTTGTAAGGCTGGATTTGCTGGGGATGACGCCCCCCGTGCTGTTTACCCCAGTATTGTGGGGAGACCGAGGCATACCGGGGTGATGGTTGGTATGGGACAAAAGGATGCATATGTTGGAGATGAAGCTCAATCCAAGCGAGGTATTTTGACTCTCAAATACCCAATTGAGCATGGCATTGTGACCAATTGGGATGACATGGAAAAGATTTGGCATCACACATTCTTCAATGAACTCCGTGTTGCCCCTGAGGAGCACCCTGTGCTTCTCACTGAGGCACCACTTAACCCGAAGGCAAATCGGGAGAAGATGACACAGATCATGTTTGAGACTTTTAATGTACCTGCTATGTATGTTGCAATTCAGGCAGTGCTTTCTCTCTATGCAAGTGGAAGAACAACTGGTATGCACTTTCACTTGTATGTCCTTCCTTTTTGAGTCCTAAAATTTGGTTCTGTGATGGTACATCTCGACAAATGGTTAAGCTGAACTGAAAATGTCGCAATTATTTACAGAAATTGTCAAGGCTAGGTATTAATTGGTTTACACTTGTCTTCTCAGGTATTGTGCTAGATTCTGGTGATGGTGTTACACACACAGTCCCAATCTATGAGGGATATGCTCTGCCTCATGCCATCCTTAGGCTGGACCTTGCCGGTCGTGATCTGACTGATGCATTGATGAAGATTCTTACTGAACGTGGGTACACCTTCACCACCACAGCAGAACGTGAAATTGTCAGAGACATGAAGGAGAAGCTAGCCTATGTCTCTCTTGATTTTGAGCAAGAATTGGAGACTGCAAAAACTAGCTCTTCATTGGAAAAGAGCTATGAGCTTCCTGATGGTCAGGTGATCACCATTGGTGCTGAACGTTTCAGATGTGCAGAGGTGCTGTTCCAGCCAGCTCTAATAGGAATGGAAGCTGCAGGCATTCATGAGACTACTTACAATTCCATCATGAAGTGTGATGTGGATATTCGTAAAGACTTGTATGGGAATATTGTGCTTAGTGGTGGTTCCACAATGTTCCCTGGAATTGCAGATCGAATGAGCAAGGAAATTACTGCACTGGCTCCAAGTAGCATGAAGATTAAGGTGGTGGCACCTCCAGAAAGGAAATACAGTGTCTGGATTGGAGGGTCTATTTTGGCTTCTTTGAGTACCTTCCAGCAGGTATATACTCTGGTGTTTAGCTACCTCATTTGTCCATAAATGTGTGTTTTGTTAGTTTTTAATTTGATGGGCAAATAAGTGGGTTTTTTCTAACTATTTATATGAAACTCTGTATTGCAGATGTGGATATCAAAACAAGAGTACGAAGAGTCCGGCCCATCAATTGTTCACAGGAAGTGCTTCTAGAGTGTCTGGATGTTTGGAACCTCTATCTATGATGAGGATTGAATGTGTCTACCCTGAAAGTGTTAGGTTATATGGATGATTAGTATTGTAAAGGGAGGATTTATGTTTCTTATTTGTATACAGTTTTTCATATGTCAGTTTGGGGTCTTGGAGTAGTGAATATTTTGAGCTTTGGCTGATGGATTGGATCAGAGTCCTTTCTAAACATTTGAAACCCAAGTGATTTTGTATTACTATATTTTTATCCTGCTGGGATTTATTCATTATCTTTTCCTTTTACATATTTCATATGAACTGGGGGATTTTTAACAAGAATTAGATGATCTTAACTGGGAGAAATCTAACAAGAATTAGATAATGTTGGGCTATTTTGATTTCTCTTGAGAGGATGAGATGTTTAGCTGTTTTGAATCCTAAATTAAAAAAAATGGCCTCATACGGAGGTATTCTGGTTACATGTTGGGATATATCAATCAGCATTGAGCCGAGGTCCTCTTGGATAAGATATGTGTAAGGCATCACGGAGTTGGTTTTTAACACCTAGCATTTGACCTCTGAAGAGGGCATCTATGAATTTTCACTCTTGGGGTTTTATTGATTGAATGTCAGATCATCATAGGATCTCAAGTACATATTCAAGCCATGGAACTCCCTTCTATGCCTAAGCTTGTGCCATGCGATGCATATCTTTCATATGCTTCTCTGATTTTGATAGAATAAATGACGCATAGTCCCAAGAAGTGGTTGGACACTGGTAAATCACTGTCAAAAGCATTTCAACTTTGTAACGTGCTGGTGTACCAACTTTAGACAGATTATTTTGTCTATTTGAACAATCATCTTGTTACAATGCATCCATAACTATTTTATTCGAACTCATCCATGTGCTACCCACCTTCCCACAGGAGCGAGAGGGCCAATTGGCAAATGTGCTTAACATCATTAACCAAAAAAATTGTAAACTGAATGATGATGTTGATAAGGATTTCATTATATCTGATGTGGGCCATAAATACATAAAAAAAAATGGATCCTACCATGAGTGAAGGTCCATATTTAAAAAAATCAATTAATGTAATGACGATGTTTCGTTATATCTGCTGTGGGCCATAAATACATAAAAAAAATGGATCCCTACCATGAGGTCCATATTTAAAAAAATCAATTAATGTAATGACCATGTTGGCAATGCTTTTAGGTGCCATAACAGTCATAACCAATTTCATGTAAAAGGAGTCAAATCATATATTGTCGTGCCCTTTTTCAGGAAATGAAAGTGTCGACTTTTATTCGATATCCCAAAAAAAAAAATAGCCTTATTATGAAAATGATGATAAAATTAATCTGCAATATTATAAAATACCATTAGCCTTCAAAAGCTTTTATATGGAGTCAGTAATCCATTTATTATAAAATACTTTTGGTTAGTTTAAAAACATTACCATAACTAAGGTTTTATGGGCATTTGTTTCTGACTTTACAAATGTTATTTTATGGGTTTGAAACTAATTTATTTGTATTATATCATGATACATGGTAGTATTCTAACAAGCTTGACAATTATACATGTATTATTTGTAAGATTCGAATCTTAGCCTCCTCCTCAAAAGTTGAGGAATCTAACCTGTTGAGTTAATGTCCTTTAATTTAAAAATTATTTATTATTATAATTTAGAAAATTGGTTTATTACTATAAGATCTAATGGTGAATAAGTTAAAGTTTTTTATAGTTCGAAAATATATAGGAAGTTTTATTCAAATAGCAGATGTTGCACCAGAAGTGACCATCAAGGATGAGATGATTGAGCATGATATAATGATTTTAAAAAACAAGGGGTTAATATGTAAGTGGACAGTAATGAATCAATTGAGGGAATGGTAAAAATTGAAGAGACATTTTTCACAGGACTATCCAAACTATCAAACTTATTTCGGTCATATTTCACTTATCCGTAATCGGATTGAGCTGAAATTTTGAGGGTAAATGCCTGACAAACCCTAGAACGTCTCCATCGATTTTAAAATCATTTGGAGTAACAAAAATCTTAGAACATCCCTATGTGTGAACGAGATTTTTGGTAAGCGATTGTGCAAGGGTTTCATCTGGGTTGAGTGCAAGCAGCTCCAAAGGTTATTTTTCAAGGCCTTTGGGCCCTAGTGGCCAATATATTTATGGTTTTTGCTTAATATTTTAGTAGGATATGTTGCAGGGGACCCAATATGGGTTAGAAATTTATCTTTCAACAGATCATGCGGTGAACTTGATTGACAATGGCTTCCAATTTGTTGTACAAAAAAAAAGTGAAAAGTATACCTTTCCTCGACGTCTATATCATGGATTAAAGAGATCACAAAACAAGTTTCAAGCAACTAATCAAAAAATGGTTAAGATCTTAAGCGAATCTAGTGCTAAGGTGCATCCCCAAAATAAATCCACAATGGAAACCCCTTTCAAGGGCAAGGATTCCCAAGACTCGGCCCCAAAAATGAATTTTAGGGATGTCCTCCATGGTGGACAACCTCAGCCTAATGCTAACATTAATCTTAGGGCTTCCCATAAACCTCTAAGAATACCTAAGATCGATTCGAGAAAAACTGATTCAGGATGTCTTAGAGCAGCTGATGGAACTCCTATTCTTAAGCTTGATTTCAACGACATTCAGACTACATTGAAGATCTAAAAAAGACTAATTTGTTGTTTCTTGGGTTTTCATCCGAGCCTATCTGCTTTCAAATTTTGGGTTGTAAAAAGCTGAAAAACTAAAGGTGAGTTACAAATCTCTATTAATTTAAATGATTATTTTCTTGTTTTATTTGCTAATAATGAAGATAGAAATAGAACATTTCAAGGGGGTCCCTGGTTCTTTGGAAGGGTAGGGTTTTTTATGAAGCCCTGGCATACTAATTTTAAATCCGAAAAAGAGATGCCTTCTACAGGTCTCGTGTGGGTTAAACTCTTTGGCCTCCCAATTGAATTCTGGAATTCGACTATTTTTTTTCAATTGGAAACTCTTTGGGAACTTTTATGATGATTGTTGATTGTACTAAAAAAAATGAACATATTATTTATGCTCAAATTTGTGTTTTAATGGATTTTGATAAACCCCTACCTAAAAAAATCACTTTACAATTTGGGGAGGACACTTGGGAGAAATTAGTGGACTATGAGAACATTCCTTTTCGTTGTAGAATTTGCCATGAATATGGTCATTTGGCTAGTGTTTGCCCCCAAATAAAATTCCAGATCAAAAGAAAGAAGATACAAATTCAATAGGTTTCAAATGCCTAAGAAGAACACTGAAAAAAATAGTTACGAAGGATCAATCAAAGTTATCAGCTAATATGTTTGAAATTCTTTCCACAAATGATGCCCTAGGTGAGGAAGAGGAAATAATGGAAACATAAATCTTAGAAACATAATTTAGAGATGAAAGGAATAACTCAAATACAAACCAACAAATCAAAAGTTTTCAACAAAAAAAAAAGAGAAAATATACACAAGAAAAACAATATTTTAAATGGCGAGACTTCAAATAATACAGGTCCCAAGATAGACTCTGTTGAACCTTCCAACAATAGTTTGACTTTGTACATGCATTCTTCAATGTTAGAAGACATTTTGGATTCAATTGGAGTAAGTCAAGAAACAGGGAAAAAAACTGAAGATGGATTCTAATCAAAAGGTAGGTCGCAAGACCAATCAACAATATATGGTAAAAGAAGATGAAAATCTTGTAGAGGAAGGTAATTCTAATTCCCTTACCAACTATTTTAGCCCTAGTATTAATGAATATCACTTGGAATATTAGAGGAATCAAAGGGAGTCTTTCAAACAAAATGAAATTAGAAGAATGATTCAGATAAACCATCCTCATCTTGTTTTCCTTCAAGAAACGAAGATGTCAATTGGGTAAATGGATTCAATTGCTAGTAAAATTTGGTCAGTTGGAAAAGTTGTTTCCCTCAGTTCCCAAGGGACTTTTTGTGGCATTGCTTACCTTTGGAACCCTAAAGAGGTAGTTATTCACCATATGGTTGGCAGATGGGGTCTTTTAGCTATTGCTATTCAAAGTAGACATTCCAACCAAATTATGCTTTGCATAATTGTTTATGCTCTAACTTCTTTGGAGGAAAAGAGAAGATAATGGAAGGATATAACTTATATTATCTCTCATTTTCCTGAAGCTTAGATCTTGATAGGAGGATATTTCAATACCATACTTTCTGGATAATAAAATAGGATGAAATAGAAAATTGGACAAGAGCACTGATCTCATGAATGAATATATTGCAAACCTTCATCTTGTGGACATCCAACCAGATAATGGCCTTATGATTTGGTCTAATAGAAGGCAAGGTTTAGCTTGTATCGTGGAGATATTGGATAGGTTATTGCTCTATGATCACTTCTTAATCCAAGGTCACATTCCTAAAGTGAAGACTCTTAACAATGTTGGTTCAGATCATTGACCGGTCATGGTGGAAATTTGGAAAACCAATGTGAGTTTCTCTCCTTTTTATTTTTAGTTAACTCGCTTAGAGACAATTCCTTCAGACCTCAAGTGCAATAATGGTGGAAGGAAGGTAAACCAAGATATGGGACTAAGATGTATTGTTTTGCCAAAAGGTTGCAATATATTAAATCCAAAATCAAGACTTGGAACTGGAAGGAGTTTGGGGATGTTCAACAAAAAAACATGAAGTTATTGCTCAACTTGAAAATTTGAATAAGAAAATCCTTTTAGATGGTCTCATAGAGAGTATAAGTACAAATGAAATTAGACTTACAACTTAGTTAGAGAAATGGGAAATAAGAGAAGAACTCTTATGGAAGCAAAAAATTAGAATTCAATGGCTCAAAGAAGGAGATCGAAACACAAATTTCTTCCACAAATATCTTCTAGCTCAAATATCTCACAATTTTATTTCTTCCCTGAGGAGAGGTTTTCTACACTTGGGATGACATGAACTCTATTGTTGTGAATTACTTTTCCAATATTTTTGTTGCTACTCCTCTTGACTCGACTTCTCAAAAAAATGTTCTTCAAGTGATTCCTTCTCTTATCACTTTTGAGGAGAACTCTTTTTTGATTGCTCCTATTACTATTAATGAGCTTCAAATTTTGGTTTTTAAATTGCAAAAAGGGAAAACCCTAGGTCCTGATGGTTTTCCCATTGAGTTCTACCAAGATTTCTAGGATATCCTTCATGCTAATTAATTAGAGGTGGTGGAAGAATGATGGTGATCCACAAATAACTCACAACAAATTCTTAATTCACATTCATTACAGTTGGAATTGATTTACAATAATGGCAGCAGTCTGCCATTTAAAACTCCTTCACTCTGAAAGATAGTTATTTTCTTTTCCTCTTACAACATCTTCCGCCCAGGAAGAATAACCGTCTGAACTGGTCCAGAATCGCCCTCTTGCCTTCACGTCTGCAACTATGGCTCCGTAGTTCTCCGACCCTTGTGCATGCCTTCGCTTCCCCTTTTAACATCTCTGGCATGACTCTTCGTTTCCCTTTCTGACCCTTCATTTCAATTCCCGTGCCTCTTCGTTGTCTGTGCTTTCGAGCGCCTTCCTTTTCGACCCTTGATCTTCGTCTGCTTTCACTGCACCTCGGTGCCACGTGCTTGTTCAGTGTTGCCACTGTAAGCTCGGTCCACCTGTCAACCATTGATGACGTTCGGTATACCACCGCTCGACCGTTTCCTCTGTAACGGCTCCTGTAACCGCCTGCGCTTTCTTTTCTTTTGTTTGGTCATGAAAATGTGACATGTCACGATATCGTGACACTTTCGGCTTCCCTGCCTTCCTGCCCTCTTCGAGTCACAAAAATGTGACATGTCACGATATCATGACACTTTTGGCTTCTCCTTCCTATCCTCTTCGAGTCAAAAATGTGACATGTCACGATATCGCGACACTTTTGGCTTCTCCGCCTCCTGTCCTCTTCGAGTCACAAAAATGCGACATGTCATGATATCATGACACTTTCTCCTCTGCCTTCCTGCTCTCTTCGAGTCATGAAAATGCGACATGTCGCGATATCGCGACACTTTCGGCTCCTCTGCCTTCCTGCTCTCTTCGAGTCGCGAAAATGTGACATGTCACGATATCGTGACACTTTTGGCTTCTCTGCCTTCCTTCCTGTTCGAGTCGAAAATGTGACATGTCACGATATCGTGACACTTTTCTTTTTGCCTTCCTCCTTTCTCGAGTCGAAAATGACATGTCGCGATATCGCGACACTTCTCTCTCTTACGCCTCCCATCATCTTCTGGTCACGAAAATGCGACATGTCGCGATATCGTGACACTTCTTCTCCCTTGCGCCTTCTTTCGTCCTTTCGTCACGAAAATGCGACATGTCGCGATATCGCGACACTTCTTCTCCTTTGCGCCTTCTTTCGTCCTTGGGTCGCGAAAATGCGACATGTCACGATATCGCGACACTTTTCTCCTTTCCTTTCTCTCTCCTTTGGTACTGATAATGCGACATGTCGCGATATCGCGACATCTTTTCCTTCCGCTCTTCTTTCTCTTTTTGGCCTGAAATTGCGACATGTCGCGATATCGCGACATCTTTCCTTTCTAGCTCCTCCTCGCCTCTCGGGTCGCGAAATCATGACATGTCACGATATCGTGACAGTTTCCTCCCTTGCTTCTTTTCTGCTTCTTCGGTCACGATTTCACGACATGTCGTGAAATCGTGACATTTTCTCCTCTATGCCTTTCCTGTCTTCTTTCGGTCACGATTTCGTGACATGTCACGAAATCATGACATTTTTGCTCCATGCCTTCTCTCTCCTTCTTGAGTCGCAAAAATGCGACATGTCGCGATATCGTGACATCAAGGCAAACACTTAGAAATTTTTTTGTCGATGCAAGATTGCTCTTCTGCCACCGGATGCTCCTGCATCAGACACCCGGGGTAGATTGAGAAGTGTCCTTCACTTCTATACTATTGGAGGAAGACCTAGGTGGTCGACCTCTATTTTTGACAACCAAGTTGCATCTTCGATAGGTCTGCCCTTCCACTTGACCAGATATTCAGAATACTACCTGTTCCTGGTACTTCTGCCTGCTCGAGTGTCTAGTATTTCCTCGATCTCGTCTGCTATTGAAGTAGATGTTGGAATACTCTATAATTTTGTACTTGGTGTCTCGCTACTGCCTCCTTCATGATACTCTACCAAATCTGCAATGTTAAAAATAGGTGATATGTTAAGGCCACTTGGCAATTCCACTTCATACGCATTGCCTGAATCCCGTTTTCCCAAAATTCGGCATGGTCCAAACTTCTTCATCTTCAGCTTGTTATAGGTTTTAGCAGGAAACCTCTCTTTTCTCAAATGAACCATGACTTCATCACCCACTGTGAATTCCTTAAACCGTCGCTTCTGGTCTACCTTTGTCTTATATTGGTTGTTCATGTTAGTAATGTGCTTCTTCACTTCTTCATGCACACTCTTCAGATGCTCTGCAAAGTCCTCAGCCTCGGCACTGCACCTTTCCCCTGTATCCATCTTCCTCAACTCAAAAGCACTCCTTGGACTGCTCCCATATATTATCTGAAATGGAGATTTGTTAGTACTCCTGTTGACAGAATTGTTGTATGCAAATTCTGCCTGTGGCAAAACCAAATCCCATCCCGTGGGCTTATCTCCTATCAAGCATCTCAATAGATTTCCCAGACTTCTATTCACCACCTCCGTTTGGCCATCAGTCTATGGGTGATAGGCAGAACTGAATTTCAAATCTGTCTTCAATTTCTTCCACAAAGTCCTCCAGAAATGCCCAACAAACTTGGTATCTCTGTCAGAAACGATACTCTTTGGTAGACCATGAAGTCGTACCACCTCTTTGAAAAATAAACCTGCAATGTGAACTGCGTCACTAGTTTTCTGGCAAGGGATAAAATGTGCCATCTTCGAAAACCTGTCAACCACCACAAATATGGAATCATTTCCCCGCTGCGTCCTTGGTAGACCAAGAACGAAATCCATACTGACGTCCTCCCAGGGTCTCTCTGGTACAGGTAATGGCTGGTATAATCCAGTGTTCTGGCTCACACCCTTCGCCATCTGGCATACTCTACAACTTTGTACAAACCTCTTCACATCTTGCTGCAGTTGTGGCCAATAGTAGTTCTCACTAACCAGGGCAATGGTCTTGTCCCGACCAAAATGTCCAGCCAACCCTCCACTGTGTTTCTCCTTGACTAGATTTTCCCTCATTGAACTCCTTGGAATGCATAATTGACTTCCTCTAAACAACATTCCATCTTGGATCAGAAAATCCAACCACTTGGTCCTGTCCAAAGTGACAGGTGCCAAGCAAGCCTTCCAGGCTTCTGCAAAATCAGGATCTTCAGGGTACAAACCCTTCAGTTCATCAAATCCTACCACTTCCACCTTCATTTCTGTCAACAAACACTGCCTTCTACTTAAGGCATCTGCAACTCTATTTGATTTTCCGCTCCTGTGCTTCAACACAAAGGTATAACTCTGTAGAAACTCAACCCATTTTAGGTGCCTCTAATTTAGTTTCCCTTGGCTATTGATATACTGCAAGGCCTGATGATCAGTATATAGAACAAACTCTTTTGGCAGCAAGTAATGCCGCCACTTCTTTAGAGCCTGAACTATAGCATAAAACTCTTGATCATAAACTGAATACTTCTTCCTAGCATCATTGAGTTTCTCACTAAAGTAAGCAACAGGTTTACCTTCTTGACTCAAAATAGCTCCTATGGCACTACCACTAGCATCACAATCTACCTGGAATACCTTATTAAAATCTGGAAGTGCCAAAATAGGTTGCTCTGTAACCTTCTTCTTCATCATACCAAAACTCCTATCTGCTCCTAAGGTCCACTTGAATTCCTTCTTATCCCCTCTCATTGTTTCTGTAAGGGGTGCACAAATACTGCTGAAATTTCTAATGAATTTCCTGTAAAAACTTGCTAGACCATGGAATGATCTTACCTCAGTCGTGCTTCTTGGAGTAGGCCATTCAATGATAGCTCTCACCTTTTTTGGGTCCATTTTTAGACCTTCGACTGAGATGACAAATCCCAGGTACACTAACTCTTTCTTCATGAAATTACACTTCTTCAGATTTATTAACAACTGCTCCTCCCGTAGCTTCTCAAAAACCCTTCTGACCTGCATCAGATGCTCTTCCAGGGTTCTGCTAAATATTAAAATATCATCCAAATAGACAATGATGAATTTGCCTAAAAATTCTTTCAATACCTCATTCATCAACCGCATGAATGTGCTTGGTGCATTGGTTAGCCCAAATGGCATGACCAACCATTCATACAAACCTTCTCTAGGTCTTGAAGGTTGTCTTCCATTCATCTCCTTCTCTGACACGAATCTGATGATAACCACTCTTCGTATCAATCTTTGTGAAGTACTTGGCTCCACTCAAACAGTCCATAATGTCATCCATCCTTGGCAATGGAAATCTGTACTTTATGGTGATCTTGTTAATGGCTCGAGAGTCTGTACACATTCTCCATTCTCCATATTTCTTTGGTGCTAGTACTGTAGGTACTGCACATGGACTCAAGCTCTCCCGAATCAGTCCCTTTTTTAGCAACTCTTGGACTTGCCTGTTCAGCTCTTCAATTTTTGTAGGAGTCATTCTATGTGCTGCCTTATTGGGTAAACTAGATCCTGGTATCAAATCTATATGGTGACTGATCTTCCTCACTGGTGGTAAACCTTCAGGCACATTATCAGATACAATGTCTAGAAATTCTTCTAACAGTCCTAAGACTTCTACAGGGGTATCCTTGCATTCTTCCTTCCTAACTCTAGGAATTAATGCATAGCACATATGCTCATGCTTTAAACTATCCAAAAATCTTCCCCCTTCAACTAAACAGATTCTAGCGCTGCTACATACCTTTTCACCCGCCTCCTGCAAGGGCTTCAGCTTATGGCGCACTCCATTCTTTGTCACTGAGTAAGTGTTGGCGCGACCATCATGCACTGCACACCGATCAAACTGCCATGGCCTTCCCAACAACAAATGGCAAGCATCCATAGGCAGGATGTCACACAGGACCTCATCACAGTACTTCCCAATATTAAATTTCATCGAGCATTGCTCACTGACCAAAGCCCTATGGTCCTTCTATAACCACGCAATCCGATATGGATGCGGGTGTGCCTTTCTCTTTAACTATAACTTGGTAACCATTTCTTCTGAGACCAAGTTATCAGTACTGCCATTATCTATAATGATGTTACAGACCTTACCTGAACTTCTGCACCTTGTGCGGAACAGGCTCCTTCTCTGGTCTGATCCTTTCTCCTCATTCAACAGGGTCCTCCTTGTAACCATAACTTCTCCTCCCTCTGCCTCCTCAGAATGTTCTGATTCAGCACCTTCATCGGCTACAGCAGCTCTGGCAGGACCCTCAGGTCTCTCATTTGTCCCTTCTCGGTGTTGTGGACACTCGTATGCTCGATGTCCTTCTTCGCCACAGTGGAAACAGGTTCCACGAAATCCTCCCCTTCCAAATCCACGTCCAGATCTACCTCTCCCCCTTGGGTAACCATTGTTCTGATTACGGGGTTGGTAGGTGTTCCTATCTTCCTGATCCTGGGTATTACTGGTTTCACCAGCCTTCTTCTGATCCTTATATTTTTCTCCACTGGTCCTTCCACCAGTTCTTCCCCCATGACCTCTTCCTCTTTGCTTTCCCTCAAACCGTCTGTTCAGCTTCTCTTCGACCTTGAGGGCAAACTGGTAAGCATCCTCAATGGTGCTCATCCTAACCAGAATCAACTCTTCTTGAATACTGGTTCTCAACCCATTGATGTAACGGGCCACCTTCTCCCTGTTAGCCTCTGCATGGCCAGTTTGATTGAGATCAGGTAGAACTCCTTTGTATATTCTTTGACAGATCTGTTTGACTGTCTCAAACTCTGCATTCTTCTCAATAGGTCCAATTCGTAATCTACAGGAATAAACTGTCTCTTCAACTTCTCTACCATTCGATCCCATCTGGTTATCTTTTCCTTTCCTCCTCTATTTCTTTCTAGCTGCACTTCTTTCCACCATATGCAAGCATGGCCTTTCAACTTTGTTTTGGCAAACTTGATCCGATCTGGATCTACAACCTCCTCATACTCAAAATATTCCTCCATATCATTGATCCAGTCAATTAACTCCTCTGAATTGAGACTCCCAGAATACGTGGAGACCTCAAACTTCGCCTTCTTCCCGATCCAAGATATGGCCTTAATTAATCTGGCTTCTGCAGGATCCGTTGCTTCTTCTTCAACCGATGGATCATCAACCTCCCAAGCTTCATCTTCACTATGGTCTTCTCTCCTTGGTTCAACCCCTCTTCGCAATTCCTCTTGTAGGGCTTGCACTTGCCTCTGCAAAGCTCTGAAATCTTCTTCAGGTACCACATTCCTTCCACCACCATGGTTTCTTCGTGGAGGCATTCTTCCTCACTCTCTTCTCACAATCCTTCCACAGATCCTGGTGCAAACTGCCTCACTTTCGGTGATCTGCTCACACACTCAGGAACTCCCGCTCTGATACCACTTGATGGTGATCCACAAATAACTCACAACAGATTCTTAAATCTCATTCATTATAGTTGGAATTGATTTACAATAATGGCAGCAGTCTGCCATTTAAAACTCCTTCACTCTGAAAGATAGTTATTTTCTTTTCCTCTTACAACATCTTCCGCCCAGGAAGAATAACCGTCTAAACTGGTCCAGAATCGCCCTCTTGCCTTCACGTCTGCAACTATGGCTCAGCAGTTCTCCGACCCTTGTGCATGCCTTCGCTTCCCCTTTTAACATCTCTGGCATGACTCTTCGTTTCCATTTTTTGACCCTTCGTTTCAATTCCCGTGCCTCTTCGTTGTCTGCGCTTTCGAGCGCCTTCCTTTTCGACCCTTGATCTTCGTCTGCTTTCACTGCACCTCGGTGCCACGTGTTGTTCAGTGCTGCCACTGTAAGCTCGGTCCACCTGTCAACCATTGATGACGTTCGGTATACCACCGCTCGACCGTTTCCTCTGTAACGGCTCCTGTAACCGCCTGCGCTTTCTTTTCTTTTGTTTGGTCATGAAAATGTGACATGTCGCGATATCATGACACTTTTGGCTTCCCTGCCTTCCTGCCCTCTTTGAGTCACGAAAATGCGACATGTCATGATATCGTGACACTTTTGGCTTCTCCGCCTTCCTGTCCTCTTCGAGTCACAAAAATGCGACATGTCGCGATATCGTGACACTTTTGGCTTCTCCGCCTCCCTGTCCTCTTCGAGTCTGAAAATGTGACATGTCGCGATATCGTGACACTTTTGGCTCCTCTACCTTCTTCTCTCTTCGAGTCACAAAAATGTGACATGTCACGATATCGCGACACTTTTGGCTCCTCTGCCTTCCTGCTCTCTTCGAGTCATGAAAATGTGACATGTCGCGATATCGTGACACTTTGGCTTCTCCTTAGAAATACATGTATATCGCCTCTTCCTTCCTACCTTTCTCGAGTCGCAAAAATGCGACATGTCGCGATATCGTGACACTTCTCTCTCTTGCGCCTCCCATCGTCTTCAAAAATGTGACATGTCGCGATATCGTGACACTTCTTCTCCCTTGCGCCTTCTCTCGTCCTTTGGTCAGAAAATGTGACATGTCGCGATATCGTGACACTTTTTCTCCTTTCGCCTTCTTTCGTCCTTTGGTCGCGAAAATGTGACATGTCGCGATATCGTGACACTTTTTCCTTTGCACCTTCTCTCGTCCTTTGGTCGCGATAATGCGACATGTCGCGATATCGCGACATCTTTTCCTTCCGGCTCTTCTTTCTCTTTTTTGGTCGCGAAATCGTGACATGTCGCGATATCGTGACATCTTTCCTTTCTGGCTCCTCCTCGCCTCTCGGGTCGTGAAATCGTGACATGTCGCGATATCGCGACAGTTTCCTCCCTTGCTTCTTTTCTGCTTCTTCGGTCGCGATTTCGCGACATGTCGTGAAATCGTGACATTTTCTCCTCTGCGCCTTTCCTGTCTTCTTTCGGTCGCGATTTCATGACATGTCACGAAATCGTGACATTTTTGCTCCATGCCTTCTCTCTCCTTCTTGAGTCGCGAAAACGCGACATGTCGCGATATCGCGACACTTTTCTCTGTCGCGATATCGCGACATCAAGGCAAACACTTAGAAATTTTTTTTTTGTCGATGCAAGATTGCTCTTCTGCCACCGGATGCTCCTGCATCAAAGAAGCCAGGAAAACCAAAGATATTTTTAAGGTTATCAATAAAACTTATATAAGTCTTGTCCCAAAATCTCAAGAGGCTTATCATATCTCAAATTTTAGACCTATTGCTTTATGTAATGTTCTTCTCAAAATCATTACTAAGATCAAGTAGAAATGTTGAAGCCTCTTTTTCATAAGATTATTTCCCCTGAATAAAGAGGTTATGTGGAAGGACGTCAAATAGTGGATGAGATAGTTTTTGCTCAGGAAGCCATCCATTCCATGGAAATGCAAAAATATCCTTCTATATTCATTCGTTTAGACTTATCCAAAGCTTATGACAAAGTGTATTGGCACTTCCTTACCAATTTTTTAGGGTTATTTGGTTTCTCTCAAGATTGGATGGACTAGATTATGTGGTGTATCTCTTCAGTATCCTTCTCAGTTATTATCAATGGTAAGCCTTTACAATTATTTCCAGATTCTAGAGGCATTAGGCAAGGTGACCCCCTATCCCCTTATTTACTCATCATTCTTATTGAATGCTTGGGTAGGACTATAACCAAAAATAGAGACAAGAAAACCCTTGAGGGAGTTACCATTGTTCATGGAGCTAAGCCTATCTCTCATATTCAATTTATTGATGAATCTACTATGTTAGGTAAAGCTACAATTAAGGAATATTCTAAAATTAAGTAAATCATTAGCTACTTTTCTAAGGATACCAGGCAATTGATCAATGAAGACAAGTCGAAAGTAATTTTCTTTCACTGCTCTACCAGACAGGAATCTATGGTATTGGATAAATTAAGATATAATAAGACCTCTCTTTTGATCACTTATTTAGGCATCCCTATCAATACTCAAAGACAAAAAAATAAATACTGGAATTGGTTGTTGGACAAAGTTAAGATGAAAATTTGAAAGTAGACTAATAGGTGGATTTATTTTGGGAGTAGAATTACCTTGGTAAAATTTGTCCTTCAAGCTATACCTATTATGTTTCTACCATGTTGAATATCCCAAAGGTCGTTCTTCAAGAATTAAATCAAATGTTGGACATTTTGAGTTCCTAAGTTAAAGTTGTCATTGATGTCACCAGATGAAGTCATCATTAATACCAAATATTTCAGCAGGAAATAAAGGGGATAAAAATGGTTATTTGATATCTAGGAAGAAGGCCAAAGATCAAGTGAAACAGTGCAAAATATAGAAGTTAAAAAAGAGTTATAATATTTATTTTATAAATTATTTAGACTCAATGTGAATATAAATTTTATAAATAAATATTAAAGGTACTTTATCAAAGGATATAATATTATAATATGAGTTATTATAATATTAAGTAAGGTGGTGAAAAAGAGCCCAAAGTAAAATATTAATAATGATATTTTACTACATCCAAATATGGGTGTTAGAATTTAAATATTCGAACCATGTTACAAAGGTTTATCCTTGCCGACGTCATGTGGGTTAATTGCATTTTGAAGCACCGACATTCTAAATAAAATGAGGAATATTAATATTTAAACCTATGCCCAAAGGGCATTAAGATTATTCTTGCTCGATTGAAAAGATAGCATACAAATTAATTAATGTAGAGCTCATGAAAAAAATGTGCAAATTTTAAGTTTGAATTGCCAATGAAAGAAACAAAAGGGACAATGTCAAATAGTTGGAAGCCAACTAGGCATCTTGGCCTAGTTGAAGAAATTGACGAAGCACTTTGAACATTCTGATTGATATCAATATAAAGGTTACAATGCGGTTTATGAGTTGGTTTATCTAACCAACTTGGTGGTTAATAAACCAACCTAGAAGCGCCTACGAGCGCTATCATTTTTGGCATAATGTAATTACAATGACATATATACTCTAACATCCCCCCTTATTACATTATTGGCAAATTTCAATAGTATCTCGAAAATTTTCATATTTGATACGCCCAAGTGCTTTGGTAAAAATATCTGCAACTTGTGCATCAGTAGGAATGTATTGAAGTTGTATATGGTGCTTGGGAACTTCATATCGAATGAAATGACATCTGGTATCAACATGTTTGGTACGTTCATGAAAAATTGGATTTTTGACAAGATTCAAAACACCTTGATTGTTGCAAAACAAATGAAGATGAATATTCTTTGGAAGACCCATGTTTGTAAGAATGCGACTTAACCACATTATCTCGCAGACTGCTTCACTGGCTGCACGATATTATGCTTCTGTAGAAGATAAAGCAACCACATGTTGCTTCTTACTGTGCCATGAAACAGGTCCAGATCCTAGATGAAAAACATATCCAGAAGTAGATTTACGATCATCAATGGATCCAACATAATCTGAATCTGTGTATCCTAGTAAGAAAAACTTATTATTCTTTTTGTATTCCAGACCATAATTTGTACTACCATGAACATAATGAAGAACTCTTTTTGCTGCTTTCCAATGACTCATCTTAGGCTCTTGCATGAACCTTGAAATATATCCCATAGCAAAACTGAGATCTGGCCTGGTATTTGTCAGATATAGGAGACTCCCAATCAATTGGCGATAGAGAGTACCATCTACCTGAGGTGATTCATCATATCGGGATAACTTAAGTCCTTGCTCCATTGGAGTTGCTTTTGACTTACAGTTAGTCATCCGATATTTTTCTACTAAAATCTTGGCATATTTCTTTTGTGTTACTCTGATATGAAATCTTTGCTGAGTAACTTCTAAACCAAGACAATAGTGCAGAAGTCCTAGATCTGTCATTTCAAATGATTGCTTCAAATCATTTTTCACTAAGTCAATCATTCTTTTCGAGCTTCCTGTTATGATCAGATTGTCTACATAAAGTACAAGGATCACTATATCAGAACCATTTTTCTTAATATAGAGATTTGCATCTGAATGACTTCTTTTAAATCCATGCTGCACAAGGTGACTGTCTATCTTGATATACCAAGCTCGAGGAGCTTGTTTTAGCCCATACAAGGATTTGATCAACTTGCATACTTTTTGTTCTTGCCCCTCGACCACGAATCCTTCTGGTTGAGTCATGTATACTTCTTCCTGTAAGTCACCATTCAAGAAGGCACTTTTAACATCCATTTGATGCAACTTCCACCCAAACTAAGCTCCCATGGCACAAAGTACTCGAATGGTAGTCATTTTTGCAGTAGGGGCAAAAGTCTCTTCATAGTCTATACCTTCTTTCTGAGCATATCCCTTTGCAACAAGTCGGGCTTTATGCTTATCAATAGATCCATCTGCCTTATACTTCATGTTGAACACCCATTTGTAGCCTATGGGTTTCTTTCCTGTTGGCATGTCGACTAACTTCCAAGTATTATTTTTTATGAGAGACTTATGTTCTACATCCATGGCCTTTTTCCACTGTGGTTTATCAAGTGCAGATTGAACCGTTGTGGGTTCATTTGCATTCAATGTAGACATATAAATATTTTCGTCATCCTCATCTTCTTCTCTATCATTTTATGTACCCACTAACAAATCATCAAAGTGTTGACAAAGTTCGTCAACCTCTGAAGTAGATTCCTCTGCTCTCATTTGCTGAGTCATACTGTGAGTACATGGCCTATCTAGAGATAGATCTGGAAGGGAATTCAACTTAGCATCTCTCAAAGTGCTAGTGTACCATTTTGGAACTTTCTGTTGTTGTTGTGGTAATTGAACCTCCTTCTTAGGTTCTTCTTCATATAGATATACAGTTTTGGATGTGTCTTTTGATGTGAAAGCTTCATCAAATATAACATCTCTACTTACGTGTGTCTTCTTGGTCTTAGTATCAATCAATCGATAACCTTTTGAATACTCATCATAGCCAAGAAAGATACACTACAGGGTTTTCTCATCCAACTTCCTCCTTTTCTATTTTGGAATGTGCATGAATGCTTTACATCCAAACACCCTTAGATGAGAAATGGAAGGTTTCTTACCACTCCAAGCTTCTTGTGGTGTTTTCCCTTGTAGAGCTCTAGTGGGTGCTCTATTTAGGAGGTATAATGTTGTGTTTACTGCTTCTGCCCAATATTGATCCTCAAGATGTGCTCCCTTTAGCATACATTGAACCATTTCCATAATGGAACGATTTCTCCTCTCTGCAACTCCATTCTGCTGAGGTGTATAGGCTGTAGTCAGTTGTATTTTGATCCCATGTTTCTTAAGAAACTTTGAAAACTCTTCAGAGGTGTATTCCCCCCCGATCTAAGCGGAGGGTTTTTATCAAACAACCTGACTCCTTCTCGACAATTTTCTTGAACTGTTGAAAGTAGAGAAATGCTTCTGATTTCAACTAAAGAAAGAAAACCCACATCTTCCATGAGTAATCATCAACAAATAGTTGAAAATACTTCTTCCCACCATAGTTGGATGGCATAGGACCACACATATCGGTATGTACCAGCTCTAAAGGTTTTGTAGCTCGAGAGGAGCTAGCTTCAAAAGGTACTCTGTGTTGCTTCCTTGCTAAGCAATCCAAGCAAACTGGTAAGATAGACGAGAGTGGGGGTAGACTTGTCACCATCCCATATTTGTATAATTCAAGAAAATATCCAGAACTGAGGTGCCCATAACGTCTATGCCAGAGAGAGGTGGCCTCCTTTGTAGTTGCAGCCATAGCAACATGAGGAGTTGAAAGGGCATCTAGAATGAACAAGCCATGTTTGTAGGATCCGGTTGCAACATGTTTACCACTATGGGTGATAAAACATATCTTCTTGCCTTTGACAACTCGAAACATGACATCCATATTTCTATCCAACATTTGTGTGACTGAGAGTAGATTATTGGCTAAACCTAGAACATAGAGAACTTTCTCAATTTGACAATTACCATCAGGAAGAGACACAAAAATATCCCCTTCTCCCTGTACTTGATAGACTTGATTGTCAGCAATTGTGACTAGCTTACCCTCTTTCTCCACAAAAGTATCAAACCATGATTTGTCCCCAGTCATGTGTTTCCTAGCTCCTGAATCAATATACCATACATCATCTATCTGGGAAGACGAAGTATGGGTCATGAGCACCTTGTGTGCTCTTTCAGAGTCAAAATTTGAATTGGACCCAAGAGAATCTAATTCTAAATTGGAGTCAGCATAAGCAACATGGCCTTTAGGTTGCTTATGTTTGTTGTATTTCTATTTGTTTTTTGCCCTTCTTCTGAGGACCTCTATCATTTTTTTGTTTGTTTTTGAACCAACATCTGTTGGTGTCATGGTTATTCATATCACAAATCTTGCAATATTTTGTATCCTTCTACTAATTTTACTTCCCTTTGCCTTTGGAAGAAGGACCCTATTTTTGAAACTGTCCTTGTTTTTTACCACTTTGTTGTGTGGAAAGGGCATTATTTGGCACATCATATTTCTGGATCTGAGTTGCCTCCTCAGTCTGAAGCAAATTTACCTGCTCCACAAATGATACTTGTCTACCAGAAACATTGAGAGAAGTGATCAACATCTTGTAGGAGTTTGGTAATGCTCTCAAGATGACAGAGTTCAAGACATCATCATCCACTGGTTTTCCCATGGCATTCAATTTGGCTTTCAAGTTAGCCACTCTGCAAAGGAATATATCAACTGTTTCCCTAGAATTCATACTGAGATTATGTAGTTGAGTTTGAAGATGTAGAATAGTGGATTGATTCTTTCCTTCATATACTGTGATCAAGGCATCCCAAGCTATCTTACTAGTTTTTGCATCACAAATATGAGGCTGCACCTCATCTGTAGTAGCAAGCAAGATAAACACAAGACTCTTCTTATCTTTCTTATCCCAAGCATCTTGATCTGTTCCTATTTTCTGAGGGCGTTTTGCAGTGCCAGTCACTACATCCCATAGATATTCCAACTAAAGAATAGCTTTCATATTTGTCTTCCATGGAACAAAATTAGGACCTTTCAACAATTGTGAATCTGAGAGATACTTATGAATTGTGGCCATTATGAAGGTTCCTTATATCACCAATTGGTCTCCCTTTCTTTATACCTGCTAGATCTTTATATCGTAACCATTCAATATATACCTGCCCTTACGTGAGGGAGACTATAGGTATATAGGAATAGTATACTACTCAATATGTACCCGCCCTTACGTGAGGGAGACTATAAGTACATATGAGAAGCACAATATATTGAACATAGGCGATACTAAAAGGGCATCGTGTTGTTAATGACACCTACCATAGAAAGTTTTATTCCTCATGCGTGGGGCGTAACTTCCCCTAAACACTTTGGAAAAAAAACTTTTGTCAGGATTTACGCCTAACAACAATCACGATGTGGGTATGAAATGGGAAAAAAAACTGGTTTGCCTTATTTCTCCCCGATGATTAATAGAGAACAAGCTCAGACATCGTTTTTGCAGCTATATTAGGCGACGAATACAGTAGTCCAAAGCACGATAACATTACCTATAAGTGTGGACCAGAGGTATCTCAAATACCGAACACTATTGTGCAATAAATTGCACAAATAGGGTATAAATTTGGGGTCTTATATTTTTTGAATTTATGATTGTTAATGCAAGAAAAAAGATATTTAAATGCAAAAGAAACAATCACAAATGCCCATAAATTTAAACACCTATTACAAATCTAGCAATTATTTTGCCAAATGATTGGATTTCCCCCCTTTATCTTACAATTTTGCAAATGAAACATGTGAAGACCTGAGATCTCTCCCCCGTCAATTTGCAAAATAGAAAAGGAGTGAAAAAAAATTGGTACCTGAACACCCAAAAAAAATCTTTGGAGCCGTCAAGGCATCATTGGACTGCGCAGGCGTCAAATGACCACGTCCGGGCGTCAATTGTGTAGTTCGGGCGTCAAAAATGCACTACGGAGCGTCAAACAGGTGACCCACCGTCAAAACATGTGATCCGCCATCAAAACATGCCACCCGCCATCAAAAAACATGCGTCGAGCATCAAAAAAATTTCACCCATCGTCACAGCACACGCAGAGGGACTGGAAAATGCAACCTACCACCAAACAATCACCGCGCTTACCACGGGAGCCAGAGGGCCCGATGTGAACAAGAAGGGACTAAGTTATTGTTAGCAGCATCGGGGCCGGAGAAGAGGGAAATTTTTTTTTAATCCCACATGGCCTATGCTGCCACTGTGGGGATCTTTAAAATGGCAAAAAGCTACTATAGCTTTCGATTGCCTTCGGGCAACCACCCCGCCCTTTTGCCTCCACAACCGTCCATCGTCGACCCACATGCCCGATCCGCCCTGTCAAGATTTCCTCTATCTGCGTGCCTCATGTGTCCTCTGTCTGTGTGCCGTTGTGTGCCTCACGTGTCCTTTGTCTACGTGTCGTCAGTCTTGTTGGATAGGGTAGTTTGTCTTCTGTCTGTGTTCATCAGTCTCGTGTCCGTTAGGATCTATAGTCTGTCCTCTATCTGTGTTCGTTAGTCTCACGTCCGTCAGGGTCCTCCAGTCTCGCGTCCGTCAGGGTCCTCCAGTCTTGTTGGCTGGTAGTCTTGTCTGCATCCGTAGCTTTGATGCTATGAAGAAATTGACAAAGCACTTTGAACATTCTGATTGATATCAATATAAAGGTTACAATGCGGTTTATGAGTTGGTTTATCTAACCAACTTGGTGGTTAATAAACCAACCTAGAAGCGCCTACGAGCGCTATCATTTTTGGCATAATGTAATTACAATGACATATATGCTCTAACACTAGTGGCAAGAGTACTGCGACTTACATTTTGTGTGCAAGGAGGCCAGTGTTTGAGTCTCGGTGGAAGCGCTTGGTAGGTGTGTTGAAAGTGCCAATCGTGAGGTACACGTTTTGCGAAATAAGGAGGGGATACAATTTTTGAAGCACATGGTGCTTCACCTATTTCCAACAAGTGTGTAGCTCGTGTGGTTGTTGATGCTGTAGTTGAGATGTTAGAGTGGGCTACATTGAGAGTTCGATTCCCTCCAAGGCAAAGGTAATATTTTTTATTTTAATTTTAATTAAATGCCTAATTTGGAGGTATAAGGTTGTTTAGTGGTTGATTTTGGAAAGGTTGCTTTGTGATAAAGTTGTGGTAGTTGAGAATTACCTTTAGGAGTTATAAGGAGAATTATGTTTTTATTTTTAAGTCTTAAAATTGCTATTGTGGAATATTAGAAGATTAAGACTTTCTGGGTAGTATGTTATTTTGAATTAAGGGTTTTTATGACTATTGTGAGGATATTGATTATTATTTAAGTTGAAGTGATAAGGTGTAATTTTGATATATATTTGTGATATGTTTTGTTGAATAAAATTATCCTCTAACCCTTATTGAGATTGACAAAGAAGTAATTGTGAGTGTGGCAGATTTGTGAGGTCAACTACTTGATATTCAAAAGGTATGGGCAAATTCTTCTTTGGTTGACTTGGTTGATTGGATTTATTGAAAATTAAGTTTGGAGTGAAAAGGACTTGATTAGGGTTTCCTTTTTGAAAGTGGTTGAGTTATTGCTTCAAGGTTTTCTAATTTGAGAGTTGAGATTAAAACCTTGTTTTATTAGCATTGTTTTTGAGATCATTGGTTGAGTGAAGTGTTTGAGTTAATGCTTCAAGGTTTTATGAAATTGAGAGTTGTGATTAAAACATTGTTTGATGAGCATGGTTTTTGAAGTAAGTTGTTATGCAAAGAACTTGAACTAGGGTTTGAAAAGATCATGAGTATCATTGTTATGTGATATTTTTTGTTGAGCATTGTTGGAAATATTTTGAGTTGGATGATACATGCTTGGACTAGGGTTTGTGAGCAAGAGTTGTTTATTGAAGTGATTGGTTGAGTAGAGTTGATTGAGCCTAGTCAAGTGGATGTATGAAGTGATTGTTCAAGTTCCATAAAACAAACTATTCTATATTATGATTTGAGTTGAGATTGAGTTTTTGAGAATAGAACATATTGAGTCTCTAACAATTCTCTTTATGCTTCTATGATATTGAGTTGAGAAAGTGATTGAGTTTATGAGAATAGAACATATTGAGTCTCTAACAATTCTCTTTATGCTTCTATGAGATTGAGTTGAGAAAGTGATTGAGTTTGTGAGAATAGAACATATTGAGTCTCTAACAATTCTCTTTATGCTTCTATGAGATTGAGTTGAGAAAGTGATTGAGTTTGTGAGAATAGAACATATTGAGTCTCTAACAATTATCTTTATGCTTCTATGATATTGAGTTGAGAAAGTGATTGAGTTTTTGAGAATAGAACATATTGAGTCTCTAACAATTCTCTTTATGCTTCTATGAGATTGAGTTGAGAAAGAGATTGATTTTTTGAGAATAGAACATATTGAGTCTCTAACAATTCTCTTTATGTTTATATGAGATTGGACAAGTTCTTTGTGAGCTTGTTGAGCAGAGTTGTGCAGGTTCTATGTGGACCTACTGAGCAGAGTTGAGCAGGTTCTATGTGGACCTATAGAGCATATTTGGACAAGTTATGTGTGAGATTTTTGAGTAGATTTGGACAGGTTCTTTGTGGACATGTTGAGAAGATTTGAGAAGGTTCTAAGTGGACCTGTTGAGCAGAGTTGTGTAGGTTTTGTGTGGACCTATTGAGCAGATTTAGATAGGTTCTATGTGGACCTATTGAGCAGATTTGGACAGGTTCAGCATGGAAATTTTGAGTAGATTTGAGTAGGTTTTGAGTGGACCTATTGAGAAAATTTGAGTAGGTTCTAAGTGGACCTATTGAGCAGATTTGTGCTAGACCGACTGGACTGTGTTTAGTGCAAGATTTGAGTAGATCCATGATAGACCGATTGGACTGTGTTTAGTATAGCATTGAGATAGAGCTTTGGAGGTGATAGAATAAAGAGGATGGAGTCTCAAATGGATAGAGATCCATCAACCAAGATATTGAGGACATGCCTTCTGAGTGAGGACAAGAGTATTCAAGTGGAGAGAGATCCACCAATCATTGTATTGGAGGCAGTGTCTTATAGAGTATCACCAGCCAGAGCAAAGGAGAAAGAGTTCTCTTGTGGATAGATATCCACAAACCAGATTTAGGGGATCAACATATCCTTTGGACAGAGGTCCATAAAAATTGTAATTGGGAAGGATTCCCAAGAGATCATTTGAGAAATATTTAGAAGAAATATTTTCTTCGTAGAAGTAGCCATCTTTGGGTGAACCATGTTAAATCTGTGTCTCTATTGTGTATGGTATTTTATGCATTGCTTTGAATACTGCTATTGATACTGCTATCTATACACTGCATAATATTGATTTAAAAAGAAAAGTAAAAAGTGCTCTTATATTGTTCACCCCCTGTCTCAGTATAAGCTTGTGTTCTTCATCATTTTAATCATCGATTCCTCTAGAGTGGTACTAAGGAGAAAATAAAATGGGCCTTGGTAAAATGGGACACTTTGTCTTCCTAAGAATGAAGGGGGTCAGGATTCTGATATGTTATTTATAACAACAAAGTTGTAGCTGCTAAATTATATTGGAGGATTTTACATAACCCCAATGCCCTTTGGGCCAATAATATCTGTGCTAAATATGCTGAGACCAAAAGTCGTGAAGACCTTGTTCACTATAAATTGCCTACCAAAGGTTCTCCCATTTTAGCGGTTCTTAATATTGGTGAGGATTTGATTAAGAAAAAGTTATTTTGGATCATTCATAATGGTCAACAAGTAAATTTTTGGATAGATTCTTGGGATGGTCACTAGCCTCTCATAACTCAATTTCTTGATTGGAGGCCTTGCATGGAGGAGCTCCACCGAGATAATTGGATAAAGGTGGCTAACTACTATTGATACCATACTAGTACTTCAAAGGTTGGTAGATATTGGATCCCTATTGAGGACTGGCCTATTAAAATTCTAGAAATTCAAAGACAAGACATCCAATGCATCCTGCATATGATATCTCTCTCTTGGTCCCATGATAAATATTGTTTTCGATGGAACAACACTACTAAGGGTGAGTATTCAGATGCTCAAGGTTATTTGTCCTTATTCCATAATAATCCCAACCAATTTTATGATATTTTCTTAGCTGTGGGCTCAAAAGCTCTAGCCTAAAGTGAGGTTCTTTATTTGGATTTTATTATATCGTAGGGTGCTAACTGGTGAGCAACTTATAAAACGTGGTTTTCATGGCCCTTTTAGATGGAAAATGTATGAAAATAATGTGAAAACTCTTAGCCATATTTTTATTGAGTGCACCTTAGCCTCTGAGCTATGGAGGAGAATGACCATATTACTTGGTTTACAATGGTCCAATTTTCTACTTTTGAACAACTTTGGAGGAATTTACCTAAAGAGGAGGGTGTTGATCATTTCATTAGGCAGTTAGTTTGGAAGGGTCCTACCATTCTACCTTGGAATATCTATAATGAAAGAATCTATCATATTTTTAATCAAGAAATAAAGGATATTCACTATATCTGGAAAAAGAACTTTGCCAACTTAGTTGAATCAGTCCAACAACTCCTTAATCACCCCCAAAACTCCCACCAAAAATGGGAACAAGTGATGCAAATATTGAAGATCAAGTCTTCTAAGGGCAATTGACTTAAAGGAAATGTGAGTAATTACAATATGGAAAGAACAAGAAATTGACAAACTCCTCCTAAGGATTATGGAAAATTCAATACTGATGGAGCCTCTAGGAGGAACCTCAAAAAAGCTAGTGTAGGAGTGTCAACAATGCGAACATAATGCCATTGATAATCATTGAATAAATAATACAATTGTTGACTTAGAATAGCCCGTAACGTTATGGAGCTAACAAGGTGCTGAATAGATAGTGGTTAGTAGTGGTTACAACAATACTAACCATTGACTAAATAATGTAATAACCAACCAAAGCTACGCTAACATCCCCCCTTTATTACATTATTTTGCAATACATAGAGAGCTGCGAAACAATTCAAATTTGACACGTGCAAGTGCCTTAGTGAAAATATCTGCAACTTGAGCATCGGTGGGAATGTACTGAAGCTGAATTTGGTGCCTTGGAACTTCGTCTCGAATGAAGTGACATTGTGTGTCAATGTGCTTGGTTTTCTCATGATGCACTGGATTCTTAACAAGGTTCAAAACACCCTGGTTGTCGTAGAACAAGTGTATTGGAGATTTTGATGGATGACCCATACTTGTCAAAATGCGATGCAACCATATCACTTCGCACACAGCTTCACGTGCGGTGTGATACTCTACCTCTGTAGATGAGATAGCAACCACCTGTTGCTTCTTGTTGTGCCAAGAGACAGGACCGGATCCAAGATGAAATATATATCCTGAAGTTGACTTACGATCATCATATGACCCGGCATAGTCAGAGTCCGTGTATCCTTGCAAGAAGAATTTGTCATTCTTCTTGTATTCTAGGCCATATTCCATTGTGCCACGGACATAGTGAAGAACACGTTTTGCTGCTTTCCAGTGAGTAGTCTTAGGTTCCTGCATGAACCTCGAAAGATAGTTGACAACAAATACGATATCTGGCCTAGTATTAGTCAGATATATGAGACTCCCAATCAGCTATCGATAGAGAGTACCATCTACCTGAGGTGAATCATCATATCATGATAACTGAAGTCCTGATTCCATCGGAGTTGCCATCGGCTTGCAATCAGTCATGCGATATTTTTCTAACAGTGTCTTGGCATATTTTTTCTGAGTCACTTTGATGTAGTGCTCCTTCTGGCTCACTTCCAGACCAAGACAATAATGGAGAAGTCCGAGATCTGTCATCTCAAAATATTTACACAAGTCTCTTTTGACAGTAGAGATCATAGTTTTTGAACTCCCTGTAATGAGCAGATCATCAACATAGAGTACAAGCAACACTATCTCAGAACCTTGTTTCTTGAAATAGAGGTTTGCATCTGATGGACATCTCTTAAATCCATGTTGCAGGAGGTGATTATCCATTTTTATATACCAAGCTCGAGGAGCTTGTTTTAAACCATATAAGGATTTGACCAACTTGCACACTTTCTTCTCTTGGCCTTCCACTTCAAATCCTTCAGGTTGTGTCATGTAGACTTCCTCTTGGAGATCACCATTCAGAAAAGCACTCTTGACATCCATCTGGTGAACTTTCCACCCATACTGTGCTGCCATAGCACAAAGAACTCGAATGGTGGTCATCCGAGCAGTAGGTGCAAAAGTTTCTTCATAGTCAATGCCTTCCTTTTGTGCATAGCCCTTTGCAACAAGGTGGGCCTTATGCTTATCAATTGTCCCATATACCTTGTACTTGACTTTGTACACCCATTTGTAGCCAATGGGCTTCTTTTCATGTGGCAGATCGACAAGCTCCCAAGTTTTGTTCTTTTTTAGAGACTTATACTCAGCATCCATAGCAACCTTCCATTGTGGCTCACTAAGGGCATCTTGTACAGAAGCAGGTTCATGTTCATTCATTGAAGACATAAACACCCTGTCATCATCTATATCCATATCCTCTATTTCTCTCTCTGGATCTACAGAAAGTTCCTCAAAATATTGACAAAGATCATCAACCTCAGTAGTCTCTGTTGCTACTCTTTCCTATCGAGCCATACTACGAGTACGAGGTCTATCCAAAGTCAAATATGGTGGAGTGGATAACTTTGAGTCTCTGATTGTACTTGTATACCATTTTGGATTCTTCTTCTATGGTGATGAAGAAGATGAAGAAGTAGAAGGACCTCCAGTATTTGGTGATGAAGGGGACTTCTCAACTTTAGATTCCACAAGATCTAGGTATACATCAGATGTGCTTTGTGATGTGAAAGCCTCATCAAAAACAACATCTCTACTGACATGAATCTTCTTGGTCAAAGGATCAATCAAATGATAACCCTTAGAGTGCTCATCATAGCCAAGAAGAATACACTTCAATGTCTTCTCATCTAGCTTCTTCCTTTTCTCTTTCGGTATGTGCATAAAAGCTTTACATCCAAAAATGCGAAGATGAGAGATGGAGGGTTTTTGACCACTCCATGCTTCCTATGGAGTCATTCCTTTTAGGGCCTTTGTGGGTGCCCTATTCAATAGATATACTATAGTGGTGACAGCTTCTGCCCAAAATTGTTGCCCAAGACTAGCTCCTGTGAGCATACAACGAACCATTTCCATGATAGAACGGTTCCTCCTCTCAACAACTCCATTTTGCTGAGGAGTGTAAGCAGTAGTTAACTGTCTCGTGATCCCATGTGCAGTCAAGAATGCAAAAAAATCTTTAGAGGTAAACTCCCCCTCGATCTGAGCGGAGGGTCTTTATAGAAGTCCTTGACTCCTTCTCAACAGATTTCTTGAATTGTTGGAAGAAACTAAAGGCTTCAGATTTTAGATTAAGAAAGAACACCCACATATTTCATGAGTAGTCATCCACAAACAACTAAAAATACCTCTTCCCCCCACAACTAATTGGTGTGAAAGGACCGCACAGATCGGTGTGAATCAACTCCAGAGGTTTCTTTGCTCTTGTAGAGCTCTTCTCAAAAGGTACTCTATGCTGCTTTCCTGCCAAGCAGTCAGAGCACACTGGCAATGTGGAAGAAAGGGAAGGAAGACCCTTTACCATCTCATACTTACTGAGCTCAAGTAAGTAGCCAGAACTAAGATGCCCATATCTCTTGTGCCATAGGGAAGTTGCCTCCTTGGTAGAGACTATCATGGCAACATGGGGAGTAGAGATAGCATCTAAGGCAAATAAGCCATGCTTATATGAAGTTGTTGCAATGTTCTTACCCCTCCTGGTAATAGAACAACACTTCTTGCCATCCTCAACATGAAAGTTCACAACCATATCTTTATCCAAAATTTGTGTGACTGACAACAAATTGTTCGCCAATCCTGGAACATAGAGGACTTTTTCAATCTGACACTTGCCATCAGGAAGAGTGACTAAAACTGTACCCTCTCCCTGAACCTTGTAGGTTTTGTCATCAACAATAGTGACAGGTTTGCCCTCCTTGGCCTCAAATGATTCAAACCATGATTTGTCGCCAGTCATGTGCTTACTAGCACCAGAATCGACATACCATACATGATCCTTCTGCTTGGAGGTTGTGGTAGTCATGAGCACCTTGTGTGCCCACTCAGAATCTGAGTCAGATTCTTCAACAACAACATTCACCTTGGGTTGCTTGTTCTTATTTTGTGGTTTGTTCTGGCCTTTTTGTTTAGATTGCTTATTCTTGTGCCAACACCTGTTTGTGTCATGGTTGTCTTTGTCACAAATTTTGCAATATCTCTTCATTTGTTGAGGTTGTTTCCCTTTTGAATCTTTGTGAGAATTTCCTCCCTTATAAAAATTACCCTTCTTCTTAGAACCCTTCCTGTTGGAATAGAGGGTTGTATTAGAAGAATCATCTTTCTGAAGTTGGCGTGCCTCCTCTTCTTGAAGCAGATTGACCAACTCAACAAAGGTAACTTTTCTCTGTGACACCTGAAGTGAGGTGATCAACACCCTGTAAGAATCAGGTAAAGCTCTCAATACAACTGAAGTAAGGAGCTTGTCATCTACAGGTTCTCCCAAAGAATTCAATTTTACTTTCAACTCAGACACTCTGCATAGAAAGAGTTCAACTGTCTCACCCTGCTTCATACTCAAACTGTGAAGTTGAGATTGAAGGTAAAGAATGGTGGAATCATTCTTTCCCTCATAAATGGTTTGAAGGGCATCCCATGCCTCTTTACCATGTTCTTTGTCAGCAATGTGAGGTTGAACTTCATCTGAAACAGCAAGCAAGATGAGCACTCTTGCCTTGTTATCTTTCTTATCAAATGCTATCTGATCTACAGTTGGAGGTGTAGTTGTTGTTGATCCAGATGTTGGTGAAGGTCTTGTTGTTGCTCCAGAAACAACATCCCATAAGTCTTCCATGACAAGGATAGCCTTCATCTTGTTTTTCCATGGTGTGTAATTAGGACCTTTCAATAACTGATGAGCATCAGTCATTAACTTTGCAGCCATAGTGAGGGTTCCTTATATCACCAAATGGTCCCCCTTTCTATATACCTTTGTGCTAGGCCTTTATACCATACAAAATACCCACCCTTACGTGAGGGAGACTATAGGTATTTTGAAAGATAAAAAAAATTACCCGCCCTTACGTGAGGGAGACTATAGGTAATTTTTAGAGATCATACGATACGTGGAACTTAGGCGGTACTGAAAGGGAATCATCTCATTGATGGCACCTACCATAGAAAGTCATCAATCCTCATGCGTGGGGCGTAACTTCCCCTAAACACTTTGGATGTCAGAACATTCATCAAGATTTACGCCTAAACACAAGAACGATTAGGGTAGTGGATGGAGTAAAAAAATAGCAAAATGGTAAACTTATATCTCCCCGACGATTGATAGAGAACAAGCTCAGACATCATTTTGGTAGCTATATTAGGTGGTGGATACAGTAGTCCAATCATGACAACATTACCTGTAAGTGCGGACCAGAGGTATCACAAATACCGAATGTTGTAGTGCAATAAATTGCATGGATGGGTTCAATTATTTTGGGGACTTAGGAGTGCTTGATTTTACTTTAATGAAGTAGTGCAAATGGAAAGAAATGCAACATACATCAAAAAGTGCCCACAAAAATAATGAACCTAAGGTGTCGGTTTCCACCGAAAATGCACCTTTTACAATTTGCCAATTTTGAAGAAATGCTGAAAAATTCTTTCACTCTCCCCCCTAGATTTTGCAGTTTTGAAAAAATTGTGCTCTTTGAAAAAAAAATTCCCCCTTTCACTTTTGCAGAAAAAAAATGCCCCCCTTTTTAAGTTTGAAAATATTTCTCCTAATGTCTTAAAAAATTTTTTAAAGTTTAATTAAATAATTTTTCTAAAAAAAAATTATTTCAAATATATATTTTTTATTTAAAATAACTTTTTTTTAAGAAAAAATTTAAAAAATTTAATTAAACTAAAAAAATTTAAAAAAACATTAAAAAAAAATTAAAATCAAACTTAAAGAAAATATTGTATTACCTTTACCCACCCTGATAGCTCCTTTTGCATTAAAAGAAACAATGCTTTCGGTCATCGTCGGGAGTCGAACCTCTGATCTCGTGGTGAGCGCCTTTTCCTGACATAATTAACTGATCGGGCTAGGCCATCAGATGATAAAGAAGATGAAAAGCCTTTTATTTAAAGGAGAGTGCACACATTTTTTTTTAAAAATTGGGAATTATTTTATCCCACATCGATGCTGCGAAGCGTCCTGTGGTGTATAAAAGGAAATGCGCCCCTTATTGTAGTGATTGCCTTTGAGCAATCACTGCACGTTGTTTTGCCTCCCAAGATAACCAATCACGGACTGCCACCTCGCTATACCATGACGAATCACATGCTGCCACATCACCTATCCCTCTTGTGCCACGTCAGCCTTCCCATCGCCAAGTCAACATGCTTGTTGATTGCCATGTGTCCTCCTCCACGTCAGCCTCCTAGTTGGCCTCCTCAAAGTGCATGCCATATTTGCAAGCTCAGTCACAGTCAACATCTTCATCATGATCGGTTGTCAGGTTCCTTGAAATACATGCCAACTCTGTAGTCTAACAGAGTACTCAAATCCTGAATGCTTCCTCCAGGGTTGGATTTATCAGATCTTGGTGTTCGTCGAGGTCCTCCAAGATCAGATCTGTTAGTTGCGATAGGTCGCCTACTCATAGTCTGAATTCTGTTAGTCTAGAAATTTAGACTAGTCTGGAGTCACCTCGGGAAATGTGTTGAGGTGCTCACAATAGTTGACCTCGCGAATCGTGCCTGGGATAGTCTATGTCCAAAGTCCAAGCTCCCATCACCAAGTTGACAACCTCGAGAAACATGCCTGAGATACAGGTCCAGGCATACCTTGAAAAATGTGCCCAATCAAAAAATTAGACCGAGTCTCCCTCTAAGCTCTAATACCATGTCAAAAATGCAAACATAATACCATTGATATTCATTGAATAAATAGTACATTGTCGACTTAGAATAGCCTGTAACAGACGGAGCCAACAAGTCACTAAATAGGTAGTGGTTAGTAGTGGTTACAACAATACTAACCATTGACTAAATAATGGAATAACCAACCTATACGCTAACATGGAAAATTCAATACCGATGTAGCCTCTAGGAGGAACCTTAGAAAAGCTAGTGTAGAAGAAATTAGTAGACTTTTAGATGGCTCCGTGGTTTTCACTTTTGTTGAGAATTTGGGTATCCGTTCCAATAACCTTGTTGAGGGGTATGGTATCCTCAGAGGCCTTCAAGAGGCTGCTAAGGCTAGATGGAAAAAGGTGTTGGCTGAATCTGACTCCCAAATCATGATTAATCTTTTGAAGACTCCTAAGAATCATAAGGTTGATTGGAGAATAAAAAGAATTTCTAAGAAGATTCAATTAATCCAAATGGGCTTTTTGAAAGTGGATTACAATCATGTGGTCAAAGAACAGAACATGAGTGTTCATTCTTTAGCTAATTTGGCATTGGACAAAGGTGATATTACTTGCTACGACCACCCTCCCAGATGGTGGGCTTCACAAATAAGGGAAGTTTTACTTTTTATCCTTTCTTTGGATAGCTCTAGTACTAGAGGTACCTAGTTCATTTTTCCTTTGATTTTGCTTCTCTTTGGTTCGGTCAGGGTATTTGAGTTCCCTCGCTTAGACATATCTTTCCTATGTTTCCTCTATTGAATCTTGCCCTAATAATCTTTTGGCCTACAAAGGTCGTATTTGTGTTTTATTTTTTTTGTTTTATTTTTTTTTATAGTTTTTCGAGGGGGGTGTGTGTTTTTTGTATGATTTTGTGTTTTATCTTTTTTTTTTTGTGTTTTTGTTATTTTTTATGTTTTTGTTTTTTGGGTTTTTGTTTTTTTAAAGTGTTTTTGTGTTGTTTTCTTGTTTTTTTTTTCTTATGTGTTGTGTTTTGTTGTTATTTTTTATTTTTATATATTTATTTGTTTGTTTTTTTTTAGTTTTTTGTTGTTTTTATGCTTTTATGTTGTTTTTGTTTGTTTTGTGGTTTGTATTTTGTTTGTTTGTTTGTTTTTTGTTTGATTGTCTTTGTTTTTTGATGTGTTTGTTTGTGTTTTGTTATTGTTTTATGTGCAAGCCCTATGTATTTTTGGTGGAATAGATACCTCTACCTCCTTGGGACTTACCCAAAAGTGGCATCCCATTTGGGGTGTTTTCCACAAACAAAAAAAAAATTATAGTTCAGAAGTTAGCATGTCTTTAATCCTCTATTTTTTTAATTGGTTATATGGTATTGAGACACATAAAAACCACCTTATTATATCATGACTACACAATGATATTATAACCGCTCAACCTATATCATGACTGCATAGTGATATTATACTCGTTCAACCATTATACATGTGTTATTTGACAAGATTCAAATTTGGATCTCCTCCTTGAAAGTGGAGGAAACAATTTGGTTGAGCTAATGCCATGTAATGATTTTAGTCATATGTTAGCATATTAACATAAGATGAAATTATATTTATAATATTATTGATTTGTTTATTTTGTTGAACGACATGCATGGTATTAAAATAATAGTATATAAGCTACCTATAGAAAAAGTGGATAGAATAAATCACACACCAAAAGTTGTCATACTAGCTATAAAAGCTAGAATAGAACAAAAGTACTTTCCTATGGAAAATTACAAGGTTTTGCAAAGAGTCTATAATTAACACAAAAAAGAAATATAAAGAATTTAGAACTATCCTATGTTAATGCAGGAGGTAGATTATCATCATCTTGAGCTTTTCAGGTTAATTGAATGTCATCCTACTCTTGAGTTGGGTGCTTTCATCCATCATTGTCCAATTAGTCATTGGAAGTGTGGTCTTCTAACCAACCATATTCCTATGTTCTTGGATGGGTCTAATTATCCTAATCATATTCCTAAACCTTAGGTTGTATGTGAATCTCGAAGATAAATTCATTCGCTCCTCTACAAACAAGTAAAATTGTCAGTGCAATAGTGGAAAATTTGTCAAAAATTGCCCAAACATCATGTCTTGTCACCCTACTTGCAACCCTTGGGTAACTAGATTGAGGAGAGAAGTGATGCCTATTGGGAGGGTTAGATTGATGTTGTTGCTTTGATTGATGATCTCTCTTGGGTGAGGGATCTAGGGGCACTTAACTAATAGTCGAGGTATTCCCCTAATGCTCTATGAGTGTTTGTAGATGTGCCACCTTCATGGCCATTTTATTTACCTGAATTGAGGTCTAGATTAACACATGAAAAATACTTTATACTATGACATAGATAAAGAAGTGATAAGAAGTAATAACTTGAGAAAAATAATATTATTTATATATTTTAAAATTAGGAATGAAATGTTAATTCTTATATGTGCCATGTCTCTTATAGGGGAAGTGGAAAGATCAAAAGTGTCCAAGAAACACTTGTTGTGAAGTTAACCAATAGGTAAAAGGGGTGTAAAACATGTTGGAGAATGTTCTATTATTTGGTACATGCTAATGTATCCCCATGGTACCTATGATACAATGTAAATATTAGAATAGGGTTTGAGTCTATAGTTTAGGAGTGTGATTTATATTTTCTTTTATGTAAGTGTCTATGTGGAGGATATGCACAAGTGTCATGTAATTAAGTATGCAAGTGTGTAATGTGAGAAAGTGCACAAGTGTCATGTAATTAAGTGTGCAATGTGAGAAAGTGCACAAGTTTCATGTATTAGGTGTGCATGTAGAAGTGTGTAAGTGTCATGTAGAAGTGTGCAAGTGTCATAGAGTTAAGTGTGCAAGTAAATAGAGATTCAAGAGTCATGTATACAAGTGGTAAGATGAGAAGCCAAAAGGACATGAGAGGTTTATCTTATGTATGGAATAAGAAAGGTTGCAACTCCTAGATATGTGAGGAGTGCAATAGTCAAGTATTTGAAGAGTCACATTTCTAAGGTTATATTATGGAGACAAAGCTCCATGAAATGTATCTAGAAAATGTATGAAATATTCAAGCATTAATATTGAAGCTTGTATGCATATTTTGAGCAATTCTATTGTAAGTTTTCTTCATGTTATTGCATGAATGAATTTGGTCATTTATATTCAAATATATCATTTTCATGAATAGTATTACTAATTATGTTGGGTATTTTATATATTGATTGCTCTTATATTTAAGACCACTCAATATCTAGAATACTGGGACTAATATAATCAGACGTAAAAGCCAACAAAAAGGAAAAAATCATTTTTAGACATCTTATGCCTTAAGGTAAAAAAAAAAGGAAATGCTTGATATCCTCTCTTTCATTGCAAAATAGATAGGTAGGGTTAGGTGTAATATCCCCTTTCCAAGAAGGCAACTCGTTATGGTGTTCTAGCCTACTTTCGAGCTCCTGTAAGCCATGACAGGTGTGTGGGGGCCTAATGGAGGTCATTTAGTCATCATCCAAATATCGAGAGATTTCTAGTACCTGTATTTCGGAACCATTATGAGCATGGAAGCATGGAATTACTATTTTTAGTAAGTTTTTAGGGTTTTTGGTCTGACGGAAAGTGTAGTGTTACTGTTTGCCAAAAAGGGTATCCAGATTTATCTTCAGTTGGTGGATTGGTTAACCAGAGGTTAGATATTTTAATGAGCAAATGTTTGATTATATTAAATTAAATTAAATATCTAATTTAATATAGTTATAACTTTATTTTATAAAGTGGAGATATAAGGGGACATAAGTCACTTAAGTGATAAATAATATTTTATAAAGTGACTTTATGTTTTTAAAAGAGAGCAACTTAAGTTATAAAATAAATTTGTTGACCCTATGTTGAGCGCCTAGGTAAAAAGGGGATGCGGGACTTAAAAGTAAAATATGTTTTAATTTTTATCCCACATTGGCTGTGCAAGGGAGTTGTCTCAACAAAAGGTCTTTATATTTAGTTGCTTACTCTTATTATTTACATTATAGACATTTGATATTTGTTTTCTCTAAGGAGATTGTTGGGAGCTCTGGTTGCAGACTCTATCGACTATTGGGGATGAAAACCTCCTTCAGTAACATTGCTTTCGGGTGTGAAAGATCACCCCTAGGAAATAAATCTGCCAGATTCATTCAAAGTTCAAGATCAAAACTTCAAGAAGATTCATAGAGGTATTTGTTTTGATTTGAAGAGTATAATTTCTTGAGGGTTTAATTGACATATTTATAGAAGGAAATTTGGTGTGTTTGTTTTGAGATTGCATATTTTTTATGCCATTGCTACAGTAGCCGTACTGCTATAGTACCGTGCTATAGTACTAGCTATACCTTTTTTGAAAAAGTTGTAGTTGAACATTAATTATTTGTAATTGATTTTGTTTCACTGTTAACTCTTTGCTGGGTGTCCCATTTTGAGATGTTGTTTGGGATATTTGAGTGGTGGGTGTATTCATTTCTTTATGCCATATTACCTTAATAGTTCGTACTGTTTCATGAGAAGGAAATTATATATATTGGATAGGGTTGTATAGGTTTGATCACTAGAAATCCTTCCCAATTAGTTTAATCATATGTGGAGAGTCTTTTAGTGTGTTTGCATGAGACATACTACTATAAGAAATTGTTGGTAATCTTCAAGATGGTGTTTCCTATCATCTGGATACTATTAACAGTTACAGAGGTCTGAAGCAGATTCTAGACCCTTCATTGAATATGTAGAATTTTGGCTGTGGGATACAATTATCTCATTTGAGAGAGTGCTGGTTAGTTTATTTATGAAAGGGGTAGGCAGAGTGCAGCTAAAAAAGTCCGCCATTTAGTTTCAGATCTGCCAAACATAATTGAATGAATATGGAGTGTAGCTACAACAATCCATAGTGTAGTTTCATATTTACCAGTGAACAATGAAATCATCTTGCAAGTTGGTACAGGTGTCCATTAGTTGAAGGGGTTTATAATTGAAGGGGGCCTTGTTCTTGCTCTTGAGGTTCCTTACAAACCAAAATCAGACTATGATAAGTTGCAGAAACAACTACAATAGACTTGTGATTATGCTTAAAGGGGAATAGGAGACACCAAAGTGCAGATACAGTGATCCATAAATAGGTTCAGACCTATAGTTTAATATATAATTTGCTTCATTCCCAAATCATTTATATATGTATATTGCTTGCATGTTGATATGGAGCAGTTTTCATGAATATGAATGAATAAAATGAAACTTGCTATAATGTTGCAATAACAAATTTATGCATGCTGATTCATTTATCAGTTTTGTTAGTATAATTTATAATTTGTATTACTTCATTATCGTTAGTCATATTGTTGTTGAAAGTAATAATCAAGAAAAATAAACTATGAGAGATTTATTAAAGTTTCCAAATATCTAAAGCGTAAAACTAGGGGGGACATTACAGTGGTATCATATCACATGTTGTTTTTGCTAGCCTGTTTGGGTAGTCAATCATGGCACTCTGTTGGCAATTTTGGGTACTTTGGGTACATTGCCTTTGCTCAAGTGTATAAGTTGTCATTGATGTCAAGAAGCTCTTGAAGGAATTTGATTTGATGTCAAATAATTTGTTTTGATGAAGGTTACGACATGACAGCTTTCAAAGGTCTTTTGCAAACCCCAAGTTGGCAGGTTTAAAGATTACAGGTGGATGCATTGGTTTAATGCATTTGGGTCCAGGAGGAAGTATTTATTTAAATAATTAAAAACCTTGTTAAGGTTCCATTTAATTATTTTTAAATAAATATTAAATTATTATTTGCAATGGGTTCTCCTAATCCATGGCGCAAATGTTTTAACATTGTGGGCGCTAGCCAAGACCTCCGTCGACGTGTTAAACTCCTCGCCGACGTCAAAGAGCTTATGGTAAATTGCATATAAATCTCCCTCGATGAAAACAAAGATTTATCCCATCCAAATTTTGAAAGGTGTTGCTCGCTGTGAATTCGTCTGTGTCTTCGCCATTTTTCGTGTATCCGTTGTTCGTTTGTCTGCACTCGCCGTTTGTCGAATCCGTCGTAAAGTTTATCGTCGTCGTGTTTGCGACAGAAGAAAGGGAGGGACTGTTGTTTCATTTTATCCCTGGTGCAGAAGGATCAAGGTTAACAACGTGAGGTTTAAATCTCACCGGGTGCCTTTGGCGCACCGGTAGCGGCTAGGCTGTTGGCGCGCTACCCGAACGGGAGGTTCCGCGTTCGAATATCGTGAAAGGGTTTTTCGTCGTGAAGTGGACGCAGCGGGTGGTGTTAGAATTCGTGCGCAAATTTCTCCATAGCGATTTTTGATGTTGGCTAAGGTATTTTCGAAATTAATTTTTGCTAAGTGTATTTTGCGGATGGAGGAAGTTTGTTAGAGGGAAAAACAGCTTAGGAGTTATAAGGAGTTTAAAGCTTGTTTGTATTTTGATAAAAGATTCTTTTTGAAGATGTTGTTGAAATATCTTATTGCATTCTTATGAGAGATAAATTTTATTTGTGATAAGACTATAAGGGAGAAATAAGGTGTATAAGGGTTAAATATTTCTTGTAATGTTGAGAGTGCTTTTGGTTGATTATGGAAATGAAAGCATGATGTTTTAAGGTTAAAATTGCTTCTTGTGTGGAGTTGTGAAACCTTAAGTGGGCAGCTTTGAGATTGACATTTGCTTTCATTAAATTGGTAATAATCAAGCTATTCTTTACTTGGTTAAAGTGTTGAGCTTACTCCTTTGTTGATGATTTGAAAAGTTGTGTGTGCTATTGTGAGTTGAGTTGGTGGATGCTTTTGTTCAAACAATATTGGAGAGAAAAGGAGTTCTACTTGTTTCCTTTTCTTGATGTTGATTGTGAAATGCTTCAAGGTTGTGTTTTGAGCTGAATGGTGTTGATTGAACCTTGTTTGATGAGCATTGTTGTTGAAGCCCTAATTGATGGTGAAAAGAACATGAGTATCATTGTTATGTGATTCTTTGCATAGTTGGCAATTGTTGGGGTTTCATGTTCTTGAAAGAAAGCATTCTATCCTATCCATTTCAGATATTGAGTTGAGTTTTCAGATTTGAGATTGAGTTTGAGTTGAGTTGATTTGAGTTGAGTTTTGAGATTGGGAGTTGAGTATAGAACATATTGAGTCTCTAACAATTCTCTTTATGCTTCTATGAGTTTGAAAAATCACATTGGGTCTCTAACAATTCACCTTGTGATTTCCTACTAAGAAAGTTTTTCTTGGTGAGCTTGTTGAGGTTTTGGACAGGTTCCTGGGGACTTGTGAGAGTTTTGAATTTTGGGGACTTGTGAGCAGTTTTGGATAGGTTTCGATGGGGACTTGTGAGCAGGTTTTGGACAGGTTTCGATGGGGACTTGTGAGCAGTTTTGGACAGGTTTCGATGGGGACTTGTGAGCAGATTTGGATAGGTCCTAGCAGAGGACTTGTGAGCTGAGTTTTGATAGTTCTATCAGAGAACTTGAGGACAGAGGAGCACTGGTTCTTTGAGAAGAACCTGAGGACAGATTTGGCAAGTCTTTGAGAAGGCTTGTGTGCAGAGGATTGATTTGTTCAAGTGTTGGACAGATCTGACATACAGAGGAAGACTTGTACTAGACCGACTGACTGTGTTTGGTACAGGTTGCTGAGCTACTGTGGACGTGATCATAGAAGGCAGAGGTCTCTTAGGCTAAGCATTGAGGACAGGAGGTCTTCGATGGAAAGGAGTTCCACGTGCTGGCAAGAGGTAGAGGTAGTTGATCTTCTGAGGGATCATTTCCAGAGCAGAGGGGAAGGTATCTCCTTTGAGTAGAGGCTCATAAATTTAGATTGAGGGGAAGGTATCTCCTTTGAGCAGAGGCTCATAAATTTAGATTGAGGGGAAGGTATCTCCTTTGAGCAGAGGCTCATAAATTCAGATTGAGGGGAAGGTATCTCCTTTGAGCAGAGGCTCATAAATTTTGATTGGGGGAAGGTATCTCCTTTGGGTCGAGGCTCATAAACATTGTAATTGGGAAGGATTCCCAAAGAACTTTGAGATAACTTTTAGAGAAAAGTTTTGTGGACGTAGCCCAACCATTCTGGGTGAACCACGTTAAAATTGGTGTCACTTTGTGGATGATATTATGCATTGCTTTGATATTGCTTTGGGTATATTGCTTTACTATTTTGAAGTATAAAGGAAAAAGTAAAAGAGGTCTTATACTGTTCACCCCCCCCTCTCAGTATAAGCTTGTGTTCTTCAATTGGTATCAGAGCAGGTGCCTTCGAAAAGTTTAATAGCTTGAAGGAAAAGCTAGTAAAGAACACAATGGATCATTCAAGTAGTAATGTAGCACCTATTCTTGATGGGTCAGATTTTGGTCTTTGGAGTGCAAGGATGAAGGTTCATCTAATGGCACTTGGTAATGAGGTATGGGAAGTGATTGAAGATGAGTACACTATTCCTGTACATGGTCCTAATACTAAAGAAGAAAGGCTCCTACATCACAACAATTCAAAAGCAATGAATGCAATCCTGAAAGGCTTACAGAAAGTAGATCTCACCAAAGTGATTCACTGCAAGACAACTAGTGAAATGTGGAAACAGTTGAAGGTGGTTCATACAGGTGATACAAATGTCAGAAAAGCCAAGTTAAGACACTTCAAAGGTATGTTTGAACAACTCAAGATGAATGATGATGAAAATATTAGTGACTACATGCTTCGTATGGATGAGGTTGTTAACTCCATGAAAGACTTAGGTCTTGAGCTTGCTGAAAATGATGTTTGTGATAAGATTTTAAGATCTCTTCCTAATAGATTTAGTGAAAATATTTCTGCTATTGAGGAAGCTAAAGATTTGGATAAGTTGAAAAAGGATGAGCTCCATAGTATACTTGCAGCATTTGAGTTGAGAACTCAAGTGAAGGTTGATGTCAAGAAAGAGGCAACTTTCAAGGCTACCAAGGAATCCAAGGGTAAACAACTTCAAGATAGTGATGAGTCTTCTAGTGATGAAGAGGCATATTACAACAAGAAAGGCAAGTTCTCTAGAAAACACAAAAGTATGAAAAATATAAGATGTTTCAATTGTGGAAAGTTTGGTCATTATGCTACTAACTGTATTGTTCCCAAGAATGAAAGTGATGAAGATAAACAAGATTCTAAGAGCAAGGATTCTGAAAAGCACAAGCATCACAGGAAGATCAAAGATGAGCACAACAATCAAGGAAAGAGGTATTCTCACAAGCACAAGAAGAGTTTCTACCTAGACAAAGCAAGTAAGTGTTCTAGTAGTGATAGTGAAAGTTCTTCAAGTGATAATGAAAATGAGATGTTGTTCATATCGAAAAAAGAGGAAGAACCGAAACATAGATTCATTATCATGAAATGTCTTAGATGTGGAAATTTTGGTCACCTTGAGGATGATTGCACAAATAATGATTTGGTTTCTAGTATGTATGAGGATGCTTCAGAAAACTATAAGGAAGATGCATGTATGGTTTTTGAAAAGGGTAGCACCTCTAGTGATAAGAAATCTGAAAAAGGCTTTGATGATTCAAAAGGCAATCAAATAAAGGATCTTGAAAGTGAACTTATTAGTGCTCTTAGTGCTTTGAAAAAGGAAAGAAAGAAGAATGCTAGACTCAAGGATAAGTTAGATGAATGTTGTATGGAGAGAGATGATCTTATAGAAAGTCTTGACTTCTCTATAGCTAAGACACAAGAACTCAAGGATGAGTTAGAGTCTAAGGTTCTTGAGTATAGTGAGTTAGAACAGAAAATGGCTTCTTTGAAAGAGGAAACTAAAGAGTACAAGGATAAGCTTTACAGGTTTCAAGATAGCTCCAAAAAGGTTAAGTCACTCATCAAAGGTCAAAGAAAGACAATAGATAAAACAGGCCTTGGTTTTGTTAAGCCACACAAGGAACAAGTTGGAGAGTCTAGTAAGAGACTCCAAAAGGAAGAGAGTTCTGATGAGGAAAGTACTTCAGAAAAGGAGTCCTTGAATGATAGATGCACAGAAATAGAAAACAGAATTCAGAATGAGAAGAAGAAGTTTTCAAGACCCAAGAGGTCAAATAAAGGAAAGTTTCAAGGCAGATGTTTTGCTTGTCACAGGTTTGGTCACATGGCTTCACATTGCATGGCTCAAGTGAAGAAGGTAAATGACAATTTCAGAAGTGCTAGTTTCTTTCAAGGGTATTGCTACTCTTGTCAATAGTTTGGGCACAAGGCAGTCTATTGCAAGGTAAATAACAGGAACAGGTTTGATCAAAATAGGTTTGGTCAGAACAGGTTTGGTTAGAATAGGTTTGGTCAGAACAGGTTTGGTCAAAACAGGTTTGGCCAGAACAGGTTTGGTCGTAACAGGTGGATTCAAAGATCAGGTTTACCTCAGAGAAACAACATCGTCAAGTGTTTCAAGTGCAACAATGAAGGTCACATAATCATACAAGTGTAGAGCTAAAATTCTAGAATACAGGAACAGGAACAAGTGGCATGATCAAGTCCAAGGATCAAGGCATGGACAAGAACAGGGATGAGAACAAGAACAAGAACAAGTGACAAGAACAAGAATATGGACAAAGAGTTCAAGAGAAGGCCTCGACAAGGAAGTTATAGATGCTGATGATGATCAGTGCCTAATGGGAGTTTTACTCCCACCCCAGAATTAATCACCTCATCAAGAGGTGGGGGAGGGACTAAGCTAAGAGGCTCATTCTTAGTCCCGAGCCCCAAAGGTGGCCCTTTGCCATTGATGACAAAGGGGGAGAGATATGAGTAAGGGGGAGAGCTTCAAAGTGAAGAGGAAAGCTTCAAGTCAGGGGGAGCAAAACTTCAAAGGAAGATTCTCAGTTGTGGGCACAGTTTCTCAGTTGTTAGCATAGTTGGTTTCAGTTTTGGCTCTTGAGAAGTGTTTTCAGTAAAGGTTTGCCATCAATGACAAAGGGGGAGATTGTTGGCAATTTTGGGTACTTTGGGTACATTGCCTTTGCTCAAGTGTATAAGTTGTCATTGATGTCAAGAAGCTCTTGAAGGAATTTGATTTGATGTCAAATAATTTGTTTTGATGAAGGTTACGGCATGACAGTTTCAAAGGTCTTTTGCAAACCCCAAGTTGGCAAGTTTAAAGATTACAGGTGGATGCATTGGTTTAATGCATTTGGGTCCAGGAGGAAGTATTTATTTAAATAATTAAAAACCTTGTTAAGGTTCCATTTAATTATTTTTAAATAAATATTAAATTATTATTTGCAATGGGTTCTCCTAATCCATGGCGCAAATGTTTTAACATTGTGGGCGCTAGCCAAGACCTCCGTCGACGTGTTAAACTCCTCGCCGACGTCAAAGAGCTTATGGTAAATTGCATATAAATCTCCCTCGATGAAAACAAAGATTTATCCCATCCAAATTTTGAAAGGTGTTGCTCGTTGTGAATTCGTCTGTGTCTTCGCCATTTTTCGTGGATCCGTTGTTCGTTTGTCTGCACTCGCCGTTTGTCGAATCCGTCGTAAAGTTTATCGTCATCGTGTTCATGGTAGAAGAAAGGGAGGGACTGTTGTTTCATTTAATCCCTGGTGCAGAAGGATCAAGGTTAACAGCGTGAGGTTTAAATCTCATCGGGTGCCTTTGGCGCACCGGTAGCGGCTAGGCTGTTGGCGCGCTACCCGAACGGGAGGTTCCGCATTCGAATATCGTGAAAGGGTTTTTCGTCGTGAAGTGGACGCAGCGGGTGGTGTTAGAATTCATGCGCAAATTTCTCCATAGCGATTTTTGATGTTGGCTAAGGTATTTTCGAAATTAATTTTTGCTAAGTGTATTTTGCGGATGGAGGAAGTTTGTTAGAGGGAAAAACAACTTAGGAGTTATAAGGAGTTTAAAGCTTGTTTGTATTTTGATAAAAGATTCTTTTTGAAGATGTTGTTGAAATATCTTATTGCATTCTTATGAGAGATAAATTTTATTTGTGATAAGACTATAAGGGAGAAATAAGGTGTATAAGGGTTAAATCTTTCTTGTAATGTTGAGAGTGCTTTTGGTTGATTATGGAAATGAAAGCATGATGTTTTAAGGTTACAATTGCTTCTTGTGTGAAGTTGTGAAACCTTAAGTGGGCAGCTTTGAGATTGACATTTGCTTTCATTAAATTGGTAATAATCAAGCTATTCTTTACTTGGTTAAAGTGTTGAGCTTACTCCTTTGTTGATGATTTGAAAAGTTGTGTGTGCTATTATGAGTTGAGTTGGTGGATGCTTTTTGTTCAAACAATATTGGAGAGAAAAGGAGTTCTACTTGTTTCCTTTTCTGATGTTGATTGTGAAATGCTTCAAGGTTGTGTTTTGAGCTGAATGGTGTTGATTGAACCTTGTTTGATGAGCATTGTTGTTGAAGCCCTAATTGATGGTGAAAAGAACATGAGTATCATTGTTATGTGATTCTTTGCATAGTTGGCAATTGTTGGGGTTTCATGTTCTTGAAAGAAAGCATTCTATCCTATCCATTTCAGATATTGAGTTGAGTTTTCAGATTTGAGATTGAGTTTGAGTTGAGTTGATTTGAGTTGAGTTTTGAGATTGGGAGTTGAGTATAGAACATATTGAGTCTCTAACAATTCTCTTTATGCTTCTATGAGTTTGACAAATCACATTGGGTCTCTAACAATTCACCTTGTGATTTCCTACTAAGAAAGTTTTTCTTGGTGAGCTTGCTGAGGTTTTGGACAGGTTTCGGTGGGGACTTGTGAGCAGGTTTTGGACAGGTTCTGGTGGGGACTTGTGAGCAGGTTTTGGACAGGTTCTGGTGGGGACTTGTGAGCAGTTTTGGACAGGTTTTGTGGGGACTTGTGAGCAGGTTTTGGACAGGTTTCGATGGGGACTTGTGAGCAGATTTGGACAGGTCCTAGCAGAGGACTTGTGAGCTGAGTTTTGATAGTTCTATCAGAGAACTTGAGGACAGAGGAGCACTGGTTCTTTGAGAAGAACCTCGAGGACAGATTTGGCAAGTCTTTGAGAAGGCTTGTGTGCAGAGGATTGATTTGTTCAAGTGTTGGACAGATCTGACAGACAGAGGAAGACTTGTACTAGACCGACTGACTATGTTTGGTACAGGTTGTTGAGTTGTTGTGGACGTGATCATAGAAGGCAGAGGTCTCTTAGGCTAAGCATTGAGGACAGGAGGTCTTCGATGGAAAGGAGTTCCATGTGCTGGCAAGAGGTAGAGGCAGTTGATCTTCTGAGGGATCATTTCCAGAGCAGAGGGGAAGGTATCTCCTTTGAGCAGAGGCTCATAAATTTAGATTGAGGGGAAGGTATCTCCTTTGAGTAGAGGCTCATAAATTTAGATTGAGGGGAAGGTATCTCCTTTGAGCAGAGGCTCATAAATTCAGATTAGGGGAAGGTATCTCCTTTGAGCAGAGGCTCATAAATTTTGATTGGGGGAAGGTATCTCCTTTGGGCCGAGGCTCATAAACATTGTAATTGGGAAGGATTCCCAAAGAACTTTGAGATAACTTTTAGAGAAAAGTTTTGTGGACGTAGCCCAACCATTCTGGGTGAACCACGTTAAAATTGGTGTCACTTTGTGGATGATATTATGCATTGCTTTGATATTGCTTTGGGTATATTGCTTTACTATTTTGAAGTATAAAGGAAAAAGTAAAAAGAGGTCTTATACTGTTCACCCCCCCTCTCAGTATAAGCTTGTGTTCTTCAGACACCATTGAGTAAAAAGGAGTTGGTTGAAAGACTTATTAATATAGAAGATTAACTTGGACAACCATCATAAGTCAAAAGATGCTCTTATCTACACTTTGGGAGAAGTAGAAGATTGCTTGCACATGATGGGTCAGTCACATTCTCAGTTGTTACAAGCAACTAATTTTCCTTTGGTGATGTCTTTGGACAAGCCTGAATGGGTGAAACACACAGAAAAGGAGGTAAGACTTATGGTCACTTCTTGTTTGAGTGAAATTTTGAGTATTTCAGCACCTAAGGCACCTTATAGCGATGATGCATTGAGAAAGATAATGCAACTATTGGTTCACAGTTTCAAAGGATTGGGAAAAATCTCAAGTTCCCATTTTGCTAGGAGAGTTACCATACTTGAATTATTTGCAAAAGTTAGAATGGAAAACATCATGTTAGACTTGAACATGGATAGGTTGATTTACAAAATGTTTCACCATTTTATTGCTACAGCCAGAAAAGAGCATGTTGGAAGTGTTATTGCAGCCATGAGAGACATCATGATTTCAATCATAAACCAATGTGAGGAAAGTGATAAGTTTTTCCAGCCACTCATATCTATGTTAATGGACGTTTGGAGACATTATTTGGTTGCTTCACCTACAACACATGACTTGGTTAACAGTGTAGTTCAAGAGTGTGAAAAGAAATTGCAGCCCTTCTTGGTCATTGACGAGCACAGGGAAGAAGAGGAGCTAAAATCAGAAAATTCTCATGAAGGCAATGACATCACACATGAGGTATGTATGGATGAGTCCCAGATTGTTTCTAATGACATGGATGCACCCATTGTTGAGGAAATTGAACAAGAGGGAAAGAACACTACGGTAAATTTTGTTGCTGATTTAGACCACTCAAAAGAAAGTTCTAAGGTTGATCGATGCCTTGATGACACTATTGGGATTGGTGCATATGATGACAAATTTGTTGAGTTTACTAATGCCAATGCAGAGACAAAGAATGTTGAATTTGTTGCAGCAAATTATTATGATGAGTTCACTAATGCATTCTCAGATGTTGAGCATGATGATAGTGATTCAAATGTTCAATCAGCACATGATGACCTCCTCTTATCACAATTCAGTGGTGACCGTACAGATGGATGTGGGTTTAGTATCCATACTGAACCTATGAAGATAAGTATGCAGGACAATTTCATTTACTTTGGTGATTTGCAAAGTAACTTATGTACAGAGACAGTCTTGCATGATGGGGAATCAAAATTAAGCGATCAGCTCATAGTGCCTTGGGATCCGGGTGTGTTGACACCTAAGGCGGATGAAGAACCACTAGGGAATGAAATTCCTCTTACCCCAAGTGATGAACTTTCAGAGAGTGCAATTTTGGATCAGCAAGTTAATTGGATAGAGCATGAGGACAGTATGGGATTTCAATGGGTAGATAATCCACTGTTTGAGATGGACAGTGAGACATCCTTTAACAACCCACTTTTTGTGATGCATGATGTTGACTTGATACCTATGACTGATTGGGATAGTACATGTCATTGTGGCTTGAAGTTGGGTCTTGTGGATTCACCTCCAAAAGAAGGGAGTCACATTGACTCAGTGGTTGATGGAGTTGCGAGCCAAGTGGTGGAGACTTCAGGTGCTAGTAGATTCCTTTTTGATGAAGCTCTCACTGTGATGTATGTTGTGCAACCCCAGTTCAATGAAGTCACTTTGAGGGAGATTCCTTTAACTCAACACTTCATGCCTGTGTTGTTGGACATCAAGGATGACAAAAGAGGCGTACCTTGGAGGTTTGATGATCCACAGAAAAGAAGAAATGTTGTTGTGCACTCTTTGAGAAGCCATGTTATAAATCCATTTGTGTTCATACAGATGGATTGGAGGGAGATTCTGAGCAAAGACTTGATATTTTCAGAGTTGGAGACTCATTATGAGGCCATTCAACTTGTTGGAGGAGTTAGTTTTTGGTCTAACATGAGGTCAACAAGAATTGCAGCTAATGTGATCCATTTTTGGATGGATTTATGGGCATATCGAGTGTATGTAGGATGTCACTTCATTCTGATGATTGATATACTTCCTGATAGTACTTTCATGATTACCGCTAAGTGGGAGTGCTGGTACTCTTGGGTTGACTATTTTGTCTCTTGGAGATGGAGTGTTAGCTTGGTATTTTCCGATTTTGATGGCAGATGCATCCCCAGGATAATCAATTTTAGAGTTGATATAGCTGACCTTATTTATATCAACCGTTTGTTAGAGATTGATCAGCACTTTTGGATCTCAGAGGTTGTGGAGGATGCTTTGATGATTGTAGAAGACTGTTGTGCTTGGGATCGGTTGATATACATCAGGAGGATGAGTCCAGATGAGAGATTGTTAGCTCTGGACTACAGAGGCATTCCCAGGGTTGACCATGTCGTAGGTTATGATGATGTTCTCTCTAACATGTCTTGGTGAGAGATGTTTCATTTCAGACATTACAGTATCAGATTTGAGGGAGGTTACATCATTGTGTTGCAGTTGAGTCTTGTGCAGTTCTGGCATGCTGAGTTTCCTGTTGTAATCAGAGTGGCGCAACAACAACATGGTGGATTTCTCCTGAGGATTGTTTGGGATCCTGGAATTTTTTGTGATGGCAACCAGGAGCAGACATTTGACTGGAATATACTTGAGTATTGCTTGGGGACAAGCAATCTTTGGGAAGGGCGGACTGTAATGTCCCCTTTCTAAGCAGTCAACTCGTTATGGTGTTCTAGCCTACTTTCGGGCTCCCGTAGGCTATGACAGGTGCATGGGGGCCTAATGGAGGTCATTTAGTCATCATATAGATGCCGAGATATTTCTATTACCTGTCTTTTAGAACCATTATGAGCATGGAAGCATGGACTTACTATTTTTAGTAAGTCAGTTTTTAGGGTTTCTGGTCGGACGGGAAGTGCAGTGTTACTGTTCACCGAAAAGGGTATCCAGATTTATCTTCAGTTGGCGGATTGGTTAACCAGAGGTTAGAGATTTTAATGAGCAAAGGTTTGATTATATTAAATTAAATTAAATATTTAATTTAGTATAGTTATAACTTTATTTTATAAAGTGGAGATATAAGGGGACATAAGTCACTTAAGTGATAAATAATATTTTATAAAGTGACTTTATGTTTTTAAAAGGGAGCAACTTAAGTTATAAAATAAAGTTGTTGACCCCATGTTGAGCGCCTAGGTAAAAAGGGGACGTGGGACTTAAAAGTAAAATATGTTTTAAGTTTTATCCCACATTGGCTGTGCAAGGGAGTTGTCTCAACAAAAGGTCTTTATATTCAGTTGCTTGCTCTCATTATTCACATTCTAGACATTTGATATTTGTTTTCTCTGAGGAGATTGTTGGGAGCTCTGGTTGCAGACTCTATCGGTTGTTGGGGATGAAAACCTCCTTCAGTAACATTGCTTTCAGGTGTGAAAGATCACCCCTAGGCAATCAATCTATCGGATTCATTCAGAGTTCGGGATCAGCACTTCAAGAAGATTCACAGAGGTATTTGTTTTGATTTGAAGAGTATAATTTCTTGAGGGTTTAATTGACAGATTTGCAGAAGGAAATTTGGTGTGTTTGTTTTGGAGATTGCATATTTTTATGCCATTGCTACAGTAGTCATACTGCTACAGTACCGTGCTACAGTACCAGCTATACCTTTTGTGAAAAAGTTGTAGTTTGAACATTAATTATTTGAAATTGATTTTGTTTCACTGTCAACTCCTTGCTGGGTGTCCCATTTTGAGCTGTTGTTTGGGATATTTGAGTGGTGGGTGTATTCATTTCTTGATGCCATATTACCTTAACAGTCCGTACTATTTCATGAGAAGGAAATTATATATATTGGATAGGGTTGTATAGGTTTGATCACTGGAAACCCTTCCCAATCAGTTTAATCATCTATGGAGAGTCTTTTAGTGTGTTTGCATGAGATAGACTACTGTAAGAAATTGCTGGTAATCTTCAAGATGGTGCTGCCTGTCCTTTGGACACTATTAACAGTTACAGAGGTCTGAAGCAGATTCTAAACCCTTCATTGAATCTGTAGAATTTTGGCTGTGGGATACAGTTATCTCATTTGAGAGAGTGCTGGTTAATTTATTGATGAAAGGGGTAGGCAGAGTGCAGCTACAAAAGTCCACCATTTAGTTTCAGATCTGCCAAACATCATTGAATGAATATGGAGTGCAGCTACAGCAGTCCACAGTGTAGTTTCAGATTTTCCAGTGAACAATGAAATCAGCTTGCAAGTTGGTACAGGTGTCCATCAGTTGAAGGGGTTTATAATTGAAGGGGACCTTGTTCCTGCTCTTGAGGTTCCTTACAAACCAAAATCAGACTATGATAAGTTGCAGCAACAGCTACAACAGACTTGTGATTATGCTTTATGGGGAATAGAGACACCAAAGTGCAGATACAGTGATCCATAAATAGGTTCAGACCTGCAGTTTAATATGTAATATGCTTCATTCCCAGATCATTTATATATATATATTGCTTGCATGTTGATATGGAGCAGTTTTCATGAATATGAATGAATAAAATGAAACTTGCTATATTGTTGCAATAACAAATTTATGCATGCTGATTCATTTATCAGTTTCATTAGTAGCATTTATAATTTGTATTGCTTCATTATCGTTAGTCATATTGTTGTTGCAAGCAAGAATCAAGAAAAAAAAACTAGGAGAGATTTATTAGAGTTCCCAAATATCTAAAGCACAGAACCAGGGGGGACGTTACATTAGGTACCCCAAGGTGTTCTAATCTATTACCTAAGGGAAGTTCTTGAAAATTGTGCACTAGGAAAATGAAGCATGTTTTAGATTTAAATAATTAACCCAAACTATAGCTAATATTTGGGCCTAGATAGAGGGGGGAGAGGTCACATTCCAACTTCCTTTAATATATAGCTAATATTTGTTATAGGTATATAGAGAGATCCAAGCATAACCCAAATTTACCCAATAGTTAAGGATAAGAGTGTCTACAAACCATTTCTAATCTTTCCATCAATGAGATTACAATCTAATTTTGTGTAGCATGACAAACAAAACATTTTGTTAAATTTTTAGGAAATTTTTCTTGTCTCCATGATTTAAGTAGAAGGAGGTGTGAAACACTTTCTAGGTATTGTAGTCCCTTGTATGGGAACATAAGAGGTCTGCCACTAAGTAAATAACTATATAAAATTTAAAGTAAAAATAAAATGGATCTTAACAAATGGTTTTCCATGGCGGTTCAATATAGAAGACCACCAAAGGCACAATAAATTTACTAACAAGCCATTTCCTCTCCACTCAAACCATGGGTTTACAAACTTTGATGTTTTTCAAATATTTTAGGCTATGAAGGAGCCTACGATCTTAATGGACATAAAGAAAATAAGAAGGGACCCAAAATCATTCCTTCATTGTAAATTATGATATTGAGTGAGAAAAAAAATGATAAAAATAAAATAAAAATCAAAATATGACAAGATTAAGACAAGTCAAACTGGGACATAATTGGAATTGCAAATGAAGGAAAATTTAATTATTCACCCAAATTTGGAGAGAATATGAAGCACCAAGAGAGTCTTGAGACAACCAAGAGATACCCTATTATATATAATTGTAGGAAATTATATTGAAGTAGAATATACAGATTTGTAGATTGATGAAGTGTTTGACACAAGTTTTTGCACTATGCTGTTTTTACAAACAACACATTGCAAAAAAGTGTATTTGTAGACATCGAAAATTATAATTTTTGATAACATAATAAATAATAAATTAATATACCTAAATATCTCTTCTTGTTACCTCACAAAAATATAATTAACCCATATATATTTAAATCCCCTAATAATGCCTAGAAAAATCTTAGTAAAACCATAAGTAATAAATATTAATAATTAATCAAAATTTGAAAATATTCCCTACACCCACAAAAATAATAAAATACAAATACATAAATAATAATAATCTCCTACCCATCCCCACATGCCATTAATACTTAATTAAATATGTAATAAACCTAAAATTAGGCTAATTAAATATAATTAACATCACTATCATAAGCCCTATTTATGACCCCTCCTACATAGAAAATGATAAAATCAATAAAAAAATAGCAATGCTAATTAACATTAATTAAATACACTATTAAAACCCCTTAATCAAGGTTAACAATATTCAAGGCAATGCATTTATTAAAAAATATCTAGAAGCCTAGAAAATATGCCCCCTCAAATCTCTAAAATCCCTCCAACATTAATATTGTACCCCCCTCATGCCATAAAAATAAATTTAAAATTTAAAAATAATGATAGGTCAAAAGATGCATTTATCCCACTTGGCCATAGGATAACCACCTCATTAATTCTTACAATTTTTAATTATTTTCACATTCCCCCATGGCCCTTGGGAAACTAATTTAAAATTAGTTTCCCTCCCCCTAGGATTACCTCTTTCAAGGTAATTTAATATCCTCACCCATCTCCCTTCCACCTCACCACTCTCTAGACCTTTCCCCACCTACCTTGCACATGTGGAGGTCAAGTAGAACCCATGTGGCATCCCACTCACCAAGCCCCAAAATTTCTATAAATACCCTTGACCATGACCAAAGGGAGGGAGACCATTTTTGAGGTAGGGTTATGCTGTTAAAATTTTCTCTCACCTTGCATAAACCTACCTTGACCCTTATCCGCAGTCTCTAACCATTCCTCGATCCCTCTCTAACATTTTATCACTGTAACGGGTTGTTCCAAACCTGTAATTTTTAGTTCACAATAGTCACTTCCAGACTGCCTGCCTTGAGATAGTCCTGAGACTGGCTTAGATGGTCTTGCCTACTGCTTACCTTCTCCCTAGAGACGGTCCTACTTTCGACACAACATACAATCTACAACAAGGTTCTTGGCAACAATCATGCATATAACAGGTATATTCAACATTTTTCCTTTATTTCCATTTCATTTAACAATAGTTATATTTTGTTGTACTATGGTTTATACATTATTTTGACTAAGGTCAAACCTAGGTGGGTCCATTTATCTACTAAATTGTCTCTTGTCGGCTTGGTGTAGGTATTTTACTACTCTATAGCCCTTGCAAGCTCACATTAATAAGCACTCACACTTTGATATCTCCTGATCACATTCGATTGTGGGAGAGAAAAAATAACACCATCTTCCTTGTATTAATCCCTTAGAGGCTTCTTTGCATTTTTAAAAAGACAAAAAGTTGTATTTTGCATTGTAAAAGTCTATATTTGTAATAAAATTTGTCATTTGTTGCACTCTTTGTCTTAGCATTTCTCTTTGTGATGGTGGTTTCTCCTCTCTACATTAATTCCTTCTAATTTTGAACATGCATATTGTAAATCCTCCTCCACTACATCCTCCTTAGTTTATTTTAGTGGTAGATTTGAGAAAACTCTGTGGGCTTTGTCATTTGTTGATCTAAAGGGGATTTGTTTCCCATTTTATTAGAGTGGAAAATACTTGATCTAATCCAACTTATATTAGAATTTGTTCTCCTTGATTCAACTTATAATTTATCTCATGACTAGGAATTTATATTTGTTTCCATTTTTATTTATAATCTCTTGTCATGTGTGTAGTCTCATAATGTTTGTGGCATCATAATACAATATTTCCATATCCACTTATTGATATCATTCTCTCGATTTAATATTAATGGATTTGGTTAAATATTTTATACTATCCATTTTTTAACATATCCTAGTATATACAACATGATTTTGCTCCTTAGTAATTAGTTATTTTTAGATGAACACCCTCAGAGTATTAATAATATTCTTCAAAACCTTTATAAGAATAAGTTGATATGGAAGTCTAAAAGCCTAACCCATATTTTTTCTTTATAATCTCTTGTCATGTGTGTAGTCTCATAATGTTTGGGGCATCATAATACAATATTTCTATAATCCACTTATTGATATCATTCTCTCGATTTAATATTAATGGATTTGGTTAAATATTTTATACTATCCATTTTTTAACATATCCTAGTATATACAACATGATTTTGCTCCTTAGTAATTAGTTCTTTTTAGATGAACACCCTCAGAGTATTAATAATATTCTTCAAAACCTTTATAAGAATAAGTTGATATGGAAGTCTAAAAGCCTAACCCATAGTTGAAGCATTTTAATAATTTTATCTCCATGGAAAAATTTTCAATCCATGGTCTTAGATATAGGTCATATCTCCCCCTAAACCATGGGCTACCACCCATTTGTTTCCTCTTGTTTTCATGAAGAACAATCTTTGCAAAACAAAATTATGGAGTAATTTGAATTTAATCACCATTTCCATTTAATGCACTCTTAAATATTCAAAAAAACTAGCTAGTATCCATGCAACTTCTACATTAACCCTTTGCTTTTAAGAATCATTATACAATTCTTGAAAGTATAACATCTCCTAATTTTATAATTATTACTATAGATTTTCTCTTCCTTTTTTTGGATTTCACAATAGCTTCTATAAATGAATGGAATCAACACATTATCCAACATTGTTGAAGGAAATACATAGAAAGAAAATATACATGATATTAGAGGGTGCTCATGGACACCAGATAATATTTCTATAGCAAAATAGAATATACTTCAACTGATAATGAAATGGTTAGTATGATGGGATATTTATACCCTAATAAAAATCACCTTTACGTGAAGGTCAAGTCACTGATCTTTAGGTTTAAAATAATAAAATATTATAGAAACACCAATTTTTATAATTACAAGGGTCCAACTGGATTATACAAACAATATAACATAAATTCATTCAAGGCCTCAAGTGAAGCTTAACCACCACATATTTCAACATTCCCCCTTAATATTAATGGGGGATATTGAGAGAGAGACTTACTATTCATTGCCTTTAAGGGATACTCTTCCACACCAAGTAGATCCTACATGCGCATAAAATAAACATTGGCTATAATCTTGACCAAGATATTTGTTGTATGATCTATTGAAGACAAGAAGATAGAAGCAAGCCTCCCATAGTCATAAGGTCATCTCACATAATACATTCAAATCTTAGTGTGGTTGGTCCACTAATGAATTATTGGATTGCAAAAAAATGAATGATACTATGATTATCACATCAAAGGGTGATTGGGTAATTTTGAGGAATGTCCACCTAATTGAAATGATGAGCATCCATTAAAGGTGCTTAGCTTCCTCATTGAAAGCATAGTACTTAACTTATATTGAATATTATGATATAGTATATTATCTGTAAGAGCATCATGAATCAAGGTTGGAATCCAAATAGAACACAAAGACTATGATGGAAATCACTCATCCATATCATTAACCCAATCTACATATAAAAGTCTTATTAAAATCAAATATGAATCAACTGAATAGTGAATAATCAATTGACATATATCTAATAATCCTCTTGGCCATGGCCCAATGACTCTCTTGAGGGGTTTGTGTGTACTTGGAGTAACAATTGACAACAAAGGCTATATCATGTTGTGTTTGGGTAGGTAAAGGAAACCTCCCACAAGGGACAACAAAGGCTATATCATGCACCACTTGAAGAAGAAATATGTGAAAATTTAATGGTTATCTAAGAATGACTCATGTATCTCAAAACTCCATAGCTAGACACCCAAGCCTATGGTGCCATCGTTTACTCTCGTAATCTACATGAGCCACCATGGACACAAAGTCTTTCATACAAGAGGAATAAATTGAAGAAGTTGATCTTTCTCCTAGCTTATACATTTAATCAGATTCATCATAGTAATTGTAAGCAATTTTTTTAGGTTCGATGTGTAGACCAATCGGTTCATCCAAACCCCATAAGGGGGGCGAAGGTCCAAGGTTCAAATCTCGGGCCTCACTAGACTGAACACTTGTCCCTTTCCTGGTGCTTTTAGCGGTGTAAAAGGTTTTAAATGATTGTGGCATGGTGGTTATAGGGGCGGACTGTGTGAAGATCTATGTGGCGGCTTCCGAGGTGGACAACACAGAATACTATGGTGGCCATAAAATCCTGACAACCTGCCCAGATTCATGGCGGCTACCGATTCCACCATGTAAATACAAAAAAAAAAAAAAAAATTGTAAGCAATTGTCTTTAATCCATTGTTTGTATCCTTGATAACCCAAGGATCAGGCTATAATTCTACTTTTTTGTTCATATGAGTAATGCATTAAATAGATAAGAGATTAGGGAAAATATTAGGACCATGAAGAACTGCATCAAAGAAGAAGATCCAATATTAAATTCTCCATATTCTATCACTAGTAAAAAATAATCATGTATAATTACAACTTACTCTCATGAATATGATTTATTGTATTTATATAGGACTTGTTTGTTCTTTGTTATGTGCCTTGTTGCCCTTAAATCTATAATCTACTAAGAAAAAAAGGTATATGTCAATATTTTGAATCCATAATTATTGCTTATATAATATTTCTCCATAAAAACTATCCTTACCCTACGCATGGAAGAGAGTACATCACCTTACATTTTTGTTGCTTGTTCAAGCTTCTTGATGTGAACTTGAAATATTTTTGCTTTATGTCCTTAAAAAATTCATATGTTGGATTTTTGAAGGTCTTATTGGGCTTATTTTCATTATGCTTTGGATCCTTATCATTTTGGTCTTTGACAACTTCTTTTTAATGGGTTTAATTAATGAAAAAACAATACTTAAGCCTTTATCTTCTATCTCGATGATGAAGGTATCGAACACCTCATAAATTGGTGGTGAAGGAGAGTTTAAAAAGAAAACACAAAGTATCCCAAAAATAATTGTAAGTGTTGGTATTTTTGCCACATTAAATTTTTTGACAAAATTTTGCCTAAGTATGAAGCGCACTTCGCCAGCGAAATCCCTTTGGAGCTTTAAATTGGTAAAATACATGCATAAGTGTTGGAATTTTTGCATGCCCTAAAAGAGAATGATAAAGTGGATAAAATGATCTTTAGATATTTCATTATTGTAGATCTTCTATTTAGATTTCCAACAATATATTATAATAGGCGATCAGGTCAACGGATCAAAAGGTATGGCCCCGGGAAGCTGTACCACCAAAGTCCATTTCAAGCCAAGTAAGGGAGAAATGACCTTTGAATTTTCGACCATCATTTCACTCCACTTTTCAATAACAAGTTTGTTTGGGTGAAATTATGGTGAAAGTGCATTTTCAGGCAAAAATTTGGCTAAAGTGCATTTTTGGGTGAAAGTCTAGCGAAAGTGCATTTCAGGCGAATATCTGGCGAAAGTCTGGTGAATGTCTGGAAAATTTCCAAGTTTGGTGAAATTTTTGCACAAGTCTAGAAAAAGTGCATTTTCGAGTGAAAGTCTTGCGAAAGTGCATTTTCAGGTGAAATTTTGGCGAAAGTGTATTTCAGGTGAATTTCTGGCAAAAGTCTAGTGAATGTCCATTTTTGGGTGAAAGTTGAGTGAAAGTCCATTTCGAACTTATTAGCAACATTCATCTAGGTTTCTAGTGAATCTCCTCTGAAGCATTTTAAAGCGCTAAGGCTAATTTTAGAAGGTGCGTTTCCAGAGATAGGGGATGATAGGTGTAAATTTAAGGAGCCTTCATGGAGCACAATTTTTGATCTCCCACCTATCCTATCAAGATGGCATTGTCATATCCAAGGAAGCCTCGGGAGGTGAGTTTCACCAACTACAGTAATGAGATGAGCAGTTTCAACAATAAATCCTATTCAAAGCCATACCTCATAATTGTTGATGTGAGTTCCCAGTGATAATCTCAAGGTGAGCCATGTCTCATAATTGCATGACAAGGGTCAAATCTCAATGACCCCAATGATTTTAGGGTTTGACATTAATATCCTAGAGGCAAAATCCTCTATAAAAACTAGCTCAATGCAATGTAAAAAGGGGGGAACGTTCTTCTAGAGAACTGTTGTACTTAAGCTCTGCATCAATACTAAAGGCTTTTGGCTCTGATTATGGATTTCTTTCGTGTATGATGCCTTCTATTACCAATTTTTGTTAATTTTGTTCCTTTATGTGATTGTTGTAATTTTGTAATCTAGATTTAAGTGTCTGGTAAAGAATGAAAGCTGGAATTATTTTGAAGGATACATTTTAGTTTCTATTGCATTCTTGGTATTGATTATTGTTGGTTCAAGTAGATATTAGTGATTGTGTTTTTTGTTCTTCCCTTCCAATTCTCCACTGGCCTATGGCCATATTTCCCATCCCTTTTAGTTATTTTCATCTCTTTCAACAATTTCCTAATTTCTTTCCAGTTCCTTAATCTGAAGCCCCAGTTTAGCATAGTAAGGGAGCCAATCCTCTCTGGAGATTGGCATGAAAGGCATTCCTTCCTTCTAGAATTTCAAGTGTTGGTTAGGTCTAGGCACGTAGATAAACCAAATCCTTTCCTAGGGCATATTCATGACCAACAGTTTTTCTGGCATGTCCAATGGGACTCGAACGTTCCACGTCAAAAGCAGTATTAAGAGATGATGTTCATCTTGTTACTATTAATCCAAACATCTGGTGAATTTGTTGAGCTGAAGATCCAGATTTATTGATCGTAGGTGACTTTTAAGCTGAAAGAAGACACCTTGGAGGAATCAAGGTTTGGTGAGTAGCCTTGACCTCACAAGTAGAGAAAATAATGTTCACTTGGTAACTCTCACTTAGTGGTGAGAACCATGATCTTTGCAGACCACTACTATAATGACAAAGGTATGCTATCCCAGCTGTGATGATCCTTATCCTCTGAATATCCAAAGTTGGCATGAGATTCCCAAAAGTGCCCTGAAAATCCTAACAAAATAAAATGGCACTGAGGGAATGGCCTGAGATCACCTTGAATATGTCGCTGCTCTAGAGACCCTTCATGACATAACCCACAAATATGTCATGATCAACTTTTGGTCCTATCTTTGGAAGGAAGGGCATTGCAGTGGTACAAAGTACTCAAGCATAAGAGCAGCTATTCATGGGCAGACTTGGTAGGAGCACTAGTCGACATATTTGATGGCTCTTAGGATCCCTTTCAACTCTTGATGCACCTCTCCACCATCACGAAAACACTTCTAGAAAGCATCACAGACTTCAATGTCTAATTTTGTAGGAGTTGGAGGAGAATTCCATAGGAGATCTGACTAAAACCCGCCCAGGACCACCTCTTCTATGTTCAGGATTTCCACCTGAATATAAGCCTCCTACTGCAATATGGGGAACAAATATTCTCTTAAGTTTTTTAGGAGGTAATACAAGCAGAGCGGCTCATGATCCAAGCAGGAAAGTTATAATAGAGAGAACTTGCTTCCCCATCACTTCTTCTGATGGTTGCTACCCCCATCCATCTTGCACAGTATCCACTGTCATGGTCCTCACAAACTATGCAAAATTTTGGAAATTAGCTATTTAGAGCACAAGAGGTGGATATCTCCCAACACTAACAAAAGAAGTATGCAGGAATTATCCCAGTAATGAACAATATGGTAGCTTGCAATTTTTTTTGTAGGACCAAGAGGAAGAGAAGGGTCTAACGATAAGCTTTGAGTGCAAAGAGGGTGCAATTTTACACCCTTTTTGTATCCCTGAGCATAGCATGCAAGTACTTGGTCGAGACTCAATAAGCATACCTCCTCAGGAGGCTAGTCCTAGGAAGATTCTAATAATAGGGATATCATCAAAAAAATCCTATTGTCACATCAAGGAGTTAGAGGAGCACATACCCAAGATCCCGCAACCGGTACTCGAAGAAGGCCCCCATGTGGCAAATCTCTTTGCCACATTATTCATTAACTGTATGGGTACTGGCATGCATGATAACTTGCCACGTTGCACCCTGTTTGCAACCTAGAGAACTTTAGGAAGAGGCCATCTAGACTTCAAAGATCAACTCAAGTACAATCATATATGGTATGGACACTACAAATTCACTAGGTAGGTGCCCGACGCTAATTTTGTGGTGGTTGTATGCCAATCATGTCATGAAATTTTGTGTAAATGATGTAAATAGGCCAACCGATAAATAAGGTGGAGAGAGCAAAATTGTGCGATTTGACATCATTAGATCTGGCCGACTCAGAGTGAATGGTAATTTTTTTTTATATTTTCCTGTGTCTACATTTTTTTGCGACTCTATTGACCAATGGATAAAGGCCCTGGGGTTTATTTGTATTTAGAAAAGCTAAATACCTTGTGAGCTACCAGAAATATTGGTATTTTTATCACATTAAAAATTTTGACAAAATTTTTCCTAAGTATGAAGTGCACTTCGTCAGCGAAATCCCTTTGGAGCTTTAAATCGATAAAGCACATGAAGAAGTCTTGGAATTTTTTCAAGCCCTAAAATATGATGATAAAGTGGATGAAATGATCTTTAGATATTTCATTATTGTAGATCTTCTCTTAAGCTTTCCAACGATATATTATAATAGGCGATCGGGTCAACGGATCAAAAGTTATGGCCCCGGGAAGTTGTACCACCAAAGTCCATTTCAAGCCAAGTAAGGGAGAAATGACCTTTGACTTTTCAATGGTCATTTCGCTCCAGTTTTCAAGAGCAATTCTGTTTTGGGTTAAAGTTTGGTGAAAATGCATTTTCAGGCGAAAGTCTGGTGAAAGTGCATTTTCGGGCGAAAGTCTAGCGAAAGTGCATTTTGGGCAAATATCTGGCAAAAGTCTGACAAATGTCTAAGTTTGGAAAAAGTCTGGTGAAAGTCTAGCGAATGTCCAAGTCTGGAAAATGTTAGGAGAAAATGCATTTTCGGGCAAAAGTCTAGCGAAAGTGCATTTTCGGGCGAAAGTGCATTTTTGGGTGAAAGTGCATTTCGGGTGAATATCTGGTGAAAGTCTGGCAAATGTCCATCTTTGGGCGAAAGTTGAGCAAAAGTCCATTTCGGACTTATTAGCAGCATTCACCCAGGTTTCTAGCGAATCTCCTCCGGAGCATTTTCAAGCGCTAAGGCTGCTTTCGGAAGGCGCGTTTCCAGAGATAGGGGACGGTAGGTGTAAATTTAAGGAGCCTTCATGGCGCACGAGTTTTGGTCTCCCACCTATCCCATCAAGATGACACTATCATATCCAAGAAAGCCTCGGGATGCGAGTTTCACCAATTGCAGTAATGAGACGAGCAGTTTCAACAATAAATCCTATCCAAAGCCATACCTCATAACTACTGATGTGAGTTCCTAGCAATAATATCAAGGTGATCCATGTCTCATAATTTCCTAACAAGGGTCAAATCTCAGCGACCCCAATGATAATAGGGTTTGACATTAATATCCCAAAGGTGAAATCCTCTATAAAAACTAGCTCAATACAATGTAAAAATAGGGGAACATTCTGCTAGAGAATTGTTGTACTTAAGCTCTGCATCAATACTAAAAGCTTTTGGCTCTGATTATGGATTTCTTCTATGTATGATACCTTCTATTGTCATTTTTGTTAATTTCGTTCCTTTATGTGATTGTTGTAATTCTGTAATCTGGATTTAAGTGTCTGGTAAAGAACGAAAGCTGGAATTATTCTGAAGGATACATGTTAGAGAAAGTTTTAGTGTTAGTTTCTATTGCATTCTTGGTATTGATTACTGCTAGTTCAAGTAGAGATTAGTGATTGTGTTGCCTGTTCTTCCCTTTAGATTCTCCACTGGCCTGCGGCCATATTTGCCATCCCTTTAAATTATTTTTATCTCTTTCAATAGTTTCCAAATTTCTTTCCAGTTCCTTAATTTGAAGCCCCAGTTTAGCGTAGTAAGGGAGCCAACCCTCTCTGGAGATTGGCACGGAAGGTATTCCTTCCTTTCAGCCTTTCAAGTGTTGGTCGAGTCTAGGGCACGTAGATAAACCAAATCCTTTCCTAGGGTATATTCGTGATCAACGGTAACTATCTCATATGTCTCTATAACATTGTTCAAGATAATGTTGAGTAGTTCAATATTCCTCTCTTTGTCCATAACATTACTATAGATAATGTTGACTAGTTTAATATTCCTCTCTTTGTTCATATCCTCTTGCACTTCTCCTATCACATTTTAATTTTTTTTGGTATTTTAGATGTCATCTTTTGATTTCTTAAATTGATTGATGTGCTCATCAATAGTATCAAAATATTTCATAGTCAAATTAATAAATTCTACATCTTGTAGAATTACAATTTTTTTAAAATTTATCAAGCAGTTTCTTAGGCTTTGTGGTGTTGCTAACATGAGTATCATAGATCTTTTCAACATGAAGAGCTACCATACAAAGAGCCCCGTCCTTCTTATCCTTATAGATTTGCTTCCTCTCTTTAGAATCAATCACCCAAGGTTTATCATTAACATATTTGAGCAACTGATTACTCTTTAGTAAAGCTTCAACCTTAATTTTCTAAGTGGTATAATTTGGACCATTAAATAAGCACACATGTTGAATCATAATTTTCTTGCTAAAATACAAAATGTTGCATCTAGTTATGATTAGAAACAATAACAAAATATGTAGAGATCTCAAAAAAATGATTAAATAAAAGGGATCATGGCCCTTAAGAGTTTGGCCCAAAAGTCACATAAAATACCTCCAAAACCTTTAAAATTTGAAAAATATATGTACCCAAAATGAATGGAATACTATCACATATTGTTATATGAGTGGATGAGGGGTTTTCAATTATGCAATAAACAACATATCAATGAACAAAGTGATATCACTTATTATAATCTAAAACAAATGGCTACCAACTATGTGCTAACTATGTAGACCACTAGGTAGAGTACCAACAAACTAGACTATGCCACTTGTTGAGCCCTAATTTGCTTTGCAACCTATGTACCATGTTGTATCACTTATCACATTATAATTAACTTTTAAATCCATGCATCATGAATTTTTTGTTGACTATGAAAATATATAGTAATTATATTGAATGATTTTAGAGAGTGTAATCAAATGAACTCATATTTATACTCATCATGTGGTGATCTACCTAACATGTTGTTTATTGATAAATCAACACATATAAAAACCACCATATCAACACTTATCAAGTCAACACCCATATAGAGTACCACATTAATAACCATGTCATCATCTATACAAATGACCATGTCACATGCCATGTTAGTTGCCATGTTAGCATCAGGTACTATACAGACAACCATATCATCTACCATGTTAGCATTAACAATTGTATGAACTGCCACATCATCAATTGTATAGAATTCCATGTCATTAGGTGTCACATCATCACTCAACAAAGCTTTTTTACCAACATCACGTGCCACATCATTATTTGGTGCCATGTCATCATGGAGGTTGTTGGCATCATCAACCAAAAATTGTATTTTTATGAGTAAGGGAGGTTTTATCCTTCGATCTCCAAGGCCCAATATATTATAGTGGATTCTACTAGCCACTAAGGATTCTCTTCCTCTTTTGGGTGAAAGTTGAGTGAAAGTCCATTTCGAACTTATTAGCAACATTCATCTAGGTTTCTAGTGAATCTCCTCTGAAGCATTTTAAAGCGCTAAGGCTAATTTTAGAAGGTGCGTTTCCAGAGATAGGGGATGATAGGTGTAAATTTAAGGAGCCTTCATGGAGCACAATTTTTGATCTCCCACCTATCCTATCAAGATGGCATTGTCATATCCAAGGAAGCCTCGGGAGGTGAGTTTCACCAACTACAGTAATGAGATGAGCAGTTTCAACAATAAATCCTATTCAAATCCATACCTCATAATTGTTGATGTGAGTTCCCAGTGATAATCTCAAGGTGAGCCATGTCTCATAATTGCATGACAAGGGTCAAATCTCAATGACCCCAATGATTTTAGGGTTTGACATTAATATCCTAGAGGCAAAATCCTCTATAAAAACTAGCTCAATATAATGTAAAAATGGGGGAACGTTCTTCTAGAGAATTGTTGTACTTAAGCTATGCATCAATACTAAAGGCTTTTGGCTCTGATTATGGATTTCTTCTGTGTATGATGCCTTCTATTACCAATTTTTGTTAATTTTGTTCCTTTATGTGATTGTTGTAATTTTGTAATCTAGATTTAAGTGTCTGGTAAAGAATGAAAGCTGGAATTATTTTGAAGGATACATTTTAGTTTCTATTGCATTCTTGGTATTGATTATTGTTGGTTCAAGTAGATATTAGTGATTGTGTTTTTTGTTCTTCCCTTCCAATTCTCCACTGGCCTATGGCCATATTTCCCATCCCTTTTAGTTATTTTCATCTCTTTCAACAACTTCCTAATTTATTTCCAGTTCCTTAATTTGAAGCCCCAGTTTAGCATAGTAAGGGAGCCAATCCTCTCTGGAGATTGGCATGAAAGGCATTCCTTCCTTCTAGAATTTCAAGTGTTGGTTAGGTCTAGGCACGTAGATAAACCAAATCCTTTCCTAGGGCATATTCATGACCAACAGTTTTTCTGGCATGTCCAATGGGACTCGAACGTTCCACGTCAAAAGCAGTATTAAGAGATGATGTTCATCTTGTTACTATTAATCCAAACATCTGGTGAATTTGTTGAGCTGAAGATCCAGATTTATTGATCGTAGGTGACTTTTAAGCTGAAAGAAGACACCTTGGAGGAATCAAGGTTTGGTGAGTAGCCTTGACCTCACAAGTAGAGAAAATAATGTTCACTTGGTAACTCTCACTTAGTGGTGAGAACCATGATCTTTGCAGACCACTACTATAATGACAAAGGTATGCTATCCCAGCTGTGATGATCCTTATCCTCTGAATATCCAAAGTTGGCATGAGATTCCCAAAAGTGCCCTGAAAATCCTAACAAAATAAAATGGCACTGAGGGAATGGCCTGAGATCACCTTGAATATGTCGCTGCTCTAGAGACCCTTCATGACATAACCCACAAAGATGTCATGATCAAATTTTGGTCCTATCTTTGGAAGGAAGGGCATTGCAGTGGTACAAAGTACTCAAGCATAAGAGCAGCTATTCATGGGCAGACTTGGTAGGAGCACTAGTCGACATATTTGATGGCTCTTAGGATCCCTTTCAACTCTTGATGCACCTCTCCACCATCATGAGAACACCTCTAGAAAGCATCACAGACTTCAATGTCTAATTTTGTAGGAGTTGGAGGAGAATTCCATAGGAGATCTGACTAACACCCGCCCAGGACCACCTCTTCTATGTTCGAGATTTCCACCTGAATATAAGCCTCCTAATGCAATATGGGGAACAAATATTCTCTTAAGTTTTTTAGGAGGTAATACAAGCAGAGCGGCTCATGATCCAAGCAGGAAAGTTACAATAGAGAGAACTTGCTTCCCCATCACTTCTTCTGATGGTTGCTACCCCCATCCATCTTGCACAGTATCCACTGTCATGGTCCTCACAAACTATGGAAAATTTTGGAAATTAGCTATTTAGAGCACAAGAGGTGGATATCTCCCAACACTAACAAAAGAAGTATGCAGGAATTATCCCAGTAATGAACAATATGGTAGCTTGCAATTTTTTTTGTAGGACCAAGAGGAAGAGAAGGGTCTAACGATAAGCTTTGAGTGCAAAGAGGGTGCAATTTTACACCCTTTTTGTATCCCTGAGCATAGCATGCAAGTACTTGGTCGAGACTCAATAAGCATACCTCCTCAGGAGGCTAGTCCTGGGAAGATTCTAATAATAGGGATATCATCAAAAAAATCCTATTGTCACATCAAGGAGTTAGAGGAGCACATACCCAAGATCCCGCAATAGGTACTCGAAGAAGACCCCCATGTGGTAAATATCTTTGCCACATTATTCATTAACTGTATGGGTACTGGCATGCATGATAACTTGCCACGTTGCACCCTATTTGCAACCTGGAGAACTTTAGGAAGAGGCCATCTAGACTTCAAAGATCAACTCAAGTACAATAAGATATGGTATGGACACTACAAATTCACTAGGTAGGTGCCCGACGCTAATTTTGTGGTGGTTGTATGCCAATCATGTCATGAAATTTTGTGTAAATGATGTAAATAGGCCAACCGATAAATAAGGTGGAGAGAGCAAAACTGTGCGATTTGACATCATTAGATCTGGCCAAGAGGCCCTTTGAAATATAAGGGTTTGTCCTTAAATTTTAATTCATTCTATTTGAAATATCCTCCTTTATACTATATGCATTTAATTCCAACACATGACATGGTGGTGTAGGCATGCACATGCACTTAATTTTACCTCCCTTTCTAGGGAATATTCCCTTTAATATTCCTCCAATTTGAATTTGAATTTTAAAAATTTGGAGGAATATAATATTTTCTATGTAAAATAGAAGATACCTAGTGGATAAATAGAGAAAAATGTTGAACTATGACCCTCTTAAAATTTTGCCAAGAATCCAAAAATGTTAATTCTTCATTCATATCTATTATAGATTTCCCTACATAACCTTGTTGTTGAACATAACTAATTCGTATATCTTCTTATGCATATGCAATAAAAGCATTGTTAGATCATTTTAGCAACTTTGTCAAGTGGCTTGGAGGTCTATGTCATGCACAAAATCATGTCCATGACTTCTTTGAAACTGATACCTATCAAAAGATTTCCAAGCTCCTCTTTTCTTTTTTTGTAGTGGCCAAGCAGGTTGTCCTTATTTACGTTGCTATTAGACACAAATTGATGAAAGAGAAAAGATAAATTACATTTTCAAAAAACCTTGAAACTCAATTCTAAAACTGGGGCATCCATCTGGTCAAAAATTAAAAAAAATAATAATTTAAAATATTGAGTGCCAATGATAGGAAGAAAGACACCTACCAATTAATATTTCTCTTAGAGTCAAGTTGTTGAATCTAGTGGGAACCTTGTGATCCAAGTCCACCTATGGTTTTATTAGAAAAAATCCTTTCTCCAAACTGTCCTCAACATTATAAAAAATTTCTAAATACTTCAAGTAACTTTACCCTTAGGAGATATTGCATAAACCAATTTGTTGGGACAAATAATCAAGTAAATAATATTCACACCTACTCTAATGCCATGTTAGATTTCATAACAACTTTTAGAAATGAATGGAATCAACATATTATCTAGTATTACTAAAGGAAACACATAAAAATAAATACGCTTTATAACAAGGTGTCCATGGACACCAAATAATCTCATTATATCAATATATAATATACTTTATTCAATAATAAAATAGTTGGTATGCCCAAATACAATTGACTTTTAAGTCAAGGTTAAGTAACCAACCTTTATTTCTATAATAATATAATACTACAAAAATATATTTCTCAAGGTTTATAAGGGCCCAAAGGGCTTATACATATAATATAATATAAAGTTGGTTGTGGCCTTAAGTGAAGCTCAACCACCACATATTTAAATACATCTTGTCCACAACTAGGGAATCCATACTTGTAAGTAGGGCTTCCATAAACAACCATTCTTCTATATGACCTAGATTTTCCTTGTAAGATTCATTTATTTTTTGAAGTTCTCCAAACATATAAAACAAGAAAAAATGAGGCTTGCTCCTTGCTTGAAATGTTAAGGTTCATCTATGAGATTTGAATTTTAACGTACCATGAAAACCTTAGCATTGTATAAATCTCTTCATTCCCCAGTATTGCTCCAAATTCCATGGGTTATTTGAAAAATTACATTATTATTCTAAAAAATTAAGTTAGGGTTAAAATAAATCAAGTCAGTCTACCTCTTCATCGACTCTAACTCTCCTCAATGGTGTCTGCTTGGTAAAGTTTGGATGAAGAATCTTACCCCCAAAGTAAATGTATGTTATTGGCTAGCTATAAAGAATAGATATCTCACTCTTGAGAATCTCTGCAGGAGGGGTATGTGTTTACCCAATAGGTGTTATCTTTGCGAGCTTGTTGAATAATCATGCCTCCACCTATTTTTCCATTGTCCCTTCTCCGCTATAGTGGTAGCCCATGTTTTTCATACCTGGGAGTTCATTGGGTCTTGCCAAATTCTATTTCAGAGGTCTATTTGCAGTGGACTTCACCTTTTAAATCTCCCTGCTTGATCAAATTCTGGACCTTCTTGCTCCCCCATTTATTTTGGAGTATTTGGTGGGAGCGTAATCAAAGAGCCTTCAAGAACTCAAAGCATGATCTTGAATATATTTTTAGTAGAGTGATTGGGATTTCTGTGGAGAGTGTGACCTCTTGTTTCTCGGATCTGCATGGTGGTCTCCTTGATGAAGCCTTGGTAGAGCTCAAGCTTGGTTTTCCTCAGCAAACTATTTCTAATGACCCGCCTCCTCCCTCTTTGAGATCCTTGATTTTTTGGTCCCCTTCCCCTGTGGGTTGGATTAAACTCAACTTCGATGGTGCTTCTAAGGGGAACCCGAGTCTTGTTGCGACAGGTGGTGTACTTAGAAATGATAAAGGGGATCTGCTAGGTGCCTTTGCCAAAAATATTTCAATCCAAACCTCCCATTTTGTGAAATCCAGAGCACTCCTTCAAGGCCTCTTATTTGTGGAATCCTTGGGTTTTAATAAAGTTATAGTGGAGGGGGATTCATTAAATATTATTAATCTAGTCAAGAAATCTTGCACCCCGCACTAGAAGATAGCAAATATCATGGCAGAAGCAGTCAAAATTTTTTGTTCGATATCGAAGGCTCAAATTCAACATATTTTGCGTGAAGGAAACAAAGTGATGGACTTGATGGGGAATATTGGGCTATCGCAACAAGGCCTTACGGTTTGGATGATAAAATTTCCTCAGTCTTCAAAATTTAATTGTGGATGATCATGGTTAGGTGTGGGTGTTGGTTATGGGAGTTTAGGAGGCCAGGGGGAGATTTCCTATGTTTTTTAGAGCCTCTTGTTTTTTTATGTTTTTCTACTGGTAAGGATTTGGTGCCATTTATAGGTGCCTCATGTACAACGAGTGCCAATTGACTGGGAGCCTTGTCTTCTCAAGGTATCATGCTTTTTTTGATGGCATATGTGGAGGTGTTCCTTCAGCATGTGGGGTCTCCCGAAGGGTAGCGAGCTTCTCTGTTGTATCTTGTGATCTCCCTTTGGATATTGCAACAATTTTTTTTCCACTTTGTTTTTATTTTGGGGAGTTTGGTACTGGTTTTATATCTGAATATGTTCTTTTTCTTAAAGATTATTTTATTTGATAATGATGCATTATCTCTTGCTCTTTCTCAATCCTATATGTATTAGGTTTGGGGATCCTTTAAAACCCCTTCTCTTACCTAATAAAAAAAAAGGGTTAGGATTAAAATCTCTTTCTATCTATCAAATTTCATGGCATATCTGACATTGAAACATAATGCCTTTATATTCAAATTCATTATCTTGATTCATATTCAATCCTATTAGATTTTGAAATGATGCACTGTCATGTTGTTTTCACTCAAAAGTCAACCTAATAGATGAACTTCCCTAGATTATTACCAATAGTTTTCAAAACCTCCTTGTTAATAAAAAGATACAAAATTCCAAAAAATCACGGTCCATACTAGAAGCCTGCAAGAATTTTTGTTTCCATAAAATATTTTACTTCATTGTCATAAATGCAAGCGAGACCTCACCATAATTTTATCTTTGTATTTCAAACTAAATAATATAATAAGGAACAAAAATACTTTTTGGAAGAAAGGCTTTGAATAATCTAAACTCAATACCCACTTTCTTTCAATCTACTTTTGAATTTCCAAAATTTGAGTAGTATTCATTGAATTTAAATATTAATGCTTTATTCTTAAGAACTTATGACATGCTTAATCATCTTAATATTTTATAATCATCTTTTGCTTTGATTACCCTTTATTCATTTTTCTTTTTGTTCTTGATCTTAACTATACTATTTTTACTTTCAACTAGGGCTCCCCAAATGACTTTTCTTTCTTGATATTCAAAATTTTCATCAAAATCCTTCAATTAAATTTTCCCATCTCTATAAAACAAAAAATTTGAAGATAAAACATATTCCCTATTTATATTAGTTTCTTATAAGTATTATTAATATTAATTTTTAAATAAATATTATCATATTAATAAAAATATTGTTATCATATTTTTCACTTTCTTTCACTACAAAGTTTCAATTACATTTCAAGTCTCTTTTAAAAATAAGTATAAAAAGTTTGATATTCATATTTTCTTTAAAAAAAAATTCTTAATGAACGGGGTGCTCCCACACCTCTTGCTCTCACATACATGTATAACATGTTCTTTTTATCCATTTTTTCTCACAAATATATATATATACTACAACACTTTTTATGAATTCTTAATATTTCTCATTATCTCATTTCTATGGCAGCAATACAAACATATGTTTTTTTTTTTTTTACATCCAAGTTCACATTCAACTGCTTATCTTTTCATTCATCAATATTCATAAAATACTTAAATAAAAGATGCAATAATATTGAAAATTTCATTCAAACATGCATCATAATAGGAAAATACTATTTCTTTTTCTTTTTACTACATAAAGTTTTATCGAGCTTGAGCAACTAGGCTGCTGGTTCACCCTTAACATGGTTTAAACCTATGTTATCAGGAATGAGAAACAACTATATAAACTTAGATCTTTCAGAAACTAAGCTGCTAGATCATCCCAACAATGTTTAAGCCTATGTTCTTGGAATTGAGAAACAGGAAATGTAACCAACTATATAAGAAATATGAAAGAGGTCCATAGATCACCTTCCTTGCAACATAGCCTATTATTATTATCATGGAGGGCAACACCCAGGGCAGCTGCAGTCATAGCAGGGGTAATTGCCAATAAGAGGAGAAGGGTCGAGGCGAAGCCATGGCCCAAAAGCTGGAATCTCAGTACGAAACCCTCCCTGGGCTATTTTGTTGGGAAAAAACATGCAGAAACCAGACTTGTCGTCTACCAGAATGTTGGAATCATTGACATACGACTGTTTCCATCCGGGACACTTTAAGGGAATCTGAGACATTCCATTCTTGCAAGAATTGTTGGCAACGATCTTGGACATCCAGACGCTGCCTAGGATTGGAAAAGAGGATTCTGTTGTGAATGAGAGCATATTCCATGGGCAGTGGCACCTCGGAACCACGGGAGCTCCTCCAGTACCTTCATCAATAGAACCATATTCATTCCCTGCCATTGCCAATCCTAAGGAGAGAAGAAGAAGAACACACACTGATGTCATCGTACTAAATTGCTAATATTAATGCTTAAACCAAATCGCCACAGGTGAGGGTAGGATAATCCTTTAAGGAAGTCTTGGTTCGAAGCTCCACCCTATTAAACGTACATTGGGTACCCAAAATCTCCAAAATTCAGTTGATAATGCTGTTGCTGCAGGATCAGATGCAACTTCCAAGTGATTTTAATGATATAAAACTCTGATTGTAATTTCTCAGACCAAAACGACCCAATTTTTTTTTTCTAAATTAAAAAAAAAAAAAACTTGCATAATATCTGCAAACCAGTGAAGAAAAAGCTGGAGCCTAATATTAGATGTGAAAATAACAATCAGGGTGAAGGCCAGAATCAAGAATTGCATTCGAATTTACAAAGTTTGGCAGAAAAAAAAAATCTTGTAATAATTTCCTCTCTATAGCACAACTGTTTTATCGCCGGGTTTTTATAACGGGGTTAAAAATTGTGGATTGAGATTTTAACCAATCAAAAGGTCACCAGCTTAGAAACTATATTTTGTTAAATAAAGGAACCTTTCGATAATTTCAGACGTCAGAGTTGAGATTTTACTGTTAAGATTAACCCATTTGTCTAGTGTGGATACTAGCCAAAGCCTGGCAAATCTTTAACAGAACCCTTTAAATCTCCATGACAAGATTGGGAATCGAGAATAAATAGAAGAGTAAAACTTGAATTGCTTGTTTGTCATAACTGATCATGTCTGTTAGTTCAAATTGGGGGGCATAAGACACTTAGATTCTAATTCTTTCAATAAAATATACGCACAAAATTCAATTTTAAAGATAATGTTATCATATGAAAATTCTACTGGCGTTAAAAGAAATTTTCAATAGTAAAGTTTTGAAACTGAACTGTAATATGTTACTTGTATTTTTATAAATGGTACGAAATCAATTCATTAAATATTTCAATGGATATTCAAGTTATAATTTTGTTAGATAATATATTTATAATTAAAAAGAGTTAAAAAAAATTATTAGTTGGTGGAAGGGGTTTTGAAAGGGTTCTCAAACCTTTTTATATTATCAGGAACAAAAAGAGAGTTCATATAAAACAAATCAGAAACCAACACAAGCAGGGCAATCTCTCGGATAAAACACTAAGAAGATCCACCCAGGAGCTATGAAAACTTGCCAAATTAAAACCCAAGTACATCACTAAGCACCAAAAACCAGCAATGGTTTCGCAAACAAAACTGCAGTGAGAACTTGGACCATTTTGTAACAAATTAGAGGAAGACAGGTGTCCTACAAAAAGATCAATCCTATCCAACCAAATAGCATCCCACACAACGACATTAAAGCAAAGTATTACCATCCAGCATGCTTGAATTATATATTTCATTGGGAATATTACCGCCCCACACATGGAGGGACTCTTGAGAAAGACCCAGGTTGGCAAGAGTGTTCGCAACTTTATTGCCTTCCTTGTATACGTGTTGAATGACCTTGCTACTGAGATTTGTTAATGCTTTCCTTGACTCCACAATGAGGTTTTGAACATTCCATGAAGGGTTTTGGGATCCCTTAAGGTAGTTGATAATGTTAAGCAAATCCCCCTCTATAATGAGTTTAGTACAAGGAATGTAGGTGAGCAGGGACAAACCTTGATAGAGCGCTCTTGCTTCAACAACATGATTGGTTTGAATTTCCAAATTTTTTGTATAGGTGAGGATAATCTTTCCACGATCATCTCTAAAGATACCACCAGTTCCTGCAATCCTTGGGTTTCCCTTAGCAGTGTTGTCGAAATTTGGCTTGACCCAACCACTCGGTGGAGGAGTCCAACGAACTGAAGATCTGTCAACAAGGGCCAAGGAAGGAAAGGAAGGAGACAAATAAAGGTTCAACGAAGCAACAATCCTAACCTCAATAGGTAGGTCAACAAACTCTTGAGAAGGGACCAATTTGAAATTTTCAACAACAGTAGGAAGCACTCGATTACTGACAAGCATTGGAAAAGGCTCAGGAATTTCTCTCAATCCAAATTTACCAAAGATAGTGAGGAAGGCAGAAGGTCCAAAGAGACTTGATACGAAATCCACGGAAAGGATTGGGTCATTGGACACAGAGGTCTAAAATAGATTTGGTATGGGTCCAGGAAATAATAACAACTTTGAAAATAGAATGGAGGACCTCCAATACACCAAAAATGGCTTTAATGGTCGTTATAAACCACCCTTAAAGATATTTAAAGGTGGTTATTCAACCGTCGTCTATGAGAGCATCGTAAAAATTCTGACATACAACAACGGCTAAAAACCGCCTCAAAAACCGCTTTCTTAGGGTTGAAGAGGGCAGTTTAAAACCGCCCTCTTAGGGCTACGAGGGTGGTTCTCTGAAGAAGCAGCGAACATTTCCATTATCAAGTTTGGTGATTAAATATACATGGTGTAAATTTTGGTGAACCACGTCAACCACTAAATAACCACTCTATCATCTACCTTGGAGAGCGCATCATGAAATAACGCTAAGGTTAAAATAATGTAATAAAAACTAACATAATTTCTAACATCCCCCCTTATTACATTATTGGTAAATACAAAGAGCATTGCAAAATAATTCAAATTTGACACGTGCAAGTGCCTTGGTGAAAATATTTGCAACTTTCTCATCAGTGGGAATGTACTAGAGTTGTATGTGATGCTTTGGAACTTCATCTCAAATGAAATGACATCAAGTGTCAATGTGTTTGGTATGCTCATGAAAGATTGGATTCTTGACAAGATTCAAAACACCTTGATTGTCACAAAACAAATGAAGTGGAAGATTCTTTGGAAGACCCATGTTTGTAAGAATGCGACTTAACCACATTATCTCACAGACTGCTCCACTTGCTACGTGATATTCTACCTCTGTAGAAGATAAAGCAACCACCTGCTGCTTCTTACTGTGCCAAGAGATAGGTCCAGATCCAAGATGGAAAATGTATCCAGAAGTCGACTTGTGATCATCAATGGATCCAACATAGTCTGAGTCCGTGTATCCCTGTAATAAGAACTTGTTATTCTTCTTGTACTCCAGGCCATAGTTTGTACTACCATGAACATAATGAAGAACTCTCTTTGCTGCTTTCCAATGACTCACCTTAGGTTCCTACATGAACCTTGAAAGATAACCCACATCAAAACTAAGATCTAGCCTGGTATTTGTTAGATATATGAGACTCCCAATCAGCTGGCGATAGAGAGTACCATCTACCTGTGGTGATTTATCATATCATGATAACTTAAGTCTTGGCTCCATTGGAGTCACTTTAGACTTGCAGTCAGTCATGTGATATTTGTCGATCAATGTCTTGGCATACTTATTTTGTGTTACTCTGATATGATTCTTTTTCTGAGTCACTTCCAAACCAAGACAATAGTGAAGAAGTCCTAGATCTATCATTTCAAAATATTATTTCAAATCATATTTCACTGCATCAATCATGTTCTCTGAACTGCCTGTTATGATCAGATCATCCACATATAGTACCAAAATCACTATGTCAGAACCATTGTTCTTGATATAGATATTTGCATCTGAAGGACTTATTTTGAATCCATGCTACACTAGGTGACTGTCTATTTTGATGTACCAAGCTCGTGGAGCTTGTTTTAGCCCATACAAGGATTTGATCAACTTGTAAACTTTATGTTCTTGCCCTTCAATCACAAATCCTTCTGGTTGGGTCATGTACACTTCTTCTTGTAGATCACCATTCAAGAAAGCACTTTTTACATCCATTTGATGTAACTTCCACCCAAACTGAGCTGCCATGGCACAAAGTACTCGAATGGTAGTCATTTTTGCAGTAGGGGTAAAATTCTCTTCATAATCTATGCCTTCTTTCTGAGCATAGCCCTTTGCAACAATACGGGCCTTATGCTTATCAATAGTACCATCTGCCTTATACTTCACTTTGAACACCCATTTGCAGCCAATGGGCTTCTTTCCTAAAGGCAGATTAACTAGCTTCCATGTATGATTTTTCATGAGAGATGTATGTTCTGCTTCCATAGCAGCCTTCCACTAAGGCTCACTAAGTGCATCTTGAACTGTTGTGGGTTCATTTTCATCCAATGCTGACATATAAACCCTCTCATCATCCATATTTATTTCTTTGTCTTCCTCTACATCTACAGATAGTTCATCAAATTATTGGTAAAGCTCGTCAACCTCTGAAGTTGATGCCTCTACTCTCATCTACTGAGTCATACTACGAGTACAAGGTTGATCTAGAGTTAGATCTGGAAGTGAATTCAACTTTGAATCTCTCAATGTACTAGTATACCATTTTGGAACCTTGTTCTGTGGGGGTGGAACCTCTTTCTTAGGCTCCTCTTCCTCTAGGTATACAAGTTGTAGAGGTGTTATCTGATGTGAAAGCTTCATCAAATACCACATCTCGACTTATGTGTGTTTTCTTGGTCATAGGATCTATCAACCGATATCCCTTTGAATGCTCATCATAACCAAGAAAAATACATTGCAGGGTTTTCTCATCTAACTTCTTCCTCTTCTGTTTTGGTATGTGCATGAATGCCTTACATCCAAAAACTCTTAGATGAGAAATGGAGGGTTTCTTACCACTCCATGCTTCTTGTGGAGTCTTTCCCTGTAGAGCTCTTGTGGGTGCTCTATTTAGGAGGTATGATGTTGTACTCACTACTTCTACCCAATACTCATGCTCAAGATGTGCCCCCTTAAGCATACATTGAACCATTTCCACAATGGAACGATTCCTCCTTTCAACAACTCCATTTTGCTATGGAGTATAGGCAGTTGTCAGTTGTCTCTTAATCCCATGTTCATTCAAAAATGATGAAAATTCCTTGGAGGTATATTCCCCCCTTGATCTGAGAGAAGGGTTTTTATGGAACATCCTGACTCCTTCTCAACAAGCTTCTTGAATTGCTAAAAGTACAGAAATACCTCTGACTTCAATTGAAGAAAGAAAACCCACATCTTCCGTGAGTAATCATCAACAAACAATTGAAAATACCTCTTTCCACCATAGTTTTTTGGCATAGGACCGCACAGATCGGTGTGTACCAACTCCAAAGGTTTCTTAGCTCTTGAAGAGCTAACCTCAAATGGTACCTAGTGTTGCTTCCCTGCTAAGCAATCCGAGCATACTAGAAATATGGATGAAAGGTTGGGAAGGCCTTTCACCATCTCATATTTGCTCAACTCGAGCAAATATCCTGAACTCAGATGCCCATATCTCTTGTGCCAAAGAGAAGTAGCCTCCTTTGTTGTCACTGCCATGGCAACATGAGGCATGGAAACGACATCTAAGATGAACAAGCCATGCTTGTATGATCCTGTTGCTACATGTTTTCCCTTGCTGGTGATGAAACATCTCTTTTTGCCCTCCTCAACATGAAAAACAACATTCATATCTCTATCCAAGATCTGAGGGATGGACAACAAATTGTTGGCCAATATAGGAACATAGAGTACCTTCTCAATCTGACATTTGCCATCTAGAAGAGTGATAGAAACATCTCCTTCACCTTGGACTTGGTAGGTTTGATTGTTAGCAATTGTCACTGGCTTACCTTCCTTTTCCTCAAATATCTCAAACCATGATCTATCTCCAGTCATGTGTTTACTGGCATCGAAATCAATATACCACACTGCATATTTTTGCTTAGAAGTGTGAGTCATGAGCACCTTGTGTGCTCGCTCAAAATCTAAGTTCGAGTCTGATTTAACATAAGAAAAATTCCCCTTGGGTTGCTTATTCTTTTTCTATGGTTTGTATTTCCCTTTGCCCTTCTTCTTGTGATCTTGGTCATTCTGTTGTTTATTCTTAAACCAACACCTATTGGTGTCATGGTTATTCATATCATAAATTTTGCAATATTTTTTGTCTTTATGTTGATGTTGTTTCCATTTTCCTTTTGATGAAGATCCTCCCTTCTAAAAATGACCTTGTTTCTTACCCCCTTGTTTGGTGTAGAGGGCATTATCTGGCACTTCATATTTCTAAAACTGATTTGCCTCCTCAGTTTGAAGCAAATTCACCAATTCCACAAAGGAAACTTGTCTACCAGATACATTAAGAGAGGTAATCAACACCTTGTAGGATTCTGGCAAAGCTCTCAAGATGATTGAGGTCAAGAGAGTATCTGCCACTATCTCTCCCATAGCATTCAATTTGGCTTTCAATTCCGCCACTCTGCATAGGAATAGGTCAATTGTCTCACCAGATTTCATACTGAGTGTATGTAGTTGAGTTTGAAGGTTTAGAATAGTGGATTGATTCTTCCCTTCATAAATGGTAATCAAAGCATCCCAAGCTTCCTTACCATATTTGGCATCACAGATATGAGGTTGGACCTCATCTGTAGTAGCAAGCAGAATAAACATGAGATATCTTCTATCCTTCTTATCAAAGGCCTCTTGATCTACCCTTGTTGTTGTAGGATGTTTTGTAGTGCCAGTCACTACATCCCACAAATCTTCAACCTGAAGGATAGCTCTCATCTTTGTCTTCCATGGTGCAAAGTTAGAACCTTTTAGCAACTATGAATCTGATAGATATTTGTGAACAATGGCCATTGTGAAGGTTCCTTATAACACCAAATGGTCCCCCTTTATTTATACTTGCAAGAGTACGTGAAAGGGAATTCAATCAAATTGATGGCACCTGCCTCAAAACCCTTCGAAAGAAGGTTGATGAGTTGGAGGAGTTTAAGCCAAACAATTAGAAAGAATTAGGGTATTAAATGGAGTGAATATCAAAACTAGTTTTCCTTATTTCTCCTCGATGATTGATAGAGAACAATAGCTCAGACATCATTGTTGCAGCTATATTAGGCGTTAGATACAATAGTCCAAGCATGACAACATCACCTGTAAGTGTGGACCAGAGGTATCATATATATCGAACGCTATTGTGCAATAAATTGCACAAATAGGTGTAAAATTTGGGGTCTTTTATTTGCTTTGTATATTTTACTTTATGATTGAAATGCAAGAAAACAGGAAATTTAAATGCAAAATACAATCACAAGTGCCCACAAATTTAAACACTTTAGGTGTCGGTTTCCACCGAAAATGCACCTATTACAATGCCAGTTTTGTTACAATGAAGATATTCACTTCCAAAAATTCTTTTCAAATCAACAATTTTTCTTCCCCCCTTTGTCTTAGAATTTTGCAAAATAAAATGCTTTTGATCCCCCCTTTTTGTTGCAAAATAAACAAGGATGAAAAAATTGTGCTATACCCTTTCAAGTGCCAAAAAAACACTTATCCCTCCAAAAAATTGCTTGAAAGGAATAAACAAAGTATTTGTAAAAAATACCTCTTAAATAGCTCCTCCGCTTGCTTTGGTAGAAAAAAATGCGTTGGTTTGCCCTCCTTTGTCAAAAAATGCCCCTTCTTTGTAAAAAAAATGACCCTTCTTTGGCAAAAATTTGTTGACAAAAAGTTGTCAAAAAACTTGCTGATAAGAAAAAAATTGTCAAAAAAATCTTGTTGAGAAAAAAATGTTGCAAAAATTGCTTATGGTAAAAAGTGGTTTCGAGTGGCGCAGGTGGGATTTGATCGCGTAACCTCCGTGTCGCCAACGACTTAGCACGGGCTCGACGCGCCAGGCGGGCTATGGTACTAGACAAAAATAAAGGGACAAGAGGTCCCTCTTATTTGGTTCTTCGTCACTAGATAAAAAAATATATATTTCGAGACTATTTGTCCCAAATCATTGTCACAACGATTTTTTTACCATTTAAGAATAGTGAAGCACAGTATGTGCTTCAATTACCTTCAGGAAATCCGTCCTGCCAACCAAAGATTTGCCACCTACCAATAACAAATCAAATATCACCATGTGTTTAACTTTCGCCATGCCACGCACCCAACTAACTGCCCAACTGCTGCCACGTATGCTTCTACCAAGTCAAAAATGTCTAGTCACCACTACCATGTCAGCCTATCGCCAGTCGTCCTATACCACGTGTCTGCCAATCAATATCTACCATGTCTCTGCGCAGATCAGGGGTCCTGCTCCTCAAGATTTATGCCCTATCACATTGTGTCAGGTTCTACATGTCTACATATTGGTGTGCATGCATCTTGATGTACGTGTAATATTTAATAGCCTCAATATTTGTGAGGTCTGCGTGTTTTGATCTGCTTGCAGATTGAATGTCTTGCAGTCTGCGTATCGTGTATCTCATGTTGTCTCCTCAAAACAGTTGGAAGATGTCTATTATGGAATAGAAATCAGTGTCATAAAAAACTACCTTACCTACAACCAACCCTCTTGTCCAAGCTCTGATACCATGAAGAAGCAGCGAACATTTCCATTATCAAGTTTGGTGATTAAATATACATGGTGCAAAGTTCAATGAAGTTCGGTGAACCACTTCAACCACTAAATAACCACCCTATCACCTACCTTGGAGAGCGCATCATGAAATAGCGCTAAGGTTTAAATAATGTAATAAAAACTAACATAATTTCTAACATTCTAAACCATCGTCTTAGGACTAAAACCACCCTCTTAGGGTTAAGATCTCTTAGGCATACCCTAAGAATGCGGTTAAAATCCTAAGATGGTGGTTTCTAATCATTGTCTTAGGTCACCCTAAGATAACGATTTATAACCCACATCTTAGGGCTAAGAGGGCAATTTAAAACCATCCTCTTATGATCTCATCATTAAAAAATGTATAAAGGAGGTGATCCATGTTGGAGGGACTAGAAGTTAAGTCAAACAATAATGTAATTTACAATTATACCACAAACGATTTGTATGTAGTTGTCCTTGTTCTAAATTATATGTAGTATTATAAAAGCTACATTATGCAGTTATATATCTTTTTACCAGGATTCAACATCATAACCTGCATGCAAATAGCATATGATCTTACTTACCGTCACATCTAGTTTTCCAACCTTCCATTCATATATATATCGAATAGAGTAAGCATTGCTTGGAGAGTTACAGATAACATATACAATAAATGAAAATTATATACAAATAAAATGTCTAATAAAGCTTGCTAGACAGAGTGAACCCGAGGATGACAGAAGGATGCTTCCTTCAATGAAAAAACAAGCAATAGTATATGATCAGTTATGAACAGATCCCCTAGACTGTTAACAGGTGGTAATATTTTGCATAAATTTCCCATCTTTGAAGGAATCTTGTCATAAAGCTTTAAAGCCATCAATAATGCATCTAGATTTCCATTTCCATGTAAATTCAAAATACAAATTCAAGCAACAACCATTATATGGATCTTCACGTCAAGCCTTGATGTCTCTAAATAGATAGGCTCAGGTTATAACACATTTAAAATCAACACCATATTTCATTGTAATTTGAACAGTTGAGTGGTAGATCCATTTTTTAGCATCTATAGGCAAAAAAGGATTGTTATTATAACTTATCAGGCCTAAGAAACCAGAATGTATTAGTCAAACTCAGATTTGCATTATTTGAGAAAGAATTTTCGATCTTCCTTCCCAGTTTTCCAACCTTCCATTCTATATATATATATATATATATATATATATATATATATATCGAACAGAGCAAGCATTGCATGGAGAGTTCCAGATAAAAATGAAACTTGTAAAAATGTACTCTCTCAGATTATCTCCTACAATATGGTATAAACCGATGTAAAACTTAAATTCAACCTGTTGATTAGAAAATAAAATTAGTAAATAACTCTCTATCCAAAGCATTTCAATTAGAAGCTACTAAACTGTTTATTTTTTCAACTTCTAACTTTCTAGTAGAATAAAAGACATATTTTTTTAAATGGTTGACTTGAGAGATGATTCTAGATATAAGGACATCTAACTGAAGGATGTAGATGCATCCAACTGCATGATAATTTAGATTTTATAGGTTGTTTAGATGGTAAGAAATCTATCACATAAACTAAAATAATGCCAATTGGAGGGCCTAATAGTTTCATGTATTTTAAGTTAACATTCAACCATGTTCCGATAACCGAAGTATGGTTGTACAACCATATATTCCATAAACAACATCCTCTATAAAGATCATGAATATTAAATACTACTTTAATTACTTTTACTTTACTTTTACTGATTTTATAGATAGAATATTTTTCTTATAGAATCTTCTTGTAAGATTTCTAATTTTCTAGTGTTATATATGAAACATTTTTTAAACAAAAAGAAAAGAAACCCAAAACGATGCAAATAGAAACAAAAATTTCACATTTAGCAAATTCTAATCACTATTTAAAAAAGGCATTCTAGTCATCTATAGTGTGTGATTTTCTTAGTGGGTCAATGTTGTAAGTCTACTCCCTAAAAAATTTAGATATGAAAAAATCTTGTTTGTTCAAAATCCTCGGTTCTTGAACATCCTGCTAAGCATTCTCCATAACAGATTAAAATAAAATTAACAAGATGAACCAATTATATATGTGTTTGAATAATCATGCAAATGTCAATTTGCATAAAATAATATATGTATTATTTCTCTAGGATCTTTTGGAGAATATAATAACAAGTCCACAGGCAAGTTTATCAAAAATATAAAAGATAAAAAAGATACACTTATAGGGTTTGTTCAATCCATCTAACATAGAACATGATAATTTCTTCTTATGCAAATGCAAAAACATATCAAATTTTTTCAAGCCTAAAAACAAATATCTTAAAATTTTGAAATTCTTTGTAAAATTAAATTCTTCTTGCTTCTCATCATTCCATCACCTTGTATGTAGCAGTAAATAAATTTCCATGCCACAAGGCATCCCTATAAAATACTCTCTAGGACTAATGCCTTGTAATAAGGACATAATGTATTAAGAATGAAATAAACATGAAGTTCCAAACAAAATGCTAAAATGTGCAACCAAATGATCGTGACAGTTAGTATCGTATATTAAGACTAGTATCATATATCAAGACTAGGCAAGATTTCTTCACAATCTAACCATATTTTCCTTACAGTGATAAAAAAACTCAATCTCAAATTCTTCATCAATGTTAAAGTCCTTTTTAGGTGTCAGTTCTATAATTACATATAGCAATGTCAATCTTTTATCATCACCACTAAACACCACACTTGACATTGAAGCCAACACTGATCCTAAATAACTTCACCTAACACAAAACATTAGGTGGATTGAAAACTAAAAACTCAATCCTACATATCATGGTCATACATATTTAATGTCAAAACTGAAAACTCTACATCTACCACACATTTTGCAAATTATAACTTAACCATATTTAATCCCTTTCTCACTTCATAATAGCTTCTCTAGCAAGTCACATGCGATGCTCTTGGTGGTCTATGGTATTTCAAAAGAAGATTATTGTAGAAAATATCATTATTTTACCTAATAACTCGGTCAATCCCCAAACACATTGTTTACTGGATTTTTGATCAACTCTTTTACAATTTGAACTTAACTCACAATGTTTTGCAATTTTGAATCTATCTTGTTCTACATCAAAATTCTGACCATAATGCTCCCCACATTCAACAAAAGAAAACAACTATGTACATTCTACTTGAATACCCATGTAAACATTGTAGGTGGCAAATGTTGTGTACCATTTCCAATTGTTGTGCAAGTAAAACACAAGTACCACACCATGTTGCATACAAGTCCACCACTAAGGATCACAATAATCACATGTATGAGGATTAAAACCTAATAATAAGTTTGTTACATTACAAACCTGTTATGTCATTAGAGACAGGAAACAATATGGACATGGACTTGAACCGAGAAATAAATATTCACTGTTTTGAAATAAGAAACATTTTAGGGTCTTTTAAATATTTTATTATACAGAAGTAAGATTCATCAACTATTATAAATTTTTTTTATAAATAATTCATCTTTCTAAACATAAAAGAATATATTGTAATAAGCTCTGTTGTTGAAAGTTAGTAAACATCAATATTTACATTGGAGAATCTTACACCAGTGCTATATAATCTAAGTTTCACCAGTTGACTGACATGCATCAAATGGAACATAAACTATCAGAGAGCTAAATCAAAATATAGAATTTTTGGGGGACATGTTTAATTTAGTCAACCATTTATTGTAAGTCATAAATGAACAAAAAAATAATAATTTTTTGAGATATGGATTTTGAAACAATGACAGCCCCAGGTGTTCCATTCTTTGGTTAAATTTATGCCCAAAATATATTTCCTCAATCAGAACTAAGCGTTCTCAACTTCATATCAAAAATTTCTTCCTAGGATAAATAGGCACATTTGTAAAACATTCTCATAATTGTTATGTGAAAATACTACCATTTTTTTATAATCTAAAAATTCTTTGAGTAGCATTTTAAACCAAAATTGCATGAATGAGTTTAGCTCTAGCACCATCTTGTCACAACCTCTATTAGAAAATGTTTCATCATCTTCACCCAACATAAGAGAACACAAGGGCTATGAATGAATCACTCATAAAGATAGATATCAAAAACTAAAAGAGGTAACATCAAATTTAGAGTAGATGTGATTTTATCCATAAATAGAATATAAACCCTTTTTCAAAAAAAGGAAGAACAAAAAACTAATAAACAACTACATAAACCAAAATCAACTACAAAAATACTCAGTTCAATGCAAGAAATGAAAACAAAATAACAACTATGTAGATAGACCACTAAGGGAGAAGTAAATAGAGAAAAGGTAATCTCTTTTGTAATCATCGATATCAGATGTTAATTCAAAGTATCATATAATATTATTACAATATGGCATAATTTATTTGTAAACAATGTCTGATATAGGTCAGGTAATGAAGGAGCCCACATCATCCTTCATTGTGGTCATGTCATCATTCCTTCTATACAATATTGTTTCCTCTTTATGGGTGACATGCACATTTACTTTGTAATAACCTTCACCCAAACTTGACCATGTATAATATTTTCAAGGTCAGTATTGATCACCATGCCTTTGGCCACTATGTTATCGTTATGGATATGAGTCAAATAGTATTTCCTTCTCTTAGTTTGAGTGATCGATATCATTTTCAGTCCCTAAATGGAAAATCAATAGCCCAGATAAATTCATTGCATAATGTACAATACAAAATAATTCAACTGTTTTATAGTTGAAATAATAGTCATACCACTGATGACTCTAGCCTATAAGGTATTGAGAAGCTACCTATCCTTGATCACCACCACCAATATTGTGTCCACTTGTAGTGGTAGCATGTAGTGATGCTACCTATGGAATTATATACAAGGGATCATTACAATTTTAGGAGTGCAACATGTAAACATTTCAAATATGAAATCATGAAAAATCTGACACACCTTTATCTATGAAAGTCGTATTAAAATCTCTTCAATATTTTTATCTTTCTCTACAAGCTTCTTTACAATATTTTTTTCATTCTCTGCAAGCTTCTCTTCCCACTTGTGCTCTTTCTTTTTTGTATGATCTTGCATCTGGTACAAATTCTATATGTAACCCTCACTAGCAAACAAAGTAGTTGGTGATACTCCTTTGCCAACACCCCAAATCCGACTCGATATTTCAGGTCCTAAAACCTTGATGAGGGCATCATCCTTAATATATTGATTTACGAAGCTTACTCATGACATTTCATCATCCAAATTTTTTTGGCAACATCACATGCATAGTTAACTAGTAACATGTTAATAAAATAATCAATATAACAATGGTTTGAAGTTCAAAATATTGCTATTTCCAAGGGAATGTCACTTACGATTGTATCTGTAACTTCTAGTAAAACAAGAGCCCCATTCTTCTTTGTATGATCTACCATCCACATAGTTACCCTTGGTAGTGGATTTTTTGCATTTGGTTGGCTCTTCCTCTACAATATATATAGTTGGAGAGACATGGGGATAAGTCATATGACAAAACAATATAGCTATGTTTGTCACATATAATGAATGACTATGATAGAATACCATTTCATGCTCTAGTCGAGTATATATTGTTTGACTGTAAGTGTACATGATGTATTGATGATCTATTTTGTTTATTCCTTTGCCTTGCCACCTACAAAACAAAGAAGAAACCAATATATAAATTCATTAGGGAGAGTAAGGTTGGAAAAATTCACATGAATGTAATAATGATATGAACTACCATAGCAGATTGGTTGTTACTTACCTTAAACTCAGCGTTGCTCCTGCCATTCACAAAGGCTTCCCAATATTTTTATGATATACAAGGTGGGGTATTAGTGTGAGCCAGAATTAGTCTGAACTTATTTATTCATGATAATTCATTACAATATATAGCTTGGGAATGTAACTGAAGAATCTCCCAAGTGGTTAAAAGACAGATACATGAGAATATGTAACAGATAAATCTCCCAAGTGGATAAAAGATAGATACATGAGAAAGTATAGCCATTGGAGTACAATAGAAGAATCTCCAAAATAGGCTAAAAGACAAATATGGCTTAACACAATTTCTGCAGTTATAGGGTAGTTCAAACCGCATTCTAAGTTTAGGAGATCAGTTTTCCAACATTCTCCCCCTTGATGCTGAAAGGACTCATTTCATGAGTTCTGAAGCATCACAAACTGATGAACTGATCTTCGTTTATGCTTCTTCCAGTTTTGAAGTAGAAAATTTAAGAACTCAAAAAAGTTTTGTTGGCACCCACCACACTTCCGCTCTTCTTGCGGGCTATCCATTAAGTTTGCTTTCTTCAACAAAATAAAATTGGGTGCCTTTTGATGATCAACTCCCCCTTCATCAAAAGTCTCTTGGATTGTGGTTTTCAACAACCACTCTCTCCCATCTTCATTATGGTCTTTAAACCATTCTTGCAAATCATCATCTTTTACATCATTACAATACCATACTCCGCATGAGTATGTGTTAATCATCTCATACTGATGATTATACCAAACTACTCTCTCACAAATATCCACACAAAAAATCAAAACAAACATGGACATGAAATGCCCTATTACATATGCAACCTCACACATATCATCACTCAAAAAATCACACCTCACAATGTCTTTACAATATTCCTCCTTCCAAGGAATTTTGAACACATCATTTTCTTTGCCTTCATTTGAGTCCAAGTGACTCAAGCTCCCAAACTTTGTCTTCAAAGAAATCTTCATAAGGCAAGTCTCAAAACTTGCTAATTGTGCTCTCCATGAGAGATGTGCCTCTTGCAAACAATGCAAGTTTTCATATGATGTCTTGATAAGACATTCTCCATATTTCTTCTTCAAAACAACAACTCCAAAACTATCCACAAAATATCTATCAAAGAAATCAATAAAAAATGAATCAAATAACAAAAAAGTATCACCTCCAATGATTTGTTGAGTAGATATCCACAAGCCTCCCTTTGTTTTTACCAAGATGCCATATTGCTGCAATGATGATTCTTCACACAATGTTGCCTCTTCAAGACAACCATCATCCTTCACTGTAGTCACTCCAAGTGAGTGATCTCCATCCACAATTGCCTCTATTACACCATGAAGTCCATCAATGACTATCTCACTATTTTCTATCTCCCCTTTGAGATAGTCTTCCTCATACAAAATAGTTTTCACTCTTGATGAGTGATCTTGAAACATAGAGTTTATAGCCTCCATCTCCTCTTCATCAATATTTTCATGTGGATCAACATCCCACATAACTTGAGCCTTGTCATTGTTCACTCCATATGAGTGAGCTTTCTCCTTTGCATATTCATTTGTCTCCACTCCATTTGAGTGGTCTTTAGCTATGCAACACTCCATGATGAGTGTTTCTCCATCATCTTTATCTTGCCATGGCTTGTCTTCATCATTCTCCTCCATGAGAATGGCTTCATCAAAATTTTGTGCCTCCTCTATGAAGCACTCTTCAACAAATAGTTGATTTGGTGTCTTCTCCATAAGACACTCTTCTTCATATGTCTCCTCCGTGAGACATTCTTCACAATATGCCTTCTCCATGAGGCATTTTTCATCTTGCTGGTTTTCTACATACATGTCTTCCTCTTCAAGGAAGAATTCACCTTCATAACAATGTATGTCTTCTTCAAAAGACATATCTTCATATGAGTCTTCACAAGACTCTTCAAAAACTTCTTCAAAGAAGCAAGGCTCCTCCTTGCTTTGGAGATTGCTACACATATCTCCTCCATAAGCATCTTGCAATGCTCTCCAAGCCATTTGGGTTGTTCTACATTTTGCAATGAGAGGGAAAGCTTTCTCTTTCATGCCTCTCCTCAAATCCATGAGAGCCAAGCAATTTTGATATTGCTGCTCTTTCTTCATGCTCTTCTTTTCTCCTTCAAGCATGGTCCAAGTGGTGGGTTCTTCATAGCCTTCTTGGATAATTTCCCAAAGTCCTTTTGCCTTCAACAAGTGCTCCATTTTTATGCTCCAATAAACATAATTGTCTCCATCAAATATTGGTACAACCAAGTCTACATACATGGCTGCCATTAGATTCAAGCCTTTTTTTTTTTACCTGTTGTTAGGCACCGTTGCAAGCTGTTGTTGACCACACGTCAAAATGTGATTAACAACTGTTGTGGCTCTTTGGGCCTTTGGGGTTCACACAAAAAGTGCTTTATCTTCAAGCGAGGACTGCTTCACCTCCATGGCACGCCTTGGCGTCGGTGGCAGACTCCTCAGTGGCGGCCGCTCATCCCGCGGTGCTTCTCCTTTCACCACCAGCACTGGGTCTTCGACGAGTGGTGATTCTCTGGGAAATTCCTTTATCGGTGTTTACCACCACTCCAAGCTCCTTCATCGGCATTCACCAGCAACGATTAAAAGTTCTTTTTTTTTTAATTGAATTTAAGGTGAACTGGAATCTTATTGACGATACGTAGAACTCTCTGATGTACAGCAATCGGCTCTCCTGTGATTACTGGTGATACACAAAACTTCTAGAAATCTCCACCGCTAACCCCACATCGATTTGCACCTATCACATGCTCTGCAGCTCGAATTTCTTGCTTGGCAAGTTATCCTATGGTGGAGTCTGAGTTTCTAATCTGTGAAACAATGATAGACCATCGGTTACAAAGGAAAACGCCTGCAATTATTGTTATTGTCTGCATCACTAGCTCAACGTGTCCAAACTGGCGATAGGTCCTGCTTCATCCAGGATTTTCTGTGGATGCTTATTATTTTGCAACTAGGTGGAACTGATATCATCCCCAAGGCGATAGGTCCTGCTTCATCCAGGATTTTCTGTGGATGCTTATTATTTTGCAACTAGGTGGAACTGATATCATCCCCAAGGCGATAGGTCCTGCTTCATCCAGGATTTTCTGTGGATGCTTATTATTTTGCAACTAGGTGGAACTGATATCATCCACAATGTCGGGCTGTAATGGGAAACGCGTCAGGATGAACCCTAGCAGATAGAACATGTCGTCATTGTGGGAAACGCATCTATTTTTTTTTTAATGCAAACGGAAGCCTGTGTTTGGAATACGCGCTATCTCCCAAGTCTCCTCAGTGCTCGCTCAGCAATACAAGCTGTCTCCACAGCTCCATGCTCGCAATACACCGTAGGTTTCAACCGTACAACCACTCTTTCACAACAATTAATTTCTTTGAAAACAAAGATCAAACATGCAGATTGCAGGATATCAATTACGATTGAAGTCTTTCGTGATCTCTCCTTCACGTAGTGCTCTCAACGCTATTACTCTTCAACTCTGGTCTCCACAGAATGTGGGCTTTCTTCAGCACGACCAGTATTCCTCAGCACAACAGCAAGCCACAATAGACTGGCCACACTCACGAGCGCTTCGGGCTTCACATATTTGCAAGAATATTATTGCAATGCACCCACAAGCTCACTTTTAACCCAATAGATCTTAAACAAAAAACTACCAAGGTTTATCTCAAAATCCGATACCACATATGAGCCACAATTAGTCTAAACTTATTTATTCATGATAAGTCATTACAATATATAGCTTGGGAATGTACTGAAGAATCTCCCAAGTGGGTAAAAGACAGATACATGAGAATATGTAACAGACGAATCTCCCAAGTGGATAAAAGATAGATACATGAGAATTTATAGCCTTTGGAGTACAACAGAAGAATCTCCAAAACAGGCTAAAAGACAAATATGGCTTAACACAATTTCTGCAGTTACAGGGCAGTTCAAACCGCATTCTAAGTTTAGGAGATCAGTTTTCCAACAATTAGCAATTCTATATTTATTATTGTCATACTTATCATAGTGGTTTTTCACAAGTTGATGCTTATGTTCACACCATTGCTTATCCATGGTCGGGAAGACCCATTTCTTCATTGTGTTTGAAAAGATATATTTTTTCTGCATCAAACCGGTATCTTATTAGATGCAATATTTATATAAGTATTCAAAATTTGACACTATGAGAAAGCTACCATAATAAGTGTCCATAATTGGTTTTTAACTTCCATTGGGACTACTTTCCAGTCTATATGGGTGATAGGGACAATCTCCCTCACAATCACCCCCAAGTAAGATAAAAACTTAATAGAATTTTTTTCTATGAGCTATCCATTTAGATTGCAAATGATATCCACCTTATCTATGTTGCTTGACTATGTTGCACATACTGTTGGACTTCTCTTTCTATGATATTTAGTGTTTGAAGTATGTGATAACCTAGCATCAGCACCTATAATGTCGACACCATTCAAACATTATTATTTCATATAGTATGACAACAACGAGTAACCCAACATCATGAGAAAATTTCTTGTGTGGTCTATGTACCTTCTTTATTAGCCAAAGCATTGTTAGCCTCATTTCGAGTATTCTCACCATCAGATTCATTTATGTTATGGTTCATCTCTTTATCTTCCTTGTTAATGGAACGACGTAGCTGGTATCCTCCACTAGTTGCTACAATACACCATACTTGATGATAAAACCATGATCAATTATAATATGTCTAGTTCAACCACTATTGAACAACACTATAAAATTTCAAGTACTTACTAGCGTGAGAAGCGTGTGTCACTAACTCCTAATTTATTATGACAAACTCAACTGCTTATGACGTCTTTCTTGATCTTTTTTTGTACATATTGAAAAACTATGGGAAATAATATATCAAGGTCACACATAACCTCTGTAAAAGAAAAAATAAAATAAAATAAAGCATGCAATTGGTTTAAATGCATGCAATCTACAACTACCAAGGCTGCCATAAAAATATTGATAAATTGGATCTTGAAGCTTAGCATTACATAGTTTATTTTGAATAATATATGGAATATTTTCTCTTAGATTGTTGGATGAAAACCAAGTTATTTTTTACGAACAACAATGATCTATTGTACCTCATACATATACAAAAGCAAGAAATAAAGAAATTATATTATGTTCAAGAGTGACCAAAGGAGGTAATTTAAATTCAAAGACCACATTTGGTTAGAATATTTAAGTAATAGGGCAAAAAGAGCCCATGGAGATCAAGAAGTTTCTAAGAGATAAAATAGTAAACCATTGTAAAAATAACCACAACGGGTAAATCCAAAGTGGACAAACCCTAATTCTACAAATCAAGTACAAATACAAATAATCATATGAGGGGGATACCCTCAAGGTAAAGCAACAACAGATGAAGGTCAACAGTGGAGACTAAGGACATAAATAAGAATGTGTTTATGCCCAATGGAGAAATAGAAAGCACGATTGTAAGAATGTTAAATGAATAGAAAATTCTTATTTCAAGTGCAAAATTAATTATGATTATATATGTAAATGGAAAATTCTTATTTCAAGGGCAATTCTTATTTACAGATATAAGTGAATGGATAACTTGAGCTCTCCATATAATGGCCAGATTTCTAAACATCCGTACCCATCCCAACAATCTGAGATGAGGTGAGAGGGTATCCTGAGACTTTCGTAAGATACATAAATATCCATCTATACAAATCAAGTACTATTGCTAAGGACTAGGACTAAGAGTCAAACATGAAACATCAATTTCATAACTAACACACACTCAACACAATAAGCCTTCATTTCAACACATTACAACATGCATGTATGATTAGACTCTTTATCATATGCCCTAACAACACTTGTATTCTCTCACTCTTTTTTATACCAAATTATCTTCTTGTATTTGATTGGCCAATCTCATGCTCAAGATACCTATTCGCCTCACTCCTAGTTTAGCTGCCCATTAATTATCTACTACCATTTTCTAAAAATAGAACAAAAAGTGTCAAAAAACAATTGTTAATTATTTCAATGAGTGGCAGAGCATATGTTCGATGCATATTTGTCATTCGAATGAGTTTTGCAAAAAAATCTCATTTGCATTACCTAGTACATGTTTGTTCTAAAACCAATTTTTTTCTTTCAATTGAGTCTTCTAAGATAAAAAGTAGAAGCTACTATAAAACAAAAGGAAGAATCCTTAGGTAAACAAAAAATAGAAGAGTTAGTTGAAAGAAAAGAATTGGTTTCAGAACAAAAAAAAACCATGGTTAAATTTATCTTCATTAGCATTAGTTGTTGTTACATCAATGCTTTCAACTATAAAAGTTTTAGAGCACCACAAATGAAGACTACTTCTTCATAAAATAGCACATACACAGTCCAACATGCACACATGGACATAGACATAGATGACACACCTTTAGGGTCATATGTGTCAATATTTGGAGAAAGATTAGTTGCAGAACATGCATGGTAGCCTTTGTAGAAAACTAGTTGCAGATAGACCTTCACTTGTTTAAAATTTTAAGTCTCATCCCTTGTGCAAGAATAGTGAAGGTGGAAAATGTAAATCTTGAAGACCAAATTTCCAGGATGCAAAAAAACCAAAGACCTTACCAATAGGAGTTTCACACATATGCTATTGTGTAGTATGCAAGTAAGTAAAACAAGCCCTTAGGGATATTGAACTAATTATTATAAAGGTAAACAATCAAGAACTAAGAATACCAAGAAAAACTTGGATAACAAAAGTTATTCGATTATGCAATGAATCTCAAGGATAGAGGCAAAAGCCTATTTGAAATCCAAATAAATTTTGCAAGCACATATAAGCATGTTTTAATTATAACAACAAAGTAATCCTCTATGGATAGAGAAGCAAGTCAAATGAAAAATATTAGACAAAAAAAATACGATTGCAGTATTTCACACAATAATCTAAAGTTTCGATTTCATGAGTGAACCTTAACAATTTTACAATCCCCAGGGTTTCCATGATAATAAATTTTGTTGTATTCCTACGATATTGTTCATTTAAATACAAAGGTAATGCAATCATGAAGTAATACAGATAGGGCATGTTTCAATCCCATATAACCAATTAAAAAAAAGGTAGTTGCAGTACAAGAAAGCAGAAACAGATAGTACAAATATTCACCTTTTTATAACTATGGTGATCTTTATGTGCCACATACTCATAAGGCAGATCATTCAAAAATAGACACTCAAGATACCTGACAACATAAATAGTATGCTTAACTTCCAACCAAAGGGTTGATAGCATCTAACAATGTTGTAGTCCCCTGTAATATTTGCTTCTACAATCCCATCATGCAACTATGAACATGGTCCATGTTTTAAAGCATGTTGTTGTTTTGTTTTACTTTTATCTTTTGATTAGACATTAAATGTAATGCCACAAGACTTTTCAAGTAAGGGTCCATTTACTCTGAGTTTACTAACAAAGAATGCCCATCAGAGGGATGATCTTATAGCATGACATAAAGGTATGATATACCTAGAAAGTGAAAATATGACCCCTACAAATCTAATGAAAAGTTTAACAATTAAAATTTTTGGAAACCTTTCAAGCTAGATGACTTTAAAATAGTCTTTGGTAATTCCAAGACTTGACCTAGTATGTTTTAATGCCCATGCCTTATGTTCTTTGCATGTTACTTATGTGAAGCTAGTTTCTTTAAGATCCAATGAAATTGAAGACTCAATAAACTAGAAATGTCTTACCATTTGCTTGAGGAACTTTGATTATTGCTTTTATTTTGGTTGTTACATCCAAACATAGTGCATAGGAAAAGGAGCTAATGTCTTACCATTGGCATAGTTTTAACACATACAATACATCGGAAAATGAGCTAATTCAAAAGCACAACTCTTGGTTAAATGAAGAGTTGACATCTAAATTGAACACAGTTCTACAACAGTGCAAAACTAGTGCTGAAGTAGAAGCAGAGCTTTCTGCTAAACTTTAAGAGATAAGATTTTAGTTTTGATTGCTTATAACCTTGTTGGACCTTGCAATTTTTTTTGATTTATGTCTAACCTTTTATAGGATGAGAAGAAAGGGAACGAGACTATAGGAGCATTACAGAGGAGTAAAGAAAAAGTGAAAGAACTAGAAGAAAAATTGGCATCAACAAGAGAGGTAACATATGGACTTTTAGTGTGCTCAATGGTCATTTTTATTTACTTTTCATAAGTATATTGTCCTCATTTTGTGTTTCTATTTTGTAAAGGAGCTACAATTTATCAAGCAAGATGTTACTGCCAAAGAAGAGCATTTTACGGTGGAAGTTGCAACTGTAAGTCTCAAATTGCAGATGCATATTTTGTCACCCTTCTCTTTTATATTGATTTAATTATATTTGCATAGAAATTATTTTGGGAATGAAAATAATGCCTACAAGTTTAAATTATCTAGATATTAGAAAGTTCATGTTATTATCCCTGCTTTACTTGAAAAGGAAGAAATAATTATGATAGAAGTTGATATTGTATTTTAATGAATTTTAAAGATAGAAATTTGTTTAGACAATTGAGATATAAGTGTTATATAGGTAGACCTAGAACTTAAAATAACAAAATGAATTTTGCAGTCAATTTTTTGTCTAACATAAATTTTATCCACTACAATTTTGACAAGTCTTAATCAAACCAACCATTCTTAAAAATGTGCATCCTTTTAAATATTTCCCAACTTATGTATTTTCTTTTAGTTCACTAGAAATGTCTTAATACTTCATGTCAAGTAGACCAAATTTTAGGGTTTCATATGAGGGCATTGTGTAACCTTTTCCAAATTCATGACTGCATCTATGAAAATTTTGAAATGTGATGAATAAATTGCATTGTAAAGGATTGTTTCTACATAAAAAATTCTAGTTACTAACATGTTTGCTTTGTGTTTTTCTTTGGATTTCCATAAATACTTAAGGAAAACCTACAAACCCTTTCCTTTGGCACTTCCATAAACAAATAGTGATACAGAGTAGCTCTTTGTGGCCTTTGACCATTTGTGAACTATATAATCCCCAAAGCCAAAAGCAAGGCCATGTTGTGGCAAGGACAGGGATTTTTATGTGTCCTACCACTAACAAGTATGTCAAAATAATCAAGTTTTCCTTTTTCCTGAAGCAAAGCTTTCATAAACAAGATTTTCCCTTCAATTCAAGTCAAAAACTAGTCTAAAATAACTAGTTGGTGGTAAAAAAAGGACTCTAATTAATATGTATATTGAAGGACTAGAAGATGGGTAAAAAGGCTGATAGATGTACAGTCAAAGAAAGAGAGATAACTAAAAGTAGGGGTAGAAAAGAATGAAATCTCAATCTATATTAATGATGAGATTATGTAAAGCAAGTGGAATATGGGGGCAAATCAAGGACCCACATGCTCAATGCCCTCTCTTTTATAATTCAAAAGCATGATCAATCAACACTGTGGATACCCAAAAAATTAGAGATTTGGATCCTAATGCATTGATATGCCTTAGATACTTGTCAAGCACCTAAGCATCACCTATGTCAAACTATATATTTATGTCAGATTTCATCTTTTTTCCATCACCAACTAAACAAGTCCCACACAAATATTTGAATGCCCTTCCATTCAAAAAGGTGATGTTGCTTTACATTGTTTAAGAGAATACTATTGTTTAGGACTATGTCACCCTGCCAAGACTGCCATGCTTTTAGAGTTTTCTACTTCATGATTGTTCGATGCTGAATTCTTTTTTGTTTAGTGATCTTGGGTTTTGTTCCTGAATAGAACAGTGCTTTCCAAAATACCTGTGTAATCATAGCTTTGAATTTATCTTTCCAAGAACATGTGTATTATACAGTTCAGTTTTTGATGTTAGGATCCAAGCAATTTGGGTTGGCCTTTGCTTAGTGTACATCTAGGCAAAACCCAACTCATTTTAATACAAGTTTTATTGATGAGAGTTTGTATTCAATTGGTATGAAAAGACTGATCTTGGGCTTATACATGTGAATTTACAGTATCTGGAATGTGGGTATTGTGTCCTATCATTTTAGTGTCTGTAGTTATGAATTTTATAATGTGATTGGCTCTTGTCCCCCTTTATGATAGCATTGGATTGGTTCTACCCATTCCGTCTATTGATTTATAGGTACATGTGGCTAGGAAATAAAAAACAAGGGGATTCTTGTCTAAACGATTAAAAAATTCAAGGTATTGGGTCCTTGGTACCGACCTATATTATTTCCTCATTACTTGTGAATTCTTCATTTTTCTAGGAGATCCAGATCCTATAGGAACCTCTACATCTGTACACCACCTGGAAATACAATTGATGAAGTGTTTAATGGATTTGATGATACAAATTTTGTTGTAGTCTAGCTTTAGTTATGATGTCCTTTAAAGAGCTATATGTTTTTATATAGCTTTATGCATGCAGATAATGATAATAAGCATGACAGAGACAATTGCTATAGTATGTAAAACTGGTCTTGAATAATAATGCTTTGAATCTATGTGGTTACATGGTAGTCCTTGTATAAAATTAGTTGCAGATAAACCTTCACTTGTTTAAAATTTCAAGTCTCATCCCATGTGCAAGAATAGTGAAGGTGGAAAATGTAAATCTTGAAGACCAAATATCCAGGATGCAAAAACACCAAATACTTACCAATAGGAGTTTCACACATATGCCATTATGTAGTATGCAAGTAAGTAAAACAAACCCTCAGGGATATTAAACTAGTTAAAATTCTTGAGGTACACAGTCAAGAACTAAGAATCCCAAGAAAAACTTGGATATCAAAAGTTATTCGAGTATACAACGAATCTCAAATATAGAGGCAAGGATCGATCTAAGAGCCAAATAAATTTTACAAGCACATATAAACATGTTTTAATTATAACAATGACAAAGTACTCCTCTATGGACAGAGAAGCAAGTCAAATAATAAATATTGGCCAAAAAAATGCAGTTGTAATATTTCACATAGTAATCCAAGATTCCAATCCCATAAGTGAACTTTAAAATTTTTACAATCTCTAGGGATGCCATGATAATAAAGTTTATCATATTCATACTATGTTGTTCATTGAAATACAGAGGTAATGCAATCATGAAGTAATATGGGTAGGGCCTATTTCAATCCCATATAACCAGTTAAAAAAAGGCAATTGCAATACAAGAAAGTAGAAGGAGAATACAAGTGAGAGATTCTAGAGGGAGACCTAGCAAGATATTAATGGCACAACCACCCTAGCACTAGAATCATGGCTACAAAATTCATCAAATCTTGCAAACAATTAAATTTATTAATACTTGAATGTTATATAAATGTATAAAATAAATGCATACATATCAACTGGTATGTGATCATTCAATATCTCATATTTTTATGTTTTAGATATCTAATAAATTTTAGAGAAAATGCTATCTAGTTTATGTCTAGATTTAGGAGAGTATAACATGTAGAAATCCTTTGAGCTAGTAATCCTTTTATCTCCTAAATTTAAAAATCAAATAAGAAATTTGCAAATTCTAAATTCTAAACCTTTGATGTAGAAATCCTTTTAACTCCCTACTAAATTAAATTTGCAAAAAAAAAAATTCAAAATTTTCTCTAAATTTCAAATATTTAAAAATATTCAAATAACTTTAAACCAAATTTAAATCTTCAAAACATTTTATCTCCTCTAATTTCAAATAAAAACTTAAATAGCATGTATTCTAATCTTCAAATCTTAAAAAATAATTAAAATAAATAAATAAATAACTAAATACTAGTAGAAATCCTTTAGGCTCCAAACTTTAAACAAATTTAAATCTTTTCAAAAATAAACTTAAAAAAAAAATAGGGTAGAAAACCTTATAACAAGTGAAATATTCCATAGGATTTTATTATAAACAGTATCTCTATCTTTGTTTTAATCCATGAATCGGACTTTGAATCATAAGTTTGTAGCAATAGAGTTGTGTTTTCTAAATCACAATTACAATACCCAACAACAAAGTAAAATGACAATTGGAGGGATGATAAGTCATTGCCATAAACAACCCAACAACCTCATTTAGGTACTTGGATTATATATCCAAAATTGGTTTAAAAAATGATGAACAACCCAACAACCTCTTCTAGTTTAGGTACTTGGATTATATATCCAAAATTGGTAAAAACCATCCCTTGCTAGCTTTCCATAATAGTAGATACTTTTGCAAGTGAGTGCCACATATGACCTACCTATGTAGTCATTTTGAATGTTGGACACAAAATTAGGCATAATTATTTTCTAGATATTTCCTTGTACAGATATAATCCATGAGTTTTGAGAATCTAGCTAAACTAATAAGATAGGGATATGACTAAAAGGGATATACTGAGGATAATTTTTTGTAAAGGTATCTATAGATGATAACAAAATATTCCATGGCTTGCAGATAACCTTCATATGGACAAGACATTTAGGTAATCTAGGGTTTAAATTTTTAGAGAAATTTTAGGGTAAACCCTAGCCAAAAAATGAACAACATGATTAAGGTAATCTAGGGTTTAAATTTGATTTCAAACCCTAAGGTTTAATATATAAACTAATATCACCCCAGGGTTTAAAATATTTTTCAAAAGGGTACTAACATCATCCTAGGATTTAAATTTTACAAATCTCATGTGTAAACACAAATTTACAAACTAAAATATTCCAAACCCTAAAAGGACATGGGTTTGCAAAAATACCAAAAATAATGCAAAATTCACTGGATCTAACTAACCTCATCTCTTCCAATATTCAATTCATCTGCATGCCCCATTTTGTAACTTTATCTTCTGCTTCAACCCTCATATCTTGCCATTTCGGGTTACAATTTTATTCAACGAAGTGAAGAACCAAGTGTAAAATAGCAGATGTCATAGTTTCAGAGAAATTTTAGGAAAAACCCAAACCAAAAAATGAACAGCACAAAAGTCTTTACCCGCTAAAATTAAAAAAAGAAATGCATTTCTTTATATCAAAGTAAGTCACTCTCAGGGTTCTTGCAATCGTATATTTTTTAAAATATAGAGGGTCAATCGAAGCCCAAGAGCCCTAGTATGATAGATGAGATGAGGTTTGGTTTGAGCGGCATGGTGTATAGGTTGTATCTATTCATGCAATATCGAGTAGCTAAGCCAATTCAATATGTAAGGATTGTTGAAAGAAAAATGAAAGATTTTAGCCTAGTAAAAATAAGAAACAATAATGTTAGTGGGGGTTTAACATGGTTTATCACATACACCAACCTGCATTTTAAAAAAAAAATTTATAACTCTAATATGGTGGTTATAAAGCGCCCTCTTAAGGATAAGAGGGTAGTTTATAACTGCCCTCTTAGGGGCACCTAAAAACCCCCAAGAGGGCGATAATAAATCACCCTCTTAGGTCACCCTAAGACAACGATTTATAATCATCTTAGGGTGACCTAAGAGGGTAGTTAAGAACTGCCCTCTCAGGGTCACCCCGATATGGCAGTTTATAATCATCATCTTAGTCCTAAGAGGGCAGTTTATAACTATCGTCTTAGGATCTATTAGGGTGGTTTTCCTAAGAGGGAAGTTATTAACCACCCTCTTAGAATCTATTAGGGTAATTTTTTACTACCTTATTTTAGCCGTAATTAAAGACCTTTTTTGGTGTAGTGCTTTAATAAAAATGGATATTCAAGAAAGAGGTGGTGGGATGATTCCAGGTTGGAAATATAGAGATAGCAGTAGTTGGGAATGATCATACCTCTAGTCAATAGGTTGTCAATGGTAAGAATTTTATCTTGGACAACAAGCCAGAGAAAAAAGCTAATATTAGAGATAATATGTTTGAGCCAGATGATATTGGTAGGAAATAATTTCTCTTTAAAGCCCTTAGCTAAGAAATAGGTAGACTTGATTGTGAATTACCTGTCCTCAGTGGATTTCTAGATGAGATAGTGATCATTGTTTTAACTAGGAATAACATAATTTCTAAGAATATTAGAGAGAGTTCTTACTGCTTGAACCTGTTCCTCATTCATATTTTTGGAAGGAATGTTTTTCCACACATTTCTCTAGCCACAAGAATCAATGAAGTTGCACACCTTATCATCAAAGAGTCCTAAATTTTATCTATTAATATATATATAGATATATATTATACATAAGAAAATTTTATAACATCATTGGATGTTGTCGCTATAAAACCTAGGGTAAAAGAAGTCAACAGGTACCAATCCTATATATACATAGGACCCAACCCTATATATATAATCAATATTTATACATAAGGAAATCAATAACACTATTGGATGTTGCCTCTATAATCTTTAGGTAAAACGAAGTCAATAGATCCATACCCTCCAATGGGACCCCTATCTATCTATCTATCTATATATATATATATATATATATATATTTGATACATAGGGACCCCTATATATATATATATATATAGGGAAATTGATGTTTCCTCTTTAAACCCTATCCTCCTAGGTAAAACAAATTCCAATCATCCTGCCTCTATAAACCCTAGTCTCGTAGGTAAAACAAAGTCAATGGGACCCCAACCAAGCATTAAACTAGGATAGCCAACCGAATAGCACTTGGCCACTACCATCCAGCCTATCCCCTTATGGTTATGTCGTGGTTCGAACCTTAGACCTTCCCAAAGAAAGGCTAAAGCTTGGACCTCCTCTCTAAGTGGCTAAGAGACTTCTTCCTCTCTAAGGAGGAGGAATTGACTAAAGCACATCTAGAATCGTTTTATTGCAAGCCTCCAAATGGCTAAAAAATTGTTACAATTGTAACAAATCCATCTATATTTCCTAAAACATTAGGGTAAATATTGATTACATAAAATATGATAAATATGCCCTTCCAAAATAGAGCAATATGGTTTGATGACTATTTTATACAATTTGACCCCTAACATTGGAAAATGTCTATAAACTAGTGTCACCAATACGTAAAGCTCAAAAAAATATGTGATTTGAAAAAGAAGGGCTCAAAACACTTTCATATGCAAAAATTATGATCTCCAAATTTTTTTCCTAAATAGTCCTTAAAAATAAAAATAAATAATGCCTGAAACCTTAGCAGATCAGTAATGAATTCCACCCTACCATTTGGCATGTGCTCATTTGCTAGTGAAACCACTTATTTTCTACAACCACCCACCTTTAATTGGATGAAATATTACCACTTATTGTAGTTTGGTTATCTTGAGTCTCAAATATATAGTAAAAATTATTTTATGTGGCATGTCATATTCCCACATCAACCTCCACATTGACCAAAGAAGAAATCCATTACAAACTTTAAACCAAAACAAACCATTGGAAATTTAACTTTACCTTTATCCAAAAATATGTGGCTAAACTACATGCCAACATTCCATCTAAAATAATACTTCATTCCATAATAATATAAATTATGGTTACTGGACTACTACTTATTGATTCCTCTTTGCAAAAGGAAGGGCATGTGACTCAAACTTGAATCCATTACTTCATCAATGCCTTCATGCCTTCTCCATAACTAACATTTCTATTCTATAGGTAGTAACCAAAGAGTTAGTGTATAGTGGATGGCATTGTGCCCATTTCCATATAAAAATAAAAAGCATGAATTTTGTGAGCTTGAATCTATGACTAAGAGGCAACAAAATACCATGTGCACCCATCTAGCCAAATTTTCATTGTCATCCATGCTAACAAAAAGAGCATCTACTCTATGAATACATATACCTTCATCATAAAAGTAGTTACAACTTGATCTCATGGTTTCTTGCAAGAATGGTTGTCCTTTTATCCAAGTTGGCATGTCATGGAATTTGACAAAATGTATCCACTGAAGAGTGAATCATACATCCATTATTACTAGCAAAAGTGACAATTCAATGAGTATCAAATCTATCACCTTTTGGCTATAACACTTTAGCACTTTTCTATTATCCATTATGGTGCATCCCTTGTATGAATAGGAGCATGCACTCTCTCCATAGAGTGGAGTTTCACATGCCATATTCAAAAAGGAATCACCCTCCTTTTGCACAAAAATGGATGATGTTTTTTTAAAAAAAGGTGCTAAGCAAAAATTTAAAAATGCAATAAAAGATATATTTGCCTAAATATTGGATACACTGACCTTACACTTTTTGGATAAGCTAGAAGGATGGATGGTAAAAAATGGGATATATCTTTGCTTCTTGTGAACCTTCAAGAAGAGTTTTGTCCTAGAATTTGGAAGAAAATTCAGAGGCTTCAAGTAAGTTTTTTGTATGACCAAGTATTATCAATCCATACCTACTCTAATACTATGTTAGAATTCATAATATTTTCAAAAATTAATAGAAGTAGCCCATCCAATCAAATATTTAACATAATTTATAAATAATGAAAGAAATGAAAAGAGACAAATATTTGGGGTGCCCATAAGCACCATAAATAATTATTGTATTATCTATGGATAAGAATAATAACACTCTGATAATAAAATAATAAGTGTTGGGGGTATTTATACCAATACCAAAATCCCAAAGACATAAAATAACTTAGTCTTAGGCCAACATAACAAGAAAGGCTTTAAGGTTAATTACATGTTTATAAGTTGGTTTTAACCATAACAAGGTTAAACGTGGCATATAAGGATTACATAATAAAATATTACAATAAATTCAACACATTATACAATGAATTCTCTTAGGTCTATCCAATATTATATCATACAATGTCATCCTTGTACATGAATTAGATTACACTTTCAATAGCAATCTTAGTCTCTTACATCGAAAAATATATAATCTAGTAATTATGCTAGATCTTCTAGTAGTAAAGAATTGGTCTCCTTGAGACTATTGTCATCCATTATACTAATAATATTTATTTTCTATGATGTTTCACCTTGTTTATTTGGTTACAAGGTCAAATTTTACCTCAAAGAAAATCCTTTAAATTTGGATCCTTGTGATCTGGCTAGTGATTAGCTCTTACTCCACTATTTTTATCCTTTGTCAAATATAGTGTGCCAATCTATATCGATATGTATTTCCATCATTAAATAGATAGAATCATCATTTTTTATTACAAAGCAAGACATGTTTTCAAATCATTGATATTCTATACAAGTGGAATTCTAAAGCTATTCATATGAATAAATATTTTTAACAAGTTGCAATATGACATTGTGAATTTTTGAATGAACCACTCAACATGAATTTAGTTTGAATAGTTATTTGATTTTCTAATATTGAATATATCTATGCTTAGTGGTTGAAGGATGACACTTACTAATAGGTCATTCAAAATTTTTATAAGCCTATAGGCAATAAATATAGTAGGAGCACATTTGGACGTTTATCTTGAACCATTTTAAATGATACATAATATTTCATCAATCTAAATAAGAACTGGATCAAGAATTTGAAATAATATATCAAATAATTTTGGTGCTCTTCGTCAAATATTTCCTAGTATTAAAATAATCTTACTTCTTCATAAGTAGCGATATCTCTTTATGTATCCTTTAGAAATTTAGATTTATTGTGAGAATTCCTTTAATTCCATGACATTTTTAACAATTTAAATACAGAAAACTTCAAGTATAAATCATTCAAAGTGATCAATTTTAAATAAAATGAGACTCTTCAGTATTCCATTCTTAACCTTGTGCTCAACTAAGGACTACCCCTCAAGGTTGCACCATGATATTCTCTTAATGGTGATCCTTACATAATTCCAAAAATGCAAAAACTCAAGCAAATGTTTGAATTTAAAGGTAATGAATAAAATTTCAATAATTTTCCCCCAATATCTAGAGCAAGAAAAGGCGAGGCTTGCTCCTTGTTCATAGTTACTTCCTACTAGCACTAATCACCTTCTCTTAGCCAAAGATATAAAAGGATATCATTGGAGATATATGGAAATTCAATTATATTTATTATTTCATGTTTTGAAAAGTAGGAAGACTTGGTTATAGGCCTCATGGATGCATAACTTTGACAAAGACAGATTTTTCAAGGAGAACTATTAAGTGTCATTCAACAAAATTAGTATTATTTGAATGATATTTGAATGACCTTTCCAATGTTATAAGGTATATATTTATGTTGGATGTATAGGAAAGAAGTTATCCTTCAATGAGCAATGCTCTATCTAAGAAATCCCTCAATTGTACCAGGTGCATTTGTCATATATTGTTTCAAATGATATATACTTGAACAAAAACTTATAGTGATATAATTGGAATTCATAGAAATGTTTAAAATTTATTTTTAGCATGGAACCCCATAATTTGAGCCCCAAAATATTACATAATCAGTTCATACCTAGAGCTAATACTTTTGTCATAACTTGATCAAAGGAAAATGTATTTGATTTATTACTTTGTTAGACTAAAGGTAACTTTGTGAAGTATTTTTTGTAGAAATTTCATGGTAAAATATATTTATTTGTTACTTAAAAATAGCAAAATACAATTTGAAATGTAATGTTAATTTCTCTTTCATATGGGCTTGGAATGAATTTTTCTTTTTGTCATAGATTCTATATGTTATGTTTCATATTTTGACCAAAATTTAGTTGATTATAATTTTATTTAATACTCTAAATTGTTAAAAATAGTCTAAGTTTAAGGATGGAAAATATATAGGTTGATTTGTATTGGGAAGTAGGCTTGAGCATGTGGCAATTGAAGAGTAATGCCACAAGAGGCTTACAAGTTCAAATGTCTAATTAAATATAGAAAAAATTAGAAACTAATTATTACCTACTTTCATAACAAATATTATATTGGATAAGGAAATCCAAGCAAGATGGAATCCCAAGACACAATAAAAATAAAAGAGAATATATAGGAAAAATAACCACAAGAGAGGAGAAGACAACTCCATAATTGTATAGCTAAAAGGAGCAGTATTAGAAGGATTGGAAGGAAAAATGAGAAAAAGATTTTGGAATGTTGTTGGGGTATCTCAAGCCATAATGATATGGGTTTTTCAAATACCTTAGTATAATGCTTGAATTTCCATATAATGTCATTCATAGAGTAAATCCTTCTTGATTTCTAGAGGAGTTTTTCTTGAGAGGGATAATCATTAAAATAGTGTATTACTCTATGTGTCTTATTATTCTCATAGAGTTTAATTTTTTAGATTGGATGTAGCATAGCTCACATTTTTCTATTTTTGCGTAGTTGTGTACAATTAAATTGTAACTAGAGCATGTATGAAAATGGAATATAAATGCTAAACTCCCAAAAGGATATCTCTAAGATTCCATTGATGGGAATTATAAATTATATTGGTACTAGAGTAAAATTTATTTTTCTTGTGGTGATATGGGAGACCCAACATGAAAAAGAAATAAAAAGGTGCAAGTGAAGCTTCTAGCAAGCTAAGAGCCAAAGTAGTTGTTTAGCATGTAACTCTGAAGCCAAATATCAAAACTAAATCCAGATCCAAATATTCAAGGGTAAGAGCAAAATCCATAGCTACTAATAAAACCCCAAATACAAAAGTGCAACTACAAGTAGCAAGATATAAACCATTCAAAAGAACAAAAAGAAACCAAAACAAGAAGAAAAAAAAGAGATTATATTTGGATGAGAACCTTGAAGGAAAATAACCAATGTAGATTTATCTATAGTGACATGAGATAATTTAAGATGCCAAATATGGAAATCAATTTATATTCACAATTTAGAAGGATTTCAATTAGACAAAGGTAACTTCATAGGTTGAGGAAATCCATGAAAATCTAATTGGGAATATAAAATAGGAAAGGTCTTGGGGACCAAAATCCACTCATTGAAAAGGTATGATACAAATTAAAATATTAGGTAATAAGTGAATATACATTATAATCATATTATGTTGATGGTTTAATATTTTATACAACAATAACTCAGACTTGGTAACAAGCTTCATGGATGCATATTTTTATAGATTCATAGAGAGTTTAAGTAGTACTATGGAAGTAGTGTTAAGTTACATTGCACAAATTAGTATCATTTGGAAGTATATTTTAAGTACTTTCCAATGATGTTAGGTCTATTAATGTTGGATGTACAAGGCAAAAGCTATGCTTAGTTGAGCAATGCTTTATTTAAGCAGTCCCTAGAAGATACCAAGTGAGTTTCTCATAAACTATATAAATGATATTAGATTTGGATGCAATTTGACAGTGATATAATTAACATTAATATTAATGCTTAAAATTTATTTTTAGCATGAAACACCATTATTTGAGCCCTTTGATATTGCATGGAGTAGTTAAAACACAGAGGTAGCATTTTTGTCATTACTTGATCAAACAAAATTTTACTTGAGTTATTATTTTTCTAGGCTAAAGGTAACTCAATGAAGTATTTGTTATAGAAATTATATGGAAAATTTTATTTTCTATTGCTTGATAATGAAAAAATATGTTCTAGAGTGTAATGCCATTTTTTATTTTGAATACATGATTGAAAATGTTGTGTTAACATGTTTTGACCAAAATTCAACTAATTGTGATTTTATTTAAGACTCTATTAGCCTAGGCTAAAGGTTAGAAAATATATGGGCTAATTTGTATTGGGAAGTGGGCTTGGTCATGTGGCAACTAAAGAGCAATGCCACAGGGGGTATTATAGGCCTAAAAGTCCAATTAAATATGTACAACATTAGAAAATAATCATTACATTATTGCATAATGTATTCCATCGAAGAGAAGGAAGGACAAGAAAAATAGAATCCCAAGAGACAATAAAAAATAAGAAGCTATAGGAAAGAGAACCATGGATAATTCCATAGCTAAAAGGAGTCTTAGAGGGTTGGAAGCCAAAATAATCAAAGGATGTTGGAATATCTTAAGCCATAGTGAGATGGATTTTCTAAATGTGTCACTATAATGTTTGGATTCCCATGTAATAATATTCATTAAGTAAATGAATCCTTCTTGATTTCCTAAATTTTTCTCAAGAGAATTTCTCCTCATTAAAAATGGGTGTATTATTTTTTGTGTCTTATTCTTTGTATAAAATCTTATTTTCCAGTTTTAAATGTAGCATAGCTCATATTTTCTAATTTTGCTTAGTTGTATGTAATTATATTGTAACTACAACATATATAGAAATAGAATCTAAATTTTCAACTCCCAAAAGGATCTATTTTACTAATCAACTCAAATATTTTATAATATATATTTTTTAATTGGTTATATAGGATTTAAATGGATCCCACCTCTATTACATCATCACCATATAGTGGTATTACAACAAAGCTTGGATATTATCTTTGTATCGCTTGGAAATATTTTAACCTTAGTATCCTCCTTTACTATTGAGGAATATAACTAGTTGATCTAATGCCACTTGATAAAAATTTAAGTTTACACTGGTTTTTATGAGGGATCCTAGTCCCATCTTACTGGGGTTTGAACTTGGATCTCCTGGATGAAAAACGAATAACTTACCACTACAATATCCCTCACATATCCTTATAATATAGATTTTTAAATTATAAGTTGGCAAGGATTTTATAAAATAGACCAAAAGCCAAGTAATATTGGAAAAAAATATTGTCCTTTTATTTAAGTGGAATAAAATACTAATTTAACATTGGGTCTTAAAAATGAAAGAGCAAAAATAATAATCTTAAATTATAAAATCCAAATCTAAAATAAAAAACCCATAGAAATGTTTATCAACCTTTCAAAAGTTTAATACTAAAATCTAAATTAAATAACCTATAAAAAATATCCATGGATCATGAAGAAGGTTAAGAGGAAAAGGTAGGTAGCAAGGACTTTCATCCCATAAACCAAGGTTGCAATCTCATGGGTGAACCTTAAAAGAGATTAAGTGGTGGGATTTCAACTAGTTAAATATGTCAACTTTCAAGGCAAAGACCAGGGTTCAAATCAAGAAAAAGATGCATAATCAACCAATGTTATTGTAATATTATAGTAACATGATCATGATGTAATACAAGTAGGCCTCGTTTCAATCCCATGTAACCAAAATTAAAAAATCAATGGGCCTTTTAAAAAAATTAAAACTTAAAATGAGTGTTAAAAAATCTATAAGAAAAGCTCCATGAAGCTTTTAAAAAGGTTCAATATCAAATTTTAAATTAAAAATCCATAAGAATAGGTCCATCAACCTTTTGAAAATGTTTTGATTTTAAATATGAAGGATCAATTAGTTTGAAATCAATAAAAATATTGTTGATACTCAATCATGTTAGGATATAAGGATTTAAAATAGTTAGAATTTTCTACTTCTAATGATTTACCTTGAAAGAATGTCTAGTCACTTGAGTCTTTTCATATGGCCTCAACATTCCTTTGGTTAGTAGTCCAAAGTAAAATTCTTACATGTGAGAGTCTATAAAGAAGAGGATATTATGGACCTTTTAGGTGTATTATGTGTACAAAGGGTCTAGAAACATCATATAATTTACTTCTTAATTATCCTTTTTCTTACACCATTTGGGCCACTTCAAAAATATGAGATCATTTGAGGAGTTCCATAAATATTGAAGGTAAGATTTTATCATCTAATTTTGTTCTTTTTTGTTAGAGAATATGCATATATGCTTTACAACCAAAAGCTCTAAAATGTTCTACAAATGGTTTTCTTCCTAACTAAGCTTCTTCTAGTGTTATTCCTTGAAGTGCTTGTGTAGGTGTTCTCTTTTAAATATAAATTGTAGTGTTAACTTCTTCTACCCAAAACTGTTGTTCAAGATAATCTTCTTTTAGCATACAACAAACCGTTTCCATAACATTGTTATTTCTTCTTTCAACAACTCCATTTTGGTGTGGAGTGTAAGAAATATTTAATTGATGCTTGTTTCCATGTTGTGTAAGATATTCAAAAAAATAATAGAGGTATAATCTCCACCTTGATTTGATCAAAGTACTCTAATTGAATTCCTAGATTTTATTTTAACAAGTGGCTTGAATTGCTTAAAATGTGTGAAGGATTATGATTTTAAGGATAGGAAATAAACCCATATTTTTTGTAAATAGTTGACAACAAATACTTGAAATTATTTATGACCTCCAAAACTAACTACCATGGGACCACATAAATCTATATGAATAACCTCCAAATATTTAGTTACTCTATGTGAACTAAACTCAAATGGAATATGATGTTATTTACCAGCTAAACAACTAGAACATGTTGGTAAATTTGAAGAGAGATTAGGAAATCCTATAACCATTTGATTTTTATTAAGTTCGAAGAGTGACACAGATCCAATGTGTCATAGAAATATTATATTTGTTGTAACTGTTGATAAAGCCATTTGAGATGAAGACCTAACATCAAGGGAAAATAAATCATTCTTAAATGAACCAGATGCAATAAGTATTTAGTCTTGTTGTCATCTCTGATTAAAGCGACATAGCAAAGCCACAACCAAGAGCACAGGTATCAACTCAATCAAGGACCTCTAGGAATTTTTTACAAGGTCAAATCCTTGTTAATATGTGATCTTTAAGACACACTTGAACTCTACAAGGAAAAAATTATGAGAGAAATAAAAGAAAAATAGCTCAACAAAAGGAAAAATGTGGCAATGTACCAAAATATCCACTAAGATCTCCCTACATAGTAGACCTAAATGCTATGTGCCATCAGTGAACTCTTCCTCTCATCGACACAGTTAAGCATAAATGAACTCCATCCATGTATATGTGTATAAGGAAATAGTTCTATAGGAGAGCCACAGATGGCTAGTCCAAAAATTGATGTAGGCCTCCCACACACACACATAAGCAAAACTCACAAATAGGTAAAAACCATGGACACATACATACACATAGAAATGGGTCCATAGGAGAGCCACAAATAGCTAGTCCAAAAATTGGCGTAGACCTCTCTCTCTCTCTCTTTCCATATATATATATATATATATATATATGGTGCATGTGTGTAGACAATTGTTTATAGAGATTGTGCCAAAAGCGGGGTTTCAATTTTTCCACAAGTCACTTAGGAGCGAACTACTCTACAAAAAGAAATGTAAAGAAAGCTTGCAAGATGATACAAATGGAAACTTGTTGAGCCTTAGAATAGCCTAAACTACTATTATTTAAATATTACAATAGGGAGATTTTCCTTCCAAAACTTGCAAGATGATTTAATTTTATTAGCTACCTTTTTTGTGGGAAGATTTTGAATACATAATGAGGATAGCTTTCACCATTTCCCTTGTCAGTCCACAACTATCATGACTACAATTTCCATTCCTTCATATTTAATGGCTCAACCACCTTCTCTTGACTTGTTGAGCTGAAGTGTCCATGGTAGATAATCAATAATTTCTTAATAATGGTGCATTATCATGTCTTACCTTTTTAAGGAACTCATTCTTGTCCCCCTTTTTGGTACAAATGCGCTCTTGTTGGCTTGATTGGTTGCCTACCTTTTTGGAAATTTTTCTTTGAAATATTTGTTCATGCATCAAGACTTTTGTTTTGTCCTTTTCTTTAGGACTTTTATGAGTTTCAACAAGCAATCTGATTAGACTTTTTTATTGGACTTTTTCTCCATCTACTTTATTTTTGTCTTGAAACTTATGATCCTTTTCTTTACTTGTGCCCTCAGGTCCTTGGCTTCACTGCTTTTACAATTAATTTCCTCCTTGTCTATACCAACTTTTGCCTTGTGATCATATACTCTCTACACTTATTTTTAGACAAGATCTTTTGAAACCCCCTTATAGTGCAAGTTGTAGGTGATGACTTTTAATATTTAGGACTTTTATCTAGGATATTTCCATGTGCCAATATGCTAGTAATTTGACTAGCTCTTCTTGTTGTATAATTTGTTGATGTAGAGAGGCTTTCACCCTGGTGATCTCCTAGTTGAATATGGGAAAGTATATATCCTATGAAGTTTTTTGGTGTAAATTAAACACAAAGGTTTATCTCCTTCCCCTAGTTGTTGATTTCCTCTCAACCATATCCTACCATTAGAGATAACCTTGAATGTGTGGTGAATGGATGGCATATAAGGTGCAAGAGATCACAAACCCAAACCAATATAGATGAGAGTTAGGTGTGTTAACTCAGATATAGATATTTTTTGGGTTGAACCTTCATCGATGATGGATATTTTTTAGTTATCATCAAAAAGGCTCATTAGCTCTCATCAAGAGTGAGGTCTATTTTAGACATCATTGAAAGGGTTAGACAAAATCACTATGGGCTATTATCTTATGAAGGCTCAATTTTCAACTTGTACGTATAGCACAAATATTTTTAAACCCATCCTTACCCTTTAGATATTTTTATTTGGTGCTATCTAATATAGAATTCTTATTATTTGGTGATTATTATGACCTCCTATCTCTACTTTAGGGCTTACCTCATTTCAAGGTGAAATTTAACCAGTTGTAGTTATTCATCACTACAACTTTGGTGGCTCTCAAGGGGCATTTTTATTGTAGGGGGAGATGAACTCAAAAGCTAAGGTCTTTATCCATTGGTTATATTAAATTTATTGGGATGCAACTTTCTAAAGAGTGTCAATATTCTTTTATAGCCTTTCTCTTAAGGATGAGGTCAATGTTCTCATTTATTTGATTCCAAATGGGCCTATACCTTCTTTTATCTCATCGTGGGAGTAAGCCTTTCTTTTCACACTAGAGGATGACACAATAAAATCCTTGATTTATCTTTCCCTCATGTGTATTTAATCCTAGTCCAATGTGAACCTATCACCTAACTTGTCTTACTTGCTTATATGATTCAACATTGCTTCCAGGAGTGGTCCTATTAGTGGTTCTACAACTACTATTTTTAAAAAAACATCCTACATATCAAAATTGGTTAAGAAAAAGTAAATATTGTGTGTGTGTGTGTGTGTGTGTGTGTGTGTGTGTGTGTGTGTGTGTGTGTGTGTGTGTGTGTGTGTGTGTGTGTGTGTGTGTGTGTGTGTGTGTTAAATATTTACATGACCCCTCCCCTAAAAGGGATTGGTTCTTATTTTGATATGTTTTTATCCCATGCTTGTCTATCTATATACTTTCAAAGGATCAGGATCCCAATATTTTATCACCCATTGGTTCCTCTCATCCTCTGGAATACATGGTTGTAACTCATTTGTCATCATATAAGAGTTGGGCCACTCTTCTTTAGCTTCTAGAATTTTATCATCATACCATTATGATGGTGATAGTTTTTTATATGATTAGGATGTAGCGATTCTATTGGAATTTTAATTCTAGTCCATATGTTGTCCTCAACACCATTAGGGATCAATCCAAATATAGGTATCCTCCCAATTTTTAAGTGACCATAGATTTTATAAGTGATCCACTATGTTTAAATATTCCAAAGACATCGCCCTCTATGGGTTAACATGTGGTATTTCTCCAATAAACTGGGTATTTTGGGTTGGTTCGGGTGGCACTGGTTGCTACCTTGGAATCACCCTAGTTATTTAACCAATCAATATCAAAAAAATTTGCAATGTGGTTGTTGGTAGTCCCAAACCATTATTGGTTATTTTGGATTAGTTGTATGGAGCCTTTTAGCCACTTGAATGAGAGATAGTAGGAGGTATATATGCCCTTGTTTATTGAGGTATTGTAGCTAGAGATTGCCACTTTGTTTGGGTTGGTTTATGTTGATTACTACAGGTTGGCAAGTTTATTTTATCCCCTTCCTACATTGTTCACTTCTTATATCTTGTTAGATATTTTTATTCGACCTGAGGTCTTTTAACCATTAGGTTGTCCATCTCATCAAATACTACATATATTTCTTCTTCATCCCATGCTGCTAAGATTTTCTCTTAAGGATCATAGTCAAGTTCTAATATGGAAGGCATGGAGATATGTTCCAACATTTGACCTTTATATCCTGAGTATGAAGTGGATGATTGGGATGGAATCATCTCAGTTGTTGTAATGGCTAGAAACTAAGATATTTCTCCTATATTACTTTGGCTAGTGAAGTTTTGTAATGTCCCCATTTTAGTCTATTCGTTATGCAGTGGTGATGAGCCTATTATGCAGCTCCCGTAGACTAATTTCATGGTTAGGGAACCTCTTTTGGAGGTAGTTTTGCATGCTTTGGGTGTAGACTTACTATTTTTAGTAAGTTGGTGATCTTGCAGAGCAAAAATTATGGGTGAGTATTTTGGCTTAATGGGTGCTCGAAAATGCGTTCAGATGTTCGTTCGGCCAATCCAGTTGAGATATTTTAATGTTCAAAGTTTAATTTAATATAAATTCAAATTATAAAATAATTAATATATGGTGACTTTATATTATATGTAAAAGGGTCCCTAAAGTCACTTAAAAAACATAATATCATAAAGTGACTTTGCAAATGAAGTTTATGAGAATTAATTATTAAAAGTGCTTTTAATAATTAATTAGGGAGCAAAAGTGAATTTTGGCCCTAATTGGTGAAATAAAAGAAAAGGGCATTCATTTTCTCATTCATTCAGGCTTGGTTTTTGGTTTATTGGTTTTTGGTTTATTGAAATTTGCTCTGCAAAAATGGGGAGGAGGAGCTTGTAGGTTGCAGGTGATTTCTCAAGGGCTTGTTGAGGACGACCATTCTCAGGAGGAATAATCTTCTCGATTGTGAAAGATCAATCCTGGAGTTTTGAGAGGTGTTTTCATCCAGCATTCACCATTGTGCTTTAGTGTTTTCATACTAGGGTTTGCAGATTTGTGAAGGTCAACATTTGAGCAAACCAACACATGGGTTTTTCTTGTCTACATCAACCATAAAGGGTTCCATAATTATTTTGATGATTGGAGGGCAAAAAAGAAGAAAATATAGAGTTTTTTTGGTAAGAAAATCACAAGGATTCTTCGTGAATATATTTTGGGCTTGTTGGAGGATTTATTCAACAGGATTTGCACTTTCAATTGTGAAAGATCAGTTGTAGGTGCTTTATATGTATTTGGGTGAATATTGAAGGAAAAAATAGTCATTGGGTGACATTCTATTGAGGGTTTCGAATCATATACTTGCTCATATCTTCATTTCTAGGCTTGAGATCATTGTGGGTAATTGATAGATAAATTTATATGGTAATAAAAATTGCATTGATATAAAATTTAGAATTTTTGATGGTGTTTGGGATTTTATCTACCCAACCGTACCTATCAGGCAAAACGGCCCTTGTTGGGGGCTAACATTAAGTTAAGGCAGTCCAAATTACATCTTCTTTTGACCAAAATTTGTCATTGGGAGGTAGGCATTTACATATTAGGAGTGGACATGGGATTTTAGTGAAGTTTTCAGTGGTCTTCATAAAAGCTATGGTCTATACCAAATCTGGACACTTAGTCGTACAGTTACCAGTCTAAAATCTGCTCATAAACCAATGTTAGTGTATCATATATTGGCTACGATTTGTGGGAACATCAAAAATATTAAATTAAAAAGGAGACTGTTCTCCTTAAGGTGAAAATCAATCATACTTTACACTATTGTAATGTTTGTTTCATATTTATATAAAAATCAGTCTTATTCCCAAGTTCAATATTGAGTGTAATGGTTGGGTACTAAGGAAATATTGAGGGTTCTTATAGTTGATGCTTGTGGGAGTTTTTCATTGAAATATAGAATACATTCTTGTTCCTTTTTGCTTGCATTTGCTATTGTAATTGGTTATTTTGAAATCTTATGCAACAAACACACCCATTCATCATTGAAACTTAAATAAAAAAAATCAACCCTTAAGAATGTTGAAGACTATTTTGAAACAAACAAACTTGGGATAAACTATTACAGTGGATTGTAGTTTGGGGGTGTACATTTTAGTGGTATCAAAGCTTAAGTTCAACTCTACCAGCCTGGAGAGTGTTTAGAATTTGATTTCAGTTGATAGTATGGCATTGAAAAGAGAAATGGAGTTGTCTAGGAAACTTTGGCTTACAGGAAACAAATTGGATCCTCTTTCACAATCAGATAAGGTTACCCTCGATACTTTGGGAGTGATAGAAGAATGTTTATCAGCTATCGAATAAGCATCTTGTTATGAGATATAATTAGAAATTAATCCTACATGGACTTCTTTGGGTCAAGATAGGTGGTTAAAACATTCAAATGATAAGATAAGACTGGGTGTTGCTTGTTGTCATAGGAAAAAAAAACACACCCATTCATCATTGAAACTTAAATCAAAACAATCAGTCCTTACGAGTGTCAAAGACTATTTTGAAACAAACAAACTTGGGATAAACTATTACAGTGGATTGTAGTTTGGGGGTGTACATTTTAGTGGTATCAAAGCTTAAGTTCAACTCTGCCAGCCTGGAGAGTGTTTAGAATATGATTTCAGTTTATATTATATGTAAAAGGGTCCCTAAAGTCACTTAAAAAATAGAATATCATAAAGTGACTTTGCAAATGAATTTTATGAGAATTAATTATTAAAAGTGCTTTTAATAATTAATTAGGGAGCAAAAGTGAATTTTAGCCCTAATTGGTGAAATAAAAGAAAAGGGCATTCATTTTCTCATTCATTCAAGATTGGTTTTTGGTTTATTGAAATTTACTCTACAAAAATGGGGAGGAGAAGCTTGCAGTTTGCAAGTGATTTCTCAAGGGCTTGTTGAGGACGACCATTCTCAACAGGAATAATCTTCTTGATTAGGAAAGATCAATCCTGGAGGTTTAAGAGGTGTTTGCATCCAGAATTCACCATTGTGCTTCAGTGTTTTTAGACTAGGATTTGTAGATTTGTGAAGGTCAACATTTGAGAAAACCAACACATGGGTTTTTCTTGTCTACATCAGCCATAAAGGGTTCCATAATTATTTTGATGATTGGAGGGCAAAAAAGAAGAAAAGATAGATATTTTTGGTGAGAAAATCACAGGGCTTCTTCGTGAAGATATTTTGGGCTTGTTGGAGGATTTCTTCAATAGGATTTGCACTTTCAACTGTGAAAGATCAGTTCTAGGTGATTTATATGTATTTGGGTGAATATTGAAGGAAAAAATAGTCATTGGGTGACATTTTATTGAGGGTTTGGAATCATATACTTGCTCATATCTTCATTTCCAGGCTTGATATCATTGTGGTTAATTGATAGATAACTTTCTATGGTAATAAAAATTGCATTGATATAAAATTTGGAAATTTTTTATGGTGTTTGGGATTTTATCTACCCAGCTATACCTGTCAAGCCAAACGACCCTTGCTGGGGGCTGACATTAAGTTAAGGCAGTCCAAATTACATCTTCTTTTGACCAGAATTTGTCATTGGGAGGCATGTATTTGCATATTAGGAGCGGACTTGGGAGTTTAGTAAAGTTTTTAGTGGTCTTCATAAAAGCTACGATCTGTACCAAATCTAGGCACTTAGTCGTACAGTTACCAGTCTAAAATCTGCTCATAAACCAATGTTAGTGTATCATATATTGGCTACGATTTGTGGGAACATCAAAAATATTAAATTAAAAAGGAGACTGTTCTCCTTAAGGTGAAAATCAATCATACTTTACACTATTGTAATGTTTGTTTCATATTTATATAAAAATCAGTCTTATTCCCAAGTTCAATATTGAGTGTAATGGTTGGGTCCTAAGGAAATATTGAGGGTTCTTATAGTTGATGCTTGTGGGAGTTTTTCATTGAAATATAGAATACATTCTTGTTCCTTTTTGCTTGCATTTGCTATTGTAATTGGTTATTTTGAAATCTTATGCAACAAACACACCCATTCATCATTGCAACTTAAATAAAAAAAATCAGCCCTTAAGAATGTCGAAGACTATTTTGAAACAAACAAACTTGGGATAAACTATTACAGTGGATTGTAGTTTGGGGGTGTACATTTTAGTGGTATCAAAGCTTAAGTTCAACTCTGCCAGCCTGGAGAGTGTTTAGAATTTGATTTCAGTTGATAGTATGGCATTGAAAAGGGAAATGGAGTTGGCTAGGAAACTTTGGCTTACAGGAAACAAATTGGATCCTCTTTCACAATCAGATAAGGTTACCCTCGATACTTTGGGAGTGATAGAAGAATGTTTATCAACTATTGAATAAGCATCTTGTTATGAGATATAATTAAAAATTAATCCTACATGGACTTCTTTGGGTCAAGATAGGTGGTTAAAACATTCAAATGATAAGATAAGACTGGGTGTTGCTTGTTGTCATAGTCAAATTATACGAATTACAGTGCCATAGAGTCCGTATGATGAAGATAAAATGCAGGATATTCTATCATTGATTGTTGATAATTTACAAGGGATGGATAGCAGGAGCCCTTCTTTTGATAAACAATTTAAAATTCTAGAATTGATGGTAACAGTTCATGCAGGTGTGCTACTAGTGGACATGGGTTGTGACGAGATCATTTTTCAGATGTTCTACCATTTTTTGTCTTCTATCAGCAAGGATTTTGGGGAGACAATCATGGATTCTATGAAGGATATTATGACATTGATCCTTGATACATATGACACTATTCCTCCATCGGTATTGAATTTATTGATAGTTGTTCAGAAACATGACTTGTGTCTTTCAAAAGTAGCTTATAGTTTGGTAGACGTTGTGGTATATAATTTTAATAAGAAGCTTAGCTTTGATTTGGATAGTGAACATGGAGAGGATTTACATAAGGATAAACTTTATCATGAGACCTATCCATTGGCACTACCAGATTACCCTTTAGACTTGCACACACCTAATGTCAATTGATCTGAGCATAGAGCGAATGTTTTGGCAACAAATGCAGTTACAGTTGTTAACATACCCACTAGAGTTCCTACTGTTATTATTTATCTTGTGGACACTACTAGGATTATTGCTGGTGATGTTAGCTCAATTGAGGTTTCTATTTTAACTGCAGGAGTGAAGACTGATGCATATGTTACTCATGATGATGTTATCTCAGACTTCATACCAACAATTTTTTATGAGTCTATTGCTTATTCTCAGTCAATTCATTTTGAGACCGTTGAGCATCATGATAGCCTTGGTTATGTAGGGATTGACAATATTATGACATACAATGGTGACAATACAGGTGTTGGGTTTGGTTATCAAACCAAATTTTTGGAGGAGAGTGCATAGACGGTTCTACCTATCGATGATTCATAGAGTGTTGTTATAGGGGTAGTACATCTTGAGGATTATAGCTATTGTGATAGTACTATACAACATGACTCACTTACAGTGGCCTAGCACAGTCCAAGATTTGGCATGAGATTAGAGGATCATCTCATAGTTCCTTGGGATCTGGGTGTGTTGACACCCGATGGTGATCTTGCATCGGTAGGAGTTGTTTCCCCTTTTGATGGAATTGTTGCCCTTGATTCATAGAGAGAGCTATGCCCAGGGGGCATATTTGGATATGAGTACCCGATCATCACAGTAGAGAGATGAAAGTTGGATGAGCTTAGCTTGGAGTTGACTTTGGCTCACTTCTCTCTTTATCAGGCAGGATATCAGTCACCTGTCGTAGCCACTACACAACATTCTTTAGGTGTTATAGATAGTACGATGGTACGACAGTTGGTTGAGAATTTGCATGATATTGGGAGTGATGAGGAGGTGCATAGCAGTGGTAATGTTTCCCCTTATTCACCATAGGATCAACATAAGTTTGATGTCGATGATGGTGCATCCTTTATCTAGGATGCCATTTCAGTTTTGGTTGATCTGATGACTCCTCTCTCATGTGATGATGGTGATGAGGTTGGTGAGTTTCCTATGAATTGCATAGTTCAATGTGCTCATCATTTTGATGCCAAACCACATTTTTATGAGTGGACTTCATTCTAGATGATGCATAGTCATGGAGTGAAGAGTTGTGATAGTGGGTTGTTTCCTTCATTAGAGTACGAGTTGCTTCCTTCGCCAGAAGGAAAGACAGGATTGTACAGGGATTGTGATCTGCTTCAGAGGGTTAGTGTTTCTATAGGGATAGAGTTTGGGCTGAGTGATTTTACACCTGTATACAATATATTCGAGCAGGGTTCTTCAAGTAGTCTTGATGTTTCTATGTTGGATATTGGACCACTCCATGATTCAATTTATGTTGCAGAGGACCAAATATGGGTTTGGGATCTAGGGAGTTGTGAGTGGTACTTGTTTTGTCCCTATGAGTCAGTAGTTTCTAGAACTGCTCAACTCTATATTCGTCCATGGGATCAAGGTGGAGTGTACCCATGGTAGTTGTTGACTTGTGGAGATTGTACCTTGATGTCACTTCTCTTGTATGTTTGGTTGTGGGAGTCAGTTCAGATCTTCAGTTGGGACTTTTCTATTCGGTTTCAGGTTAGTAACCAAGTGACTCCATACCAGTGTCTACTAATGGATTGGAGAGATATTTTGGTCAGGGAGCGAATATTCATATTGATGAGAGTTATTGGGAAGATATTTCCAGCATCTTCTCCTTTCACCACCCTTGATATACTCGTCTATTTACTATGTTATCGTAGTTTAGGTTGGCATGTTACTTCTTCCTTGGTGATGCAGACGAGGGGTATACTGTTGTGGCACTTAGTTTTTTTAGCAAATTCTAGTTTGGTGCGCTCGTAGCATGACAGTGGTATTCTCATACTAGTGTGGTACCTTGGGATTCTATCATATTTTAGTATGGGATTGCTTCTTCTAATGACAGCGTTTGTTGTTGCTATAGTGATCAGTGGTTTTAGCGTGTTGGGTGATGGGGTTGTTTCCAGATGTGTTGGTATATGATCGTGTCTATACAGTGAGGTTTTCTTTAGATTGTTTGGGATCATGGAAGATGATGCATTGCTTTAGGACAAGCAATGTTAAGGGGGGGTGATTGTAATATCACCATTTTAGCATGTTCGTTATGCAGTGGTGATTATGCAGCTCTCGTAGACTAATTTCATGGTTAGGGAACCTCTTTTGGAGTCAGTTTTGCATGCTTTGGGTGTGGACTTACTATTTTTAGTAAGTCGATGATCTTGTAGAGCAAAAATTACGGGTGAGTATTTTGGCTTAATGGGTGCTCGAAAATGCGTTCAGATGTTCATTCGGCCAATCTAGTTGAGATATTTTAATGGTCGAAGTTTAATTTAATATAAAGTTAAATTATAAAATAATTAATATATGGTGACTTTATATTATATGTAAAAGGGTCCCTAAAGTCACTTAAAAATAGAATATCATAAAGTGATTTTGCAAATGAATTTTATGAGAATTAATTATTAAAAGTGCTTTTAATAATTAATTAGGGAGCAAAAGTGAATTTTAGCCCTAATTGGTGAAATAAAAGAAAAGGGCATTCATTTTCTCATTCATTCAAGATTGGTTTTTGGTTTATTGAAATTTACTCTACAAAAATGGGGAGGAGGAGCTTGCAGGTTGCAGGTGATTTCTCAAGGGCTTGTTGAGGACGACCATTCTCAATAGGAATAATCTTCTCGATTGTGAAAGATCAATCTTGGAGGTTTGAGAGGTGTTTGCATCCAGCATTCACCATTGTGCTTCAGTGTTTTCAGACTAGGGTTTGCAGATTTGTGAAGGTCAACATTTGAGAAAACCAACACATGGGTTTTTCTTGTCTACATCAGCCATAAAGGGTTCCATAATTATTTTGATGATTGGAGGGCAAAAAATAAGAAAAGATAGAGATTTTTTGGTGATAAAATCACAGGGCTTCTTCATGAAGATATTTTGGGCTTGTTGGAGGATTTCTTCAATAGGATTTGCACTTTCAACTATGAAAGATCAGTTCTAGGTGCTTTATATGTATTTGGGTGAATATTGAAGGAAAAAATAGTCATTGGGTGACATTTTATTGAGGGTTTGGAATCATATACTTGCTCATATCTTCATTTCCAGGCTTGAGATCATTGTGGTTAATTGATAGATAACTTTCTATGGTAATAAAAATTGCATTGATATAAAATTTGGAAATTTTTTATGGTGTTTGGGATTTTATCTACCCAGCCATACCTGTCAAGCCAAATGACCCTTGTTGGGGGCTGACATTAAGTTAAGGCAGTCCAAATTACATCTTCTTTTGACTAGCATTTGTCATTGGGAGGCATGCATTTGCATATTAGGAGCGGACTTGGGAGTTTAGTAAAGTTTTTAGTGGTCTTCATAAAAGCTACGATCTATACCAAATCTGGGCACTTAGTCGTACAGTTACCAGTCTAAAATCTGCTCATAAACCAATGTTAGTGTATCATATATTGGCTACGATTTGTGGGAACATCAAAAACATTAAATGAACAAGGAGATTGCTGTCCTTAAGGTGTAAATCAATCATACTTTCCACTATTGTAATGTTTGTTTCATATTTATATAAAAATCAGTCTTATTCCCAAGTTCAATATTGAGTGTAATGGTTGGGTACTAAGGAAATATTGAGGGTTCTTATAGTTGATGCTTGTGGGAGTTTTTCATTGAAATATAGAATACATTATTGTTCCTTGTTGCTTGCATTTGCTATTGTATTTGGTTATTTTTAAATTTTATGCAAAAAAAAAAAAACACACCCATTCATCATTGAAACTTAAATCAAAACAATCAGCCCTTACGAGTGTCGAAGACTATTTTGAAACAAACAAACTTGGGATAAACTATTATAGTGGATTGTAGTTTAGGGGTGTACATTTTAGTGAATACAATAGCAAATGCAAGAAACAAGGAACAATAATATATTATATATTTCAATGAAACAACTCCCACAAGCATCAACTATAAGAACCCTCAATATTTCCTCAGTGCCCAGCCATTACAGTCAATATTGAACTTGGGAATAAGACTGATTTTTATATAAATCTAAAACAAACATTACAACAGTGGAAATTATGATTGATTTACACCTTAAGGATAGCAATATCCTTGTTCATTAAATGTTGCTAATGTTCCCATAGATCGTAGCCAACAGATGATACACTAACACTAGTTTCTGAGCAGATTTTAGACTGGTAACTGTACGGCTGAGTGCCTAGATTTGGTACAGACTGTAGCTTTTATGAAGACCACTAAAAACTTCACTAAACTCCCAAGTCCGCTCCTAATATGCAAATGTCTGCCTCCCAATGATAAATGTTGGTCAAAAGAAGATGTAATTTGAACTGCCTTAACTTAATGTCAGCCCCCAACAAGGGTCGTTCGGCTTGACAGGTATGGCTAGGTAGATAAAATCCCAAACACCATCAAAAATTCCAAATTTTATATCAATGCAATTTTTATTACCATAGAAATTTATCTATCAATTACCCACAATGATCTCAAGCGTGGAAATGAATATATGAGCAAGTATATGATTCCAAACCCTCAATAGAATGTCACCCAATGATTGTTTTTTCCTTCAATATTCACCCAAATACATATAAAGCACCTAGAATTGATCTTTCACAGTTGAAAGTGCAAATACTGCTGAAGAAATTCTCCAACAAGACCAAAATATCTTCACGAAGAAGCCCTATGATTTTCTCACCAAAAAACTCTATCTTGTCTTCTTTTTTTGCCCTCCAATAATCAAAATAATTATGGAACCCTTTATGGCTAATGTAGACAAGAAAAACCCATGTGTTGGTTTACTCAAATGATGACCTTCACAAATCTGCAAACCCTAGTCTAAAAACACTGAAGCACAATGGTGAATGTTGGATGCAGACACCTCTCAAACCTCCAGGATTGATCTTTCACAATTGAGAATATGAAAACACGAGATTCTGAAAACAAAAAGGATAGACTAAAAATGCAATGTAAACGAAACTAAAATAACGCTCAAACCCTATGTTATTGAGAAATGCGTAAAAAGAAGGAACATGAACACAAGATATCAAAGCAATATAAAATACGGCCCTTTTATTGATATGCTTTTCAAATTTGTGTTACAATGCGTCTCCTTCCTTTTGAGGGGATAGGAGCGTTAAATGTTGGTCTTTTACAACTTGTTTCAGAATTCCTTCTTTCGCGTGCCCACATATAAGATGGGCGAACCAAAACGTTGCCGTCGCTTGTGTTGGTAAAAGTAGATTCCTCGCTGCTCCTCTAATGCTGCAAATCTGCGTTCAAAGAAACAAACAAAGAATCAGTAGCACCTGTGTATGAAAAACGAAAGATAAATATAATGATGGTTAAAATGAGTCTAAATAAACTAAAAATTTGACAGAAGCATAATCATGTAACTAGCAAAATACTGCAAAAGAAATAGTCACCAAACGCAATAAGGCGGGGGGTGCCCGAAGGCAAACCACCCACGGGTGAAACTTTGTTTCGACACCAATCCGCTTGGGATGGGTTCGAAACCTGTTGTGATGGGTTGTCGACAAATTGGTAGGATATTGTGGTCAAAAAAATCGGGTTTTGGTTCTTGATTCGTGCCTCCAAAGTCACCCAATAACCTCCTTTTCGATTAAGAGATTATGGATGTGAAGCACAAATCGTAAGTAAGTAAATTAGCAGCACTTCGTCGCTCAAAATGCTCCTTCTCTGTATATCTTTTGGGTGAGGAAGCTCACCATTTTATAGACCCAAGGGGTCTCTTTGAATTAACATGCAGAAGTGCTACTTTGCATGAATGCTTTTTTTGTGAAGAGAAGACTTCTTCTTGATCAAGGGCTTCTTAACTGCCTCTCGTGCATGTCTTTGTATGTTTAGAAAAGCTCACTCGCACTCCCATGCAATGAAGAGATAGCTAAGTGGCAGATATGAGTTGTCAAAAGAACTCACTCGCACCCTTATGCCATGAAAGGAGAGCTAAGTGGCAGTTCTGAGTTGTCATGCACCGAGGTTTGACTTTTTGTCGGTCAAACCTGGCGTTCGTCCCACCCAAAAGCGAGCGCTGATAATCGTCTCTGGGTGAAACGAGTACCAGTATGCACTCGTCCCTAGGTGGAGCGAGTACCAGTCTGCACTCGTCCCTGGGTGGAGCGAGTAAGTAGCAAAGTGCCTAAAAGGTGCCAAATTGATCTCTGACTTGTAAAACTATTGTGTGAGTGGTTAGAACCACTGTTTAACCTCTGGGGGCTGCCCTGGGGGCTGTGTGTGTTAATGCGATCAGTGTTTGTGGTCACATAATCGGATTGGTGTTGTTTTGGTGTCTACAGATGCCCCTTTTTGGAAAGCGCTGCACATGGTGCAGTGTTGAGCAAAAATAGATAACCAAAGCACTAATGATTAGGATTTCTCAGTAATCTAACCAGATTTGGATGCCCCAAGTATGGAAAGGGCATGCATTCTTGAATCCTTGCTTCTGATGAGCTAAGGAATTGGATTTCAAGTGTTAACCTATTTTGGTGAGGTGTGACTTGAGCTTGGGCATTGATCAATCATGAATAGGCAAAGGGCGCAACCTTTTGTCTATGGGAACCTTGTGTTCATAATTCATGAATGCCAAGCGTTTAATCGGTTTGTGATTGTTGCTTGTTTGCTGCCCCAAGCGGGAGCGTGATTGTCTTTGTCAATGATTCTTTGAATGCATGCCATTGCCTTGATTGGGTGTGTGTGTGTTGATTGATAACTAAGTGTGACTACCCCCTCAAGCGACGAATCGATGAGGGAATGACCAACATGAGAAAAGCGACGAGTCGCTTGACCCAAGATGACTTAAGTGAGGGTGCCTTTAGATGTTTTTCCATTGAATGCTTAAGCAGTTTCCCGATTTTGGACCTATTTTTGGTGGGTGTGAACCCATTTGGGGATGCCATTTGGGGTTAACATTGGCGAAAATCTGATCTCTCATGGAGCAGTCCGGCCATGGTAGCCTTCTTTGGGAGACAGAGAATGACAATGTAAAACCCCGACATCTATTTTTTGATGCCAAGAGATTAAGTACAAGAGCACTTGGTCCGGCAATTTTTAGTGGTTTTGTTGGCATTTGTCATTTTTATATTTTGGTTGTGTTTAATTGTTTTTTTTTTTTTTTTTGGTATTCATTCCAGGGGGGACGAACTCCATTATGGTACTCGTCCTGGGGTGGGACGAGCGCTCCTCCGAGGAAAAAGCGCTCGTTCCAGGCAGGGACGAATACCAGCAAGCAAAAAGTATAAATATGCAAAAATGACGGATTTGGCTCATTTGCACTGTTCATCGATTGCGATTTGGAGCTCTGAGGAGGAGGAGGGAGATTTTCTGACGCGAAGCGCTGTCAAATTTTCCAGCTACCATGAGTGCACAAACCGGGTCGTCAGGCGGCGGAGCCGAGGCGAGACCAGTAAGTGAACTATCTCCTCGAGTTTTAATTTGAAAAGTGCAAATGTGTTTTTATTGTGTTTTTCTTTTGTGTAAGACATGGAACCCTAATTAATTAATTTAAAAGGTGAATGAATTGATTTAAAGACCATGAAACAAAATGAAACGTGTATGCAAACCGATGGAAACCTAGATGGAAAACCATAGAATAAACCCAAATGAAACTTAGAGTAACACCTTAGGGTAACCACGGTTACAAAAATGTTTTTTTTTATGTGAATGGTAAAACGTAGGTCGAAACCGTAGGTAAACCATGTCACTTTTTGTCTGTTTTTATGATGAAACCCTAGATTTAAAAAAATGGATGAAATTTTTTTTTTGTTGGAATGGTAAACTTAGGTAAACCATGTCAAATTTTTGTTGTTTTTATGAAATGTAAGATGAAAACTTGATGAATTTTTTTGTTTTGAAATGGTAAACTTAGGTAAAAACCGTAGGTAAACCATGTCAAATTTTTGTTGTTTTTATGAAATGTAAGATGAAAACTTGATGAATTTTTTTGTTTTGAAATGGTAAACTTAGGTAAAAACCGTAGGGAAACCATGTCAAATTTTTGTTGTTTTTATGAAATGTAAGATGAAAACTTGATGAATTTTTTTGTTTTGAAATGGTAAACTTAGGTAAAAACCGTAGGTAAACCATGTCAAATTTTTGTTGTTTTTATGAAATGTAAGATGAAAACTTAGACTAAAATGGATGAATTTTTTTGTTTGGATGGTAAAACTTAGGTTAAAAACCGTAGAGAAACCATGTCAATTTTGTGTTGTTTTTATGAAATGTAAGATGAAAACTTGATGAATTTTTTTGTTGAAATGGTAAACTTAGGTAAAAATCGTAGGTAAACCATGTTAATTTGTTGTTGTTTTTTTTTTTTTTTTTTTATGTTTGTAAATTGTAACAGATGTACATGTGAATGAATGTTGTTACTGTATATTGATGCATTTTTGAATATGTGATGGTGATTTGATGCATGTTTTTGATGTGTTTATGTTTTGTGATATGCAGGTGGTGAAGAGTCGGCATCGGGTACCGACTATTTTTTCTAGTGCCCGCGAGGCGTTGAGTGCGGAGGACTAGGAGTGGCTTGACGCCTTGGGGCTCAAGCATGTGGCACGATTGGAGGCAGTGGTTGGGGATCGGGCGTACTTGATAGCTTTGATCAGTCTGTGGGATGTTCGGATGAACACCTTCCATCTCTCGACAGGGGAGATGACAGTTACCTTGGAGGATGTGTATCGGATTCTTCGGATTTCGATAGACGGGGTGCCCATCCGGACGACGCCACGAGGCCAGAGGACGGCTGTACTGACCCGGTGCTTTGGACATGGGGACTTGGATGGGGAGGACGCGGTGCAGAAGGCGAAGGAGGATTGTCAGGTGGGTGGTATCCTAGTGCGGTGGTGGTATGAGAGGGGAGTGTTGGGAGTGAGGCATGCACTACTCATGAGCCTCATTTCCAACATGCTGTTGCCAGACTCCTCGGGGGCGAGGTTCCCATGGAACCTACTGGAGGTGGTGTGGCAGTTAGTGGATTGTCCTGTGACAGAGCCGGTGATCATGAGATGGGGCCAGACGCTTTTGGCTCAACTATATGATGAGTTGTATGAGGTCCGCTGCCAGAAGCGAAAGGGGATTGGCTGCAGTTACTTATTACAGTGTTGGGCCTGGCAGCATATAGCCGTAGAGCGACCACGAGGGCTACCCTGGACTACATGGGTTGACATGGTGGATAGAGACATTGGTTATGGGGCTTTATGGTATCGAGCTGAGGAGCGGGGGCAGAGTCGGTGGTTTGCGGGAGACGTGGACCATTACGTAGATGCATTGGCCCGACTGACTCTAGGAGATGTGGTGTGGAGGCCATATCGGGATTGTCCCGCATGGCCGGAGGCTGATGAGTGGCTTCGACGGGTCCGGAGGGGGAGGTGGGTCATTGGACGACATGGGACAGAGCAGGAATACTTCCATTATCTTCGAGTGACACGACAGTTTGGGGTACGCCAGGGGTTGCCTGGGGAACCCTTAGTCTATCGACGTCAGAGCGATGAGAGGACTCTAGCTATGCATCTCGAGTCCACTAGGGGAGGGGATACGAACTCAGACGTGGATGACGTTGGAGTTACTGTCGAGTACCAGGAGTGGTGGACGCTCCGGCAATGGCGAGGTGAGGGGCCATTGGGAGGGGATGAGGCAACGGGAGGCGGAGAGGGTGCAGAGGCACCAGGAGAGGGTTGGGGAGCTCCTGTTGATGTGGACATGGTGGAGGTGGCAGATGCGGGAGAGGACTTTGGTGAGGAGGAGCAGCCAGAGATGCAGGATGCTCTAGAGCAGGCCGATGCTCCAGAGAGGCCGACGTAGCCGGTCGTGCCAGGGGATACAGAGGCGGGGTTGCACATGAAGGTGGCACGGTTGATGAAGTTATTGTAGAGGCGAGATCAAGAGCTTGGGGATGCACTACGGGAGAAGGATCTCCTACGGGCGTAGTTGGGGCAGTGCAAGGCTAACCTTGCGACATACCATCAGCGGGCGAGGGACTTGGAGCGACAGCGGGACGAGCTGGAGGATGAGGTTATCCGCCTTGGTGGGCAAGTGCCTGCATTCTCTGGAGGTGGATCATCGCGACGCTCGAGAGGGAGCGACATGGAGCAGACAGCATCCTCGCAGCAGAGGCGACGGGATGAGGGAGAGGCCAGCGGGCATGGTGCAGGGGCGAGCAGTAGCCGCCCTGAGAGGTCTCAGAGGACCCGCACCATAGGGGGTAGTTCCCGTCGCACCGATCCTACGTGATCATGGTGGACGATGCCCTAGACTTGGGGATTTTGGTGTATGATTGCGGGGTCAGAGGACCAGTTTTGTAGCCTACGGGCAATTTTGTTATGATATATATATATATAGATGACTCTTTTTGGTGTTTATACATTTTTCATGATTTATTTTGATGTACATGTTTTTACATTGATGTATGCATATGCGATTATGAATGCGATGGGTCTACTTTGTATGATGTATGCATATGGAATGAATGAAATGAATTGTTGATGATTTGTCGATGCACCATAGACTGTACAAGATTTGACTGACTTGCTATAGTAATGGGATAACTTTGTGGAATGCTTGTGCATGTGAAAACTTTGTTTTTGTATTTTGTCTATTTTTTGATGGTGATGTACGGAATGAAATGTACCGGTTGTTTGAAAATGTAGTTAAGCTTTTCTAAGATGCAGATATTTTAACTAACTAGCCAAGACTGTACATTTATCTCGTGAGACTTTTGAACAAGGTCTAAATCCGACTTGAATTTAACCAAGTTATTTCACATCCCTGTGTGTGCAATTGAGTTCGTTTATGTGGTATTTGTCAGGATACCGCCAGTGCTAGATAGGCTATCAACCAAACCTGTACTGAGGATCACCTAATTAGCTCCACTAACTCCATTGTTGTATTTAGCAAGATTAATCCACGTGACAATCTAAGGTACCATAAGCTAGCTCATCCACATGCAAACATTGGTTTGCACACACGCAAAGCTAATGTGACGGACATATCGTCGTGCGGGTAGGATACCACCATTGCCAGGTAGGCTATCAACCAAACCTGTAATGAGGATCACCTAGATGGTTTTCGAATGCTGAGAATTCCAAGGATTCAAGTTCAGGTTATTTATTGGCTGAATGATTTGGGAGACTTGCTCGTCGATATAGTGATGAAAATCATTGTTTATTTTTCTATTTATGTTTCTTTTGTTTTTTTTTTTTGAGCAAGGATTTTGAATAGTGGTGATAACCACTGTTATTTGATTTTGTATTTTGAGCTTTGTAAGTTTGAACTTGTGAATGGCCTTGATCCTTTTAGGTCTTGGGGATGACTACCCATCCTTGGCAGGGACGTGTAGTACGAATCCTTACGACTTTGGGAACCAAGGGGATAATGGAGATGATGAAGTAAGGGCATTGATCTTTTAGGCCTTGGGGATGACTACCCATCCTGGTTAGGGGCGGATAGTACGAATCCTTACAACTTGGAGACCAAAGGGATAATGGAGAGTATGAAGTAAAGGCATTGATCTGTTAGGCCTTGGGGATGACTACCCATCCTGATTAGGGGCGGATAGTACGAATCCTTACAACTTGGAGATCAAAGGTGAATGGAAAGGTTAGGATGATGGTTCGTTGGAATTTTGTTTGTGAAGGGCGTTGATCCTTTTAGGTCTTGGGGATGACTACCCATCCTTGGCAGGGACGTGTAGTACGAATCCTTACAACTTTGGGGACCAACTATGATTTGGATTTGTGGGAGTGGTGAAAACCACTGTTTATTATGGTGAATGGATGGGGAAGAGCTCGTCCTTTTGTCAATTCTCAGCATTCTAGAACCATTCGCACAGGGGGATGAACAGGCTAATCTTTCACTTATGGTACCCGAGACTACTTTGTAGGGTTCTCTTGCGTTCACACAACTTAGGAATTATTTTATGTGTGTTAATTTGTGTTGGGATGCTACGTAACAAGACATGATCCAAGTAAAACTTTCCCGTGTAAAATCCGTTTAACTATGTACAGTTTTGGCTAGAAATTTAAAGACAGCTGAATGACGAAAACCCTATATACATTAGGAGACAACTGACGATGCTAAAAAAAATGGCGATGGTGCTATTCTAGATGTATGCGTTTATGAAAATGGATTTGATGTGGAAAATGATGGAATTGCCAAGTGATGACAGTCTATGGTGCGGTTGACTTGTATGACCTAGCGAAGTATGCAATGTATGGATGCAATGCCTAATGCAACCTATATTTTTGTATTTTGATTTTTTATGAGAATGCAGGGAATTGAAATGCAATTGTTTTTGTGATTTTTGATTGATTTTTTTTTTTTTTTTAGTATGCATGGAATTGAAATGCAATTGTTTTTGTGATTTTTGATTTTTTGTATTGTTTTTGTTTATTTTTGAATATTTATTTTGACCAAGCAGTTATGGGAATGCTTGGAGCTTTTGGTGTTTGACCAAAGGGTTTATGAATACCTGTGGAGCATTTTGGGGTTGACCAAGCGATTATGAGAATCCTTGGAGCTTTTGGCTTGACCAAAGGGTTTATAGATACCTTTGGGGCATTTAGGGTTGACCAAGCGATGATGAGAATCCTTGGAGCTTTTAGTTGGACTATGGCTCTCTAGACGTGGAACGGCCTCAAATGACTGATGTTCAAGGGTTCTTTTTCCTTGATTCCTTCAAGAGAGGCAAGCCGGTATGTTCCAGGTCCTATTCTACTATCAATGACATAAGGACCTAACCAGTTTGCCGTGAACTTGTCCCGTAGATGGGACGACAAATTAGAATTCTGTTGGTTCTCTTTTAAGACCAAGTCACCAACCTAAAATTCCCTGAGGTGGACTTTCATGTTGTATGCTCTCTTAAGTCGCTCTTGATAGATACGCAAATGCTCAAGAGCATTAACGCGTCGTTCATCGAGCAACGTCAGTTGATCTAACCGGGCCTGCCGTGCAGTGTCATCATCGATGAACTCTTGCATTGAAATGCGTAGGGAAGGGATTTCCAACTCAAAAGGCATGACTGCCTCGGAGCCATACACCAACGAAAATGGAGTTGCCCCGGTGGGCGTCCGAATGCTGGTGCGATAAGCCCATAGGGCAAGCGGGATCTGAATGTGCCAGTCCTTATGATTGTCTACAACTATCTTTTTAAGAATGGCGACTAGCATTTTGTTGGACGCCTCTGCTTGCCCATTTGCCTACGGATAATAGGGTGTTGAAAAACTATGCTGAATTTTGTACTTTGTGGTCAAAGCATGCACATCTTTATTCTTGAATGGTGTCCCATTATCTGACAGGATCTTGGATGGAATACCAAAATGACATATGATGTTATGCAAAATAAACTCCGCAATGCGGGATCCAGTCGTAGAGGTTAGCGGAATCGCTTCCACCCACTTGGTGAAGTACTCTGTGGCCGTTAAAATAAATGTGTGATGACCAGACGATGCAGGAGAGATCTTTCCAATTAGGTCAAAGCCCCACTGCAAAAAGGCCAAACCGATTGGATCGGTTGCAAGGCCTGAGAAGGTACGTGTGTCAAATTAGCATGGTGCTGACACTTCATGCACTTCTTCACATATGCGCAACAATCTCGCTCTAAAGATGGCCAATAATAACCCATGCGAAGAATGCGCTTTGCGATGGCCATACCGCTGAAGTGGCCACCACATGTACCATCGTGAGCTTGGGTGATCGCCCAAGCGGACTCTTGTTGGTCCAAACAACGAAGGAGGATTCCTTCATAATTTTGATGATACAAAATGTCTCCTAACAAGACATGCTTTGCCACTTTCTGTTTGAATGATCTTTTCATGGCTTGTGTCAATCCAAGTGGGAGGTTACCTAGCTTGAGGTAATCCCGAATGGGTGTGTACCAATCCTGCTGATCAGAAACCTCGATAGTATGAACGACCAATCCCTCTTGAAGTCCATCCCTAACAAAATCTGAGCGGGAAAGAACTTGTAAAAACAACGTGGTGTTGCTATTAAGAGGGGTCGGGGAGAACAAGGACCCCCAGTTGGCTTGAGTCAAACAATCTCGAATTCGAGAGAACTTATCCGGAGATGGTTCAATCTGGATCAGGTGGATTCCTGGCGTCAGATCAGAGCTTGCACGCTCCATCGCAGATTGTGATAATGTTTTAACCTGAATGGTTGTCATTTCACTAGAAGGGTCTTGCGGGATTAGTGACCCCAAGGAGGCCATAGTATCCGCAAAATGATTTGATGATCGAGGGAGTGCCTCGATGTCATACCATTCAAGTTGTGCCAAGAATTTGTCCACAAGGGCTTTGTAGGCCTACAGAACTGGACATTTACATTGAAAAATCCCCTTCACTTGATTGACAATCAACAACGAATCACCAAAGATGTTTAGACGTTTAATGTTCATGGTGATTGTTGTCTGAAGACCTATGAGCAAGGCTTCGTATTCTGCATTGTTGTTGGTGCACGGGAAGTCTAATTTAAATGACAAGGGCATTGGAGCGCCTTGCAGAGTGAAGAATACAATTCTCGTGCCACCCCCTTGCTCACATTTAGAACCATCGAAGAATAGGGTTATGTCAACCTGTGACTCAGGCTCATCAGAATCTAGCGATTCTGAAACATGGAAGACCCCATCATCAGGTAGTTCGAAAGTCAGAGGCTGATCGTCTTCAAGAGGAGCCTCGGCTAGTTGATCGGTGATGACTTGACCTTTTATGGATTTTTGTCCAATGAACTCTATGTCAAACTCCGTCAACAACATGATCCATTTCGCCGTGCGGCTACTATGATAAGTACGACTCATCATGTATCGCAATGGATTCTCCTTAGACACAACATACGTCTTATTACTGAGCATGTAGTGGCATAGCTTTTTGGTAGCAAACACCACTACCAAGCAGAGCTTTTCAACGTATGCATAGTTAAGTTCATAACTGACTAGGGTGCGGCTAAGATAGTATGTAGCCTGTTCTTTGTGAAGTTCATTTTTTTGGGACAGCATGGCACCCAGTGCCACCTCAGTAGCTGAGATGTATAAATAGAATGACACTCCTGGTCTAGGTGGTGCCAGTACTGGTGACGAAGCCAAGTACTATTTAATGTCGTCAAAGGCTGACTGGCACTCGTCATCCCAATGAAATGTGACCCCCTTATGCAATAATTTATTCATGGGTCGGCATTTGTCAGATAACTGCGCTATGAAGCGCTTGATCAACGCAACCTTTCCCTATAGACTCTTGAGCTGCTTGATGGTGGTTGGGGGAAGCATTTCAAGGATTGCCTTGACTTTGTTTGGGTCTACCTCGATTCCTCATTTGGAGACTATGAAACCCAAGAGCTTTCCAGATGTGATGCCAAAGATGCACTTCTTGGGGTTTAGTCTGACTTTATGTTCAATGAGGCGATCAAGGACCTTGCTCAAGTCACCGAGGTGATCTGGGCACAAAATAGATTTGGCCAACAAATCATCCATGTAATCTTCCAAAGTCTTGTGCATGTAATCATGAAAGATGTACGTCATGGCACGTTGGTAAGTGGTGCCAGCATTTTTAAGGCCAAAAGGCATGACCTTATAGCAAAATGTCCCCCAAGGCGTTGTGAATGCCATTTTTAGTTGGTCCTCGGGATTGATACGAATCTGATTGTATCCTGAGAAACCATCCATAAGGGAAAGCATTTCGTGGCCCGCTGTGGCATCTACCAACGCGTCAATGCTTGGCAAGGGAAAATCATCCTTAGGACTCGCTTTGTTAAGATCTCAAAAATCGGTGCATATGCGAATCCTCCCATCGGGCTTCTTGATGGGAACCATGTTAGACAACCATGGAGGATAATCCACACAGATGACAAACTGGGCATCCAACAACTTTTGTAACTCATATTTTACCATTAAGGCCACTGTTGGGTGCATCTTGCATAGTTTTTGCTTTACTGGCTTGATTGTCGGATCAAGCGTTAAATTATGCGTGACTAGTTGTGGGTCTAGTCCCGGCATATCCTTGTATGACCATGCAAAAACCTCCTTCTTTTCCTTAATAAGGGCAACATAATCGGCTTGCTCTTCGGGGGAAAGACTTACCCCCAGCTTGAGAATCCATGGATTCATTGGATCTATGTCGATGTCTACATCATTCGTTGCCTCGATCGACATGTGGGATCTGTCTTCCAATTGATGTGGAATGGGGATCAGATGGATATCGTTTGCTAAATTAATATCATCATTAGGAACGTCAAGTTCCTCTTCAGCATGAAAGACATCCTGAGTCTGTCTTGGAGTGAAATGAAACATCCCACCGCAAGGCCAATACTCTGATGGGGATGGTGGTGTGTCAACGTGATCCCAATCTATAGCCTCTATGTCTAGATGCAATGATCATGTTGGATTGGCTGGATCATGGATGGGGGTGGTCAAGTCAATGGAGATCATGTTGATGAAATGAGGGTAACCTCCATTACCGTAGATGTGATAACTCTAAAATTTGGGATGCTCTTGATGCGTTGGGTCTGGCTCTATAGGCACCGGCACAAAGGGATCAGCCCTATGTATGGACATGCAAACAGGGTTTGCCCTAGGCACAGATGGTTTGACAGGGTCTCCAAGTAGAAGATGCTCTCTATGTACCTAGAGTGGCGGGTGCAGTAATTGCTATAACTACGTCGGGTTGAGGTGCCACCTATGTCTTGGACCCATGTGTAAATGTTCAAACATGTCATCTATGTCCAAGGGATAATGTTGTTGCATTTGTTGCCTTTGTTGCCTTTGTTGCATTTGTCGCATGTGGTTGAGATAAGCCATCTCAGTTTCATCTTCCATCTCACCATTTTATAGACCCAAGGGGTCTCTTTGAATTAACATGCCAAAGTGCTACTTTGCATGAATGCTTTTTTTTGTGAAGAGAAGACTTCTTCTTGATCAAGGGCTTCTTAACTGCCTCTATGCATGTCTTTGTATGCTTATAAAATCTCACTCGCACTTCCATGCAATGAAGGGATAGCTAAGTGGCAAATCTGAGTTGTCCTAAAAAGCTCACTCTCCTTCCCATGTAGTGAATGGAGAGTCAAGTGGCAGATATGAGTTTTCAAAAGAACTCTCTCACACTCCTATGCCATGTAAGGAGAGCTAAGTGGCAGTTCTGAGTTGTCATGCGTCGAGGTTTGACTTTTTTTTTATCAAACCTGGCGTTTGTCCCACCTAGAAGCGAGCGCTGATAATCGTCCTTGGGTGAAATGAGTAACATTTTGCACTCGTCCCTGGGTGAAACGAGTACCAGTCTGCACTCATCCCTGGGTGAAATGAGTACCAGTCTGCACTCGTCCCTAGGTGGAGCGAGTAAGTAGCAAAGTGCCTAAAAGGTGCCAAATTGATCTTTGACTTGTAAAACTATTGTGTGAGTGGTTAGAACCACTGTTTAACCTCTGGGGGCTGCCCTGGGGGCTGTGTGTGTTAATGCGATTAGTGTTTGCAGTCACATAATCGGATTGGTGCTATTTTGGTGTCTATAGAAGAATATTCCTGCTAAGAATGGTCATCCTCAACAAGCCCTTGAGAAATCACTTGCAACCTGCAAGCTCCTCCTCCCCATTTTTGCAGATAAAATTTCAATAAACCAAAAACCAAGCCTGAATGAATGAGAAAATGAATGTCCTTTTCTTTTATTTCACCAATTAGGGCCAAAATTCACTTTTGCTCCCTAATTAATTATTAAAAGCACTTTTAATAATTAATTCTCATAAACTTCATTTGCAAAGTCACTTTATGATATTATATTTTTTAAGTGACTTTAGGGACCCTTTTACATATAATATAAAGTCGCCATATATTAATTATTTTATAATTTGACTTTATATTAAATTAAACTTCGACCATTAAAATATCTCAACTAGATTGGCCGAACGAACATCTCAACGCATTTTTGATCACCCATTAAGCCAAACTACTCACCCATAATTTTCACTCTGCAAGATCAGTAACTTACTAAAAATGGTAAGTCCACACCCAAAGCACGCAAAAATACCTCCAAAAGAGGTTCCCTAACCATGAACTTAGTCTATGGGAGTTGCATAATAGGCTCATCACCATTGCATAACGAACAGGCTAAAATGGGGACATTACAAGTTTTTAGGGGGGAAATACCATAAGGTGGACTCTACTTAATTATTTTGTATAAGGGCTATTTCCTTGGCATGACTAGGGTTTTTATTTGTATAGGGATAATCATTAGGACTATTTGTTGATTTTGGACCTAGGTTTGACTATTCTCCTTATTTCCTTGGAATTGAGGCTTGGGATACCCATTGGATGGGGCTCTATAGCCCTAGTTCCCTTTTGGCAAGGGAGGTCTCAAATAATTCTGATAGGGGTATCTCTGGATATTTTATTCCCTTCTTATAACCAAATATTTTATTGGCAATTAATATAAGCAACTTATGGGATTCCTCTTTTTTAGGGTCCCTAGAAGTTGGTGAGGTTGGATTCTATGGGTATATAGCAACTTAAGGTGAAATTAAGGATGACTGAGAGGTCACTAGCTAAACAACCAAAGTTGGGGATTGCATATTGGGGCATAGAGGCATAGGAGTCCTAGGAGTCAACCTTCCAATCTGAATAAAATCATGCTCAACTTGAATGGCTAATCCATAGGCTTCTGGTAGGGAGTTTCCTCTAACTTTAATCATCAATGAAATTTTAGAATCCAAGGATTTCAAATAATATGAGTGTCATACCTAGCGAAGATGCATCTCTTCAAGTATTTTGTGCCATAACTTGTGAAATATAAGGTTTAAATCCTCTACTACCTCTATGGGAGCTCTCTTGAATGCTGCCAATTGTTCTAGGAGCAATACCCCGTCTACTTTTTCTCTAAATATTTCTAGTTACCAAGTTGGTCCCAACATATTATTGAACTAGACTAGAGTGTACCAATCTTAGGCCTTTCCCCTGAAATAGGTTGCTAGTAATATTAGAGTCATGTTATGCTCATATATGTTATGGATTGTGCATACTTGCCACATGGTTAAGATTCTCAATGGAGTAGTGAGATTCTCCCCAATAAAATAGGTGAGATATTTTAGAGTAGATTGGGGTATCTCCAACCTGTGTCATTCTAGGTAGAGAATGTTATTGGAGGTGGTGATGGAATAGCCATATTATAGATTGTGTTTCTTCTTCTTCATAGAATGGTTGCAAGTGGTGGCAACAACTCTTGTTAAATTTTATTGGTGAAAATTTTATCTTAATTTTTTTCTATGGTTATTTTTGATTTCTTCATTTGGATTGGAGTTTCCAAGTGAATGTAACTTCATGCTTCTTAAAAGTAGGTAGAATAAGGCCTTCATTGGGACCTTAGTCTAATATATTCAACAAAAACTTCTACTAGTGTTCATTCTTGATCAGAATCACCAAGTGAGGAAAGAGGCACTTCAATAAGCATAATAGGTAAAGACCCTCACCAAGTTTGAACCTAAATTGTTATTATAATTTTGGGACCAATGATATATCATTGGGGTCCCATCGAGCATGATAATTAATTATTTTCTTTAATTGTACCAATCAGAAGAATTATTTCTTATGAAGGACAAAACAGAGCTGCAATCAAGAGCATAGGGTTTGATTCAATTGGGGGTCTTTGCAAGTTTTTTACAAGGCTATAACCTTGTTAGTATGTGATATTTAAGGCACACTTGAGCGGATATTTAAGGCCATAACCATGTTAGGATGAGATAAACAAAAGGAAAATAGATCAAAAAAATAAAAAGGTGGCAATGCACCAAAATATCCGCTAAGATCTCCCTATCTAACAGGTATGAATGTTATGTGTCAATAGTGAATGCTTCCTCTCCTTGTGAACTCCACCAATGTATATGCGTATAAGGAAATGGGTTCGTAGGAGAGCCACAAAAATATAGTCCAAAAATTGATGTAGGTCTCCCACACACATATACAGAAGCAAAACTCACAAACAAGTAAAAACCATAGATACACTCATACATACAAAAATATGTCTGTAGGAGATCCACAAATGGCTAGTCCAAAATTGACATAGGCCTATATATATAAGAAATATTTATAGAGATTTTTAAGAACACATGCTTATACTGAGAGGGGGGTGAACAGTATAAGATCAACTTTTACTTTTCTTTCCCAAACAATATTATCCAATATTATCAATGGCAATATCAATAGCAGTAATCAAAGCAATGCACAAATCATCACACACATGAGAGACACAAATTTAACGTGGTTCACCCAATGTGGGTTACATCCACGGAGAAAATATTTCTTCTAAATTTTCTCAACAAATCTCTTGGGAATCAATTCCCTATTACAATGTTTATGGACCTCTATCCAAAGGAGACACCAATCCCCTATGCTCTAATTTGTGGATCTCTCTCCATAGGAGAACTCTATCCCCTTGCTCTAGTTCATGGATCTCTCTCCATAGGAGAACTCTATCCCCTTTGCTCTAGTTCATGGAACTCTCTCCATAGGAGAACTCTATCTCCTCACTAGTTCTGTGGATCTCTATCCAAAGAGAACTCTATCTCCCTACTAGTTCATGGATCTCTCTCCATAAGAACTCTATCCCCTTTTTAGTTCATGGATCTCTCTCCACAAGAGAACTCTATCCCCTCTCTAGGTTATGAACTTCTAGAAGACTTCTATCCCCACTACTCTAGCTTGTGGATCTCTATCCATAGGAGACCTTTATCCCCACTGATGACCTCTATCCTACCTCTATCCTCTTTCTCTATCACCTCCAAAGCCTACTCTCAACTCTATCTCAAATATAACTCAACCTTCACAAGTCTATCACAATTCTCTAACTCTACTCATAAATCTACCCCAAGCCTTAACACAAAGCTTGATCAAATTACAACCAAACCTGCTCTCAATTCTATCTCAAATCTACCTCAAGCCTTCTCAAAAGACTTGCTCAAATCTACCTTCAAGCTTCAAGTCTTCTCACAAGACTTGCTCAAATCTACCTTCAAGCCTTCTCAAAAGACTTGCTCAAATCTACCTTCAATGCTGCTCACAAAACCTGCTCAAATATTTCCAAATCTTGCATACAAACAAATGCTTAAATCTCTTTCAAAAATACTTTCTTCAACTAGGCAATTCAGACATATTCTACCTAGAATTCTTTTAACCTCTGGAACATATAGAGAATGATATGCACTATCAAAAACTCAATATGTTCTTCACACTCACAAATATTGTATTCAACTAATCCAATCTCTATCTCTTGCAAAATCCCTTTCAAATCAAATCAAAACAATGTATAACTTGTTTCACAAAACTGATCTATCTTCTTTGCAAATTTGCTCTCAAACATCAACCACAATAATGCACAAATTTCCCTCACAAGATTGATCTCAAACACTTTCACAATTGCTTTCAATATCTCTCAAACCAATGTTCAAAAGGTTTCACAATGATGCACAAACTTGTCTTCAAACCTAGCACAAGTAGTTCACAATCTCTAGCACAAATGTCTCAATCTCTTTCAACAATGGAAGCACAACTTGTTCTCAAACTCTAATGCAATTATTTCAACTTTCTCTCAACAATTGATGCACATGTAGGTCTCAAACCCTAACTCAAATATTTTCAACAATGCTTACCAAACAACCCTTTTATCTCCACCTTATGTTCCAAAAACATTTACTCAACAAAACACCTTAAATAAGGAATGATATGCCCATACCTCTTAATTTGCTCTTATGGAGATATGTCTTCAAAAACCTATCTCACAAACAACTGATCTTTCTAGTGCCACTACAAGGGTTAGATAGCAAAATACTTTCTCAAACCATCCACATGAACTTTCTTCTCAAAAATATATGCTCAATGAAATCTGAAATTGATGTTCAATAACTCTTCTCTTTTTCTCAAAAGATAGGGCATTAATAATTATCAAAGACCTTCAAACTCACTTTCACCATACAAAAATTACAATAAAATATCAAACCACTATAACACCTTATTACTCCTATTCTTGCATGCAAAACATATCCCCTTTGTTTTTCTTTATGCTTTTTGCAAAAATAAAACTATATAAGGCACTCTTTATAATTTATGTTTGCAAAAATAAAACTCTTAAAACAACTCCTTGCACACAAAAATTTATGACTTCACAACCTTATGACTCCCTAATTATAAAAACAAAGCTTTAATAAACTCAACCCTTATAACTCCCTAATAGCAAAAATCATGCATCATTAATTTCAACCCTTATGGCACTCTAAACAACTCCTAACCCTTATGACTCCCTAAAAAACTTTATTAAAAATAATCCTTATGACTCCCAAACATTAAACAAACACTTTATAAAAAATTTTCCCTTACCAAACTGCTACCACGGGGTTTCGAACGCGTGACCTCATGGAGCCCATGCTCTAGCGCATGCTAGAGCACCACATGGGCTAACTACCCACACAAGACCTCAAGGCACTTAACTTCCCTTTAACCTATCACCATCGAACGAACTATCACTACCCAAAACAAAATATGAACAACCTATCACTATCGCATCTCGAACATGAGACCTCCTCCATGCTACTCCCTACATGGGGTCCACCTACCAACTGAGCTACCCGCTCGGTTGGAACCAAAGGCCTATGCTCTCCTTATTAACTTTCATGCACTATCCAAAAAGAAAATGTGCATCCTCTTTTCCCTCATGCCACCTTGCTCGAAGATCATGCACTATGATTCACAAAGGATTTCGATGCCTTAGGAATTTTGAATGCCAATCCTTAATATTTTTCCACACCATACCAAATGATTTTAGGTTCCAATTTATATATGCACTTCGACTTTAGGAAGACGATGTCGGCACTTGCCACCTTAGAAGAATATTTAAATTTTGGCACCCATTTTAAATTTAAATAATATTATTATAATATTTAAAATTTTAATTTAAATATTATAATTAATCCTTTTAACCCTTTGTCTTTTGCCTTGGAAACTTCCTCAACTTTGCAATTAATTGAACCTTTTTCAAAGGAGCTTTGTCTACCTTGTCTTCCTTTTTCAATGGAGGTATTTGCCTTGCAATTTAATATTTCAACCTAGAAAATGATTTTCAATCATTTTACTTTTGACATCAATCCTTTGACATCAATGACAACCAATTACTCAAAATTTCCAACAATCTCCCCCTTTGTCATTGATGGCAACCCTTTCTAAAAAAACTTTTTCTATCACTGGATTCCAAATCTGCTCCCCTAAGAAACTGCTCCCCTAACTGAATGCTCTCCCCCTTACTCAAATCTCTCCCCCTTTGACATCAATGGCAAAGGGACTCCTTTGGGGCTAAATATAAGACTCTTAGCTCAGCCCCCTCCCCACCTCCTCTCCTTGAGGTGATTAATTTTGGGGTGGGAGTATCTCTACTCCCAACATACAATGCTCTTTTTCTTTGTCAACCTTCTTTTTCAACATTTTTGTAGCCATACCCTTTTGATCCTTTTGAGTGTCCCTGTTCTTGCTTATCTCTGGAAGTTCTGGAAACTTTGTTCTACACCACTTGGCCTTATGCCCAAGATTATTGCACTTGTAACACTTAATGTTGTAGTTCTTGGAAGGTGCAAATATCTTGAAGTTCCTCTTGGTGAAGCCATACTCATTTCTATCATGAACCCTGCAATGGATTGCTTTATGACCAAAGTGATTACAAGAGTAGCAATACCCTTGGAAGAAATATCCATATTTGAAAGAGTTGACATTCCTTTTAGTGAGGCCATACTCCTTCTTTCCATGAATCCTGCAATGCATAGCCTTGTGACCAAACTGATTACATGAAAAACAATGTCCTTTGAAGAAATCTTGTCTTGAACCCTCTGGTCTCTTAGTCCTTTCTTTGCCTTCTCTGTGATGATCCATGTTTCTTGTTTGTGCATTGTTTCCTTTCTTAGTGAAGCTTCTATTCTTCAACTTATCCTCATAAGTCTCAATTTCTTCTTCACTCTCTTCCTCTGAAACTTCCTCTTCTTTTGAGCTTGAGCTTGACCCTTCTTCTTGTTTCCCTTGTCCTTCTTCAAAACCAAGTCCTATTTTGATAGATGAAGATCTTTGTGCATTGATAATCTTATCCAAAGTCTTTGAACTTTTTCCAAACCTGTGTAGCTTGTCCTTAGAATATTTCACTTCCATCCTTAGTGAAACTACCTCATGTTCTAATCTTTCACATTCTAACTCTTTTACCTCTAACTTTTCAACCATGACCTCTTTAAATCTCCTTGCCTTAGCTTTTGAGTTTGTTAGGTCTTGTAGAAGCTTTTCATTTTCTTCCTCATGTTCTTGAACTTGAGCCTTTAGTCTTGAATTCTGCTTTCTAACCTTTTTCAATTCTCTGAGAGCAACAATAAGTTCTGCTTCTAGATCAATTGTGCCTTCCTCTTCATTTTTTGAATCTTTCTCTACTTCTTGGTCTCCAAGAGCATCTTCATACTTTTCAACTTTATCTTCAATAGGAGCATTTTCTTCCTCTTCTATTGCCAAAAATAGAATCTCTTCTTCTTCACTATCTGAGAGTCTTTCATCACTATCACTTGAAGCCTTGCTTGCCTTGTTAACATAGAAACTCTTCTTGTGCCTTTGAAAGAACTTATTTTCATGCTTGCCTTGACCATACCTATTTTTCTTTTCATACCTGGATTTTCCTCCTTCCTTTTTCTTATGATCCTATTTCTCTTCACTGCTACTACTTCTAGCTTCTGGACAATTAGATGCATAGTGACCAAAATTACCACAATTAAAACATTTCATAGTCTTCATACCTTTGTGCTTTCTTGAGTCCTTGTTTCTTCTCCCATAGTTAGCTTCTTCATCACTACTTGACTCACCACTTGATTCTGGTTTCTTATATTTTGTCTTCTTTGAAGCTTTGAAAGTTACCTCTTTCTTGGAGTTGGGATCCTTTACTATTCTCATCTCATAAGCTATGAGAATTCCATGTAACTCATCCATAGTCAACTTATCAATATCTCTCATCTCTTCTATAGCTGAAACCTTTCCATCATACCTCATAGGGAGTGATCTTAATACTTTCTGAGCAACACTGGAGTCTTCAATTTTGAATCCAAGTCCATGCATGGTATTAACAACCTCATCCACACGAAGTAAGTATGTAGCAATATCTTCCTCATATTCCATCTTCAAATCTTCAAACCTTTTCTTGTGGTTTTGTAGTTTTGCCATCTTGACCTTTTTATCTCCTTCATATGTTTGCTTCAATTTTTCCCATATCTCTTTTGCTGATTTGCAGTGCATAACTTTCACAAATTCTACTTCACATAATCCACTTAAGATTCCATTCATAGCCTTGGCATTATTCACATGTAACATCTTACCATATTTATCTATGGGAGGAGTAGTTGTAGGTGTGAATCCATCCTCAATGGATTGCCATGTCTCATATCCTTGTGCCATCAAGTAAGTCTTCATTCTTATACTCCAGAAGGCATAATTGTTCCCATCAAACAATGGTGCCTTATTTGATGAAGATCCATTCTGAGATGCCATATGTGTTCCTATAATATCTTCCTTCAAGCTATTAGACTCTTTCGAAGGAACCCACTTTGATACCAATTGAAGAACACAAGCTTATACTGAGAGGGGGGTGAACAGTATAAGATCAAATTTTACTTTTCTTTCCAAAATAATATTATCCAATATTATCAATGGAAATATCAATAGCAATAATCAAAGCAATGCATAAATCATCACACACATGAGAGACACAAATTTAACGTGGTTCACCCAATGTGGGTTACATCCATGAAGAAAATATTTCTTCTAAATTTTCTCAACAAATCTCTTGGGAATCAATTCCCTATTACAATGTTTATGGACCTCTATCCAAAGGAGACACCAATCCCCTATGCTCTGATTTGTGGATCTCTCTCCACAGGAGAACTCTATCCCCTTTACTCTGGTTCGTGGATCTCTCTCCATAGGAGAACTCTATCTCCTTTCTCTAGTTCATGGATCTCTCTCCATAGGAGAACTCTATCTCCTCAATTAGTTCATGGATCTCTCTCCATAGAAGAACTCTATCTCCTCTATTGGTTCATGGATATCTCTCCATAGGAGAACTCTATCCCTCTTTATCTAGTTCATGGATCTCTCTCCATAGGAGAACTCTATCCCCTCTACTCTGGTTAAAATTTTAGAAGACTTTTATCCCCACTACTCTAGCTTATGGATCTCTCTCCACAAGAGACCTCTTCCCACTACACTAGTTGATGGACCTCTATCCACTAGAGACCTCTATCCTCTTTGCTCTATCACCTCCAAAGTCTAATCTCAAATCTATCTCAAATCTACACCAAACCTTATCACAAGTCTAGCACAAATCTTCTCTAACTCTTCTCAAATCTACCCCAAGACTTAACACAAAGCTTGATCAAATCAACAACCAAACCTACTCTCAATTCTATCTCAAATCTACCCCAAGCCTTAACACAAAGCTTGATCAAATTAGCAACCAAACCTACTCTCAATTCTATCTCAAATCTACCTCAAGCCTTAACACAAGACTTGCTCAAATCTACCTCAAACTTCTCAAACTTCTCAAATCTACTTCAAGTCTTCTCACAAGACTTGCTCAAATATACCTTCAAGCCTTCTCAAAAGACTTGCTCAAATCTACCTTCAAAGCTGCTCACAAAACCTGCTCAAATATTTCCAAATCTTGCATACAAACAAATGCTTAAATCTCTTTTAGAAATACTTTCTTCAACTAGGCAATTCAGACATATTCTACCTAGAATTCATTTAACCTCTGGAACATATAGAGAATGATATGCACTATCAAAAACCCAATATGTTCTTCACACTCACAAATCTTGTACTCAACTAATCCAATCTCTATCTCTTGCAAAATCCCTTTCAAATCAAATCAAAATAATGTATAACTTGTTTCACAAAACTGATCTATCTTCCTTGCAAATTTGCTCTCAAACATCAATCTCAATAATGCATAATTTCCCTCACAAGATTGATCTCAAACACTTTCACAATTGCTTTCAATATCTCTCAAACCAATGCTCAAAGGTTTCACAATGATGCACTAACTTGTCTTCAACCCTAGCACAAGTAGTTCACAATCTCTAGCACAAATATCTCAATCTCTTTCAACAATGAAAGCACAATCTTGTTCTCAAACTCTAATGCAATTGTTTCAACTTTCTCTCAACAATTGATGCACATGTAGGTCTCAAACCCTAACTCAAATATTTTCAACAATGCTTACCAAACAACCCTTTTATCTCCACCTTATGTTCCAAAAACATTCACTCAACAAAACACCTTAAACAAGGAATGATGTGCCCATACCTCTTAATTTTCTCTTATGGAGATATGTCTTCAAAAACCTGTCTCACAAACAACTGATCTTTCTAGTGCCACTTCAAGGGTTAGATAGCAAAATACTTTCTCAAACCATCCACATGAACTTTCTTCTCAAAAATATATGCTCAATGAAATCTGAAATTGATATTCAATAACTCTTCTCTTGTTCTCAAAAGATAGGGCATTAATAGTTATCAAAGACCTTCAAACTCACTTTCACCATACAAAAATTACAATAAAATATCAAACCACTATAACACCTTATTACTCCTATTCTTGCATGCAAAACATATCCCCTTTTTTTCCTTTATGCATTTTGCAAAAATAAAATATATAAGGCACTCTTTGTAATTTATGTTTGCAAAAATAAAACTCTTAAAACAACTCCTTGCACACAAAACTTTATGACTTCACAACCTTATGACTCCCTAATTATAAAAACAAAGCTTTAATAAACTCAACCCTTATAACTCCTAATAGCAAAAATCATGCATCATTAATTTCAACCCTTATGGCACTCTAAACAACTCCTAACCCTTATGACTCCCTAATAGCAAGCAAAAAATTATTAAAAATAATCCTTATGACTCCCAAACATTAAACAAACACTTTATAAAAATATTGCCCTTACCAAACTGCTATCGTGGGGTTTCGAATGCGCGACCTCATGGAGCCCACGCTCTAGCGCGTGCTAGAGCACCACGTGGGCTAACTACCCACACAAGACCTCAAGGCACTTAACTTCCCTTTAACATGTCACCGTCGAACGAACTATCGCTGCCCAAAACAAAACGTGAACAACCTATCACTGTCATGTCTCGAACACGAGACCTCCTCTACGCTACTCCCTACGTAGGGTCCACCTACCAACTGAGCTACCCGCTCGGTTGGAACCAAAGGCCTGTGCTCTCCTTATTAACTTTCGTGCGTTGTCCAAAAGGAAAATGTGCATCCTCTTTTCCCTCGTGTTGCCTTGCTCGAAGATCGTGCGCTGTGATTCGCAAAGGATTTCGATGCCTTAGGAATTTTGAATGCCAATCCTTAATATTTTTCCACACCATGCCAAATGATTTTAGGTTCCAATTTATATATGCACTTCGACTTAGGAAGACGACGTCGATGCTTGCCACCTTAGGAGAATATTTAAATTTTGGCACCCATTTTAAATTTAAATAATATTATTATAATATTTAAACTTTTAATTTAAATATTATAATTAATCCTTTTAACCCTTTGTCTTTTGCCTTGGAAACTTCCTCAACTTGCATTTAATTGAACCTTTTTCAAAGGAGCTTGTCTACCTTGTCTTCCTTTTTCAATGGAGGTATTTGCCTTGCAATTTAATATTTCAACCTAGAAAATGATTTTCAATCATTTTACTTTTGACATCAATCCTTTGACATCAATGACAACCAATTACTCAAAATTTCCAAGAGTGGGGGTTTGATTTTTCCACAAACTTATTAAAATCCAAATTCTCTATAGAAAGAAATGAAAGGAAAGCTTACAAGAGGATATAAATTCAAATTTGTTGATCCTTGGAACAACCTAAACTACTATTATTTATAGGTTACCATAGGGAGATTTTCACTCTAAAACTTGTAGGATGGATTTATTTTCTTAGATACCTTAGATACCTTTTTTTGGGGGAATTTTGAATATTGAACGAGGATACCTTTTGCCATTGCTCTTGTTAGTTTACAACTATCATGACTACAGGTTTCATTCCTTCATCTTAAATGGCTAAACCACCTTCTCTTGACTTGCTGAGTTGAAGTATCCTTGGTAGATAATCTGCCATTTCTTAATAATGGCATGTTATCCTGTCTTACATACCTTTTCTAGGAACTTGTGCACCATTACTCATACTTGTCCCCCTTTTTGGTATTGATGCACTCTTGTTGGTTCGAGCGATGGCCCATATTTTTGGAACTTTTTTCTTTGGAAGCTTTGTTCATGCATTGGGACTTTTGCTTAGTCCTCTTCTTTGGTACTCTTATGAGTTCCAACAAGCAATCTAATCAAAACTTTTTATTGAAATTTTTCTTCCTCTAGTTTAGTTTTATCCCAAAAATCTTGATCCTTTTCTTTACTTATTCCCTCGGATCCTTGCCTTCACCCCTTTTGCAATTACTTCCCTTCTTACCTATACCAAATTTTGCCTTGTGATCATATACTCTGTATACTTCTATTTAGGCAAGATATTTTGAAGCCCCTTTATAGTGTAAGTCATAGGTGATGACATTTAATCTTCGGGAATTTTATTTAGAATATTTCCAAGAATGCCAATCTACTAGTAATTTGAGTAGCTCTTCCTATTGGATGAGTTGTTGATGCGAAGAGTCTTTCACCCTAGTGACCTCCTATTTGAATGTGGGAAAGTATATATCCTATGAATTATTTTGGTTTAGATTCATCAAGGATTTATATCCTTTATTTTTATTGATTCTCTCTCAACCATCTCCCACCATTAGAGATAACCTTGAATGTGTGGTGAATGGATGGCATACAAGGTGCAAGTGGTCATAGACCCAAACCAATATAAATGAGAGTCAAGTATTCTAACTTAGCTATAGATGTTGTTTGGGTTGAACCTTCATTGATGATGGAGCTTTTTTAGTTACCACTGAAAATACTCACTAGCTCTCATCAACAATGGGATCTAGTTCAAATATCACCAAAAGGACTAGACAAGATCATTGTGGGCTATTATCTTATGAAGGCTTAGTGATCAACTTACCCACATAGTGTAAGGCTATTTTTTTGGTGTGGTCTGATATGGAATTCCTAGCAATTGGTGATGATTATGACCCCCATATCTTTGTTTTAGCCCTTAACTCATTCAAGGGCATAATTTTAACCAGTTGTAGTGATTCATCACTATAAAACATGTATTCTTTCCTTCAAGAATTTTGAATTCCACTATTAGTCCTTTGTCTAAAATTTGTGAAACTGAAAGTAAATTGTTGGCTAAACCTAGAACATAAAAACATTCTCCTAAGTGCATTTTCCATTTTAAGTTTGAGATAAATATTACCAAAACCTTTTGTCTAATAAGCTTTGTTATCAACAATTGTGATAGTTTTATGAAGATAATCAAACCATTAACTATATCTTATCATATGTTTTTTGGCACCAGAGTCAATGTACCATATTTTATCCTTTTTTTAGTACATATCATGATGGATATTTCTTATAAATACCAATGTAATCAAGAATCTGCAAAAATTTTCTTTCAAAAAAATTCTCTAGGACCTTTCAATTATATCAACTTTTCCTTATGACTTCCTATGCACATATGATTTTTTTCAAAGTTTTAAAAAATCTATTTTTTCTATAGTTTAAAGGTTTAGCTATAGAAAAATATTTCAATTTATTCCTATAATTTAAATGTTTAACTATAAAAAAATATTTCATTATATTTCTATAGTTTAAAGGTTAGACTATAGAAAAGAATATTTCTATATTTTCTAAGGTTTAACTATACAAAAAATATTTCAAACAAATAATTATAAAGATTAAATATTTAACCATAGAAATAAAATAGGTCCGAGGTGTAGATCAATTGGTTCTTCCAAACCCCGTAAGGGGGCGGAGGTCCAAGGTTCAAATCTTAGGCCTCTTCGAACTGAACACTTGTCCCTTTCCTGGTACTTTCAACAACGTAAAACATTTTAAATGATTGTGTCATGGTGGTTATAAGAGTGGACTGCGTGAGTACTATGTGGCGGTGTTTGATGTGAATAGTGTAAGATACTATAACGGCCATAAAATACAGATAGTATGCTCGAATCATTGTGGTGGCTACCGATTCCACCATGTAAACTTAAAAAAAATAGAAACAAAATTATTAATTTTTCAAAAGTATTAAAAAGTATTGTAAAATACTTAAGAAAAATGTAACCTGGAAGCCTTAGCTATGTTGGATGGTGCCTCAGCTTTTGCAAAATTTAACGTTCTCATGTTCTACATAGATGTATTTTTATGCCTTTAACTTGAAACTTGGGTGAATTATTTACTCCAATCTATCTTAAACTTGGGTGCATCATTTATTGCATCTTCTCGACAACTCGAGCAAGCACTGTATTCTATCTAAAACTTGGGTGTATTATTTACGGCATTCTCTCTAAGACTTTGACACATCATTTACTATAATATTTTTACTATATTTGGGTGCATCATAATATTTTATGTGCTTTATCGCATAGCATTTTTCACAATCAAAGACATCCACTCTGTTATGGATGACCAGATCCAACATCTAAAATAAATACACATGCAATGTTCTTGCCATGCTCCAAGTTCTTGTATTTTGCCCCTTTTTTATCAAGGTTGTCAGTATGTTGTTTGATGATGCTTCAACTTGTCTTCCTATTAATGGACTTAGGTTGAAGGATTTTAGTTTATTTTGTTTTATTCACCAGAGATGTCCTTTGGCCCCCTTGCTTTACATTCTTGTTGTTGAAGCTTTTTGTTATCTTCTTACTAATCAAGCATCTAACGGGTTGATCAAAGGTATTATTTTTCCTGATATGTCCACCCAACTTATTAATAGGCACTTTACAGATGATTCTTTTCTCACTATCAATGAGGATGAGGTTTCAGTTTCAACTACTTTGGTTTGCTTGGACACATTTTGTAAGGCCTAGAGATCCAACATCAAATGGTCTAAGTCCCTTTGTTTTCACCTTGCTTCTTCTTCAGTGCTTGCTTGGCTTACACATTTTTCATTGTAGTAGTTTTAAATTGGTGAGTGTTTTAAGTTCTTATAAATCCCCTTTTCTTTTGGCAGCTCACCCTCTAAACTCTGGTAGTATATCATTGACAAAATTGAAAAGAATATTTTTTGTTGGGCCTTGCATACCTTTTCTATTATCAACAAGTTTCAGGTTTGCACAAATATTCTTGCTGCCACCCACGTTTTTTACTCCTCCTATCGGTCCCCTTCTAATAATTATTGTAATAAGTTGGCTAGACTCCTTACGAATTTTATTTGGATCAAGGAGAAGAATTTGTGTGGTTTTCATTGAGTTGATTGGGATATTTGTTGCACGCCTACTGATAAGGATGGGATGGGCATAATTGATATTTATAGGTAAAGCATTTCTTTGTGTGCTAAGTGGGTGTTTAAAGTTATAAAAGGCCCTGAAGCTTGGAATGTTTTGATTTGTCATTGTATTTCTTTAGGGCTAACTTATGGGTGCAAAGCTTGGGCTAATATTGACCTCCATACTCGCATCGTTACTTTTGCTCCAGTTAAGATTTATGGTGCCTTAGTTCTTAAAATTATTTAGTGATATTTTGAGGTGGTAAAACCTCATATTTTTTGGATTGGTGATGGTTTTTGTAATGGCCTTTCATTCAATTCTCAGAATATCTAGTGGTCTCCTATTCTAACTCTTTAGTTCTTCTTATTGATATGCTAGGGATTCAATCTTTGAGGTTGTTTTGCAAGGGCATATGCTATATTAATAATTTATTACACTCTCAAGACTGTATTTCTTGGTCTAATCTCAAAAAAAAAATTAATCTTCAGAATTTAGATCTTCCTTCTATTCTTAAGATTCAAGAGCTCATACTTGATGTCATGCATCATAAGCTCGACCTTCAACCTCTAAGTTCCTGATGGAGGGATTAGTGCTAGAATATAGATACTCCTTCCAAGAACTACTCTTATTCCTTGCTTTATCAACTTCTTAGTCCTATTTCCCCTAGTTTTGATAAACTTAATGAAAGATGGCAGAATCACTCTACCTCCTATACTTGGATTGCTCATCTAAACCATATTTGGTAGTCTAACCTTGAACCCAAGATTACCTTTTTTCTCTGGTCTCTTATTTATCAAGGGCTTATTATGGGAGAGAGACATATTAGGGTTGGTCTTCCTAATTCTAAGTATCTAACTTGTGGTTTTTTTGAGAATTTCAAACATTTGTTTTGGTTTTTCCCTCGTGCTCAATCTGCTTGATCCTATATTCACTCGTTGTTAAAGCCCTTTCATCCTGAATTTTTCAGATGGCACATGATTTTTTTTTTAGATAAGATTTTTTGGCCTACCCATATTGCTGCTCTGTGGAATTCTTCCATGATATTATTTTGTTTCAAATTTGGAAAACTAGGAATGTTGTTGTCTATTTTGGAGATTCAATTTCTAGTCAGTTTTCCTTTTATGAAAAGATTATATTATTTTATGTTGTTACTGTTTAGATCCATTCATAGGATTCCAAGTTGACTCATGAGTTGGTGTATTTGATAAATCTTATTAGGTTCTAGCATGAGGCTCCGTGCACTATCAATGTGGCTTCACCTAACCTCTTTACGCCTTAAGGTCCCTTTGTTTCTTTGAGGCCTTAGCATAGCAGGTTGAGGGGGTGACATTATCCAGCATCAGGTTATTCTGTCAATGCCCACAATAGGGCTTGGTATCCTCTTGGAGTGGCTCCCTTTATTTAGTTATTCTATTTATTCACCCTTTTAGGGGATGGTTTTTTCTTTGGCCTTGGGCCTTATCTTTATGATGTTGATTGTTTGGGTCGCCTTGTACCCCGAGCTATGATTTTTCCAACTTCATTTTTATTGTAACCTCTCCTATTTTTTATTGAATATAATTGTTGGTTCCAATAAATAAAAAATGAATTGGATTTAAACAAAATAATCTAAATTCGTTTGAATTCGTTAATCTTTACAAGTAATATAAAAATAAATTTCTTTTACTCAGATGTCTCTTATTTGAATTTTTCTTCTAGTATTTAAATAAAAAATGTGTCAAATACCTCTTCTAGGATGACATAATATTGATGTTTTTCCTCTATCTAGGCCTTTGTGAGAACTTTAAAATGGTAGTGACTTCATGCCTTTGAATCTCTATGAGAACTTCTAGGTAGCACTTTTCCTGGGTTTCTAGAAACTTCAATCAAATTAAAATATTTCAAAAAATATTCTCTCCACTCATGGCTCAGGATATTTCGCTCTAATACCACATATTGAATTCAATTTGAAACTAAAGAAATAGTATTTATTCATATTCAACTTGATACATAGTTCGAGAATACACTAGTATATTTAAATCACATCTTAAAGCTTCTTCTTGATTCTTGTAGTCTCATAGTTCATTTGAATAGCAGGAAGTCTTTAACAAATAACTCCTTGTACCAAATAAGGTAATAAGCAACTAACACTTAGCATGGCCTAATCATGGCATCCTAGGTGGCATCCATCCTAGGTAGCAAGATCAATTTTTATATTTGATGCTTGCAACATTTTTTTATAGATATACAGGTATATGTAGAGGTTAGGAAAGGGTCAAATGGTCATATTCGTGGTATAAATTTCAAATCTCAATAGATTTTTAATATAACTTCAAAAATACAAATTTTATGTAGGTTGGTGATAATTGAATATTTTAACTATTACTAAATATGGGTCTATTTTAAAAAAAATTATGTAAATAAAAAATAGTCATTAAATACTTGAAAATAACATCAAAAAAATCCATGTCCTTGATCTATTTGTGTACTTTTGTTTTATCAAAAATATTGTATTAATGTTAATGTTGAATTTATAGGAAATTTAAGCACCATATTATTGATTCAAACATTCCCTTAGATACATATAATAACATTAAAATCAATGATCATTAAGATCGATGATTATTACTAATGAGGAGATCATTATAACCATTGCTACAAATTTATTTTCAAACTAATATAATAATTTGGCCTAATATCCCCCCTTATGACATTATTTGGTAATATCTGAAAACTTCCTTCTTCTATTACTAACTCAAACTTGGACTTGGGCTCAGGCTCTAGCTTTTGCTCTAGTGCTTGATCATTACCTCTAGGTTTATTTCTAGATCTGCCTCTAGATCATCACCTCTATTTTTACCTCTAGGTCTTAGGGCAAAGGGAATTTCCACCTTAGGATACAAGCATGTCAAGTACACTTAGAGGTAGATCAAGGGAGTAGCCTCACTTTGCTTCTTCAACTATAAGTGTCCTTATGGTAACCTTCTCATCCTACTTGATTGCATGGATAATCAGTTGTTGTAACTACCAGGTGTAACAGAGTAGATCATTGGTCATAATATTCACCATGTTGCTTCATGTGTACCATGAATATTTCTCCTCCCTAGGGTGAACTTATCACTTGCATTATATTGAGGAGTTTCAAGTACTACCGATCATGCACTTCATATTATATTAAACAACTTTATGTTTTTTAATATAAATATATGTATAGATAGATAGATAGATTAGTAGGAAATGCATTCCTTTTTAACTCCTTAATTGGTCTATTGTTAAAAAATATATTATTTTTAATGATAGAACTATATAATAAGCTTTATCCTTTAACTCTTTGTGCTCCACATGTGATTGTCATGTCAAAACCTAGTAGGTGCCCCCATGGGTTCGCTTTGTTAGGGCTCCTTTTGTGGATCATTTGATCATGGGTTTTATTGCACATACACATCATAAGATGACTTTAAAACCATAGTGTTTAGTGCACAAGTAACACTCTTCACACATGTTGACCTCTATGGACTTACTAGGTAATGTAGATGTGAGCTATACTTACATATTGGCAGGTGATATTTTTGACATCGATGGTAGTGTTTTCCTTCCTTATCATATATTTGTTGCATTGAAACTCCATCACCAATAACTCCTTTTCTACCTCCAATCATGGTTTCAAACCCTTGAGGCACAATAACCTCGACAACTTATGTAGCTTTGCTATAACTCCCATTTTGGGTCTAACTTCCCCCCCACTGATTGGATGATCTAGACCCCTTTGACAACCTCCTACTCAGCTTCCCACCTTAAGTCCCACATTTTGGTTTTTTGAAGATGAACTCTTCATTCTTAGGATGGATACACCAATCTCGAATCTCGCTTGAGTTTTACCAAATCTATCTAACCATTTTCTTTGCCATGTTTTATCATGTCAAATGCAAAGTACTTTGATCCAAGAAATCATGTAGTTTCAATTCAACCAAATATTTTATGGTTATAGATGCATCTAATCCCCAAAGTTGTGTTGACTCAAAAATAATCATAATCTAGCAATGACAATATCGATCGCAAGGCCCTCAAGAATGTTAGAGATAGCTTTTTTCTATCACGTAGGGGATCCCTAGCATGCTCAACTAGTATAAAAATAGAACTAGTGGGATTGACTAAATTTTGACATGAGGTTGCGAGATTTTTACTATTTCTATCAGCTTACATTCACCAGGTTTGCCTATATATTTTGATAATAAAATAATCAGGGTCATAGGAGGCAGATCTTTAGTTTCACTCTTATGCTCACTTGAGATCCACTTGAATCCACCTCCCAACATTGATGTATCTTGTATTAAATCATGGTAAAGTTGATGGTGAGGGAAAAAAAAAACAATAAAAGAGAGGGGGAGGGGAGAATCGCCAAAGAGGTAATTATCCCCTCAGAATTAAAGTAGGAAAGAACCTGCTCTAATAGCAATGTTGGAAATTTATACAGTATATTATTGATTCAAACATACCATTAAATATACAATGATGTTATGATCAGTTATCATTATGATGGATGATCATTACTAATGAGAAGATAGTTATAATTGATGCGCTAGATTTATTATCAAAATAATTTAATAATTTAGCCTAACATAGATTCAGGTACTCTAACCTTATTTGTCAAGGCCCACAATGATATTATAAGCCTACGAGCACTCTTAATATAAGCATATAGGTAACAATTTGATGTGTCTACCCCTAGTGGAATTTTCTAAACCACTTGTATGGCTAACCTTCACTAAACCTTCATTAAGGGTTTAGTAATTTATAATTGAATTTGATTTAACTTTGATCTTATGTTGGCCTATGTTAATGTAATGTGTATATGTTATTACTAGAGATTAGTTATCTACTATAAATACCCCCAACTATTGATCCATTGTATTACTGTGTAACATCAATGTGATGTATTTTTGGATGCCTTCAAGCACCCACCTCTCCTATTTAATTCGTATTTCATCTCTTTGGTCTCTTATTTCATCTTTTATTCTTTTACATATGATATGTGGGAATGCATATTTTTCAATATTTTTAGAAAGCATTGTGAAATCTAACAATTTATCTCCCTAATATGTATGATCATTGGGCAATCTATCAAAAAAATAAATATTTCTAATTTGAAAATATTAATAACTAAAATATTAACAAAAAATTATATCATGTCTTACATATCTTTCTATAGAATAGATATCTAGAAATAATTTGGTAAATACACTCATCATATACAAAATTTGTGTGGATTGCACTAGGTATATTTTTATAAAAAACAAAAAAAAAGAACCTCTAGAAAACAAGTAATTGAATATATCTACCTATTTTTTGTAAAAGAAAAAGTTATTTTCATATTCTACACTTCATTCACAATATTTCCTTACTTTATACCTTCTTCAATTTCTCAATAGAAATAACACTTTTTCATCGTTGAAGTTAAACATATTTAGTTTTGTTTTAATGGTAATAAAAAAATCTAAAAGTGTTTCATACAACCATGCTTATAACTTTAAATATTTATAAAAACCTTTTATTTGTAGGCTCAAAATATCCATGTATAGGAAACTTATGCTTGGTAAGAGGAGATTCATATTTTTTGTATGTGTCGATTTTCTCAAAGCAAGGTAGATCATAATGTTTATATTAAATGTCTAGATGATGATATACTAATTGTTGTGTTTTATGTTGATTATTTAACCATTGACATGAGTTCATCCTTCATGATTGATAACTTTAATATAAGATTTCACCAAACATTTGAGATGACGAATTTGAGTCTATTTCACTATTTTTTAGGCCTTTAGAATACTCAATATTCTTTAAGGATTTCTCTTCCTATCCTTAAGTATACCTCTAGATTATTGTAATGATTTTAGATGGAGGATTTTGAGCTAGCTCCTATCTCCTTTGCTTTTTAGGTCAATATCAATTCTAACTATCCTTATCCTCTAGCAAATGCTTATCTCTATCATTCATTTATTGGTATTCTTTTTTATCTCACCCACATTCAACCAAACATATCATTTCTTGTCATTCTTTATTCTAGGTAAATGAAAGCACCTTACAAGTCATTTAAAGGTTATTAAATAATTCATTGGTATAATTTGAGTACCACTCACTATGGCACTTAGTATGAAATAGTGACTCCTATTATTTTGCAAGGATACTCAAGTGTAGATTTGGTAAAAGAACTAAAGGAGTAGATATCCACTTTGGGGTTTTTTATTTTGTCTTGGTTTTGAATTCTTGTGTTCCAAGAAGTATAGTGACTCTCTTTATCTTCTATTAAATCAAATCATTGCAATAGTAGTCAAGCAAGGAAGCATCTAGTATAGATACATTTTTTCTTGAGTAGTTGATAATTTCTCATAAGGCTTCATCACTTTATTCTATGATAATTATAATACCATTCACATAATTTGTAACATTGTTGAGCATTAGTAGACCAAAATATCAATATTTACATATTGAAAGTATAATTTGACTTATAGCCAAGGCCAACATTGTATGATGTAACCTTGCTATGGTTAAAACCTTCTTATAACTTGTAATTAACCTTAAATTCCTCTTGTTATATTAGCTTAGTTTAAACTCATTTATGTATTTTAGGTATTTGATAGTGGTATAAATACCCCTTCACCACTCCATCAATTGTATCGAACTATTGTGATTCTTAACCATGGATAATATAGTGATTATTTATGGTTCCTATGGACGACCAACAAATTTTGTGTCTCTTTTCCTTTCTTTCTTCCTTTTTTGGTTTTTGTATATGATTTGAGTGGATGGATTACTTCTATTCATCTCTAGAAAATATTGTGAATTCTAGCATGGTATTAGAGTGGATATGGAATGGCAATGCTTGGTTATACATAAAGTATATTCAGAGCCTCTGATCCTTCTTTCAATTCTTTGAACAAATTAATCTTAAAAAATTCATAAGAATTTTTGACATAAGAAGCAAAGAGGAAACTTCTTTCCACAATTCTTCATCCATCCTTAAAAATATGATATTTTTGTGTTTGCTTCATTATTACCAAGGTATTTATATTATGTATAAAAAATCAAATTTATTCTTAAAATCTCCTTTGAGACCTATGCAAATTCACTATTCTTAGGAGAAATAAGAATAAGGGTGGTTTTTTTAAAGTTGATTTTGGTGCCTTTATTTTAGTGCATGTTTTTTTTTAATGCACACTCCAACTATAGCCACTCTTGGAAATAAAATTGATGCTCACATCCTTCTTCACAAGGAATGGATACATTTTGGATAGTGTCAGATTGAAATTGAGATGATTAGTAGGAGGGATGTTAAGTCATAAAAATAGGAGGTTGTAGGATCAAATATTTGTCTATCATTTTATCATTTTTGGGACTGGACACAACTTGAACAACACTAAAGGTTTCATAGATTCATCGTGACTTGGCAATGTAGCTAGTCGGATAGCTAAGCATAAGTTTAGGCATTAATTATGCATGGTTCAAGGTTTTAACCATACTTTTTCTTAGTAAAATACACCTTTATTGGAACAAATGGCATATTTTATGAAAATGCCATATTGATTGTATCAATAAGGCACATAGTTAATTGGTTATCTAGCCTCAGCCAAGTTGTTCCTAGCTCTAAACATGCAAGGTCAAACCATAGGAAGGCATTATTTTTATGTTCAAGTTTTCTTAGTGTTGCAATAAAGACCTTTTATGTTATTGAAGGTAAAGTTTTCCATAACGGTATGATGGGCACATTGGTAAGCCCAAGGGACCCAACATATAGGAGACCCATGTTTGATCTCCAATTTTAGCATCTTCAAACCAAATATAATGTGATGAGTATTTGGCTAGTATGGTGGTCTATGTGGCACCCAAGGGTGCCATGTAATTACATATAATTCCTTTCAACCAATCTAAAGAAGATAATTGTTGTAGTTGCATAGGATCAAAAGTATGAAGGTGATAAAATATTAGTGGAGGATACCAATGAATCACAAAATACTAAATGGCAATGAGTGATTGGATTTTGCTTTTGTAAGGTTTGGGGTTTTAATTTTTGTATTTTTGAGGTCCATTAGGTCAAAACTTCCAAAGGCCATAAATTTTACATACAAAAATATGTTAAGCCCATTTTTTCACATCACATTATTTTTCAAGGTCTAGGTACTAGCATCATCATTTTAATAACATGTTATGGTGTGAGGGATAGGATTATATAATATGGATTATCAATCCCTAGTTACTCACATCAATGGGTGAAATTATAGTATTGGGTCAACACAAATGATTGGATGTTTACGTAGTAAAAATCTATGGTACATGTTTCAATATGATAAATCAATAACGCTTGATGAGTAATTTTACCAGTACAAGGAAGAAGAAGCTCTTGGCCTATTTTAATGTTTGATTAAACTAGAATTATTTTTTCATATCAAATAAGAGAGTCAACATATCTAGGTATGGTCAAATTGCATGAGTTATTTAGAAAATTAAATACAACTGAACTAAGCCATTTGGAATTAGATATTCTCTCAAATTGGTTGAGTTTGATAATGTTGAGGACTATATTGCAAGATTTAAGGCATTAAGAGCAAATATTGCATCTTTTAGAGGCAAAAATAAAGATGATGTAGAATGTGTGAAATTGGACTTGCTAATATCTCTCCTCATTTTTATATGTTGAATCTCATGGTTCATATAAGTTTTATGTTCTTGGAATCACAAAAAACTCTCTCTTTATTAATTTTTCTCTCTCCTCATTCATTTTCAAGTAGAAATCATGAATTTTGAAAGTACTTCATAAATATAGGCTTGTGCAAAGGAATTCAAACCTAAGGAATATAAGAACTAGAGGCCCAAGGGCCATGCTAATTATTCAAATAATTCAAATACCATTTACAAATATTGGAAAAGGAAATGACATCCAACCAAGAATTGCTTATTAAAATTGTAAAGGATTGAAGTTGATTTTCTAAAGATAGGTGGACATCTTCCAAATGAATATGCAAAAAATACATTTCCTTTTGTGTCTAATAGCAGTATATATGAGAGGGTAGACTACTTGGTCATTATGAAAGAAGAAAATAAGAGACTAAATTTTTTAAATAGACCCCTAGTTCTAGAGAAGTCGTGTTCAGGATTTTGTGCTTAGCAAAGACCTTCAAGCCACTTGATAAGGTTTAATAAATGGTCCTATAGCTTTTTTGTGATATAGGCATGAGAGGATGTCCTAAATTTTTATTATAAAAAAAAAATCCATGAAAATTGTGATAGACACGGATAAACTATAAGCATTTCTAAATTCTTTATAATTTCAAGAGCGTGATAGTTTAGAACTTTTTCTCATTTTTCCTCCCATATCTCAATTTTGTGTTTGAAAATTTTCTCTTTTCCCCCAAAAATTAAAAATTTGAATTTGAAAACAAGAATATTCTAATAAATCTTCCCTACATCGATAGGAATGATAGGGCATGTTGGCATGCACTTGCATCAACATTACAAGGCCTACATCAGCAAGGAGGCAAAAAGGGGCATTCATTTTTCTATTTATTTTAAAAACCATGCTTTGGATTTTTCTCGCAAGTCGAGTTCTTGGGAAGATGGATAGCTAAGCTAATATTAATCCCTTGGGAATGGAAGATATTTGGTTTAATTCCCTCAATTCCAAGCCTCTTTTTATGTAGATAACATCAGCATGAATGACTTGGTACCCTATGATAATGTGGCACCCTACAATAATGTGGCTATGGATGACATCACCTCTTTGCACACTTGTAATAATGTGGTGGTGGTGTATATATAATACATTGTAGTCCATACAGCTAACATGGCAATCCATATAGGTGACTTATCATCTAGTGTATGAATCCCAATGCAATATATAATAGTTTGTACTATTGATATGGAAGTTCGTATACTTAATGTGGCAATCCATACAGGTGATGTGGCATAATACATGGTAGCTAATATGATAGTTCATACAAGTGATTTGGCATGATACATGGTTATTTACATAGGTGTTAATACAACTAATGACATGGCATAGATCTTAGTATAACACATGGCAAGTGATATAGGAGGTGATGTAAACACTAACATGGTAGTTTTTGATTGGGCTAACATGGTAAGTTGTACAATGGTCAACATGGTAGGTTGTATGCTATAGGACATGTCTAAATATAGGTTCAACTAATCACATCTTGCCATCTCATTGAATTTCACAAACAACTCACATAATCAGCAACAAACTTGATGATGCATAAATTTTGAAGGAAATTAGGACATGACAAGTGGTGCAAATATGTTTCATAAATTAATAAGTAAATTTGATCATGATAGATGTCATCACATGATTCATCAATATGCTACATATTCAATGCATTCTTAGCACTCCCTTAGCCACTAACATAGTGACAAGTGGTGACCTCTCACTCATTGTAGGTACTAATTCTTTTTTCAAAGGTTTAGGGGGTATTTTTTGTGAATTTAGGGAAAACAATTTGGGGGCCATAAATTTTACATACAAAAGCATTTTGAGCTCGGTTTTTCAAATTGTATATTCTTTTGAGATCTTTGTGTTGGTGGTGTTATTTTTTGTCATAACTACATACATATTTTTGTATTTTAGTAGAATAGTTATGGATCAACATGTGTCCTTATTGAATGGTCCAAACAATGCTATCTAAAAGATCAATATTGAAGCTTTAAATCAAGGAGTGACTCAAATATGTGAATGAGGAGCCTCATGATACTAATTTTGAAGAAGTGAAGTAGATCTATAGGGACAAAAAGGATGAGTCTCATGGTGTCAGTGCTCTTCATGTTAACAATGTATATGGCATCCATGTTAGTAGCACTATAAAAAATTAGGGGTTGTCTGATCAAATTGATTCCATATAAATCAGTAGATTGGAGGCTAAGCTTGCAACTTGTTTATGGAATCATTTGATATTGTCGATGAGTATATAATTTCATTCAAAAAATTACAAGAAGACATATGAATTATAGAAGGACTACCTAAGGAGAGAATATAAGGATATGAAAAATTAGATAAGGAAAAGAGAACTAAATTGCTTAATATCATATTTAACAATATGTTAGAAACATATAAGATAGTTGTTGTTGTTGACATGCTTTGAGTGTAGTTTCTAAACTCTTCTACATCATCGATTGATGAGGTATTTAAGTACTTTTTGTACCATTAGGATAGAATAAATAGAAATGAGGGAAATTACATTTTTAACTAGGCTCACCCAAAGGAAGTTGTTGCCAAAGTCCAAAATGACAAGAAACCAAAAAGAATGAGAATACCAAGAAGCCTATTTGTGTGTTTTATGAAAAGGATAGTCATAAATTAGATATTTGTAGGATTCAGATCAAGAAAATTGAGCAAGCATCAATAAAGGGATGCTCATGTTTCTCTCTTCTATGCACAAGGTGAGGATACTTTTGATGGAGACACCTTACAAGCATATGTAGTGCTTCATTTTCGATAATTGATATCCACTTCCTCATATGAGTGGATTGTATATTTAACTAGGTACATGATGAAGCACAAACATCTCCTATAAGGGACTTGTTATGATTGCATATGGTTCTTTATTATATATTATAGGGTGTGGAGACATCATCATTAGATCTTCATATTTTAATGAGGTACTTCATATTTTTAATGTTGGTCCTAACCTTTTGTCTACTTATCACATTACTCATACAAATAAGGTAGAATTTGGCTTGCTAGATGGATAATTAAGAATATAAACAATGATTTCAAAATTTTTGCTTCCAACTATTGTGATGAGACTAACCACATTTATAAGTTGGAAGAAAGACCAACCTCTTTTACCTCATCCTCTAAGAAGAAAAACTTTATTCCTATGGCTACAAATAATGAAAGTAAGAAGTGGCATCATAAGGTTGGGTATCTTAACTATGGATATTTGAGATACATGAGTTAGTATTATATGTCCATTGGGATTCCATATATATCCCATATGAGTGGTACATGTGAAGGAAGTATTCCAAGGAAGCATCATAGGAATACCTTTCAAAAAGGGACTATAAGGTGAGACTCTCATCCTTTGGTCATTATACATAGTGATATTTATGAACCTATGGGTATACCATATCTCTCAAAAATAGGTACTTCCTTCTTTTCATTGATGTTTTTTCTAGGTATGTATGGTTGTTCACTATTTACACTAAATATGAGGTCTATGGGAGGTTCAATACCTTCAAGGATCTTATTGAAAAGTAGCTAGATATAAGAATCAAATGTTTAAAGATAGGTGGGGGAGGTGAATATTTTGGCTATGATTTTCATATTTTTTTTGCTTCTCGTGGGATTGCATATCAGAGGACTATTCACTATACTCCTAAAAAAAATGGTGTGGCTAATAGAAAAAATAGGGTGATCATAGATATGGCACAATATATGATATATGCCAAGGAGATGGATCATAAATTTTTAAGAACATATGCTTATACTGAGAGGGGGTGAATAGTATAAGATAAAACTGAAGAACACAAGCTTATACTGAGAAGGGGGGGTGAACAGTATAAGACCACTTTTTACTTTTGCTTTAAATCAACTTTCAAATCAGCTTTATGCAGAGAACAGATAGCAGTATCAAGAGTAGCAATTAAAACAATGCACAACACATCAACAACAAAGAGACACAACAATTTACGTGGTTCACCCAATGCGGGCTACTCCACGGATAAAATTTCTTACTAAATTTTATCAAAGTCCTCTGGGAATACTTCCCGATTACAATGTTTATGAGCCTCAGCTCAAAGGAGACACCTTCCCCTAATTCTGCTTTGGCTGGTGATCCTCTAGAAGACCTCTACCTCTTCTACCCTTAGCAAGTGGAACTCTATCCACAGAAGACACCTGTCTTCCCTGCTCTGGCTGGAGATCTCTGTCCTCAACTCTGTCACAGCAAGCTGGTCCTCTTTTCTACACCAAAACACAGTCCTTCAGTCTGGCACAAATCTGTCCTCTTCCTCTTTTCTTTTTTGTTATAGATTCTACTTGGTCGAAACCAACTTTTCACATTCTACGCAAACACAGCCGCACTCGATCAAATTATACTCTTCTATGAGAAACTTAGCAACACATTCTTCGTGCATACGGCAACACAGTCTTCGCATAAACAGCAGCACAGTCTTCACATGAACAGCAGCATAGTCTTCCATATGAATAGTAGCACAGTCTTCCACACTTTAGACGATTCGATGAAATGCACTCTTATACTGTAGTCAAACTTTGCACTCTGCTTTTTCGATGATCGAACCTCACTGTCGCACTAAATCTATGAATGCCACTCTTCGAACGCACACTTCGATCGATGCACAAAACTGCTCAAACAACCCTCCTTAAATACTCACAATCTCAAGTTGAAATCTTGTTCTTAGTTGGTTGTTCAACCTTCAATCACGTCGGCTATAAAACCTTACGCTGCGTCGGCCCAGTTTTAACTCTATCGGCTTCACTGCCTCCCTGAAGCTCCTGGCGTGAAACTTCAACATGTCACGAAATCGTGACACCTTTACCTGTTGTACACCCTCTTTAACTTGCTGTAGCGATATCGTGACGCTTTTGCTTTTGTATGCTTCCTTCGCTCTTCTGTCGTGAAATCATGACACTTTTGCCTTTCGCTGACGTCATCTCACTTTTGTCATGAAATCACGATGCTTTAGACTTCAAAGCCTTCTTCTCTGCTTCTGTCACGAAATCGTGACACCTTTGCCTCTTGCTGACGTCATCAGCAACTCTGTCATGAAATCGTGATGCTTTAGACTCCAAAGCCTTCTTCTCTGCTTCTGTCATGAAATCGTGACACCTTTGCCTCTTGCTGACGTCATCGCAACTTTGTCGAAATGAAATCGCGACACTTCTTGCTTCTTCAACCTTTTCTCGGTTTGCACTAGCGAAAATGGAACATGTCACGAAATCGCGACGCTTTCGCTGCCTTAAGCTCTTTTCTGCCAACTGCTCACGAAACTGGAACATGTCACGAAATCGTGACGCTTTCGTTGCCTTAAGCACTTTTCTTCCAACTGCTCGTGAAACTGGAACATGTCGCGAAATCGTGACGCTTTTATTGCCTTAAGCACTTTTCTGCCAACTGCTCACGAAACTGGAACATGTCACGAAATCGTGACACTTTTGCTACCTTAAGCACTTTAACGCCTCAAACTCGGAACATGTCATGAAATCGTGACGCTTTTGCCAACTCAACGCTGCCAACTCAACTTGTCGTGAAATCGTGACACTTCCTGCAACTCAACGCTGCCAACTCAACTTGTCACGAAATCGTGACACTTCTTGCAACTCAACGCTGCCAACTCAACTTGTCGTGAAATCATGACAGTTTTGCCTGAACTTTCTCTCTCCTCAAACATGTCATGAAATCACGATAGTTTTGCCTGCTTCGTCTCTGCCTTCCAGCATGTCACGAAATCATGACAGTTTTTCCAGAACTTTCTCTCTCCTAAAACATGTCGCGAAATCATGACAGTTTTTCAGCAGCCTGTAAACTTTTTCTAACTTATCTTTTTCTGGATTTTTGGCAACTGGGCTACTCTGATTTTCTTGGAGACTTACTGACCAGTTGAAACCTTCATCAAAACACATACTTAGACATAAAAACAAATTGCTCCAAGAACTCCTTGACATCAAAGACAACAACTACCAAGAGCTCCTTGACATCAATGACAACAACTAAACTTAGGCAAAGGCAATGTACTCAAGGTACCCAAAATTGCCAACAATCTCCCCCTTTGTCATTGATGGCAACCCTTTACTAAAAACACATCTTCAAGAGCCAAAACTGAAATCAATCTCTTTGAAGTTTTGCTCCCCCTGACTTGAAGCTTTCCTCTTCACTTGAAGCTCTCCCCCTTACTCATATCTCTCCCCCTTTGTCATCAATGGCAAAGGGTCACCTTTGGGGCTTGGGACTAAGAATGAGTCTCTAGGCTTAGTCCCTCCCCCACCTCCTAATGAGGTGATTTTAAAATAGAGTTGGGAGTGAAACTCCCATTAGACACTCATCATCATCAGTGTCTACAATTTCTTTGTCGGGCCTTTTCTTGAGCTCTTTGTTAATGTTTCTGTTCTTGACACTTTTCTTGTTCTTGTTCTCATCTCTTTTCTTGTCCACACCTTGATCCTTGGACCTATTTATACCACTATTTTTGTTCCTGTACCTTGGAAGATCAGCTCTGCACTTTTTGGCTGAGTGACCTGTATTGTTGCATTTGTAACAGACAACATTATTTCTTTTAGGCATAGTTGTTCTTTGAATCCACCTGTTATTTGAATTGCAAAAAATTGCCTTGTGCCCGAACTGATTACAAGAGTAGCAATACCCTTGAAATAAATTGTGACTTCTGAGATTATTGTTAACCTTCTTCATTTGAGACATGCAATGTGCAGCCATGTGTCCAAACCTATAACACGCAAAACATCTGTCAAAAAATATTCTTTTAATCGATCTCTTGGGTCCCGAGAACTTTTGTTTCACATTCAAAAATTAGTTTTCTATTTCTACGCATTCATTACTCACAGACTCATGATCTGAAGTACTTTCATCATCAGAACTTTCTTCTTTTTGAAATCTCTTGCTAGATTCCCCAATCTATTTCTTGTGCGGCTCAACAAAACCGAGACCTGTTTTATCTGTTGGATTTCTTTGATTTTTGATGAGAGACTTAACCTTCTTGGAGCTATCCTGAAATCTATAGAGTTTATCCTTGTAATCTTTATTTTCTTCTTTCAAAGAAACCATTTTCTGCTCTAACTCATTATACTCAAGAATCTTAGACTCTAACTCATCCTTGAGTTCCTGTGTTTTGGCTATAGAGAAGTCGAGACTTTCTATAAGATCGTCTCTCTCCATACAACATTCATCTAACTTAACCTTGAGTCTATCATTCTTCTTCCTTTCCTTTTCCAAAACACTGAGAGCATTATTGAGTTCACATTCAAGATTCTCTATTTGATTACACTTTGAATTATCAAGACCTTTTTCTGATTTCTTATTACTAGATGTGCTACCCTTTTCAAAAACCATACATGCATCTTCCTTATCATTTTTTGAAGCATCCTCATACATACTAGCAACCAATTCAATATTTGTGCAATCATCCTCAAGGTGCCCAAAATTTCCACATCTAAAGCATTTCATGACCGTGAATTTATGTTTCGGTTCTTCTTTTTCTGAAATGAACAACATCTCATTTTCATTATCACTGGAAGAGCTTTCACTATCACTGCTAGAACACTTACTTACTTTGTCCAAATAGAAGCTCTTCTTGTTCTTGTGTGAATACCTCTTTCCTTGATTGTTGTGTTCATCTTTGTTCTTTCTGTGATACCTGTGCTTTTCAGAATCCTTGCTCTTGACATCCTGTATATCTTCATCACTTTCATCTTTAGAAACAGTACAATCAGTAGCATAATGACCATACTTTCCACAGTTGAAGCATCTTATATTTTTCTTGCTTTTGTGCTTTCTAGAGAATTTGCCTTTCTTGCTGTAATATGCTTCTTCCTCACTAGAAGACTCATCACTCTCTTGAATTTGTTTGCCTTTTGATTTCTTGGTAGCTTTGAAAGCTGCCTCTTTCTTTATATCAACATTCACTTGAGTTCTCAGCTCAAAAGCTACAAGAATACTATGGAGCTCATCCTTTTTCAATTTATCTAAATCTTTGGCTTCCTCAATAGCAGAAATCTTTTCACTAAATCTATTAGGAAGAGATCTTAAAATCTTATCACACACATCATTTTCAGCAAGTTCAAGACCTAAGTCTTTCATGGAGTTCACAATCTCATCCATCCGAAGCATGTAGTCACTAATATTTTCATCATCATTCATCTTGAGTTGTTCAAACATACCTTTAAAATGTCTCAATTTGGCCTTTCGGACATTTGCATCACCTGTATGAACAACTCTGCAATTGTTTCCACATTTCACTAGCTGTCTTGCAGTGAATAACTTTGGTAAGATCAGCCTTCTGTAAACCTTTCAGGATTGCATTCATGGCTTTTGAGTTGTTGTGATGTAGGAGCCTGTCTTCTTTAGTATAAGGACCATTTGCAGGAATGGTGTACCCATCTTCAATAACTTCCCATACCTCATTACCAAGAGCCATTAGATAGACTTTCATTCTTGCACTCCATAGACCAAAATCTGATCCATCAAGAATAGGTGCTGCATTGCCACCTGAGAAATCCATTGTGTTCTAAATCAGTTCTTCCTTTCGGCTGTAAAACCTTTTCGAAGGAACCTGCTCTGATACCAATTGAAGAACACAAGCTTATACTGAGAGGGGGGGTGAACAGTATAAGACCACTTTTTACTTTTGCTCTAAATCAACTTTCAAATCAGCTTTATGCAGAGAACAGATAGCATTATCAAGAGCAGCAATTAAAACAATGCACAACACATCAACAACAAAGAGACACAGCAATTTACGTGGTTCACCCAATGCGGGCTACTCCACGGATAAAATTTCTTACTAAATTTTATCAAAGTCCTCTGGGAATACTTCTCGATTACAATGTTTATGAGCCTCAGCTCAAAGGAGACACCTTCCCCTAATTCTGCTTTGGCTGGTGATCCTCTAGAAGACCTCTACCTCTTCTGCCCTTAGCAAGTGGAACTCTATCCACAGAAGACACCTGTCTTCCCTGCTCTGGCTGGAGATCTCTGTCCTCAACTCTGTCACTACAAAGCTGGTCCTCTTTTCTGCACCAAAACACAGTCCTTCGGTCTGGCACAAATCTGTCCTCTTCCTCTTTTCTTTTTTGTTATAGATTCTACTTGGTCGAAACCAACTTTTCACAGTCTGCGCAAACATAGCTACACTCGATCAAATTATACTCTTCTATGAGAAACTCAGCAACACATTCTTCGTGCATATGGCAACACAGTCTTAGCATAAACAGCAGCACAGTCTTCCACATGAACAGTAGCACAGTCTTCCACACTTTAGACGATTCGACGGAATGCACTCTTATACTGTAGTCAAACTTTGCACTCTGCTTTTTTGATGATCGAACCTCACTGTCGCACTAAATCTGTGAATGCCACTCTTCGAATGCACACTCCGATCGATGCACAAAATTGCTCAAACAACCCTCCTTAAATACTCACAATCTCAAGTTGAAATCTTGTTCTTAGTCGGATGTTCAACCTTCAATCACGTCGTCTGTAAAACCCTACGCTGCGTCGGCCCAGATTTAACTCTATCGGCTTCACTGCCTCCCTGAAGCTCTTAGCGTGAAACTTCAACATGTCACGAAATCGTGACACCTTTACCTGTCGTACACCCTCTTTAACTTGTTGTAGCGATATCGCGACGCTTTTGCTTTTGTATGCTTCCTTCGCTCTTCTGTCATGAAATCGTGACACTTTTGCCTATTGCTGACGTCATCTCACTTTTGTCATGAAATCACGACGCTTTAGACTTCAAAGCCTTCTTCTCCACTTCTGTCATGAAATCGTGACACCTTTGCCTCTTGTTGACGTCATCAGCAACTCTATCACGAAATCATGACGCTTTAGACTCCAAAGCCTTCTTCTCAGCTTCTGTCGTGAAATCGCGACACCTTTGCCTCTTGCTGACGTCATCTGCAACTTTGTCGCGAAATCGTGACACTTCTTGCTTCTTCAACCTTTTCTCGGTTTGCACTAGCAAAAATGGAACATGTCACGAAATCGTGACGCTTTCGTTGCCTTAAGCTCTTTTTTGTCAATTGCTCATGAAACTGGAACATGTCACGAAATCGCGATGCTTTCATTGCCTTAAGCACTTTTCTGCCAACTGCTCGTAAAACTGGAACATGTCATGAAATCGCGACGCTTTTGTTGCCTTAAGCACTTTTTTGCCAACTGCTCACGAAACTGGAACATGTCACGAAATCGCGACGCTTTTGCTGCCTTAAGCACTTTTCTACCAACTGCTCATGAAAACATGTCGCGAAATCGTGACGCTTTTGCCAACTGCAAGCTACCAACTCAACTTGTCACGAAATCATGACACTTTCTGCAACTCAACGCTGCCAACTCAACTTGTCGCGAAATCGTGACACTTTCTGCAACTCAACGCTGCCAACTCAACTTGTCGCGAAATCGTGACAGTTTTGCCTGAACTTTCTCTCTCCTCAAACATGTCGCGAAATCGCGACAGTTTTTCCTGCTTCGTCTCTGCCTTCCAGCATGTCGCGAAATCGTGACAGTTTTGCCAGAACTTTCTCTCTCCTAAAACATGTCGTGAAATCGTGATAGTTTTTCCAGCAGCCTGCAAACTTTTTCTAACTTATCTTTTTTTGGATTTTTGGCAACTGGGCTACTCTGATTTTCTTGGAGACTTATTGACCAGTTGAAACCTTCATCAAAACACATACTTAGACATAAAAACAAATTGCTCCAAGAACTCCTTGACATCAAAGACAACAACTACCAAGAGCTCCTTGACATCAATGACAACAACTAAACTTAGGCAAAGGCAATGTACTCAAGGTACCCAAAATTGCCAACAAAAGCTTTTTACTTTTTAATCCAATCAATAGCATTAACCATATCAAAGCAGTAAACATTGCACAAATCATCACACACATGAGAGACATGATTTAACGTGGTTCACCCGATGTGGGCTACTCCACGGAGAAAATATTTCTACTAAATTTTCTCAAACAAATATTTTGGGAACCACTTCCCTATTACAATGTTTATGGATCTCTGTCCAAAGGAGACACCAATCCCCTATGCTCTGATTTATGGAACTCTATCCACAGGAGAACTCTTTCTCCTCTACTCTGGATGGTGATCTTCTAGAAGACTACTGCCCCCACTACACTGGCTTGTGGATCTCTCTCCATAGAAGACCTATGTCCTCACTCAGAAGACCTCTGTCCTCACTACCCTGGCTAATGGATCTCTATCCACTGGAGACTACTGTCCTCTGCTCTATCACCTCCAAAGCTTACTCTTAACTTTATCTTAGATCTGCACTAAACACTATCCTCGGTCTAGTACAAATCTGCTCTATCTTAGGTCTAGCACAAATCTGCTCTCAAATCTACACCAAACTCTATCCTCAAATCTATCCTCAAGCCTTAACACAAAGCTCAAATCTATCCTCAAGTCCTCTCAAGAACTTGCTCAATCTGCTCTCAAGTCTTCACCAAGACTTACCTCAAATCTACCCACAAGCTTTCACAAAAGCTTGCTCAAACCTGTCCTTAAGCTTTAACAAAAGCTTACTCAAATCTGCTCAAACACATGCTCAATACAACTCACAAGATATGCTCAATCATAAACATACTCAACCCAACATTCAAAAATTTCATTCAATTATTTCAACCAATGAATCACAACTTGCTTACAAACCCTAACACTAAAAGCCCTCATTCTCTATCTCAAACATTCTCTTAAACATTCACCAATCATGCATATGAAAACTCACTCAAACATTTCCAACAATGCTTATCAAACAATCCTTTTCACTCCACCTTTGCATTTCACAACATTCAATCCAACAATATTTCACTCATAAGGAAGATGTGCCCATACCTTTTGTTTTGATGGAGATATGTCTTCAAAACCTGTCTTAATCACAATCAAATCCTCTTTGCCAATTTCAAGGTTAGATAGCAACAATCTATCTCAAAATCTCCACACAAATATTCTCCTCAATAATTATTTCACCATACAAAAATATCAAGTCTCAAGTACACCTTATAATCTCCAATACTCTCAAAATAATATTCAATACATAAAAATCAAGTTCCTTTGTTAACACCTTATAAACTCCAAACTTCTCAAAATAATATTCAATACATATAAAAATGAAGTTCCTTTGTTAACACCTTATAAACTCCAAACTTCTCAAAATAACATTCAACATATAAAAATCAAGTTCCTTTGTTAACACCTTATAAACTCCAAACTTTTCAAAATAACATTCACCATATAAAAATCAAGTTCCTTTATTAACACCTTATAACTCCAAATATTTATTTATTTTTCTAAGAAATAAAAATATAAAATATTTTTAATTAACCTTATGACTCCCTATGCATTCAACCAATGCGCTTTATGACTCCCACGTCTTGGCTACACCCAAACTCGAACCCACGACCAACTACCACCACAGTGCCTTAGCCCAAGGCTAATCTGCCGCCTGGGCTACACGTCCACATGTGAACCTAAGTCCATGTCCTTTCACTAATACCTCTGCTTGGATTTCGATGAAAACCAAAATGCTTCTCCCTTCTTTGCAAAATGGATCATGTGGGATTCCAAACCACAACCTCTGCTTCATGAGCACCTTAGCAAGTCTTTGACCATCGTTTGTGCTACCCAGTGCCTTGGGATGTATTAGGCACTCCACATATATTTTAACCTACGTCTGTCTCCCTTTAATTAAAAGCACACAAATCCTCTTCTTCTTTCAGCAATGCAGCACATGAAATAATTTAACAACATTAGCATTTGAATGGCATAGGTAATGGAAATGAAAATCATTTTCCTTTTTATACACTTTGTCCTTTGCACTCCAACACATCGACCTATTTCAAAATTGGATTTTCAAATTTAAATTTAAATTTTAAACTTTGAAAACTTTGGCGCCTTTTGTTTATTTAAATTAAAATTTTAACCATAGGTTAAAATATTTTAATTTAAATAAATTAAATTAAATCCTTTATAATCTGCTCAATGGGTCTTTTCAAGGATATATTATTTTTAATGATTCCTTGGACCTCATTTTTCTTCACCTCATCCTTTTGCCCAAAATATTATAATATTATTATTTCTTTTTAAACCTGCTTCTCCTTCCTTGGGTCTTCAATCTTTTAGGCCTCTTTAGGCATATAATATTTAAAATAAATATTATATCCTTTTTTTTTAACCACTTCCTTGCCTTTTGGAAAAACAACCTTATGACATTAATGACGACGAAACTGGACATCAAACCTCTTGACATCAATGAAAACAAAACTTGCTCAAATTTCCAACAATCTCCCCCTTTGTCATTGATGGCAACCCTTTTTCCTTTAACCATTCCTTTTACCTTTTTTAGTTCTGCTCCCCCTGACTGAATGCTCTCCCCCTAACTCAAATCTCTCCCCCTTTGACATCAATGGCAAAGGGCCACCTTTGGGGCTAAAGATAAGACTCTTAGCTCAGCCCCCTCCCCACCTCCTCTCCTTGAGGTGGTTAATTTTGGGGTGGGAGTAGAACTACTCCCAATTTTCCTCTAAGATACTCAAAAGTCTCTTTTGGAAGTGGCTTAGTGAAGATATCTGCAATCTGCTCCTTTGTAGTAACATATTCCAACCTGACTTGCTTATCTGTCACATGCTCTCTCAGAAAATGATATTTGATCGGAATGTGCTTGGTCCTGGAGTGCATCACCGGATTCTTTGAGATATTTATAGCACTTGTATTATCACACAGTATGGGAATAGGGTGATCATGCTTTATCTTGAAGTCCTCTAAAGTTTACTTCATCCATAATACCTATGTACAACAAGCAACTACTGCAATATACTCTGCCTCTACTGTGGATAAGGATACTGATGCCTATTTCTTACTTAGCCAAGAGACTAAACAATCTCCAAGAAATAATGCTCCTCCACTTGTGCTTTTTCTATCATCAATGTTGCCAGCCCAATCTGCATCTGTATATGTTGTGAGAGTGAAATTATCACTTTTGGGGTACTAGAGCCCAAAATCCATAGTCCCTTTTAAATACCTGAGAATCCTTTTTACTGCTACTACATGTGTCTCCTTGGGTGCTACTTGAAACCTTGCCACTAGTCCCACTGCCTGCATTATATCTGGTCTTGTAGTTGTGACATACAGTAAGCTACCAATCATAGATCTATACAATTTTTGATTTGCCTCAGGAGATTCATCATCTTTACTTAACTTGCATCCTGTAACCATGGGGGTACTCACTGGTTTGCAATCTTCTAACTTGAATTTCTTTAGCATCTCTTTTATATACTTGGTTTGTGAGAGAAATACACCTTTCTCTGATTGTGAAATCTGAAGTCCAAGAAAGAAGGACAACTCACCAAGCATTGACATCTCAAATTCATTTTGCATGCTCTTTGCAAATTTTTGACACATCTTATCATTGTTGCCTCCAAAAATGATATCATCCACATAAACAACCACAATTAGTAAGTCATTTCCTTCATTTTTGATGTATAAGTTACTATCCACTATTCCTTTCCTGAAACCCTATTCTTGAAGGTACTTATCCAATCTTGAATACCAAGCTCTAGGAGCTTGTTTTAGTCCATAAAGTGCCTTCTTCAATCTGCATACATAGTCTGGTTTATCAGTTAGGCTGAATCCCTCTGGTTGCTCAATATAAACCTCTTCTTCTAGGACACCATTTAGAAAGGCTGATTTAACATCCATCTGATATACTTTGAAGTTTTTGAAACTTGAGAAGGCTAAGAACATTCTTATAGCTTCAAGTCATGCAACTGGAGCAAATGTCTCATCAAAATCAATTCCCTCAACCTGTGCATAACCTTTGCATACTAATATTGCTTTGTTTCTGACTACCTGACCATATTCATTTAACTTATTTCTGAATACCCATTTAGTGCCAATCACATTCTTACCTTTTGGTCATGGGACAAGTTCCCAAGTCTTACTTTTCTCTATTTGATCTAGTTCCTCATTCATTGCCTTAATCCAAAACTCATCTTCACTTGCCTCATTGAAATATTTTGGCTCAATTTTAGATAACAAAGAGAAATTTGCTTGCTCATTTGATGCTATTACCCTTCTCCTTGTCTGTCTCTCATCTGGATTCCCAATGATTAGATCTCTTGGATGATTTTTTTGTACATACCTGGATGGAGTCTTAGGAAAAAGTCTTTGTGTTTCTTCTTCTTCTTCTGATTCTTCACGTAACTCTTCTTGGCAACTTTCATCTTCCTGATACACAATTTCTCGAGCTGGTTCTCTTGACCCTATCTTCTCATCAACTGTTACATTTATACTTTCTATAATAGTACGTGTCCTTTTGTTATAGCATCTATAGGCTTTTCTCTTAGTGGAATAGCCAAGAAAAATACCCTCATCACATCTTGAGTCAAACTTACCCAAATTTTTCTCTTCCCATCTTATGTAACATTTGCTTCCAAAAATTTTGAAATACTTTACAGTGGTTGGTCTTCCTTTCCAAAGCTCATATGGAGTTTTGTGATGGTTTACTCTTACTTGAGCTCTATTGATGATATATACTATTGTATGTACTACCTCTTTCCAAAAACCATCTAAAATCTTAGACTCATTTAACATGGCTCTGGCCATATTTTCAATAGTCCTATTTTTCCTTTCAACTACCCCATTTTGTTGAGGAGTTCTTGCTATTGAATATTCTCTTTTGATCCCATGTTGTTCACAAAAGTCTATGAATTCATTTGAGGTAAATTCTCCTCCTCTATCTGATCTTAAACCCTTAATCCTTCTACCTATTTCATTTTCCACTAATTCTTTAAAAGCTTTAAACTTCTCAAGAGCTTCTGACTTTTCTTTCAAGAAAGCTACCCAAATCATTCTGGAATAATCATCTATAAATAATATAAAGTAACTTTCACCTTGTAGACTCTTTGTCCTTGTAGGACCACATAGGTCAGTGTGCACTAGTTTCAATGGCTCAGATGACATAAATCCTTTTGACTTGAAACTTGTTCTAGTTTGCTTCCCATGCTGACATTGTGAACAAATTATGTTTTGTGGCCTTTTTAGCTTGGGTAAATCTCTGACAGCCTGCTTGTTGCTTATTTTCACTATGTTTTCAAAGTTCAAATGACCCATTCTTCTATGCCACAACCAACTCTCATCTTCTTGTGATAGAAAACACTTCTCTCCTTTAATATCACTTAGCATGTAGAGGTTGTTTGTAGTTCTATTTGCATTTGCGATAAGTTTTCCAGTTTTAGACTTTCTAATCTCACACCTACTTGGATGAAATGTAACCATGTGCCCTTGATCACAAATTTGGCTTACACTTAGTATATTGTGCCTCAACCCCTTGACATACAATACATTCTCTGTCTTTGTTTTTCCATTATCTAAACTCAAGGTTCCTTTTCCATAGATTTTTTTGATCCATTGTCACCAAATTTTACTGATCCTCCATCAGTTTCCTTGAGTACAAGAAATTTACTTTTGTCTCCTGTCATATGACTAGAACAACCACTATCAAGAAACCATTTTTTTCCCTTATCTTGAACATGAAGAGTTGTTTGTACTAACATTGATCTAACTTTCTCATGCTCTTTTCTCTCTCTCCTAATTGTTGAAGTTGTATTCTTTTTACTTGACTCGAGAAATACCATTTTGCACCATCTAGCCTTGTGCCCAAAATTATTGCATTTATAACATATGACATCATCATTCATAAGAGGTGCAAAAGAATTGAAATTTCTATTAACATTATTTTTCACATAACTAGTGCAATGTGCAACTCTATGACCATATTTATTACATGTAAAGCAATAGCCATGGAAGAGATTTTGTAACCTATTTGAGTGCCTTGGAAAATATGGTCGAGTGCTTCTTCTTTTTTTGTTCTTGTGATTGACTCTTGTCCATGGTTCCTCTTTGCCCTCTTCTTTCCTGATGCCTTTTCCTTCCAGAGTATTAGTATGATTCATGAGCTTATTTTTGTTTGATGTCTCTATTTCTTGAGAGCTCGACTCCTCCTTCTATTTCCCTAACTTTATATCTTGTCGTAACTTAGTCTTTTCAACTTCATTCCTTAGAGAGACAATTTTTTATTCCAATATTTCACACTCTGCTTCTCTTGCCCTTAATAGATCTGTCATATCCTGTTCAATTTTATTTCCCTCTTCCACCTTTATCTTGAGTTCTGTGAGATTCTGTAGAAGTTCCATTTTTGCTTCTTCATCCTCTTGAATTTGATCCTTCAAACTTGAGTTCTTCTTTCTAACCTTTTCCAAGTTCTTGAGAGCAGCAAAGAATTCCTCTTTTATGTCGATCATGGTCTCTTCTTCATTTTTTGAAGTCATGTGTGTTCCTATCGGATCTTCCTCCAAGTTGTTAGTCTTTTCATGGAGAGACCCGCTCTGATACCAATTGAAGAACATACGCTTATACTGAGAGGGGGGTGAACAGTATAAGATAAAACTTTTTACTTTTTAATCCAATTGATAGCATTAACAATATCAAAGCAGTAAACATTGCACAAATCATCACACACATGAGAGACATGATTTAACATGGTTCACCCAATGTGGGCTACTCCATGGAGAAAATATTTCTACTAAATTTTCTCAAACAAATATTTTGGGAATCACTTCCCTATTACAATTTTTATGGACCTCTATCCAAAGGAGACACCAATCCCCTATGCTCTGATTTATGGAACTCTATCCACAGGAGAACTCTTTCTCCTCTACTCTAGTTGATGATCTTCTAGAAGACTACTACCCCCACTACACTAGCTTATGGATCTCTCTCCACAGAAGACCTCTATCCTCACTCAGAAGACCTATGTCCTCACTACCCTGGCTAATGGATCTCTATCCACTAGAGACTACTATCCTCTGCTCTGTCACCTCCAAAGCTTACTCTTAACTTTGTCATAGATATACACCAAACACTATCCTCGATCTAGTACAAATATACTTTATCTTAGGTCTAGCACAAATATACTCTCAAATTTGCACCAAACTCTATCCTCAAATATATCCTCAAGCCTTAACACAAAGCTCAAATCTATCCACAAGTCCTCTCAAGAACTTGCTCAATATGCTCTCAAGTCTTCACCAAGACTTATCTCAAATCTACCCACAAGCTTTCACAAAAGCTTACTCAAACATGTCCTTAAGCTTTAACAAAAGCTTACTCAAATCTGCTCAAACACATGCTCAATACAACTCACAAGATATGCTCAATCATAAACATAATTAACCCAACATTCAAAAATTTCATTCAATTATTTCAACCAATGAATCACAACTTGCCTACAAACCCTAACCTAAAACTTTCTCTATCTCAAATATTCTCTTAAAAATTCACCAATCATGCATATAAAAACTCACTCAAACATTTCCAACAATGCTTATCAAACAATCCTTTTCACTCCACCTTTGCATTTCACAACATTCAATCCAACAATATTTTAATCATAAGGATGATGTGCCCATACCTTTTTTTTTGATGGAGATATGTCTTCAAAACCTGTCTTAATCACAATCAAATCCTCTTTGCCAATTTCAAGGTTAGATAGCAACAATCTATCTCAAAATCTCCACACAAATATTCTCCTCAATAATTATTTCACCATTCAAGAAATACAAAAATATCAAGTCTCAAATACACCTTATAATCTCCAAACTCTTAAAATAATATTCAACACATAAAAATCAAGTTCCTTTGTTAACACCTTATAAAATCCAAACTTCTCAAAATAATATTCAATACATAAAAATCAAGTTCCTTTGTTAACACCTTATAAACTCCAAACTTCTCAAAATAACATTCAATACATAAAAATCAAAATCCTTTGCTAACACCTTATAAACTCCAACCTCTCAAAATAACATTCAACATATAAAAATCAAATTCCTTTATTAACCCTTATAACTCCAAACCTTTATTTATTTTTCTAAGCAACAAAAATATAAAATATTTTTAATTAACCTTATGACTCCCTATGCATTCAACCTATGCACTTTATAATTATCACGTGGCCTCTATAATACTTGTGCCTTCCAAACTTTGGTGAATTTAAATAAAAATTAAAATGCTTACCTTATAATCTTTGGCCCATGTCTCAAAAACTATTGTGCACGTCTTGGCTGTGCCCAAACTCGAACCCGTGACCAACTACCACTATAGCACCTTAGCCCAAGGCTAAGCTACTACCTAGGCTACATGCCCACACATGAACCTAAGTCCACACCCTTTCACTAATACCTCCACTCGAATTTTGGAAAAAACCAAAATGCTTCTCCTCCTTTGCAAAATGGATCGCGTGGGATTCAAAACCATGACCTCTGCTTCATGAGCGCCTTAGCAAGCCTTTGACCACCGTTTGTGCTACCTAGCACCTTGGAATGGATTTGGTGCTCCACATGGATTTCAACCAATGTCTACCTCCTTTAATTATAAAATCACATGAATCCTCTTCTCCCTTCAACAATGCAGTGCATGAAATATTTTAACAACATTAGCATTCGAATAGCATAGGTAATGGAAATGAAAATCATTTCCCCTTTTATACACTTTGTCCTTTGCACTCCAACACGTCGGCCTATTTCAAAATTCGATTTTTGAATTTAAATTTAAATTTTAAACTTTGAAAACTTTGGTGCCTTTTGTTTATTTAAATTAAAATTTTAACCATAGGTTAAAATATTTTAATTTAAATAAATTAAATTAAATCCTTTATAATCTGCTCAATGGGTCTTTTCAAGGATATATTATTTTTAATGATTCCTTGGACCTCATTTTTCTTCACCTCATCCTTTTGCCTAAAATATTATAATATTAAATATTATAATATTATTTCTTTTTAAACTTGCTTCTCTTTCCTTGGGTCTTCAATATTTTAGGTCTCTTTAGGCATATAATATTTAAAATAAATATTATATCCTTTTTCTTTTAACCACTTCCTTACCTTTTGGAAAAACAACCTTATGACATTAATGACGACAAAACTGGACATCAACCTCTTGACATCAATGACAACAAAACTTGCTCAAATTTCCAACAAATTCTAAGATGAGGTTATCACTTTTGCAGCATGTGTTATCAAAAAAGTTCCTACCAAGGTAGTCTAGGGTATGACACCTCTTGAGATATTATCAAGGGATAATCCCTATATGTCCTAATTCCATATCTTTGGGTCTTCAACATGGGAAAACATACCCAAGGATATTTCAAAGGAGGAGGCGCCAATAATTCATAAGTGCATTTTTTAGGGTATTCATATACCTAAAAATCATATCATCTTTACGATCCTTAGAGGAATAATATTTTGATTTGGAGAGATCTCATCTTTGATGGGGTTCTTCTAAGTACTCCTTCCACCCCACCACCTGAGATTTTAGAAAACAACCATTTGACCATCTTAGATTTAGCTATTTATTTTGATATTTTGATTAGCTCTATTCCCATGAGAGCATATTCTTAGTATTCTCCTTCATCTTAAAATGGAGGTACATTACCTATTGATTTGACCTTTTCACATACATCATCATAGGCAACACCTTCTTCTCTAGATTCAAGGTGTGATGAGGAGGACACATTAGTTTAGAGTGTTTTACCCTTGCATTATAAGGTGAGTTGTGATTTTGAGTTGGATTCTTTACTTTTAGTTTTTATTTTGAGCTATATAATACACATGATTCTTGCTCAATTTGACTAAAATCCAAGTGGTTTAATATGCTTTTGAAGTATGCTCAACCTATTTATATTTTGAGTGACATCAAAAGTATCCATTTTGTTTATCAGTTGGAGTGTAATTTCATTTTCATTTAGTAAGAATGTTTGGTGTCCACATATACCCACAATAAATTATGTGTTCTCCATTCTTCATTATGTGTATTTCTTTGTCAAGTAATACTGGTAATATTTGATTCCATTCATTTTTTGCAACTACTATTAAATCTAACAGTATAGGCTATGGTGTGTTCTCTTTATAGCCCTTAGTTTGGTTTAATATGGGATATTGAAATGTGTAATATTTCATTTGTTGCTCACAACTAAAATAGAATATAATTGGTGTTTAAATTTATCTTTGCCATATCTATGTTTATATTTTGCTTTGGTTCCTTATATGCAGTAATATTAGTAATTTTGTTGATTTTTTAAATTCTTGTATAAGTATTATGAATGTCTTTGTATCCTTATAAATTCCACTAGGTTGACCTTCTTGATGCTCTATTAAAAATTATCTTAGCCTATTTTTCTAATAGGCTTCTCATATTAGATTCTTTATTCTTCTCTTAGCTTTGCCATCCCTTTGTTAGATGTATTACTCTAATAATCCTCATACATCAATGATTATCATAGGTTAAATAACCTTTTGAGATCACTTCTCAAAGCTATAATACCTTAGATTTGACTTCCCTTAGATATATCATCAAACTTCCCACTCTCAATAACCCTTTGCACTTTAATGAATTTTATTCTAAGTGATTCTTCTATAGTAATGAGTATTCCACTACTTTGATATTTGACCACATCTCAAATTAGTCATTTCTTATATTTTTCATACCTCAATTTTGGCTTCTTATATTTTTTAAAATTTGACTTCCCTCATATTCACCATATGATACAAGCGTTGAATTCGGTATCCCTCAAACATAAATGCTTTCCTATACCATCGAACTAGGATAAATAGTATTAATCAATGTTGAAGTCCATAACCACTTCTTAGGAATCCAAAATTACTATTAAATTTCCTATTTGAAACCCATAAGTCCATAACCACTTCTTAAAAATTCAAACTTACTCTAAAATTTTCTATTTAAAACCCATCTTGGCTTTGTGTGGAGAAAATGTTGTATTCAAAATTTCTAACAAAATCATAATGGTCCTCTTGATTATTTACCTATATTTAGCACATAATAAACTAAGGTTTATTATAAATGTTGTTCACTTGCCTAGAAGCGTTATACCATAAGTCTATGATGATGTTGGGATTTACCATGATTGGAAATTGATATTAATCAAAAGCAAATGAGATATTGTAAATATGTAGAAGGAGGAGTCAATAAACACTATAAAATATGGATGACATAATCCTCAATCAAAAGAGAACAAAACTAGATTTTATGGTGTAGATGCATACATGTGCATTTACATACCCAAAGCCATGAAATACATATGCTAGGATACCGTAAGGTGGTAGTTGATGGATCACAATTAGTTATATTATTCAAGAAGATGAACCATAGTATGAATATTTTTTAAATTGGTTATATGGGATTAAAAAGGGTCCCACACTGTAATTGGTTAAACTCATACCATTTGATAAAATGTTAAGCTTCACTTTTAGGATTCAAACCTTGGTTAATGGTGTGAAAATCATCACTCCCCATCAATTTCCCTAAGATCCTTGGGTGACACATAATATGAATATTAAAACACATCAAAATTTAGGTTTAAAAAATACATATTTTAACAATTTCTACTATGTGGGAATGTTAAGTGTATAATAGAGTTGATTGAAGAACGTGTATATTCCTTGCATATAATTTTTTATTTCTATCCTCCTTTTTTTTTGCTAGAGAAAAAGGGGTTGTACTTGAGTCCTCCACAATTGATAAATCATAATTCTCTCCTTTAGAGCTTGAGAATTTACAAATAGATTCGATTCTCGCCTCAATTGAGTTATTATAGCTATATACCTGCATATTTTTTTCTAAAAAATCTGAATTCTTGATTTTTAGTTTTTGGATCTTCTTCAATTTTCTTTGTAAATACAAATACTCCAAAATTCAACATCATTATCCTTGACATTTTCCTACAACAAACTTCACAATACCAAAACTCCACATCTATTATTTATGCACTACATCTTAGTAGAGTAATATTTCTAAAACTTCATGCTATCATAGTCTACTTTACTAGATCTCGATTGTTAGTTTCCTTATTGAAGCATAATTACAATGACATGAACTATAATAGTTTATATAAAAACACGTTAATGTTATAAAATACAATAAATGTTACCAGTGGAAAAAATTAAAGTAAATCTTAATCATTATTTGATTCATGCGGTCAACATTTTCTTGTTATCTTCAACTAAACTTACTACTTCCTATAACCATGGAAAAGAGAATTTAACTTCGTAATCCTCTATTAAAACTCTGCTATTGGCTAGCCTATTTACATGTTTGTTTTCTTTCCTTAACGTATGTATAAACCTATTTTCTTCAAACTCTATAGTAAGATCTTGTATTTCTACAATGATCTCTTGTATGTTCAATGGAGCCTTTGCTTTCTTCAAAATTGCATTTATTACTATTAGTGAATTGCCTTCCATCCATACTCTATTCCATTTCATTTATCTATGTATTTTTAACCCTTCCAAATCCACCTAAGCTTTAGCTTCATTATTTGTTTTAAAACCATTATTGAAAGTGTAATGTGACAAAATCTCACCCCTATTATTTCTAATTATTCCTCCTCCTCCTCCTGGATTTATTTTAGATGCTCCATCAAAATTTAATTTGACCAGCTCCACTTTCAGTGGTTTCCACTATATATTCTTTAGCTTATTTTTGTTTCTCATGTACCTAACATCATAATTCCATTTGATGACTTGAATCCATCTATCAAGTCTCTATGCTTTAAGATTAGGGATTGAGTGAGTTGATAGAGTTGGTTTAGACTCCTCAATGGCTAGACAAAGCTTCCTTTTCATTACCTCTAAATTTCTTCCCCTTCCTTTAAATATTTTTTTTCATTTCCAATCATACAATTCAAAGTATTGTATATTTCAATGTAACCCGGATTGTCTATAACACCTTACTTTTAAAAGTACTCAATCATTTCTTTAACCATTATTCAATTTTGCCATTCATCACCATGCATTTACCAAATATTTTAAGAATCTATTACCATAGTTCCTAGACTATTGAATAGTGTCCCAAGAACTGGTTTATACTCTCCTCCTTTTTACATTCTAACACATTGTGAGGGACCATGAAAACCCTTTTTCATTAGGTTTTTCTAAGATAAAAATTTCTTATGACCTACTAGTCATACAAATATTTTTACTTTTGGAATGCTTAAGCTATCCCAAATATCTCTTCATATTCATGTGATATTCCTATTTTATTGGTGCTTTACATTATATCTACTTCTTTCTATGTAGTCTCCTAAGTTTTTCAACTCCCAAATCAGCTTATCCTCAACTCCCCTCAGAATAATCATTGTCATTATATTTCTAATCAACTACCTCCTAGCAACAATGTCTGGTATACTTGTAAAAAAATCTTCTTTCCATTTGTATATTCCTTCCTAAACCTTTTACATAATGTTTGAAACACTATCACCATATTTGTCTTGAAGTAATACCATCCATGGTTTTAAAATTGAATCTAGATTGAGTGGTTTTTTATCACACCAAGTATCCATCCAAATAGAAATTTTTTCTCCAATTCCCACCACCCATATTAAACCTTTAATCACTAGATCAATTTATTTTTTTAAATTGTTCCATAGTGCAAAACCATTTGGTAGTGAGAATATAGTAAATATTAATCTTGGGTCATTGGGCTTAACGTATTTACTTAGAATATTTTTTCCCATTGTCTTTGACTCTCTTTATACAATATTCAAATTAATTTTCCCCTTAGAGCTATGTTTACATCCATAAGAACTCGTAAAACGAGACCTCCTCTCATTTTATCATCACACACCTTGCTCCATTTCACCAAATAAAAATTTATTTTATCATGTAATCTTGACCACATAAAATAGATCAAACTTTTTTCTACTAATTTTGGCATAATATATAAGGACATATAATATCTTGAAATGGCCTATACGACTGATTAAATTAGTTGCACTCTTCCTGATAATGATAACTATCTACCTTTCCATGCCAATAGTCTATTTTGAACTTTACTTATAACTTATGTTTCTAACAAATTTTCTTCCTCCATTTGAAGTAACTTGCATATCCCTACTTTAACTCTAGCTCAAATATTTAAGAAATAAATGTTGGATTTTATCCTATTAACTTTCTACCTTGACGCTCTTGTATCCTAATAAGTTATTCAAAGCTCTAGCCTTATTTTTCCCTACCCTCCAAAAATTATTGTATCATCTACAAACTATTATGGGTGATGTTATCAATTTTATTACTAGCCTTGAGTCCATTTATTAGCTCATAATTGTATTCCTTGTTCAATTTCCTTCCCAATACATCAAACATAATAATGAATAGATATGATCATAGAGTATCTCCCTATCTAATACCTCTTTTGGTTTTATAATTTTATTACTATCCCATTGACCAACATTGAATATGATATTGTCGAGACACGTGCTTTAATCCATCTAACCCATTTCTTTCCAGATCCAAACTTTTTTAATACTATAAAAAGAATATCTTATTTAACCCTATCATAGGCTTTAATCATATCAAGTTTTAATATTATTGCTCTCTTTTTAGAATATGTTGAATACATTGCTTGATGAGCTACTATAATCCCATCTAGAATTTGTTTTCCTTTCACAAATCCTCATTGCTCTTCAGAAACAATTTGTCTAACATTGGTCTTATCCAATTTACCATCAATTTGGAGATTATCTTATATGACATATTACATAGGCTTATGGGCATAAATAAATCAAAAAATTCTACATCCTTCTTTTTTAGAATGATATGTTGCATTTATTTTAAAAGATATGTATTGTTTTATCTTAGACTGTGCCACTGCAACTAATAAAGAATCCTTCACTATTTCCTAGTTATGTTGATAGAATGTTGCCAAGAGCCCATCTATACTTGGGGATTTATCCTTATCAAAAGAGAAGAGAGTTGAATAAACTTCTTCTAAAGTAATAGGATCCATCGGTTTGCTATTATCTTCATCTATTACAATTGAAGGTACTTCTTGCAATAGTTTATCATGAAGAACTTCAATCTCCTCCAATCCTAGAATATTCTGGTAAAAAATCTTCTCCCCTTTATGATTTACCTTTGGTATTCAATTCAAACCCCTTCTACCGATTTAATTCTACTAATTTTGGATGTTGATCTTTGTACTATTGTCATCCTATAGAGGGGGAAAATTGCCCTATCACGTACAATTCCCAAAAGCTGGATCCATAAGATAGAAGCCTTTGGGGTGAACTATGGGGGCTATGTTGTTCTTTGCACTCAGTGCTAAAAAGGAGGGAAGGGTTCACTAGGAACAATTTAAGGACTCGCTCCAAGTCCACTAGTTTTCAAGAATGTTTGATGTATGAGATTCAAGACAAACACCTAGATTTGGCCTTTCTAGATCTATGCTATGGAAGATAAAGAACAATGCAAAAATACAAAATGCAAGAATACAAGAGCTAACCCTAGAATGATTCTTTCCTTTGAATGCTTTTCTATCCTAGGTTCTAAAAAGATAATATTTAAGCAAGGGCTCAAGAAATAATGCATGAACGGGATTATCCTTAAATGCACACTATATGTTGTTTATCCTCAAATGCCTAGAACTTAATTTAATATATTTAATGAAATTAGATCTAGGGTTTTCAACATAAATATATAGCATTCAGTAAACAACCTAAAGACTAATCAGAACACTCATTTTATCTGGTGATTTTATCCTTGCCTTTATCCTTTTATCCAATGCTATCAATAATTCTTGTTTCTGTAAAATAACTTAACAAACACTTGAAAATGTGATTAACATTAGGGGTCTTCTTAGGCCACTATATAATAATACTTGGAGGCACAGCAGTCAAGCCCCCTAGGTCCTTTTAGCTGACCTTTGATAATTAAAAGTGGATATTGATATTTGGATGAAATAAACATAATACAATATAGCAAAAAAAAATTGATGAAATCACAAAAATAGAATACACCACTATGCTCTAAATGCAGTCTATAATGCAATTATGAAAACTAGAATAGCATATAACCCCTAGATTGGGATCAGATAAAATTATACCCCATAATAAGCAACTATGATAACACAATGTAAAATCATGCCCTATCGAAGACTAGGTGCAATTTCGTTCACCTGGAAGAGAGCAAGGAAGCAAGTATAAAGGTTTAAGATCTCCCGGGTAGTCAATATCTCCTTAGGGCTTCAACAACAATCCACCAAGGATGATCCGCAACAATCCAATGCAACAAATAATCAATCAAACTCCAAACTTCTAAGTTGCTTGTGAAAGAATAAGAAGGATACAAACTGAGTAAAACACCTTACAAGAAATCAAATATTAGCGAGCAATAATCATCAATCCTTAGAATACCGATTATATGTGTGTGTAGTGTTGTGTTGTGTTTAAAAATTTAATTCAAATCCTCCTTCTATAGCATATTTGAAGGAGAAAAGAGCGGAAAAACCAAGAGGATCAATGTAAAACACGCCAAGCCCAAAATATTAGGGTTTCAACTTATCAAACCCTAAAAAGGTAAAATCACACCCCATTAGGACCAACCATGATTTTACAATGTGAAGTCACACCCTATCAAGTACTGGGTATGATTTTCTATAAAAAGGAAAAAAGGCAAAAAAGAGAGGAAGGAGCCTTACCCTTGCCCTAGGCAAGTCAGGGTTCCCCCAGAGGGATCAAGGAAGATTATCCACTAAAGTGGATCAATTTTATGTATCTACAATTTATCCCCTCTTTGAGGGCCAAGTAAATGCATCAAAGAAATATGTAGATCTCTACAGGCATAAAGCAGCAAGCACAGAAAAGAAGTGATCATGTTTAGGCAAAAGGGTGAGACAATATTACCATTAATGCCTCTATGCTAGGGTGCCCCCTCGAGTTTCAAAAGGAATGAAAATTCCTTAAGGAACTCAAAATACGTAAGGAATAAAAGGAAAAATACATAAACATGAAGAACAAAGCAAGTAAACAAACAACAGAGCAAATATCACTGGGTACAGCATGAATCTAATGCAGTTAACATGAAATGCATGGATGAATAGAAGAAAGGGAAAGAAAGAAGAAGAGAAGAGGAGAGAAGAAGAACAAGAATAAGAAGAAGATCCAAAGTTCAACCATTGAAAGTGAGAGAAGTTGATCAAGAACCCTGAATGAAGAGTGTTAAGTCCAAAGGAAAAGTCCAGATGTGGAGTGAAAAAACCTGCTAGAAGTGTAGTACTTGCTAGGATGGAGGGATGGGTAAAATACGGAGAGTAATCTGCTATGATCGAAATAAAAAATGATGGAGCATAACCCTCTATGGATGATTGCTCACTAGTGACTGTTGTGGGGCAATTACCCGCTAGGATGTATATTGAGGCCTGCTAAAAAAGGCCAAGGAGCTTATCCTATAATGGGGTGTTGAGCCCATTGAGTCAAAAGAAGCATAACCCAATAGGGGAATACATTTTTTAATGATGTGAATTATGTATTAGCAAGTACTACTCACTAGGGGTGTGTAAAAATGTATATATACCAATCAATATGAGCATAACATGAAGAGTGTGTGTTTGTGCTAGAAGAAATGAGAGGAAGAAAATAAGGAGCAATGAACTATGTGTGGGCACCCCCTGCTTGAATTTTCAGCGATTGAAAAATTAAGAGGGAGAAAATGTGCAAATAAAGAAGAAAATAATGTATATCCTTATTTGAACAAAGAAGACAAAGGATAAAATAAGAAGCATGCAAAGGATAAGGACATACCAAAATAATATCGCATTCCTTAAATTTGGAGAGATATGATGATCGTTGTAAAACCTTTAAAAGTCAAGGAATACAAGAAGAAGAGAGAAGAGATGAAATATCATAAGGAAGAGAAGAAGAGAAGAAGGGATGAAAAATGTGTGGGCCCTAGGTTGGGGCTTTGCTAGGCATCAGAACCCTAGTAAAAAGTGCAATGCATGTGATCTATGACCTAACTAGGTGTCATCACATGCCATTATCGAAAATCCTCAAAAAGCTATATGAACAAGAAGTCATGAGCAAACAGTAATGTAATTATGATAAGCAAAAATGCAAGAGAAACATAATGTCAGACAATCATGGAAATATGATAGACAGTCATTCAATATGAGCAAGTAGCAATGCAATATGATCTAAGCTAAATGTAAAATGTAAATGTAGACGATAGATCAAGCATAATATCTTTTTAAATTCATTATATTCATAGGTTCTTTAAGCTCTTTACCATACAAGTAAGCCAAATGATAGGCACCTGAGCCAAACTTGGCCATTATGACAAAGGGCCCTAACCAATTGGTCTTAAAATTACCTCAAATATCAGTACAAGCATTGGCATTCTTCTGTTTTTCCTTGAGGATAAGGTTCCCAACCTCAATTGCAAACTTTCTTATAATAAGCTCACTAAAGCCTATCATAATAGGCTCTCAATTGCTAAGGCATAGATGAGCTTTTCATCCAACAGATCCAGTTGGTTAAAATGATCTGCATGATACTCATCATCGACCTCGGCATCTTGCAACAAGATGCGCAATGAAGGAACCTCAAGCTTAGAATAAAACACTACCTCATACCCATATACCAAAACATACGGTGAGGCCTCCATGGGAGTACGCACATTAGTACAATAGGCCCACAAGGTAGGATAAAGTTGGGTATGCCAATCATGATCGGTCTTATTAACCAACTTCTTCAAGATATTGATCAAGGATTAATTATATGCTTCAGCTTGCCCATTACGTTGAGGATAGTAAGGAGTTGACCATTTGTATTGAATCTTATACTTAGCACAAATATTATGAACATCCTTATTCTTGAAAGGATTTTCATTGTTAGAAAAATCACTGAAGGAATCCCAAACCTACAAAGAATCTAGTTGAAAATGAAATTAGAAACTTGAATTCTAGTTACTGTAGCTAGAGGTATGGCTTCATCCCATTTAGTGAAATACTTGATCACAGTAATGATAAAATTGTGACCATAAGATGACACTGGGTTAACCTTCTCGATAATGTCCAATGCCCACATGGATAATGGCCAAGGGAAAGAGATAACCTGAAGGTCTTGAGAAGAAGCATGAACAATACGATCATGGAGTTCACACTTATCACAGTACTAAACATAGTTGCATGCATATTTCTCCATGGAAGGCTAATAATACCCCATCTAAAGGAGATTCTTTGCAATAACATTATCGCTAAAATGGCCCCTGTATGAACCTTCATGAGCATCACTAAGATCAAGTTGGGCTTCATCGAAGTTAAGGCATTGTAAGAGGATGCCTTAAAAATAACGTAGATACAAAGTATTGTTGATTATGACGAATCAGTATGCTCTCTTGCACAAAAGCTTATGCTAATTGCGATCTAAACTATTAAGCATCGAACCATCCTTAAAGAAATTAAATATGTCATTATACAATGGCTCAGATGGAGAAGATTTGATGGTCAAGAAATCTAACAGGACAAGAAAATAACCAAGTGACACAGTTTCACAGAGTTGTCTAATGATAATCAATGCTTTATCATCTTCTAACTCTAGAGGAAACAAGGATGCGATAATAGCCATGGCATCTGCATGGCAATTTGATAATCTAAGGATAGACTCTATGGTTACTTGATCAAACGAAAACAACTTAGTGATAAACATCATTAATTTTATTAACCATAAGTTAAGAGTCACCAAAGACCGAAAGGACTCTAACCTGCAAAACTAAAGCTGCTATAAGACCAAGGATCAAGGCTTTGTATTCTGTATTATTATTTGTGCAAGAAAAACAAAGTTTGAAGGACAAGGGGATGAGTTGCTTTTGTGGGTTGACTAGAATGACTCCAACACCAGCACCCTTCATCCATCGGGATTCATTAAAAAACAAATTCCAAGACTCAGACCCTTCAATTTTTACATTGAAGCACTCATCAGGAAACTCAACAACTATAGGATGGGTAGATTCTAGAGTAGCGGAGGCTAATTGATCAGTGATTACCTGACCCTTGATAGCCTTATGATCTATAGAAGTCAAGTCAAACTCACTAAGGGTCAACACCCATTTTGTAGCTCGATCTAAAAGGTGGGGTTTGACATCAAATAGCGCAAAGGATCAAATTTTACAACTACCAACATCTTATGGCTAAGCATGTAGTGCCTTAGCATCTGAGAAGCAAACACTACAATTTAAAGCTCTTCTAAGGGGGTGTACTTGGTCTCATAGCTAACCAAGGTTCTATTGATATAGTAAATAGCTTATTATTTGTTTTGATCGTCATGTTGATATAGCATGGCTCCTAAAGCATGAGCATTGGTTGCTATGTAAAGCATCAGATGCCTACCAAGCATAGGAGGAACTAAAATAGGTGGGAAGGTGATATACTACTTGAGATAATCAAAAGCTTTCTAACACTCAGAATCCCACCAAAAGACTATATCTTTCTTAAGAAGATTAAGAAAGGTTAATTCTTATTGGCTAAGTAGTTAATGAATCGATGAATAGACTAAATTTTGTCTTGTAGGCTATACAGTCCAGTCAGGGTATGGGGAGGAGGCATATCAATGATAGTCACTATCTTAGCGGGATCTACTTTAATGTCTCACCTATACACTATGAAGCCTAACAACTTGCCAGATGTGACCACGAACACACACTTAGTGGGTTTAAGATGAACCTATTGTGGCTGCTCCACAACGTACCCCAAAATTGGGGACCCACCTTTTTGCATATTTTCCAAGAAGACCGAAGTGGCCCATATGCTAAAGATCAAAGAAAAAGCAAAACACCGCAAGGAGGAAAAAGTGTCGCGATATCGCGACATGTTGCATTTTCACGGTCCAAAGCAAAGAGAAAGCAAGGAGAAAAAGTGTCACGATATCGCGACATGTTGCATTTTCGCGGCCAAAAGAGAAAAAGTGTCGCGATATCGCGACATGTTGCATTGTCGCGGCCAAAAGAGAAAAAGTGTCGCGATATCGCGACATGTTGCATTGTCGCGGCCAAAAGAGAAAAAGTGTCACGATATCGTGACATGTTGCATTGTCGCGGCCAAAAGAGAAAAAGTGTCGCGATATCGCGACATGTTGCATTGTCACGGCCAAAAGAGAAAAAGTGTCGCGATATCGCGACATGTTGCATTTTCGTGGCCAAAAGAGAAAAAGTGTCGCGATATCGCGACATGTTGCATTTTCACGGCCAAAAGGAAAAGTGTCACGATATCGCGACATGTTGCATTTTACGGCCAAAAGAGAAAAAGTGTCACGATATCGCGACATGTTGCATTTTCACGCCAAGAAGAGAAGAAAAGTGTCGCGATATCGCGACATGTTGCATTTTCACGGCGAAAGAGAAAAAAGTGTCACGATATCGCGACATGTTGCATTTTTGTGGTTGAAAGAGCAAAGAAAAAAGTGTCACGATATCGCGACATGTTGCATTTTCGCGACTCAAAAGGCAGCAAGAGAGAAACAAAAGTGTCACGATATCGCGACATGTTGCATTTTCGCCAAGGGAACAGAGTAGTTGACAGTGCGTTTGATATTAGTGATGAACACCAAGATAGTGAAATTGAAGACTGCATAGTGACGTGGACATAAGGACAAAATCCAATGAATAAGACAAAATGTTACATAAGGAATCTTTAATGATTTGAAATCATTTAAGATGGTCGTTACACATGGAAGGAAACGGACGCAAGCCCATGTGGAGAAAATGAAACGAAGGGCCACAAAATAGAAACGAAAAGCCTTTTTGGAAACCAAAACACATGCATGCACAAGGGAAGGTGAAACGAACAACCATTGGAAAATGAAACGAAAAGCTTCCTAAAAATTTTAAATACGCCATGCAAGGATGTTTTGAGGGGTTGGAAACTGCTGCAAGAAGAGTTGCAGATTTGAAGGCAAGAGGGCCATTCTGGACCTGTTTGAGCTTGTTTTCTTCCATTGACTGGTTTGGGAAAACCAAAAATTTTTGTTATTGTAAAATGACAAATTTTTAATACAGAAAATTTCAGAAAGTTGCATCTTATGGACAAGAAAGAAGGAGTCATTTTCTGCATGCAAGATTAAATGTCTATTTTTCCCCTTTTCAGATTTTAGGCTTGTAAATGGAGTTTATGCAAGTTTTCTTGGTTGCTTCATGCGAATGTTTAAATCTGGAAAACCTCATTTAAAACCCTAGGAGCCAGCACTTAGCTTATCCGGATTGTGCTTGTTTTGCAAGTCCAATAGGTTAGGTTGCATGCATGAAAACCTCACATCTTCGGTTTTGTCGAAATAGGATAGCATCATACTCGAATGCATCTTATGTTCCATTTTCTGCATTTCATTTTCATTTTTCTGCATTTTATTTTCCAAAAATTTTAACTTTTTTTAATTTTCAGGCATTAAAATAAACATTTAAAAAATTTCAAAATCCAAAAATAATTTCACCATTGCGTAGGTTATACTTCATACTTCCAATACGCACTTTGAAATTTCATTTTCGGAGTTGTTTAGTATTTTTAAAAATTCATCGAAGTTGTTTTATTACAGATTTTAAAAAATCCGAAAATAGAAAATTTCCATTTTAAGGTCAAATTTCATTTTTTTAGTTTCATTTTTGTTTTGCACTCATGAGCCTATGATGACATTCCCTTCATGAAAATTCCAATTTCATTGAAGGAGTTATGTTTTATGGCATTTCACAAATTTCCATTTTTGGAGCCTAAAATTGCCCTCTCTTCATAAAAATTCTGATTTTACGAAAGAGGGGTAATTTGAGCATCACATTGAAGGTCATATGAGGGCCAACTCACATTTGCTTTATTTTGGTTCAATGAACAATCACTAAAGTTTCATGGTAAAATAAACCAACATTGCCCCTTGTTTATAGTTACTTGCAATCACTAAGGTGTTCCAAGCATTTAAATTGAATATCTTTATTTGAGATTACTAATACACATATGCAAATGCTAATATAGCGGAGACCTTGGAGAAGTTGTTTGTTTAACTTCTTTGCAAGAGGGGATTTGGAACCCAAATCCTAAAGGAGAGTGTACTTTCACAATTGGGTGAAAATACCACTCAACATTTTGGCGCTAGAAGGAGGGCCTGAATTGGTTTATTTCAAGTGTGATTTAAATGCTATAGGGATTTAAATTTTGAATATTTCATGCCCTATTGATTATTATCTTTAGCCCTCTTTTAACAATACAACCTTGTAGTGTTAAAAGGAGGACATGAATTGCTATGCATTGTTCTAACGCTTTTGATTGTTCATACAGGAATAATGTGTTTTGATTTGATTTTGAAAAATTTTGGTCTTGACTAACGAGGTTGTCTCCATGCAATTACTTTCATTTGATTTTAATGGATACATCTCTTGGTTGATGCTAACATGATTATTCATACGTTACATGTTTGATATTTGCGAGTCATTTCATGCTTATTTGTAAGGAATTATTTTGTCTAAAATGTATTTGTTGTCGGTATTATGCTCTTCACTTGCGTGTAATGCGATCTTGTGAATCAGAAAGCCTACAACACTAGGAGTATGCTCTTCACTTGCGCATATGCGATCTCGGTGAATCAGAAACTAATTTACATTTTTAGAATATTGCTTTGTCATGGTTCCTTCTTTTATTCATGACTAACAAATTGGTTTTGAAGTTATTCTTTGAGTTTCACTAATGGCAACATCTGAGGAGCAAATTGTATCCCTAAGAGAAGAAATGATGTCCCTAAGAGAAACGATGGTATCTGCATTAGGAAAGTATTATGAATGTCATTCTACCTTTGGAACACCTTATCAAATTCATGAAATGTTATTGGAGTTTCTACGACTTTTTAATCAAGAGGTGGCATCAGGATACCTACAAAATCTACATATCTATAAGTTCACATTATGTCAATTTCAAATATTTTGTGAGCCTATTGCTTGTAGGTTCTTCCCATACATTGTGGGTGATAGATCATTCTCGTGGTATTGCCATCTACCCATGGAGGTTAAGACTTCTTGGAGCCAATTAGAAGCAGCCTATCTTTATCACTTTGGTAATCAAGTTGACTTGGATAGGTTGCAAAATCAATTCACCTCTATGTGTAAAGAGCCTAATGAGTCCATGAGTCAATTCAGTGTGAGGTTTCGTGAATTGTACTCTCAAATGTGGGAAAGTTTGGGTACATCGGAAGAGGAAGCTATTGAAGTATACCTGAGAGCCATACCCCCCACACTTGCTACACTCATTAAGGAAAACTTGGATGACCTGTCTCTAGAGATGATCTATGAGATCTTTGAAAAGGTAGAACAAGTTTTGGAAGAAGAAAAGGCACAACATGCTCCCACGAAAGATTGTTCTTTTGGGGTTAGTGATACCAACCTACATCAACCATTGAATATAGCACCCTCCAATCCAACAATACCTAAGGTGAATGATCAAGGGGACGAATTTGAGTGTCCAAATGTTACAACCGCCTTAGATGTAGTCCAAGAGGAGGTGCAAGTTACCAATCCAACATCCACTAATGAGGATCATGCTGAGATGATTTCATTCATAGAGATGCATGATTATTCACATAATGGTGTCCTAAAGTCAACTCGGTTTGAGATATGTGATAGGACAGAAACTGCCATAGAATTGAATGAAGTGGTTGAAAGCGAAATCGAAAGAAAATCAATAAATGAATTTGAAGATATGATAGAATTGCACCACTTGTTCTTGGAAGACACACTCGATGAAATGATTGAAAATAATGATCAAGAAATTCTTCACCCTCCAAATTGTGATAAAATTGAATCATGGGTTACTAATTTGGACTATGATAGCCTTACCAATTTGAATTCAAGAAATAGCCCACTTTTGGAAATAATTGAACCATCTAAGGAAGGTGAAGGTGAATTTGATGAGATACACTTTGATCAATTAGAAGATGTTGAAGAAATAGTTGAGCATCATAACTTAATTTTGGAAGATGATCGCCATGATTCTTGGAAGAAATTGGATGAATATGCTCACTCTAAACCTTCTAATGAACTCTTTGTGTCAATTGATATGCAGGATAACATAATCACCTACTCAAAGGAAGATATTACAACTCCTGTACAATTTGAGGATGTTTTGGAAGAGGGTTTCAAATCTCATCAAATTTTGGAAGATTATAATGATCCTACTACCAAGGACAAAGAAGAAAAAGAATTGACAAATGAATCAAAAGATCATGTCACAAATACTATGGAATTTCATTCCATGAATTTGGATGACAATTTTTACAATGGTTGGGGGAGATATGATGATGTGTTATTTTCTCACACCCCTATTGATGAAATTCCTATTCCACTGGATATACAAGATGTTGAAACTTCTATCTCACATGAAGAGATGCCATGGATGGTGAATAAGGAATTGGAACCAAATGACAAAGAGATTGATCAATTGGAAGCAACTCAAATGAGTGATCATCAAGATAGATTACTTGACATACACTTTGACCAACAAAATTTGAGGATTGAGAAAGATGAACATGTTTTCGATTGGGTGTCATATTTTGGTATGTTTGATGAACAGGTAATAAATGAAGAAATTGTGATTTCTCACCAAGTGTTGGTAAATGAAAATGTGCAAAAGGTAGAATCTAACCTTTTGTGTTCAAACACCCAAGCTATAGGTGAAGATTTGCATGAACATGTTTTGAATTTGAAGGATGTTTATGATGAAATGTCGTTGAAGGTGAATGAAAAACAAGGATTGACTTCTAATCACACCTTTAATAAAATCACTTGCATGAATGAAAAAGAGGTTGAGGCACATGAATTGTTAAATCAAATTCATCAACAATTGATAATGGAGTCTAGGGTAAAAACTTTTACTGATCCTCATTTAGTAAATATCCTAGATTCTTGCAAATTGTTGCACAAGTTTGATTGGCCTAAGAACATGGAAAATGAATTGGCTTTAAAATTTTTGGAAATAGGCTCTTGCTTACAAAGTTTCATTTTGGATAAAGAAAGCCTAATTCTAAATCATGAATGGAAATATGAAATTTATACCTTAAAGAATAGACGAGATGAAATTGAAGATCAAATATTGTCTAATCAATTTGATGATTTGAATCTCACCTATGAGAGTACTAATGACACTAAATCAAATTGGTGGGGAGAGCGAGGCAAGTTGAATTTTTTTGCATTGCTTGATTTGATCTTATTGTTGTTGGATTCCTACAACATTTGGCATACATATTGTGTCATATGTCTTTTGAAATGTTCTAATCATGTTTGGGATCCGGGAAAGTGATAGTCCAAGCTTTGCATCATCTTGTACCATATTGTACATTTGTATATAATTTTTTGGTTTGTGATGTTGGGTTTGCATTTCAGTTTTGGTTTTAAGTTTTGTGTGTTGGTCCTTTGGACATTTTTGGTTTGTTTTGAAAAAAAAAAAAGAAAGCGAGATGTCAACTTATGTCCTTATGAATGTTGACTAAGACTAAGAGAATATGAAACATCGGAATTGTATTGCAGAAAGCTCCACGAGTATCGCAAACACATTAAAGAATATCGTTTGGAACTTGTGATGCATGAAGTTGTCAGTTTTACAAATTATGGTAAAGTAGGTGGTATACTCCATCCGCATTTCAAAAAGAGCAATGCATTCATCCATATCTCATGTTACATTCGACATTGCATATACATTTCATCTCAGTTGCATCTACATTTCAAATACAATCATTGAAAAGGTGTCGAATCCTCTTAGGGTTATTACATAACATATATTAAAAGGATCCTAAGGTTGGGAACTGATGCCCGAACTATCTTGAACCAAGCACGTTCTACACATATTAAAGAGGATCTTGAGCAAAATGGTCAAAACCATACTTGGAAGAAAAGGTGAGGCGAAAGGAGTATTTCGTGTCTGTCCTATCATGCAACATAATCCTTAAAACAGTGGTTTTTACCACTCCCATAGTGCTTAAAGCCTAAAATCAGAGTAGTAAGGATAGGGTTAAATCCTCATCGAACTTAGGTTGAGGATCCAATTCCCCAAAGCTCTGATTTGACCTTCATGGAGTAGTAAGGATAGGGTCTAATTCTCATCTCGCTTAGGTTGAGAATCCGATTCCCCAAAGCTTCTATTTTGCCCACTCAAGAACTTGAAATTCCAAAGCAAATATTTTTCATTCTACTTTTATTGCATCATTGATATTGGATTGGAAGGATCGTACTACATGTCCCTTGCAAGGATGGGTAGTCATCCCCAAGGTTCAAGAAATCAAAAGTAAAGTCAAATCCTGGATTATGGGGTTGATCTCCATCGGGGCTATAGACGCCTGATTGGCAGTGGAGTATGCTCATGCGTGGCAACATGTCTTGTCTAAAAGCAAGACCACTGATCGCTCAAACGGACTAGGCTAGCCTGACAGTTTCATCCATAACAAGTTAAATCATTTTGTTCAAGATGAGGTAATGAACTCCAGATCAGAGTAGTAAGGATAGGGTTAAATTCCCATCTCGCTTAGGTTGGGAATCCTATTCCCCAAAGCTCTGATTTCACTTACACTTGCACATGGGTTCAAGATGGTAGTGACACATAACCAACTTTGGGATCTAGTAAATTAATTCAAGATGCACATATTTGGTCCTAAGAGGGTTTGACAGTTTTAATATGTTTGTTCATGATACTAGAAAGTTTGAGCCTTTGCAAAGCAGGTTGTTATATCTCTAGCATAGTTGTCATACATCAAATCCTGCACAAATCATTCATAGCCTTGCATACGAATCATAAGTGAAACCGACAATGGAAAGTTGAACGAGTTTCAAATGATAGGGAATGAAGCACATTGCACACACCGAGCTGATGCTTAATAATTCTAATGCTTCATGTATTTCTGGTTTATTTACATTCTTTGGGATATTTGCTAACGCTTGTAGTTGAGTTGTAGGTTTTCAGGTTGGGTTCTCACCGAAATGCTTAGGAGCATTTCCCAGCAGAGTCGCCATTTGTTGTGGCTGCTCCACAACGTACCCCAAAATTGGGGACCCACCTTTTTGCATATTTTCCAAGAAGACCGAAGTGGCCCATATGCTAAAGATCAAAGAAAAAGCAAAACACCGCAAGGAGGAAAAAGTGTCGCGATATCGCGACATGTTGCATTTTCGCGGTCCAAAGCAAAGAGAAAAAGAAAAAGTGTCACGATATCGCGACATGTTGCATTGTCATGGCCAAAAGAGAAAAAGTGTCGCGATATCGCGACATGTTGCATTTCACGGCCAAAAGAGAAAAAGTGTCGCGATATCGCGACATGTTGCATTTTCACGACCAAAAGAGAAAAGTGTCACGATATCAGACATGTTGCATTTCGCCAAAAGAGAAAAGTGTCGCGATATCGCGACATGTTGCATTTTCACGGCCAAAAGAGAAAAGTGTCGCGATATCGCGACATGTTGCATTTTCGCGGCCAAAAGAGAAAAGTGTCACGATATCGTGACATGTTGCATTTTCGTGGCCAAAAGAGAAAAAAAAGTGTCGCGATATCGCGACATGTTGCATTTTCATGGCCAAAGAGCAAAGAAAAAAAAAAGTGTCGCGATATCGCGACATGTTGCATTTTACGGAAAAAAAGTGTCGCGATATCGCGACATGTTGCATTTTCTGGCTCAAAAGAGAGCAAGACAAAAGTGTCGCGATATCGCGACATGTTGCATTTTCTGACTCAAAAGCGGAGAAAGGCCATTCAGATTACAAGGAAGAGTGAAGCATATTAGTGATGAACACAGAATGAACGAAGACTGCATAGTGACGTGGACATAAGGACAAAATCCAATGAATAAGACAAAACGTTACATAAGGAATCTTTAATGATTTGAAATCATTTAAGATGGTCGTTACACGGAAGGAAACAGACGCAAGCCCATGTGGAGAAAATGAAACGAAGGGCCACAAAATAGAAACGAAAAGCCTTTTTGGAAACCAAAACACATGCATGCACAAGGGAAGGTGAAACGAACAGCCATTGGAAAATGAAACGAAAAGCTTCCTGAAAATTTTAAATACGCCAGGCAAGGATGTTTTGAGGGGTTGGAAACTACTGCGAGCAGAGTTGCAGATTTGAAGGCAAGAGGGCCATTCTGGACCTGTTTGAGCTCTTTTTCTTCCATGGACTGGTTTGGGAAAACCAGAAATTTTTGTTATTGTAAAATGACAAATTTTTAATACAGAAAATTTCAGAAAGTTGCATCTTATGGACAAGAAAGAAGGAGTCATTTTCTGCATGCAAGATTAAATGTCTATTTTTCCCCTTTTCAGATTTTAGGCTTGTAAATGGAGTTTATGCAAGTTTTCTTGGTTGCTTCATGCGAATGTTTAAATCTGAAAACCTCATTTAAAACCCTAGGAGCCAAGCACTTAGCTTATCCGGATTGTGCTTGTTTTGCAAGTCCAATAGGTTAGGTTGCATGCATGAAAACCTCACATCTTCGGTTTTGTCGAAATAGGATAGCATCATACTAAATGCATTTTATTTTCAATTTTCTGCATTTCATTTTCATTTTTCTGCATTTTATTTTTCCAAAAATTTTAACTTTTTTTTAATTTTCAGGCATTAAAATAAACATTTAAAAAATTTCAAAATCCAAAAATAATTTCACCATTGCGTAGGTTATACTTCAGACTTCCAATACGCACTTTGAAATTTCATTTTCGGAGTTGTTTAGTATTTTTAAAAATTCATCGAAGTTGTTGTTTTATTGTAGATTTTAAAAATCCGAAAATAGAAAATTTCCATTTTAAGGTCAAATTTCATTTTTTCAGTTTTGTTTTGCACTCATGAGCCTATGATGACATTCCCTTCATGAAAATTCCAATTTCATTGAAGGAGTTATGTTTTATGGCATTTCATTGAAGAGTTTTTAGAGCTCTTCCTTGACTAATAGGGTGACCTTAGGATGCATCTTCCTAATTTTCTACTTAATAGGCTTAGCACTAGGCTTATCTACCAAATGATGTATGACAAGGGAGGAATCAAGCCCTGGCATCTCGGTATATAACCAAGCAAAAAATATTGATACTCTTTTAATAAATTGGTCAATTGCTCCTGCTCATCCATGGACAAGGATTTACCTAACTTAAGTATTCTAGGGGCTTCCTTAGAACCAATATTCACATCTATGGTCTCCTCAATAAGGATGGACAAGTCATCCTCAAGAGGAGGTGGGGCAGGAGTCACTCCTAATTGCTCAAGGTCCTTAGGAGACATAGAATCAAAGTCCTCTTGAGAATTAGAAGATTCCACCTACGCAGTACAAGGGATAGACCCATCAAAGAAAATATCATTTTGGAGAGAATCCTCATCTTTGATAAAATGCTTTAGGATCATGATCGATGAAGAAGGAGAGAGTGGCCCCTCATCCTTAACACTCCACTCTAAACCATGATGAGATTTATCTAAGAGGAATTCTTGACAAGAAGAGTTGGCTTGATCCTATGATGAGATATTAATTGATGATTCCCTATCAAAATTTCTAGGTTGCTTAGCTTTGTTAGATGAGGAATCTGATGAATAAATTTGAGCTAGATCATGTGGTGAGAAAAATTCAAATGGATGAGGATCACCCAAGATAGAAATGGGTTGATTTTCAAATTTAAATTTTACACATTGATGAAAAGTAGAAGGGACAACCTCCATTGCATGGATCCAAGGACATCCAAGAAGAAGATTAAAATATGCGGGACAAGATACCACATAAAACAATGTATCTAAATTTTTGGGTCCAACTTTGAGGGGAAGTGATATGGTACCATAAGCTTCTTGGGACTCATTGTTGAAAGTTTTAATGATATCATCGGATCTAGTTATATATTTCTATTTTAATCCAAATTTTTGAAAGAAATTATATGTGCATAAATTAAGGGAAGAACCATTATCAATCATAACTCTTTTAATAAAAGTATCCCCAATAAATGTAGTGATGTAAAGAGAAGAAACATTTTTGCAAGTATGAGAAAGAAATATTAACATCCGAGAATGTGAGATGATGTATCCCAAGAGATCTTACAATATTGGTCATATCACTAGGGGGAATATTTGGAGGGATAGATTGATATTTTAAAACATTCATCAAGGCTTCCCCATGAGTGGGAGAGCTCTGTAAAAGTTCCAAAAGAGAGATATTGGCTGAGATGTTGATCTCCTATTGAGATCGTTGAACCTATTGACTCTTCACTAACTTCTCTGAAGTAGTTATTATCATACCAACCATATTATTATTATAACAATGTGGGATACTTCTATAGGATACTTGATTAGTTGCCTGCCTAACTCTATTCTTATTAGAATATGGTTTTTATTGTAAATTTCCCAAATCAAGATGTTCTGCATCAATCAAATCTTGTACCACATGTTTTAATTTCTTATAGGAATTTTTCCAATGTCCTTCCACTCTATGATATGCACAATGCTGACCTACCTTATACCAATGAGTTGTAGTATCTGGTTGTCTAATAGGAGGTAACTCAATCGCCTTAGCTTCTAAAAGTTATTTCAAAACTTCTTCCATAGACATATTAAGCCTTGTAAAGTTCCTTTGTGGAGGTTTCTAAAGCACTATCTTTTGTAGGTTGTTAGTAACATTGTTAATAGGCCTACTATCCATTCTACTATCACCTCCTATGTGTTTATTCTTGTATTGAGACTTAGTAGGTTTTTCTTCTTTAACCTTGAGTTGGCCTCTCCTGATGAGAGCCTGTTCTACTTTTCTTGCTAAATCAATTGCTTGATCAAAAGATGTAATGGTAGTAGTCTCTAATGCATAAGATAATTTTTCTTGTAAATTACCAATAAATATCTCAAGCATATCTTTAGGAGGTAAATTATATCTCAAACGTCCAACTAAACTTCTCCAATGAGCCAAAAATTCAGAAAAGCTTTCTTCTTTATTTTGTTTTAAATTATAGACATCTTTCATTGTCACTTCTTTCTCAATGTAAGCACCAAATTGTTGAACAAATAATTTTGTTGTTTCTTCAAAACTCTTTAAGAAATAATTAGGCAACCGATAGTACCACTCTAATGCCATGCCACCAAGACTCTTAGGAAATGTTTTAAGTAGCAACATATCATCATAAATGAGATCATGGCAAGTTGTTCTAAATATTCTTAAATGCTCAATTGGATCTTCTATCCCCTTATAAATGGGTAAAATTGGCATAGAAAAATGCTTAGGATAAGGCCTAGCAGCAACAATAGGATCCAATGGCTGATTACATATTTCCTTATAACTATAAGTAAAACTTGAAGGCTGAATCATCTCAACTTTTGAAACCAATTGCTTTACCATATTTGTTAAATTTTGCACTTTTGGATCATTGTTATGTATTGTCCCCAGATTCCCTAAAAGAGGAGTGTTGGACATATTGATATTGTTGAAGTATGTGGTATCTCGTTGAAGAGGATGACTAATATTTGGTGGAATAGAGGCAATAGTGTTGAGATAAGCAGATTGAGGAGGATATTGGATATTTTGAATTGCACTACTAATTGGAGGGACTTGTAGATTCCTTCCAACATTGGTGGTTACAATAGTGGCATAAGTTGGATGATGAACAGGATTACCATGATTCAAAGATTCACTCAAGGAGTTATCATGAGAAGGTCTAACTTCCTCAAGTAGGGTTTCTTCCTCTAAAGCTGCATCCAATGCATGCTTATGATATTTATAAAAGGTCCACACATGCTCAAAGGATTTAAAAATAAGGTTCCCATTAGGTCCCTTAATAGGATCAATACTATTATCAATCTCTTCTTCCTCAAAGTTAGGATTTTCTCTATCAACGTGATCATTATCTTGAAAAATCTCATCAAACCCTGAAAGCCTTCTCCCATTCCCAAGGTTGGAAGCCATTGGAAAAGGAGAGAAATACTAAAGGTAAAAAGAACTAAGACCCACAGAGACAAGCACCAAAAATTATGTTCTTAATATTTTTTATCTAAACACACAAAATTAATTATCTTGATTAAAGTTTTAAAAGAAAAGGAGGTTTTCACATCGGGTTCACCAACGATGTAGAGGGGGAAAATTGCCCTACCACGTACAATTCCCAAAAGTTGGATCCACAAGAGAGAAATCTTTGGGGTGAACCATGGGGGCTATGTTGTTCTCTACACTTGATGCTAAAAATGGGGAAGGGTTCACCAGGAATGGTTTAAGGACTCACTCCAAGTCCTTTGGTTTTCAAGAATATTTGATGTATGAGATTCAAGACAAACACCTAGATTTGGCCTTTCTAGATCTATGCTATGAAAGATAAAGGACAATGCAGAAATACATAATGCAAGAATACAAGAGCTAACCCTAGAATGATTCTTTCCTTTGAATGCTTCTCTAACCTAGGGTTCTAAATAGACAACCTTTAAGCAAGGGCTCAAGAAGAGATGCACAAACAAGATTATCCCTAAGTGCACACTATATGTTGTTTATCCTCAAATACCTAGAAATTAAATAGATATATTTAATAAAATAAGATCTAGGGTTTACAAAAAAAATATAAAGCATTCAACAAATAGCCTAAAGACTAATTAGAACACTTATCTTATCTGGTGATTTATCCTTGCTTTTATCCTTTTATCCAATGCTATCAATAATTCATGTTCCTGCAAGATAACTTGACAAACACTTGAAAAATGTGATTAGAGTTAGGGGGGCTGCTTAGGCCACTATATAACAATACTTGGAGGTGTAGCATTCAAGCCCCCTAGGTCCTTTTAGCTGACCTTTGATAATTAAAAGTGAAAATTGACCTTTGGAGGAAAATAAACATAATACAATATAGCTGAAGAAGAATGATGAAATCACATAAACAGAATACACCACTATGCTCTAAATGCATTCTAGAATGCAATGATGAAAACTAGAATAATATATTACCCCTAAATTTGTCTTAGGCAAAATCATACCCCATAATAGGCGACTTCAATAATGCAAGGTGAAATCATGCCCCATAGAAGACCGAGCACGATTTCACAGAAGTGAGATGAAACATCTCGAATTGAAGCGAAATAATGAAACTAAGATGCATCGAACAAAATCAAACATGCAACATAATGCTTTCACCTAGAAAAGAGTGAGGAAGTAAGCAAAAATGTTTGAGATCTCCCAGGTAGTCAATCTCTCCTTAGGGCTTCAACAACAATCCACCAAGAGCGAGCAACAACAATCCAATACAGTGAACAATCAATCAAACTCCACACTTCTAAGTTGCTTGTGAAAGAAGAAGAATAAGGATGCATACCAAGTAAAAAACTTTGCGAGAAATCAAATTTTAGCGAGCAATAAATCATCAATCCTTAGAATATCGATTATGTGAGCATGTATAGTGTTGTGTTGTGTTTGAAAAGTGAATTCAAACCCTCCTTATATAGCATATTTGAAGGTGAAAAGAGCTAGAAAACCAAGGAGGGTTGACTTAAAACATACCAAGCCCAAAAAAATAAGGTTTCAACATGTCAAACCCTAAAAAGGTAAAATCATGCCTCGTTAGGGCCGACCGTGATTTCACAATGCGAAGTCGCACCCCATCAAGGATCGGGTGCGATTTCACATAAAGAGGAAAAAAAGGGAAAAAAAGAGGGGGAAGGAGCCTTACCCTTGCCCTAGGCAAGTCTAAGGGGTCCCCTAGAGGGCTCAAGGAATATTTCCCACTAAAGTGGGTCAATTTTTTGTGTCGACACATCATATAAAAAAACTGTATTTTTATCTCCTTTTAACCAAGTTTGTCTCAATTTTAATCTCTAAAATTTCTTTTCCTTTCTCAAAATATTATGAAATTCACTAAGCAACTCCCTTTCATTTGATCTTGGATTATTGCTCTCACCTTTTTGGAATTTTAAAATTTCTCTTTTAATTGTTCTTTCTTATCAAAAATATGTTTTAAAGTGTTTTTGTTTTGTTCTTTTAATCTAGATGTCATTGATTTAATTAGTTTTGGAAGTTTATATGGCCCACTACTACCAAAATAATTTCATGTATGTACTATCATATCAACAAATTGAGGATGGCCTTCCCAAATTACTCATATTTTAAATATGATTCTTTTTTTTAATTCACTTACCTTCATTTTCACTCTTAATGGCCAGTGATCTAAACCAATCCTTGTCAAGTTATTAATTTTAGCACAAATCTCTTCATGTAGCCAAAGATCTGAGAGTATGAATTCATATAATTTTCCTTCTATTAGGTTATTGCCTATCCTTTTTTTGGTCCATTTATAGTTGTCCTCTTCAAACTCAACCTCCCATAGATTATTATTTTGAATAAAAACTAAGAATTCTCTCATACTTTGGGTTATTTTCCTAATTTCCCTAAATTTTTCATCCAACTTAGTTATGGCATAAATATATCTTGTTATCATGAATTGGGTACCTTGGTCTTTACTTCTCATAAAGGCTTCAATCCCACTCCATAATTTTTATTATCCTAACTAAGTTGTAGGACCATAGACATTGATAAGGATGAAATAAATATCTGCAAAGTAGCATGTGACTAATGAGGCTATCCAATACCTAGTTTTATGAATGGTTTCATAGGATGTTCTAATTGGATTCCAACATGTTAGAATTCCTTGTCTTACTCCTAAATATACAACATACCATTCACATCTTTCCCATTCTACTTTCATAGTTTTTAGAACTTCTTCCTTTGTCATTTTAGTTTCTTGGATACAAAGAATATCAGGATTATTACTTAAATAGAGGTCCTTGATATACCTTTGCTTTGAGGGGGTATTAGCACCCCTTATATTCCATGAGGTGGTAATCATGTCTCATTAGGATTTTTTGGCCCCTCTTGCAAATTACCAATATCATTTTGTTGTTTGGTAAAGAGAAGTTAAACCAATTTAGATTTTGTTCATTTCTCTATGTTTGCTCTTGCTTCCCTAATTCTTGCTTGATAATTTGAAGGTTTTCCTCTTTTTGTCTTTCCAGTACCAAGACTAGGTCTTATTATTCTATTCCTTACTATTCTTTCAAAACTTTCCTTTTCATTATATTTATCCTCTCCTAGCCCTACTAATGAAGCTTTTGTCTTATCCCAATCATTTTTTGGTATTTCCTTTTTAATGGTAGAGATATTAATATCTAACAATATATTTTCTCTACCACTTTTCTTCTCTTGAATGGTGCATGGTACTTCAAGAGAGTCTTCCAAATCTGATGAGGTACATTCCTTAGGTTTAGAAGGAATATTCATCCCTAAATTGATATCATATTGAGTAGATGATTCCTTGTTAATATTTTTATCTTGTTGTACCATACCCTCTACGCTATTATTTGATTTTTCTTCATAGGATAAAGCCTCAAAATAATTGGTATTTCTTCCAATATCATTATAATTGGTATTTCTTACAATATCCTTACTTACTGGTCTCCACTATTTATTTACTTTCATCTATCTGGACCTATTTTTTGGATGTTGAAAACCATCCTTATCCATATCCATTTGTAAGTTTATATTGTGGTTTTTTACATATGTTTATGTTGAACTCTTCTTGGGGTATGATATTTCAATATGCCCCACCTCATGACATCATCTACATCTTAAATATATATTTTTATAATCCATGGTTTGGATCCACAACTTACCCCCATACTTAAGAATGATTTATTCTAGTAAAGGTTTACTAATATAAAGCATGACCAATATCTAGGCATAAATAGCTAAGAATTCATCTTTTGTAGTCTTTTAAATCTCAAGGAATTATCCCAAAGTGTTGTATATTCCCTTGAAGATGTCTATTTTCTAAAATTCAATGTGTAACCCATACATCTATACCTAGACTATACTAGGGATAAATTTATATTTTTAGGTGCAAAGCCTTTATACCAACAAGTAAGGAACAGTCTTGCTCTTTCCATAAACCAAGGATAGCCTTTCATGATTCTATCTCTTTCCTTATTAAAACATAAAATGGATAGGAAGAAATATTTAGGAAGAAAGGATAGACTCACTCCTGGATACTCTCATCTCCTATTTGTCCATTTTCTTATAATCAAATCCCTTGGCCAAGACCCATTAAATTTACCAATGATAGTCTTATATTTGTGTTAGAGGTATTATATTATTTGGTACCATTGAGTACTATTGTAAATATTTATATTAGTAGTGTTTATGTATCATGTAAGTTATGAGTTATAGTTGTCAAGTGTGCGAGTGTCATGTGTGGAAGTGAAGAGTCATATGAATTGTGTCAAGATTAGAAGTAGGAGGTTATGTAATTATGAGAGTCTTTGTCATAAAATAAGGCATGTGAAAGGTTGAATCTCCCATGAGTTTGAGGAAAGCAAAATTCAGGAGTATTGAAGAGTTTCTATGTAAAGCTATATATTGGAGATAAAGCTCCATACAATGTAATCGAATGAAGTTTGTAATGAATTTTTTTATTAAGAATTTTTTTATTAATAATAAAGTGTTATTTTGTGCAATATTGGGAATTTGAGTGTGTGATATTATTTGCAAGTAATTTTATGATCCTAGAAACCTGGACCTGTGATATCTTTGGGATCATTTGCTAATAGTGGTATCAAAGCCACTTTAGCTAGCCTTATCCAGGGTGGAGAGAGAGAGGAAGAGTGAGAAGATTGAAGGAGAAGAATATGATATTTATGGAGAAGATATTGAAGTGAAGAGTTACTAGAAGTAGAAATTTTTGAGGAAGAAGATTTGAGGCAAAAGGAAAATAGGATAGAGGAAAGAAGAAGAAGACTAAAGGAAGCAAAAAGTTGGAGGATTATAGGGAAAAGTTTGTTGAGAGATATTTGTTGAGGATAATTTTCTAGGAATCGTACGAGTGCAGTATCAAGAGCACCTTCACCTATGTGAGAGAGTTTGGAGTAGCAAAATACATAGCAATTATTTTTTTAAGGAACATATGTTGGTTGATAGCAGCAGAGTGAAGTGATTTCATATTGCAGTAGCATGAGTCAAACGTAGTAGAGAGAAGTATACAATGAAGGAGTTGGGGGATGCAGACCTAGAGATAAAATTTTGAGCTATAAGTGTAGTCTAAAGCCAAGAAAAGTGTAAAAAAAATGAGGAGTTTCAATCTAAGTCTCTAGAAGCGGACTAGTCGAACTATAATAACGCTTACTAGAAATAGGTAGAGCACATAACGCTTATTCCAAATACCCTAAATTTGATATGAAGTGGGACATATAAGAGATTAAGGTAAAGTCTTAAATATTAAAGATTATTAAAGGGTACATTCTGGGCACTTTATTTATTATTTTTATTAAATTCAAGAGTTATAAGGATTTGAAAATAAATTTGGGACATATAAGATATTACTAATTATATTAAACTTTGGGAGATAAAAGGATTTTTTAAGGAATGAATTAATGAATGGGAGATATAAGGAAATAAAATCATTTATCTAAATTTAAAATTTGATTGAGATTAAAAAATAATTAGGAGGAGATTAAATAAAATTATTTTGTAATTAAATGAGATTTAAATTGAAGATTAGAAATTGAAATCTGAGGAAGAATTCAAAATTAAAATTTTGAAAGTTATAATAACTAGAAAAAATAAATAAGACATGACAATGTTTAAATAATAATATGATGCAAATTCGGGTAGAAATCATTGGTATATTGACTTAGGGGCAAGCAGACATATGATTGGAAATAAACAATGGTTTAACACTTTTCAAGAAAAATGTGAGAAACTAGTTGCTATAGCAGATGATAGGACATATGAGGTCAAAGGAGTAGGAAATATATTAATCAACTTGTCTAATGGAGAATGCATGATTAAAAATGTGTTATATGTGCTAGGACTAACTGCTAATCTACTCTCAATATCTCAAATGATAAATCAAAACTTAGTGGTTGAACTTAAAATTATTGAAAAAAAATGAAATACATCATTACTATAGAGGAAAACTCATAGCCACTAGATCTTTCACAAATGGTCTATTTACTCTTGATACCCTATCAAATAGAAGGAATTGAATATGAAGAAACCTTTGCACGTATAGAAATAATGACTAATATTCATACATTATATGCATTAGCATCACAACTTGGTAGGAAACTACATCAAATGGATGTCTAGAGTGCATTTCTTAGTGGTGATCTTGAAGAGGAGGTATATATGATTCGGCTAGAAGGATTTATCATCAAGGGACAATGAAAGGTTTGCAAATTAAACAAGTTATTATATGGATTAAAACAAACCCTAGAGCATGATACATTAAAATTAATGATCATTTACTATGACACAATTTCAAAAGGAGTGCATCAGATTCAAATATTTATACAAAAAATTTGGGTTAGAGAGAATTATTCTTGTGGTCTATGTCGATGATATAGTAATCATAGGAGGTTCAAAGAAACTAATATATGAGGTTAAAAATTACCGAGAAAGGGACTTTGAAATGACAGATCTAGAACTTCTACAATACTATCTTGGTTTAAAAATTTATCAAAAAGACAATAACATCATAATAACTCAAAGTATGCAAAATCATTATTGGAAAAATACAATAATGAAAAAATATAAATCTAAATATACTTCAATGGAACAAGAGCTACAATTATCAAGAGATGATGAGTCAACACTAGTTTCTGCTACTATGTATTGAAAACTAATTGGGAGTATTATGTATTTAACAAATACTAGACCTGATATTGTTTTTATTATAAATTATCTCTCTAGGTATATTCAAGAGCCTAGGAAAATTCATTGGAAAGCTATGAAGAGAGTACTACAATATATCAAAAAAACCATATAATATGGATTAGAATACAATAGAAATGATAATTTTTACTTATAGGAATATTTAGATCCTAACTATGTTGCATCTATAGATGATAAAAAATCAGCATTATGATATGTATTTCATCTTGGGTTAGGATATATTTCATGAAATATTAAGAAACGACATACAACAATCCTCTCATCAACATAAGAAAAATATCATGTAGCAAGAGATGCAGTATGTGAAGCACTTTGGTTACAATACATTTTATCAGATATATGGTTCAAAAATACTCTTACAATACTAAATTGTGATAATCAAGGAGTTCTCAAATTAATAAAAAATCTTGTGATTCATGAACTAACAAAACCTATTGAAGCTTAATGTCACTTTATTAGAGATCATGTTTTGGACCATTATATTTAGATAATATATGTTCCCAGTAAAGATCAACTTGTGGATATTTTTACAAAAGCACTTGGATGAAACAAGTATAAAATATTTCATAGCCATCTATGTACAATAAAATATCTTCATACCAAATAATTTTATATGAGAGGATGTTAGAGATATTACATTATTTGGTACCATTGAGTACTGTTGTAAATATTTAAAATAGGAGTGTTTATGTGTCATGTGAGTTATGAGTTATAGTTGTTAAGTGTGAAAGTGTCATGTGTGGAAGTGAATATTCATGTGAGTTTTGTCAAGATTAGAAGTAGGATGTTATGTAACCATGAGAGCCTTTGTCATAACATGAGGCATGTAAAAGGTTGCATCTCCCATGAGTTTGAGGAGAGCAAAAGTTAAGACTATTGAATATTCTTTATGTAAAGCTATATATTGGAGACAAAGCTCCATGCAATGCAATCGAATGAAGTTTGTAATAAAATTTTGTATTAAGAGATTTTTTATTGTCAATAAAGCATTATTTTGTGCAATATTGGTATTGTGTGTGTGAGATTATTTGCAAGTCATTTTATGATTCTAGAAACCTAAACCTGTGATACCTTTGGGCTTATTTTCTAACACTTTGAGTAATGAGGATCGTTGCTCTATGAGGTCCTCCCTAACCTATACTACTAGGGATGATTCTAAGGATTTAGCTATAAATAGGTCCAAATTTCTCAAATTCCTTCATATGACTACTCATTCTAAAACTATTCAAATTCTGTGTGAGTTGGTAAGAATCATCTTGTTACAAAACTTTATTTTCATAAACATAGATCATTCACCATTATACAAAAATATCAAATCATTGATCCACAAATAAGTATCCACAATAACAATCCATAATTGAGAGAGAGATAGATAATACCCTTAAGTAATTAAAACACCATTAATAATCCTCAAGGAAGGAAAAACTCCACAAGATCTCCCAAGATGAGAGTTCCACTTAAGGAGGGCAAAGTCCCATAAGCCACTTCATGGGCAAATACGATTACATATGATTGATCTCCATGATGATTACAATGACAAATATCTCTTCTTTATATATCCATCTTCTAATTCTACTTTGGGTATCCTACTACTATTATAATATTATGTTATATTATAATATAATATTATAATACAATCAACCTTGTGTTACGTGTGGCCCATGCCAACCCTTATACAATATAATAATATATCCTCAAATATATATTCCTAAGTACCCTAACATGCCACCCTCCTTACAAATGTTCCATCCTCAAAACATATGAAGAAACAATATAATATGATTTGCTAAGCAATGTTAGCAACTAGTACCAATATCGATCATCCATCCATCCTAGTGAAACACGTTGATGTTGGTATGTCATTTTTTCACTTGAGTATCCAAATTTGCTTCATTGGCTCTATGCATCTACTGCTATATTTTGAAAATTTGAATGATGGTTCCACTTATTCCTTGATGTTGATGAACCACTCTAAAAACTATGATTACTATGCTTTCTCTTCCAAACACTACCTATGGGTATTTTTGGACCACTACCCACATGCACTTTGGTAAAAATGTGTTGAAGATGAATGATTGTGTAATATGGAAATCCCCAATGTAAAATTGACCAAGTATGGAGATGATCGAGAATTTTACACCCAGATAGGGCCCGACACAACCCTGGATATCTGGCCCTATCATGGAGTGTAAATCCACTAAGTTTTGGATATGGTCAAGAATTTTGCACCTAATCAAATCTCGGATTGGCCCCAAAGACCCAACACCACAAAGGAGTTCAAATATACCAAGTCCTAAAGAGGCCAAAAGTTGTCTTGAATCAGGACCTGGAAGGGGCTTGAACATTTGGTCAGAATAGGAAGTTTGTAGTGATCAGAAGAATTGTACTTGATTGGATCCTGGTGAAGTCTTGAATGTCTAGCCTATCTAGGGGATACCATTGGTTTACACCCAACTGGAGCTCGGGGTGGTTTGAAAGTTTTAGATCATACATACAAAAAAATGACCAAGTCTCAGAAGTACCAGAGGAATCATGCTCATCAAGATACCAGAGGTCCAGCCCACAGAGGAAGGATGATTTTGAATTATTTGCACCCAACAAGGACTCAAAAATGACAAACTACCCACCTAGAGATCAAAGGTAAAAAAAGGTGGAGTCTAGAGGATATCGAATGATTTTTTGGTTACCATAATCCAATTTTGGAGGCTCAAAATATTCTTACCCAGATGGGTACCCAATCGTCGGCCTAATACTAGAGGTTGATAGTTAATGAGAAAAAAAAATGTTGATGTTGATGAAGCCCCATTTACCTAGTTGGAGTCCTCCAGGATCCTGAATATATGATATCATGACTTCACAATGCATAAGCATGGTAGTTAGCCCAACCAAATTTAGTTCTAGATCACTTGCATGAGTATTATAACCATATTAGAACAATTGGAGGATAATATCATATATCAAAATAATCTTAGTTATGTGGTTATCATAATAGCACCATACGGGTGATAGGGCAGCTCAACCAAAAATGATTAGTGAAAAGTGATGAACCAAATGCAAGCAGCAAGCTCAGCACTACCCGGTATAGCACATATGTTGGCCAAGCTAGCAGGCTATAATAAGGTAGTTGGGGCAGCCATACTTCCCAATAATCCAATTAGCTGGCACCCCCTCTAACACAACATCATTCTTTTTATAGAATAATGATGCTTTTTAATAATTATGGGATTGTAAAATGTCTATATATACAAGGATGTAGAAGTAAAACTGGTTGGCTCTTAGGTGTTTACAATTCATATGTAAGGATTGTTAGAAATAGATTCTATTCCATCATTTGGATTATGTAAATGTATCTTCCAAGGTACATACTTATATTACTTTAGGGGTAAGTTATCTAGTTACTTCATGCAATGTAATAAGTGCACAAGTGTCAATGTGCAAGTGTACATGTGCAAGTTGTCCCTTACACAACTAGATAGAGTGTTGGCCAAGTATCATATTTTATCTATATAAGAATGGCCTCATAGATAGATAGATATATATAGAGTGTGAAATATAGAGTGTTATAGATAGAGAGTCAAGGGTATAGTGTAGCATAGTGTGTGACACGATCCATTGGTGATGGATGCAATGTAGTTCAATAGATTTATATTGGAGTGTTCATTTCCTCCATAGCTACATTGTAATATTTTATATTTTGATCATTTAGTACAATTACTTTCTTTCATATTATTCTACATCTCGTGATTGCTATCTCTCCATACTTGCTACATCAAAAGCTAACAGTGGTATCAGAGCTATGATAGATCTAGTTTGTGTAGATCTATAGGAAAGCCACCATTATCATTGAGTCTAATAATTTTGATAAATTGATGCATCGTTGTACTAGCCACTATCAAAATTCCTTAGAAAAATCTAGATGGTAGAATAAGAGAGATTCATGAGTGAGGACTGAAAGAAGTCTCAGTTCAAGGAAATACTAAGATTACAATTGACCAAAGTCTTTCCACAAGAGTTTTAGGAAAAACCATGAAGACTAGGACTTAGGATGCAAGCCATAGGATTGATAGATCATTTAGTGAGGATTATCCAAGATATCTGTAAATTTGCTAACTATTACCTAAAACTTCTTTTGTTTGAAAAAACTATTTCTCATAGGATTGGGACTCCTACGATATAAATCTAGAAGACTCCAACTTTTTTGCCCAAATATTGGCATACCCTCATAGTGCAAAGATTGGTTCTTTGTGCAAGAGAAGAATACTATGAAAGAATACTTCTTGTGAAGAGTTATGGCGAAGTCAGGAGACTAAAGATCTCCATTTTTTAATCAAAGAACTTCACAAGTTGAAGAACAGGCCATAAAAGCCTTGATATAAAATGCCATATAATCCTTGTATAAGAGGCCATAGGAGCCTTGAAGGAGAAGCCACATAATTCTTAATACCAAAAGGCCACATGAGCCTTGATACTAAAAAATGCCATAGTAGCCTTGGTACTAAAAAAATATCATAGAAGCCTTGATCCTGAATTTGAAGAGAATATCTAACTCAGAAGCAGACTAAATATTTTATTACTAATACTTTGTTGCAAGGAAAGAAGATTCAGTGAGTGGCGAAACTTCCTATAAGAAAGTGAGGAAGGGTATCTTCTTCAGAATCAATTCAACACTTGAAGTAAAATCAAAGAGATCAGAAGAAGATATCATTATAAACCTTCCAGTCAAGGAAGGAGAAAGAGAATAAGGACTAGGTAAGTCTTGCTCAAATTTAGAAGTAAAAAAATTAGATATCCAGAGGAATATCTCATCACCAACACTTATAGGAGTAGAATATTAAAAAAATGTCTTAAGGAAGACCATCAGGTGCTGATAGATCATAGACCTTGAGAAGGTCTTATCCAACATTCAAAAAAAAGCTAGGATGGCCATACTAAAGATATGATCAAAGGAGAACTAACTAGAGAAATCCACCATCAAGGAGAAGCCTCTGATAGTGAAGGACTTGGAATAATTATCATCATCCAACAACAAACCCAAGAGAAGAAGAATTTGGAAAGGAGTGCCAAATCAGTAAAGAAGAATTTGGCAAGGAGTGCCAAATCTTAGAAGAAGATCCTGCTTGAAGTTAGAAATCAAAAAGATGACTTGAAGACAGAAGAAGCTCACCAAATATTGAAGATTTGAAGATTACCTCTCACATAAAGAAGGCATCACTTTAGAGATAAAGACTTCTCGAAATATGCATCATAAGGAGAAGAACAAAAGAGGAGAACAAACCATCAAATCCTAGGCTCGTAAAATAAAGGTCGAGACCATAATTTGGTCAAGAAGGGGCTATTCAAGATAGTCTACAAATAGTTGCAAGGACATTCTCGTAGCAGCAACTTGGTGATTCTAGACACCAAGATATACATCCTCTACGAAAGTGATAAAATAGCTACAACAAAAATGTATGCAACTTTCTAGTGCAAATAGATTTATTAATTCATCTACCTACTAGATTTTTTAGATGCACTAACATTTGGATTAAAGTTGCAAATAGAAAATTGAATTGCAGTCTTCAAAAGTGTAAAAATAAAAAGTTCTTTTTAAGATTCATTTGCACTTTTATTAGGAGTTGATTAGATTTCAAAAATAGTTTCTATCAACTACCTATTATCTATTTTGAAAAATAAAAAGAAGACTAATCTCTACAATATTAGTTGTAGTAAAATTTTAGAATAACTCTTAAAGATTCATTGTAGGTTATTCATGATTAGTTTCTAATAAATTCTTAGTGCATTAATTTGAGATTTTATCAGAGTGATAAAGTGTAATATTAGTGCATTAAAAGTGAAAAAACTTGTACTATTACACTACTCTCAAAAGAAATTAGTTTTGTGTTCTTGAAGGGTACAAAATCTAATTTGTATCAAGTTTCTAAAGGTACTATTAAAGCATAGAAATCTGCAACTTGTAGTGGTCTAAAGAAGCCACCTAAAAAGGTTAGAATCCTCCATAGCCTGTAGAAGAACATAACTAACCAAAAATAGAAATAGAAGCTTTATAGGATGAGACTTGGTGAGTCACGAATCCAAAAGCATTAAAGGATTGAATGCAAGAAAAGAATTGCAGAAAATAAAAAGCTTCTATCTATTGTTATATAAGCTTGGAATTGTTATCTAAGTGACCAAGCAAAAATGAGGAAGGTGTCTACTTATAAAATACAACCTCAAAACCCTTGTATTGTAGGAGAAAAATTTGCCATAAAATCAGAGTTTCTAATCTGAAATAAGAGTGCAAAAGAAGGTGCATCAAAGGAAATTTATGTACATACTATAGTACATCTTGTAGCACCATTTTAATCTAGTTTTTTGCAATCTAAAAACATATTTGAATCTATCCCAAAAAGGGACAATAAACATAGGAAAAACAGCCAAGAAAGGGTTAAACGTAAGAACTCTTCCTAAGCTATAGAAGCCACTCAAATGGGATCATCATGGACAGTTGAACCTATAGAAGACACAACATAAAAGAAGATCAAGCAGTGTACAAAGTAGAAGATAAAGCAAATGGACGTCAAAGGAAAGGAGCATTCGTATAAAAGCATTTCTATATTTAGTAAATGCTAATAGTGGAGTAAAGCATCAAGGAGTCTTCATCTAAGTGCTGCCATTCGTACTCCATTCAAGGGCCACCAAATCTACTCCATATCTCCACCAAAGCTCTACCATATCTCCACCATAGCTCAACCATTAGCTGGATATACTTGAGCATCTACATAAAACAACAAGGATTAAGGTGGAAAACGTGTTGGAGATTCTTCATATAAGAGTTTATAGAAAGAAAGGCATGCAACTGCCACTTGTCATCTTTTGAAAGATACTCTATAACGCTCACAAAGGAGACGTTACACTTCTTGGTGCCCATACTCCAAATAGTGGAGTTACATACAACTTGACATACATTATAGGAAATATAGCTTAGAAACATTGAGGAAGGAATGTTACTTGGACAACACTCAAGAAAGAATAAAAAAATATTTTCAACTCAATAGTGGCACTTGTCATGAGCAGTGGAGTGAGTTGGGCACCTCCACCAACCAAATGAGAGCTTCCATGAGTGTTTATAAACTCATACAATGACACTTGTCACTCCTCCTATCTTGTACTAAAGATGGTTTGAAATTTTGAAATAAAGCATAGTAGTTGGAAACACCACAAGCATTAGCAAGCATTAGTGGAAGCTACTTGGCAAATGCTCGATAAGAGCTCGAGCGCTACATAATGGATCGATGGTAGATGCTTGTTGGTCAAAATGACCACATCCAGGGGAGTAAGGAGTAGTCTTCTCAAAATTTCACTAAGTAAAGAGAAAAAGTCATGACGATGTGACATTTTGAAGCCAAGAGGCCAAGCGAAGGGAAAAGTCATGACAGCACGACATTTTGAAGCCAAGGGGCCAAGCAAAGGGAAAAAGTCATGACAACGTGACATTTTGAAGCCAAGAGGCCAAGTGAAGAGAAAAAGTCATGACAGCATGACATTTTGAAGCCAAGGGGCCAAGTAAAGAGAAAAGTCATGACAATATGACATTTTGAAGCCAAGGGGCCAAGTGAAGAGAAAAAGTCATGACAACGTGACATTTTGAAGCCAAGAGGCCAAGCGAAGAGAAAAGTCGTGATGGCATGACATTTTGAAGCCAAGGGGCCAAGAGAAGAGAAAAAGTCGTGATGGTGTGACATTTTGAAGCCAAGAGGCCAAGAGAAGAGAAAAAGTCATGATAGCACGATATTTTGAAGCCAAGGGCCAAGCAAAGAGAAAAAGTCATGATAGCACAATATTTTGAAGCCAAGAGGCCAAGTGAAGAAAAAGTCATGACAGCATGATATTTTGAAGCCAAGAGGCCAAGCAAAGGGAAAAAGTCATGACAACATGATATTTTGAAGCCAAGGGCCAAGCGAAGGGAAAAAGTCGTGATAACGCGACATTTTGAAGCCAAGAGGCCAAGTGAAGAGAAAAGTCATGATAGCATGACATTTTTGAGTAAAAGATAGTTGGACCATGATGCCTCTAAGGAGATAAAGGTAGATTACTGTAACAAGAAGATCTTAACCATTTCTAGTTGAAGATCCCATGCTCTCCTAACTACCACTCTACCAGAATGAGCCTACGGGCATACTATTGTAACAACTTTCAATTTTTTTATTATGTAAAACTATTATATATAGGATGAGCGACCCAAACAAAAGGTTAGCTCTTAGATGTTTACAAGGCAATGTACATAGAATTCTGAAAGTTAATAAAAGATTATCCATTCTAGTTTTTGGCTCACTAGTGTTATTATCAAGTATGTATGGATTGTTAATTGCTATGTAAAGTTAGGTTGAATATAACTTGCTTTAATTCTTATTCTGAATTTCTATGGTAAAGTTTTGCTAACTCTAAAATTAACCATTCCAATAGGCTTATGCTTGAGTAGATTTACACCAGAGGATTAGTTACTCTATTTTGATGGTTCAAATAGATGCTTCTCTATAAAAGGTTGTTAAAGTTGCTTTGTTATTATCTAATATGTACCATTTAAATGCTTCTAGAAATAGCTATATTTCCCTCTCTTTATGCATTTACTTCTCTCTCCTTTTCCCAAAGAAGCAAGGAACCAACCTCCTCTGGAGATTGAACCGGGTAAACTCTATTTTAACCCGATCTTTCAATGTTGGCAAAGTCTTGGGTGCAAACGTAACCAAAGGTAGATTTTGCTCCAATAATTTTTGGCATGCCCGATGGGACACAATCCCACATAGTATATAGATCAAAGTTCTGGTGATTACCTTTGCCCTATTTATTTTTTATGAATCACCTGGTGACTCCACCCAAGAAAGGAACCCTAAGAAAGCCTTTACCTACTTTTTGGTTGAATACCATATTTTATGATAACCAGATCTAAAGCAAAAAATTTAGAAGAGCCCATCGAGTTCTTCGAATTACACCTTGGTAGCCTCAGAGCTAATCCTATTTTAGTTGCTAGAACAACTTCTTCATCTACTATCAATACAAGATACACAAATCTTTCCCCTACAACCTTCCCTAGTACTATTGCTAGTGGAACGTTAACTCCAGCTACCCATATACCCATAATATCTGGTAGAACCATAACTACAATGGTCATAAATCAACCAAATATACCTTACCCTTTATGGAACCATACAGGCCCCCTAAATCTAGCAGCTCAACACCCGATTCCAGTAGTGGCCTTGAAAGCATTACCCTAGTATGATGGTACTAGAAAGATGGCCTATGAACACTACCAAGATGTAGCAATGCTCACCCCGATACATAACATCACTAAAGAAGATGTTATGATAAGATTGCTAGTCATTTCCTTGAAAGGAAAAATGCTCTATTGGTACAGAGCCCTCGACAACCAAAGTATATCTACTTGGGCCCAACTTGCCGGTAAACTAGTAGAAGAGTTCAATGAACATGTAGATCCATTCTCCCTGCTAAATCAGTTTACCATTATCCAAAAGCACCCTCAAGAAGAGATAGTCGACTTTAACATCAGATTCAATCAAACTTGGTAAAGAGTACCTGATGGATTGAGATCGACAGATGAACAATCAATGTATTACTATCTGAGGGCTTTCAACTCAGACATAAGTATGGCTATCAGGAAATCCCAAATATTTACCTTCCCAAAGATTTACCAAGAAGCTCAAAAGGTAGAAAGAGATCTGATTGCTATTGGAAGGTTCCCTACAAAAATGATAATGCCTATTTTCTTAGATCTACCGCAAGCATCAAATACTACTTTCCCAACTCTTGCTCCCACTTCTAATACAAGTCTCCCTAAATGGATTGGGCAGCCTAATATCCCAGTGATACAGGCACCTCTCACTCCTCCAATGCTTCCTACCATTCCTGCACTTCCTATAGCGATAGTTTCATCAACTCCAGATCTTCCACTTGTAGCTTTACAAGATCTGCAAGCATCCATGAAAACTCTGACGAATAAGATGACCTCAATGGAAAGAAGAGAAGTAGAAAGAAATTTCCAACCAAGGAGGTTTCCATAAGTAACAAAAGATCAAGCCTCCACAAGTGGTAGAAACCATGATAAATCTAACGTGGTTTACGCCAATGAAGATAGTGAACCCACTAACACTTCAATAGAGTCAAACTTTTGGTGTTCCACATGTAATGATCCACATGGTAAAACTTCTTGTATGATTCATCAACATCATGTCCAGAAGATAGCTATTGAAAAGGCTGAGAAAACCCTCAAGGGTCAGGTTAATATGATCAGAGAAGAGAATCAAAATTTCATGATGCCTTCTATTGAACAAGTAGTTGTTCTAACCAGATCGAGAAAGAAACCCTTGCAAGTTGATCCCCAAGAGCTTAACCCCTTGAAAGTGCCTTCACCTATAAGGGACCCTATTGAGAAAAGAACCTCCTACGAGAAAGCTCCCCAAAATTCAGGTCAGAAAGGAGCAGAAACTCGTAAAGAAGCACCTCGACAGAAGGAAGTAGAGATGCAAGAACAAGCTAGAGATAAATTGAGATACCCCTCACTGACTAAGCATCAAAGGATAGATGCTACTCAGGGGTACAAGAATAAGTATGACACAATTGTAAAAGAGAAAAGTGTCGAACCCCTCCCATTCAACATAGTCGAAGAAATGAAGAAAACTCCCTCCAAAGCAACTATGTATGAAGCTTTGCAGCTTCTAGGATAGATTGATTTATTGCAAGAATCCTTGAGATCTATGAAAAACAAGAATAGAACCCCAACTCAGTTAGATTCTGCACAAGCTAGCCTAACATCCACTTCAAGAAAAAATAGACCTCCTCCCTTCTATCTATCTCTTCAAATGGAAGGATGGGTAGTACATAACTGTATGATAGACTCTAGAGCTGCAACCACTATGATACCCAAGGTAGTATGTGACATCATGGGAATGGAATACACAAGGAGCAGTCCTAGTGTCTTGCAATTAGATGGAACCCCTATCAAAACTATAGGGGTAATTAAAGATATCCCAATAGTTCTTCACAGACTACCTCAACTCACAATTATACAAGAGGTAGTAGTAGTGGATCTAGAACCTTATTTTGGGATGTGTCTCTCCAGAGAATTCACTACCAAAATAGGAGGATATTTATCATTAGATTTCTCACACTTGGAAATCCCATTCAAGGGCAAAAGAGTGAAAATATTTAATGAGAAACCTTTGAATTTTCACATTGAAAAACTTGAAGAGGAAGGTAAACATGCCACCACGATGAATATGATGATAGAGGAACTGGAAGACTTGAAATTGATGGAGGAAGCTCTAAATGTGTTGCAAGAAGAAGACCAGTTCTCTCTCCAAGACTTCAATGCCATGATCAAAATAGATATGGGGAGCTACACAATTGTAAAACTTAAGAAAAGCAACCCCACTCCTCTCCCTCAAGTAGACCAATCTACTAATCAACTATGGAAACTTTTCTTCGATGGTGCTAGATGCAAAAATGGAGTCGGAGTAGGTATTGTTCTAATCTCTCCAATAGGTGAAGAGAAAGTTTTTTCTTATCGATTAACCTAGAGTTGCACTAACAATGCAGCAGAATATGAAGCACTCTACTTAGGCCTTAAGAAAGCTGAAAATATGGGTATCAAACAACTTCAGATCTTTGGAGACTCTGAATTAATAGTAAATCAGGTCACTGAGAAATGTGTAAGCAAGCAACATTACCTTAAGGCTTACAGGAATAAGGTTTGGGACTTGCTAGAGTCCTTTGAATATTTAAACCTCAAAGCAATCCCAAGGGAAAAGAACACTCATGCAGATTTATTGGCTTCAGTAGGGGCAAATTTTTGCCCTATCAGCAACGTCATCCAGAAGTCCAAGATAGTTAGACTAATCTACAGGCCCTCCATGCCAGATAGAGATACCTTTTGGTAGGTATTCGAAAATGATGAACAGATAGTAGACTTTCTCATCCATGAGATGAATTGCTCGAATGATAGAGTGTCTAAAGATGAAGAAGATACAGGCATGATCCAGTTGAAAAACAACCACATCCCAAAAGGATTGATCACCCTCGAAAGCCTATTTGATAACAACGATAGGTCAACTGGCCATAAAATGAAAGTTGACAAGCACAGATATAGAGAAGCTCAAATGGGACCTGATAAATCCATTAAAGTGGGAGTAAACACTATAGAAGAAGAACTGGACCAAATCAGGGATTATGCAAGGAATTCCTAGACATCATAGCCTGGACTTATGGTGACCTTAAAGTCTACTCTAAAGAGACTATCCAACATACAATCAAACTTGAAGAAGGTGCAAAGCCCTTTCGACAAAAGCAAATACCGATGAATCCTAAGATCGAAGCTCTAATGAAGCAAGAACTACTAAAATTGCTTGAAGCTAAGATTGTCTACCCGATCAAGCATTCTACTTGGGTAGCTAACCTAGTCCTAGTTAGAAAAAGAATGGAGATATTAGGTTGTGCATCGACTTTCATAACCTGAAAAAGGCTTCATTAAAATATCATTATCCTCTCCCATAGATCGACCAGACCCTACATACAGTAGTAGGAGCAGAAATATTCTCACTCCTAGATGGGTTCTCTAGGTACAATCAGGTATGGGTCAAGGATGAAGATCAGTTCAAGACTGCATTCACCACCAAGTGGGGGACATTTGCCTATCAGAGGATGCCCTTTGGATTATCTAATGTTGGGGTAACCTTTCAAAGAGCAATGGATGTGGCCTTTGAGGAACTTGTCAACAAGATTATAGTGATATATCTAGATGATATGATAGTGTTCTCTCATCGAAAGGAAGATCACATTGAACATATTAGAAGCATGTTTGAGAAATACAGAGAGTTTGGCATCTCTCTAAACCCAAAGAAATCCATCTTCACTATGGAAGAAGGGATCTTACTAGGTCATGTCATTTCTAAAGTCGGGCTAGCTATAGACCCTAACAGGGTGAAAGCACTATTAGAACTCCCTCTACCCTCAAACAAAAAAGGCTTGCAATCCTTCTTCAGCCAAATCAACTTCGTACACAAATTCATAGTAGATTTTGCACAAATTATCAAACCCATGACCGAATTGTTGAAAAAGGATGTTGAATTCAAGTGGACAGACTTAAGGAAATAGGCTTTCCAAAATAAAGGAACAGATAGCCCAAGCTCCCATCTTAGTGAACCCAGACTACTCCAGAGGTTTCATATTGTATGTTGTAGGTGAACAAGAGAGCTACGCCATAGTACTCACTCAGAAAGGGCCTGACAATGAAGAGAGGCCTATAGCTTTCCTAAGTCAGACTATGCAGGAACATGAAGAGAAGTATAACTTCATTGAAAAATAAATTTATGCAATAATGAAGTCTTTAAAAAAGTTTAGGCATTTCCTTTCACAGAGTAGGACCATAGTTTATGTGGTTCACCCCGATGTTAGGAATTTCATCATACAAGGGGAACTTGGTGATAAAAGAGTTGGTTGGGTGTCAAAGATACAAGAATATGACATTGAGATCCATCCAACCAAGCTAGTAAGAGGTAGAGCACTATGTCAAGAACTCACCAAGCAAGCCTCATCAGAATACGTAGCTTGCCAAACTCAAGAAGCAGCCTCGGAAGATGATCAACCCTTAGATCAGCTTGACTGGGTCGATGAATTAATCAGGTACTTCCAAACTAGAAAGTGTCCAACAAGTTTGAATGCTTCACAGAGAAGAAGATACAGGATCCAAGATTTGAAATACACCCTATTACCTAAAGGGTTGTACAAAAAAATTTGGATGGAGTATTGCTTAGGTGTATAAAAGATGATCAAAAATAGAAGATCTTGGATGAATTCCATGGGGGCCCATTAGGAGGACACTACTCAAGAAGAACCACTACTTTGAATATCATCAGAACTAGATGTTATTGGCCAACCATTTTTGTAGACACTTTCAGGGTAACAAGAAACTATGAGAAGTGCCAGAGATACATTGGGAGAAATAGAAATGCTTCGATGCCTCTAAAATCCATTCAGGTTGAAGAACCTTTTCAACAATGGGGGTTGGATTTCATCGGAGTAATAGAGCCCAACTCATCCATTGGGCATAAATACATCCTGACCGCTACAGATTACTTCACTAAGTGGGTCGAAGCAATACCCACTAAGAAAGTAGACCAAGAAGTTGTGATGGAATTCATGGAGAGTTTGATCACAAGGTTTGGCATCCTAGATGCATTGGTCATAGACAATGACACATCTTTCATAGGCACAAAAATGATTGAATTTACATGTAAATATGGGATCTACTTGAAAACATCCTCGAACTATTATCCATAGGGAAATGGATTAGCTGAATCAATGAATAAAAACTTGCTCCGAATCTTGAAGCGGACTCTGAAAGACAATAAGAGAAGTTGGCACTCTCTGATAAACCAAGCATTGTGGGCTGATAGGATAACTATCAAGAAGTCTATCAATACCTCTCCCTACTCTTTAGTCTATGATAAAGAAGTAGTTCTCCCAATACACATAGAAATGCCAGCTTTAAAGTTGCTCAATCAAACTAGCACAGAGGAGGTAGAACCAATGGAAAATAGGTTGATCCAACTCCTGCAATTAGAAGAATAGAAAGAACAAGCCTATGACCATTATCAAAAACATATGGTCACCATGAAGAAATGGTTCGACAAAAAGGCTACTCTAAGAAATTTCAAAGTAGGAGACTTGGTTCTGAGGTGGAATGAAAAGAAAGCAAAACCCAGAAAACACCAAAAATTTGATGCATTCTAGGAAGGCCCCTTTGAAGTAATCGAAGAAAAATAGCAAAACTCCTTCCAATTGAGAAATGAATAGGGTCAGGTTCAACCCATCCCCATCAATGGCTTCCATCTGAAGTTGTACTATAAGTAAGATGTTTCCCTCTACTTTGTATGTATTATATGTAAATATGTTCTTTTTCTTTCCAAAGGCCACTTCAAGGAAAATTATCATGATTTTCATGACATTTTTCCAAAGGCCACCTCAAAGAAATTCTCATATCAAAGCCATAATTTACTCCAAAGAAAAATTATCATGATGGCATGATATTTTGGCATCCAAAGGCCACCTCAAAGAAAATTGTCATGATTTCATGACATTTTGGCATCCAAAGGCCACCTCAAGGAAAATTATCATGATGGCATGATATTTTGGCATCCAAAGGCCACCTCAAAGAAAATTATCATGATTTCATGACATTTCGACATCCAAAGGCCACTCCTCAAGAAATTTATCATGATCCATATTTTCCAAAGCCCAAGAAATCTCAATTTGATCCAAAGGCCACCTCAAAGAAAATTGTCATGATTTCATGATATTTCGGCATCCAAAGGCCACCTCAAGGAAAATTATCATGATGGCACAACATTTTGGTATCCAAAGGCCACCTCAAAGAAAATTTTCATCAAAGCAACCATACCTTTTTGTGGGAAAATTAATTTTCTTGAACTTTTAAAACCCTACTTTTCAAAGTACCATCATACCAAGTTATTGGCCCAGAATAGAGGTGACACAAATTTATTGGCCCAAGATATAGTAAAGTGATGCCATTGGCCCTCAAAAAATGGTAATGCATGGTAGTTGGTTTCTTGAAGGTGGCACATGAAACAAAGCATTTGGCAACATTCAAAATTAGTTATGGGGTGTGCACCACCAACCATAGTTAATGCATGTCACCTTGGCATGCATGCACGTCTACTTATGCCATAGAAGCTTTTTCATCGCTTCTTTATCCTCTATAATTTTTTCCTCTTGCTTGTAGCACTCCCAGATTTCCCCAAAGTTCTCCAAGCTCTGCTAAGTGCCTCCCAGGTTTTTGTATGCCAAAATTATAATAAGCAACCATGACGGCTTCTCCTCTAACCACTAAAGGAAAGCGTAGGTCAACTAAGAGTGAAAGTGGTTTCATAGACCCAGATGCACACATCACTGATACCAGGGTAACATGGAAGGATCCAGAGTAGATTCGGAAAGACATAGAAGCTAGGGTAGCGAAGAATGTCACACCATCATGCCCGAGCACATTTTCCTACCACTCCCACCTCTCCTAGTACGTTTGCACCCCTATCCACCCCTACCCTAAATTGATCAGAGCCATGGTAGAATTTTATGATGTAAAGCATATAATTGTAAGAAATTCTAAGGGAGAGGTCATATTTACTCTCGATGTCGATGTAGTTAGGGCAGCCTTCAGTTGTGGTAGAAAGCCCATAGTAAACCCTATTCCTTTTGACCCCATCAATTCGGCCAAATTTTATACCCCTACCCTCAACATAAGATTATTTCTGCAAGAACATTTGTCGAAACCTCCTCCCGAGGGGACCCTGCCAAAATCTCTGATTCCCCTATCTAAATTCAAGAACAAGGAGCTTTTCTCCATGTTGGCCATGGTAGCAGGGCTAGAATCTGATACACAAGTCTACGGATGGTAGATTGTGGTGGTACAATGCATGTCAAATCCTAAGTTCTATGATGCTTCATGTGTAGACCAGAAGATAGTGCCACTTTTCTTTGACTGGCCAACATACCTAGCCTAGAAGATGCATGTAGGCCTATTCAAGATACAGAGAGATCTCCCAGATACCTTCAGGTTTTCCTCTTACCTAGTATGGCTTTTCTTTTTCTTTCAGTCAAAAAATTTAGAATTCATCTCTACCACAACTAAGGACCAAGATGGAAACAAATTGCCCATATACGAGTGGACACCGCTCCTCTCAAAAGTAGAATCATACTACCATTTCAATATGGAATTCTTAGGTCCTACATTAAAAATTATGTATGGCACTATGCCAAGAATTCCCCAAAATATGTGAGATACTCTACAACACATTCACGCAGAAGAAGGGGATTGGTTCATTTTGACTCAAGGAGTAGTCATCAGATTATATGGCTTCATAGGGAAGCCCTTTTTACTACCATATTATGTCACTGAGTGATTGTTCACTCTAGAGTATGTGAGGTAGACTGAGTATGTAAATTATAAATTCAGCACAAGTGCTAGCAAGACTGGTACATGCCTCATGCCCTTCCAATTTGTAGGGGTATCAGTCTCAAAAAAGGGAGACCACGAGCGAATCGCTCGAACCCTAAAGAATTTGAAGTTGATTGAGTTACCATAGAAGTGGAAGTATGACCCTATAGACAAATTTGCTCAAAAATAGGCCACCCTCAATCAAACTCCCTTTAAAAAATTTCATGCATCAAATAGGCAGATTGATAGATAGGGCAGAAACAATGAAGAAGATGAACCGTTAGAATGGCACATCGAGAAAATGCAACCATTAGCTCCATGGCATGACTTCTATGAGAATTTAATAGACTAGAGCCCCGACATGAACCCAACCCACAAGTTAGATGAAAAATTTATCAAAAGGATGAAGAAAAAAGGAAGGATTGGGATCATGCCAAAATCTTAGCATGGTGGCAGATGAGGTGTCAGATACAAATGCATACCAGATATGGAACAAAGATTGACAAGGATTTTTCCAAAAGGTATGATGATCACCATACCACATGGTCTAAAACTCTCATAGACAAAGTACCACTAGGCATCAATGGTATCCCTATTCAACCCATTACCAAAAAGGTAGGTACTAGCAAAAGCAAAGGAAAAGAGATTACCATCGAGCAAATAGAAGCTCCAAAGAAGGTATCTCAAAAATTCATCCCCCTTCCACATCGAACATAGATTATGATGATGATGCTCCTCTCTTCTAGAGAAAGAGGAAAGTAGAATCAATAAAGGAAGGGGAACAAAAGAAAATGAGACAAGAAGAGACACACTCTAAAGAAATAGAGGACCAAGAAGAAACAGAGGACCAGAAGAAAAGAGAAATAGGGAAAGCTCTAAACATCTCTAAACACCAAGAGACAAACGACCAAGAAGAGGTTGAAATAGCTAAAAAATCTATCCCCACAAGAGAGGCCCCTAGTAAAGAGCAAGTCCCAGCCAAAGATGCAATGGATACTAGTGATACTAGCTTGAAGAAAATAGTAGAAACTTATACTGAAGCTCCTAAAAATGCACCAAAAACTAGAGACACCAACCCACAAAAGGAATTAGGTATATCTCCTATTAACCTTGATACATCTTCTTCTTCTTCTCATCCCCAAAGGAATTCCCCTTCCCATTCTATAGATCAGGGTGATGTCTCTTCTCCCTCCATTCAATAACCTCCACCATCTCCACCATCAACCCAAATTGACCCTAAAGCATCTTTAGCTACACCCATAGATGCCCTCACTAAGCAACCAAATGTAGATGCCTCCATAGCCACCATTCCCTTTCCCTATACCACCAACTTCCCAAACTTCCAATCCATTCCTACCTCTTCTTCCAAGAGTAACCCCACAATTGCCAAATTGAAAAATTTGAAAAAGGTAACCCTAAATGTTGCTACCTAGTTGAAATCATGTAACACTCAAAGTTCCAAAGATATAGCTCACACCAGGGAAGGGATAGCCTTAGATCCCATCAACATGCAATGTTCTACCTTAAAGATGACACCACTCATCCAAAATCTCGAAGGAGAAATGACCTTAGAAGATTACCAAGCTGAGATAACCACTGAAGATATCACTCAACTACCAATGGAGGATGAGTGGGGAAATCCCAAGCTCACATGGGGATAATATACTTAAATGTTGAATATTACAAAGAGAAATACCTCAAGGCTGAACAAGCAAGAAAGCATTTGGAAGAAGCCTTGAATCAACAAAAGATAATTGAAAAGGCTTTAAAAAATGAAGCAAAAAAGTGGGAACAAATGTTCAATGAAGTGCCCCCTTTAAGGAAAAAGTAGAGAAGGTCGAGGAACAAATACAACTATTGAGCCAATAGGTTGAAGACCTTAAGAAGTAGATCTCAGATAACACCAATACAACCAGTGGGATATCTAAGGAAAAAGCCAAGGCAATCAGAAGAGAAATGATTGGAGATATCCAAAAGATGAGCATGAAAGCAAGGCCTACATTGTCATACTTGATCAAGATCAAAGAAATGTTAGGTCGGGTGGAGGATGAATTTGATACATCCATAAATATCCTAAAAGCAAGATTATCTACAACAACGAAGATCCAAGTCCTAGCCGAAAGCACACAAGCAATACTCGGATACAGAGCACGAGATGAAAAATGGTCCCAAGCCAAACTAGCTGCCAAGAACTTCTTCAAGAGGCACAAGCTGGTAATAGAAAGTGCTAAACTAATGCAAGAACTCAAGGTAGAGGCTAAGGGGATTTTGAAACATGTGAGCATAGCAGAAAACTATGACATGCCTAGCTTCTAGGATAAAGATTCTAATTTCCTAGAAGAAGATGAGCTGAAAACTTCTTGGAAGAATTTTGTAGAAGATGAATCAGAGATTGATAGTTGGGAAGAGTCGGTCCAAGAGGAACAAATATTTAGTATGGCTCAAGATATCACCCAAATCAACTCCTGCCTACATGAATTGTATATGAAGTCAAAAGTCCTATCATACGACAAGGTAGAAGAATTAGAATATTTGTACCTAACTTTCAAGGAGACTTCAGATACGGATGAAGAGACTTGGAGAAGGGCCTGTGCCACCTACAATGAAGTCATCCAAGAAAAGGACAAGTAGGAAAAGGCTAAAAAAGCCTCAGCAAGTAGTGCAGTAGCACCTGGGCAGGAAGAAACAGAGAAATCTATAGAAGAAGACACTCCCGATGAATGACTGCACAAGAGCAAGAAGCATCTTTTTGCTTGGTATCATTCCCCTTTCTCCCCTTCTTTTCTTAGTTGTTCTTTTTACTCCATTCCCCAATGGATAAAGGCTCTAGATTCTAACATTCCACTAGTAGAATTACCCTAGGAGGCACCAATAATGTTGGTCAAAATGACCACATCCAAGGGAGTAAGGAGTAGTCTTCTCAAAATTTCACTAAGTATAGAAAAAAGTCGCGATAGCATGATATTTTGAAGCGAAGGAGAAAGAAAAAGTCATGACAGACATTTTAAGCCAAGCTAAGAAGGAAAAAGTCATAACAAAATTTTGAAGCAAGGCCAAGAAGAGAAAAGTCATGACAACATACATTTTGAGCCAAGGGCTAAGTAAGAAAAAAACATATAAAAGCAAGAAGAATGATACATTTTAAGCCAAGACAGAAAGAGAAGTCATAACAACATGACATTTTGAAGCCAAGGAACCAAGTAAGAGAAAAGTCATGACATGACATTTTGAAGCCAAGAGGCCAAGCGAAGGGAAAAAGTCATGACAACGTGATATTTTGAAGCCAAGGGCTAAGTAAAGAAAGTCATGACACAGACATTTTGAAGCCAAGGGCCAAGTAAAGAGAAAAGTCATGACATGACATTTTGAAGCCAAGAGGCCAAGTAAAGAGAAAAATGTGACAACATGACATTTTGAAGCCAAGAGACCAAGCAAAGAGAAAAAGTCATGATAGCATGACATTTTGAAGCCAAGGGCCAAGTGAAGAAAAAAGTCATGACATGACATTTTTGAGTAAAAGATAGTTGGACCATGATACCTCTAAGGAGATAAAGGTGGATTGTTGTAACAAGAAGATCTTAACCATTTCTAGTTGAAGATCCCATGCTCTCTTAACTGCCACTCTACCAGAATGAGCCTATGGGCATATTGTTGTAACAACTTTTAATTTTTTTGTTATGTAAAACTATTATATATAGGATGAGTGACCCAAACAAAATGTTGGCTCTTAGATGTTTACAAGGCAATGTACACAGACTTTTGAAAGCTAATAAAAGATTATCCATTCTGGTTTCTGGCTCACTGGTGTTATTATCAAGTATGTATGGATTGTTAATTGCTATGTAAAGTTAGGTTGAATATAACTTGCTTTAATTCTTATTCTAAATTTCTGTGGTAAAGTTTTGCTAACTCTAAAATTAACCATTCCAATAGGCTTATGCTTGAGTAGATTTACACCAGAGGATTAGTTACTCTATTTTGATGGTTCAAATAGATGCTTCTCTATAAAAGGTTGTTAAAGTTGCTTTGTTGTTGTCTAATCTGTACCATTTAAATGCTTCTAGCAATAGCTATATTTCCCTCTCTTTATGCATTTTCTTCTCTCTCCCTTTTCCCAAAGAAGCAAGGAACCAACCTCCTCTGGATATTGAACCGGGTAAACTCTGTTTTAACCCGGTCTTTCAATGTTGGCAAAGTCTTGGGTGCAAACGTAACCAAAGGCATATTTTGCACCAACAATACCAATAGAATTTGGCAAAGTGATGGTGAACATTCGATACTAGTTCGGTTGTGATTCGGCATAGGCCTGAAGCAATATAGGTATAGTTTGAAAACTCTTGGTCAACCAACATTCACGGAGTGCATTAAATCCTTTGGAATCCACGATCAAGAAGAAGAGTTTATAGCCACATTCACCCAATATCATAAAGGTACACAACCTTAATTTCTTATTTGCTTTCAATTTTAAAAATGGAGTTATAAGGTTATAAGATAAGGTTGATATATTATTTAAAATCAATTTTTGTTTGAAAGCAAAACTTAGGGAATTAATATAATATTTGTAAAAATATAACTTAGGAGCAATAAGGGATTCTACTTGGAATTAATCCATTTAAAGTTTGCAAATATTAATGTGTTCTAGATTTCAAAATTTGGGAGTGATAAGGTTTTCAACTTTACACTAGTTTTTTGAAAATTAAAAACACTTGAATAAAATTCCTAAGGGTTTCAAAAGGGGTTATTAAAAACTTTTATTAAATTTAGAAATCTATGTTCTTGTCTCAGAAAAATTCTTCTTAGGGACAAAAGATATCCAACATCAAAACCTCTTCAAAATTGAAAAGTACTTAGTTTAATAGGATTATTAAGAAGATTAAGAAGTTGATTTTTGATGCTTACAAAATTTGTACAAAATAAACCAAAATTTGAACTATATATTGCTAAAGCACTATGGAATGCTCCAAAATATATCTAGGGAGTCATAATAAATTCTACAAAACTTGATAATAATATTTCTCTTAGATTGTCAAGTTGTGAAGATCTAAGCTTTCTTCAAAAACCCAAAATTAGGTATTCATAACTAGGGAGATATAAGGAAGCCTACAGGACTAATAAAGGTTTTATCAAATCAAGCTTATATACTTCAATTAGGAAATTTGTAAGATAGACTACACAGATTCTATCAATTCTAAAAATCACTATTCTTGTATGGATGAAATTTTGAGAAAAGCTTTCAACAATGAAGAACTATTCCATGAAGTAGAATTCTACTCTCAAAACCTAATAGATACTCTAGATGGATACAAGTATCTACCCTCTAATGAGTAAGAAAAATTCTCCTTATTTATTAAAGAATCAAAATAAGGTAGCTTTACAACATTGATAAACTATCTTCATGAAATTCTCTTCATAGCATGGTGGAACTCCCAAAGACTGGTTATATTTTCACCAAAAGAATGTCTGATAATTTATCTATAATTAATTGTGTGTGTACTTACTCAACACAAGAAACAAGCTGATAATAAAGAATAATATTATTGTGATGATAGACTAACTTGTTATGAAACAGATATTTCACCTGCATCAAAGAAAAATCATAGAAAAAGGAAGAAAAGGACAAGAGGGCTTTACATGAAGACTAAAGCAGTAAAAGTGGAACCAGATCAAGACTGCTTTGAACAAGCAGATAAAGAAGGAATACAATACATAGTCATTTGAAAGAAGAAGAATCAGCTCCAGATTACTCTGCATCTTATGAAGACACAGATTACCTACTGAATCTGAACACAAAGAATGCAGAGATAGAAAATAAAGTTCAGGAAGAAGAAGATCCATATTGAATACTGAAATCTTCAACACCCAAATAATGTAATACAAGGGGGTGTTATAAGTAGATTCTATTTCATCATTTGGGTTATGTAAATGTATCTTCCAAGGTACATATTTAGATTACTTTAGGGGTAAGTTATCTAGTTACTTCATGCAATGCAATAAGTGCACAAGCGTCAATGTGCAAGTTGTACATGTGCAATCCCTTGCACATCTAGATAGAGTGTTGGTCAAGTATCCTATTTTACCTATATAAGGATGGCCTCATAGATAGATAGATATAGAGTGTGAGATATAGAGTGTGATAGATAGAGATTCGGGGGGTATAGTATAGCATAGTGTGTGACACCATCCATTAGTGATGGATGCAATGTAGTTCAGTAGCTTTATATTGGAGTGTTCATTTCCTCCATAGCTACATTGTAATATTTTATATTTTAGTCATTTAGTATATTTACTTTCTTTTATATTATTCTACATCTCGTGATTGTTATCTCTTCATGCTTGCTACATCAAAAGCTAACAAGGACGAACATTACACCTTAATGCAAACAAACTACTATCTGGCCTCTGGTTCAATTCATTTATAGAGTATGTATGTATGTGTTGATGACTACATATTTATAATTTAAGCATATTGAATGTTTATGGTGATAATTCTGAATCTTGTATTTTCACTGTACTCATTTACTTGTCTAGAATTTGCAACTTATTAAGATATAATAAATTAAATTAAAATACTTTGTGGTTGTTTGTGCAACTAACCATTTTGTTAGGTTGTTTGTTATTTAGTTGCATGATCCTTTTTATTGCATATATCTTGACATTGATTAATCTATACCACTGTAATTTTTTTCTCTAGTTCAGTTTATTTCTTTCAGCACCCTTTCCCCCTGCTTTTAGGAATAGTTAGCCAAAACTTCAAGGAACCAACCTCCTCCAAAGATTGACTGTTGCGGTTCTCACAAGCTCTTTGGTATTTCAATATTGGTCAAGGTCTGTGGACTCAAGTGGAAGCTACGAAGCATGTTGATCAAGATACTGTGATTGAGTTCATGGAGAGACTAATCACCAAATTTGAGGTTCCAATGACCATTGTATCAGATAATGTCAAATCTTTCATAGGGGTCAAAACCATTGATTTTGTAAGAAAATATGGGATTTATTGGAATACCTTGTCAAACTATTACCCATAGAGAAATGGTCTGGCCAAATCCACTAATAAGAATTTATTTAAAATAATTAGGAGGAATATTCAAGATAACCCTAGTATTTGGCACCTATTGATAGATCAAGCGCTTTGGGTTGATTGGATCATAGTCAAGAAGTCCCTAAGAACCTCTCCATATGCTCTAGTGTATAGCAAGGAGGTTGTGTTACCAATCAATTTGGAGCTTCCAATGCCATGATTCATCAAATAAAAATGTATAGATGATCTATAGCTAGTAGAAAAGAGGATGGCCGAGCTAGTACAATTAGAAGAATAACATGAACAGACGTATAATAATTCATGCCACCATTAAAAAATTGTCAAGCACTGGTTCTACAAAAACGCCTCGTCAAGGACATTTGAAGAAGGTGATCTAGTACTTAAATGGGATGTCAACATAGCAAAATCAGGAGCACATGAAAATTTTTATTCTATGTGGTCTGGACCATACATCATCAAGCAGAAGAATGATCTAAATGCCTTTGAGTTAAGACACCTAGATAACAATCTACTACCAATTCCAGTAAATGACCAACACCTGAAGCATTATGCTTAGACCAAGTGGCATACACTTTTGTACATGTGTAAATATCACGTGTGTACATTCTTTGTAAATAAACCTTTGTCTTTTCTTACCAAGATGAAGTCTATCAGCATTAATGTCAAAAAAGAGGTAAGTCACCTGTCGAGCTGGCATCTTTGGTTATACAACCCCTCATCGCATCCTCACAAAGACACTGATCGATGAAACCCATAAATGATTGGCACATCTCACAATATAGTTGTCATATTAATAGTTCTCAACAACTGTAGGCTACCCATGTTTTAACAAATGCAACAATGACATTATCCAGATCAACTACCACATACAACATGGAGCACTTAATTCACAACAGTTGGTCATCCCAATGACATTTTTTAGAAATCATAGGTCTGTAAAATTAGGCAATTGCAACCATGATTATCAAGATCATTTGTGGTGAAATGAATCACAATTCAAGGACCCATTGGTTATCAGAAACCGCAACATAATGTTACAAGGCGACGGTACTACTTCACAACCAATGTGTTAAATTTTAAATATGGGCAACAAATCTATTGAACGTATTTTCTTCAACACACACAAATCCACTACACGGAGTCATTAATAGCTTAAAACAAAAAAGGGGTAACTCAAAAATTATAAATCCTCCATGCATTTCAAAGCATTATCCCTCTTGTGATATTCTTTGAGGACTAAATGCAACAGAGAGCCCTAGCCTTTTCAGATAAAAGTAGCAATTATAAGGAAATGGGCAGAGGAAAGAAGATCACCGCTACACAAAAGGCTGAAAATGAGTTATCTGATGAACTGGTAGGAAACCAAGACCCGATGCTCACAATCAAGCCCAAAATATGGATTTCTTGAATAGGCTGTGAAGAAAATGGGAAGAGGTTTTTTGACCATCACAAAGTGGGTGCTCCCTTCTGTTCAAACCTTAGAAAATTTATACCAGAGCCTATACACTCATGTCTAGAGATTATCCATGCAATAGTCAAATATTATGATGTTGACACAACCAATATCTGTAATTCTAGTTTTGAGCCACTTTTCACCATAAGTTAGGAACTGATGATGCAAGCATTTGCAATAGAAGAACCTTCAAGCACCAGGATGAAAAGAATTATACTAAAATATTAGAGACTATATCTGGAGAATCAATCAATGCGATATTGGCTCAACGAGATAGGAGAAAATTTATTGGATGACTATATGATAAATAACAAAAGTTTAACAGAGTTCAATGAGGAAGTACAACCAATATTATCAATGTTGATAATCATTTTGGGCATGAGGATGGATGCAACTATATACCCTTATCAAATGGGTATAGCAAATACAATAATGTATACCTTGGATTGGATCAAACTACTAGTGCATAGCATACATGAGCAGCTGAAGGCGATGAAGAATAAGAGATGTTATTTGTTTATATACCATTCCTACGTAGCTTGGTTTTTCATGTTTTACATGATCTCAGTAAATAAGCACAACATTGAGCTACGAAGGACAAATGAACAAGACGGGTACCATTTAGTACTATATTGGACTCACATATTGAGGGATAGTACTCCATATCTTGAGTTTAACAAATAATTCTTGGGACCAGCACTAGCAACAATTTATGGCAATTGCCCCTGCATATCAAAAAAAGCTATGGATATTTTGAGATAAAATTCCCGGCAACAAGGAGACTGGTACCTTTTGGAGGAAGGGACTATCATCTGACTGTTTGGTTTCTTCATATTCCCTTACTTGTTGCCCTATTATGTTACCAATTGGGTGTTTGGCCTAGAATTTTGCACACAAGCCTACCTGATAGAGCAGAGTCTTGGCCAAGGAGCCAAGAAAGCTTTTGTGTTTAGATTTCCCCTTAGAATTGAGCATATCACAATTAAAAGGGATCCCTTACAATACAAAAATCTAGAGGCTAAGCTCACTATATTGAGGCTTCCAATGGTGCTGCACATGTGGCATTATGATCCAAAAGATATTTTGGCTGAATATTTAAAAAATAATGTAAACGTACCTAGATTCAAGCATTTTTCATGGTTGGACATTGAAAAATATAAAAACTTGGTCAAAGGAGAGGTGGCACTACTCAAATTTATAGAGATGCAGAAGAGACCACCATGGAGAAGCTACTACAAGTATGAGTGGTTTTATGACCCAGAGAGAAAAACAGATCAGCTGTTCAATCCTAGCCTAATTAACAGTGTTAGTGAAGATACAGACTAGGAAGATTATAATATTAAAGAATGGTGGGTGATGTGTTGTAAACACAATCTGATCCAGAAAGTGAAGTATAATAAGTATACTGATGACTTGTTCAGCACTAAATTTGATGCTAATTATATCACTTGGAAATAAAAAAAAATGAGAAGGAACTCTTCCTAAAAGTCTTAAGGGTGCAAACGATGACATAATATACCAAGAAGAGAAAGGTTCCAAGGATGAATTTGAAGTAGAAGAAGGATCTTTTCCTTAAGGCCCACCAGCAGCTGACATCAGAAGATCATCTTCATACAAGATAACTAAAGTTCCACTCGAGGTTCAACCTGAATCTTCTGGCTAAAGCATAAAATCAAGAAAAAAATGAAAAGACTGCTCAAGTCTAGGGATCTCCAAAACAAGTAAGGTTGCAAGCAAGAAAATACTAGAGAAGAAAAAGAAGGATAAAAAATGAAAGAGGCAGGAGTTACGACAGGAAGCACTAAGGTGTGAAGTAGTAGTTGCTCGAGAATAATATGAGCAGGCATAAAAGCCAAACTAGCACAAGCGTTGCAAATAGAGAAGTCAAATCTAGGAGCGCAATACACATGTATGTCCCCTAAACTTCATATCCCCTCAAGCCCTTCATCCCTAGAAGTCCTGACCTCTCCTCCTTGTAAATTTTGACCCCCATCAAGGATTATTCTGTCTATCACTAAAACTGAAGCAAAGGATGACCCTTATCCCAGTTTGACCATCATTTCACAAGCTTTATGCACTCCACCAATCACCTTACCACTCATTGATTCCACTCTTCTATCTCAATAGTGTGCCCTCCAAGCTTCACCAACACAAGCCCCCTTCCTCTCCACTCCACCAGTAGACAAGAAATGGCAAGGTCTACAAGGAAATACTCTCCCGCGAAGTCTATACTGTCATATCCTCTCACCCCATTACTTGTCTTTTTGGCCACTTCAGTCCTGCCATTTTCTACCCAACAACCACTACAAAAAATATTCTCTACTATTTAGCTAGTAGAGGAGAACCAACAAAAATGGAGAGAGGAAGAAGAGCAATTTGAACATTCACAGGGGAAGGAAGAAATAGTTGTTGCTATGGGCTATGGTATAGTGGATCCCATCAAGGAAGAAAGGATCAAGGTGTTTGCCAAGCCAAAGGTCAAGAAGCCTGCCTCCTTGATGAGAGTGGAATATTGGGATATAGAAGAATACAAAAGGGATATCTCTACAATATCAAAGACTGAAACCGCTTGGGCCATCCATGTAGAAACAAACACGTTGCTAGTATAATCAAAAAATAAATACAGGAGTCTAGCATCTGCTAAGAAGAAAATTGATACCCTGGAGGCCAAGCTAGCCAAGGAAAAGGTAAACAATGGTACCCTAACAAATGACATCATCATATTGAAAGGCATCATTGACAAGGCCCCTTCTGAGAAAGAGGTGCAACTAAAGGATAGGTGAATCAAAGAGTTGGAGGATGAGTTGAGAAGGATACAAGGAGAAAAGGATCAACAGAATGCAGCACTAGCTGAGATGAAGAGAAAATTAGCAGAATGAGAGGAAGCCCTATCCACTACTGTAAATGGGTTGCAATAGCAGGAAAGAGACAAGCCATATGGATCAGACATTTCTAAGGACTGGTTTAGATAGGTATGGAACTTTTACTGGAAAAATATAAGAGATGTAGTCTTGTCAACCTTCTCCCCTTTCTATACAAAGCTCAAGCAAATTAGTGTCATTACTAGGTCGACCAGACTTGAGATAGAAAAGGAAGAAAAAAGTCTCACATCTAGATTCCAAGAGGCACAAAAATTTAGGAAAATGTTGAGATATTCCAAAACAAATCCTTGCTATGAAGGCACAATCCAATAAGTATGTAGAATATTGGAGGCTTATAGAACACCATGTCTACCAAGAAAATGAGCTTATCGATATGGCAAGAGAATGGTTTGCTATCATCAATAAGGAAGTCGATGAAATGAGCACTATCATACAAGTTCTCAAAGCTCTAGGTGCACCAAGCTTCTACGATGACAAATCGATCTAGCACAAGCAAGAAACACTCACCCAGTTGTTTGAAATACATATTAAAGATCAGGGTGAGATTGAATCATTGACCAAGCCTCTTAAGGTTGAGAAAGTTTTTTCACTATTCTATAGGCTATCTAATATCCTATCAAAAGTAGAGCACCTGGTCGAGAAGTACAATGATCCTCCTTATTACTTTATTGGTAGATTAAATGAAGTCATCTTGGAACTAAAAGGAATTTTGGACCTATCTTTGGACATCTGGTAAAATATGTGTCAAAAATTTCAAATAGTTGAACCGTCTAAGGTTGTTTCACAACATGGAGAATCAATAGGAACGACTGCATAGAGGGAGCCTCCACAAAAATAAGGGTCACAACAACATACATCACCAAGGGGTGATTAGAAAAATCCATGTATTATAGTGTTTTTTGTGTTTTATATAGTTCTACCATAATGTCTTGTTAGGAATAATGACTTCAAAACCCAATGGAACAAGTGTTAGGTAAAAATTCCCTGTATAGTTGCAAGGGCCTCAGTAATTTATCCCATGTTTTAACCCTATTTTTACCATTTTCCTGTCAAAGTTAATTTGGGTTCTCCACTTTTTATGAGATAAAAAGCCCCTAGGAGCCACCAAGAATGTGGGTGTTTTTGGACCACTACCCACATGCACTTTGGTAAGAAAGTGTTGAAGATAAATGAATTGTGTAATATGGAAATACCCAATGTGAAATTGACTAAGTATAGATATGAGCAAGAATTTTGGACCTGGACAGGACCCAACACAACCCCAGCTATTTGACCCAACCAAGGAGTGTAAATTTGCTAAGTTTAGAGATGACCAAGAAATTTACACCTGACTAGAGCTCAGATTGATCCCAAAGACCTAGCCCCACCAAGGATTTCAAATCTACCAAGTCCTAGAGATGCCAAAAGTGTTGTCCCACACTGAGACCCAGAAGGGACCCGAAGATCCAGTTAGACTGGGAAGCTTGTAGTGGTTAAAAGAATTATACTTGATTGGAGCCTGGTGAATTCTTGGATGTCTGGTCTGTCTAAGGGAGACTGAAGGTTTACACCCAGCTAGAGCCTAAGATAGTCTAAAATTTTTGGCACATACATACAAAGAAATGACCAAGTCTCAAAAGTACCAAAGGAATCATGCCCAATAAGATACCAGAGGCCCAACCCAAGAAGTAAGGACACCGTAAGACAATTTGCACCCAACAGGGACCCAAAATATGGTCAACTGCCCGCCTAGAAACTGGAGGCCAACAAAGATAGATTCTAGAGGATGTTGGATGATTTTTTTGTTGATGTAATCCAATTTTGGAGGACAAAAATATTCTTACCCAGATGGGTACCCAATCCTTGACCTGATACCAGAGGTTGTTGCTTAATGAGAGAAAAAAGTGTTGATGTTGATGAAGCCCCCTTTACCTAGTTGAAGTCCTCCAAGATCTTGAATATATGATATTATGACTTCACAATGCATAAGTGTGGTAGTCGTCCCAATCAAATTTAGTTTTGGACCACTTGCACGAGGATTACTGCCATATTAGGATACCTGGATGATAAGATCATCTATCAGAATAATCTCAGTAAGGTGGTTTTCCTCATATCACCATATGAGTGACAAGGCGACTCAACCAAAAATGATCAGTGAAAAGCAATGAACCAGATGCAAGCAGTAGGCTCAGCACTATCTGGTATAGCACAAATCTTGGCCAAGTCAATAAGCCATGATAAGGTAGTTAGGGCAGCCATACTTCCCAATAATCCAATCAATTGGCACCCCCTCTAATACAACAACATTTCATTTCTAGAATAATGATGACTTTTGATAATGATGGGATTGTAAAATGTCTATATATACAAGGATGTAGAATGAAAACTGGTCGGCTCTTAGGTATTTACAATTCATATGTAAGGATAGATATTGCACCTTAATACAAATGGACTACTATCTAGCCTCTGGTTCGATTCATTTGTAGAGTATGTATGTATGTGTTGATGACTGCATATTTCTAATTTAAGCATGTTGAATGTTTATGGTGATAATTTTGAATCTTGGATTTCTATTGTACTCATTTACTTATCTAGAATTCATGGTCTCATTAAGATACAATAGATTAAATTAAAATACTCTATGATTGTTTGTGCAACTAGTTGGTATGTTAGGTAGTTGGTTGTTTAGTTGCATGATCCTTGTTATTGCATATGTCTTGATGTTGCTTAATTTGTACCACTACAAGTTTTGGCTCTAGTTTAGTTTATTTCTTTCAACACCCTTTTCCCCCTCGCTTTTAGGAATAGTTAGTCGAGACTTCAAGGAACCGACCTCCTCTAGATATTGACCATTGTGGTTCTCATGAGCTCCTCGATATTTCAATATTGGTCAAGGTCTGTGGGTGCACAAACCTTTCCATTAGACAAATTTTCTAATCAACACTACCATACTTGGTGCCCTTCTGATTCCATGTAGAACCATAATATTGTTACCTTGAATCATGCCTCCATTATTTTTGTCGCTCATGGTCGTGTGGATGGTGATATGGTGCAATCTTAACTTGATGTTCTACCTTCTTTGACTCCTCAACATTTGGCTCCATTGTTTTAAATTCTTCTACACATTGTTCTTTCATGTTCCATTTGTTTGGTGTGTCCTTATGCTCTTCTATCAAAGCTTCCTTGGACTCTGCTACTATTATTTCCATGGGCTCTATTGCTATTACTTCTTCCATGGACTTTGTTGCTACTATTGCTATATTGGATTTTGTTTTAGGTTCTTCTATTTGTTCTTAAATTTGTTTCTCTGCAACCACTTCTTGTTTTTCCTTGGATCCTTACTCCTTAAGTTGAGAAATATCCTGTAATGTTATCTTCTTTTTCTTGTACCATAACTTCATAAACTTATTTTGTACATTAATGTTAACAATACCTAAAAAACCTAACCAAGGATAACCAAGAATAATATCATCATCATCCATCTCAATATCCTGAAAATCTAAATTTAAAATATATTTATGCATGGTGATCTTCAAATATTCAAAAATCTAAACATTCTCACCCTCAATATGTATGTCCTTTATTTTTGTTGTTTGAACCTACAACCTCTTAGCCAAAGGAATATTAATAAAATTATATCTCCTACTAGGATCAATGGAAATAATAACCTATTCCTTTTGAATGCTTCCATGAACCTGTAAAATATAACTTTTAAATGGATTTAAACCCTTTTGATCCTTCTCTTGATTTTTAAAATCCAAATATGTGGCTTCATTCTTCTCACTATATTCCTTAGTATTTTTCTCTTTCTCCTTAAGTAATTTTATTTCTTTTTAATAGTCTTCATTTTGTTTCTTGAAAACTTCCCATTCTCCTTTCATTTCATTTCGCTCATTTTGAATTCCCTATAGTTTCTTTTCAAGGTCTTTTATGACATCCATTAAGCTATCTATCTTTTTATTCCTTCCCTCAAGATCTCTCTTACAAACATCTAACTTTATTTGTAATTGAATAGGTTCCCATTTACTCAAGAATGTTGGTTCTATTTCTTTCCAAGTGCACAAGGGATTATCCCTAATAAAGTTTTCTACCCATTGTAAAACTTCCCCCAAAAAACATTTGGAAGCAATAGCGTAACATGACTTCACCATGTTGAGATTTTACTATTTTCAACCACTCTCTCACATCAATATCATTTCCTCCAAAAAACTTTTGTAGTTCCATAGTTGATGCCCTAATGCAAACTAGGGTTTTATGAGAATATATATCATGCCCCAATGCAAACTAGGGTTTCATAAAAATATATCTCCCCATTGATTTGAAGCTAAACTTCCACATAAAAAATTAGATCTACATTTTTTCTTCAAAATAAACTACAACCGATTTGCTTACCCCGATAAACAATTTTCATCTTCAAAAAAATTCACGATTTTTAAATTCATCATTGCCCTTGTTCTAGATAGCTAACTTCAAAAGGTTGTATCTCCCTCAATACTACTCAGATAAAATTTAAATCTCTTCAAATTTTACATAAAATGATCTAAGAACCATCTAAATTGGATAAAATTTCGTAGAGATATAGCTCCTGAAATATGAGACGTTTTTCCACAAAAAATTTGCCCAAATTTTGCAATTCCACAAAAAAATCCCCACTTTTCTAAAATTGTTGCTTTGATACCACTTGTTAGAGAGCTTTATTTTCTTTTTTTTTAAGCGAAAAACCCTTTGCGGATCCACCTTGGTTTGAGAGACCATGAACAGGAGGTTCTACACCGTCAAAGTCACCCGGGGATTGCACCCGACCCTGCCTGCACCAACATTATCAAATGGATTTTAGATACCCAATTCAGCTTTTTGGTAGGGTGGATATTTGAACCTGGGACCTCCCTTGGAGGATTGCCCTCTCCTCTCCAAATCACCTACAACACCTAGGTAAGAGCTTTATTTTCATAAACATAAATCATTCACCATTATGCAAAAATATTGAATCATTCATCCACAAATAATTATCCACAATAACAATCCACAAATGAGAGAGAGATAGATAATACCCTTAAGGTAGGAAAACACCAATAATAATCCTCAAGGAAAGAACAATTCCACAAGATCTAAGATGAGAATGCCACTTAAGGAGGGCAAAGTCTTATAAGCCACTTCGTGGGCAAAGACGATTACATGTAATTAATCTCCATGATGATTACAATGACAAATATCTCTTCTTTATATGGGGAGCCTTCTACTAATATAATATTATGTTATAATATAATATAGTATTATAATACAATCAACCTTGAATTATGTGTGGCCCATGCCAACCCTTATATAATATAATAATGTGTCTCCAAATATCTATTCCTAGGTACCTTAACACATTTGAGTCGGATAACCCTTCACAAAGATATGGCTTCTGAAAGATAAGATATATTTCTAAAGAAAAATACCCTAATGTTACTCTTGTTCTAGACAGTTGTCTTCACATGGTTGTATCTCCCTCAATATTACTTTGATTCTTTTGTATGACCATTCATTTCAAAGCTCTTAAAATTCTGCATAAAATGACACAAAAACCATCTAAATCAGACAAATTTATACAAAGATATGGCTCCTAAAAGATAAGTCATTTTTTTGGGAAAAAAATCCCCTTAGCTTTATCGATTCATAATTACTTACTCTATCGAATAAATAGTATCCTTTATTTTTGTCACCTTTCATTGTTTACTATACTACTTTTTACTATGCCACATATTTCTTTAAGATGAAAAATAATTTATTTATCCTTGCACCCTATCTCCATTTGATACTCCTTCTCTAACTCTTTATGTTTTTGTGTTAAGAAAAAATTTAGGCTCTTCCCCATTATTTGCTAACAAGCCTTTGTATAAGAAGAAAATGAGATAAGAATAGATAATTATTTTAAGTTTACATTAAAGGGGTTTTCACATTCAAAACTCAAGCATGTACCAAAGGTGTGAGGAGGAAAGAACAAACCAAATGAGAGAAAAGGGTAGCATATCCCATGATCAAGATTTATAAGAGGGTTAAATATTCTAGATGGGAGAAAGACAAATTTCACTCCTACTAAGCACTTTTACTACAAGACACCATAAAAGGAAGTAACATAAATTGAAGAGATGTTGCATAGTAATGCTTGGAGGCAAAGAAATGTTATGAACAATGTGATGTAAGGATCACACATATGTTTATCATATGGTATGACCTCAAGAAATTTAATATATATAATTATATATGTGTGTGGTTTACCAACAAGGATGCCACTTGCATTATTGGTAATGAGACCTAGGTTCAACCCCCACAACAGATGTGTATAAGAAGTATTGATCAAAATAAATAAATAAATAAATAAATAAAAAACAAGATGGAAACTTGGGTTTAAATATTATTAGATAATATATACATAATTAAAAATTTGTTATTACAAAATACTATCGTGTGGTTTGTTCACTTACCAAAATAATATGGTCAATAATATTATATGAATGAAATCTAGGCTAAACTTAGAGGAGACTATTGGCCAATATTCCCAAGCTAATCTCGGAGGAGATGAAATCTAGATTGATTGCTCCCTTTGAGGAGGAAGAGATTAAGAATATTGTTTTTCTATGGTGGGAGAAAAAGCATCAGGGCATGATGGTTTTCCTGCTGCATTCTTCCAAAAAATTTGGCATATTATTGGAAGAGATGTGGTGGAAGCAATTGTTGAAGTTCAAAATTCTTATTTCATTGTGAAAGATGTGAATTCCACCTTCCTAGTTCTCATTCCTAAGAGTGCAAGAGCCAAGGATTTCAAAGAATTTGGACCTATCAACCTTTGCAATACTATTTATAAAATTATTTCTAAAGTTTTGGCCAACATAATCAAGTTACTTCTTCCCTTCATCATTGACTCCACTCGGGGTGATTTTGTGTCAAGAAGACAAATTTTAGACAAAATTATTAAAATCCATGAGTTGATCCACTTAGTGGACAAGGGCGAAAAAGTAGGAATGTTTCTCAAGCTTGACATGAGTAAGGCTTATGATAAAGTTTCGTGGAAATTTTTGAAAAAAGCATTGAATCATTTTGGGTTTCATTTAGGTGGATCTCTCTCATCAAGGAATGTTTTTCTACTCTATTTTCTTGATCATTGTTAATGGAGAAGTCTTGGGGTTTTTTAAAAGTGCTAAATGATTGAGTAAAGGTGACCTTCTTTCCTCCTCCCTTTTCATTATCCTAGTGGAGACCCTAGAAAGATCTCTTAAATTTATTGTTGGCATTGAAGGTATCAAGCTAGCCACCCTTCTTGAGCCCATCTCCCACCAAAATATCATTGATGATATTTTCCTCTCGATATTCTCCTCCATTCCCCAAGCTAAGGAAATTAAAAAAAATCTCTTTTCTTATGAGAAGGTTGAGGATCAATGCATTAATTTTTTGAAGAGCAAAACCTTTTTATTTAATACTTTGTCTGCTACACAAAGAGCCATTGCTTGGATCCTTGGTTGTGTTATTGCTAAATTTGTGTCTACCTATTTAGGTTTGCTTCTTTTTAAATGAAGAATCAAGGATGAGCTCTAGAATCTTGTCCTTGAAAGATTTCAAATAAAATTAGTAGGTTGGAAAGGAGCCCTGCTTAGTCAGGTCAATAAAGCTCAGTTGGTAAAGTCTACCATCCAAAGTCTCAGTTTTCTTTCTTTCCCTTTTCAAAATCCCTGTGAGGTTTGCTTAAACTATTGAACACTTTCAAAAGTCCTTTCTTTGGTTGGGCTCCAAAGATAAGAAAAGGTTTCATCTAGTCTCTTAGGAGCAAGTGTGTGTCAAAAAAGTTAGGAGAGGACTAGGGATGAGAAAAATTATTTTGATGAACAAAGCTCTCTTGGACAAGCAGTGTTGGAATATTATCAAGCAAGAGAACAATGGATGGTCTCAAATTCTTAATACCAAATATTGAAACAAGAAAAAAAGTTTCTTGGAAGAGCAAAATCCTTCTTTTGGTTCTGCCTTTTGGAACAAGATAGTCAAAGATAAAAATTGAATCCAAAATAGAATTAAATGGAGATTGGTAAATGGAGAGAAGATCAATTTTTGGAATATCCATGGCTGGAATATAATCCTCTTTTGGATAATCCCTCCTTTGGATTCTTGAAGCCCATATTTTCACAACTTTTTGGCTTCAAAGTGGTAGATTTTATTATAGAAAATGAGGACAAGAACAGATGGAAGGATATTCGGTCTATTGAAGTTGCTCCAGGGAAGAGAAAAATCTATCTCTTGTCCTTGAGTTGAGAAATTAGGTGATAAGGAATTATGCCTATGAGGACTCCATAATTTGGAGAGAAGAGGAGAAAGGGATTTTCCCTATGAAGTCTATGTATCACCTAGTGGCTGAAGAGAATCATGTGTGGTTCCCTTGTAAGCAAGTATGATGCAAAAATTTGATTCCCAAGATCAATTTCTTTTTTTGGTTGTCCCTCTAAAACAAAATTCTTACTATAGAAAATATTAATAAAATAGGGATGATTCTCCCAAACTGTTGCTACCTTTGCGGTTAGAATGAGGAGACTTCCCAGCACCTATTCATGGAATGCTCCTTCTCCCTTAAAATCCTCATTTTTCTCTTAAGTTCTCTAGGAGTTTGTTGGGTTCTCCCACAAACTTTGCTAGACTTGTTTGAGCAGTGGATTCATCCCTCCTTTTTAACCCCAGATGTCAATCTCTTTGAAAAATTGGTCTTCCTCACTACCTATGGGGAGTTTGGAAGGATAGGACTGAAAGGACCTTCAAGAATTACTCTAAAGGTTCTTTATCTATTGGAAGTAGAACTATTGAGTCTCTTATTGAGAATATTGTCAATTCTTCTTTCTCTTCCAACAAAGAAAATCCTAAATAAGCAAGACTAACTAGCAATATGGGCCTTCCTAAGATAAAGCAGAGTTCCAATCAGGCTGAATCTAGTAGACTCCAAGTCAAATGGCTCCCTCCTCCCAGGGGATGGTTACAATTATATTTTGATGGTGCATCAAGGGAAACCCAGGATTGGCAAGGGCTAGAGGAATTATTGGAAACTCTAAAGGAGAAATTATATTGGCCTATGCAAAGAATCTTGGAATCCAAACCAGCCACTTTGCTAAGGCCAAGGCTTGATCTTTCTTGAATCCCTACAGTCTAAAAAGATCATCATTAAGGGGTATTTATTAAATATAATCAATATTCTGAATGACAGTCACTCTCCAAGCTAGAACATTAGAAATTTGATGGTTAAATCAAGGAGAATGTTTGGAACCTTTGAAAGTGCCCACTGTATCTATGTTTTTAGGGAAGGCAACAAATCTGCTAACTTTCTCGCCAACCTTGGGGTTCAACAAGAAATTTTGTTCATTTGGAGGGAAAGCTTTCCTCAAGATCTGAATTTTTTGGCCAAGAGGGATTTTGAATTATGCGATGAAAATGTTTAAGCCTTTTTTCGTCTTTGTTGTCTTTTCTTTTTTTGGGGGGAATTTAATTGAGAATGCTTTTTGACGACATAATTTTTTTTTAAATTTAAGAAGTCCTCTTCCGTGAATTTTTTGTCCTTTGGTTATGTTTTGCATTTCCCTGCTAGTTTTTCTAAGGAGGTTCTAGAGGTTTCGGTTCCTTTTCTATCGGTTTAGGTTGCTTTTTCTCGCTTCGATATTTTAGAAAAAAGCATAAATTTGAAGTTAAAATTCCATCCGAGAAAAGAGATGATCTTCTGAAGGCTAGAGATCCTCTGAACACTCCTGAGAAAGCATGGAAAACTACTAATAATATTCTCGGTTCTCTCAGTAGGTCGGTTAACATATCAATCATTTATGTTGAGGAAATCTCTTGGATGATGAAATATTTCAAAGGCAAACGTGATAGCTCTGAGGAGGAAATGGTTTAGCCAACTTTGTTCTTTATTGCTAGGAACCTTTCTGTTGCTTCTTTTGTATCTCTTCTCTATGAAGTTTGAGGGCTAGGCCTTGTTTGTCTTGTTGTTCTGCTTGTTGGTCCATGTTAAGACTCTTCTAGTAGTCCTCGTTTCGATGTAAAATGTTTAGGAACCCTTTCAAAACCTCTTCCTTTCCATATAATCAAAAAAATTATATAAATGAACCTCTTTCAATCTGCACCAAGTACCTTACTAGCAAGTTCCCTCAATCCTCAAAAGGAAGTCCGGGGTTCAAGCCTGGTGGCCTGCATCGGATACCAAAAATCCCCCTGGCTAGCCTGAGGGGTATACCCAGATGGGATAGGTCTTGTGGAATGGAAAGTCCTGGCCCCCAAGGGATACGGGGAACGATTTTCCTTAATTAAGGTTTTGTTCCAAGGGGACAACGCAACGGTTCGGGCTTTGGCTCTTCTTCGGGAGGTCCAAGGTTTAAACTGCAACGTGGACGAGTGTGTGAGGAGGTGAGTGGGTTGTGGTTGTGTGTTAAATTCTCTATTGATAAGAATAGTTCTCAGCTTTACGAAGAATCATTATTGAGAGGAGACTACTCAACCTTATACGTTGATCGTAAAAATTTCTTACACTAACCAAATAAAAATAAATAAATAAAATATAAATAATTTAAATGTGCTTAAACTATTTGTTTAAAATATTAAATATATATAATAAATATTTTATTAAAAAATAAAAATTTAGTTAAAACTATGAGCAAATAATTTTAAAAAATTAACAAGAAAAAAAACTAATTTTACCTCCAAATAAACCCCATGGTAAAAGAACTTCAACAAATCTAAACAATATAACTTAAGAGATCCCAAACTTTGCCAAATAAAATATAGGTTAAGCTGAATATCCACTGCCCTGGCAAAACATAACAAACAATTCTATGAGCGACAACCTTAATATAAAAGGCCAATCTTGTTAGAAGAAGCTATATGAACTTCTATGCAAAATAACATAAATTTTTTAATTTTCAAAATTAAAGAATGGAATTAGTGTAACCACAAATGAAAAAGTTTCCTTACCCTTTTGTAATATGACAATCGTCAAATCTATAGAAAAAGGTCCTTTTGTGAACGAAATTTTTGAAAGTCAAACTTACAAACTGTATTGTCCTAAGATTGAACAATCATTCATTTTATTTTATGCACGCAGTATCATGTGATTAGTGGTTCAAACCTTCAAACTTAAAATTAAACAAAAACACGTGTGAATAAAAGCTCGCTGAAGTCAAGGTCAAACATTTAATCTGTATTTAATCCTTTCATGGAGATGCTTGACTAGTGTACACAACGCTGTTTTCTTTTTTCATATACATAGGGAGTTGGTAGGAGTTACTTATAACTATTATTTATAATAATTGGTTCTAAAGAGATATAGTAACGGTTTAGGATTTGGTTTTATTTTGGAAGGTCTAAGGTTTAAACTCTGACGTGGGTGAGTGTGTGAGGAGGTGGATGTGTAGTGGTTGTGTGTTAAATTCTTTATTGATAGCCATAGCTCTCCACTTTAGAAGGGGTCATGACTGGGGAGTTTGCTCAGTCCTGTGCATTGGTCAGTCGTAGGGGTTTTTCACACTAACCAAATCAAAAAATATATATATATATATTTGTAATAACTGGAAGTATAGGGTTTGAACTACTTCCACAAGCTTCTAACAAGTTTATACCTTCTAGTTTATGTTGATTTCGTATGAGGAGACTACTTCTACAAGCTTCTAATAAGTTTATACCTTTTAGTTGATGTTGATCTCATGTGAGAAGACCACCAATTACTCAGGGTTTACTGTCATCATTAAATTTATTGCACACCCAAAAAATTTAAAACAAACAAGCATGTCATCTTCCTATGTAAATTGATTTTGAAATTAAACTTAAAGCTTTTGTTAAAAGAACCTTCTTTACTATTGCAATCTAGCTATCAAATTTTTTTAAAATTAGAATTCTATTACCTCATACTACAATGTCCTTCTCAAAACTTTTTTTTAAGTTGAAGCTTCACCAACCCTGTTATATAAGGACAAACTTTACCATATTTTAAAGTTGGTACATGGGACCCTTACCTACCTAACGCACTATGGAATTTTTTTTTAATTAGAAGGAAACTTGATATTGACAACTCGAGCATTTAAAATTTTGGTTAAAGGAATGAGGTTTAGAGGTTGGTTTTGGTTAGGAGGATATGTAAATTTTACACTATGTATTTGATTGGTTATTTTTAATTAAATTAATAAAAACATTTTAAGAGAGTTTATTTGATTATGTATTTTATTAGTTAATGAAATAAATTAATTTTTTTTAATCAATATAAGTTAATGAAATAAATATTTTTAATAATAAAATTTTATAAAATTAACGTGTTAATTTTAATATAAAGAGCTTTTGAGTTTATATAGGTTTATAATAATTTAATGATTTGTTTTAACGAATACAATTATAATATATTTATATTTTTTATTATTAAAAAATAAATGTAAAGTTATTATCAAAATTTTGGATACATAAGAGGGTTGGTTATATTCATATTATTTTTAGTAACTACTAAGTACAAGGTTTAAATTACAAGGGCTGCTCTCAACAAGCCTATACCAATTTGTTATTGTTGACCCAATGTGAAGGGAACCACAGGTCACTCGGAATGCGTACCGTCATTGTAGATTTGGTGTGCACTTAGAGGATTCAAAACAAACTACTATATTTGCCATAAACATGCCTCCAAGGTTTGAACCTAAATCTCTTCTTAGTAAGTGTATGGCCAGACATACAACTACCAATCCACTTATTCCTTAATGGCCAAAAGGCTTATGATAACCAATGTAATTTGAATCGGAATTAAATGAACCTGTGGTTTAGATGGTAAATCTTAAATCTTAGTTGACCGCCTCACACCAACTTAACTACCTATGTATCATATAGTAAGAAGCAAGCATCATTCTTACCAGAGGAGACCTAGGTTCAAACCTCATGGGCATGCCCACTTTATGGCAAAGGTAGTAGTTTGACTAGAATCCGTTAAGTATGTGCCAACTTAATAACAACGGTATCAACCCCAAGCCACCGAGGGTCTCCCTTACTTCGTATCGTGTTTACTGAGACGAGCTAGGAGTTATAGTGGTATCAACCCCGAGCCACCAAGGGTCTCCTTCACTCCGTACCGTGTTTAACGCTACTACCGAAGGCAATCTGGTTTGACTCTATGACCAATTATTCAAAAAAGAAAAACAGTTGTCAATTCCTTATGTAAAAGGAAAAAACAATATGGTGATTTGAGTTTTATGGACATCTAGGAACAATTTTAATTTATCTCAAATTCAAAGCTTGAAAATATGGTTGTGCAAACCATATATGTTCATTAAGGCGAGTTCTTTAGAGTTCTTTCTTTAGATTTTTCCTATGAGTATGGTTAGTTGGGTTTTGTGGACATCTAGGAACAATTTTAATTTATCTCAACGCTTGAAAATATGGTTGTGCAAACTATGTATCTTAATTAAGACGAGTTCTAAATTTTGAGATTTTTTTTTTAAAGTATTGTGCATGAGGGTTTGGGTTTTTTTCCTCCAACTTGGATCTTTAATGTTTGACGATAATAAAAAATGTTTAATTATTATTTTGTACTTGTATATAATAACAATAAAAATGTGTTAGGAGAGAATGCAACAGTTCAGGGTTTTGTTTTTTTCGAAAGGTTTAAGGTTCAAACTGCGATGTGTGTGATTGTGTGTTAATCCTCTACTATAAGTTTAGTTCTCAACCTTACAAGAGGTCATGGCTAAGATGGAAATGCTCAACCCTAAACGTCGGTCATATGGGTTTCTCACACTAACAAAATAAAAAATAACAATAAAAATGTCCTCTTGGGACACCTTAGTGGTTAGGGTTTTGGACTCTCTTCCGGCATACCCAATTTCAAACCAAAATGGAACATGGTGTGTGCATGAGCTTGTATACCAAAAAATAAAAAATAAAAATAAAATATTTTTTAAAGGTTTTAAATAGCCTTTCCATGGAGCATGTGGGATTATTTTTATTTATTTATTATTTAAATATATTAATGTATCCCTTTTTATTTTTTTACAAGCCTTCAATAAACAACACTTGCTTTTAGATGACCCACACATTGATGCAATAACTTTATAATAGACAATCCTTTGTGCATCTTTAGACAACCTGATCAATGGTTGGTAGAGTCCAACATATTTTTTTTATGGGATCTCTAGATGGCAACTTAAGATAACAACTCCATATAACAACTTTTAACGTCAACTCTAGACAATAGCTTTAGAGAGTGGCAACAACTCTAGAGAATAACTTCCCACAACTCTAGATGATAACTTCAAATGGTAGCTCTAACAACAAATTGAAATGACAATATTTTCCATACAACATGATTAGATAGCTCTTCCAGGTAGCTTCAGAGAGTGGCAACAAGTCTAGACAGTAGCTCCATACAACTCTAGACAACAACTTCAAACAGTAGCTCTAGACAACAACTTGAGACAACAATATTTTTTAGACAACTCTTCCAGGAAATAACTTCATACAAAATATTATAGCCAACACGTTAAAACTTTACTGCAATATTCCAGCCTACTCATTCTTTTCTTCAAACAACATGTTTCTTGCACTAGACAAACAACTCTTATGGCATGAACTATTTTTTTCTTAAACGACTTTACAACTCCTTTGATATGAAATAAATGTCTGCAATACATGCAAATACCAACATAAACAAAAATATATATTTTTCTTCTCCAAATGGTAAGGTCTTTTCCTTGCTCAAATCTGCATCCGCTTCTTTCTAGTTTTTCAAACAAGAGCATTGTTTCATAAACTCCGAGAGGTGTTTCCTGCTCCCCAACAACTAGATTTTTTTTCTTTGAAAGCGAAAAACCCCTTGTGGGGCCGCCTTGGTCTGAGAGACCACGAACAGGAGGTTCTACACCGTCAAAGTCACCCGAGAGTCGCACCCAGCCCTGCCCGCACCAACATTATCAATTGGATTTTGGGTACCCAATTTAGATTTTTGGTAGGGTGGAGATTCGAACCTAGGACCTCCTTTGGAGGATTGCCCTCTCCTCTCCAACTCACCTACAACATCGGTTCCTCAACAACTAGATCACCTTCATATATAGTAGCTTCATTTTGATATCAATATGCTTTGATACCAAATATTAACACATAATATATTTATGTACCGTGATTAACATTTGCATTGATGTAATAGAAGCATATATACATGTAAAATCAAGAAGGTAGGAGGTTGAAAGTTACAACTACTTTCCAACTTCCCATAACCTTCGTAATACATAATATTCTCAACACATTGCAAAGTATCCTTTGATCAACAATATTTAAATAAAAAAACTCTTGATGTTGAGGATGCACCTCTATATTTTTTCAAAAAGTATAATATTATTTTAAATTTTTTTATTGATGAAGATATTTTAATGAGTGGCCAATAGTATTTTTCAATTGATTAAATGGGATTGAAACGGGCTCTACCCAAATTACATCATCATCACATAGTGGTACTACAACAAAGATAAGATATTATCCATGTATTGCTTGACAAGCTTTGAACCTTGGTTTCCTTAAATGTTGAGCTAATGCCACGTGATAATGAGTGACCAATATTTATGATAGCAAGTGAGATATTAAACCTTAATTGCAAACATTTTTTGTATTTATTTGAAAAAATCAATACATCAAACAATTAGTGGCCAATACTTGAGATAACATGTAAGATATTGATTCTTTATACAATAAATTAAACAAAAAGATACACTAATCATACATATCAACATATGCTATTATAATGGTTTGGGCTTTGGATCTTCTTCAAGAGGTCCAAGGTTCAAACTGTGGCATGGGTGAGTGTGAGGGGGTGGGTGTGTGTCTCCCTAGTGAAGTTGTTGTAACAGGTTGAGGATTCCTACCAAAACCCTCATCTATTAATATTAAAAAAAAAAAAAAAAACATATGTTATTATAAAAAAGAAAACAAAAGATCATGATATTTTATTTTTTGCTAGATAAGAAAGGGTTGTACTCAATTCATCTCTTAATATTACCAAAAAAAAAAAACATATGTTATTATAAAAAAGAAAACAAAGTATCTCAATATTTTATTTTTTGTTGGATAAGAAGGGGTTGTACTCAGTTCTCCCACCCTTGAAAAATTACAACTCTCTTCTTTAGAGCTTGAGAGTTTACAAATAGATACATTTCTCATCGCAATTGAGATGCTATAACTAGAAACCTACATCATTTTACATGGATATTTTTACTTTTTTGTATTAATACAAATAATCCATAATTCAACATCATTTTTGACATTTTTCTATAGCAACCTTCACAATACCAAAACTTCACCTCTACTAACTATGCATTACATCTTAGTAGAGTAGTATTTCAAAAGCATCGACCTATGATAGTCCGATTTACCAAATATGGATTGCTAGTTTCCCTCCTAAAACACAAGTGCAACCACAAAAATCATATTAAATAGTTTATATGAAAAGCACATTAAATGTTATAAAATAAAGCAGATATTACTATGGAAAACGTTAAAGTAAATCTTAATCATTATTTGATTTAGGCAATTAATATATTCTCCTCTAACCATGGAAAGGAAAATTTAACTTCACTATCCTTAATATAAACCCTTCTATTGGCTACCCTATCTGCACATTTGTTTTCTTCCCTTAATAAACATGTAAATCTGATTTCTTCAAACTCTTTAGCAAGATCTTGAATTTCCACAATTATCTCTTGTATGTTCCATGGAGTCTTTGGTTTACTCAAAATTGCACTTATTACTATGAGAGAATCACCTTTCATCCATACTCTATTCCATTTCATTTGTTTGCATTATTTTAAACCTTCTAAAGCTGCCCAAACTTCAGCTTCATTATTTGTCTTAAATTCACTATTGAAAGTGCGATGAGACAAAATATCTTCTCTTTATTTTTAATTATTCTTCCTCCTCTTGATGGTCCTAGATTTCCTTTAGATACTCCATCAAATTTTAATCACAAAATCTCTTCTCTGTTATTTTTAATTATTCTTCCTCCTCTTGATGGTCCTAGATTTCCTTTAGATACTCCATCAAATTTTAATTTAACCAACTTCACATGTGGTAATTTCCACTTTATATTATTTTCCTTATTTTTGCTTCTCTTGTACCCAACATCATAATTCCGTTTAATGACTTAATCCCTTATATCATAATTTAATTTAATGACTTGACTCCATCTATCAAGGCTCTCTTTTTTCAGATTATAGGCTGGATGAGTTGATAGGGTTGTTTTAGACTACTTTATAGCTAAAAATATCTTCCTTTTTATTACCTCTAAATTGCTTTCCTTTTCTTTCAATATTATTTATTCCTTTTTAGCCATACAGTTCAAAGTTTTATATATTTTGACATATCCCATATTGTCTTATATACATATCCCATATTGTCTTTAAAACCTCACTTTTATAAGTGCCCTGTCATTGCCTTAACCATTCTTCAATTTTGTTATTCATCACCATGCATTTACAAAACATATTAAAAATCCATTGCCATAGTTTCTAGACTATTGAGCGATGCCCCAAGATATGGTCTATACTCTCCTCCTTTTTACAAAGAACACATTGAGAAGGACCATCAAAACCCCTTTTCATAAGATTATTCTAGGATAAAATTCTTCTATGACTTATTAGCCAAACAAACATTTTGATTTTAGGAATGCTTGGGATATTCCAAATATCTCTCCAAATTCTAGTGATATTACTATTTTGTTGGTGCTTTACATTATACCCACCTCTTGTTCTGTATTATTCTAAACTATTCAATTGCCAATCAATTTATCTTTAACTTCTCTCGAAATAATCACTTATGTTATCTTTCTACTCAATTGCCTCTAGCATCAATGTCTTGTATACTTGTAAAAGAATCTTCTTTTCATTTGTAAAAGATCTCAATATCTAACCCTAAAGACATGGTGTGCTTTTATGATAACTCATCATAGTTATTAGTTTAAATATTTATTTTAAAGAGTAAAAATAATATAAATTGTTCAAATACATGGCAAGAGAGTAGATTATTAATTGCCTCTTCATGCAATACAATAGAACATGATGAACTGCAAGCTTACTAATGAATAAGGTTTTTGGGCTCTTTTTGAGAGGTTCAAGGTTCAAATCCCACTCAATATCAGGGACCGAGATCCCTCATAAAAGCGTGTGTAAACTCATTGAATAGATTTTAATTATTATTATTATTTTTTAATAAGTTACATAGGATTAAAAACAAATTATTATGTATATATTACTTATGAAAATTTTATAATAATTACATATATTATTTAAATCTTGATCTCTTCTTTAAGATTTAAAACTAATATTATTTGATAAATAACATTTTTTATTATAATATTAAAACATATTTTAATTTTATATAATTAATTAATAAGTTATAAAATAAAAAATTATAATATTTATGTATGTGAATAAGTTTGAGGTTGCAGTACACTCCATAAAATGAAACATTAAAAAAACTAGTTGTTTGATGTGTTTCTTATGGGGAAGTTCTATTATAGATTGCCCCACAATAAGGATTAATAAAAGAAAACTCCTTCACAAGATGACCATATTTTACTTAAAGTAACTTATAATTATAAAATATTTTATTAGGAAGTGTTTGTTTTTTTAACAAGCTATGTGTGGTTTTTATTGGGGTCCATTCTATTACAAAAACAAAACAATAAGTTGTTTTCATTATATTTCTAACGAGTTAATTAAAGCATATTTATCTTTGCTTTCATTATATTTCAACAAGTTAATTAAAGCATACTTATCTTTGCTTTTCTATCAAAGATATTCTCCATCTTCCTCAAACTGCTAAGTTTTCATAACAATTTTTTTTAAGGAACTAATAACAAAAACAACCCTTACATGAAAAACAGTTCGATTAAGGTTCTTTCTCATGTAGAGTGGTAAGATCTGAGAATGCATTTTTGCACTTCAAGTTCCTGAGGTAATATCTAGTTGCAAAATATTTTGTAGGATCTTCGTTTTTAGAAAATTGATCATCACCAATCGTTTCATAAATAGCTTCAAGAATACCATATGAGGTGCTAATCTTTTCCATGGAATCGTTTGGATGGTCTTTAGTAACCATTTAACTTTTATCAATGATCTGATTTAAATTCTTCTTTTGGGGTTGAGTTTTCTATTGCTTGCATGTTTCCTGTTGGACAATTGGTACATCTTGAGGATGAACTTCTTTCTTTTGAACTGGGACGTTTGAAAGTTTCAAATCATTCGTATGCGGGGCCTTCTCCACCAAAGAGGAATCAAAGCATGATCAGATGTTTGGGTATCTCTTCTTCAGGTGGTCATATTGCTGATAACCATAACATCTTAGGGAGAAGTTTTCATATTCAATATTTTGGATCCATTTTCCTTTGCTTGAGAAGATAATAATGGATTGAGGTCCAAGATTTGAAATAACCATCCAAACAAACAATCTTGCTTTACTCATATTAATTTTACTGGACAAATTTTCCTTTGCTTGAGCATCCATATATTGGAATGCACTAATGGCATGATCGATTTTGGTGAATATCTTCTCTTCCTAAAACTTTGCAGGGATAGCATAAAGTGGTAAGACCCCAAGGTCTTACTATAAAATTATTAACAAATTAATGTAAATGTAATCGTAGGCCACTCAAAGGGGGCTCCCTTGTAATCGCTTTGCCACTATAGGGGGCTCCCTCCTTTAGAATCTATATTATTATTCTTCTTCTTGGATGATTTGATATGGATGGCCAACCTAATATATATATCTAACCTAAAGCTACGTTGGTGAAGAGACATGATGGTTCACGTATGAAGAGACGTGATGGTTCACTTTATAAGTTAATAATATAATAATTAAATGATTAATAATACTAACTAATACTAACTAATAATGTTAGGATTGAGGATCCTAACATGCCACCCTCCTTAAAAAGAGCTTTGTCCTCAAAGCTCAAAGTGAGAAGCTTTGTCCTTTGTTTTCCAATAAGGATTTGTGTAAGTTCTTGGACTCTTTTAATTACATCCTTTCGTAGGCAGGGATATCGAGAAGGATGAAGCATTAGCGGGGGGTTGCCAAGAACAATAGTAGAATCTCCCTCAGGAAAATCATGATGACGATGGGAGGGCAAACCTTTGGGTTCCTCAAATACTTCAAAATGATGCATCAAAAGTGATAGTAATGATTTCATATCCTTTTTTGGTTCCTTGGTAAAGCCAACGAAGAAGGAGTGTGTAGTCACTCTGCGTTGGTTCCGAATAGGTTTGGTCATATGGCAAGAACTCACTATTGGTGAGGAAGGTATGTGTAGGTCTTGTAGAGTGCATGTTTGGCTAGCATTGATCACTTTGGGTATGTCTACCTCATCCTTGCTTAGTACATCAATCAATTCTTGCACATCGACCTCATTGTCTTCATTGCGGTGAGTAGGTGCACTGGTTGCTTCGGACACAACACCTCATCTGCTTGCTCTATGGAGATACAGAGATCAACTTCATTCAATAAATACAATGTTAGTGTAGCACATTTATGGTGGGGTTCAAATTGTTCATCACAATTATCACAGAGTCCTTTTGCTCGTCGTTCTTTCATCTCCTCAAAGCTAAGATGTTTAATTCGTAAAGTTCGGTTAGATTTGGGGGTTGTGTAAGTGCTTTGTGCCCTTCCATTATGCATAGGTTTGAGAGCGATGTAAGTGGTCGACAATTTTTTCATAAGTGGTTTCTCTAATCATTGTTGTGCATTGATTTTATCTTCAGCTAATTTTGCCAATCCATAGGTCTGCATCATTATATAGGGATTGAACCTTGTCACCTCCATTCTAATTTCCTCTTTTAATCCCCTAATGAAGCCACTTATGAGAATTGATTCATCCAATATTGTATTGTGTTTGGTGATATCCTCAAACCGAGTTTGATACTCACGTATAAAAGTGATTTGATGAAGATCTTTGAGCAATTCCCACATGACTAGGTCCCACATGGCTCTGATACCAAATGGTAAGACCCCAAGGTCTTACTATAAAATTATTAACAAATTAATGTAAATGTAATCGCAGGCCACTCAAAGGGGGCTCCCTTGTAATCGCTTTGCCATTATAGGGAGCTCCCTCCTTTAGAATCTATATTATTATTCTTCTTCTTAGATGATTTGATATGGATGGCCAACCTAATATATATATCTAACCTAAAGCTACGTTGGTGAAGAGACATGATGGTTCACGTATGAAGAGACGTGATGGTTCACGTTATGAAGGGTTGTGATGGTTCACTTTATAAGTTAATAATATAATAATTAAATGATTAATAATACTAACTAATACTAACTAATAATGTTAGGATTGAGGATCCTAACATAAAGATTCACCTAGACTAGGAAGCCATTAACTTCTTCTGTAAAGAGGTTGAAACTAGGAATCCAAGGTCTTATTTCTTTTATGTATTTACATAGTGGAATCAGTAGCCACCACGAATCCATGCAGGCTGTTCAACTTTTTATGGCTGCTACAGTATTTTGCGCTGTCCACCTCAGAAGCCGCCACACAGTTCTTCGCACAATCTGCTGTTATAACCACCATGCCACAATCAAATATGTCTATAATCCATTACCTCATCTTTATCCGTTAAATTAGAAAAGCAAACATAAAAACAAATTGGGTAAGAGAATTACTTGGAAGTCTGTACTGATCCACCAATCTTTAATGTATCCTTTGAGCTCCTCCAAGCCTAGTCTTTTGCCCTTGAGTTTGCATATAATTGCTCGAGCTTCATGATCAATCAAGTCCAATCAAATTCATCCTCCAAAATTTTGACAGAGGACAAGGGTTCATCCAACCCAAAGATCTTTGAGAGATATTTATTGTGACTGAAGAGGCTTTCTCATAGACTGAAGAGACAGTCTGCAAACAACCCTCTTCCTTCAATGCTTGACTGCACCTAGGATTTACATCCCTTTCGCTAAAATTGTAGTTAAATTTATCACTTTGTTCCATCCTTGATTGCACCTAGAATTTACACCCCTTTCGCAAAGAGTAATGCCGACACTAAGAAATGTTTGTTATATACAAATAAATATGAATTTTTTTACATATGAGAATACCCTTCAAGAATCCTCAAATGATATATTATATATAGATATATTTTATTATTAATTTTTTTTTTTTGGTTACATAGAAGAGTTGGTCACAACCACACTATTTTTAGTAACTCGACAATGACAAAGACAGAGTTCAAATTGAAGACCTCCTTCCACTAAATCTATTTTATTATTAATTTTATTTGAGGAATTATTTATAAAATTATAAATAAAAAATATTTAATTAATTATTTATTTAATTTTATTTAATTAATGATATAATTTTATTAGTGAGATGTATGTTTTTTTATTTGAAAAAAAAAACATACATCTCACTAATATTTTAAAAAATTATTAATATATATTTCCGTAAAAAAACATACATTTCATTATACTAATATTTTAAAAAATTATTAATATATAATTTTAATTAAAAAAAAATAGATTTTCCTTCTACTTTAACTCTGGCTATTATCCGGGTGGAGCATGAACCTTTTTTTTTTTTTTCCGATTTGGTCAAGGGCTCGTGATTTTTTAAATTTTTTTTCCCTTGCTAAAATGGAAGATTGCAAAATTTGCATTGTGGGAGGTACCTGTCTCAACTCCCATTGAAATCCAAACCTAAAACGAGAGGGCCCAGAAACCAACAACCCACCACATTTTTGACTCAACTTGCCGTTGTATGACTTGGCGTCCAAGCACACGATTCTAAATGCACAATAAGGCCCAACATCAGTATATGTATTAGAAATTGAGAATCATTCAGAAAAATATATACATTTTAGAGTGCAGGGGTCTTTCAACAAGGCAACAGCCCTGAGATCTGCACGCTTGTGCCTCTGGCATATCAGATCTCTTTGTATTTTTGACCCCCTCCTCAACTTTGTTGATCCACCACCCCTGTCTGCTTTAGGCCTGAAACCCGCTTTTCCCAAAGCCAAGACTCCCAAGAACACCCCTACATCTCCTCCGATGGCAGCCTCTGCAACATGTCAACAAACCCTCAAAAACACAACAAACATCACCCAAGTGGGTTCCCAATCTTTCTTGACAGGTAAGAAGCTTTGTGCCCAATCCCTCTCCCTAAGAAAAAACCCCCAACACCGATCAGAAAATTCCGAATACCCATCAACTAAATCCCTCTCCATCCGATGCACAGCAGTAGTCCCAAAGCCACCAGTGTCAGATCCGGCAGATGCAGAAGGTCGCGTGTTCAATTTCGCTGCAGGGCCCGCTATTCTGCCTGCAAAGGTGCTCAAGAAGGCCCAGGCCGAGCTCTACAACTGGAGGGGATCCGGCATGAGCATAATGGAGATGTCCCACAGAGGTAAAGAATTCCTTTCTGTCATTCAAAAGGCTGAGTCTGATTTGAGAGAGCTTCTGGGCATACCTACAAACTACGAGGTCCTGTTTCTCCAGGGTGGAGCTTCCACACAATTTTCATGCCTGCCCTTGAACCTCTGTGGCCCTGAGGACAAAGCTGAATACATTGTTACTGGGGCCTGGGGTGACAAGGCCTTCAAGGAAGCCCAGAGGTTTTGCAAGGCCAATGCGGTCTGGTCTGGAAAGTCCACCAAGTACACCAGGATACCCTCTGAGGAGGAGTTCCAGTTGGACCCAAGTGCAAAGTATGTCCACATCTGTGCTAATGAGACCGTCCATGGCGTGGAGTTTAAGGACTACCCTAAACCCAAAGGGGACAGCACCTTTCTTGTTGCTGACATGTCCTCCAACTTTTGCTCCAAACCCGTTGATGTGTCCAAATTTGGGGTGATCTATGCAGGAGCTCAGAAGAATGTGGGGCCCTCAGGAGTGACGGTTGTTATAGTCAGGAATGATCTCATTGGCAAGGCCCAGCCCATTACCCCTCTCATGCTGGACTACAAGATTCATGCTGAAAACAAGTCCCTCTACAACACTCCACCTTGCTTTGCAATCTACATGTGTGGGTTGGTGTTTGAGGATCTCCTGGCTCAGGGGGGATTGGGGGAAATTGAGAAGAAGAATGCCCACAAGGCCAAGATTCTGTATGAGGCAATCGATGCCAGCAATGGGTTCTATAGGTGCCCGGTGGAAAAGTCTGTTAGGTCCCTGATGAATGTGCCTTTTACACTTGAGAAGAGTGAGCTTGAGAGCGAGTTTATCAAGCAGGCAGCGAACGAGGGCATGTATCAGCTTAAGGGACACAGATCGGTGGGTGGAATAAGGGCTTCAATTTACAATGCAATGCCACAGGCAGGAGTGGAGAAACTGGTCTCATTCATGAAGGCCTTCCAAGCAAGCCATTAATTAGGTCCAAGTCCACCAGACCACGTTGATCTCAGTTGATGTTTTTGATATTTCTTGCCAAGCCTGCATGGTTGGTTGTTGATCTGATGTTATTTAGAATAAGTATAGTGCATTCTCGTCTAAGTAGTAAGTTGTAACTGAATTCCTTTAATGTCCTGAGTCATTCAAATTGGGGATAGCAATAATTTATTTCTGGCCATCTATTGAGGAATTTTGATTAGAATATACTTGCTGATTATAGAGCGTTTTGAGAATATGAAGAAGATTAGCCATGGATGTATCTATTTTGAAACAACTTGCTATTTGTTTTCTGGAAGTCCAACAGATGTACTTGATAAATGTAATACAATTTCAAAAGCAAGATATTTTAAGAATATTTTGTTCTAGAGAATGAGAATATGAAGAAGATTAGCCATGGATGTATCTATTTTGAAATATCTTGCTATTTTTTTCCTGGAAGTCCAACTTATGTACTTGATAATTGTAATACAATTTCTGTAGCAAGGTATTTTAAAATTCTTTTGTTCCACATAAGGTAATATACCAGTCAAATATTTCTGTTGATCTGCCTTGTACTTATTTAGATCATTTTTTACTTTTGTCATTTGACTAATTGAGAATGCGTAATCTGATAAATTATGTATTCTTCAGTCCATGATCTCAGAGTTAATCTCTCAGCTTGGTTCTCCTTCAAGGCTCTCAGCATTCTGCTCTTTATACGTCTTCTTAGAGGGTTAATTATACAAAGCTTCTTCCATGAGAAATACTTTTGGTTTCTTCACACATGTTAATTTGGTGAAGCACAGATTTTCTGTCTATATTATGATGGTAATTTGGTTAGAAGGCATTCTCTTCATGTCAATAATTGTATTTTATATGCTGCATGTTAGGATAATGTATTTCAATTTTTTGTTTTTTTGAAGGGGTTATTTCAGAGATTCACCTGGATTCAAATTCATCTGCGATTTGCTTTTGCTTTGTACCCATAAATTGTGCAAAATGAAAACCTTCTAATGGAGGATGTTGTGCAAGCAAGAAAAGTAAAATTTTTGTCAATGCAATTTATGTCCAACTAAGAATGGCAGTTAAAAGTAATATAGAGTGACTCCAAAGGTGTGAGTGTTGGTCACTTTGAACATTTTAAGGAACTGATGATGAAGCTTTCCCCTAATTAATGAAATATTTTGTAGGAACTGATTGGAGTTAAGAATGCATTGCCAAAGTATAATGACCATAGGGAAACATAAGAAGATCAAGCTTTGATTGTCAATGCAAGTTTACAGATTTGGTTGCCTTGTTGCATTTTCAGCATATTTTCATTGTGAAATTTGATTTGTGTTCAAAATTAGAATAGTTGTAAATTAATTAGGAAACTTGATGTTATAGTAATAATGAAATGGGTCAAATATCATCACAACTAGCCAAACAAACCTCTAAAACCATAAGAAAACTTATTGTAGGAATTTTTAATTTCTTCAATAAATTCCAAAGATAAATCCAATGGCCATGTTCATGGAATAGACTATGGTTTCAGTCACACAAGAGGCAAGGTGTTCCTAATCAATGTTTATAATTGCACCAAGCACTCTGCCTCTCTCCTTGTTCCTTGTTTTCTACCACCCCCTCCTATTTTTCTTTCCATAAACCAGGCCTTTCAAGCAAGATTGGACTTGCTTTCAAGGTATTCTAGAAAGAATGATCCCATAACTTTTTTTGCTTAGATGAGATGTCTTTTTATTTTCTTGGACATTCAGTTGGATTACTTCAATGTAGAAATAAAATGAATTAAGAGTGTAATCATAGATGTAACAATTGTAACTTTTCTTGATGGATCTATTTCTACCAAGGAATTAAAATATGTTTGTAGAATTCTAGTGCATTTTATACTTTATATATTCCCTTTAGAAACTATACTTCTTGTTTGACAAGTGCGTTACCTGTTTTGGGAAGATGTTTTGTTCTAGCTAGCAACACCCTGTTGGCAACCCTGTTAAGGTGCCATCCTAGACTTACTGTACTTTTTAGTTGTTAAGATTCAATTTGGTTCTGAGTTTCGGCATTCAATGAACCCGCCTAGTTAACTGATGCTTGAGTAGAATCTCCATTGCATTCTTATTTCTCAGATTAGTGCATTGTACAAAGCTTGAAATGAAATTCCTTAAAAAGAGATATGTTCAATTACAGGCCTTTCAGAAATTCTGAAAGGGCATTCTACTTAAAAAAACTCAAGACTTCAAGTCAAAGGTTTGCTTGGTCAGCTCAGAGGAATGCCTATCAGTTTTTTTGATACTTCACGCTCAGCTCAGATGTCTCTGCAAGTTCAATCTCCAATGATCTAGGGAGTACTCCATTTTGCTACTTCAATTTCATGGATATCTGTTGCTGGTGATGATATTAATGATAGTTATCCAAATAAAAATGACAATACAGACTTTGAGTAATGGATCTTCCCAGAACCCTGTTTCTTTATTCGAACCTGATTTTTGTAGGTGTGCCATTAGCAAAATCCTTTCATAGATTGGGTTAGATAAAACACTTGTGGTTAAGTCTGTGAGAGTGGTGCTAATGCTCATGCTGAGGTAATCACACGTTCAGGTACAATTGCAGTGGGTAGATGTTACTTGGCTTCTCTGTGTACTAATGAAGCACATCAAAATGCTGCTGTTTCTGATGAGCTGATAATCAAGAATTAACTGTTATGAATCAAGAAAGGATAGCTACTCAGGATAATCTTTTTCCTTAGTAGTGATTGTTGTGATGATATGGACTAGCATGCAGGTGTCTTTCATGTGTTTTTGATAGGTTGCTATGAATAATTTGTTCCACATGACAACCCTGTCATAGATAGTTAAAGACAGGCTTGTCTGGAGCTCAGAATCACTTGTTTATGTACGGTGTTTGACAGTACTTTCCTCTTTTTATGTGCTACGTGGATAAACTTCTATTTCCTTTTCTATATATCTGTAAGCGGCTTGTTTGGGTGATAAAGGCTATCTGTCAAAGTTTCCTATTGATATTATACAGGAAACTCTAACTTCAATGCATGGGAAAAAGTTCACCACCAAACCAATAACAGAAGCGATGTCTGTCGTGCTATATCTGCAGCCTTAGCCAAGAAGAAGCTTGGGAAAAATGAAATTAAAGGGAACTTGAACTTTTTGTCCAACTTCATAGAATAAGTGACTTTCCATAGGACTGGTGAATAATGTCATCAAATAACTAGAAGGTTTACTTCCTAAGAAGCATGGAATATTAAAATAAATTCTTAAAAGCTAGTTGAATAGGTTTTTAGAAAACTCAGCCATGCAAATGAAAGAGACAAAATTAGCAACTTATAAAATGTTGATAGCTGCAAGCTTATTGCAGTGGTAAGGGCTTTGGCCTCTCTTCGAGAGGTCCAAAGTTCAAACCCCACTCAGTATGAGTTAACCAGGACCCCTCATAAAAACCTGTGTAAACTCATTGAAAAAAACCTTATAAAATGTTGATGATATGCAGTTTCATGGTTATTAGGACACTGTCTCATCAGAAGATAGTCCCAAGTTGGTGCTTGACCGCATTGAGACTCAAAATATATACCTTCAGAGCAAATCGACACTGCTGTGTGAAGGTGAAATCTGAATTGCAACTTTCAATTATATAAACTTTGAAATTTTTGCTCGACATATACATTTCTTTTTGGTAATACTACTCATTTACAGCTGTCCATGGGCTGATAGGCTATATGATTAAGGGTATTTCTGTGGGATCAAAATCATTTGGGACTTGCAACTGGTTTTATCTGCATCTGCTGGTGGTTTGAACTTTGAACCTTGCTGTCTGCATTGGGAAGCTGCACTTGACATTCACTTGATTTTTGCACATTGTCTATAGGATAAGGTTGCATTGTGTTTAGACCAACAAAAGTCTCAGTTTGAGATACTGTGTACAAATCCTTGAATAGGCGAGGAAGGTCTGCAAATACTATTCACATTGGGCAGTGACCTGAAACAAGGTTACGCCTTAGGTTCAAGGGCTTTTAAGTACTCCTGAATTCAGAACATCCAAATGTAAAAGAAGAAAAATATTTCTCAAGCTAGCATGTGGAAAATAACCGTTAGCCATTAGTATCCCATGGTTGGGCTTAAGAAATTTTTGGGTATCAGATGTCCAAGATATATCCAACTAAGGTAATAAAAGTAATAGCATGACATGGAATTTAACTGTAGAGGACTAATTACCAACTTCTGGTGTGTCAAATTAATGCCATAGAAGCAATAATGTGGCAGAGGAAGACTGCAGACAGGTTAATCACAAACTTTAGGTTGTAACAATCTCACCATATCATATCTTGGAATGCATGTTCAGTGGCACTGTTGGATTTCTTACTTTTCAATTCTCATACCATACCAAGATCAAAGGAAAATAAATTTTTGGATTTCCTACTTTCCAATTCTCATACCATACTGTACCACAACCTAGCCCTTACAGAGCCATAGGATTTGAAGCTAAACATTCTATAAGCACAGTTATGTCTATCTAGAAATTGGAAATGGGGTTATCTTTCACATTGGACTCATAGAAAGGAAAACTAAGTATTGGACTCCAAGGCTAGAACTGAACAAATCTGGCCCAATATTTATCAGGCAAGGTGAAGAAATGGGGCAAATTAACTTGTTATTGGTCCTTGTTTGCAACTCTGAAACCATCTTGTACCACAACCTAGCCCTTATAGAGCCAAAGGGCTTGAAGAAAATCATGTTGTAACGATGCATGTGTTTATCATGTGACTGGAGCATAAGATTATCATTCACATTGAACTATGTGATTTTGATCAAACCAATAACAATATCAATATCAATATGAACGTGATCAGAATTTCTCAAACAAAAATCATCAAACAGATCCTACTAAATTTTATGCTTGCATTAGTGCCAATTCAGCTTACCAGCCCCAATTTCCTATACATTCTGCTTATTGTGCAATATCTAGCCAATTCATGAAGTCATCAAACTAAAGCAACTAAAACACAACCATAAGCTCGATTCCATCATCTGATATCAGAGCAAGGTTATTTGCTTGTCCATTGTCTATACTCTGTCATTCTGTTTTTTGCCTATACTCTATCATCTTTCATCTCGTGAATCACTCCCAAAACCACCTTCTCCGTGTATTTTTTCTTACATGTTATTGACGCCACCTTGACTCTCTTTTCACCCTCTCTGTAAATAACAAAAAGCTTTGCTGTTCTGTATGTACACGAGAGGTCTTCCATGTTTCTGCTAGCAGTCAAGTGGCACTAGGACAACACCCATTTGATACCTGGCAATTTTTTTTTATTCAAAGTGTTGCTTTGTTGAATTTTCACCAGCCCATCGGCCATGGGGCTGTTTCCCTTTTTTTCTTTCTTTCTTATCAATATAATTTAAATTTCTGCCCGGCGTGATTTCCGCTAGTACTCATTATCTTCCTTAGAGCTATTCGGGCCCACGTCCTCAAGACTTTTTAGGTCTGTCATACCTGTAGCAATCGTTTCTCTCCAGTTTGGCACCACGGCGCTATTTTTTTAAACCGGGATCTGCTCAGTTTAAAGGGGAGGTGCATAATTTTCCAAACCGAACCGAAGAGCTCACTTCTGCTCAGTTCTGTTCTTGTTTTTCGTCGCCCTCATATTTATTTAAAAAAAACGTGGTCTAGTGGACCTGTGGAGTTGGCGGAAATAAAATTGCAGTCAAAGAAAAATAAAATATATCAATGAAAGTCCGTTGCTGCTTGGAAGCATGATGCTGCTTGTGATATGAATTTATTGCCACTTGTGAAAGTCTGTGTCTGCCAAGTGGACACCTGCAAGAAGGAGGTGACATATGCTCTGAGAGCTGCTTTCAGACTTGATATCATAAGCGGGCCACAAAGTAAGCAATCTAGGTGTAAAATTGCAAAGCAAGGAGTGTTGTATGAGGAATTTTTTAACATGAAACTTGCAATCCATCATAAGGGAATTCATCAGTTGAGCCTTACCAAAAAGGTTATTTCTAATTATAATCATCCAACATCTTAAAACATAATTGACCATTCAAAGAATCAAAAGTGAGTAACCTACATCAAGCAAGTCTTTCACCTAGTAAATTGGTAATGTACTCCAACATGCATTTGAAAACTTCAACAAACACACAAGAAAGCATGTGAAGTTACTGTTTTGCTTTTGCATAGGATATGCAATGGATTAAAGGTTACATAATTGACCATTCAAAGAATCAAAAGTGAGTAACCTACATCAAGCAAGTCTTTCACCTAGTAAATTGGTAATGTACTCCAACATGCATTTGAAAACATCAACAAACACACAAGAAAGCATGTGAAGTTACTGTTTTGCTTTTGCATAGGATATGCAATGGATTAAAGGTTGTAGTGTTGTGTCTTATTGCCAATTTATTATCAAATCATTAGGAGTATGAAGTATAAACATCTAAATAGTTGATGACTTGCAACATTAATTGGTACTTGTAAAACATAAGTTAGTCTTAATGGGAACTTTAAACACTTACGCCACCAATCCCCAACAATAAGTGTGATCTGCTGGAAGCCTTAACCCTATGTAAGAAGGAAAATAGAAACTTACAATATTGAGTGTTGACACAATTACATTTTTGAGAATTAGAAATAATATTATCATGTTTGTAATACATGATAGAAGACAACATTCTTTGACTCACCATGATTGTTTTCAGAGCTTTTTATAAGAATATTGGCTATTAGCCTCCTCCTCATTTGGAGTTTCTTGATTAATCAAATATGATGAAGTATGTCCTCTTAACTTTTCAATGTCATTTTTCACATTGATCTCCCAAACATCTTTGTTGAAGGCTAAATTTGCAAGTTTATTGGCACTCACATTCATCTTCTCTCAAGATGACAAAATGACATGTCTGGATTCTGATCAATGAATTGGTGGATTTACTTAAGAAAAACTTTAGGGGAAGAGGTTGTCTCCCATCCTTAAAATGATTATATGCTCTCCCCCTAACTCAAATCTCTCCCCCTTTGTCATCAATGGCAAAGGGCCACCTTTGGGTCTTGGGGTTAAGAATGAGACTCTTAGCTTAGCCCATCCCCACCTCCTCTCTTGAGGTAGTTGTTTTTGGGGTGGGAGTATCTCTACTCCCAACATACACTGATATTTACCTTTGTTCATCTTCTTCCTCAATTGATCCTTCTGATTCCTCTGACTATTCTTGTTCCTACTTGGCTCTGGAAGTTTTGTTCTACACCACTTGGCTATATGCCCAACATTATTGTACTTATAACACTTAATATCGTGATTCCTTGAAGGTGCAAATATCTTGAAGTTTCTTTTGGTGAAGCCATATCCATTCCTATTATGAACCTTGCAATTAACTGCCTTATGACCAAACTGATTACAAGAGTAACAATACCCTTGGAAGAGATGAATGTTTTTGAAGTTTCAATATTCTTGTGTTTCATGTGTCTTGCACTGTGTAACCTTGTGCCCAAACCTGTGACATAAGAAGCATCATACATTGAAGAAACCTTGCCTTGACCCCATTGGTCTCTTAGTCTTTTCTACCCTGTGCTGCTTCCTGTTCCATCTATTCCTCATTTGTGCATTGTTTCTTTTCTTGTTGAATTTCTATTTTTAGTCTTATCCTCATAAGTCTCACTTTCTCTTACACTCTCTTATTTTGGATCTTCTTCTTCTTTGGAGCTTGAGATTGACTTCTCTCCTTGTTATCTATATTCCTATTCAAAACCAAGTCCCGTTTTGTTTGATGAAGGTCTTTGTACCTTGATAATATTATCCAGGATCTTCAAGCTTCTCTGAAACCCGTGTAGCTTTTTTTTAGACTCTTTTACTTCCTTAGTGAAGCTACCTCATGCTCTAATATTTCACATTCTAAAACCTTTGCCTCTAACCTTTATTTAAATTTCCTTGTCTTAGCTATTGAGTTGGTTAGATATTATATAAGCTTTCATTTCTCTTCATCACATTCTTGAAATTGAAGCTTGAGTTTTGAGTTCCGATTTCTTACCTTCCTTAATTCCTTAAGAGCAAAAATAAGCTCACCCTCAAGATCAACTTCTCCTTCCTATTCATTTTCTGATTCTTTGTATTTTATATCATCTTCATTCCTTTTCGATTCATCTTCAATAGGAGTACTTCCTTCTTCTTCTATTGCCATAAGAAGACTTTCTTCTTCTAGACCTTCAAGAGCATCTTCATATTCATCTTCACTAAAACCGAATCCATTCCTTATACAACTATCTTCAAGATGACCAAAGTTACCACACTTAACACACTTGAGAATTATTGGTGTCCTTTTTCTAACATCACTTTTTTCTTCTACCATAAGTAGAATTTCATTTTCTTCATTATCTGAGGACCTTCCATCACTATCACTTGAACTCTTACCTACCTTGTTTGCATAAAAAATCTTCTTCTTCCTTTGGAAGAACTTCTTTCCTTATTTTCTTTGACCATCCCTGCTTTTCTTTTGATATCTGTGTTTTCCTATTTTTCTATTCTTATGATCTTGTTTCTCATCACCACTGCTATTTTCAGCTTTTGGATAATCAATTGCATAGTGACCATATTTCCCACATTTAAAACACTTAATTGTTTTTGTACCTTTATACTTTCTTGTGTCCTTGTTCCTTTTGCCATAGTTTGCTTCTTCATCATTGGATAACTCATTACTTGAATTTGACTTCTTACCCTTTGACTTCTTTGTAAATTTGAAGGTTGCTTCTTTCTAGGGAATATGTTCCTCTTTTATTCTCATCTCAAAGGCTGTGAAAATTCCATGTAACTCATCCCTTGTCAAAAATTCAATATTTTTTGACTCTTATATGGTTGAAATATTTTCACTATACCTCTTAGGAAGTGATCTTAAGATCTTGTGACAACATCTATTTTTTCAACTTTGAACCGAAGTCCTTGCATGGAGTTAACGACCTCATACACATGAAGTAGGTATGCAACAATGTTTTCCCCATCCTTCATCTTTAGGTCTTCAAATGTTTTCTTGTGATTTATCAATTTTGCCATCTTGACCTTTTTGTCATCCTCATATATACCTTTCAGCTTATCCCAAATCTCTTTTGTTGATGTGCAATGCATAACTTTTATAAACTCTATTTTATGCAAACCTTTTAAGATTACATTCATTGCATTTGAATTATTCAGTTGTAGGAGCTTACCATATTTATCTGTAGGTGGAGTAGTTGGTGGTATGTATCCATCCTCAACTGCTTGCCATATTTCATTCCCTAGTGCCATTAGGTGAATCTTCATTCTCACACTCCAAAGTGCATAATTGTTCCCATCGAACAATGGTGTTGAATTCCTTGAAGATCCATTATGAGAATCCATATGTGTTCCTATGAGCTTTTCCTTCAATATGTTAAACTCTTCTGAAGGAACCCACTCTGATACCAATTGAAGAACACAAGCTTATATTGAGAGGGGGGTGAACAGTATAAGACCACTTTTTACTTTTCTTTCCCAAACAATATTATCTAATATTATCAATGGCAATATCAATATCAGTAATAAAAGTAATGCACAAATAATCACACATAATAGAGACATCAATTTAACATGGTTCACCCAATGTGGGCTACGTCCATGAAGAAAATATTTCACTAAAATTTTCTCAACAAATCTCTTGGGAATCCTTCCCTATTACAATGTTTATGGACATCTGTCCAAAGGAGATACCAATCCCCTAATCAAGTTCATGGATATCTATCCACAAGAGAACTCCTTCTCCTTTGATCTGGATGGTGATCCTCTAGAAGACTACTGCCTCCAATGCACTGGCTTGTGGATCTCTCTCCACTAAATACCTCTATCCTCACTCAGAAGACCTATCCTCACTACCCTGGCTAATGGAACTCTATCCACTGGAGACTAATATCCTTTGCTCTATCACCTCCAAAGCTTACTCTCAACTCTATCTCAAATCTACACTAAATACAGTCCTTCGATCTAGCACAAATATGCTCAATATCTATCTCAAATCTATACTAAACATTGTCCTTCGGTCTAGCACAAATATGCTCAATATCTATCTCAAATCTGCACTAAACACTGTCCTTTGGTCTAGCATAAATATTTCAATCTCTATCTTAAATCTACACTAAACACTATCCTTAGGTCTAGCACAAATATGCTCAATCTCTATCTCAAATATGCACTAAACATTGTCCTTAGGTCTAGCATAAATCTGCTCAATATTTGTCTTAAATTTGCACTAAACAATGTCCTTCGATCTAGCACAAATCTGCTTTGCTAGATTTATCCCAAGCCTTAACACAAATATTGAACAAATCAATCGATAAAATTGCTCTCAAGTCTTCTCAAAGACTTACCTCAAATATGCTCAATAAGTTCTCTCTAGAAATTTTCCAATATGCTCAACAAGTCTTCACCAAGACTTGCCTCAAGTCTGCTCAACAAGTCTTCACCAAGACTTACCTCAAATCTACTCAACAAGTCCTCACTAGAACTTTTCCAAACTGCTCAACAAGTCTTCACTAAGAATTACCTCAAATCTACTCAACAAGTCCTCACTAGAAATTTTCCAATATGCTCAACAAGTCTTCACCAAGACTTACCTCAAATATGCATTGTAAGCTTCCACAAAAGCTCACACTAATCTATCCATAAGTCTTCACCAAGACTTACCTCAAACCTGCTTGTAAGATTCCACAAAAGCTCACACTAATTTGTCCACAAGTCTTCACCAAGACTTACCTCAAACCTTCTTGTAAGCTTCCACAAAAGCTCACACAAATCTATCCTTAAGCTCTCACAAAAGCTTACTCAACTCTGTCCTTAAGTCCCTTCTAGGACTTACTCAAATCTATCCACTAGCTTTCACAAAAGCTTATTCAAATCAATTGCAAAACTTGCATACAAAACTTAGCTTAATCTCTTTCAGAAAACCTCTTCAATATCATAAACAAGTTTCACTCAGAATCTTGTTTAACCCATAGAAACATATAGAGAATGGTTAGAGACTCAATATGTTTCACACTCATAAAACACTCAATCACTTTCAAACTTTCCTTCAAATCAATTCAGAAATAAAGAACAATTTGTTTCACAAAACTTGAACTATCACTCCAATGCTTTCAATCAATAATGCTCATCAAATTCAATCAACCATTCACTCAATGAAATAAATATTGCTTACAAACCCTAAACAAGTGTTTCACAATGCTTTCAACAACTCACACTATGAATCTCAACCCTTGACTCAAGATGATTCTAAATTCACATAACAATGATACTCATGCTCTTTTCACAAAATCTAGTTCAAGATAATTCTCAACTTCACATAACAATGATACTCATGATATTTCACAAACCCTAATCATGCATATGAAAGCTTACTCAAATATTTCCAACAATGCTTATCAAAAAATCTCACATAATAATGATACTCATGTTATTTCACAAACCCTAATCATGCACATGAAGGCTCACTCAAACATTTCCAACAATGCTTATCAAACAAACCTTTTCACTCCAAATTTGCATTTCACAACATCCAACCCAACAATATTTCACTCACAAGAAAGATGTGCCCATACCTTTTGTTTTGATGAAGATTTGATCTCAAAACCTGTCTCAATCACAATCAATCTCTTTTGCCAATCTCAAAGGTTAGATAGCAAAAATCCTTCTCAAAATTTTCACTCAATTAATCCCTTCAAAATTAATTCACCATTACAAAAATTAACAAGACTCAAATACACCTTATTATCTCCAAACTTATCAAAATATTTCTCAACACATAAAAGTCAATTTTCTTTATCAACTCCAAATCAATCAATGTATAGAAGACCAAGTTCCTTTATAATCTCTCAAAATAATATTAAAAAATTAATCCCTTAATTAAACCTTATTACTCCAACCTTTATTTAATTTCTCAAAGCACAAAATAATATAAACTATTAAACACCTTATGACTCCCTACTTCCCAAGGCACTATATAAACTTACGTGACCTCAATGTGCTCCCCAACCTTGGCGCTATTAATAAATTTAAATAAAAAACTTTAGTGCATACCTTATACACCTTGCCCACGTGCAAAATGGTAGTGCACACCTTGCACCTTGAACCCACGACCTTGCTACCACTGTTGCGCTCTAGCAGTCGTTGGGCCACATGCCCACACAAGTCTAAAACCGTAGGCACTTCCCTATGTTACTTTCAAAAAATCCGGCGATCGAAAAACACAACAGACCTCCTCAAAAACCGACTGCGTGGGGATTCAAAACCTCAACCTCTTGCCACACGAATACCTTAGTTACCAACTACGCTAACCAACATTTTGGTTACGCTTGGGTTGTGCCTCATGCACTTAAACCGTCGCTTGCCCACCAAAGGATTTTAACCACGTGAAATGCCTTCTTCATCTCAAGGAAACAACACATGTTTTATTTTGCCTTTGGGTATACAAATAAAGTGCATGGATGTCTTTTAGTTAAAAAATTTACCCCTTTATATATCCTTTAGCTTATGCACTTTCGACATTGATGATTTATTTTGAATTTAAAAATTTGATTGATAATGGATTGAACGTTGTCCTGTACACCCATAGGACTATTGATAATGGCTCTTTCCAATTGTTGCCTTCCATGTCGCATGTTTTGTACATGATAAAAATCAAGACTTTATTCATTGCCTTTGCCTACCCATTCACCCTTGGATAATATGGGCTAGAAAAAGAATGAAAGATCCTAAATTTTGTAGTTATGTTTTGGATAATTTTATTAACAAAATAGCCTCTCGATCACTTGTCAACTAAAGAGGAATTCTAAACTTAGTGATAACCTATTCATACAAGAAACAAGTAGTGCTTCTTATAGAGTTATCTGGTGGAGCATTTCTTTGAAGAACACAAGCTTATACTGAGAGAGGGGGTGACAATATAAGACCACTTTTTACTTTTCTTTCCTAAACAATATTATTCAATATTATCAATGGCAATATCAATAGCAATAATCAAATCAATGCACAAATAATCACACACAATAGAGACACCAATTTAATGTGGTTTACCCAATGTGGGATACATCCAAGGAGAAAATATTTCACTAAAATTTTTCTCAACAAATCTCTTGGGAATCCTTCCCTATTACAATGTTTATGGAATTCTTTCCAAAGAAGATACCAATACCCTAATCAAGTTCATGGATCTCTATCCATAGGAGAACTCCTTCTCCTTTACTCTGAATGGTGATCCTCTAGAAGACTACTGCCTCCAATGCACTGGCTTGTGGATCTCTCTCTACTAAATACCTCTGTCCTCACTCAGAAGACCTATCCTCACTACCATAGCTAATGGAAATATATCCACTGGAGACTAATGTCCTTTGCTCTATCACCTCCAAATCTTGCTCTCAACTCTGTCTCAAATCTACACTAAACACAGTCCTTCAGTCTAGCACAAATATGCTCAATCTCTATCTCAAATATGCACTAAACACTATCCTTCGGTCTAGCACAAATATGATCAATCTCTATCTCAAATATACACTAAACACTATCATTCGATCTAGCACAAATTTGTTCAATATCTATCTCAAATCTGCACTAAACACTATCATTCAGTCTAGCACAAATATGTTCAATTTCTATCTCAAATCTGCATTAAACACTGTCCTTCGATCTAGCACAAATTTGTTCAATATCTATCACAAATCTGCACTAAACATTGTCATTCGATCTAGCACAAATCTCCTCAATATTTGTCTCAAATCTGCACTAAACAATGTCCTCCGATCTAGCACAAATCTGCTCTGCTAGATTTACCCCAAGCCTTAACACAAAGCTTGAACAAATAAATCAATCAAATTTCTCTCAAGTCTTCTCAAAGACTTGCCTCAAATATGCTCAACAAGTTCTCTCTAGAACTTGTCCAATCTACTCAAAAAGTCTTCACCAAGACTTGCCTCAAATCTGCTCAACAAGTCTTCACAAAGACTTACCTCAAATCTGCTCAACAAGTCCTCACTAGAACTTGTACAAACTGCTCAACAAGTCTTCACTAAGACTTACCTTAAATTTGCTCAACAATTCCTCACTAGAACTTGTCCAATATGCTCAACAAGTCTTCACCAAGACTTACCTTAAATTTGCATTGTAAGATTCCACAAAAGCTCACACTAATCTATCCATAAGTCTTCACCAAGACTTACCTCAAACCTGCTTGTAAGCTTCCATAAAAGCTCACACTAATTTGTCCACAAATCTTCACCAAGACTTGCCTCAAACTTGCTTGTAAGCTTCCATAAAATATCACACAAATCTATCCTTAATCTCTCACAAAAGCTTACTCAACTCTGTCCTTAAGTCCCTTCTAGGACTTACTCAAATATATCCACTAGCTTTCACAAAAGCTTATTCAAATCAATTGCAAAACTTACATACAAAACTTAGCTTAATCTCTTTCAGAAAACCTCTTCAATATCATAAAAAAGTTTCACTTAGAATCTTGTTTAACCCACAGAAACATATAGAGAATTATTAAAGACTCAATATGTTTCACACTCACAAAACACTCAATCACTTTCAAAATTTCCTTCAAATCAATTCAGTAATAAAGAACAATTTATTTCACAGAACTTGAACTATCACTCCAATGCTTTCAATCAATAATGCTCATCAAATTCAATCAACCATTCACTCAATGAAACAAATCTTGCTTACAAACCCTAAACAAGTATTTCACAATGCTTTCAACAACTCACACTATGAATCTCAACCCTTGACTCAAGATGATTTCAAATTCACATAACAATGATACTCATGATATTTTCACAAAACCTAGTTCAAGATAGTTCTCAACTTCACATAACAATGATACTCATGATATTTCACAAACCCTAATCATGCACATGAAAGCTTACTCAAATATTTCCAACAATGCTTATCAAAAAATCTCACATAACAATGATACTCATGTTATTTCACAAACCCTAATCATGCACATGAAGGCTCACTCAAACATTTCCAACAATGCTTATCAAACAATTATTTTCACTCCAAATTTACATTTCACAACATCCAACCCAACAATATTTCTCTCACAAGAAAGATGTGTCCATACCTTTTGTTTTGATGAAGATTTGATCTCAAAACCTGTCTCAATCACAATCAATCTCTTTTGCCAATCTCAAAGGTTAGATAGAAAAAATCCTTCTCAATTTTTTTAGTCAATATATCCCTTCAAAATTAATTCACCATTACAAAAATTAACAAGACTCAAATACACCTTATTATCTCTAAACTTATCAAAATATTTCTCAACACATAAAAGTCAATTTTCTTTATCAATTCCAAATCAATCAATGTATAAAAGACCAAGCTCCTTTATAATCTTTCAAAATAATATTAAAAAATAATCCGTTAAATAAACCTTATTACTCCAACCTTTATTTAATTTATCAAGGCACAAAATAATATAAACTATTAAACACCTTATGACTCCCTACTTTCCAAAGCACTATATAAACTTACGTGACCTCAATGTGCTCCCCAACCTTGGTGCTATTAATAAATTTAAATAAAAAAATTTAGTGCATACCTTATACACCTTGCCCACGTGCAAAATGGTAGTGCACACCTTACGCCTTGAACCCACGACCTTGCTGCCACTGTTGCGCTCTAGCAATTGTTGGGCCACATGCCCACACAAGTCTAAAACTGTAGGCGCTTCCCTTTGTTACTTCCAAAAAATCAGCGATCGAAAAAACACAATAGACCTCCTCAAAAACCGATTGCGTGGGGATTCAAAACTTCAACCTCTTGCCACACAAATACCTTAGTTACCAACTACGCTAACCAACATTTTGGTTACGCTTGGGTTGTGCCTCATGCACTTAAACCGTCGCTTGCCCACAAAAGGATTTTACGCGAAATGCCTTCTTCATCTCAAAGAAACAACACATGTTTTCTTTTGCCTTTGGGTATACAAATAAAGTGCATGGATGTCTTTTAGTTAAAAAATTTACCCCTTTATATATCCTTTAGCTTATGCACTTTCGACATCGATGATTTATTTCGAATTTAAAAATTTGATTTAATAAATTATTTTATGACCTTTAACTTTGGCACCCAATATTTATTTAAATTTAAATTTTAACCTTTAGGTTAAAATATTTAAATTTAAATAAATTAAATTAAATATTTTTTAACTTGCTCAATGGTCTTTCAAGGAATAAATTATTTTTAATTACTCCTTGGACCTGTTCTCTTCACCTCAACCTGCAACCTAGAATATTATAATATTGAATATTATAATATTATATTTACCTTTTAAATCTGCTTCGCTCTCCTTGGGACTTCCTTTTAAAACTGCTTCTCCTTCCTTGGGTCTTCAACATTTTAGGCCACTTTAGGCATATAATATTAAAAATAAATATTATATCCTATTCCTTTAAACCTTTCCTTGCCTTTTGGAAAAACCTCCTGATGACCTTAATGATGACTAAACTGAAACAACAAACTCTTGACAACTCTTGACATCAATGACAACAAAAATTGCTCATATTTCCAACATGCTTCTACCCATTTCATCAGATATTCGGTTGCCACTGAAATCTATCAACATTTCCTTCTCTAACTTATTGTAATGATCCCACAAAATCCAATCCCCATATTTCAAAAAGTTGGGGTTGAGAAAGATGTAATAGAATGAAGTCCCTTCATAATGGTTTCACTGTTCTTTAACACGTATCACATACTTTCACGTACTCTTTGGCATCATGATAAAGGGTGGGACACCATAGTCCTTCCAATGACACTTTTATTGATGTTGCATCTGGTCCTATATGGCCTCCAGCCAATCCCTCATGTGCCTCCTTCATTATTTGTTGAACTTCATCTTCCATCACACACCTCAAGATGTGGTCTTCTCCCATATTATATAGCAAGCCTACAATCAACGCGAATGGTGTCAATTTTTTAATGACCTTTCTTTGTTCTGTTGTTGTCATCTCCTTTGGAAACTCTATTATTGATAGATATTTCCTAATATGTTTATACCATGTTGGTACAACAATTAATCATAAATAATTGTGCATCAAGGAATTCATCTCATATAGTGAGTGGTATTTTTGCTTTGTGTTCCAGAGAGTCAAAATTGCTACTTGCTACAATAATTAGCGATTTTGATCGAAAACAAGGTTGGAATGATTTTGGGGTCGATTTTGGATAATTTTGTGGTGCAATGCAAGGGTAAGGTTAAATGATAGGTCTACTAAATCAGTAACATAAATTTTAGAATTAAAGATTTAAAATCCTAGGAATTAGTGATCAAAATGAATGCACATGCAAAGGGAGTGGGCAGTCCCAAATAGATGAAACTAGACATCTTGAAGATACAAAATAGGGCTTGAGATGTTTGTAAAAGTGTTAGGAATGAAGGCAACAATCCAATTAATCTCTAATCTAGAGAAAATTGAAGAAAAAGCAATGTACAAAAGTGTTAATGCAATATGTTACGAATGTTATCATAAAATTAGGAATCTACAACAATAGAGGGAAGAGGAAGGGAGATGAAGCAAGAGTGATGAAAATCTATGAGTGATGAGATGAAAAGGTAATGAAGGCCTTGTATCTACACCACAATAGCTTGGAATTGAATATGAATTCTTATATGATTGAAATTTAACAAAACCATGCAATGCATGATTAAAAGAGAATTTTAACTAATATTAAATGTCTATAAATGAGAGTAGTTAAAATAGATGAGCATGGAAGAGAGGAAAAGTAGGTTGGTACACTTCAAATGAAGTAAATATACTTCAAATAAAACAAATAGCAATAGATGAAATGATTTAGAAAAAATAACATGAAAAAGCCTATAATAAAAGTGTTAGTGGTTGGGAATGAGGGCAGCAAGCAATATAAACTCCAATGGACCTGCAATAAGGATATTAGTAGCCAAAAATAGAGGTTAAGATACTATATGACCTACAAAGAAGATATTAGAAGTATGAAAATGGAAAATGAATGGAAATACAAGAAAATGAATGCCCAAAGTACAAGTTAGCAAGGCCAAAATTAGGAGAGTAAATGCATAAAAGAAAAAACTTCAACCTCTTGCCACATGAATGCCTTAACTCTGCCTTAGTTACCAACTATGCTAACCAATGTTTTGGTTACGCTTGGGTTGCGCCTCATGCACTTAAACCGTCGCTTGCCCACCAAAGGATTTTAACCACGCGAAGTGCTCTTCCTCTCAAAGAAACAACACATGTTTTCTTTTGCCTTTGGGTATACAAATAAAGTGCATGGATGTATTTTAATTAAAAATTTTACCCCTTTATATATCCTTTAGCTTATGCACTTTCGACATCGATGATTTATTTCGAATTTAAAAATTTGATTTAATAAATTATTTTATGACCTTTAACTTTGGCACCCAATATTTATTTAAATTTAAATTTTAACCTTTAGGTTGAAAATATTTAAATTTAAATAAATTAAATTAAATATTTTTTAACCTGCTCAATGGTTTTTCAAGGAATATATTATTTTTAATTATTCCTTGGACCTGTTCTCTTCACCTCAACCTGCAACCTGGAATATTATAATATTGAATATTATAATATTGAATTTACCTTTTAAATTTGCTTCGCTCTCCTTGGGAATTCCTTTTAAGCCCACTTCTCCTTCCTTGGGTCTTCAACATTTTAGGCCACTTAAGGCATATAATATTGAAAATAAATATTATTTCCTATTTCTTTAAACCTTTCGTTGCCTTTTGAAAAAACCTCTTGATGACCTTAATGATGACTAAATTGAAACTACAAACTCTTGACAACTCTTGACATCAATGACAACAAAAATTGCTCATATTTCCAACATGCTTCTACCCATTTCATCAAATATTCGGTTGCCACTAAAATATATCAACATTTCCTTCTCTAACTTATTGTAATGATCCCACAAAATCCAATCCCCATATTTCAAAAAGTTGGTGATGGAGAGCCAAGCTTTCTAATCAAACCCAATTCTCATTCAAAAACTTGGAAAGATTTACAGAAATGGCAGCAATCTGCCAAATAAACTCCTTTATTCCGAAAGATAGTTTTATTTTTTTTTTACAGCATTTCCCACCCTGGAAGAAAAATAGCCCAAACAGGTCCAGAATGGCCCTCTTGCCTTCAAATCTGCAACTCTGTCTCAGCAGTTTTCGACCCCTTGTGCATGCCTTTGCTTCCCCTTTTAAAATTTTTGGCGTGACTCTCCGTTTCCCTTTTGTGGCCCTTCGTTTCATTTCCCGTGCCTCTTCGTTGTTTTGGATTTCGAAACGTTTTTCTTTTCGACTCTTGGTCTTCGTCTGCTTTCATTGCACCTTGGTGCCATGTGTTGTTCAGTGCTGCCACTGTAGACTCTGTCCGCCTGTCAACCAATGATGACGTTCGGTATACCCACCGCTCGATAATTTCCTCTGTAATGGCCCCTATAACCGCTTGCCCTTTTTTTTGAGTCACGAAAAAACATGTCGTGAAATCGTGACACTTTTTCCTTCTTACTCTTTCTCTTCTCTTTTAGTCATGAAAATGCGACATGTCGCGATATCGCGACACTTTTTCCCTCTTGCTCTTTCTCTTCTCTTTTGGTCGCGAAAATGCGACATGTCGCGATATCGTGACACTTTTTCTCTCTTGCGCCTTCTCTTGTCTTTTGGTCGCGAAAATGCGACATGTCGTGATATCGTGACACTTTTTCTCTCTTGCGCCTTCTCTCGTCTTTTGGTCGCGAAAATGCGACATGTCGCGATATCGCGACACTTTTTCTCTCTTGCGCCTTCTCTCGTCTTTTGGTCATGAAAATGCGACATGTCGCGATATCATGACACTTTTTCTCTCTTGCGCCTTCTCTCGTCTTTTGGTCGCGAAAATGCGACATGTCGCGATATCGCGACACTTTTTCTCTCTTGCGCCTTCTCTCGTCTTTTGGTCATGAAAATGCGACATGTCACGATATCGCGACACTTTTTCTCTCTTGCGCCTTCTCTCGTCTTTTGGTCATGAAAATGCGACATGTCGCGATATCGTGACACTTTTTCTTCTTTGCCGACATGTCGCGATATCGCGACACTTTTTCTTCTTTGCCAACATGTCGCGATATCGTGACACTTTTTCTTCTTTGCGGTATTTTGCTTTTCATTGGATGCTCCTGCATCAGACACCTGGGTGGATTGAGAAGTGACCTTCACTTCTATACTGTTTTGTCACCTTCTTTTTCAACATCTCAAAACTTGCACCTACCTTTGCAGTCCACTTAAACTCCTTGAAACGCCTCTTCTGATCTATTTTGGCCTTGTACTGAGTATTCATCTTACTGATATGTTGTTGTACCTCTTCATGTAAACTCTTTATGTGCTCTGCAAAATATTCAGCCTCAACACTACTCTTTTCTCCTTTATCCATCATTCTTAACTCAGAAGCATTCCTTGGACTACTCCCACATACAATCTGGAATGGTGATTTACCAGTACTCTATTGACAGTCTATCCAGAGTAACTGGGGCTGTACAAGCTCTCCAAGCTTCAACAAAATCTGGGTCTTCAGGGTACAAACCCTTAAGTTCTTCAAACCCCACAACTTCCACTCTCATTTTTGTCAACAAACTCTTTTCATCCATCTCCTTTAGTGGCTTTAGTTTATGGCGCACTCCTTCATTTGTTAGGGAGTAAGTGTTGGCATGTCCATCATGGACTACACGATGATCAAACTGCCATGGTCTTCCTAACAACATATGGCAAGCATCCATAGGCAGGATATCACATAGGACCTCATCTTGGTATCTCCCAATATTAAACTTGACTAAGCACTGTTCATTGACCAATGCCCTATGGTCCTTCTGCAACCACGCAATCCGATATGGATGCGGGTGTCTCCTCCTCTCTAGCTGTAACTTAGTAACCATTTCTTCAGAGACCAAGTTATCAGTACTACCATTATCTATAATAACATTACAGACCTTACCTGAACATTTGCACCTTGTGCGAAATAAGCTCTTCCTCTGATCCACATCTTTCCCTCCATTCATCAATGCTCTTCTTGTCATCAACACTTCTCCTCCTGCTTCTTTAGAATGTTCTGATTCAGCACCTTCATCTGCTACAGTAGCTCTGGCATGACCCTCAAGTCTCTTATTCGTCCTCTCTTGGTGTTGGGGACACTCATATGCCCGATGTCCCTCTTCCCCATAATGGAAACAGGTTCCATGAAATCCTCCTCTTCCATACCCACGTCTAGATCTACCTCTTCCTCTTTGGTAACCATTGTTCTGATCACGGGGGTGGTAGGTATTCTCCTCTTTTTGATCCTGGTTATTACTTGTTTCACCAGTCTTCTTCTAATCTTCATATTTTCCTCCACTAGTTCTTCCACCAGTTCTTCCACCATGATCTCTTCCTCTTTGTTTGCTTTCAAATCTTTTGTTCAGCTTCTCTTCAACCTTCAAGGCAAACCGATATGCATCCTCAATGGTGGTCATCCTGACCAAACTGAGTTCTTCTTGGATATTCATTCTTAACCCATTTATGTAACGAGCTACTTTCTCCTTATTAGCCTCTGAATGGCCAGTTCTTATTGAGATCTTGTAAAACTCCTCTGTATATTCTTTGACAGATTTGCTTGACTGTCTCAAACTCTGCATTTTCCTCAATAGATCCAATTCGTAATCTACAGGAATAAACTGCCTCTTCAACTTCTCTACCATTCGATCCCATCTGGTTATCTTTTCCTTTCCTCTTCTATTTCTTTCTAGCTGCACTTCTTTCCACCATATGCTAGCATGGCCTTTCAACTTTGTTTTTGCAAACTTGATCCGATCTGGATCTACAACCTCCTCATACTCAAAATACTCCTCCATATCATTGATCCAATCAATCAACTCCTCTGGATTGAGATTCCTAGAATACATGGAGACATCAAACTTTGGCTTCTTCCCGATCCGAGATATGGCCCTAAATAATCTAGCTTCTATAGGATCCATTGCTTCTTCTTCATATGATGGATCATCAACCTCCCAAGCTTCATCTTCACTACGGTCTTCTCTCCTTGGCTCAACCCCTCTTCGCAACTCCTCTTGCAGGGCTTGCACTTGCCTCTGTAAAGCTCTGAAATCTCCTTTCGATACCACATTTCTCCCACCACCATGGTTTCTTCATGGAGGCATTCTTCCTCGCTCTCTTCTCACAACCCTTCCATAGATCCTGGTGCAAACTGCCTCACTTTCGACGATCTGCTCACACACTCAGGAACCCTAAGCTCTGATACCACTTGATGGAGAGCCAAGATTTCTAATCAAACCCAATTCTCATTCAAAAACTTGGAAATATTTATAGAAATGGTAGCAGTCTGCCAAATAAACTCCTTTATTCCGAAAGATAGTTTATTTTTTTTTTACAACATTTCCCGCCCTGGAAGAAAAATAGCCCCAAACAGGTCCAGAATGGCCCTCTTGCCTTCAAATATGCAACTCTGTCTCAGTAGTTTCCGACCCCTTGTGCATGCCTTTGCTTCCCCTTTTAAAATTTTTGGTGTGACTCTCCGTTTCCCTTTTGTGGCCCTTCGTTTCATTTCCCGTGCCTCTTCGTTGTTTTGGCTTTCGAAACATTTTTCTTTCCGACTCTTGGTCTTCGTCTGCTTTCATTGCACCTTGGTGCCACGTGTTGTTCAGTGCTGCCACTGTAGACTCTGTCCGCCTGTCAACCAATGATGACGTTCGGTATACCCACCGCTCGATAATTTCCTCTGTAACGGCCCCTGTAACCGCCTGCCTTTTTTTTTTGAGTCACGAAAAAAACATGTCGCGAAATCGTGACACTTTTTCCTTCTTACTCTTTCTCTTCTCTTTTAGTCGTGAAAATGCGACATGTCGCGATATCGTGACACTTTTTCCCTCTTGCTCTTTCTCTTCTCTTTTGGTCGTGAAAATGCGACATGTCGCGATATCGCGACACTTTTTCTCTCTTGCACCTTCTCTTGTCTTTTGGTCGTGAAAATGCGACATGTCGCGATATCGCGACACTTTTTCTCTCTTGCGCCTTCTCTTGTCTTTTGGTCGTGAAAATGCGACATGTCGCGATATCGTGACACTTTTTCTCTCTTGTGCCTTCTCTTGTCTTTTGGTCGCGAAAATGCGACATGTCGCGATATCGCGACACTTTTTCTCTCTTGCGCCTTCTCTCATCTTTTGGTCACGAAAATGTGACATGTCGCGATATCGTGACACTTTTTCTCTCTTGTGCCTTCTCTCGTCTTTTGGTCACGAAAATGCGACATGTCGCGATATCGCGACACTTTTTCTCTCTTGCACCTTCTCTCATCTTTTGGTCATGAAAATGCGACATGTCGCGATATCGCGACACTTTTTCTTCTTTGCCGACATGTCGCGATATCGCGACACTTTTTCTTCTTTGCCAACATGTCGCGATATCGCGACACTTTTTCTTCTTTGCGGTATTTTGCTTTTCGTTGGATGCTCCTGCATCAGTTGGGGTTGAGAAATATGCAATAGAATGAAGTCCCTTCATAATGGTTTCATTGTTCTTTAACACGTATCACATACTTTCACGTACTCTTTGGCATCATGATAAAGGGTGGGCCACCATAGTCCTTCCAACGACACTTTTATTGATGTTGCATCTGGTCCTATATGGCCTCCAACCAATCCCTCATGTGCCTCCTTCATTATTTGTTGAACTTCATCTTCCATCACACACCTCAAGATGTGGTCTTCTCCCATCTTATATAGCAAGCCTACAATCAACGCGAATGGTGTCAATTTTTTAATGACATTTCTTTGTTCTGTTGTCGTCATCTCCTTTGGAAACTCTATTATTGATAGATATTCCCTAATATGTTTATACCATTTTGGTACAACACTTAATCATAAATAATTGTGCATCAAGGAATTCATCTCATATAGTGAGTGGTATTTTTGCTTTGTGTTCCAGAGAGTCAAAATTGCTACTTGCTACAATAATTAGCGATTTTGATCGAAAACAAGGTTGGAATGATTTTGGGGTCAATTTTGGATAATTTTGTGATGCAATGCAAGGGTAAGGTTAAATGATAGGTCTACTAAATCAATAACATAAATTTTAGAATTAAAGATTTAAAATCCTAGGAATTAGTGATCAAAATGAATGCACATGCAAAGGGAGTGGGCAGTCCCAAATAGATGAAACTAGATGTCTTGAAGATACAAAATAGGGCTTGAGATGTTTGTAAAAGTGTTAGGAATGAAGGCAACAATCCAATTAATCTCTAATATAGAGAAAATTGAAGAAAAAGTAATGTACAAAAGTGTTAATGCAATATGTTATGAATGTTGTCATAAAATTAGGAATCTACAACAATAGAGGGAAGAGGAAGGGAGATGAAGCAAGAGTGATGAAAATCTATGAGTGATGAGATAACAAGGTAATGAAGGCCTTGTATGTACACCACAATAGATTGGAATTGAATATGAATTCTTATATGATTGAAATTTAACAAAACCATGCAATGCATGATTAAAAGAGAATTTTAACTAATATTAAATGTCTATAAATGAGAGTAGTTAAAATAGATGAGCATGGAAGAGAGGAAAAGTAGGTTGGTACACTTCAAATGAAGTAAATATAGTTCAAATAAAACAAATAGCAATAGATGAAATGATTTAAATAACACGAAAAAGCCTATAATGAAAGTGTTAGTGGTTTGGAAACAGGGCAGTAAGCAATATGAACTCCAATGGATCTGCAATAAGGATATTAGTAGCCAAAAATAGAGGTTAAGATACTATATGACCTACAAAGAAGATATTAGAAGTATGAAAATGGAAAATGAAGGGAAATGCAAGCAAATGAATGCCCAAAGTACAAGTTAGCAAGGCCAAAATTAGGAGAGTAAATGCATAAAAGAAAAAAATGGGACGAAGAGGAAAGAAATGTTAGGAATTATACAACCTAGAAATTATTCCTCCTTACCTCCAAGAGAATATTCTTGCCCCCAATATTTTCTTCCATTGATTGACTTGCCTCCAAAGGATTCTTTATGGAGAAAACTACGAAGAATAAAAATGAAAAGAGCTAGATTTTTTTTTTAGATGCAATTAGCTAGAAAGTGCTTTTTGAATCCTTACCCCAAGGGCTACTTATATAGATTTTGAAGGAGGGATTGAGAGGGAAATTTGGTTGGGATAGACCTAGGTTTTTTTTTTAAATTTTTTAGGTCTCTCTCTCTCTCTCTCTCTCTCTCTCTCCCTCTCTCCCTCCCTCCCTCTCTCTCTCTCTCAAGAGAGAGAGAGAGAGAGAGAGAGAGAGAGAGAGAGAGAGAGAGATATGGTGTATTCTTTGGATCATTATCTAAGGTGTGTCTATCCACTTTTGTATAGATGACAAGGTCAAAAAGGTTTTGATTTTAGAGCATACATATTTTCAAGGGATGGAAAAGGATCTGAGGATCAACAATGCCTATATGGGAGGGCAAATAGATCAATTGATGATCCTTCTAGCTTCTATTATATCAAGGATTTTGATGATGGATACTAGTAGGAGACATATGATTTGGGTATGGGCGGTTATTGTTGTTGGATTAAGGGATAGTTAGACCATCTATGCCTAAGGGCTAGCCATTTTATCTAGGCTTTACCATACATTATACCAAGTGGTATATATTAGAGGTAAGAGCCTTGTTTGCTACACTCTCATTTAATTCTAGGTTTGGGAGCATCTTGCGATTTAATGTCCTATGGTGAGGGGTAGATAGATTGGACCTAAGAGGCCAATAGTGTACCAGTGGATGCACTATGTTTTTCCCAGCCATTGTTCCTTAGAGCAGATAAGGTTTCATGTTGATGATTTGTGGGTGGCACAGGTTACTTGGTGATCATGGAGAGATCTATTTGTGTAGTTTGATGATCACATGAATCTAGATTGGATCAAGAGGATCTAGTGGTTAGATGATGTGTGCTAGACTTCTGGGATATATTAATTTGATTGAGTGCTTAGGAAATATGGAGAGGTACAAGGGATACTAGGGATAAGAGAGATGGTGGGATCCCACTAATCTCTTCAGTTTTGTAAAGGATGATGCATATGATCCCATGGTATTGGTTCCTCCAAGGGATGATGTGAGGGTGACAATAAATTATACTACCTAGTATGAGTAGTTTTGACCTAGAAGTCTATCAGCAAGGGCACCATCAAGGGATCATGCATAGGTCATGAAGGAGGTGGATTGTATTTTGTGAGAGGTGGAATGATGGTTTGGGAGAGAGTGGAGGGATAAGATGGCTGTGAGGCAAGAAACTAAAGGTGGTGGCCATGGGAGGCAGGGGATTGTAGCAGTGGGTGCTCCTTTAGATGTGTCCCTATTGGCTATGATCTTGTTACCATCATGAGTTTTCAGCAGGATATGACTATGAAGGTTGATTGAGGCAGGACCTATTAGGACAACTATGGAGGGAAAAGAGATGGAATGGAGGCCCTACATTAGATCTTGGAGGATGTAAGAGTGTGGCTAGTGATGGTTGAGAGAGAGGATACTAGAGTTAAAGAGTAGATAGCCTAGATTACAGAGGATAGGGAAGAAACCAAAGAGACCATGACCAACTTCCAATTAAATTTATACTGGGTGGTTCAAGAGAGAGATAATGCTATCTCAAAGGTTAGGTAGGGGATGAGTTTTGGTGTGGTCGTGATGATGATGGGCATCTAGAGTGGCAGCTAGAGCGAGCAGGAGTGGATTTATCTAGGATATGGGAGGAGTTATGACTTGCAGAGCTATGTGTAGAGAGGGAGAGCGACATGACTACTTACTACAAATAAATTTATCACACTATCATACCTCTAGAGCGATGAGAGACTTTGTCTTCATGGACTCAATCAAGGACACTATTCATGATCCATTACTTGTAGTGATTGGTTGGTTTTCGTCTACCTCCACCTCCACTAGGATCTAGAGGAGACATTGGGTATAGTAGCTAGGGGGATTAGAGTGAATGTACCAATTTATAGGAAGTGGTACATCCTATTTTTATAGGGGTTGAGTGTATCAATTTTTCATTGTGATACACCTTTCCTGGTGGAATGTATGATTTTGAGATATTATATATAGTAATGATATTATAGTTTGTGTTTGATCTATTTGTGTAAATATTGTGATGGTTGATATGATTTTGTTTATTTAATTTGATAATATGATGATATGATATGGTTATGATTGTTTGCTTTACTGATTATGCAAATTTTGATGACTAATAGCAGGTATTTGGATGTTGATGTTGATGTATTGTTTAGTAATGACCTTATAAATCAGATAAAAAATAAACAATAAATAAAATTGTGGTTTTTTTAGGTGGTGACCTAAGTGTTTGATAATAGACAAACACTCAGATTCATGTTGCGAGTGGTGGTCTCTAGACCTGATAAAGGACAAGAGCTCTTTGTGACTTTTGGTGTCAAGTATTATCCTTTGAGCCTAGGTAATACTTGTGTGTTTCCATGAGATGAAAACATAGTCTCATCATGCTTAAATGATGGCTTAATGTGTTGCATAAAAGACAAGCACAAGACATGATGAGGTACATATAATATGTAAAATATATATGTATTTGTTGTTAGTAGAGTTAGTTGTTAGTAGTTAGTAATGCATACTTTGAGAGGTATACCCGAAGGATTTTATGCATGATTTGAGAGGCATACCCAAAGGATTTTATGCATGCTTTGAGAGGCATACCCAAAGGATTTTATGCATGCTTTGAGAGGCATACCCAAAGGATTTTATGTATGCTTTGAGAGGCATACCCAAAGGATTTTATGCATACTTTGAGAGGTATACCCGAAGGATTTTATGCATTCTTTGAGAGGTATACTCAAAGGATTTTATGCATGCTTTGAGATGCATACCCAAATAATTTTATAAAAATGATAGAGTAATTGTATGTTTATTTTTTTAGAGATGTGAAAATGATACATTGTCTTTCTAAATTTACGTATGTATGATGAGCATAGATGACTCCTTGTATGTGTATAATAAAAAAATGTATCTTAAAATTGTTCTATTTGTAGAAGCAATCTATCCCTAGTTTTAAGAAGTTCTTTTGTTGAAAAATATGATATAAATATATTTCCTATGGTGCCAATGAAGGCTTCTTTGAGATCATATGCACCCAATTGTCGTATTCACAATACAATCATGAATATGCGGTTTAGATGGATATGATAGACAATTTTGCTTGAGAGGCACATTAGGTGAAGATGAAATATTTCTAGATGTTGGTTTGTTTTTAAAATTTTAAATTCATAAGATGAGACTTCTGGATCATAGGTCCTTTGCCTAATGCATATGCAAATATTTACAGATACATGAGGAACAAAGTTGGTACCTGGGATCACATATGACATGTTAAAAGATTTGAGAGCTTGTATAACAATAAATTTTGAAGATTGAGGGTAACACTTTCATATGGACATTCTAAGAAAATATGAAGCCCTTCTCCTTTGCTTAGTGTATGCACAAAAATTGTATATGCACAAAACATGGGAAAAATAAATCTCCTTTTCTTGCAGGTCTATATGATAGCATGGTCCCTAGTATAGAAGATTTTTTGTAGGGGTGAAGATAATATCTCTACTGGTTTATAGATTGTTAAGAAGCACAAATATTTGATAATCTACTGCTTGGTGTAGTCATAAATGATTATGGATACACAAAGTGTTGATTATCAAGTTCAATTATTTTCTAAGGGTCTACAAATCAACAAAGATATTTTTTGTTTTGATGAATTTGATTGATTGTTATTTGGAATTTTGATAAAACATTTTAAAATATGTTGATTTAGAATTGAATTTTCTGGTATGTCGACAAATGGATTCACCGTCCCTAGTTTTGTCTCCTAGAATTTATGCAAAGGCCTTGTATAAATACAAGGTGTTGGAACAAGGTAAATGAGTCCACTTGACAACATGTTGGATAATTTTTGATACTCTAGATTGAGAAGAAGTCTAAGACAATGATGTTCTAATTTCCCTGATATATCAGTAGTCGTCATTGATTGTGATTGTCCTTTATATGATGCACATGCAAAAATTGTATGTATGTGAGGTATGGGATGTGAATAGTCAAAGGTGGTACTAATATATGAGGAAAATTAGGATGGTTATGATAGTAAATGATGGCTAGTGGTGTCGATTAAGGTGGACAAAGTTATCTATCCATTAACTAATATATGAATATTTGTACAAATAGATAAATAATATCTACTTGTCCTAATAGAAATTTTGAAGCCATGTTTTTGTTATCATGTAGATTGATTAGGATTTTTTTATTGCATACATGTATAATAAACCATCCAAGCTAACAACACTCTGTAAATCCAGTATTTGGCGAGGCTTACAAGTAATTGCAAGCCAATAAGGTATTGGATTTGTAGAATCTTATAACTTGAATGATTTATTAGATAGGTGGCAAGTGGAGAGAGCATGATTCATTGATGGTATACTGATTTAGTAAAATAGGTGGCTAAGAAGATACCATCAATCCAGTGTAACATAGGCCTACAAGGCATTGGATTGATAGAGTTCCTTAGTCTGAGTGGTTCATTCGAACAATAGATTATAGGATTTTGATTTGTGTTTGATCGTGACCTTATATGGTAAACCAATAAAGGAAGAGAATCCCATTTAAATTGTATCTGATGAGATATAAATAATGGTGGGTCCATGAGATATTGATTTAACAAGGCTTCCTAACCTAGATGGTTTATCAAATAAGTTTTGCTTGATGAAACTAATAACTAAATATCATGATAGATTTGATAGGTCATGTTGAAGTGATAAAATTATCCTATGTTTCATGACATACCTACAAAGAATTGTAATATTGCAATGCATTAGAAGAGAAGAAGAAGTGCTCCAAAAGGACCTATAAAATAATCATGAGAGATGGAGTAAATGGTTTATTTTTTGTTTAAAATAGTATTGATAGAAAGTATTGAAAATGTGATATGAACTTGAGGGATAGAATAAAGGTATAAGGACGAATCATCAGGGTCGCAGATGATCATTTCATACATCATTTAACCCAAGATAAGGATAAGAAGAGAGGAAATGTGATGAGGAATAATATAAGAAACTTTAGGTTAGGCTTAGTCTATTGAAATTAGGACTTAGTCTTATTTTTGGCTAATAAGAAATTTGTGAAAAATTATAAAATGTGGGCTTTATGAGCTCATGTTGGATTTAGTATTTAGGCCTAGTTGTCCCAATATCTTCTAGAGGGATATTGGAAGTTAGAAAGATAAGAGGCTATCCCACGAATGAGCATTTTGGATAAAGCTTATCTTCCCAATTTGGGAATTGGTTGCTCAATCCAAGGAAATGGTTGCTCGTTTCAAGGGAATGTGATTTTAATATGGGACTATTTAAGCCTTGAATTTCAATGCAATTGATAGCTTTATTTTGGATCCACATTAATGGTATGATATCATATAAGTTGTAGATATTTTGGGTTCCCTTTTGACCTCATGTTTCTTGTTTGGTTTTGGGTAAATACCGACCAACAAGATCCTGCCTTGAAGCTCTAGTTGTAGTTAGTCCTTGTTTTGATTTTATGAGAACCAGGTTCCTTGAATTGAATGGAGGAACTATTGGGAGGAAATTGTTGTGAGGAGAAGAGTGAAATCACAATGGACCTTATGATTAAATTATTTAAACCTCACAATAGAGTTTATGTAATTTACAATTAGATTTTTCTATGAGCCATTATTGATTATAAAATCACTAGGAAAAAGTGATAGATGAGAGAGAAGAAATAGAAGAAAGATAGAAGGAATTCATTGTTGTGTGTCCCGAAGTTGGGATAAATTAAATGGGAGGGGTCAGGTCATTAGGGCCACAGATGATCACACCATACATCACATAATCCAAGAGAGAGAGAAGAAGAGAAGAAATGTGATAGGTAGGAAAGGGAAGTAGAAGAAAGTGGAGATAAAACAAAGGACTCTTAGGACTGAGAGGATTGCTCAACATGAGGTTTTCCTATGTGGATGCAATGTAAATGAATTTTATAAATGAGTAGGATGAATGTTTGCATCATTGCGAGAATCCTCTTGAATCTATGGTATAATTAAGCAAACCAAGCAATCATGCAAGAGGTTTAGAATTTTATACATGCATTGTTTTGGTGCAATATTTATGCAGATAATCGTGCATTCGCTCACATGAGCAAGCAAGTGATGCAGTGTATTATGCATAGTATCTTTTGAGGTGCATAATGTTGATTGGTTCTTTGTATTCTTTATTGTATAATGTGGCTAGGTGATAGGCTCCTAAACCAAATTTCCAGTGCTGATGAAAGGTCCTAACCAATTAGGTTCAAAATTTTCATTAAGGTCATCTTTGGCATTGACATTCTTTTGGTTTTCTTTGAGGACTGATCCCTCAATTTCAAAGGATCTTGGATGCACTTTCTTATTATAGGCACATCAAAGTTTGTTGTGATATATAATTATGTGTTCTAAGGCATTAATATGCCTTTATTCTAACAATTCTAACTATTTTAGGTGACCTAGGTGGTATTCATTTCCTACTGAAGAATATTGCAATAAGACTCTTAGAGAGGGCATTTCAAGTTCAAAATGGAAGATGACTTTTATGCCATAAACTAGAGCATAGGACGTTGTCCTTGTAGGGGTTTGTACATTGGTATGATATGCCCATAAGATAGGGTATAGTTATAAATACCAATATCAACCATTTTTTTTGACTAATTTCTTGAGAATTTTGATTAATATCTTTTTGGATGATTTTGCTTGTCCATTTTCTTGTGAGTAATATCGTGTTGATCATTTTTGTTGGATTTTGTATTTGGTACATAAATTGGCAACTTCATTTTTTTGAAAGGGGTCTCATTATCCACCATTAGGGTAGAGGGAATCTCCTAATGACTAATGATTTGGTTAAGGATGAATTTGGATACTTGGATTCTTGTCACCGTGGGTAGGGGTATTGCCTTGACCCATTTGGTGAAGTATTATATGTCCATGATGATGAATTTATGGCAATCCAAAGATTGAGGGTTGATTTTACCTATAATTTTTAATACCCAAGAGGAGAAAGGCCAAGGTGACGTGATAGGTTGCAATTATTGAGAGGGAGCATGGACAAAGTTGTCCTATCATTGACATTTATCACATATTTTAACATAGTTATGAGTGTATTTTTTCATATATGGCCAATAATAACACATTCTAAGTGAAGAGATCTTGAGAAACTAATTCCAAAAATAATGCAAAAATAAATAACTTACAAGAAATGACACCACACAATGCACATATGACACACAAGATTTACCCTGGTTCACTCGATGTGGGCTACTCCAACAAAAAAAGAGCCACTCCTTCAATATTATTATTTTCCTTTCTTGCCCGAAAATGGGACATTACAATAAAATATAAGGAAAACTCTCACAACCCTAAACCACTATGTGGTATTAGAATTCAATGGGCACAATACCGTGGGCTAAACCACCCACACCCACCAACCACCCACCAACCATGGGAATCTCTGCAATCGCTCCGCCAATCGCTTTGAAAAAGGGAGAAAAAAATTTCTTTGAATATACAAAACTATAATGACAAGTACATTACCAATTTTCTTTGAATATACACAGTGATCAATATTGCTATGAAAAAAATCAATTTCTAAGACATAAGTATCAAATTTTTGATACCACATTCTAGGTGACTATTTTAGTCCGTACAAAGATTTATTTAACTTACATACAAGATCCTCCTTTCCTGCAATAGTGAAACCTTCAGGTTGTCTCATATAGATTTATTCCTCCAAATCTCCATGAAGGAATGCAATCTTTACATCCATTTGCTCTATTTCAAGATCAAAAGCAACAGCAATAGATAACAAAAAACTAATTAAGGTTAGCTTTGCAACAGGAGAAAATACTTCACCATAATCAATTCCCTCTACCTGAGAATAACCTTTAGCCACCAAGCAAGCTTTGTATTTCTCCACTTTACCTTCAAAATTCTACTTCTTCTTGAAAATCCATTTACAACCTATTACTTTTCTTCCAACAGGTAATTTCACTAAATCCCATGTTCTGTTATTTTTCAGGGCTATCATTTCCTCATTCATGGCCTCTTCCCAAAGGTTTACCTCTTCAAAATTTATATCTTCTATAACAGTTCTAGGATATTCATCAGTAACAGATAATACAAAATAATTAGAAAATGCAGATGGACTGTACCTTTCAGGTTGCCTTCTTTCCCATGTTGATCTCCTTACCACAGGTGTATGAACCTCTTGTTCATCCTCATACAAATCCTCATCCAGATCCTCATATGTTTGCTCCTCTACTAGATCCTCTTCTGTGTGATCTTCCATGAGATCAAATTGGACCATTTAGGTTCTTCTTCTGTTACTTCCTTCCTGTGATCACTTTTAGTTTCCCTAAACACCACATCTAATTCACTAAGGGCTATGACCCACTTGGCAGTCCTTCTTAATAGGTAAGGTTTTGACATGAGGTATTATAGGGGATCTACCCTTGCTATAATGTAGGTTGTTTAGCTAAGCATGTAATGTATTAATTTGAGGAAGGAGAAAACAACTGTTAGGCATAATTTCTCTAAAGGTATGTAATGTGTTTCGTAGCTTACTAGAGTTCTACTTATATAGTAGATGGCTCTTTCTCGATGTTGATCATCATACTAAGCTAGTAAGGTTCCAAGGGTGTGCTCGATAGTGGCTATGTATAACAACAATGGTTGGTTTGGGTTTGGTGGTATTAAGATAGGTGGTGTCAAGAGATAAGTCTTTAAGGCTTCGAAGACCTTTTGACACTCACTATCCCATTCAAAATTTACATCTTTCTTGAGCAACCTAGATAAGGCTTGACATTTGTTTACTAACTATGAAATTAATATGTGAGTAACTTGCAATTTTTCTTGGAGGCTATGTAGTTTCGTTAAATTTATGGGTGATGGAATATTTATTATTGTGGTAATAATGGAAGGGTTGACTTTGATTCCCTGATGGGATAAGATAAACCCTAATAGTTTTCCTGATGTTACCTTAAAAATATATTTTTGAGGCTTTAGCCTAACTTTGTATTATTGTAGTCATTCAAAAATACACCTCAAGTCATGAACATGGATTTTTTTTTTCCTTTAGAGTGGCCTAAGAGGTCATCTACATAGTCTTCCGCAATGTTATGCATAAGATCATGAAAAATGTATGTCATGGCTCTTTGATATGTTGCTCCTACATTTTTTAGTAAACAACACAACTTGATAGCAAAAGGTTTCCCAAGGGGTTGTGAAAGTTGTTTTAGATTGATCTTCAAGAGCAATATTTATTTGGTTATAACCTAAAAATCCATCCATTAAAGATAGCATTTTAGATTTGTGGTGAATTCTACTATCATGTCTATGTTTGGTAAAGGGAAGTTGTCTTTTGAACATACATTGTTTATGTCTCTGAAGTCTATGTAGACCCAAATGGATCCTTCTTAGTGACAAGAAGAATTTTGGAGATCCAATCCAAATAATCTATGGCTTTTATGAAACCAATGTATAGGAGTTTTTGCAGTTCATATTTTACCAAAAGAGCAACTTTAGGATGTATCTTTCTTAGTTTTTGTTTGATGGGTTTAACATTTGGGCGTACAACTAAATGATGTACTACTAATGAGGGGTCAAGTCTTGGCATATCATCATATGTCCAAGCAAAAATTTCATGAAATTATTTTAGTAGGTTTGTATATTCTATTTTCTCATCTTGGGTTAGCACTTTTTCCAATTTGATAAGTTGACGGTTTTGTTTTGTACATATGTTAACATCAATTGTTTCTTTGATCAAATCTTGTGATTCATTTTAAAAATGAGAAGGGATAGTTAGTACCCCTAAATATTAAAGTTCTTTATGGATATAGTGATGTTTATTTTGGTTCAAATGGTTGTGTGTGGAATATAAATTAAATATTTTCTTAACGGATTCTTCAACATGGGTTTTATCAAAGGATGGCTCAATATCTTATTCTTTCAGATTTGTTATCGGTTATGATTGTACGATTATTAACATGTTAATGCTAGCAAAGCGTATAGTTTTAGGGGGTGTTTTATTGAGGAGTGACCATAGCTCTTCTTGATTCTTATCACCCAATTAGGAGCCATGTAAATATTTAGGATAATTATCCTCATTGTCCTCTTCTAATAGAGGTGAAGGCTCATTTTTGCTTGGAATGAAGCTAATACCACATCATCCTAGCCAAGGTTTGGCTTCTAGAGGTTCTTTGATACCTTTTTCATATTGACCTAGGACTTTTCCTTGGTATCCCATATTGGTCAATATTTATTTGACTATGGAGAATGTAGGTGGCATGTAGCATGAGGTATATGTTCATTCATCGGGCATGAATTTATGTCCTTGGATACTTTCATCAAATGTGGTTCACCCATAGATGAAAGAAAAAGTTCCTATTTGGAATTTTAGCCCTTTCCTACTGGGTAAACCTATAGTGTGAGGAGATAGGAACATGCTTACCAATTCTACAAATGGATCAAGATTTTGATGGATTAAGTTAATTTTATCCTTGGAAGAAGGTTGGGGATCATCCTATAAATTTTTTAAGGGGTTCTTTCTATGTGCAAAGAAATATTCCATTTCATTAAACTGTATTGGCATTACAATTTTGATATTACAATGTCTCTTTGGGCTACAAAATGATTTTTTCCAATGTGGGATCTTTAATACAATTGCTGGAACTCATTATCTCCTTATACACGTCAAAAAGAGTGGGCTTAGGTTGCCATCACCTGGTTGTATAAGCTCCAAATGCCTACACACAATCCACAAACATACTTAATAGCACCTTTTTGGGTCTACCAAAGTTAGACTCCGATTCAGATGCATGTCTAACTAGATCTAATAAATTTCTAACCAATTTTAAATATATTACAAGATAAATTTATATGAATACTAAAAGTTAATTAAAAAAAGATAAAATATTTAGAGATACTCCTACTTACCTTTGGATATCTATTTATCACTGACTGTTGTTGGTTACAACGTTTCAGTGTGCTTTGATTTTTTTCTTCTTTTCTTGTTATGGAGAAAGGAGATGAGAGGGAATTTTTTTGGCAATAGTGAGGGGTGGTAATGTGTAAGTGACATGCATGAGGGAAGGGACGAAATCTAGAAATTTCCTCCACTTAGCTGGACAACTGTTTATGCACATGCTAAGCACCAATTTATATTGTTGAGTGGTGGCATGTATTATTTATTATTATTTATTTATTTATGGAGAAGAAGATCCTCATCTATTTAAGTGACAGTTAACCTACATGGGATGTGATGAGTTAGAACTAAAGTGAAGGTAATATTATTTTATTATTTAATTATTTAATTATTTTTAGTGAGGAATATTCTCTTCCTTCTAAGTGATAGTTGAATTGCATAAGGAAGTGAGTTGGAACTTTAGATGAATTGGACATTATTTTGGGTGAGGGAAATCTTCACCCATCCAAATAATATATAATTAGAATGAGAGAGGACAAATTGGAACTAAAGTGGACTAGAGTGATGTGCACATGGGATAAGAAAGGGGAATGATATCATGATGACCATAGGCTAGACATAGGAGGGTGTTTTAGGAAGTGAAAACAGATTAGGATAGCCTAAGTGGACTAATTTTATTTGAATTTAATGTATATTAATTAATTATTGATAAATTAATTAGTATTAGATAAAAATATGATTATGCTTATTTTAGGTGTCTACAATTACCCCTTTTTATATTGTGTTGTGTGTAAACACGATGTAGTATAAAAATAGATGAGTTTATTGGATTGATGATGGATGATGATGAATGATGAGTGATTGAAGATGGCTGACCATGGATTTTTGCACATGCAATGACAAATTGAGGAGTAATATTACCTCAAATCAAAGACAATGTAAAATACCCCAATAATGAAATGAACAGATATCTTTGAAAATTTACCTTTAGAAAATTGATGGGATCACATGATGTGGTAAGCTAGCTAGCCATTACTAGGTGTCCTCATGTTGCTACAAATCAATTGTAGATGGTCTTAAGTTGCCACCTTGATGAAGCAAGTGCTTGATTAACCATACATACATTGGCATGGTACATACCAATTTGAATTGGATTTTGAGTTGAGAAGATAAGTTCTTCTATTTACCCTAGTAGATGAGGTTTAATGATAGCCTCAGAAAAATATTTGTGGATACATGCAATTTCAAAATTGGGTGTTTGGGTATTGGACCTATTTGGGATAAAAGTTAATGTGTATAGTCTACCCCCTCAAGCAGTGAGGTGAGTGAGAAAGAAATGGATGCAAGCGATGAAACGTGTGACAAGAAGTTAATGAATAATTTAAAAATGATAAGGAATATGCACAAAAGGAAAATTTATCAATCATTGGCATGTTGTTTTTTGTGAACAAGCAAAGAGTCAAAATTTTGTGTATTGAGTATGTATGATAGGGTATGCTTATAGGTTTTCTAAGTGGAGCCTACAGGTAGGTTTATTGTGTATGATGATATATTCAAGATATAATATGTATATAGAGAGGATTTTATGATCATATGATGAATATGTTGTGTATGATGGTGGATTAGGATCATTGTAGATGTATGTGATTGATTATGGGTGAGTGGATGCATTTGATTAGATTTATATGATATATGAGATGACAAATATGCCTAGATAGATGATGTAAAATCATAGGTTCTTATGTGATTAATTTTAAAAAAATGTGTATGCATGTTACTAATAACATTTATTTTACTTAATCCATGATATAAACACAATGATACAAACATAATTATAAAAAATGAAATATGGTAAGCACAAGGGACAAGTAACACAAACTATGAATAATGATGGCTTTTAAAGACTTACATTAATGTAAACTCATAGGATCAAATATATGATAGTCATAATATTGTAAGATCAAGATAATGATATAACTAAGAATAATATGAGCCAAATAATATGTAAAATCAAGGCTTATAATATATCAACTAAAATGTAATAATAAGCAAAAATACGAATGTAATAGCCTGAATCATACATGTACAAAGCATGTAGCACAACTTACAATATTAGTTACTCAAATGTATGAAATATTTATTACTTCTCTTTCTCTTACAAATGTATCATAAAACTCTCATACAATAACAATGCTTTCTATGCTCACTATGTAGACAATGTAGGCTATGTAGACAATATAGACAACATAGACTATGGAGTAATATATAGTCATTGTAGGATGACTCTTTGGTTACTTGAATCTTCCTTTCCTTATGCCAAGTCTCATGACTCTTGGCTTCTCTATTTGACACTTGCATACACATGACTATATATTGTATGCACACTTGGACATGAATCTTCACATAACACTTCCTATTATAAGAACACATATGCACAATTACATATAAGACACTTATGCACACATATACACATAAAACTTGCACACTTTCTCACATGACACTTGTGCATTTCTTGCATATTATTACATTACATAAAATATTTACTCACACTCTAATCTAAGACTTGACCCTAGTCTAATATTTACAAGGTGTACATGAAGGTACCATAGGGGTACATTTGCATGTACCAAATAATGTAATATACTCCAACACATCGTTGTATTACATTATTTGGTTATTGAAGAATTTAGTCGTCAATCAAGGTCTTCATATTTCATCTTCAATCTACAAGTGACATTGTAGTACATGTGATCTTAGGACTTGTGTTTGCTCTATTCTATTTCCCATTATCCTTGATGTGATTCCTTCTCTTCCTCTTTATTTTATATTTTTTGCATCTTCATTTGTGATATACCTAATTATATACCTTATAAGAACTGATTTGTAAATCATCACAATAATATAACTTTGATTTCAATGATTCCTCATTGAAGTTAGCCTCTGTTTCATTTGGATTATAGGTGTTATTTCTTTCAGCTTGTCTCTTCCCTTGGATAAGCTCAAAACTAATTAATGATAGATACATCATTAAACACTCTTATGAAGAAAGTATAATGGTGTTTTGAGAATCCCACCATGTCCTAAATTTTTTTTCATGAAGATAGCTTATAAGTGTTGTAAAATTTCCTTCTTTTGCCTCTTTGAGAAACAAAGACAAATTTTCTTTTAAATCATTAGATATTTTTATTTTTCCATAAAAATCATTTATTAAGTTTTGAGAATAAAACTTAAGTACATGCAACATTTCTTCACTATCCTCATTAAATGCATTCTTAACAATTTCTTCCATGATATGCAATCAATGTCAAGAATATATTTTCTTTGATGTAGGCTACCTTATGTCTCCCTAGATTTTTTTAAATATTCAAAGTTTCTAAATTACAAAACATATGAAGTAGAATTCCTTATATCTCCTTAATATTTAGAAACTAAGAAAATAAGAATTTTTGCAAATTTGATTTTCTAAAATTGAAGTAGAACTCCTTTTGACTCCCAAATTAAATTAATTTGCAAATATTCTATAAACTTTAAATTTCAAAAAACTATTATTAAAAATAAAATTCAACTCAAAAACTTATAACTCCAAAGAGAATAATTTTAATTTACTACTTATCACTCC